>CM060836.1:74700000-76007500 GCA_030762175.1 Metallyticus violacea
TATGTACTATCCAACTTAGCCGTTTGGAGCGCCACGCGCTTCATGCCATATGCATAAACGTTCTTTATCTCGGAAATGAGAGCTAACTAAGCGTTTTAAATGGCATATTTCATTTTAACACACTGAAATTAATTGTGTATTACAATGACCGCCACTCTTTAAGACAAGCACCTGAAAGTTTTATGAGATATTAAGAATATTTAACCAAATATGCTGTGTGAATTTTAATTTTAATGCACATAACACCTTTTTAAACAAAAATAAATTTCCCGATAGCTTAAATTTTTAATATAAATGTGCATTTTCCTCATGATTGGCCTATTGAAAAATTGCACAAACATAATGTCTTTAATGCAAATGTAAAGTGTGGTAACTAGAAGTATTTAAATATTTATATATTTTTTTTTTTCAAAATTTGAAAATTAATTTCTTTTCAAGCATAAACACAATATGTTATTATAGTTCTCAGAATATATGCTGTCTGCAAAGTCAAAAAGAAGAAAAAAAATCCAATTCCATAAATATTCATAAAAATGCATGATTATGTCACAATCTTTTCAGTTTTTTAACAAGATTTTATTTTAGTTTAAATTTAAAAAAGTAAACTTTTTATGTGCATTAGAGAATTAAAATTTACAGAGCATCATAAGTTAAGTTTTCTTAATATTTCTCAAAAATGTCAAATTGATAGCTTTAAAACTTTCTGAGATACAGTGTAAAATGTATACTGTTGCATTAGTAGCGAGATTTGTACTTCCTTGTTACCTTAAGCAGAGAAAACAGATAGTAATTTTATTGTTGTGTATTCCAGAACAATGACAGTAAACGAAACTCATTTTCAGGAAGATGTAAAATATAAAAGTTCTGTGGAAAATTATTAAAATATGTAAATTTCGGTTCTGTCCCTTTTTAAATTTAAATTTAATTATTTTTATAGCACAGCATTAAAGACCAAGCTGTCAATTTCTTATGCAGATGGCAAAATAACACTGATAGTGCTAAACTAAGAGATGGAAAGTGTATTAATTAGGTACAGCCTGCTTCTTAACCACTTAGAAGGAATGCAAGGATTCTTTCTGTCTTAAAGTTCAATTTTCTAGAAAATTTTCCTTCGTTGGATTTTAACATGTCAAGATAACAGATGAGCTGGTAAATTTGGAGCCTAGGGAAGGTAGGCTATAAACTTAGTGAGCTGCACTCTGGTGGCTATGGAAACATTGTGCGTTATAGAAAGAGCGCTTAACTGCAGCAAAATGGCAGACATTGAGCGGGTCGTTCGTATTCATGGACTTCCCAAAGGGTTAGTGTGTATTCACTGGCAATATTCACTATTCTGATCACAATAGTGAAGCCTCCCATTGTGACGCTCGCAGCGAACCTTTGCCACTTGTTAAATTCCGCAGCTGACCTCCGCGGCCGCCATATTCATCATCATACCAACTGTTGATAATGGCAAATAAACATACTTTCGTCCATTGTGTCAGAATTCAAAAAGTGCCTTGCTCCAGTGCAACAACCGCCCAACGTGTCCTGTCATATGTTGCTGATTTTTAGAGCTTGGTATAGCATGCGCTGATAATAAGTGTTGATGTCGAGTTCTGAAATAGAGATTAGATCATTTTATCACTACATTCATTCCTGAGCTTATTCTTAGAAAAACGAAAAAAACATGGAAAATCTTAGTTAAATAGAGAGCATTTGAGATTTCCGAGTTACTTGACATCTCAACATTAACTACCACTTATATGGAATTGCAAATCGTTTAGTGTTATATTCAATAAATTATAATTGCAAATAAAGTTAATGAGCTGCTTCGAGACCTGCTTGGTTCTTAATGTAGATTTGCACTCATTTCATCACTTAATCCATAGGTCATTGACATATTTCTTTAGGTATAGATGAAAGATATGTGATTATGCATTTTTTTTTTTTTAGGTGAAGCTTTATAATATCATGTGTTCTTTGACCATTCCTCAAGTCAGTGACTGTATCACCCAGCATGAAATTCCAATCTATCGAAATAGTCATCCAAGTACCTTCGAATTTCAAGTGCATAATGCGGCCGTGACTATCTTGTTGACAGTAGTCAACAGCTACAGATTAAGATAGTGACAGCTATTTTTACAGAAAATTCTTGAAACAATCCAAGTATGCAGCACGCTTTCAATTCATGCAGACAATCTAAAATAACAGAGACTTGTTTGGTTTTACACTAACAGAAAATGGCATTTTATAGGAGAAAAGACAGAAAGTATATTCGTTAATGTTTCTAGAACGTGTGTGTAATTTTTGCAGTCAATTCTATTAGCAATAGAAAGTAGGTACTTAAGCAATTTGCGTTTGGAGAATGGAGAATTCTGCTAAGATTTAGCTCAAAAAGTTTCATTTCTTGTTATACAAAATCACAGAGTTGACTTCTTTGATCTTTTCAGAATTGCTTATTGAACGCTTATGAAGCTATTTCTTGTTCGAACACAACAAGAACATTTGCTGTCTGCTTCAAAACATATTCTGCCGAAAACGGGTCGCCTTAAAGTATAGAACATCTAATAAGATATGTAAATGAAAAAAAAGTCCGTAAAACGGTAATACGTTCTGAATGTAAATTGTTAACCATAAATGAAACAGCACTTACTGCCCACCCTCACGAAAATATCAATATATATATACAGATATATGCGCAAACCTAATCATAATATTTTAGTAATGTAGTTTCATGTATGTAAATGTGTGTATAAAATTATATAACTTTAACATGCGACAAAAGAGAATGATCCTAAGTGTTTTCTGTTTACGGGGCTTGGAAAGCCAAGGAGGCTATAAAACTCTATACACAGGGTAAGAGTAAACCCGAAGATAGAGTATGATGCCACTTTTAAAAGGATTACCGTTGGAGAGTTAATAAACCTAAGGCCTTTTAAATTCGTTAGGACTTTGAACCCAACAGGCGATTGTGGGATTAGCCTTCCTTATCGGTATTTGCAAATCACGATTTTCTGAATTAATCTGTAGCACTTTAAACTTGAGTATCAATCTCTTAGTTTCTTTTGGGAACTTAGTGAAGGCGCCGTGAAACATAATAAGGCAGGAATCAGGATGCGAAGCCATTATTTGTACTGTATTGTCGCTAGCATAGCTTCCACACTAATGTAAAGAAATCATAGCTATTGTTACTCAAAATGTGTTTAAATTAAGGAAATATATTCACTGGAAACACAAACGATATTCAGATTATAAAATGGATTATATTTATAACCAACAAGATTTACGCAAAGTTATAATAGATGCATCCTGGAGCTATTGGTGACACGTCTACTCTCCTCAAGGTCTCAGAGTTGTCTCTCTAAAAACCGTTAAAGAACGCTTCCTTTTTTCCCCCTGTCGGGCACTCAAAGACGTCCATTTTCCTTACGTAATATTTTCCAACCTTCACTTCACTTCTTAACTGGCTCAATGCTGCAGTACATTTCCCCACATTGTCAACCCCCTCATATGCCACATCATACTGTCTGTGTAATTACTGACTTATCATTTATCAGAATATACTACAGCATTGTTGTAAGATTGCTACAAGTCCTACCAAAATATCTGTGGTTTTATTTGTTAACATTTCTTCCTAAACGAAGCTAAACCTTAAAGAAATGAAATTCAGGTGTCTCTGGCTATTTTTTAAATAATTCAAAAGGTTATTTGATCGTATAGGGAATGTTTGTAGGTAAGCAAATACTGAAAGATTTTAACAGTTTTATTCTAAATGAAAATTTTGTTGATACAGTGACCTTAAAACTGTCACAAAATACATAATCCCTCATAAAAGTTGTCACAAAGGGCAGGGGGAAGAGAAACAGAGATATTAAAAAGCTCTTCAAAATGACAAAATGGAACAGTGGGAGAACCCAAATGCACACGTTTCTTGAAAATGTTGCTTTGTGAAAATTTTCAGTTTCTTCACCTCCCTCCTTTTCCAAGTATGCTATGCATGCCGTATAAAATTGTTCCCCAATTCTCATTATTTTCTTTTGCTCGTTGAGAAGTTTACTTAAAGCGGATTTACAGTCTTGGAAACAAGCGTATCCTTTCACCTGCTTTCAAGTTTCTTTCTCAAATTGGTCAGCGCCTCGTAATTTCAGTCTTGCCGAACTATTTCTTTCTAAAACTAAAATATGCTCTTTAAGCAATTTAGCAACATTATTATGGATGGAACAAAACATTTTATTTTAACAGTAAAGAAAGCGAAATACTCCACTTTTATCCGAAAATTTTTGTTTCAAATACATAGGACATTCAGAAATACTCTTAAAAGTATCTCAATAATGATTGACCTTTTCCTTCCTAATTACAACCACCTTATACTTTCCATGACCCAATGATTATACACTGGGTCATGTAAAGTATATTCACGAACTCTGAAAATGACAACAAAACTGTCATTTTTTTTTTTCTGCTGATAAAAAGTGTACAAAATATTTCATAACAACAATTTCTGCATCGGCATCTGGAAAATCCCTGGCATGCTTATAACATTTACGCAAATGTGAGCATTACAATTTGTTTTTGCAATAAGAAAATTTTCACTTTGTAGGTGTCTATAGACACTCTTTCAACTCGGCGTATTGTGTGTGAATTTGTATGGATTTTGAACCTCACTCGTCAAATTTTACGAGGGAAAGTAAAACATTATCAGCATTTTTATTTTTCCAATTTTTTTTTTTTACACAAAAGTAGTGGTTGAACAAGTCCGTCATTTTTCTGCATAGTATCCTTCTCTTTGCACCTGGTCCGGGTTCATTGCGTATTCCCTTCAGGAAGAAGATTTTCGGTTGGTCGCCCAATTATTTAGACACCCTTCCCTCACTTCTTCGTCTATAGAAAATCGACGACCTCGTAAAGCATCTTTGAATGGTCCAAACAGATGGTTGTCGGAAGGGGCGATATCTGGGCTGTAGGCACGGTGTTCCGCAATCTCGAAACCCAAAAAGTTAATGGTTTCAGTATGTGGCGTTGCATTGTTATCCTACAACACTTTCTTCCACAATAGGCATCAGCGTTTGGCGCGAATTGCTCTCTTCAGATTTTTAGCCACTGTATATCTTGTACAGTACAGTATAGGATCTTATATCTTGTACTGCACATTGTATATTCGTTTTCCAGGTAGTCTTCCAGTATACACCTTTTTGAATTTCCTCCCCCAAGAAAAACCTTTCTCGTGGGAGATTCTTCTTCGTTGGCGATTCCAGTAGTTTCCATTCCATTCTCTGGCGTTTGGATTCTGCATCATAACAACGGACTATGTGAATATTCTGCTCAAAGATTCTGTAGTACCATTATTGACAGATCCCAACACGTTT
The DNA here is from genome assembly GCA_030762175.1 of Metallyticus violacea. Classification (NCBI taxonomy): domain Eukaryota; kingdom Metazoa; phylum Arthropoda; class Insecta; order Mantodea; family Metallyticidae; genus Metallyticus; species Metallyticus violacea. The sequence continues at coordinate 74,705,349 of CM060836.1, forward strand.
GCGCTTGTGTTCTACATGAAAGCCGAGCTCGTCGTGGATGATTTGATAAGCAGATCCATGACTAATCTGCAGAGAACACGTTACCTCATTTTTAAACTTTTAAATCGACTTTTTTTTGCCCCCGTATTGTTGAAAGCTTCCGATGAATTTCGGCCCCCTACACACCTTCCGACCAAGAAATCGGCCGCTGCGGCCATGTTTACACTGTCATGGCAACAAGGAAAACGACGCGATCAAGGTCAAACTTCGATTACATGACCACAGTAATACCAACGGTAAGTATGCATGCGCCGAAAGCTATGTTATGGTGAAAGTGCAGATAATGTTTGACTTTCAGTCGTAAACATTCCGTTTCCTGCAATATAAAAATACATAAAGCCAAAATTAAAAATAAACTAAAACCTAAAGATAATTCGAACATCAAAATAATCAATTTAGGCACTTTAAAATACCATTATTTAGATCAATTGCATGCGAGATATATAAATTTTAAATTTAGGACGTATATGAGTAAGGAAAAAATGCAATATCTATACGCGAATATAATGCGCATCCCAAATTTGAAACTTAAAATGATAAAAAATGCATATTGTAGTATGACATATTAGAGATAAGCACGTCCGTTTAAAAAAAAAAAGAGATATAAGTGGACTATTGTTACATCTGTAGCACATAGAACAAAATCCACCACTCGTGTTGTTGCCCAGGACAGTTGGCGTAGATCAAAGATATATGTATATATATTTCTTATAGTGCCACTAGTCACAGATTGCCCATTCTTCCTCCTTTCGTGCACGAATTCCAAAAATTTGTCTTCACCGTCAGGATGTCTTCCCTCGCGAGGACCAATGAATTTCTTCCTACTAGCTTTAGTTGCAAATAATGCCAATTTACGTTGCCGCTACAAGTGAACGTTGCTCTCAGCTATATTGAACTCTCTTCCTGCCTTTCTGTCACCATTTTTTTTTCAGCACAAAGAATTACGTTATGCTTGAAAGTAACATCATAAAATGTTCTTCGATGTTTGCCCTCCATTTCTTGACTACCTACTATTCAAACGCTCTATGCAATAATAGGCCAACAATAACATCTAACGAAGTCGAGAATTGCAGCAATGCATTATGACGTAATAAACGACAAATTTGAATGAAGTTTCCGGCGAACTACGAAACGAATTTGCACTAGAATATAATTTTGAAGGTTATATTTGGACAAAAAGGCGTCAATAGGGTAGGTTTTTGCTTATATTTCGCCGTGTAGCTATGCCCCATCTTTATATAAAGAATATGTATATTTGATCAACCCTTTCCTGCATTTAGATGCAAATTTTGCCAGTTTCAGGCGGAACATTTGAGCTTTGCTATACAATGCGGACATCACAGCTTGCAATAACGATTAATTACAACATTTAATAATATCCTTTGATTCGAGAGAGGTATTAACATCTATGCAGATTCGTCTGTTAATCTCCCCTTTAAAGACAAGCTAAGCGTCTCAGATACTAGTAAGCGTCCCTGACAACTGACAATGCAGTGCTACTCAGGACAAAGCTAGAAAGGCTGGTGCATTATCCAGAAGTTTCCAGAGCCGGCTTATCATAAAAAGGAAAGCAAGGGAGGGCAACGCAATCAGATGCACAGAACTATAAAAGCCTGACGTCAGTGCTCGTCACATTAGCGAGCGGGCCACTGTTCATAACGCGAGCTGTTAACACATGTCAGCCCGTATAATTAACATCATTGTTATTTATTATAGTTTGTAGTGAGCGAGCGGAGTGGACGGCTCTATCGCAATAATGGACTGTTGTTTGTGTGTTGTTTTCCTGCCACCCTCGCGTCCCCCTTGCATGCAGGCATTACCATCGCTTGATATAATAATTACAAAAGCAAACAGTCCATCGCGTCATTTGAAAAGGACACGCCAGTATTCACCGATTATTGTTATTATTTCTGGTGCTAAATAGGTACTCGCTATTATATGAGGATTTATTGAGTAACATCTTCAACCAGAGCGGACGAATAAAATGAAATGAAAACCAGCATCGAAAGACAGACTTTTTCAAAAATATTCAACTGAAGGTTATCATATACCTCGGACTTTTAGGCAATGCCTATTTAGCTACTACAGGAAAATGTGCAAAATAATTGCAGATGGAAATAATACTCATTGGAAGCGCTTTTATAGTGCCTAAAATAACCTAAAATGGGAGCCGGTGCCTATTACATTTTTGTGCCTAAACGTGTAATTTTTAAGAATTTTTAAGAATTAATCTAGTTTGTTTTTAAATTTGTCTCACATACGGAACGGCGCCACATTGTCGTGTGAAGTCTACAGGAAAAGTCTTGTCAACAATGAAAACTTAACCATTCACAGCTGGCCGTGCCAACAATTGACATGCTTCTGATTAACGCTTTAACTGTTACCGTGCTGAATGCTCCAGTGACAATGTGCAATACATAGCTGAAATTTTATTTCTATTTTTCTTCTCTGTGTGTATTGTTTAGTGCACATATCCTGTTTTATATAAGTTGTATTACATAGCAATGTGAAGAGAAACAGTGTCAAAATACAAGTATTTCAAAACTTGTTTCTGGGTAGTGCCTTATAACAATCTTATTTATGGCTGTTAAGGAAGAATTTGGGGACAAAGTAAGATGCAAGTGGGAGAGTGTAATGGGGGATTAAAAAAATGCATATGATGTAATGATCCATTTTTTTTATTTGTTTTATTTACGGACGCTCTTTAACATCTCAGGTCATCAGCGTCCCATTCAATTCAGGGCGTGAAACGGCCGACAAATTTTGCTCAGAGGTCTCTTCTTTCAGGCTCGAGGTTCTTTTTCCTGCCGTAAATCTACGACATGGGACCCGCAACTTTACTTCCCTTCCGAAGGAAGCCATACTTAGGAGTTTTACGGTCAAAAAATCCATCAATGTAGGCCGGGATTGAACCCGCGATCTTGCGTTTAGAAGGCAAGTATGGTTACCATAACGCCACCAGGACCGACCCAGTGGTTTCATTCCTATCTCTTGGGCCTATTACAGTGCGGTGTAAGTAGGGGATCGCGTTTCACCTTCGAGGTCAGTAAAGCGCGGAGTGCCACAAAGGTCATTATTATTTTCTGTCTACATAAATGAGATCACTAACTACATTAAAAATTGCAGATGACCTACAACGGTATATGAACTCAGAACCTGACTTGAGCTAAACAAAACTACGTTATTATAAATCTGGGAAAATCCCATACAATCATAATGGGGCATCATGGATTACTGATCAAGTTAATCAAACGGAACTAATTTCCGTGAAATTTAATTAAATGAAATAAAATCGTTTGTAAAACAACCTGGATGCCAAATCCGACCAAATCTTAATTGGAAAATTCAAACGAAAGCAAGTCGTAATATTTTTTTTCTGGATGTTCCCCTGCTTGAAACTGCTTCTCTCACATTCAAATAATAAAAATAAAAAAAAAACCATGTCAACATTGAAGTCGTATTTCAATTACTGCGACATTCTGTTAACTGATATCACGACACATCTTGGACAAAGACAATGTGTACATTCGCTATGTATGCAACCTGCAGATCATATGACTTCAGCTTTTGAATTGTCATCGGCTGGATTCTGGAAGAAAGTTGCAAATTCTGTCCACCTCAACTCCGTGCTATCTTTCGACCCATTTTCACACCGAATCCTCTCATTATAATTAACCACCCGATCAAATAACAATTCCATTCTCTCATCTATACCCTTACACCGAACCTCTCACTTTTCTTAATCCTTCACAGGTGTCGTTACTCGTCTCTGGTACACTCTGTCGTCTTATATCAAGCACTGCCGGTCACAACGACGATTTAGAACATTACTCGAAGTTTATCTTTTTGGAGAATGAAGCATTTAACAAGTCTAATTGTTAATGTTATTAAATGTATTGTTTATATTTTAATGCTAATTGTTTCTGGTGAAGTGGAAGAGAGAATCTTACGGTTTTAGTTTCACCAGGTAAAATAAATACATTTTTAATATTATAGTGCCCATTAAGAGTTGTTCAAAAATCATCTGCCTTGGATGCTTCCTATAAAAAGTTCCTATAAAAAATGTGTATTTCATTTTCGACGAATTGATGAAAAATTGATTTCTATAGCCTGAAAAAAAATTATTAATTAAAATATGTATATTGAAGTCGAAAAACTCTGATTTTCAGGTTCAATTTTCCATGTTTTAATGCCTAAATAATGCTTCTGTCACCTTATCTCGAAGCCAAAATACCGCCACGGGTGACCAAGGTCGTTAAGGCACGGATTCGTGAGCAATAGGTCTGGGGTTCGAATCCCTGCAGGACCGTCCTCTCTGACAGGTTTTTTCCAGGTTTTCCTCTGTCCTCATAACTGCCAAATGCCGGGGAGGTACCCTAAACATAGGCCTGGAACGTTTCCTTCTTTAAAAAAACCCTTTCCCAATATTTCATCTCATGTATCATCAGTGTCCACCGCCTGTGGTGCCTCTGTAGTAATAACGTGCGTTAAACACTATAAAAAAAAGGAAAAATACTACAAAATATACTTTTTGTTTACTGTTTTTTGTCATAGTTTATATTCATGAGCTTTAGTGGTTAAGGCGAGCCTTAAAAGTTTGTGCCTAAAGAAATCAGTTAGTTACATTACCTATTACATTACTCGGTCCACGCACCATTTTCATTCAGTAAGAAATTAATGATTTATCTCGGCCTTTCTTGGCGTAACACAAGGGTGACATTTAACATTTATATTCACATATTAGCTCGTATTATTCACTAGTACTCACTGCTTGCATTGTTTCAACGGTCTGCAGTACCTTCTTTTGTCAGTTTGATCCCATGGTTACATATTTCTGAATTTTATTCACACTTCTCTTTTCGAACACCACCTTATAAACTTATAGTACATTGATTTACTCGTATATATTGTCTTGGATTTCATCACATCTGATAAAGCCAGTCCTGCATGCTCGATAATTGTTTCGTTTTCCATTTCGAATATCTGACACTCGATGGCGTTTATTAGTATTGCCGAGTCGATTTCGTTGTCGACTTGAACTTTTATTACCTTTCGAGGATGTTGCTTAGAAAACAAAAGATAGAAGACAATATAAATATAAACACTATTTTTTTATTACTATTGTCGCTTTGGTTGCAATGGTTTTATATAGGTCTGTAGGTTTTGGACTGAATACTATAGGTTAAGCGAATGGAATGAAATTATTAATGATGGTGCAAATAGACTGGCGTCTTAAACCTATACGGCAATCACTTTCTCAGGGCAAGAGAAAAACTCCGAAAAAATACCTGACCGAGACTCAAACCCAGGAGCATCGGATTATAGTCGCAAATGCTACCACTAGAGCAGCGGGGCGGTCTAAATCTATTATTTTTCTGCTATCGTAACATTGTTCAACTTTCTTTTGTATGCTTTCTATAAATTATACATTAAAAAAAAAAACACAACACGCCCAACATGTAAATACGATTGGCAACACAAAACATACTGTTTGTACGCTTTGTTCATTTAGATATTCAGCTAAAAAACTTTTTTTCTCCTTAATCTCCGTATGTCCGTATCTCCGTATGGTTTTACACAGATGGTGTAAAATTTCTAAGTATGGCCTCCTTCGGAAGGGAAGTAAAGCCGTGGGTCCCATGTCGTACATTTACGGCACGTAAAAGAACCTCAAGTCTGAAAGAAGAGATCTCCGAACAAAATTTGTCGATCGTTTCACGCCCTGAATTGAATGTGCCACTGATGACCTGAGCTGTTAAAGAACGTCCTTAAATGAACCAAATCAACAAATCCCCCAGCCTGACCGACTTCTGAGGTCGGGATGCCTGGAAGACGCGGCTACGTCAACCGAAAATGGCTACTGGGGAGATAATAGATGATAATTTAGCCAGGAAACTCTGTGACATTCACCTTAAGACCTGAGAGTAAACCCCTGAAAGAAATCTTAATCAGGAAACTGACTCAGTCGGGAATCGACCCCGGGCTTGCCGTGTAGGAAACACGTAAACTATCACTGGTGAATTCCATAATTCATTTAAGAGTGAAAATAGGCTTAGTGCACTGTTTTTAGGAAGTTCCTAGTGATAAAATGTGCAAATGTTTCATAATTGCAAAACACGCAGAACTTAATTGTGATAAAATATAATCAACATGGTCTTTTCAGTTCATATTATGGTCAATAAGAAATATTAACATTACTGTTCTACAGACCCAGTTCGTCATAAAGGTTTACGAGTATCAAGGCGGTGTTAATGCGCAAAACCCCAGAACATGAAGAAACTCTGTGACAGAATAACCGGTTTATAGACAGAATAAAAAGCAAAGACTAACTTGAAAGTGTTAGCTTCAGAGAAAGTAAAGCCAATCACCAAGATTATGAAGCATTCCTAACAGAGAATCAACCCAAAATGAAAAATAGAAGATACATAAAATGATTATGGTCAAGAAAGAAAGGAATAGATGAATTGGCAGAATGAATGAATTGTGTTTAACGCCCGTGTTTACTACTGAGGCACCACAGGCGGTGGACACTGATGATACATGAGATGAAATGATATTGAAAAAGGATTTTTTTTAAGGAAGGAAACGTTCCAGGCCTAAGTTTAGGGTACCTCCCCGGCATCTGCCATTTATAAGGACTGAGGAAAACCTGGAAAAAACCTCAGTCAGGGTGGACGGTCCTGGCGGGATTCGAACCCTCGACCTGCCACTCATGAGTCCGAGCCTTAACGACCTCGACCACCTGTGGCAGAGCAAACAATTGTCATGTCATGGAATGGAAATGGAATATTTTGTGTTTTCAGTCACAATATATGGCGATATCCAGGTCATATAAAATACAGTGCATAAAATTGCAATTTGAGTAAAGCCCCTTCGCAACGCGACAGTATAAGGTGTCATGCTGTGAGATTTTAGCTATTTCTTATTGCCACAACAGGGAAGTTATGATTATTTAGATGCAATATTTCGCGCAAAAGAAAACCTCTTTTATTTACTGAGTCTGCAGGAAAGAAAGTCTTTCAACAAGTTTAACATATTTTAAAAAATGTTGTACCATATCAAATAGCATTTCAACTGGGGGCAATGTTATAGAAACTAGATTTTCAGTCATTAAAAGTATGGAATAAGACAGGCAAAAGGACACTCAAAACGTGCAATATAGGCAGTAAAATTGCAGTAGCATAAATAAGAAAGCATGGTCTACAAAAGTATTTTTATGATGACACCTTTTCATATCTGCTCACGCCAAAAAGGTGTCATCTTGCTATGTTAACAACCTATCTTTCATAACTACGTGTACATAATGTAATAATAATAGTAATAGTAATAATAATAATAATAATAATAATAATAATAATAATAATAATAATTGCATCTATGGGCTTAGCTCACAATTTTCCAAAGCGCATTGTTTCGTCAACAGGAACTCAGTGGCGACTTTATTAGCATCATATTCCTGCTGTCTTCATTTTCAATGGATAATACAGATAATGAACTCCATCTCATCTGCGACATTGTACTAAGCAGGTTAAAGTTATTAGTTTTAGCTTACTAAATGAGCGCCCGGCCGTTGCTGTAGTGACAGGTAAAGTGAGGAAACACTCTAGAACTGTACACATGTCAGGAAAACTGCTGGCACTAGCAGAATTTTCAACTATTAATAGTTCGGCCAGTTCCTTTATTGCTAAAAGTTTATGAATCTCTTCCATCATAATGGACCAAAAACTAATATGTTATGAGAAAACGTCTGTAGTATAATATTCGCAAAGTGTGTTGGCTTTTTCGATCATTTTCTTTTCAGTTATACTGCTGAGTTTTATTGACTGGAGCACCGAGAATTTAACTGAAATGGGGTTCATGCTTTCAAAACGTACCTTAAACCAACTGCCAGTTGATCAAATAAGTTCTTAACGTGGCGTTGCCGTATTGTTTTGAAAACATGGTCTGTTTACCAGTATTTTGATATTTCCTTTGTTTCTTTAAAACCGTGCTCGAAAATTGCTGTCTCAACTGAGCTTGTTTTAACATTGATGTTGTTTTCAATAAATCAATAGGCTTTTGTTGTAAATATCACTGGGCAACAATGAAAATGTTTCGGGCTTAAAAATAGTGAATTTACATGTATTTCCATCTGCTGAATTAAAAAATCACCATAAAAATGATAGATTAGCTCTTGTTTTGAAGATAAAGTGACATTTCATTTTTTAGAGTGAAGATTTTAAATTTGGGGGAATTTTTTTTGGAAGTTGGCACACCTGTCAAATAACAAAACACAAATGCTCTTCAGCTGTTTGTAAGTCATAAACATAGATACTGTTGCTGTGACTGTGAATTGCATGTAGTTTCTACTCAAATTAATGCAAAATTTCTGGTTCGCGAGTGCTTTTTTAGTGTAAAATTTGTAAAAATGCCATGAAAATGTGTAAATATGGTGAATAACTTTTGTTATATTTGTGGTGAAATAACATTTTCCTCACAGAAACACAATCTGACGCCTCTTGTAAAGACTGCCAAGCCTCTTGTGGACCCAAAAGACGTTCTTCTTCTACCCCTGCACATCAAGCTGGGTTTAATGAAAAACTTTGTCAAAGCTATGAACCGAGAAGGACGGGCCTTTAAGTACATCAGAGAGAAATTTTCGAAATTAAGTGATGCAAAAGTTAAGGAAGGTATTTTTGTCGGACCACAAATAAGAGAACTTGTAAAGGATCCTGCATTTGACCAAGTTTTGGAGGGGAAAGAAAAGGAAGCTTGGGAAGCCTTCAAGGGTGTTGTTCATGGATTTTTAGGCAACAAAAGAGATGACAACTACAAGCATTTGGTGACAGTGCTCCTGCAAAAATACCGTAACCTTGGATGCAACATGTCCCTTAAGATCCATTTTCTCCACTCCCACCTAGACTTTTTCCCTCCTAGTTGTGGAGCTGTTAGTGATGAACATGGGGAGAGATTCCATCAGGACATTTCTGTTATGGAACAAAGATATCAGGGCCGTTGGAATGAACTAATGCTTGCGGATTACTGTTGGTCTTTGTATAGGGAATCTGCGGAACTCCATCACAAGAGGCAAGCTAAAAGACGAAGTCAATAGGCCACCATATGATTCTCTTCAGACACGACTATCTGCGAAGTATTTTTCCAGCAATTTAGAACTCTTAGCATGTAATTACCAGTTAAAAAAATCAAATGCACTTTCATTGTTGTTAGCATGTATATAATTAAAATGTATCCTTTACTTTCAATCCGTTAATATGTAATACTTCCACTTGTGTATATCATAGAAACTAGAGCTAATAAAATTTTTTCATTGTCATATTTGTTTTTCTCAACCCAAAATTAGTATGAATTGCCTCATGAAGTGCTCGAAACATTCAAAAATTATTTTTTTGTTGCCCAGTGTATTTTGAAACAATATTGATGTACTGTAACATTTTACACTGGAAAACAAGTACAAACTTAAAGGAACTGAAATCCTTTTTCAATGCAAGAGTTGCATTTTTCCAGAAGTTTTGTTCAAGATCAATAGCACATTCTCAAGGCACATAATTACCCACTTTTCACGCAAACTGCCAAATCAAGTAGGATAGCATTTTTTCAGTGTGCGTTTGGATGTCCCATTGCCGAAGTATGGGACAAATTTTAATAACCTCGCCTCATCCCATCGAGTTCCGAGTACCTATGCTATAATTTTTATTTAAATAGTAATATACTGTCACGAGATACCTGGATATTGTCCAGTGTTGTCGCAGTTACTTGTAACACATCAAAGATTGAGCAGAAACTATGGATATTTTCTGTTTCTCATTTTATTAAGAAAATCTATGCTTTTATAATTAATAAACAAAAAATAAATTAATAGTTTACTTACTTTCACTTCTGCACCCTATGTTAGCACTAAACATGTACTGAAAGAGATTGCAGAAACGTGACAACGTTGTTTTCCTGAGCGAACTCTAATACGCCTCATTACAAATCTTAACGTAATCTCATTTCCATGAAAATAGATCAGTTTGTCCCTAAGTTGGCAGTTAATGAAAATTTACAATGACAAATCAGGTATAGTGGTGTCGTATTCATTATAGACAGCGGCACTGAAATATTTCACTCGTTGCTGTTTAAGTCTTTGTAATGGGAATCGTGCTGTGCTGCAACTGCAGTGATTATTTTTACAAGTCAATAATATAAACTGAGACAGCAGTTCTCCAACAGTGAAAAATGAGACTACAAAAACGATCTTCTTATCTAACCTAAAATTTTTATGTACATCTATCTGAAAAGTATTTAGATATACTGAGACGAAGTCAGTTAGTTAGATAAAAATAAAGAAATTGAAATTTGTTCATGTAAAGATATTAATGATTAATACATTTTTTGTCAAGCGACGAATGCATTACTGGCCATGGATAATTACGGTAATAAAATAAAATCTGCGGCATCACATTTTTTACAACAATTATATCTTATTCCCGCCAATAACAGAATAATTACAAAAACAAAACAATAAAAAAGGCAAATATAACAAAAAATAAAAGAAATCCTTCGAGTTTTTCTGACGATTACCAAAAAAAAAAAGTCTTAAACCCACGTGGAGAATGCCACTGCAGACCCCCGTTACGCTTGACATTCGTAATTTCATGAGCGTCCGTGAACTACTTTTCTTCATAGACGAATCGCGGTTTCTACTAAATGGGATTTCGTAGGTGTTGACCTTCAGAACAACCATTAATTTTGCATGAACCCCCCTCCATTATGAGCAAAAATTTGTGTATGGTGTACGATAAAAGAGGAATAGGTTAATTACTTTTTTTTTTAATAATACAATAAATGCTGAAAGGTATCCAACACATCTGCATGGCTGATTGCTAAAGAACTCTGCAGCCGTAACCACGGCTCAAGAATCATTAAATACAATTAGTGAGGTGTTCATTAAAAGAGTAAATGACGTTGGTTTGAAAGACAACGTGTTTTGCACAAACGTGTTTTGTTGAATATGAAATAAATGGAATTTGATGAGCTTGAATTACTGATAATATATTTTTGCTATATGGAGCTTGTATACGAGCGGTAGAAGAGCATTTTCAACATCTACTCTTAGGTAAGGCTCATATAGTGCTTCCGACATTGTGCAGGGCATTTTACCAGCTAATGCTCGAGCTGTCATTCTGGAGATATAGGGGAAAAAAGTAGATACACAGGGGGGTTACCGCCAAGCGTGACTGAGCGCTAAGACGCGGACTCGTGAGCGGGAGGTCTGGGGTTCGAATCCCACCAGGACCGTCCTTCCTGACGAAGTTTTTTTCCAGGTTTTCCTCAGCCGTCATAAATGGCAAATGCCGGGGAGGTACCCTAAATTTAGGCCTGGAACGTTTCCTTCCTTCAAAAATCCTTTCCCAAGATATCATTTCATTTCATGTATCACAGTGTTCACTGCCTGTGATGCCTCAGTAGTTAAAATGGGCGTTAAACGCCATTCAAAAAAAGGGGGGTGGAGAAATAGTGATAAAAACGTAGCATATTCTGAGGTAATTGGTCATTTTGTATATAACAAACAAGTCTAATAACTTATCAGTCAAAGTTTAACGCCGCCTTACAGAATAACTGCAGCAATAGATGCTTAATTTCCGTGTGTTTGATACAGAATCTTTTTGTTTATCTTGGCATATTTCAATCGAGTGGATTATTTTCGCGTAAATTACGGATATAATACTCCCTAATCCCATGCCCGTCTAACTTGGTTAAATGATCAGACTTGGCAACTGCGCTCTTTCGACTTTCTCTGATAGAGATGGGGGGGGGGAGATGTTTATAATGACAAATGTATCTTCTTGTGTCAGTATTATGAGGATATGCTGTAGAAGTTCGTGTTCAAGTCTATTTAATATCAAAGTTTCAATCAACCTTGATGCTAATGAGTGCTGTATATATCTTGAAGTAAGTTTAATTTATAGCAGTTCCCGTGCTGCAAAACATTCATATGAAAAAAGGTTTTCGGGTAGGTAGGTACGAGGATAAGTTCATTACTTTACGGCCTCGCGATTAAGGATTATCTTTGGAGGTCTGCCATGGTAACGAGAGAGAAGTTTTTCAAACCATTGTTACAGGAGATAAACCTATGGTCCTATACCATGATCCCCTTTCCAAAAGAGAATCAGTGGAGCGGGAAGCACGGCCTCTAAAAGCCAAGGTCACTCAGTCAACCAAGATCATGGCCACAATCTTTTGGAACTGTGAAGGAATACTTTTCATTGACTTCAAGGAGAGGAACACCACAGTAAATGGAGAGTACTACGCTGGCCTACTGCACAGACTGCGTGCTTCCATCAAAGAGAAAAGGCGAGGAAAGTTGAGTGGTGGTGTGCGCCTTCTTCACGACAACGCGCCTGTGCACACAGTTCTTGTTGCAAAGGAGGCTGTGAAGAAATAAGGCTTCATGGAGATCGATCATCCCCCCTACAGCCCAGATCTAGCTCCCAGTGACTATTTCCTCTTCTCAAAACTGAAGAAGGACCTTCGAGGAAGGAAATTTAAGTGTGACGAAGAAGTGATGGATGCTGTTTATGTCCATTTTGCAGACAAGACTTCTGATTATTGTGGGGGGGGGGGGGGAGATTGAAATGTTAATTCAAAAATGTTTGCAATAATGGTCAACTATATTGAAAAGTGAACTATAGTTTTTGTCTTTATTATACCTACAAATGGTTAGGCCGAAACTTATGAACCTACCCTCGTATATTTGAAATTTGCGCACAGAATATTAATATTTTATAAAATGTTATACTTACGAATTCAGAAACCGTGAAACTGAAATGGAGAGAGGGAGAGAGAGAGAGAGAGAGAGAGAGAGAGAGAGAGAGAGAAATTTGACGCATCACCAAAAGTCTTTGAAGAACCCTCCCGTTTGTGTTATGATTGTCGATTGTCCGTGCTTTTGTTGCTATCAATAGCTCTCCACCGTCTCTAGCAAAAGTGGTCAGTGATGCTGTACTAGTCAACGTGCTACCATTGTGGAAAGACACAGCAAGACTTGTGGTTCAGTCATCTTTATCTTGCAGCATGAGCAATCTTTGAGGTGATTCATTTGATTCACAGGCCCGACAATGTGTGACATTCTATTTTCCCGACAATCGAAGAAAAAGTGCCAATTTCTGCAATGAAGTTATTGGAGTCCATTTAGAGGTTGTGGGTTGTGTTGAAATATTTTTCAAGTAGCTGGGAATTATATGAATATCTGTTATAGTATTTTGTAATCTAGATGCAGACATATGGATAAGAGAACTGTGCGACGATGAAGATTCGAGGATGGCATGGCAGTTTTCATGTATCTAAAAGTGAAAGATAGGAAAGCTGTTGAAAAAATCTCTCGAGCTATGTATCGAACACAACTGGAGCAGCAAAGGGTTGCTTTATTTGCCGCGTATCTGCTATTTGTTGACGGTGTATCCAGTGCTGCCAAAACAAAACCACGTCGGCAGCACAGTAGTGAAGGTGAAAAAGGCGCGGCCAGCCGCTGTGGCAACTATTAGGTTATGCCCTCCCTCACTATTGTTACACTTTATTCCGTCTGGTGAATATTTTCCTCCCCCTACTGTGTTATTGTTGCTCGCCGTGTACAACAACAACAGCCACCACACCACAATACAATACAAAGTGCCTGCGCGCGCGATTCACAATGCAACTGCACGGATGGATGTATGTTTGTTTCCCTCATTGAATGAAACAGACAAAATGTTGTGTAGACCAGGCAGCCACTACCACAGCAGCACAATGTGGATATTGCGATTCAATTTAATTCTCGTTGTTCCGCGTCCGTTCTCCTGAATGCTTGCTGCGGTGACTATTGAGGTAAAAGATACACACAGACAGACAGACGTGTGCGTACGCTCCGTGTCTAATGCTCGTGGAACATTGCCCTAATTCCGATCCCGCATCACCTTTTTTTTTATTTTTTTTTCTGCTGTTGTGTAGCAAGTGGTCCATTGTTTGGAAGCAGAGAATGGAATTAACACCTCCACTGGTCCAGAAATTCACACGCATTCAGTATCACGTAGTCATCATCCTCAAGATGATTTCATCGTTACTATCATGCATTATATTCGTAACGGCACAAGAAGAACTTGAAAGACAGACAGATGTAAAAATAGACGCAACTTAACAACAAACATACGTGTTTCATACTGAAAACGTCCATGAAAGTTTGACGTCAAAATCCAAATGCTATAACAAAGCCATAGGACACAAATTGCTGTTTTCAACTACAGTGCTTTGAAATATCTTCATGTAATACAGAGCGATTCTCTCGCTATACCTTCCGTACTATTGTGTATGAGAGGTTCCGAGGCCTCTAGCGAGAGAATTACCCGTTAGTTCGAATAGACAACTTTGATTGATAGATTACAAAAGCCGGTCCACAGGCCAGATATGGATCTGGAAGTTATGTTCCATAAAAACTCCAAAAAAAAAAATGTTTATAATCAAATCTAGTACCTATTAGGGTAGATCCATAAGTATCCGGCCTAACCATTTTCTGTGTATTATAAAGATAAAATCTATATTTTACTTTTCAATATAGTTACCCTTTATTGCAATATACTTCTCACATCTTTGAATTAACATTTCACCCCCCCCCCCAATAGTCAGAAGTCTTGTCTGCAAAATGGGCATAAACAGCATCTATCACTTCTTCGTCACACTTAAATTTCCTTCCCGAATGTCCTTCTTGAGTTTTGAGAAGAAGCAATAGTCGATGGGAGCTAAATATGGACTGTAGGGTGGATGGTCGATTTCCTTGAAGCCACGTTCTTCACAGTTTCCTTTGCAACAAGACCTGTGTGCACAGGCGCGTTATCGTGAAGAGGGCGCACACAGCCACTGAGCTTTCCTCGCCTTTTCTCTTTCATAGAAGCGCGTAGTCTGTGCAATAGGCCAGCATAGTACTCCCAATTTACTGTGGTGTTCCTCTCCTTGAAGTCAATAAAGCATTACTTTACAGCCCCAAAAAATTGTAGTCATGATTTTCTTGGTTGACTGAGTGACCTTGGCCTTTAGGGGCGGTGCTTCGCCGGGTTTATGCCACTCCATTGATTCGCTTTTGGGCAAGGGATCATAGTAGAGGACAACAGTTTCATCTTCTGTAACAATATTTTTCAGAACTTCTCTCTCGTTGCCACGGCAGAGCTCCAAAAATGCCTGACAACAGATGACTCGTTGCTGCATGTGGATTAAGGAAAAAAGTTTAGGCACTAAGCTTATTCGTATTTAAATGTTCATGAATAATTCGAAAGACTGTTGATTTAGAAAGGATTTCTCCTTTCACAAGAACGATGTTTTCAAGAGTAAGCAGCTCAAAGGGTCGACGTGCACGCTCTTCGTCTTCAATGCTTTCTCGACCCATTCGAAAAAGTCTGGCCCATTCTTTTACTGTATAATATGAGGGGTATGCTTTCCCAAATACGCCGTCCAATCGCCGTTTAATTTCATTTAGAGAAAGTCCTTCTTTTGTGAAAAACTTAATAACAGCTCGAAACTCTATTTTGGACATGTGACAATCTTCTACACATAGCCTTCTTTATGCAACTATATCTGAACAACTGAACACTGTGTAGCGGAAGTTACAGCTGTAATTATTACTTAACAGATAAGGTATGACACCGGATAAGTTTTGTGAAGGCTATAATCCTTATCGGCGAGGCCGGAAACTTATGTACACGTATGTACTAAGTTGAAGTAGTAAACGAGAAACACTTAAATTGGGTTCCAAACAAATTGCAGAGCCCTGCATTCTGTAAACAATAAAGTAATCCAGTGCAAAGCCGCTAAAGCACCAAGGTAATGTTTGTAGAAGGTGAAAGGATGACAATTCACAACAGGACAACTTATTTTTAGTTCTCGGTTTTAGCACTTGTCAGTGACGAGTTTCCATAACGTGCAGAACTCGCGTCTAATCTACAGACATATCAATAATAAATAAAAAGAAAATTTAAAATATGAATAGAAAGTATGGTATGTGAAACCTGTAGGATGTGATTGGATAAAGGTAACTTTTCAATACGGTAGAAGAATAAGTTTAGGGCGTTGTCTAATTTATTAAAAATAAGACAAAAATATAATTCCTTGCGAAACTACATTCTTCCTGAAAAACGCCAATCGTGTAAAAGCAAAGCAACATAATTCTTAAAAGCACCATTCTTTAAATTAATTCAACATATAATATACAATTAACAAGGTTGAACTACTTTTTACAATGGATAGAGGAGGAACAAGCCAGAAAGGTTACCTCACATACTTGTAGAAATTTCTTTATCTGTTCCAACCAGTTGGAAATGAAAGAAGACTAGTTCACGAACCTTTCTGATGTGGTCAAGGATGAGGAGGGGGGGGGGGGAGAGGACACATGAGCAGAGGAAACACATGCAAGAGCAATATGGCCTATAGCTTCTAATGATCTTTTAGCCTTACGCTTTTTACTAGCTTCTTTTACGACCCCAGGATGAGTGTTCTATTGTTTGAAAGCTACAGCCTTAGCTATAAAGATTGAAATGTTACTCAGGGCTCTTCATATTATTTCTTAAGGCATTGCGCAATTTCTTGAGGTAAATCTAGGGAATTCCCCGGTAATGTTGCCATTCATTTATTGGTGAGTGACCTTGAATTGGCTCGGCAGTGCTTCGCCTGATTTTCCCTAACACGCATCTTGTTTAGAAGAGATATTAGTCATTTGCACTTTTAAGTTACAATGGCTAAAGTGTACATTCGATCCGCGAATACGAAGCGAAGTATTCGAAAAACGGCTGATATTCTTTGAGCTTTTGAAGTTCTCGTGCTGTTGTAGCAGCAAAATTTATTATAGTGATAACGAGGATAGCGATGTGCATAAAGAAAGGATAATTCATTATTTGTGTATAATAAACATTGATTTAAAGTAGGCATTACGTCTGATGTTGGTCATTCAATATCAAATACTTCAGTTTAGCATTTTAATAATTTTTTTTATTCTTGCTACGAGAACACTTTTTTACTTGTTCCATTTTACTCTATGGTCATTTAAATTGTAACACTTTGTGAGCATTCATAATAGCTACGAGGAAATTATGTCTGTCTTCTCGTTCGGTTGTTTCACGGAACCTTTGGAATCCTTCACGATTGTGTGTTCGTTCTACCTCGATCCACTAATCTCATATTCGTTTTGCTATGGACGCTTGTCCAACACGAGCACCAATTTCTCGCAATGACATTCCGCATTCTCCATATGTGTCGATCCTGGTGGTGTGGTGGTAAACATACTTGCCTTCTAAACCCAAGGTCGCGGGTTAAATCCCGGCCGGGGTCGATGGATTTTTTTCGGGGGTGAAAATCCTAATAATGGCTTCCGTTGGAAGCAAAGTAAAATGCTACAATTTTCTCGCAATCACATTTAAAACTTGCTTATATTGCTGTGGTATTTTTGATGAGTCATTCCATTTCTTCTGTTACAGGGTTGAAAGTGTAAGGGAAAGACTTTAGTTTTCTTTGTGTTAGTGTTCTGAAGATAAACTGCGGTATCATGAATGAATGTTTATTATTTCAGAACATTACAATTATAGTTTTGGAATATTTCCTTGGTCATTGAGTGCTTGTTAATTCAGGATCCTATACAACTAAAGCCCTTTTGTTGTGTACATAATCCTACATATTATCTAGGATTATCTGACTATACATATTATAAAGGGAACTTTACAAATACATCCCTAAAAATGATTATCTTCCTTCATATCACTTTATTACCATCTTCCTGTGCCTTGATCACTTTCCTCCACCATTTTTCTCATACTTTCCCTACACAATTTCCAAACTGATTCCAAAACTCTTTTTTTGGCAATCCCAAAAATCATTAATGCCAGAATTTCTGCCTAAAAATTATCCCACTTCTTGTTTCATATTTTCTCTCTCCATCCCTCGGTTTCTGCACATTCTAATATACAGTGCAAGTTCTTGTACCTTACCACACATGGACACAATTCTTTGTCAACTTTTACCACAGCATCATTGCTCCTGTTCTTGCCCATGCTATAATCTCCCTACCCTTTGGTCACAAACCTCAAAGTATTTTTCCCTGTCCCAATCTTTCTTAAAACTCCTATAATATATTAGCGTACTCTTATCTCTTAGGCTACCAAACATTTCCTGTTTCTCTATATCATCAATCCTTGCTTTTACTTTATTCCACGCGCCTTGCCCACTTGGTGACTTTGAACTATCTAGCTGTCCCAATCCTGGAGTGGAGTGGTTGTAAAGTGGCCACTTGCTCGGAAGAAACTGGCAATCATCTTTCTGCCTACACTTCGATATCTCTGGGGAGTTATCAGTTGAGAACAGCCAAATCGCCGACTGCCTTTTCCACTCCAGATCGAAAATTCATTTTGTAGCTGTGAAGATATCGTGAACACATTCGGAACTGCCTTTGTCGAAACAACGAATCAGTTTCTGGCACCATTCTATTCTTGCTGCCTTTTGTTCTCTGTGAAGTTGTGGGATATCCAACAACAACAATAACAAAGCTTTCTCACATGCAGGTATTTGTGCAGGGTTTCTGACATCTATGATGAATGAATGTTTAGAGACCTCTCTATCTCCTAGTAAGATCGTTCTTCACTATGGCTTCTACACTAACGATTTTTTCACCTTGAACTAGTTATTGGACACCCTTTGCGCTCATATTCTTCTCGTTTAAACTCCGCAAACCAATTATGAGTTTTTATAATTTTTTCAGGCATTCTTATTGGCTCAGACCTTACTTAAAATTGTAAAAAATCACTGCACTAAAAGCTCTCAAAAGACAGCAAGCGCACGACCTCAATTAACGCTTCGCTGCAGCTGCAACATTGGGTGCCGCGCACTGAATTTAGCTTTGGCTTACTAATCAAGACACGATATTTCCATTGCTGCCAACAGGAAATTTATATCATGGTTTTTTTCAAATACCGAAAATTAAATAGCGATCTTCGAACGAGCTTGTTCAAACTCATTTATTGAGAAACAAACAGGAAGTCTGTGCTGGTGTTCCCATAAACTCATGATTTGTGCGACCAACCACAAATAATCACGTTTTAGCACCATATGAAACTTTTTCCTCTCTCATTTGCAACAGACTCGATTCAGATGGTTGTCAAAGGTTAACTACGTGTCATATTTGACTTAAAGACCGTTACAAGAATGATACTGTTCAACAGTGATGTCGCTTAACGTACTTTTGCACGAATTCAGGAAAATTTACGGGACTTTTCAGAATGGAATGTCATTTTACAAAGGCAGATAAATTTCAAGGCTTGACTGACCGAAAGTTTTCCCAATCGTCGCCAAAGCGCGCTACCATCATAACGAACTAGGTGGTTTTCGAATAGCGAATTGGAGGAGATGAATTATGAAAACATCTAGCAGAATTTTTCGCGTATTGTGTTTTTCACATACTTTATTATTTATACCTTATTATTATTATTTTGGAAATATTCTTTTTTGTTTTTCTCCCACAGACCCCAGTACAGCTCACGTGCGCGTAATTAAATCCGCATTGCGCTTCTCTCTTGTCTTCGCTCGCTCGCTTCAATATTTCTATTTAAAAAAGAACAATTCCGTTGTTTTCTCCTCTCTCTCTGTGAACTCCCATCACTTCTCCTCCCTCTCCCTCCTTGTCTGAGCGTTTATTTTCAATTCTTTCTGTGCGCTGGTATTGTTTGTTGTGAAATTGCTGCCTGCCCACCCGCCCGCCATACAGATGGAAGACAATGCTGGATCCCTCCGGATCGATCACACGTTGTGGTTCATACAGGCATACCAACCACGTCACATAAAATGCTTATGTGTACATACATACCGAGGCGCTTCTTTTGTTGCAGCACCCATTGTAGGCAACCAGCACTTGTTCTGCCCGGCTGAGCTGTGCCTCTCACCAGCCTTTCCTTCGCTCAGTCGTTGGAATTTCGCCATCTTAAGCGAACCGCTGGAACCTGCATTTATTTTGTAATGATGATGCAGAAATATCACTTGCAGGAGCTGGCTTTTATTTAAATTACGCAGACATATGCAGGCGCACAATCCGTCGAATCCGGTCAGCGACTAACCGCGCCACAAAACTATCACTACCTCCGAGGCAAACAGTAACACAGTGTAAATAGCTCGACAATAGAAACATACCAGCCTCGCTAAATAACAGACAACTGCTAATTTTTGTATTGTTATTTAATAATAGAAAATGCTTACAATGTAAAATCAAATTACTGCGATACTTAGTAATATCTTCTTCCGAATTTTCTTTATTCATTGTGTTTATCATCAGTTACAATTTCTAGTCCCTTTAAATCGAGTTTTAATGAACAAATAGTTCTGCCAAGGGAGCGGGATGGATTGAGCGGTGTGGTGTAAACGCAGCTTAATTGCAACTCCATAAAGATTTTATAATGCATAATAAAAGTATTTATTAGAATATATAATGTTATCCACCTACAGAGAAATGTAGAAAGTGGTTTAAATTTAATTAGACTATGTTAGTGATTCTCAAGTTTCTTTGACAGCGCACCCCCTTTATTTATCGCCACGGGTGGCCGAGATCGTTAAGGCGCGCATTCATCAGCGGAGGGTCTGGAGTTCGAATTAAGCCAGGACCGCCTTCCCTGGCTGAGGTTTTTTCCCTGGTTTTTCTCAGTCCTCATATGCCGGGAAAATGCCGGAGAAGTACCCTGAATTTAGGCCTGGAACGTTCCTTCCTAAAAAAAAAAAAAAATCTTGTTCCAATATATCATTTCATTTCATGTATCATCAGTGTCCACCGCCTGTGGTGTTTCAGTAGTAAAAACGGGCGTTAAACGCTGTTACGCGCACTCCCTTTAAATATCTCTCGCTGTCGCAAACCCCTAAGATTTATCCGAAAGTTAAAAAGCGTAAATTTTTTCATTCTCTATATTTTTAGTTTACAAACTTTAAAGACATAGTCAAATTAATTAACCGTATTTAATAATATTATAATAACAATGCTGCTACATTCAAAAAAGTATGAAAAGTATAACATATTAATACTAGTAATAACTTATAATATGACCGCCTCCTTGATCTGTGGCTAGCGTTGCTTAAAGTTAGGGAGATTTGGAACGGAGTCCACTCAGCCTCGTGATGATAATTGGGATCCTGATGGAGAGATGGTGGTGTTCTTCGATCTAGAAAACCGCGTGTTAGGCGACCGGCGGAGTGCCTGCATACTGCCCTCTATCAATGAAGTCGTAAGACGGAAGTAGAGGAGCAGAAATCGCTGCGGCAGACCATGGCCCGATATCGGGTTGTAGCCCCATAGAAAAAGAAGAAGAACAAGATGAAATGCTACAGCATTACCATTTCACTTACAAGGCATGGTATATCGGGCTTAATATTAGAAATTTGTATTCTGATTCCATGTTTTTGTACGTTTGTTTTTCTAGATAAAAGCATATAATACTTTTTCAGAAGACATAAACCCTTTCACGGTCTTCTTTGACACTGTCGGAAAATATGAGGCTCGTCTGCCTCCTTCCCCCTTTTTATGCTGGCAAACATCAATAGAATCCCAATTTTGGTTACTTAAAAATGGCTGAAAATTACATACAAAGTACCCTAAAGCCCACTAAATTGATCTGTCGAAAGGTTTAGGAGGGTTCGAAAGCTCACAAACCGGTGGTCTATCCCATTCCTTGCATACAGTTGCTAGCGTGAGTTTAGTTTGACTCTTCCCAATGAGGGAGCTGGGTGTGCTGTGCACAATAATATTAGCACCTTTGACTTGAATTGTCAAAGTTGCTAAGCGCCAAAGCTTTCAAAATCTTTGATAAATTTTCCTCATAAAAATTCTTTAAACCATCTCTATCTTTCCTTTATTCAAATGCGTTATTCATCTTCTTCGAGTTCAAATCGACGCAAATATATGTCACTGGCGTTAATTCCAGCTCTTAAAAATGTGTTCATTTCTTAAATAATAAGATGTATTTTTATTATTTTAATGTTACCAGTACTGATTTTAGTGCATTTCTGATTTTATTAGTGCTAAATTATATACAGCTGTTATTAAAAGTGAAAATATTATTTTTCTTTCTTTTGACATATACATGACCACAAGGTTTAGTTTTTACTTTCATAATTGCCAACAATACATTTTATCGTGCGACATTTCTTCTTCCTAGCGAGATGTGAAATTGGGTGTCACACAGAGCTCGCGGTGTTGGGACTTTCTCTTTTCTCAATGTTATATAAATAATATTTCTGGTCAATAATACACTATAGACATCACCTTAATGTGGACGATTTACAAATTTATTTATTTACTCTGACAGAGCTAAACTTCTCGTCCGCCTATCACTCTGATAATTATTACGCTAAGTTTCATTGACAATCTCAAATTATAACAAACAGCAACGAGGACAATGTTGATACATATATAAACCAATATTAAATATGAAAGATGGATAAATGTATGCTATTACCTATAGATGAATAATGAATATTAACGTTATAATAATAATAATAATAATAATAATAATAATAATAATAATAATAATAATAATAATAATAATAATAATAATAGTAACCTCCTTGGTTATTAATGGTTAGCGTTGCTGAATTCTGACCGGAAGGCCAGGGTTTGATTCCCGGTACCTGCTTAGGAAGTTTTCTTTGTTAGGAAGGTCTGGAACGGGGTCACCCAGGCTCGTGAAGACAATTGGGGAGCTACCTGATGTAGAGGTAACGATCTCCGATCTAGTAAGCCGCAATATAGCGACCGGCGGGATACGGTGTGCTGATCACATGCCCCCCTGCAACACTGCACTTTACCAATGAAATCATGTGATGGAGATAGAAGACGCAGCGGTCGTCGCCGTAAAGCTCAGGCCTATATGAGGCTATAAAAAAACTTCACAGAGAATAATAATAATACAAGAAGTAACAATGAATTACATAGGTGGAAAGAAATATACTAGCAGAACTTACAAAATTAAAAACTCTAAATATACTATAAAGGGGATAGATTTATGATAGTAATAACAACAATAGAATGAAAAATTTTACAACAATATGAAACAAATGAATATTTACATTGTACATATAGCATAAGGGGTCTAAAGTAATACATTAAACAGTTTCTTATGAAATGCTCCTAAAGTTTGGCACTCTCTGGCATCCTGTAGCAATGCATTCCAGAGACTGGCAGTGATGATGAGTAAAGTGATGTTTGTTGTAATGTGCCGGGTTTCAGAGCGTGTGTTAAGGATGTGAAATTGTTTTTGATTTAGTTTATTTACGGACGCTCTTTAACATCTCAGGTCATCAGCGTCTCATTCAATTCAGAACGTGAAACGGCCGACAAATTTTGCTCAGAGGCCTCTTCTTTCAGGTTTGAGGTTCTTTATCGTTCCGTAAATCTACGACACGGGACCCACGACTTTACTTCCCTTCCGAAGGAAGCCATACTTAGGATTGTTATGCTCCGAAAAAATTCATCGATCCTGGCTGGGGATCGAACCCGCGATCTTGAGTTTAGAAGGCAAGTATGGTTACCACTACACACAGGACCGACCCCGGTATGTCTGAACAACATACTTGTACAAACGCTTTTGTTGCTTCATTTCGACTTTTACTGACCTCAGTGCAGCCTGAACGCAGAAGCTTCAACGTGTTCATAATAATACGCTACACTTGCAACATTCTGCATTTAAAGAACGAAGAACTCCCCACCCTCTCACCTGTATATTATCAGATGTTTCACTCCTCCACCCCGAGCTATCTGGTATGTCGTTTTCATAAACTGTCTTCACAATGTAGCTTCGATATCAATTCACAACACTTTTTACCTTTACATCGTACAGTTTCATATTCTTTGGAATTCCTTTCCTTGCGATCTCTGGGACTGCCGAACTATTTCACAATTTAAAACTAAATTAAAACAACATATTGCTGTTAATACTGTATAAATTAATAGTAAGTATAGAATAATTTTAATTTAATATTTTTCTATCGTATTTCATTATCTCCTAGACATATCTTAGGTGTATATTTATATATAGCAATATCTACAATATAAGTAACCGTTAGTGTTTTTGTAAATATTTAGGGTACTACTTAGAATTATTTCGCAATGTATTTCCTTATAAATTGTAAAATCTAAAGTTTTATCACAAGCAATATCACTCGAGGTTCTGAGATTACAATAAGTGAATTTATATGGAAAGCTCAGAGCCTCGAGTGATATTTATTAGAACTATTTCATGAATAAAATAAGAATTTAAAAATTATTCCTATAAAATAATTATAATAATTGCATATTTGTATTTAACCTTTTCAAGCAATCTTGTGACAGAAGAATGCCGATTGTCAGTAATGCCAATAGAGAACAGCAAAATACGGCTATAGGACTATTTCGTGAATAGAATAAGAATAAAAGTAATATATATATATATATATATATATATATATTTGAAATTCGCGCACAGAATATAAACACTTGTATAAAATGTTATACTTATGAATATCTATTCCATTCAGAAACCGTGAGACTGAAATGGACAAAAGTCGGCTATTACAATCGCTACCGTTAGATTTTCTAATATCAATTGAAAAAAAAAACATACAGTGTTTCTATTTGTATTTGTATTTGTGGTTTGGTATTCCTTATGATAAGATCAATTTGCACATTTGACGTATCACCAAAACGCTTTGAAGAACCCTCCATTTTGCGTTATGATTGCCGATTGTCCATGCTTTTGTTCCTGTCAATAGCTCCTTACCGGCTCTAGCAGTGATGCGTGTTCAGGAACTATATAGTGGAGGTATAGAGTTGGCTATACTGACCACAAGACAAATACACGTCGCGTGATAAAAGGATTTGATAATTTTTTTCTCGATAATTTCACTCCGTAATTCGGCTGTGATAGGTCAACATTTAAAATTTTGTTTCGTGTCATTGGTCGATTTTAAGATGACGTCACATGACTGACTTTAAGTGAGAAAGAGAAAACCTATTAATATTGGCATTATACCAATTTAAATAAATTAATAACCTAAACTAATCTAAAGAAATCGCATCAAATGGCGTTAATACGCCTTACAGGAAAACTTGTAAGATCCATGCTTGAAAACATTGCGATATTTCAGTTAATTGCTGTTTATAGATATCGCCCAAGATTAATTTTTCAATGTACCGCCCCGCTGCAACATCAATTTTAAGAAACAAAGTGCGTAGCTTGCTGAATACAGGATCGTCCAAGTGTTTGAGCGCAGTTCAGTATTTCGCTCAAGCCTGTTCTAATACAATTAAAAGAGTTTTCTTTAATTAGAGTTGCCGACTTGTAATACCAATCTTATTGCTTAATGACTTGTTTTGCTTCAACCATGGTGCTTCAAACCATTTAGATATGAACTTCAGTTTTCGCTCATCCGATAAATGCCTGTTATACAGGTTTGTCATTTGTTTAGTGACATTTTTTACCGAAAGCATCAGTTACGCAGCATTGTTTCTTGGGAGGAGAATTTTATAGTGCCGATGAAATTGATAATGACATCTATTTTATTTATTTGTTTGGATAATCTAGTGTTGCGTTTAGAAGAGAGAAAAAAGTTACTTCATTATTCAATAAATAAAAATTTATCTCTATTTAAATAAACAAATAATGACGAAAATTTCTCTCAAAAATTATATTTTTGTAATCAGCAGCTCAGTTCCAGGATTTTTGTATTTGCGAACATTTCATAAGGTATAACTAAAAATAGTTCACTCGCCGTCAAAAGAATAAGCTCTGATTATTCAATATAATAGACTGGATTTTTATTTCTTGTGTTGTTATTTAGCTAGATAAAATATACTTTGATCTGTGTTTTCTACCCTTCTTTTCCCTTTAAACTTAAAACAGATGTGACAGATGTTAACACCCCGCGTGCCTTAGCGTGAATGTGTGTGTGTGTGTGTGTGTGTGTGTGTGTGTGTGTGTGTGTGTATAATTAAACGAATCAATTATGAAATATTTCATATTTTATATGAAAATGCCTGACAATAGATGACTCATTGCTGCTTTTGGATTGAGGAAAGAAGTCTAGGCACTAACCTTATTCATGTTTAAATGTTCATGAACAATTCGAAGGACTGTTGTTTTAGAAAGACCCAACCTTGCTGCTATTTCTGTAACCTTGAGCCGTCGGTCTTCCATAATTTCTTCATCCATAAGAGCGATGTTTTCAGGAGTGAGATCCTCCAAGGGCCGACCTGCACACTCTTCGTCTTCAATGCTTTCTCGACCCATTCGAAAAGGTTTGGCCCATTCTTTTACGGTAGAATATGAGAGGGGGTTCTTGTTTTGTGAAGAACATAATAACAGCTGGAAACTCCATTTTGAACATGCAGCCTTCTTTATGCAATTACATCTCAACAACTGAACACAGCGGAGTGGAAGTTCAGCTGCAACTATTTACTTAACAGATAAGGTATGGCACCGGATAAGGGTTTTGTGAAGGTGATAATGCTTATCGGCGAGTCCGGAAACCTATGGGCCTATCCTCGTGTACCCGAACCGGTATAGAGCCGATCCCTCGTAAAAGAAAGTTGGCAACATTTGAGCTGGTCACGCAGGCGCAGAAACTTCAGCTGCTTATTAGCTTGCTGTCATATATGCTGTTACTTTACCGATTTGTAAAACTTCGGCTTATAATGACTGCAAGATAAAGCGATCCCGCCAGTTGTGAAGTTTGTTCGGTGTTTCGATTGCTGAACTAAAAGGTTGCTGTAATTCACCCTGAACTGTGTGACGTGTGTGGATCAGTTGTAACTAGTTGGTGTTAGTTTAAGGAAGACTGTACAAAAGTTTCTGAAGAGGAGAGAAGTGGAAAAGTGCGGGAGATTTTTGGATTGGCAAGAAAGAGGGAGACATCGTGCCTGGTGATGAAACATTGAATCTCATGCATCAACGTCGAATTAGAACAGAATGCTTGGAGTGACGCCATTCAGCCTCACCACAAAAGAAAATGCAAACACATGGTCATTGCTTTCTGGAATCAAATGGAAACGTTCTTCTGGATTTTGGGGAGTCAGCGACGATAATTACAGCGAAACGCTTTCTAAGCTGAAACATGCCATTCAGAACCACACTTGGGAAGCTGTCGCCAGGAATAGTTTTTCTTCATGACAATGCATGTCCATACATTGCTGTCAGAAATTTCGATGGGAACTTTTTAAGCATTCACCATAAAGCTCAGATCTAGAATCCAGTCATTTTCATGTTTTCTTCACTTCACGAAATTATCTCATTCTCAAAAATTTGACAACATAAGAGTTGAAAGTGGTAAATGTGGAGGTGTTTCAATTCCCAGGTGGCGATTATTTATCCAAAAGATTTTCTCTCGGTACAGAAAGGGAATGGTGTGAAAAGTAAAGAGGGCATGCACAATATCTACAAAAAAATTTTCCCCCAGTTTTTTATTGTATTATGAACGACAGTATATTGCCAACTGCTAAACGTTTAACTTGAGGCTACAAGTGTCTGTTCCGGGGTTCGAACTCATGTTACAGGGTCATCCCATGATCAAGTCTTAACAATAACGACACTCTCACCCTCTCTAAACCCTGTGCCGGAACAAACGATGAATCAGCCCCCTCTGAATAATAATAATATATATGGGGTGCGATGATATCCTATATGCTGGTCCTATCGCTAGTATTTGTGCAGTTTTTTTTTCCAGCCACTGCAATCAACGTCAAATTTATTGTGGTACTTGATCACATAAAAAGCAATTGAAATCCCGCCCCACCCTGCTCAACGCCGCGCCTGCTGACAACAACAACAACAACCTGAACGCCTGTGTGACCACACACACATTCGCACGCCAGTCATTCATTTTCGAGAGACATTTTTATGGAGGCCGGGTTTTAATTCGCTGATTAGACAGCGGTAGTGGTACCAGCAGCAATGGAATTGAGTGGGCGATATTATTATTATTATTCCCATCGCAAACCCTAAAGTCAGGTGTAATTGGTAGAACGGCCGCTCGGCGGGCCGCGGGCGGCAATGTTTTATGACGCCACAACAGTGGAATATTGTGCGCTAAATATCGGAGGCGTCAATGCGCTATTGCCGCTCCGCATGCTGCTCCTTTTGTAAAAACAACAATAAAGGATCCCCCAACCTCCAACACAGTGTTGACGTGTTGGGTGACTGCTGTAAAGACTCTTGATGTACCGTCCCTAGTGAGACTGCGGCGAAACTTTAAATACACAATGCATTTAACCAGCGGAATCGACTCTTAGCTTATGTCTAAATGAGACATTAAAAATGTCCAAAAGTGATATCGCTGTAAGGGGATCGCCTATTCTGTGAATGCGGATGCCACTAAGATTAAGATAAAGATAACCTATCGTGTACCTTAAGGGCAAGGGTCTCCTAACAAGTAGAGAAAGCTCGCTTGCTATTCCACGCTAGTTGTTCGTATGCTGTTTAAGACACTCTGACTGATTTGTTCTTTGGTTACTCCATTTCTCACTGCATTAGTTGCTTCTCGAGAGATTTCCATTTTTCTCTTCCTCTTGCTACTCTTGATTAATCTGGACCTGCATGTTCCTTGAAGAGGTCTGTCCATCTTCTTCTGGGTCTGCCTTGTGTTCTTTTTCCTATCGGAGGGTCCCACATGGAGATCTTGTAGGTCCACCTATTGTCCTGCATTCTTGCGATGTGACCGCCCCATTGCCATTTACTTCTGGTAGCTATTTGTGCGATGTCTGTTGTTTAAAATAACTGATTTACTAATACTATAGGTGTTTTGTATTCAAAGTTATTCCCAGGATCTTGCGTTGCGTTTTTCTTTGGAATATGAATTTTGTTCTTTTGTTTTTCTGTTAGTGACCATGTCTGACGCCCATATAGTAGTACAGGGTATATACAGATTTCGAGCGTCTGCAATCTGATTTTCTTAGTTGGTGTTTCATCTAACAATATAAACTTAAGGGCCCAAAATGCTCTCCAGGTTAATGAGATCCTTCTTTGTATTTCTTTTTCCATTTTATCATGGAAGGAAATCTGTTGTCCTAGGTATGTATATTTGCTTACATATGTGAGGACTGTTCCATCTGTTTTTTTTTATCGGGGTTTGAGGTCCATTTGAAATTAACTGTCTCTGTAGTTTGTTTAGTGACAGCCTTGAATTTTTATTATGCTCACATAAAGGTCCTATCATAGGTTGTAGTGCTTTCGGTGTTTTGACGAATAAGACCACACCGTGTGCAAATCTTAGATTTGTTAGTCGACTGCCAATAAGAATCATCCTTAATTTTTTTCTTTTATCAACCAAAGCAGCACATTGTGGTTTGATAAGCACGAAAAAATGAAGTATCTTTCAAGACGAAAACCAACTACAGATAGAAGGGTTACTATTTAATTTTCGGTATTTGAAGAACCTTTGTGAGATATCAGTTTCCTGTTGTCAGCACTGGAGAGGCCTTCTTGACTAGTAAAACCTTGCAAAAGTTAGCGCGCTGCATCCATTGTTACACCAGCAGCAAAATGTTAGCTGTGGTCTTGCACTCGCTATCTCCATGCTTTAAGGTGGAGGTGACTCCAGAGTATTTTTGAGTAAACTATTTTTTTTTAATATTAGTACATCGTCTGAGCTAACTGGAATGCCTGAAAAAATTACCAAAAAAAAAAACTTTTATAAATTCTGCTCACTCACAAACAAAAAAAAAAAAAAAAAAAGACTGTAATGGTTTGCAGAGTTCAGACGAAGAAGTACCGATTAGAAAGACGGGGAGCGCAAGGAACATCCAGCAACAGTTTGTACAGATGAAATCATCGCTCGTGTAGAAGCCATAGTGAAGAACTATCCGCGAGTGACTTACAGGAAGATAGAAGAGTTTCTAAACATTCATTTGCAAGAATTTCTACACAGTAACTTCGTGAGAGGAATCTTTCTGGGTATTGTACAACCTCACAGGATAACAAAAGACAGTAAGAGTGGAATGGTGCCAGCAAACCGACGTGTTCACGACATCGTTACAGGTGACGAAAGCTGGATTTATTAGTAAGACCCAATATCAATAAGGCATGCGTTAGGTGGATTTTCCCAAATGACAACCCCCCAGAGAAGGTTAAGCGATGTCAAAGTGTAAACCGGAAGATGGTTGCCACTTTATTGCCAGCAAATGACCATATTCAACCATTCCACCCCAGACACAAAAAAGTCACTGGCTACTGCGCACCACAGTTAACCTCCCCCTTCCCTAGTGTCTTCAGAACACTAAGAAACAAAATCAATGCGGCGATTGTTGCATCACTATGACAATTCCCCTTCGAACAGCGCTTGGAAAACAATGGAATTTCTGCAAGAATCGGGAGTGATACTATTGAATTACTTACCATACAGCCCAGATTTGGATCCTGTAATTTTTTTCTCTCTCTCGTTCTGTTTCCTGCTGTCAAGGAAAACAGAGGAGCCACCATTGACGATGCAAGTTTATATCGAGAGAAAATTAGGTAGAGTTGGTGAATTATGGTCTTCAACTTAATAAAATCGCGAAAATTATTAAGTCCTTAAGGATTGCTATGGAAAATAGATACATTTTTGGGAGTTAGAGGAGATTATCATGAAAAATTCAACATTCCACTAGAAAGTACCCAATATATGAGAAGTAATTTTGCACGACATCCAAATAAAGCGAGGCTCACAAACCACATTTATATTAATCTTTGTCAGCTTAATAGAGCAGTTTGTTCAACTCGGCTGCAGGTCTGAAGCTCGGTAAAAGCCGAGTTTCTGGCGGGGCCATGGTGAAATGCGGTTCAACTGCTGAGAAGTTGTGAGGGATGCACTATTGAGATGAAGTGGGTCCAGTTCACTTTGTACGAGGGTGCGCTAAGAAAGACATGGGCAGACCGCAGGTTGATTACCCATTTGATCGCGTCCGTCCGCCTTGCTCGCGTGGGTAATTGGGAGCGAAGTCAACTCGACTCTACTGACCTCTGCCGGCCGGACACTGAAAGGATCAAATGAAGACATGGTGTGGGGTGGAAACTGCTTCCCAGTAAATTGGAAAACGGGAAAAACTCGAAGAGCATCGAGTGCCGTCCTGGTAGCGTTATTCAGATATCCCACAGGATAATTATGTACCGTATTTACCGCACGCCAGGCACAATAGACCAAATCTGATGTCCAATCAGCTCTGAATGCCAAATGAAGCCAACAGAAATCGCCTTCTATAACCGCTTATTAAAGCCAACGCTAAAAGCGGTTTCTTTTCCCTTTCATGTGGGATAAATGGCTTTTCAAAAGGGCCCCAGCGCAATTTTCTTTTCAGACTCTATCACTGGCAAAATGTACGCACTGCCAAGTATTCCGGTGTGGTTTCATCTCATATCCTGCCTTTGTATTGTCATTTTATCGCTAAGTGTATTGGAGAAACTCAAAAGCGGCCGCAATAGCTCTGTTAGATCCTTTATCATTTTGATCAGAATAGAATATTAGCATTTGAAGAGCTAGTTGGAAAAAAGATACATGTTTAGGAAAAGCAAAATTCGCTAACGGACAGAACATTCCTCTTTTTTGGGACCATTTCCATAATAATACTCAGTAAATTTCATTTATTTAATCAACATAAGTTCGTTAAATATTATGCTTTTCTTAATCCAGTACAAATTTCAGGAGTTTTTATGCAGGGAGCAATGAATTTCAATTATTTATTCAACACAATTTCCTGAAATATTATGCTTTTCTTAATCGAGAACAAATTTCAGGAGTTTTTATGGAGGAATTTTTTTTTTTGAATGATTTATTTATGGACGCTCTTTAACAGCTCAGGTCATCAGCGTCCCATTCAACTCAGGGCGTGAAACGGCCGACAAATTTTGCTCAGAGGCCTCTCTTTCAGGCTTGAGGTTCTTTTTCGTGCCGTAAATGTACGACACGGGACCCACGGTTTTACTTCCCTTCCGAAGGAAGCCATACTTAGGATTTTTACGCCCCGAAAAAATCCATCGGTCCTGGCCGGGTTCGAACCCGCGATCTTGGGTTTAGCAGGCAATTTTTATGGAGGGAGCAATAAATTTCAATAATTTATTCAATGCAATATTATGTTTTTTTTTAAATCGGGAACAAATTTCAGGAGATTTTATGCAAGGAGTAATAAATTTAAATGCTTTATTCAACACAGTTTCGTTAATTATTATGTTTTGCTTACTCCAGTACAAATTTCACAAGTGGTTATTCAGGGAGGTTTTTATCACGCATACTTGCGTTCTTTTATGTTATTGCCCGTTTATTTTACTTTTGCTGATTTTGTTGAAAGCGCCTCGAACTCATAATATCCGCTTCTATTGGTGCCTTCCTCTTCACCCTACCATGACGCTAATGCAGCCGTGTAGAAATGCTAACTGAAGCAACAAGTATGACAGGATGCATTGTTACTGAATGTAAAAAAAATACAGCTCTTCCAGTTACAGCTCAGGTTAAGCATTTAGGGGGGGGGACCCTCTCTCCCTCCTTACTTGATGTCAACCCAATCGGTAATGCTGATAGTCGTGTGTTTTCGGCAGCACTTGGTTCTAAACTACGATAATTCCATTCTTGGCCATCGGCAAACGTTTATTATACAGGTAGTACTTGCCAATCAAATTAAAACTAAATTTCATTGATGAGTAAAGAACAACAATAATAATTTACGACTAATTCTTCGCCACTACACTATTGAAAGTACAATTTAAAAATTAAGTTTGTTGTCGCTGTTTTTATTGCTCTACTCCCTAGATTATGTAGGGTTCCAATTTAAAATTTGTTGTAGGTAACTGTTTTTGCAGAGGGTTTTTATTTCTTTCCCAACATTCATATCTGTTATGGCAAACGTTTAAGGACATCTGTTTATCTTATTTTTCCGCTGTAAGAACACAACCATTTTTGACATTTTTTTTGTTATGGAAAGAACCCATGCTACTGACACACTCGGCTATGGACACAGCACAGCGAATAGAAGTGTGAGCACTAACTTAGTTCGTGTTTTCTCCGGGAGGTGCCACTCTCTCTGTTAGAAGACCATGGCAGCAAACGTTCCAAATATTTCAGGAGAGAAAATTGTGTCCTAATTGAAAGTCATTCGAGATGTCACAAGTCCAGTATTTTTATTTTTAATTTAGAAATCAAGCAGAGCCGTTCAAACGTCCGTCTAACTTTCTATTACAAAGTCGGAGTCGAGCGCTAACACCTGTGTGTATCTTGGTGGGGACAACTTGCGTGGTCCGCGCACTGGTCACCCGTTATGTGCACTTGTCCCGTGTTAAGTGTTATTTGCTTGTTTGATACTGTCTTTTGTCTGTTTATGAAATGCTACGTATTTTGTGGCAGTTTAAGGTCACCTAATCGACAAAAGGCTTTAATCATTAGAAGTAAAGCGGTTAAAATATTTCGATATTGAATTCCTGTAGACGTTCCCAAGCTGGAGTGTAAGGGAATCGTGGATCTCGTGTTGTAGATTTACGTTATGAAAAGAACCTCAAGCCAGAATGGAGAGGCCTCTGAGCAAAATGTATTTGCCGTTTCACACCCTAAATTGAACAGGACGCTGATAATCTGAGATTTTAAGGAGGGTCCGGAAATAAACCAAAATAAATAAATTAAATAAACTATTTAGACAGTTACAAACTATATTTTCTTATAGAAATTTTAATGGTGTTTAACGCCCGTAGTTACTGGAGACTGTGAAATGAAACGATACATTTAGAAATCTTTTTTTTTTAATGAAGGGAACGTTCCAGGCCTAAGTTTAGGGTACCTCGTCGCCATTTATCATCATTGAGGACTGAGAATGAAAAAAGGTGAGTCAGGAAGGACGGTCCTGGTGGATCGAACCACAGATCTCCGTCCTCAACTACCTGTAGTAATCCGATAGAAATTATTTTTAGACACTTATTTTCATCAGTTTCATCCCAAAAATAACCTGAGGTGGCACGTCCGTGAGATGGAGGGTACATCGAGTAGCCAAGAATCTGAGGTGACGAGCATGGGCATAGGCGCCGACGGAGAACCACCCCGGCCACAAATGTACCACTCGAGGTGTTACAAGGAGAACCTCATGCAGAACCGCCCGCAGTCTCCTCCCATTCTCAAAATGCAAAAGTTACATTTTTAACATCATTAAATAAAACAAATACAACTAGTAATAAATTCATAAACATACACAGTACCTAAACTTACCTCGGGCAAATCCTAGAAACGGAGGACCCAGTGGTTTACTGCGGCTTGATACGGCCTGACGGCCTCCGCTCGCATCCTATTTCTATGTATAAGCGTAACAAATGCAAAAATCGAAAAAATGCAACCAATAATCAGCTTATAAGCACACACGTATCTAAACCTTACCTCTGAAAAGGAGGACCTAGTGGTTTACAGTGGCTTGATAGGGCCTGACAGCCTCCGCTCGCATCCTAATTCGTAAATATAAGTGCAACAAATACAATAATTGAAATAATGCAAATAACAAACTCGTATATATATATATATATATATATATATATATATATATATATATATATATGTGTGTGTGTGTGTGTGTGTGTGTGAGGTTAGTGTATATATATATATATATACACACACACATTTGGCACCCTCCCTGTAATTGTATATACATGTATACAGAGGGTGCCAAAAATGTATGCACACTGCAAGCAAAGAAAAAACTGAGTTAACTAATAATCTTAGACTTTTACAGTTAACAACAGTTGTTCAAAATGCACAACATCGGCGTCGATACACTTCTGAGTACGTTCCACAACTGATTGAGCAAGCTTGCGAAAGTGTCCTCAGCGATTGCAACACACGCCGTTTCAATTTCTTCCCGAAGTGATGTCAGTGTAGTTGGTTTTCTACTGTACACAATATCCTTAAGAGTTCCCCGTTGGACCCGGACGCACGTACATCTTGGTGGTAATGTAGTGGTGCACCATCCTGTTGCAACTAAAATTTCTCATTAACATAGTGTACGAATGGCGCGTAAGACGGATGTGCGTATCATATTCATTGTACGCTATCATAATGTATGTGAGTCACATCTGTTTACAGAACATCATACTACACATTACTGTTGTTTTCGGTCTAACTTTGAAATATATTAAATTTGTGAAAGTGTGTATACATTTTGGCACCCTCGGTGTTTGTGTGTGTGTGTGTGTGTGTGTGTGAGTGAGAGAGAAAGAGAGAGAGAGAGAACCTAAATTTACCTCTGGCAAATCCGATTAACTGAAGGATACAGTGTTTTACTGTTGCTCGCTACGGCCTGACTGCCTCTTCTCGCCTCCTTTTCGTAACTTTAACTTGTTAAATTGACAACTGCTTCTTTCAAACATGGATACTAATTTCCTATACTTATACACTTCTCTGAAAAAAAACTGAAATGTTCATATTAATTCATTCATACATCCATACTAATTTCTAACAGTTGTGCACATTCAGTCACATTGAGCCTTATTTCACGTGGTAAAATTAAAAAAAAAAAAATTAAAAATGGCTAGAGATCGTGTATAGAGTCA
Organism: Metallyticus violacea; assembly: GCA_030762175.1. Taxonomy (NCBI): domain Eukaryota; kingdom Metazoa; phylum Arthropoda; class Insecta; order Mantodea; family Metallyticidae; genus Metallyticus; species Metallyticus violacea. The sequence continues at coordinate 74,740,922 of CM060836.1, forward strand.
CCCAAATGGAGGAAAAAAAAATACATGCGAACATATTAAAAGTATATAACGGTTGGATTGGTAACTGAAAAACAACTGTTGAGGCACAGATTTATCCAAGTGGTGAAAAATATAAAACATACAGCTGAATAGTAATATATAATAAAATTACGCAGGCGTTGGCAACTCTTAAAAAAACGAATGACAAGCACGCAAAACAAAATAATGTGGAAATTTTTTGTGTTCATAACCCAACATCTTAATTTACGACTGGGTACTCGTGACCACGAACTGCGAACAACAATAATATCTAAACTCATTCTCCTATAATTACATTTGCTGTAATGATGATACACACACTTTATCGTAAGTTTATAAATTTTGATTGATCTCCAGAGATTTGCCATTTGTATTTCTCATAGGTTTTAAAAGTTCATAGGTTTTAAAAGTAAATTCATTTTCTCCATACGTTCCTTAAATGTTAAGAGCTTGATTAGACTATATGGTCGCGAGTATGGTAGGAAAGCCTTCTCATATGCACATAAATGAGCTTTTTTCTCGGCGAGTAATATCGCAAAACGGATTTCTGTTTCGTCCTTAAGGCATAAAAATATATCAGAATAATGCATTTTTAAATACGTGAATGTTCGATGCTTTGCAGTGTTGCTAGCGTTATGATAATCTATAAATATTAGACCACGTTCTCAATATATTTTATTAATTCCCATTCAGCCGCAAACAACACAAAAACACATTACCCAATTCCTCCGGGCATATTGCTATAGTAATGTGATCAACACTCATGTCAACTTTGTTTACCAGCTAAGAACGAGTGTTTGTGCAGCTCACTGCGAAACCTCAAACAGGAATCTTCAACCAAAGGGTTGAACAAGACCCATACGAAGTTCAGCGTCATCCGGCGGTTAACGTTAAGCGGAAATGTCTCGGGGTTAATATCGAGAAGTAAGCACCTAGTATCATTACTGCCTAAGGAAATTGCTACACCACAGCACCTTATCGTCACATCGGGTAAGTTTCTCCATTTCCTCCCGGGCGCCATCCTCGGCAACAGGAAAGGCAAGGCGAGCAGAGATAAGCCCTTGAAGGGGTGGGGTGCGAAGATGACCGAATACTGGGGTTAGCTAGTGCCCATCAGATAAGGCAATAGTCATCTTCAGTCTTGGCTTCCACTGCTGCCTCCGGAAGTCAAACCAAACGTTGAGGTTAGGAGGTGGTAAACTACTGTGTGCAATAAAACTAACTTAATGAAACCAATTTCTGTGCTTCAATCTCTAGCATTTTGTAATTTTCTTTTCTTGTGTACATTAGTTGGTATTTCTAATCGTTTTTTCCGGGGAGTGTTTTATGCATCATTCGAAATCTCTTGATATACAACTGTAAAGGTGCTCTTATTCACGAAGAGCACATTTTTGTTAAGAGAGAGCTCAGAATTATGACGGTGCTGATCTTAAAAGCGGTGAATTCGGCCTGCAGGGTATCCAACTGTAGAAAAGCATAATCCGCTACAAAGATGTCAAAATATAGCCGTATTTGTTTGTCCCAAATAGACAATATTAGGGAAAAAAACACAAGAGTCGATTACTGAATGTAAAAAAGAAATAATTTTAAATTTTAGAACTTATTACACCAATCTCGTACAGAGTGCGAGCGACATAAGTCAAACACTGCAGATTGTCACCAGTCTGGCTTATTTGCCTAGAAATGTCTTGATCTATGACACTCAAGTATTGGAAGTAGCTCTATGGAGAGCACCTAACTGAAAACTAATTACATAATCATATACTCGGTTGAATGTTAAGAATTTTGTTCAGGTTAACAGATATCAACAACAAGAAAAACATTACAACATATCCGATAGGTCAACGAGTCAAAAGATACACATTACTGCATACCTGATGTATAATTCCTTCGTTCTATCGAGCTGGCTCTGCCGAACGAGAGGTGGTGTAACACACGTCTGTGTTCTTTGGTGGTTTCAGTCCTAATCGTTTTCCAAGCTAAGACTTCATACCACCATTTGTATTAAAGCTTCCTAGAAACGGACGACATCCAACCGCCATTTTTAAAGTAACGGAGTTTTTTCCCGCCCAACAATAACAAATCAACAAATGGCAACTGACAGTACAACAATGTGCATGCCACATTATTATTATTATTATTATTATTATTATTATTAATGCTCTATTGCAGATAAATTATGAAGCGTGGGAGAAATTTGGTAATGGAAGTTTAACATGTGTGGTAACATGATGAAAAATATGAATATTTAAGAGAAGTTTTCGTTAAAATACTCACGCACTCAACCGCCATCTAGGTAAGCCATCTACAAATTAAATTAAAGATTCGGGTGAACGGAATCTACATCAGTGGCCGACCAAAATCAGCAACTACAGAAGGCTGTAATTACAGAACGTTGTAGATGTATTGTCACAAAACAAAACAAAAACAAAAAGAAAAAAAAAAAAACAAAAAAACAAACAAAATCGGTAAAACGGCTTCTAAGGAACTAAAAAATTTTTGGCAGAATTTTAAGGAGAACTCTTTCTTTTTAGCATAACGATATTGTAACGGACTTCTGAGACCGGAATGCCTATAGATGCCGCTTCGTTGTCCCAGTGAAGATGGTGATAAAGGTGACAGGGTTATGATGCACCAGGTGAGGGGGTCGGGTCCTTTGTTAGAAGCGCGATGAGTGCTAGGAATATTCTACTATTGCTGAATGAGCCGATAGTTCCTGCCGCATGTTTATTGCTAAGTGTGGAGAGCGGACAGTATTTGAAGATCTGGCTTAAGTGAAGTGCTTTCGTAATGTTATAAATAGTCGTGTGTTCATGGTGTTCGTAATGAGGCAGAACAACATATTTTTACTTGTTATACGTTTTTGTCGGTGTAAACGTTGGAGAAGATTCATTATAAAATATCCTGATTCCTTCCTAGCAACTAATTAACAGATTAGTGAGAAAAGTTCTTTCTTTGGGGTCGTGTGGCGAATTATAAGTCCTAACAAAGCAGAAATTGATGCTTTAGAAATCATTTGCAGAGTTTCTTTAAATCGTTTAGCGCAACAAGTTCGCATATCACAAACAAACACCTACGAGGCTACCAAACTTCTGAAATTAAAATCATATTAAACTTGGGCGGTGCAAAAAAACTTTAAGACCTGCTGATAGTACAGCAAGAATAAATTATTGCAGATTGTTTGAATAATACATTCATATAAAGCTGGTTGATCAGGGTTTGGTTTTTTTTATATTACTTATTTCACTCATGTGACGTCATTTTAAAATAAAACGATTAAACCAAACAAAATTTTGAATTTTGGCCAATCATAGCCGAATTACGGAGTGAAATTATCGAAAAAAATGTATCAAATCAATTTTATGATGCGACGTGTAATTGTCTTGTGGTATGTCAACTCTATACCTCCACTATATAACTCCTGAACACGCATCACTGACCACTTTGCTAGAGGCGGTGGTGAGATGATATAGCAACAAAAGCATGGATAAGTGACAATCATAACGCAAAATGGAGGGTTCTTCAAAGCGTTTTGGTGATGCGTCAATGTGTAAATTGATATTATCATTAGGAATTCCAAACCAAATACAAAGAAAAATAGAGTCACTGTGTGTTACTTTTTTTCTTTCAGTTGGTATTAGAAAATCTAACGGTAGCGATTGTAATAGCCGACTTTTGTCCATTTCAGTCTCACGGTTTTCGAATAGAATTGACATTCACAAGTATAACATTTTATGCAAGTGTTAATATTCTGCGCACGAATTTCAAATATATATCATTTTATTCTTATTCTATTCATGAAATAATCCTAAACCCGTACTTGGCTCTTCTCTGTTGGCATTACTGACAATCGGCATTCTTCTGTCGCAAGATTGCTTGAAAAGGTTAAGTACAAATATGCAATTATTATAATTAGTTTAGAGGAATTATGTTTAAATTCTTATTTTATTCGTGAAACAGGCCTAATTAACATAACTCGAGGGTCTGGGCTTTTCAGATAAACTCACTCACTATGCTTACTTGCGATAAAGTGCCGTTTGAGCTGCTCGGGTGTGGAAACTCTCAGAGCAACCATATTGGAGCTCTGTAAACCCCCATGCATTGTTGGAAAGACGATTACACTGTGCGAAGTTGGAGCGCTATATCTGAAAGCTGCTGCTCCTTTGAAATAAGTACATTCGGAGCTATACTGTACGAAACATGATCCACTGAGTACTTCATGCAGGATAACGCCATTGCTCACAATGCCAATGACTTATTGACAGATATTGAATTCATATTTGAAAATAGAATGACAACCGAGTTTGTGGTCTCCGTGATTCACCGATTTAAATCTGTGCAATTTGTATTTGTGGGGAAAATTAAAAGATACATTATATGAAAACAATACTATTATTCTCGAGAAACTTATGAACAATAAACAACCGGAATTGAAAACATTTCACAAGAAGAACTCCAGTAATGTGTTCCGAAAGGTTGAATCATGTATTTGAGCAGAGGGGGGACATTTCGAGTACCTGCTCTAAGATAAAATAATTACGGTGTGTGTAATTTCTAACCGCAAACTCGGCGTTCCAGTTGCCGGTGAAGAGAGCCGCACTGTAACATGCAAAGGCCATGCATGCTAGCTGCTGGATCCAATGGCGTTGCTAACTGAAGAGTCGATACTAAGAAATATCCGGCTCAAATATATATTGGCTTATCAATTTTGGATGTAAATATTTTAAGCTTTTGATGAAGTTTAATATACAGGGAGGTCAGAATTTTAACTAGCAACTATAATGCATCACAGCAAGATTGGTGGTGGACAGAAATAGCAAATGCATGCGTTAAAATGCTTTTAATTCTGTATAAAACTACAATATCACAAAACAGTATGTTTTCCTTATCACAGTACAAATAGTGTCAAAACCCAAGTTATACGCAATGCTTTCTAAGTTATAATTTATACATAAATACAAATACGGTTTATATTACATAAAAACAAAGTACCACAAATTCGTATTTTTCGAAATCATTGAACATTTTAGAGTGTACGATTCTAAAATTACACATAATACTGTAAATAGTAATAGAATTTTATGTTAACGGAACAAGAAAACTATATTGATATTATTTCCTTATCCTAAACTTAAAGTGTTACCCTGTACCCATAAATTAGCAATAAAATTACAAACGAATTATTTACTACTAACACAATTTTTACACGGTAAATACAATACAAATTTTCTTTTAGATTATCCTAACCGTCTATAATGAGATATTTTTGGTGTCTAACCATCTCGCACCCATTGAAATAAAATGCAGAGATGTAATTGCCATTTTCTTACTGCACTAAGAATAAAATAATTCTGTGTCAGCCAGTCATTACGAATTAGGTCCCAGATTTTTCTAACAGGTAGCCCTCAGATGTTCAGATCCATATAACTGATGAAGTCGCAATATCTGCACTCGTGCTGAAATCAAAAGTTGATGTATGAGGTATTGGCTTATGTCAGGAAAGCAGTTTTCAAGTTATCTTAATATAAAAGATTACAGGTAAAGAAAATTCTATGTAACAAGAAAATGTTTGGAGACATTAACATTTTTATCTTCAAAATCGTATTACTCAAGTTCATTAAACAAGTATAAATGTCAGTAATGTAAAAATACTGGCGAAAAGAATATAGTAATAAATATAACATAGCGTTTTATATATTATTTATTTATTGCATACGTTTTTAGAATTAAAAATAATTTTAAGTTACAAGTAAACCGTAATGTTTGAACTTTGAGTTCCATAAAAATGAGCAAGTTGTTAATTCTTTTTGGTCTTGATTTTGTTAATGAAATAAAATCACTGATTTAAGTAAATTTCCAAAATTAACATTTTAGCTTTATACCCACAAAACCTTATGAGAACATGTAAATTTTCCTATTTACAACAGTAATAGGCAAAAGGGATGGTTACAAACCTTTTGAAGTAATTCTTAAGCATTTAACATCAAGTTAGGTACACTCAAACAAAGCAAGAACCCGCAGGTAAATAAGAATCATGAAGGGATAGGGTGGTTTGTAGCTCGTGATCTATTGTACCCCTCTCACTTGTGGTCTACAGCCCAGCACGTACATAACTTCATTCCAGTTTTAGAGCTCAGAAATTCCGAGGTCAAATCCTCTCGTTTCCTACTTGTATTAGTCATTTTCTTAGATTTGGGCTTTTTAATTTGTTCAGCAGGCGTTGATTTTCATTCATTATAGTACAACAGACAAATGTTATCATTAATGAGGTAAACACTGCAACTTAGCATTAGCATTGGGGTATTTTTGTCTATTTTTGTCTATAAAGACAAAAATAGAGCAATATTCCTGTATCTCAAAAAATTACTTTTCTTGCACCCAATAGATATGCGACAAATAGATGAGTTCTATGAGAAAGTGGAAATGATCACAAATTTCTTTTAGATTTTAATTACAAAACCCTGAGCTGTTAAACCGCCACGGGTGGCCGAGGTCGTTCAAGACCCGGACTCGTGAACGGGAGGTCTAGGGTTCGAATGCCGTCAGGACCGTCCTCCCTGAATGAGGTTTTTTCCAAGTTTTTCTCAGTCCTCATAAATGGCAAATGCCGGGGATGTACCCTAAACTTAGGCCTGGATCGTTTCCTTAAAAAAAAATCCTTTCCCAATATATCATTTCCTTTATCATCAGTGATACATGAATATTTGGATGTATTTGTATGCCGAGAACTGAAATTTTATTGGCACAAATTATCGCAAATATAACTTAGTTTAGAATAATGTAACTATTCCTAAACTATATATAAAGCGTTATTAAATGAAAACTAGACCGCATTTTTAGGGAAAGAAAACGAAATTCCAAAACCAGATCGTGCTATGTAATGAATAATAGCAGAGGGTGAAACTTTTGGTTTGACTGTTAAAGGAGGCGGCATCCCATGGTTTATACACATATTTCAGTCAGCCCAATGAATATGATTAAAGTTCGACTTATTTACAATGAGTATGGATAATTTGCTGCGTGTTTCTACAAGATTTCGTAGATGCAAAGTTGGTGACACTGCTCTTACTGACAATAATACCATATTTATGGGGAGGCAGGCAGCACGCTCGTTGTTTGTTTAGTGCGCTAGAATTCAGGTAAGCGATACGCGTATTCGTGCAAGTAAAGAAGAGCTGTGAGATGTTCATTTTTTGACTTCTGAGGGGTGTTGGGGAACGATTTTCTCATGTTTGCCCGATACGGCGAACACTACAAGAGAGTCCAAGATGAGCGCTTGTCACTGTAAGACTGGTTGGATATCCGGAAAAACTGACGGGGTCACCGTGGAAGAAATTCGTGTTTTGATAGGGAATAAGCTATGGTTCCACATTAACTGACCAAGCAACAAAGATTCAGAGAATGGGAATCTCTGGGTCACCTGCAATACAGTAGAGAGAGATTGTTTTTCTGTGTGTATTGTTAGAGCTCGAGAGTAAATGGAAAGGGGGAGGGGACCAACACGTGAATTCTTCCCCCTTCCCGAAAAAAGTCCAAAACATACACACCTTCGACTGTTAGCTGCTTGTCGATTTTCTCTATCATGAAACAGAATGCAAAACGCTATAAAGACACTTTGCAGAAACTGAGGCGCGCTAGAAAGTCGAAATGCCATTTTCCCTTCTAACGTCCCAGTTGGTTTGAGAATAGCTTTAGGGATTTGACTGGGAAATAATTCAACATCCTCCCTACAGCCCAGAAAATTTTCGATGCGCTTTTCAAATTTTTGACGACTTGAAGAAACATTCGTGAACATCGGTTTAAATTGCACGAGTACCTGTGCAAGGTAACGTTATGGATCCGTCAGCAGTCTAAAAGCTTCTACAAGAATGAGTTTGAACTTCTTGGGATAACCACATTAATAGTTATGGAGTTAGCTTTGAGGTTATAAATGTGCAATGGTACTTTTTTGTCTCAATCCTTCATATATTTTAGTAGTTTTATGTAACAATTTTTGAGGAAACACTTTATTTATACTGATTGATTTGTAACATGCTAACAGGGTATTGGCCGTATATGGTAAGTATGCAAGGTTATTAAATATTGCCATGTACGTCGTTTTTTTAATAGTGTCTAACGGCCGTTTTTACTACTGAGGCACCATAGGCGGTGGACAATGATGATACTTGAGATGAAATGATAAATTGGGAAAGGATTTTTTAATGGAAAGAAACGTTCCAGGCCTACGTTTAGGGTACTCCCCGGCATTTGCCATTTATGAGAACTGAGGAAAACGTGGGGAAAAAAAAAACCCAGTCAATGAGGACAGTCCTCGCGGGATCCGAACCCCAGACCTCCCTCTCACGAGTCCACGACCTAATGATCTCGGCCATCCGTGGCGGTATCGCTAATTTAATAAACCTTCCACAAATATTAAAAATTGACAAATATAATATTCATATAAGTTTTTACTTTTTTCGTACATTTACGTAGGCTTTATTGAAATTAACTTTTCATAGGAATCGATTTATCCGTTGTACCTGCTTTAAGTTTTCATTCTCTGCAGTATTTTTGCGAATGATGTCGGTGGAATGCGCCCGCTAATTCAAACGCCGACAAAGTGAACGCAGGAGTTTCTCGCAACAAGGGATATAAGCCAACACATGGTCTACGAAAATTCGTTGTGGATGTCCAGTATAGTTATTAATTTGTGACGTTTAGTCGCTTTACAGTACTGCCGCAGAGGCGTGAAATGAAATTACAGGGATTAATTTGTTATTGTTAGCATAAGTGTGCATGAGACTCTTGGATCCATTTGTCAACGTGCAACCCATTAGGGCTTGTCGAGCCGAGTGTTCATACTTGAATCGATCCCTGCACAATGAACAGATTATCTTTGTCCATCATGAGTGAGCTATTGTTCAAATTGCTCTCTGCAAATAGGGATGGAGAATTTGTTGAAAAAAATATGAACAGATCTTTAAACTTAAAAGTTTTTCCAAAAATTTCAGTGACTGTGTCAGCAGAACATGTTAAATTATTTTGGCCGCTGTATTGCAGTAAATAACTTTTTCTGGCGATATCACATCTCTTTTTAGTTTTAATCTTTTAATTTAATTACAATACTTGAAGAGAATGTGACCATTTTACAAATAATACAATTGTCCTATGTTGCCCTCACTCACAGCTTGTCAAAAGTAAGAGGAAACATTTAATTGCTCATATTTTCTTTATTTTTCACAAAATCTTTAACTTACTGACACTGACTTATTACTAAAGTCCTGCCTTTGGACACCGAGAAACTCCAAGCATTCTGCAACAGTGCATGGAGTATTGCTTGGAGGTAACCCACATCACTTACACATCTCTATCTCTCTGCGGGATGGGGAGGCACTCCACTGTAGCTTGAACTGGTTTTACTCAAGCTTTCCGTTTAAAACGAAGGTTCTATGATTGACGAACATTTAACTTGTATCCAAAGTGATCAAAAGCAAGGTTCTACTTCATAAATGGGATATTTTATATCACAATGGAAACGGGGTTGTTTGTGATTGTAGTGGTTGAATTACAGATTTTCACCGTAAGTTGAAGTGTGTGTTATTTGCGATAATTTCCTCTGCAAACTCAATGCTTTACGAACGTGGGTGCTGTTTTTCAGCAACCGTTCTGCGATTTAGTGCCCAAAATGGTTTAAGAGTTGGCCTATGCAATTTGAGTTCTTTCCAAAGATAGCCAGATATTAACCAACCAGATATATGATGGAAATTCCTGAGCAAAGTGATGACAATTGGTGATATGAAGGACTCCAGTGTAAACACTGTGGCAAATAGTCAAGAGCAGAAACACAGAACTACTTTGAACAGAGGCTGTAACTTGTACAGGAACGAACATCTAGAATGAAGATATGGCAGTGGGTGATGCATTAAATAATGCAAGAACTTTTAAGACAAAAAATTAGTTTAAAGAATCAAAGTTGCCTCTTACTTTTGAAAAATGTAGTCCTGGTGGTGTAGTGGTAACCATACTTACCTCCTAAACTAAGATAGTGGGTTCGTTCCTGGCCAGAACTGATGGATTTTTTTCGGGCGTAAAAATCCTAAGTATGACTTCCTTCGGAAGGTAAGTAAAGCCGTGAGTCCCGTGTCGTACATTTACGGCACGATAAAGAATCTCAAGTCTGAAAGAAGAGGCCTCTGAGCAAAATTTGTCGGTCGTTTCACTCCATGAATTGAATGGGACGCTGATGACCTGAGATGTTAAAGAGCGTCCACAAATATACCAAAGTAAATGAAATGAAATCGACTTTTCAGAAAAATGTGTATTATCACGTTATACAATTATCTAATGACCGATGCGGCGGCATAGGGTTGCATCAGCGGTTAAGCCATCGCTCAAGGCTATTTGGGAGGAGTCTGGGGGCGGCATTTAGCGAACTTAAGGCTACTCAGTCAGTGAGTTTGAACAGTGAAAGAAACATCTACCTAATCTCAGAGTATCTCACTAAGAATACTAAATGAAACGTTTGGTCTACTTTTTAATTCCCACAATGTGTGTTTATTTATTATTCGTATGTCCATTTTGAGTTCGCTCGTGCGAACTATTTCAAGAGATATTCCCAGGTGATAGAGTTCCAAGTCGTAAATTACAATATCCAAATGTCGCTCAAGCAGTCTATACAAAGAAAGAAAGAAAGGAAAAGGAGTACAGACATTGTAAAAAATCTTAAAATTGAAGAATATAATTATTATAACCTTCAGAGAATGTTTAAAAAGAACACTTGGACAAAATGTCAGATAATAGAAGCCCTAGATGAAAGGAGAAATCCAAAAGTTTAAGGAAAAAAAAATGGTTTTCAATATTTAGAACCGGAATGAGTTGAAGCCCAAACTATATGAAGAAGGGAATTGATGATTCTACCATCTTTTATTGATAAATTACGAATATGGATATCAGATAGAACGAAGAGATTTGTACAATTTCCCATCTTTAAATGGTGTTCAGCAATGGATAGACTGATGTTTTAGTGAAGTTTAAGAAAGTTATGGAAGACTTTCAATAAATTCAATAGTAGATTTCTGACACAGAATAGAGCGTTTTTCTTAGTCCATTCTCTCTCAGAGGTAAAGAAGCACTGTTCACGTTGCAAATAAAATTAATGTATCTACAACACAGTACACCTCTACAGACGGCAAGATTGTTAGGATTGAAACTGTACCGTCCAACATGAACTCTCCAAACCTGTGTCTCTCTGTTGCATGCTCAGCTCTGTGAACAACATTAAAAACGCACCATCGCTTAGTATTTTTAATGAGTCTTAACTACTCCAAATTAAAGCCAGAACATGGCATGCTAATGCACATATCTGTATCAACCTATGATTCCAACGTGGTAGTGGATCTATAATTATACGTACAGATTTGGCCATCTTCTATTTTAGTTTAGTGCACAGTAATAGAATTATAGATCTAAATAGAGTTTGTGATCTGACCATCATAAGTCTGAATAGTGCATCGTATACAATTATTTACATACGAGGTAGGTTCATAAGTTTCCGGCCTCCGCCTTCACAAAATCCTTATCTGGTGTCATATCTTATCTGTTAAGTAAATAATTGCAGCTATAACTTCCGCTTCGCTGTGTTCAGTTGTTCAGATACAGTTGCAGAAAGAAGACGTTTTGAGCTGTTATTTTCTTCATAAAAGAAGGATTACTCCAAATAAAATTAAACAGCGATTGGACGGTGTATATGGGGAAGCATCCTACTCATATTCTACCATAAAAGAATGAGCCAAACTTTTTAGAATGGGTCGAGAAAGCGTTGAAGACGAAGAGCGTGCAGGTCGGCCCTTGGAGGTGCTCACTCCTGAAAACATCGCTCTTGTGGAAGGAGACATTATGGAAGACCGGCGGCTAAAAGTTACAGAAATAGCAGCAAGGTTGGGTTTTTCTAAAACTACAGCCCTGAGAATTATTCATGAACATTTAAATATTTAAACATTCAAATTTTGTAATTATTCCAAAAGCAGCAACGAGTCATCTGTTGTCAGGCCTTTTTGGAACTCTGCCGTGGAAACGAGAGAGAAGTTTTGCAAACCATTGTTACAGGAGATGAAACTATGATCCTCTACTATGATACCTAAAAGAGAATCAATGGAGTGGCGTAAACCTGGGGAAGCACCACCTCTAAAGGCCAAGGTCATTCAGTCAACCAAGAAGATCATGACCACAATCTTTTGGGACTGTGAAGGAATACTCTTCATTGACTTCAAGGAGAGAAACACCACAGTAAATTGGGAGTACTATGCTGGCCTACTGCATAGACTACGTGCTTCCATCAAAGAGAAAAGGCGAGGAAAGCTGAGTGGTGGTGTGCGCCTTCTTCACGACAACGCGCCTGTGTTCACAACTCTTGTTGCAAATGAAGCTGTGAAGAAATGTGGCTTCAAGGAGATCGACCATCCACCCCACAACCCGTACCTAGCTCCTAGTGACTTTCCTCTACTCAAAACTCAAAAAGAATCTTCGAGGAAGGAAATTTAAAAGTGACGAAACAAATTTAAAAGTGACGAAACAGTGATGGATGCTGTTTATATCCATTTTGCATACAATATTTTTGACTATTGGGGGGGGGGGTGGTGGTTGAAATATTAATTCAAAGATGTGAGAAGTGTATTGCAATAAAGGGTAACTTTATTGATTATTGATATAATTTGTTCTGGACCACATCTCTCATTTACCTAAATATTTCAGAGATTACAAACGATCCATTTGTGAGGAACAGGAACACCAGAGAATTGTCTTATAAGCCATCTCACTTTTCTGCCACAGTTTATATTTCACGTACATGAAAATTATTGTACGTTTAGGTATTACAACAGTGATAACACCCAAATAAAGCGAGAAAGACAGTTTAACGACTTTTCACCTTATGAAAGTCAGAATGGCACAATGGCAGTGCTTTAACTGCTTTAGGCTGAACACTTATAGTCAAAGAATCCGATTAGCGGCACGTCGTCTCCGCCATGAGGTCCTCGATGTCACGGTGAACGTCCATGTGAAATCAGTGTACTAAACTTTCATATGTACAATACAAGTGATACCGACATATACTTAAGTATAAAGAACCTTACCTTAAACATTGCTAGATCTTCTGTTCCATATTTGCTCAGTCGGTGATACAGTGATCTATTATCGAAGAATTGATTCAAATTGTTGAGTTGCAAGACAGTGGGAGAATAATTCCACCGAGGATCCCGTACATTCCCAAAAAGATCGAGCAGGTTTCTTGTTTTATAGATCTGCAACGTAAGAACAAAGTATTTAGAAATTACGATACAATACTTGCTTTATATTTGCTGTAGGGCTATGAGGGTTGGGCAACACATTATTCATATTACGGGGGCATTGATAGAGTGTCGCTATTGCTGTGTATAGTGACGGGCTTGTACTAAGGTCTGAAGTAGTGCTGTCAAAGAGCATCGGCCTAAATAAGTGTTTTCAGTGCGGGCATGGTTCATAATTGAAACGTCGCATGGAAGGAATGCTAAAGAATGAGGGACGTCTGATACGCCACAGTTAAAAGGGAAACGACGGAAAGAAAAAGACTTAACTGCCGTCTTGTTACAGTGAACGAAACCTGGTTGCATCACTAACAGCCTGAAAACAAGAAACAATCTACGTACGTGTTTTCCAGTCAAAAAGTAACCGTTCACGGGAATCTAACGAAATATGAAAGGAACAATTTCGAAACATTTAGAAAAAAATAAATGAAACGAAGGGTTAATATACGTACTATTAAGTCGATCTTAATGGTAACTGTACTTACGTCGTAGACCCAAGATCGCGGGTTTATGACTAACCAGGGTCAATGATATTTTTCGGATTGTAAAGGCTTAATTCGGAAGGTGAGTAAAGCTTTGGGTTCCCTGTCGTAGATTTACGGCACGTAAAAGAACCTCACCTCTGATAGAAAAGGCCTCTGAGCAAAATTTATCGGCAGTTTCATTGCTGAATTGAATGGGACGCTGATAGCCTGAGATGTTAAAGAGCGTCTCATTTTTAAGGAAGGAAATGCTTCAGGCCTAAGTTTAGGGTACCTCCCGGCATTTGCCATTTATGAGGACTGAGAAAAACCTGGAAAACACCTGTCAGGGAGGAGCTTGGCGAGATTCGAACCCCAGACCTCCTGCTCATGAGTCCGCGCCTTAACGACCTCGGGCACCCGTGGCGGCAAGCAATAACACGCAAGTTATACACTTGTTTTAAAAACCAAGCGCGATTTGACGGTTTGCCTTATATTTAGCGACTTTAGTGCTCCTTGTTGGCAGGAATGATGTTTACCGAGACAATTGCAAGGACGTGGTTGGAAGCACGGAAATGTAATGCGTTGAAGGAAAGGGGGGGGGGGATTGCACACTTTTTAGGGGATACTTATACTCTGCGAACAGAAAGCAGGTACTTACAATGGCTACTTCAGGTTCTGCTTCGATCACCACGTCTTTCGAAGACACATTGGTCCTGGTGACGGTGAAACGTCGTCGCCTGGTCAAGACGTGTTTGCGCACGCCCCGCAGGGACGAACGCCTCATCGGCTTTCCCATACAGGGCCTATGGTCGTCATCAGAGTCTGTTTCGTGTTCGTTGTCTGTATCCCCTGCGGGCGAGAACACAGGAGTGCTGGTCGACAGTGGCGTGGTGCAGTCCAGACTGGGGTGAGAGCCTGTGCTGCTAGTGCTCACGTTTCCGAGGGACGGGACCTTCCTCAAGGATGATACGGGCAGCTCCAGCAACGCCAGCTCTAGCCCTTCCACCACCATGGCTGCCAACAGTAAACAGAAACGTGCAAGCTAGAAGGGGGTATCGTGCTACAAGTACATTCTCTGGTATCTTGAATTTTAGAAGAAAACATCTCCAGAATTGCCATTTATATCAGGAAATTTTAGTTTGCTCGTCATTCCACTCGGCTTGCTTCCATTGCTGAAGCAGCTGTCACACCCAGTCCCATTCCCATGTAAGGAACTTAATTACGAGAGAAAGTCCATAAGTTTCCGGCCTAACCATTTTCTAGGTACGAAGACAAAATCTATATTCCACTTTTCAATATAATTATCCTTTATTGCAATACACTTCTCACGTCTTTGAATTAACATTTCACCCCCCTCCCCTCAATATTCAGAAGTCTGCAAAATGGCATACACAGCATCCATCACTTCTTCGTCACACTTAAATTTCCTTCCTCGAAGATCCCTCTCGAGTTCTAAGAAGAGGAAATAGTCACTGGGAGCTAGATCTGGGATGGAGGATGGATGGTCGATCTCCTTGAAGCCACATTTCTTCACAGCTTCCTCTGCAACAAGATCTGTGTGCACAGGAGCGTTGTCGTGAAGGCGCACAACACCACTCAGCTTTCTTCGCCTTTTCTCTTTGATGGAAGCACGCAGTCTGTGCAGTAGACCAGCATAGTACTCCCCATTTACTGTGATGTTCCTCTCCTTGAAGTCAATGAAGAGTATTCCTTCACAGTCCCAAAAGATTGTGACCATGATCTTCTTGGTTGACTGAGTGACCTTGACCTTTAGAGACGGTGCTTCGTCAGGTTTACGCCACTCCATTGATTCTCTTTTGGACAAGGGATCACAGGAGGACCATAGTTTCATCTTCTGTAACAATAGTTTGCAGAACTTCTCTCTCGGTAGAGATCCAAAAATGCCCGACAACAGATGACTCGTTGCTGGTTTTGGACTGAAAAAAGAAGTCTACGCACTAACCTCATTCATGTTTAAATGTTCATGAGTTATAATAAGGCCCAACCTTGCTGCTGTTTCTGTAATTTTGGGGCGCCGATCTTCCATAATTTCTCCTTCCACAAGAGCGATGTTTTCAGGAGTGAGCACCTCCAAGGGCCGACTTCCACGCTCTTCGTCTGCAATACTTTCTTGACCCATTCGAAAAAATTTGGCCCATTCATTTACGGTAGAATATAAGGGGGGTGCTTCTCCATAAACACCGTCCAATCGCTGTTTAATTTCATTTGGAGTAAATCCTTCTTTTGTGAAGAACTTAATAACAGCTCGAAACTCCATTTTGAACATGTCACAATTTTCTACACATTCTTCTTTATGCAACTATATCTGAACTGAACACAGCGGAGTGGAAGTTACAGTTGCAATTATTTACTTAACGGATAAGGTATAACACCAGATAAGGCTTTTGTGAAGGCGATAATCTTTATCGACGAGTCTGGAAACTTATGGACCTACCCTCGTACCAAGACAAGTTCTATAGGGTACAACCTCCCTCAGTGAGAGTTGTAAATATGCACATCAACCAATACTGATTTGGAGGGAAGAAAAAATATCATACACTGCATGACAAATTTACAGCTAAAGTTACAGGAACAAAAATATTATTTAAACTGCGATGCTGAGTTGACCTCAAAAATGGCGCAGGCCAGTCTCTGGTGAAATCATATTATGGGTATATTCTTCTGCAAATGTCAATTGTCTGTTTGTTTGTTCACCAGTCAAAAATCGTACTGTTCCCCTCACTGCTGAATTGTCGGAATCGTTAAAGCCATTTTCACGAAGCAAATATCAGTAAATACTAAAACAATTGACAATAGCTTTAAGTACATATTTACAATATGCGCATTCACTTGTTTTCTAGGCCCAAAACAAATGTTTTCATACAGATTTCCTGATTCAGTATGATGTTCTGTTGTATTTTATAGACCCAGGACCGCCTCTATAGTTAGCTTTACAGCAAGGAATAAAACACGCATAAAAATGAAAACATCAACTGTAGTACTTGTCTAAGCAGCACTTACTCAAAACTAAGATTTACACTTATAGCATTCGGAAATCGGATTTTGTGATATGCATTGTTTCATTTTGAGCCTAAAGAGACGAACATTCGCACATCAAGAAAGCAACATTGTGTCATATAGCAAAACGCATTCATTAATCAGTTAGACTTCAGTATTTATTTAATGAGGGAACTTTGATCATCCCAACCTTTGAACAGCGAGGAACGCTTTCCCGAAGTAAACAAACTTCTCTCTTCTGAGATTACAACGTTTAGTTTTCTTACTAACTAACAATATGCTCTGCTACAGTTAAGCCTCAAGTTAACAGCCCAGTGTGTGTAATATTTATTTGAAATATATAGTAGTAGGGAGGTTTTATTAGTTTGACGAGGAGATATGTGTTTATTAAA
The DNA here is from genome assembly GCA_030762175.1 of Metallyticus violacea. Taxonomy (NCBI): domain Eukaryota; kingdom Metazoa; phylum Arthropoda; class Insecta; order Mantodea; family Metallyticidae; genus Metallyticus; species Metallyticus violacea. Next base: position 74,758,133 of record CM060836.1, read on the forward strand.
GTTAACGTCACTACTACATAGAGAATTTAGATGGTACCATCACGGGAGGCCGAGGTCGTTAAGGCACGGACTCGTGAGAGGGAGGTATGGGGTTGGATTCCCACTAGGACCGTTCTCCTTGATCCAGTTTTCCTCAGTCCTCATAAATGGCAAATCTCGGGGAGATACCCTAAACATAGACCTAGAACGCTTCCTTCATTAAAAAAAATCCCATCCCAGTCTATCATTTCAGTTCTTGTATCAGTGTCCACCAACTATGATGCCCCGTAGTTAAAATGGGCGTTATTAAAAAAAAAGCTTATGTTGCCTGAAACATTTTCAGAGGTTCCACCTTTATTGTTGCAAATCGCACCACACCCACTCAGCCGGTTATTTAAATCAGTTCCTAGGACATTATGCCCGGAGTATACAAGTGCTGATCAACAAATACAGACGAAGATTTTAACCCACTATTTATCACTCCAGTTTAATTCCCAAGTATATTTTTCAAAGTATCTCCCTCCACTTTGAAGACACTTATTACAACGTTTCTGTCAGTCCTCAAACACATGGAGTAGGTAGTTCTTTGTGGGTTTCTTGAGAATCACTTCAAATCTTTTTATCACTGTCTTTGAGTTCTGAAGTCGATGATGTTTTTTCATATGAGTTATTAAAATAAGTCACATGAGGCAGACCAGAGTCGTAAAGGGGTGTGGTGCTTAGCATATGTCACTCCATTACAATATTTGCCACAAGAGGCACCGCATTGTCATGATGAAGCCTTCATCTTGCCTGATGAAGCGCTGGTAATTTGCAGTAATGTGTTCATAGTGTTCAGAACTGATCTTCTCTGTAACTGCAGTGTATGGGGAAGTTTATGTTGGTAAACCTTTTCCTGACGGTCAAAGAATGTAATCACCTTAACCTTTCCAGCTCATGGAACAATTTGTTATCCCTCTGAATCATAATGGTGAAGTCATGACTCTTCACTGGCGATACTTCAAGGAAAACATCGCCTGCATCAGCAAGCAAACGTAGCGCCTCTACATGTATTCATTCGGACAACCTTTTGTCGAGTTAGAGACGCTGTACTTTTCGGAGACAAACCCGTGTCATACGCAAACGATCCTGGATGAAAACACCATCTCTTGAAATTCTCAAAGCTTCATTGAGTTGTCGTATTGTTATCCGCCAATCTTCGAGGAAAATCACAATTGATGTTGATATCTGTAACTGCACTTGCTAAACACCCGGTCTTAAGAGCGGAATTGTGCATTGTTTGAAACCCTTAAACAATTTAAAGACAGTAGAACATCATAGGCTTGAGCTTTTCGCTACTCTCTGCGGCTGATCTTTAAAAGAGAACTTTATCCAAATGCAAAACAGGACGGCAGGGTGTGCCGAAAGCTGTAGCCAGTCGTTATTTCTTCTCCGCCCTTCTCCGTCGCCAATAACGGTACATTCTTGTTACTTACTGCAAGTGAAAGGTTAAATTTATTAAATACCCTACCTTAGCTACTTAGAATCCAAAATTGGAAATATGTGTCATGTATTATGTAAGCCTCTTCTTTAAGTCACGTGGTTGATGCACGGACTCTGCCGATAAACGCCCGCCTAACTTGTGGATGCGCAGGTCGTCTACCGCCACGGGTGGCCGAGGTCGTTAAGTCTCGGACTCGTGAGCCGGAAGTCTGGGTTCGAATACCGCGAGGACCGTCCTTCCTGACTGAGGTTTTTTCCAGGTTTTCCTCAGTTCACATAAATGGCAAATGTCGGGGAGGTACCCTAAACTTAGGCCTGAAACGATTCCTTCCATAAAATCCTTTCCCAATATATCATTTCATCTCATGTATCATCAGTGTCCATCGCCTGTGGTGCCTCTGTAGCAAAAACGGGCGTTAAACACCATTCATTCATTGCAGGTCGTCTTTCCCATGCTATCGTGTTTTGCGACGACTTTAGTCTCGTGTGACCTAGATTTTCATTAAGACAATACCGCCAATTGCACTTGACAGCATCAGGTCAAAAAATAGTCTTCTGTCATATGGAGTGTATGACGAAATCTTATACTGAACAATATTTACCAAGCAGTCCTAAATACTAGAAATAAACGAGTTTCTTCAAAGAAACAGGTACTGATTACACAGTTTCAGGGGCAGCATATATCATTTAATAGTGACTTTTTTAAAGAAATTTGCATGGCAATGTTTGCAGCGAGCGTACCCTGAAACAAACTTCAGGTACCTGATTTTCTTACAGAAAACCTGCTGCCGCCTTATTCCAGAGGAGTCAACCCAGAAAAAGAATTACTTGGATTCTTGTTCTACCCACATATTAGAAAAAATCAGGGCTGACATATGTAATTTGTGTACCGAGGTAGCCAAAAATGTATACACACTTTCACAGTAGATATCTATTTAACATATTTCAAAGTTGAACCGAAAAACAACAGTAATGTGTAGTATGATGTTCTGTAAACAGAAGTGACTCCCATTATGATAATGTTGCTATGTGACAGGTAAATCAACAATGAACAAATGAAGCCAGGATTATCGTATGATGTTCTGTAAACAGATGTGACTCACATTACGTTATTCTAGCTTTGCCACAACAAAGTGAAGCCAAGATTATCGTTTGAACCGCGGAAAGCAATTTTGAAGTGGTATTGGAAAACCGAGAATGTTGTTGAAATTCAAAGGCAATGGAGACGTGTGTACAGAACAGAACCGTCCACGCGAGTAACAATTGCACGCATTCGAGACAAAGTTGAGACTCGCGTATCGCATGCGATGTTCACAAGGGCAGATCTGGGAGACCTCGCACAGCAACAAGCCCCGCGCACCGGATAAGGCGAAGAGGTCCGATTGAGTTTCCACCGCGTTCTCCGGATCTAATTCCGTTGGACTTCTACGTATGAGGAACTCTTAAGGATACCGTAGAAAAACCAGCTACACTGGCAGTACTTCGGGAAGAAATTGAAACGGCATGTGCTGCAATCGCTGAGGGCACTTTCGTAAACGTTGCTCAATCAGTTAGTTCAACGTACTCAGAAGTGTATCGACGCCGATGATGGGCATTTTGAGCAACTGTTGTAACTGTAAAAGTCTAAGATGATTAGTGCTCATCATTTTCTGTTTGTGTGAATTCAGTTTTGTTATGTTAAGTTTTTTCTTTGCTTGAAGTGTTTATACGTTTTTTGGCACCCTCTGTGTATGAATTTCTGCTGATAAGACGACCGATGCTTCAAGCGTTTTCATGGCGAATGTAACTATGAGCAAAATGGCCCTTGAGGCTGTATCTAAATGCCTATTTAATTTCCTGTAAATCTTTGGAGGCAACAAATAGTTCAACAATCGCAGGATTCATTAATGATGAACTTAAGGTGCTATTGCCAGCTGGCGTTAAAGAAGGGAGTATCCTATTGTTGTACCCAGATGTAGTGGGAAATAGCTTAATGTATTTTATCCAAACTTAATGTATTGCTCATGTATTGCAACGAATGGTAAATGAATTCTAAAGACAATCGTTGTGCTGTTTGCGATGTAAATATTACAACCGATAAGAAGCATTAAGCAGCCCAATGACGAAGACCTAGAGTTGCAACTGCCCGCAGTGCATGACTACATACATTTGCCTCATGTGATTCAGTTTCGCGATATAGCGACCGGCGGGATGCGGTGTGCTAATCACATGCTCCCTGCAACACTGCACTCTGCCAGTGATATCACGTGATGGAGGTAGAAGACGCAGCGGTCGTCGCGGTAAGCCTCATGGGGCTATGAGAAACCAGACTTAAAGAGGAAGATTCAGAGTTTAGAAGAAGGCGTGGAGAAGGAGGCACAGTGGAAGAAGTTGCCATTTATGAGGGACAGCCTCGACGGATTTGTTAAAGTCAAACTTAAATCATATTGAACCACAATCAAGGAGTGGAAGTACTGAATTCCCTTTGTGTGTTTACAAAATATGCTGCATTGGTTTCAGTAGATGTTGAGTGGATTTTGTGTCTGAGCTAAAACCGCCGGTGACTTACATTTGAAAACATAGAAATGTGCGTAATCCAGTGTAACAAATTGGTTGAAACCCAGTAAATTCCACATTTACTTTTTGAATATTAGTTACTTTGTTACTTAATAAAGGCAATTTGTCAGCACTTTTTTATTTACATTTTCAGAACGTTTCTTTTCCCTTTCCTAATATAATTTTGCAACTTAAAATCCGTTATGTCATACCCTCACATTCCTATGAATATATATTATTCTACAATCTGTTAAATAATTACTTCAGTGCATCATTAAACTATGTCTAATTAGTATAGGAATTGAAACGTTATTTTTATACCGCAATAGTAATAATATTATATTACTTTTCTGATGAATTACATAGAGATCTACTTTTATCGTATATTTATGACATATGGACATATCTATATTATTGTTAGCAAAGATGCATCAATGCAAGAAATTTTAGCCCAAGCCTAAAAGACTAAATTTTCACTAATATAGAGAAATCTAATGATACCTAGAAGGAATACGATAAATTCATTAATTGGGTAATTGTAAAAATATTGAGAATATTTCAGAAACTTGTGTTGGCATATCTTTCAGAAAAGATTAATATTATCAAGTCACTAATTCATTTATTAGCTAATAGAAACTTATTAATTATATAATTATGTATTGTGCAACGGTGAATGATTCTGTTTACAATAATATATAAATTATTTCCTTAATATTCAAATAAAATATTCAGTTATGACAGCATTTTAGCAAAGAAAACACGTTTATAACGTATATACTACAGTAATTTTATGCATCTAGTGTCATAGTGTAGCGTCTTATTAATGATTTTGACCAACAATAAAGACTGATTGCGACTCAGGTATATAAAAAAATAATATTTACAACATGTACGTACAAATGTTTGGGAAAAAAATGCTGAATTTTCCGAGTTATCTTTATAAAGAATATAAGCGATGAACATTTGATATACTTTTGGATTTTTCATTGTTTTAGTACTTTAATAATATCTAATGCGAATACTTTTGATTGAAATATTCTTTGAGCTAGTTCTTTTTTAATCAGTTTCTTATTTATTTATTATAAATAATAAATGCTAGAACGTCACCCTATTTTCTATTTAAATATACAGTTTAATTATTGGTTCATATTTCAGTAGTTATATATTTCAAAGTCACTCTATAAGATTTCCATGTAGGACCTCCGAATGGGAAAAAGGACACAAGGCAGACCCAGAAGATGGACAGACCTCATCAAGGAACATGCAGGTCCATATTGGTCAAGAGGAAGAGGAAAATGGAAATCTCTCGAGAAGTAACTAGTGCAGTGAGAAATGGAGTAACCAAAGAACAAATCAGCCAGTGTCTTAAACAGCATACGAACAACTAGCGTGAAATAGCAAGCGAGCTTTCCCTACTTGTTAGGACGCCTTTGTCCTTAAGGGACACAACAGGCCACCTCTATCTTTATTTATAAACAAATGCTCATAAATAATAAATCTTTTCAATTAAAGTTCATGCGAAGATTTGAGTTAAATCTCTGTGCCAGCAAAGCAACTTTTTCTAAGGGTCTTATATTTGTACTCCCATTTTATATCATTTGAAAAAGAACAGCACTCAATTTGTTTATTACGAAAGCGTATATCATTTGCTAAAAACTGCAGAAAACTGATAAAAAAGAAAAGAAATAACATTTAAAAAGAGCAATATTTACATCATGTTGTTTAAAAAAGATTAAAAAAATATTTAAGATTTTACATTGGTGTAAATTTTCAAAAATTCCTCCATCAGCATTTAATTATAAATTATTTATAAACTTTTTTGTTTTGTTACTTATGCAAGATCGCGGGTTCCAACCCGGCCAGGGTCGATGGATTTTTTCCGACGTAAAAATCCTAATTATGGCTTCCTTCGGAAGGGAAGTAAAGCCGTGGGTCCCGTGTCGTACATTTACGGCACGATAAAGAATCTCAAGCCTGAAAGAGAGGCCTCTGAGCAAAATTTGTCGACCATTTTGCGCCCTGAATTGAATAGGACGCTAATGACCTGAGATGTTCAAGAGCGTCCGTAAATAAAACAATTCAACAACAACGTCAAACATTCAAACAGGACAAACGAATACAATAAAAATAATCTCAAATTATAATACGGAACTTAATAACCATTACATCTCCACCACGTTTAGCATATGCTAACTTAACATGATAAATGCAGTAGTTAAGCTGTGTGGAAATAAAACATTTAACCATATTATAGATGGTGGTAAGTTTTTAAACATTTAAAAATATTTATATTGAAAAGTTCGTTTTTCTGTGAATTACACAGCAATTTCAAGGTAGCAGGTAGTAACGCAGTTATATATAAATAGGTTCATTATAACGTTGTCAAAACAAAAACTCTCATTCCAGAAAGAATTGTGAGCTTCTAAAATAATGGTCCACACGAGAAAACAATCACCAAAGATGAATTATATTGCTCTTTTTTGCAAGATGAACACTTGCCTACAGCGGACTAAATTACCCCTCAAAACTATACCACGGCTCACGATGAAAAGAAATATGTATTTTAAATTAAGCTTAATGTATTTTGATTCTCATCCAAACTTTTCAGAACTGTATTTCTTACAATAAAACATTACAAAAATTTGCACTCTATAATGCAAATCTTGACATGTGTTCCAAATACACGAACTCTTGAAATGCATTTAAATGTAATGTTATGTTATTCCTGAGATAACATGCTAAATGTATGTGTTTCTGAGAATTAAAAGGAAAGAGATATTTTTATTGATATGAAAAATGGTCACCATCTGTTAAAAACAATTACTAGGAAGAATACAGAGATTGACTGCTATTACATTTTTCCACCAATTTCCAAATGACTTAATAAGTTTATTTGTAGTGGAAGTTAAATTAAAATAGCTTTATATTGAACTTTCAACGATTATATTCAAATGAAAAATAAATTAGGCATTTAATATGTTTTAATATTTTTCAACAAAAATTTCCGAAGAGTTAAAAAAAAAAAAAAAATAATTCACACTTTTGACCACCCATGCATTCGTTGGAATGTCTTTCCATACAAAGAAATTCCCACTTAGCAACTACTTGCAACACCAAGTATATAGTCAAAGTTTCATTTATGGAATTTTTATCGTAAATATTTCTACATTATTCAAATTTTCAATTCTGCAAATGTTATTTAATCGGAATTGACATGTATTAGTCCAAAGAGCATCTAAAACATTACTTGAAGCTTTGTTTCAGGGATAAAATAAGACTGCATTAATAGAACATTGAAAAAAATATTTATTTTAATTTTTTTTGTTTATTGAATTAAATGATGATTTATATTTAGTGAGAAACTTTTCTAATTTATTTATTCAACAAACAACTATTAAAGCACTCACCTGTTCGTGTGGTGTTCGGAGCTTACAGCAGTCAACAGTTCCCACTCTATGCCCTGTCCGCCCGTCACGAGGCTAACCAAGTCACTGCTGCTAAAACGCATGCCACCCCTCCCCTGCAAGTGACCTTAGACCTATCTATCGCCCTGTCACACGACTGCAGAAGATGTTTGTGTTTGTTCAGTTACCGTTGAGACATAGCGACGGAAGTGGTAATTATAAAGTGATTAGGTGAATAAATTAATGCAATAAACATGGCAGCAATATGACAGGTAAAATACGCAAATATAAATGGCAGATCAGTTAAGACGTAGACAGTAACAATAAATAATGAGTTTAATTAATACATTCAAAAATACCTTAGGAACGAAAAATATTCTTGTAACCTAGTAAGTGACAGCTGAATACATTTTAAAATATTCCTCGTAAATGGCAAATGCCGCGGAGGTACCCTAAACTTAGGCCTAGAACGATTCCTTCCTTAAAAATAAATCCTTTCCCAATATATCATTTCATTTCATGTATCATCAGTGTCCACCGCCTGTGGTGCCTCAGTAGTAAAAACGGGCGTTAAACACAATTCATTGCGGAGGAAAAATCACCCAGTAGTATTATGATTGTGAGTGTAAGATATCAAGTCAGATTAATTTACATTAAATACTTTAAACAAGAAAGTATATAAAAATGGAGTGTTAGAATGTACGGTTCTTTAAATAAATATTTACACACTTCTCTGTTAGAAATAAATGAATGGTTTTCTTTGTTAGAAAAATAACTTTCTTTTTCAGTGTTAAGTGCATTTGTGCATTTCTCTTTTACTTTGTTGAGCTCTAGCAGCTGCAAAGCACAAAAATGAATAGAAAACAGTGTAGAAACAAAAGGTAAAATTAAAAAAATATATATGTACGAAACATATAAATTAGGGTACCCTTTTCGATAAACAAAAGGCAGTAAGATGGCAATATTATAGTCAATCCGCCATAAATTCCTTTACAAGTACATAAAGGATTCAAAATAAAAATATTAAACTATTGACACATTTAGAAGAATGCAGTTTTAAGCAAAATTTACTGTAAACATCTGATATATTATTTATTAATATTTCAATAACTACAAATAACAAATAGATATCATCATCATCTTTGGTGGTCTTCTGCACTTTTGATTTGAGTATATAGCATGTAAATACATTGTCTTTTCGAAAATAAAATAATGGCATTCACTGCAGGTACATAGTAAATTATTTTGTTGTCTTTAGTTTTTAACTGAGATTTCTCAGCAGTTTACGTATTATTTATTTCTGAGAAAAATGTCAATGGGTGAATTTATGGCTGGAAGGCACAAACTAAACTTTAACTGAGAAAAAACATGCATTTTCTTTAAAATATTTAATAATTCAACCCATTTTAAATCTACTCTTCTTTTGACAGTGTTCCAACCTTTAACGGTTTCAGGAATGACTACGTGTGTTTTTGATCCAGGCTTCTAGCTTAACTACCAACTATATAGGGGTTTATTTCAAATATGGAAATAGTTTGTAGAACATAAGTTGGAAATAAAAGAGACATGAAACATTTAGGTCAGGCAAGGATTAGAACCACGAAATCTTCAGCCTTCCAGGCTGATGCTCTACTACCTGAGCTACCGTGTCCTCCAAACAGTCTGATCTGCGTACTCCGGAGACACCGTCAAGTTTCTGTACTATGAGGTTTCTTTACACTTTCAAGTTTGAGTTTTTTCTTCCAACTAATTTTTACACATTGCTATTGTGAAAGAATAAATCTATATATAAATTCATTTCTATACAGTTGGTATAAGTACTAGCAGCATTCCGAGTCACCTCTTAAAATGTTAATATCTCGTAGTGCAGAAACGTTATGGAGGGTTCCGTGATTGTTTCCCTGGCTCAGTTGGTTAGAGCGTCAGTCCGTAAGGCTGAAGATCCCTGGTGCAAATCCCGGTAGTGACAGGAATTTTTCAAGTTTGATTCTTTATTTAAAATCTGTGTCCTACACATGACCATTGTGAAACAATTTACATAACTTTATTGTTGGTCAGCACTTCAGGAAATACCATCAGATAGTTTCTGTGATAAAGGGAAAAATATGAAACTTTCAGAAAATTTTAGGATGACCATTTCAATCATGTGACGTCATCTTAAAATGGACCAATGAAACGAAACAAAATTTTGAATTTGGACGAATCACAGATGGATTACGGAGTGAAATTATAGGGAAAAATTGCCAAATCCGTTTTATCACGTGTCTTGTGGTCAAAGCAGCCACCTATATACCTTCACTATATAATTCCTGAACACGCTAAACTGACCACTTTTGCTAGAGGCGGTGGCGAGATATTGGTAGCAGCAAAATCATGGACAATCGACAATCATAAGGCGAAATGTCGGTCCTGGTGGTGTAGTGGTAACCATACTTGCCTTCTAAACCCAAGGTCGCGGGTTCGAACCCGGCCAGGATCGATGGATTTTTTCGGGCGTAACAATCGTAAATATGGCTTCCTTCGGAAGGGAAGTAAAGCCGTGGGTCCCGTGTCGTACATTTACGGCACAATAAAGAACCTCAAGCCTGAAAGAGAGGCCTCTGAGCAAAATTTGTAGGCCGTTTCACGCCCTGAATTGAATGGGACGCTGATGACCTGAGATGTTAAAGAGCGTCCATAAATAAATAAATAAAAAATAAAAATAAAAATAGAAACACTGTATTTTTTTTTAACCTTCTCAGTTGGTATTAGAAAATCGAACGGTAGCCATTGTAATAGTCGACTTTTGTCCATTTCAGTCTCACGGTCTCTAAATAGAAATAGATATTCATAAGTATAACATTTTAGATAAGTGTTAATATTCTGTACGCGAATTTCTAATATATATAATATATTACTTTTATTCTTATTTTATTCATGAAATATTCCTATAGCCGTATTGACAGTACTGACAATCGGCATCCTTCTGTCGCAAGACTGCTTGGAAAGGTTAATTGCAAATATACAATTATTCACTTTTGTGAGTCAAGTTTAAAGGAAGTATATTTAAATTCTTATTTGATTCGTGAAATATTCTTAATAAATATCACTCGAAGGTCTGAGCTTACCACGTTCGTGAATTTATCGGTTATCTCAAGTTATCTATTGGATAACTACTCCATCTGATCTAATACTGCTTGTAGTGTATAAAGAAGCATATGTTAAGTAGTAACCCACGTGAGCAGAAATTGGAAAGCAAGGGAAATGTGGACTGGCCATGAGATCCACTTTCTCCTGGTATAGCATCATCGCCGTCCCTGTTCAGCTCCTAATGACTGCACTTGTTCTCATTTGACTTCCTTTTGATTCACTCACCCACTCAGCCGGGTAGTGATGGTCTCCGGGGCAGAACCTCCCTCATTGTTCGGAATCAAATCAAACTTTCAATGCACCCCTCTCCACGAGGAATCCCCTCTCAACTCCGGAGGAAAAGACCTCTTTTCTATTGCATGTACCCCATCCCTTGCTCCCTTTCGACTGCCAGGACATTGCCTTCCTCCCCACTCTCTTACCGTGCAACTATCCAACTAATGAATGGACCAAATACCCTATCTCTGTCCTTGTCTTCCACATGTCTATAGGGTGAAGCCGGCTTATGACGTCTGCTACCTAAGTAATGACGTTAATGCTGTAAACAAGACCGTTTTGCCAAGTGGTTACCCTTGATACTGGACCGTAAGCCAAGTATCCCTAAGACTCAAGTCTCTTATAGTGTTTTCACTATAGGAAACTGTGTGATCCCGATGAGTGGCCGAGATCATTAAAAAACGGACTTCTGAGCGAGAGGTGTAGAGTTCAATTCTCACCAGGTACGTACCTCCCAGTGAGGAAAACCTCACTTCTCATAAATGAAAAATGCTTTCTTGTTTTCTTAAAGAATAATTCTTTCCCAATATATCATTTCATCTCATGTATTATCAGTGTCAACAGTCTGTGATGCCACAGTAGTAAAAACGGTCGTTCAATACCATTAAAGAAATAATAATAAAAAAAAAGACTTGGAAATTGTCAGTACAGAACTAGATGGCGTACGCCTGCACCGCGAAGTGTTACTGAATTAAGTACTTATGTACCAACCGGAACCTTTTCTATAGGATAGGTACAAATCGGTGCAGATATAAACAACTTTCCTCTCTGGTGTTAATTCTGTTGTAATTTTGATAAATGAACGGTTTTTTTTCTTTCATTTTCATTCTTCCTTTCAATTTGCAACTCTCTATCATCTTTCCCTTTTTTATACTAAACCACTGAAATCTGTGATAATAAATTCTCTCATCTGTAGCGTTTTAATTTTTGCTGTGTTATACTACGCCGAACACTGTAAATGGCTTTGGAATTTTGTATTTTCCCTGCAAACCTAAAAAAGGCACCCTCACTTATAATACAGCGGAAACAGCTTTGCATATTTGCACACTATGTCTACGGTTAATTCCTAACAGTTATTGACTCAAAAGAAATACATTTTTCTATAAACTTCAGAAATTCTAAGTATGCATTCTTAACCACAAATAATTAATATTATGAATATATTTTTCGAGTATGCGAGAATTAATAAAACATTAAACATAAAAATGCCCCGAAATGGAGTATATGTAGTAAGAAGTTGTGACAGATCCTCAAACCCACACATGCCGAAGAGTAAATGCTTTAGATAATGTAAATAGCTTATATGTATAGCTTAACTGGGACATTTCATGTATTGCTAAAATGTATTTATGGCTACCTGGACGTTTGACTGTTAAGACAATAGGGAAATGGTTGCATTTTGTCATCTTTGATGCTTTTTCTGTTGGTAATGGCTAGAACAGTGGGTTTCTCTACTATAACAAAGCTAAGTGCATGCAGATGGCCGAATAATAGATCTTTTTGTATTCTTAGTTGCTGAAGATGTTTCAAAATTCGTTCAAGGCAGAAGGGGGAACAGGTGTAGGCGATAACGTCGTCACATTGTATGATGAGGAACTCTTCAATAAAGTGCCAGAAAGGCGATACCAAAAATATTTAAATATTTCAAAGGCTCAGGGAAGCCGTGGGCGCTATGCTGTGAACCCCATGTAATGCTTCTTAATTACGTGGCGACGTTTTGGATTTCATATATAAGGAGAAACAAATCTAGCAAAGCACGTTTTTACTCTCAGACAGTTTTTACCTAATGGCAGCCGCAGTTCAGATCAGGAAGTTAAGACAGTACAACGTTTTTACCAGATCACATCACCAGGGGCAGTAGTCGAGGGGCACACAGATGCATCCTGTAGCACGCGTCATCAAAGTCATAGAGATCATGGACCAAGTGGCGGATAACTAGTGTAGTGTGATTAAACATTTCAATGCGTTCAAAGGAAGCAAGGTCGTGTGATTGAACCACCTCCTTCCATCTCCCTCCTCCCGTGACCAATAAAATAGGAAAGGCGACTTTGGGACCCTGAACGACCCGGGGTATGAAGTAGGACGTTCGGTCCAACGACTACATCAACACCAGCATATATAACCGCTTCAAATCGGGCACATCCAACGTGGGGCGACATCATTGATACACCCCAGCAAAAACCCGCTTCAGCTTAGCTCCCAACGTGGGGTGACATCGTCGACACACCTCAGCATATTAAAAGCGCTTCAAAGTATAAACTTAACTAAAACAATAACAGAAAATGAGTACAACATTATTAGAAGCTGAAGTGAATACTTTGAAAGCTAATAACCTTTTCACACTTTAAAAGTGCGTAACTTTCATAGCTGAACTCTGATCAAGAAGGAGAAAACGGCGGCGTAACGGTGAAACGCGGTTACACCAACAGCAAACATTTCACTAATTAGCGGCGCATGCTAGAATGTAGTGACGTCAGCACTTTTTATCACTTTGTAGCATACTTTTTTTAATGTTGTATACATTTCCTTTCTTTAGAAGTGTTTTTACTTTAGAACATGGAATACGATGAGATAATTCATTAATGGACGGCCATGTAACTATAGAGCTCGGTCTGACCATAGATGAAATGGCACAAACTACCAATGGAAAAAAATATCACAAGCCACATTTAAAACTTTCCATTCGCAAGTCGGCCGCACACCTGCGCCCCCTTCAAATAAATGAATACCCCCTTCTTATAGAAGAGGCTATTTTGTAAGACACACAATCTACATCTTCTTAAAAAAACTACCATTTTCACTTGTCAGTTTTTCTGCATTATTTCTATCCAATACTTTCAGCATTTTCTATAAGAAGAATGAATGCAGCAAATGTTTACTTTTCTGTACTATTCAAGGTTTAAACATTTGAAGAGTTGTGGTATCGGCCTGCTTACTCTCAAATGAACGGTTTTGAATGTATTTATCTTTTCTTTTCTTTGTTTGCTTCTTTCTCTCCTTTTTCCTTTCCTTCCTTCCTTCTTTCTTTTTTTCCTTTCCTTCCTTCTTTCCTTTCTTACCTTCCTTTCTTCCTTCCTTTCAATCTTTCCGTCCGTCCGTCCGTCCGTCCTACCTTCCTTCCTTCCTTCCTTCCTTTCTTTCCTCTCTATCCTTTCCTTCTTTCCTTTTTACTTTTTCATTTTGTCCTTCCTATCTATATTTCCTTCCCTTTCTTTCTTTCTTTCTTTCTTTCTTTCTTTCTTTCTTTCTTTCTTTCTTTCCTTCCTTTCTTTCTTTCATTTTTCCTTTTTTCATTTCTTTCTTTTCGTCCTTTCTTTCTTTCCTTCCTTTCCTTCCTTCCTTCCTTCCTTTCTTTCTTTCTTTCTTTCTTTCCTTCCTTCCTTTCTTCCTTTCCTTCATTCCATTCTTTTATTTCTTTCTTACTTTTCTTTTTTTCCTTTTTTTTCCTTTACTACTTTCCTTTCTTTCCTTCTTTGTTTCTTTCTTTCTTTCCATCCATCCATCCATCCATCCATCCATCCTTTCTTTCATTCTTTCCTTTGTTTCCTTCTTTCCATTCCTTCCTTCTTTCCTTTCTTAGTTTCTTTCCTTTTCTTTCTTTCTTTTTTCTTTCGAATATGTTTAACATCCGTTTTTATTACTCAGGCACCACAAGCAGTTCACTATATTTCTGACGACTTCCTTTATTACTTACATCTTCAATTTATATCTTTGTTTTTTCTTATCTACTTATTTCGTAAATTATAAATGTATTATTTTTAACTTATCTTATTTTTACAGTCTAAGATGTTATGACATACGGGAAAGATGTTCCGTATTTACCTGAATTTGTTACGTTTAGATATTGCATACTTTTTATTCTGGTCATAACATTTGTTAAGAGTACACAGGATATTTATCATTACATTACATACTTACCAAATTTCAAGCATGAACAGAAAACATTTTTTTTACTAAATTTACCACAAATTTTAAAAATACATTCAAACAATTTTAGTAACGCTTTAAAAGTTTTTTTTTCCCAATGCCTCTATCGTTAAAGTAAGCATTGCTTATGAAAGTAATCGTTAGGAAAATAGAGATTAAATTAATTAACTCCGCTTTGTCGAGTTTTATTCAAAAAATATGCATGTATTCTTTTTATCTTCACTGAGCATTTACCATTGTAGTACAGGTATAGAGATAATTTTATAAATTAAATAAAATGTTCAGCTACACGATTTGCGCTCAAAGTATATTGAAATGGAATTTTATGAATTATTGGGGATTTTCTGCTATTCTGTCAAATAATATTTCAACGTAACGTGAACAGTACGTCATATTAATGCCGAAAGCCGAAAATTAAACAATCAAAATTTTGCACATTGTGAAAGTACTTTAATTATAAACTGTTATCTTTTTATTATCGTAACATAATATTCGGTTGATGACAGCAATTTAGCAATGAAAACAATTTAGCGTAATTGATACTATGGCAAAGTAATGCAAATAGTGTAATAGTATATTTCTATTTAAATCGATCTATACTCGAACAAGCTGCCCAAACTTGTTTATGTAAAGCTAAATATATCGGAATCATGCAATCAGTTCATCTCATTTGTTAGATACACCGATGAGCAGAGTGCGGATTTTCATCATCCCCCTCTCCCCTTTTGCTGTGAGAGCTATAGCTCTCATTCTAAAAATCTATAACTTTTTATGACATTTCTGGACTTTTTTTAGAGTATTTTCGCATTCTAAATACACTTTTTGGGTTTTAGGTAATTTTAAATTATTTTTAATAGTTTGTTAATAATTTTAGACAATTTATTTGCATTTTTTAAATTTAGGTCTTTTTCCGGTCACGTTTTCGGATTATTTAGATCAAAATAAGTCGATCTTGGTAGTGATAACACACTTGCCTCGTAAGCCCAAGATCGCGGATTCAATTCCGGCAACGATCGGTTTTTCGGGCGTAAAAATCCAAAATATGACTTCCTTCGGAAGGGAAGTAAACTCGTGGGCCCCGTATCCATACATTTACAGCACGAAAAAGAGCCTCAAGCCTGAAAGAAGAGGCCTCTGAGCAAAATTTATAGCGGCCGTTTCACGCCCTTAATAGAAAGGGATGCTGATGACCTGAGGTGTTATAAATAAAACAAAAGAACGATCATAATCGACAAAGGAATTTAGTATTAACGATAGTTGCTTATAGGTTTCTTACATGCAGAATAATAGAATTCGATTTTAAGCATTGCTCATGGCGTCATACATTTGTAGATCCCGAGAATATCTGGTGGTTGTCAAAACAAACAATTGAATCGTTCACTCATATCACCGACTTTGCACAAATGAAAACTTGTCATTTTTCATTTCTATATTTATACATTTTCATTATATTCAAGTGCGGAAATTTTCATATATAAAAATCACACTGAATTGATATTGATTAATTAGCTCTGTTCAGAGACCAAATTCCATGCCGAGTTCAGATTTTTTTCACCAAGCAGCTCTCTCTCTCTCTCTTGTTTGGATGCACACGTTTCAAAATTTGAAAGAATTATTAATTAAGAAACACCAAAAGATTTTGGCGTACCTAAAAAGTTGAATAAAATGATTTTCGGCCATATTTTGCCTTCGGGATGTCTCTCTTCATGGTCCAGCAGTAGTCGGCTAGCATACTAGGACTCCATTTGTCTTAGTGCCTTTTTTCCAAAGTTGGAATCTGGTGATGAAAACGCTCCCCATGCTCATCACAGACACCCCCAGGATTTTCTGGGAAAAAGTGCAGTTGTGAGTGCAAAAAGTGAATTTTTAAATTCATGTTGCATCCCATAGCTTGCAGCGGTTTTAACTAAAGAGGAACATGTTATTTAAATAAGTATGTATAGTGGAGGGAAATTTTTTGGAAGGATCAGATTAATTGTTTCGATTAGGGATTGGATTAATGACTCAGGACTCAGGCGTTTTCTTCCTCTCCGATGACTTATGTTTTAACACGACTGTTCATACTCTGCTGCTGGATACTTTTATGGTGTTGTAACCATAAGGGAAGGAGTCTTGAAGATTAATAAGATTTCTCGTTATAGGAGATGAAACACACTATATTGTTCATGAACTATTACGCATAAAATGTGCCGCTGTTATTTCCTGGAGAATATGTGCCACTTTCGCACTAACAATGGCGATTACTATGACGTTAATGCACTTTAATAACTCTAAAACTCTGCTCTTGAACTCCACTAAACTCAACTAATTCATAACTGCATACTCTTCTACTGAACTAAACTAAAACAGACAATTAGACTGCTAGTGGTACCTCTTCCACACTGACTTAGAATCGAACGGAGAATGTCTTTTCTTCCAAACAACTGAACGGAGAGTGTCCCGCGGCCGCAAAATGGCAAGACTATATAAACATGGCAGTCTGCCGGTCTCACGAAACTACCTTTATTCTTTGAAATATATTTTTAGAAAAATCTTGAATACTTTCTCTCATCTTCGCATCTCTATTGGGTAATCTGTTTCCCTCACATTCTTTTTCTGCAATATTATTGGACAGATGGTTTACGTGACTTCTTACATGTAACCCCACATACGTATTACATTTAGGATTTCCCTTCCAGAGGTTATCAGCCTGTGTATTTACCCCCGTATATTTATTGCTTTATTATGCCTACCCTGCTTTACAATTCGCTAACAGTATACAAATAAACATCTTACTCAAGTATTCTCCTTTAGAAATGTCTCCAGAAAACACCGGTTTGCTTGGGTCATCTTTACAAATATTGTAA
The DNA here is from genome assembly GCA_030762175.1 of Metallyticus violacea. Classification (NCBI taxonomy): domain Eukaryota; kingdom Metazoa; phylum Arthropoda; class Insecta; order Mantodea; family Metallyticidae; genus Metallyticus; species Metallyticus violacea. The sequence continues at coordinate 74,775,711 of CM060836.1, forward strand.
CAATAGGCAACAGAAATTCCCAGGTCAGGTTTTATGGCTGGGGTAGCTTTCTGCGCTCTCGTAAGAAAATAACATTTTACACACAATAATTCAACACTTGTACAGGAAATAAAATGACATTACACCCATGATTACAACGAAGAAGTTATATAAAATTACTTGTTATAATTACTGTAATTAAATTTGGGGGTGGCAGTTTATAACTTTTGTCTTAAAACTTTATATGTATTCAAAAGATCACTCAATATTTCATTATAATTTTGATCTTTAATATTGCCAAGAAAGCCTCAACAGACACTCAAAATGTTAGTCATCCATTAGTGATCTTATTTGCGTATAAGATAATTTTGAGTTAAAAGTGGAGATTCTGGTAAACAACTTTCTCCATATGTAGGACCACTTTTCTCTGGTCTTGAGTGGGGCCGGAATGGGGGTTGTCACTTAAGATCACGAAATCTGAACACTTTGATACAGGGTGCTCTTCAGATTTCATTGCAGATACCAAATTGGGACAATTAACTGTATACTTTGTTTTGAATGTGATTTCTTTAACGTAGTTAAGCAGAAATAAACAACCAAATACTCTCCTTCTGTTCTCTCCAAATCACAGGAAACGTTGGCGAGGTGGCGAGGCCGTTAAGGCGCTGACTCGTGAACGAGAGGTCTGGGTTCGAATCCCGCTAGGACCTTCCTCCCTGACTGAAGGTTTTTTTTTCCAGGTTTTCCTCAGTTCTTATAAAGGACAAATGCCGTGGAGGTACCCTAAACTAGGCCTGGAACGTTTCTTCCTTATAAAAATAAATCCTTTCCCAATATATCATTTCATCTCATGTATCATCAGTGTTCATCGCTTGTGGTGTCTCAGATGTAAAAACGGGCGTTAAAAACCATTCAAATCATAAGAATTGCAAATGACATATGATGTGCACCATCTTTCCATCCAGTGCGAAGCCAAACACATGATACACAGCATATATTTGGGACCCAGTCTTTATTAAAATCATCAGCTTTACACGTAAAATAAAGTTCATAATATTTTTTAATATGAGTTGTGAAAAGTCACCTCTTTCACACACGTACATAAATTGTTTGGAGGTTCAACAACTCTCTTGGTATATTGAAACATTTGTAAAACTAATAAAACATAACAATAACACAGCAGAAAACACTACGCGTGTTGACTGGCTCACTACAATTTCAATACTGGCTACTAGCTGTTTGCTTACCATAACAAGGCAATCTTTAAACGTGTTGAACACTCCTGTTTCAGGACTGTATAGGTATGTGGGAAGACAAGGATGCCGATAAATATATCACTGATATTTCCGGGACGCCACTGAAAAGGTGACTTGTATGCCATCTTCATGTGGTTGTCAATATAATTTGGTACACGGCAAGCCTTGCATTCAAGCGCCTCGCTCCAACGGAATATTACAAAGGTAGGGAGTTACATATGTGTGTGTTTCTTGAAAAGAGTGTGATATTGAAGAATGCGCGATGCCTGTGGGAAGAGGAGGGGGAGGTGCTCGTGCCGGCCTCTGGGGGGAAGGGATGTGTGTTCGAGTTCTCTCTCTCTCTCTCTCTCTCTGTATCTCGCGGACAATGCTTGTGGACGCCACTAGGAAACAACAAAAGAGGTGGTTCCCATGGTAACATTGGCCGCCCCAACCTCGCGCCATTCAGTCTGACCAACAAAGTATGCAACAATTCTGTTTCTCTAACCCTCACAAACACACACGCGCGCGCGGTAACACAATGAGAGACGTTAGGTGTGGACTGTACGGGGGCTGGGTGAGTGGGTGCCCACGTTGGCGGCCTGAATAAAAAAGTTTCACTCTTCTTTTGTGCGATGTGTGATGGCTAGGTATCCGCTGGTGTGTGTGGAGACCTTTATATTGTTCCGTACATACACACCGAGGTTGACGTGGTAGCGAACACTGTACCTGTGTGAATGTATGTGTAAGAGCGGTTCCCTTACCTCCCCACAGCGTTCAGTGGCGGATTCTGGGATGTCCGTCCGAAATACGAGAATATCTTCCTAAATATATCAGTTGCATTCTGTAGGAAGTTGCTAGTTTGCGCTACCTCCTAAAACGCCAACTTTAACAGTTTCTATAGCTATTGCTTAGTACATTTTTATATGTAAATATGCCTGCAGGAGACTTCTGTTTTGCGCGTGATTTGTATTTGCAATTGTTATCTGTAGTTTGCAGTCGCGTTGCAAACCAATGTCACGGTAAGCTTGTGGAGTATTGTGTTCGGAGGAGGTGGGTCATAGGTATGCACCACCTGAAACGTCATCTCTCGTCATGTGCCGTCCAAGAAAGTTTGCATTGAATTTCATGCAGATATGTTGTTTAACGAATAATTATTTACATAAAAGGAGTAAAGAAGTGCTTTATTCATGGGTAAAATAAGCTCTGTTTACTCTCGTGTTGCATACAATTTTTTATCCGTACTAGCACGAAAGCACTGTTGTCGTTGCTGAAATCAGAACCGATTGTTGTCGATGGCGAAAATGTTGGTTTATGAATATACACAATAAATAACTCCTCACACTTAAATTTCCTTCCTCGAAGGTCCTTCTAGAGTTTTGAGAAGAGGAAATAGTTACTGCGCTGTAGGGTGAATAGTCGATCTCCTTGAAGCCACATTTCTTCACAGTTTCCTTTGCAACAAGAGCTGTGGACAGGCGCGTTGTGGTGAAGGCGCACATCACCACTCAGCTTTCCTCTCCTTTTCTCTTTGATGGAAGCACGTAGTCTGTGCAGTAGGCCAGCATAGTACTCCACATTTACTGCAGTGTTCCTCTCCTTGAAGTCAATGAAGAGTATTCCTTGTAACCATGATCTTCTTGGTTGACTAGTGACCTTGGCCTTTAGAGGCGGTGCTTCCCCAATTTACGTCATTCCATTGATTCTCTTTTGGACAAGGGATCATAGTAGAGGACCATAATTTCATCTCCTGTAACAATGGTTGCAGAACTTCTCTCTCGTAGCCACGGTAGAGCTCCAAAAATGCCTGATAACAGATGACTGGTTGCTGCTTTTGGACTGAGGAAAGAAGTCTAGGCACTAACCTTATTCATGTTTAAATATTCATATAATAATTCGAAGGACTGTTATTTTAGAAAGGCCCAGCCTTGCTGGTATTTCTGTAACTTAACACGTCGGGCTTTCATAATTTCTTCTTCTACAAGAAGACGTTTTCAGGATTGAGCACCTCCAAGGGCCGACCTGCACGCTCTTCGTCTTCAATGGTTTCTCGACCCATTCGAAAAAGTTTGGCTCATTCTTTTACGGTAGAATATGAGGGGGATGCTTCCCCATATACACCGTCCAATCGCTGTTTAATTTCTTTTCGAGTAAGTTCTTCTTTTGTGAAGAACTTAATAACAGCTCGAAACTCCATTTTGAATATGTCACAATCTTCTACAGATAGCCTTCTTTATGTAACTATATCTGAACAAGTGAACGCAGCGAAGCGTAAGTTACAGCTGCAATGATTTACTTAACGATAATGTATGACACCAGAGAGCGCTTTTGTGAAGGCGATAATTGTTATCGGCGAGGCCAGAAACTTATGGACCTACCACGTATGTTCAGCCATTCACATATGAGCGCTTATTCTAGTTATCAAGATTCCAGAAGCAGTAGTGAAGGTGCATTTCGGGTTTACATTGTCGCTGGTGGAGTGTGTAAAATTAACTAACATTTTGGAAGTTTACGGTACAAATAAATGTTTATTAATAGCACGTTATTAGAACAAGGTGCAAAACATCCTCCAAGACCTAAAAATATATACTCATAATGCAGTTGAAAAATGCTAAGTAAAAAACGGAGGAAAAAAAAAAGCTCAGAAGGCTTTTTTTTGTTCAAATGCCTGGTTAAGCTAAATAGTCATAATTCAATAGTTCTTTAAGAAGGAAAGTACATTTTATATTATTACCGGTTAATGGGATATGTTAATAAAAATAAAATAAAACAAATGCACTGAGCAATGCATTGTTTTAAATAATTTAACATTATATATTTTGATATATGATATATGTTTTAAAGGTTCATGACTTATAAGAAGAAAGCTTATTTATGTTCCCTATTTTGAAATAAAATAAAGGACATAATTTGAATTTATCATTATTTCCATCGCCTCTACTAACCCTTTTTGTGCTGATATATCACTATATGGATCTTTGTAGAATGAAATAGTCGGAAAGAATCCTGGAACCTTCATAAAACTGCTTCTGTTTATCTCCTTTCTTATTGTTGCAATTGTTGATCAGGTGATAGATGTATGCTAAGTATTTCTTTCTCTGTCTAAAAGGAAAGTGCCAACTAAAACCTCATAGCCACGTTACTGCGTATGTTTCACATGTTATTATGAAGGAATGACTGGCATGTACCAGTTGAACAAAGTTCAGCAGAATTAGCTTCGCGCACCATTAATTTCTTTGGCAATTGGCCGGCGCTTAACGCAGCAACTTGACTGCAAAATCAGCGGCCAATCAACTAAGAAAAGGGTTCTCAAAGTATGGTCCGCGGACCTCTGGAAGTCTGCGAGGATCTCTCAAGGATTACACAAAGCTTTAGAGAATGGTTAAGAGCGTTTATTCATCAGAGTATAGATAAAAACACTTAACTAAAAGAAAACGAAAGATGATAAACATTTACGACGTGTGTTTATTCATTAAAGTAAATTAGGAAAAAGTTGAAGGGGAGTGTTTTTTGCGGAGTGAGTCTTCAAATAGGTATGCGGAAAACGAGGGTCAGGCAGAACTCATATAGTTTCGTTGGCAACAGCATATTGTACAGATTGTCACATTTCTCAAACTACTATAAAGGCCTTGCAATTGTTGATACCTTTCGTAACAAATTACTGTGTGAAAAATTATTCTCTGCACTAATTTATCTAAAAAAAAAAAAAAAAAAAAAAAAAAAAAAAAAAAAAACAAGCATAAAAACCGTTTCAAAAACATAGAATTAGAACTGACATGCGATTTTTTGCTATTAAGAGTGTTATATTAGTGAAATGCAGCAGCACCAGGAATTTTAGTTAATGTTGTAGAATGATTCGGTATTATTAATATTAACGCATTATCCGTTTCATATACTTTTAATGTAATATTATTGATTATTAATATTGTGTAAGGATATACTAACAATAAAAAGGCAAATGTTGAAAAAATTACATTTATTTGTTTATTTAAATTTTGTAAAGCAATGTAAAACAAAATATTATTTAGTCTTTTATGACCGGCATTGTTGTTATTATTGAAATGGAGCACTATGGGGTCATTTTGCCTTGGCCGCTAGTTTAAATTAAAAACCAGAGCTAAAATCGGCATCATTAGTGTGTGCTGAGCCTAGAGGTGTAGTGGTAAGCATACTTGTCTCCCCAAAAGTGATGCTAATATTCTCCAGTACGGCTTTTCTCATCTCCAAGTAGCCAATGAAGAGAATTCCTATTGCTTTCCTAAGAAACTAAATCTTTCTGTTTAGTTTCCAGTGTATGGTAATAAATCCACATTTCGTCCATAGTCACCAAACGTTATAAATATATGTTTGATTCCTCTTAAATATTTACAAGCATTTGGTCGACCTTCGCATGCGATTTGGTTTTTGCTCCGGAGAGAGCAGACGCGACAGCCATCTTGCGTAAAAAAAATTCAGGTATACTTCATTGTACAAAATAAATTGAACCCTGCCAGTTCAGATGCCCGTGGCTTCTGCTGCTAAATAGCGCACTTTCTCTTGTCTGTCAGCTAAAACAATATCATGGACTTTTTCGGTGATTTCTAGCTTTGCAACTGATTTTGGAGCTCCAGGATGTGGTACATCTTCATTGCCTACTAAAAGTTGGACAGTTTCATGATAGAAACATGCGTAGGTAGCTAATGTTGGTAAAATCTTGACATGAATTTTCATTGCTGTTTTCACTTCCGGATAAAATAATTGAATCACCACACGAATTCCAACCTTATTTTTATTTTCACTGTCACTGGAAACGCTTGTGCTTAAACAACTATCAAACAATGAATTTGCAGCAGAATATTGACACACAGAAAGCAAACTTTATGACCACTTATATAGATGATGTTAATGCCCTCAATTAGTATCCTCAAATCATCCCTGTATTAACGTCAATTTTAATCCTTTATTCTCGAAAGAGACTAACATTTTATTTAAGTGCTTGATACAAATTAATGTTATATTCCAAAGTCAGTGCAATAAAATATACCGAAGGTGCCAAAAAATGTATACCACTTTCACAGCATATATCTATGTAATATATTTCAAAGTTTGACCGAAAAACAACAGTAATGTGTATTATGCTGTTCTGTAAACAGACGTGACTCATATTACATTATGCTAGAGTTGCTACAACAAACTGAAGCTAAGATTATCTTTGAACAGCGGAAAGCAATTTTGAAGTGGTACTGGAAAACCGAGAATGTTGTTGAAGTTCAAAGGCAATGGAGATGTGTGTACAGAACAGAACCGCCAACGTGAGTAACAATTGCACGCATTCGAGATAAATTTGAGACTCGTGGTACTGTGTGCATTGTTCACAAGGACAGATCTGGCAGATCTCGCACAGCAGCAAGCTTTGTGCACTGTTTTCAAGGGACTGGAAGGACGAAGAGATCCGATTGAGTTTCCACCGCGTTCTCCGGACTTCTCCGTTGGACTTCTACCTATAGGGAGCTCTTAAGGATGTTGTATACCGCAGAAATCCAGGTACACTGGCAGCACTTCGGGAAGAAATTGAAACGGAATGTGCTGCAATCGCTGAGAACACTTTCGCAAACGTTGCTCAATCAGTAGTTCAACGTACTCAGGTGTGTATCGACGCCGATGGTGGGCATTTTGAGCAACTGTTGTAACTGTAAAAGTTTAAGATGATTAGTGCTCATCATTTTCTGTTTGTGTGAATTCAGTTCTGTTATATTAACACATTTTTTTCTTTGCTTGAAGTGTGTATACATTTTTTGCACCTCTGTGTATCTTGTGCTAAAATTATTTCTGAAGATCAGTTTTGTTTCAGTGCAATCTAAATAAAGTTAACTAGAGCGGAAGTTTGTATTATTTTCTCAGTGATATACAAGTACGAATCAGGTGGCGACTTTGAATTCATAGACAACAAACCTCATTACCAAATATACGTGGAGAAAGCAGTATCTGGGAGGAAAATAAAATGTAAAAAGACAAATGTAGAACAGGAAGAAATGAGGAGAAAGAAGACTAGGGAAGGAGAAGGAGCACAGGTAAAGGTACAACAAAAATGTGTGCATTGATCGAATGTCACCAAGCACAAAGAAAAGAAAACATAGACCAGGACACTTTGTAAAGAGGGAAGAGCCAAAATATTTATAGTCTTTTTTTTCTGTTCTGTTTTCTTCGCTCCCTCAACAAGCCGTTGATTTACATCTTGTCATAATCTCTTTCTTTCACATTACTGTTTATTTCTCTCTCTCACTGATTAAAGTTCCAAGGCGACTGACGAGGCGTTTTATATTTCATTTCCGTTTGGCAAGCGTCTGCGAGGTTTTATGAACTGTTTCATTGGCTCCACAATGTCGACATTCTTCTTCCCCCAGTTTATCCCAATGTTTTTCTTCATACGCATTCCTTACGCTCCCTAGCATGCATACATTTTAAAACTCGCAACTCTCAAACGGACAGCTAAATAAATCGTGGTAGACTCTATGGCCGGTTAAGTCGTATGTGAGGCAGATGATATGGTGATTTAGGAGAACACCGCTCTCTAGACGCTGTAACGTTCCTTTTGCTTTCTCAGGTTGGTGATTATACGAGGAAAATTCTATGCATGTCCATATTGCTTATATGAGAGTGCTATTCAGTACAAAAAAAAAACATAAACGCTTTACAAGCTAATTTGTTGCCTCCAAAGATTTAGAACACAGATTACTACAGATATGCAACTCAACCGCCGGTGACTGCAACCGCCAGGTTTTGTAAGTATCATCTCGCCGGATGCGCGGTGGGCGAGTCGGTACCGCACCCATGAGAGGTCGGCAATGCAAGCCTTACTAGATTTATTTCTTGGTATATTTATTTATTTCTCCTGTTTTACTTTTAGTTTCCTTTCTTTTTCGGAGAAAATAAGTCATTGTTAAGGTTTCACCGAACTCCATACATCAGCGACAGAATCGCCGACAGCCTGAAGAGTCCAATATAAGACGTAAAAATCTGACTATCATGTTCTAAGTTGCTGTTACATATCGGATTTTTGCGTCTTGTGTTTCACTCCTCAGACTATCGGCGGTTCTGTAGCTGATTGTTGGGTGAAAGCTGAACAATCACTTGGTTTCGTCCGAAAAAAAAAAAAAAAAAAAAAAAAACCGGAAATTGGAAGTAAAATTATATAAATTGAAGCGGGATTTTACTGGGGTGTGTCGACGATATGCCCCAAGTTGGATGTGCCCAATTTGAAGCGGTTTTTATATGTAGATGTTGTTGTTGGTGTTGGACGAGGGTCCAACTTGGGTCGTTTAGGGACACGAAGTCGCCTTTCGTGAGGAGGAGGGAGGAGACGGAGAGGGGAGGTTTAAATCACACGACCTTGCTTTATTTAAACGCATTGAAATGTTGCCTCGTCTACTGCCCCGCGTAAAGCGATGTTGATCATCAGAGAACGCACGAAGGATATGTACGACTGAAGAACGGATATGTGAGTGAGCCGAACGTAAGACTGGAAAAACGTATATGTGAATGAACGCGTCGTACTGCCTTAACTTCCTGATCTGAACTGCGGCTGCCATCTGGTAGAAAAACGTGCTTTGCTAGATTTGTTTCTCCTTATATAGGAAATGCGCATGGTTACAAAAACTCAGGGGGGTTCACAGTATAGTACCCACGGCTTCCCTGAACCTTTGAAATATTTAAATACTATTGGTGACTCTTGGGCTCCAAAAACGCGCTTATTTTAAATCTATCGCCTTTCTGGCACTTTATTGGAGAGTTTCTCATCATACAGTGTAACGACGTTATCGCCGACATCTGTTCCTCTTCCTACCTTCAACGAATTTTGAAGCATCTTCAGCAACTAAGATACAAAAGGGTCTATTGTTCGGCCATCTTCATGCACTTAGCTTTGTTATAATAGAGAGACCCATCGCTGTAGCCATTACCAACAGAAGAAACACAAAAGATGACGAAAAAGCAACCTTTCCCTATTGTCATAGAGTCAAACGTCCAGGTAGCTATGAATACATTTTAGCAATACATGAAATGTCCCAGTTTGCTACTATATGCTACTATAAATTTTATAATTATCACCATTTACATTGTTTAAAAGCACTTACTCTTGGGCATGCGTGGGTGTGAGGATATGTCACACAATATTGAGATAACCTGTCAAGTACCCACAGACATTATTTCTTATGATGAAGTTGAACCAGAAAGCTCGTTTTTAAAATCTGACAGTAACTCAGCAGGTAGGAAATTAGGAAGGATGAGTAAAATGTGATTTTTTTGTACACAGCCTGTACATAACCTAAAATTGTAAACTGCCTACGTACATAATGAAGAGTGTAAACATGTAAGTAAATGAACCATTCATTGACAATGTACTACTATGTACTACAAACAACAATACATATTATTTTATTTAAAGTACATTGAGGTACTATTATAAGGGTTATATTGAAGGTTACAGTGTTCAAAAATAACACCCCGTCCTCCAGATAACATTTACATTATAAAGACCCAATGTTGTCTCTAGTTTTAAAAGAGACGTATTTTAAACAATACCATGTTGTCTCCCCTGGTGTTGCACTCCACCACGCCGCACTTCTGTTTTAATAAATAATGGTACATTTCTCTCTTTCCCCACTTTGCCACTTTATAATGAACTTGAAACACACATGAAAAAACATGCCTCTGTGATTCCCAGGCATTCCAACAACCACCGCGATGTCAACACATGACATAACAACGCACATTTCTTTGTTTCGGAACTGCAAATAACCAGTTTTAAATTATTGGGCCTTCCCTCTATTTGCCAACTCTAAAGCACACATTAATGAGAAGTATGTTTCTGTTAGGCGAAATAGGTTTGAATACTGTTTAAATTTGCGTCTGTAGAGCTCTCATGTGGTCCTCCTCGTAAATGAGAGACATCTATTGGAGATGTCAAACAATTGAGCTGCGAGCGCAGCGCCAAGTTTCATCCAAGATTGGTGATCCTGGAAATAAGTTTCCAATGCCATCAGGACCGTCCTCCCTGATTGTATCCCCCCAGGTTTGCCTCAAAATGGCAAATGCCGGGGAGGTACACTTGGAATGTTTCCTTCCTTAAAAAAATCCTTTTCCAAAGTATCATTTCATCTCATGTATCATCAGTGTGCACCGCCTGTGGTGCCTCAGTAATAAAAGCTGGCGTTAGACACCATAAAAATAATTCAAAAATATAAAATAAAATAAGATAAAAATACAGCTTGGTCGATAAAGAAGACGCTACTGGTGCCATGGTTAACAAATGACTGCTACAGCATTTTGATGCGTTTTGAATAGGAAAGGAAACGACGTTACAGCAAGAAAATGCTGACTACTGGTGAGGTAGACGTGCAGTCCCGAGCGACAGCGAAGAGAGCCGAACTAATGGCGTGGAACAGTGTAAATGTTGCATGTATTATTATCTAATGTAACCTATGTGTTGTCCTCCGTAATTTTTAAAGTTAAATTGATAGCGATTGTGTCTGTTAAGTAGGCGGGTAAAATATTGTAATGATGGCAAATGTCCTCTTATTCAAATTCGTAATTAATTCATACACACACACACACACTAACCTTAACGGGTAAATCTTAGAAACCGATGGACCCAGTTTTCTTCTTCTTCTTTCTTTCTTTTCTTTCTTTCTTTCTTTCTTTCTTTCTTTCTTTCTTTCTTTCTTTCTTTCTTTCTTTCTTTCTTTTTGATTTGGTTTATTTACGGACCTCTTTAACTTCTCAGGTCATCAGCATCCCACTCAAATCAGGGCATAAAATGACCGAAAAAATTTGCCCAGAGGCCTCTTTTTTCAGGCTTCAGGTTCTTTATCGTGTCGTAAATGTACGACACGGGACCCACGGCTTTACCTCCCTTCCGAAGGAAGCCATACTTAGGATTTTTACGCCCGAAAAAAGCCATCAATCTTAGCCGGGATCGCACCCGCGATCTTGGATTTTGGAGGCAAGTATGGTTACCACTACCCCACCAGGATCGACAAATGATGGACCCAGTGGTTTACTGCGGCTCGCTACGGCCTGACGTTCGAAAAAATCCATCGATCCTGGCCATGAGTGAACCCGAGATCTTGGGTTTGCGGGGCAAGTATGCTTACTACTACACCACCAGGACCGACTTTATAGTGAACGAAAGGGAGCATAAATTTATTGGTGCGTTATTTTGAAATATTAGTTGACATAATATTCGTATTTTATAAACCTCTTTGAACAATACACATGTGAAGAGATCGGGTTAGAAAGCGGCAAGGGTAGATTCCAGGATGTTCTTTGTGTCAGCCCACGAGTTTTTCAAACGGAACACTTTACCCGGAATTCCTGAAGACAAACTGCCAATGAAGGAGGGAAAACTGCGGTTTGATGCTGCTTTAGGCAGAAAGTTGTAACACAGTTACAGAGCGCAGATAGTGCGGGGGTTGAGCGAATTGTCCTGGCTACGAGCCAGGGAAACTGCACCCGATTAAAATTAATTATGTGTCGTGACAAGCAGTGGCGCCGATAACAACAATTGCGATAGCAATCGGCTATTAAGTGCAGCGACTGTGTGGTCATATTCATACTTCATTTAGCAACGGGGGAAACGAGGCGCAAGATAAGGCCATTCCGAACAACCGGCAAACTTTCTGACTCAGGACGCAACACTGCCTTGCTTCCGGAAATCATCTCTACTTGGTAGTTCATAACATTTGCATGTATGTGTTCTCAACTAAAGATGCACATTTATTTTCATACCTAGAGAGAATAAAATACCATAGAACTCCCTTTTAAATAATATAGTAATGCTAAAATAAACATTAATGCTTTCCTGTAAGAAGTAATGCGGAATTTAATATATTTGTTACCGATTCCTTTACTGTTTTAATATTTTGACAAGTAATATCACAAGCGGGCAAAGGTTGCTGAAAACTCAGACCCTCAACGACATTTATTAGGACTATTCACGAATAAAATAAGAATTTAAATGTAATCTCCGTCAACTTTGCTTGCAATATTGTAATAATTGTACATTTGTACTATGAATACTTAACCTTTTCAAGCCTTCTAGCAACAGATGAATGTCGCTTGTTAGTAATGCCAATAGAAAAGAGCCAAATATGGATTTGGGACTGTTTCATGTATAACACATTTGTAATATGTATACACACTTCAAGCACATAAAACTGTGTTAACATAACAAAACTGAATCAACACAAACAGAAAATGATGAGCATTAATCATCATACACTTTTACAGTTACAACAGTTTCTCAAAATGTCCACCATCAGCATCGATACACTTCTGAGTACGTTGAACTACTGATTGAGCAACGTTTGCGAAAGTGTCCTCAGCGTTTGCAACACATGCCGTTTCAATTTCTTCCCGAAGTGCTGTCAGTGTAGCTGATTTTCTACGGTATACAACTTCCATAAGAGTTCCGCATAGGTAGAAGTCCAATGGAGTTAGATCCGGGGAACGCGGTGGAAACTTAATCGGACCTCTTCGTCCTATCCAGTGCCTTGGATCCAGTGCGCGGGGCTTGTTGCTGTGCGAGGTCTCCCAGATTCTTGTAAACATCGCATACGGTACCATGAGTTTCAAATTTGTCTCGAATGCGTGCAATTGTTACTCACGTTGGCGGTTCTGTTCTGTACACACGTCTCCATTGCCTTTGAACTTCAAAACATTCTCGGTTTTCCAATACCACTTCAAAATTGCTTTCCGCTGTTCAAACGATAATCTTACTTCCTTTTTGTTGTAACAACGCTGGCATAACGTAATGTGAGTCACATCTGTTTACAGAACATCATACGATAATCTTGGCTTCATTTGTTCATTCTTGATTTACCCGTCACGTAGCAACGCTATCATAATGCATGTGAGTCACATCTGTTTACAGAACATCATACTGCACATTACTGTTGTTTTTCGGTTCTACTTTGAAATATATTAAATAGATATCTAAGTGAAAGTGAAAGTGTGTATACATTTTTTGGCACCATCGGTATATCCAGCAGTAGTAGTAGAAAAAATTTTGCACCTCGGGCTTACCTGTTGTAACGCTAAAATTATTTCATTGGTTTATTGCATTTGAACTTGTACAGCCTCAAGAATACGACGGAGAACTCGATTCCTCATAGAAAGTTACTCTAGCTGCTCCTTTCTATTTTCTTTTCCCTTTTTGTATGCTGTAAATTAGCATTATTTTAATGTATTCTTTATGAAATATCAGAAATTAATATTACTATATTTTACAAAAAAAAAAAAATAATAATAATACATGTAATATGTGTAATTATTTATTGGCAGATAAAAAGAGGATATTCTGGCTCTTATGGGTTTTGTCGATGTAAAAATTAGTGGAATAGGCGTATTAGAGTTAGGCATTTAATAACAGTAAAGTTATATTACAGATACAAAAGCTGATGTAAATATACAGAAACTTTTTGCCACTAAATTTAATTTCATTTATGAGAGTTGTTAATTAAACACATGATTAATTTTTATTTCTTCTTCTTCTTCTTCTGCTTCTTCTTCTTCTTCTTCTTCTTCTTCTTCTTCTTATTATTATTATTAAGAATAATAACAGGATAAAATTATATTACGTTTTCATAACTTGTTAATGATTTGTTACTCGATGACCAAACGTTTATTGTGAAAACGTCAGAAAAGCGTGAAAAACTTTTAGTATAAATTGATGTCAAAATGAAAGATTATGTAAAAGCAAGTGGAAGTTGTTTACAAAAGCAATAAAGTCGAAATGCCAAAAACAATTACACTGACAGGCGATGATTGTGTTGTATTGGTGAAAACCGACAATATTTATGGAAAACGGCCTGCTGATTTTGCCAATTTTTTTATAACACGTGCAATTTTTTTTGTTGCTTTCTGATATTTTATTGATTATACTTGTATATTGCGGTGATAGTGATACAGTAGCAAAACATGGGTGACTAGCACACACAAGTTATATAGTATAAAGTTTCACATAGAATATAATGCAGAATGCAAAGCAAAGTAATCCTTATTTACTCGATTCCATTTGCGCATTTTTGTATTATGAAGGAAACCAATGATACTTTTAAGTCCATTTTAGAAAAATTCAACACCCAGAACATCAGTTTGTGATATCTTAGGGTGGATATATCCTTGCTTTTTATGCGAATGAATGAATGGGGTTTAACGCCCGTTTTTACTATTGAGGCACTACAGGCGGTGGACACTGTTTATACATGAGATGAAATAAATTGGGAAAGGATATTCTTTAAGGAAGGAATCGTTCCAGGCCTAAGTTTAAGGTACCTCTCTGGCATTTGCCATTTATGAGGACTGAGGAAAACCTGGAAAAAACCTCAGTCAGGGGACGGTCCTGGCCGGATTGGAACCCCAGACCTCCCGCTCACGAGTCGGCGCCTTAGCGACCTCGGCCACCCGTGGTGTTGCGAGTGGGAAAGTAGATAACAAACACTGGTCAACGAAAGAGACAAAGTTTAATACTGGAAGAAAAAACGTAATAAGTGTGGGTGTAGTTGGCCCTAAAGAGATACTGTTGCCTCCGCTTCATATTAAACCTGGTGTCTTGAACCAATTCGTCAAAGTGCCAGACAAAATGGCTTGTGCTTCAAGTATTTATACCGTAAATTTCCACTTTTGTCTGAGGCTAAATTAAAAGAGGGTATATTTGATGAACCTCAGATCAGCTAGCTAATGAAGGATACAGACTTTAGGACTATATACGAGGGTTGATCGGAAAGTAACGCAGCCTTAGTATTGCGGCTGGGATGTTGAAATTTCACTAAGATATAGTTTGAGGCTTTCACTACGGACGCTGTTTTGTTCTCATGTGTAGCTCTGGTGAGATAAGCGTGAACTATGCAACAAAGATGACGCGCATGTTACTGTCATGCACTTCGGAAGAACAGCGAGGTGTAGTGCGATATTTGTGAGTGAAATTCACAGGAACATGGATGGCGTGTATGGGGACGACTGTATGGACCGCAACAATGTCTCCAGATGGTGTGCATTCTTCAAAGACGGCCGTGATAACCTTTTGTGATTCTTCGGCCGGTAACAGCTGTAACTCCGCATAATGTCAGTCATTGAGACGGCAATTCTGAACGACCGGCGAACCTTATCTCAGCAGTTCAGCGTTTCATACGATGCGGTGTACGTTATTGTGAAGTTTCGTGAAGTTTGTGCTCGCTGGGTGCCTAAGAACCTGACAGACCAGCGAATGATGACAAGCTTGGATCACTTACCGCGTTACCCTGCAGAAGGGAATCGTCACAGGTGTACACTACACGCCGAAACAAAGCAGATCTCTATGGAGCGGAGACATGCTGCTTCCCCAGTAAAGAAACATAGCAGATCTCTATGAGCGGAGACATGCTGCTTCCCCAGTAAAGAAACATAGCAGATCTCTATGGAGCGGAGACATGCTGCTTCCCCAGTAAAGAAACATAGCAGATCTCTATGAGCGGAGACATGCTGCTTCTCCAGTAAAGAAACATAGCAGATCTCTATGGAGCGGAGACATGCTGCTTCCCCAGTAAAGAAACATAGCAGATCTCTATGAGCGGAGACATGCTACTTCCCCAGTAAAGAAACAAAGCAGATCTCTATGGAGCGGAGACATGCTGCTTCCCCAGTAAAGAAACATAGCAGATCTCTATGGAGCGGAGACATGCTGCTTCCCCAGTAAAGAAACATAGCAGATCTCTATGAGCGGAGACATGCTACTTCCCCAGTAAAGAAACAAAGCAGTCTCTATGGAGCGGAGACATGCTACTTCCCCAGTAAAGAAACATAGCAGATCTCTATGAGCGGAGACATGCTGCTTCCCAGGTAAAGAAACATAGCAGATCTCTATGGAGCGGAGACATGCTGCTTCCCCAGTAAAGAAACATAGCAGGTCTCTATGAGCGGAAACACGCTGCTTCCCCAGTAAAGAAACAGAGCAGATCTCTATGGAGCGGAGACATGCTGCTTCCCCAGTAAAGAAACATAGCATGATCTCTATGGAGCGGAGACATGCTGCTTCCCCAGTAAAGAAACATAGCAGGTCTCTATGAGCGGAAACATGCTGCTTCCCCAGTAAAGAAACATAGCAGATCTCTATGGAGCGGAGACATGCTGCTTCCCCAGTAAAGAAACATAGCAGGCCTCTATGAGCGGAAACATGCTGCTTCCCCAGTAAAGAACGATAGCAGATCTCTATGAGCGGAGACATGCTGCTTCCCCAGTAAAGAAACATAGCAGGTCTCTATGAGCGGAAACATGCTGCTTCCCCAGTAAAGAAACATAGCAGATCTCTATGGAGCGGAGACATGCTGCTTCCCCAGTAAAGAAACATAGCAGGTCTCTATGAGCGGAAACATGCTGCTTCCCCAGTAAAGAAACATAGCAGATCTCTATGAGCGGAGACATGCTGCTTCCCCAGTAAAGAAACATAGCAGATCTCTATGAGCGGAGACATGCTGCTTCCCCAGTAAAGAAACATAGCAGATCTCTATGGAGCGGAAACATGCTGCTTCCCCAGTAAAGAAACATAGCAGATCTCTATGGAGCGGAGACATGCTGCTTCCCCAGTAAAGAAACATAGCAGATCTCTATGGAGCGGAGACATGCTGCTTCCCCAGTAAAGAAACATAGCAGGTCTCTATGAGCGGAAACATGCTGCTTCCCCAGTAAAGAAACATAGCAGATCTCTATGGAGCGGAGACATGCTGCTTCCCCAGTAAAGAAAGAGAGCAGATCTCTATGAGCGGAAACATGCTGCTTCCCAGGTAAAGAAACAAAGCAGATCTCTATGGAGCGGAGACATGCTGCTTCCGCAGTAAAGAAACATAGCAGATCTCTATAGAGCGGAGACATGCTGCTTCCTTAGTAAAGAAGCATAGCAGTCTCTATGGAGCGGAGACATGCTGCTTCCCAGGTAAAGAAACATAGCAGATCTCTATGGAGCGGAGACATGCTGCTTCCCAGGTAAAGAAACAAAGCAGTCTCTATGGAGCGGAGACATGCTACTTCCCCAGTAAAGAAACATAGCAGATCTCTATGAGCGGAGACATGCTGCTTCCCAGGTAAAGAAACATAGCAGATCTCTATGGAGCGGAGACATGCTGCTTCCCCAGTAAAGAAACATAGCAGGTCTCTATGAGCGGAAACATGCTGCTTCCCCAGTAAAGAAACATAGCAGATCTCTATGGAGCGGAGACATGCTGCTTCCCCAGTAAAGAAACATAGCAGGTCTCTGTGAGCGGAAACATGCTGCTTCCCCAGTAAAGAAACATAGCAGATCTCTATGAGCGGAGACATGCTGCTTCCCCAGTAAAGAAACATAGCAGATCTCTATGAGCGGAGACATGCTGCTTCCCCAGTAAAGAAACATAGCAGATCTCTATGGAGCGGAAACATGCTGCTTCCCCAGTAAAGAAACATAGCAGATCTCTATGGAGCGGAGACATGCTGCTTCCCCAGTAAAGAAACATAGCAGATCTCTATTGAGCGGAGACATGCTGCTTCCCCAGTAAAGAAACATAGCAGGTCTCTATGAGCGGAAACATGCTGCTTCCCCAGTAAAGAAACATAGCAGATCTCTATGGAGCGGAGACATGCTGCTTCCCCAGTAAAGAAAGAGAGCAGATCTCTATGAGCGGAAACATGCTGCTTCCCAGGTAAAGAAACAAAGCAGATCTCTATGGAGCGGAGACTTGCTGCTTCCGCAGTAAAGAAACATAGCAGATCTCTATGAGCGGAGACATGCTGCTTCCTTAGTAAAGAAGCATAGCAGTCTCTATGGAGCGGAGACATGCTGCTTCCCAGGTAAAGAAACATAGCAGATCTCTATGGAGCGGAGACATGCTGCTTCCCAGGTAAAGAAACATAGCAGATCTCTATGGAGCGGAGACATGCTGCTTCCCCAGTAAAGAAACATAGCACATCTCTATGGAGCGGAGACATATTGCTTCCCCAGTAAAGAAACATAGCAGATCTCTATGGAGCGGAAACATGCTGCTTCCCCAGTAAAGAAACAAAGCAGTCTCTATGGAGCGGAGACATGCTGCTTCCCCAGTAAAGAAACATAGCAGTCTCTATGGAGCGGAAACATGCTGCTTCCCCAGTAAAGAAACAAAGCAGATCTCTATGAGCGGAGACATGCTGCTTCCCCAGTAAAGAAACATAGCAGATCTCTATGGAGCGGAGACATGCTGCTTCCCCAGTAAAGAAACATAGCAGATCTCTATGGAGCGGAAACATGCTGCTTCCCCAGTAAAGAAACATAACAGATCTCTATGGAGCGGAGACATGCTGCTTCCCCAGTAAAGAAACATACCAGGACTCTATGGAGCGGAGACATGCTTCTTGCCCAGTAAAGAAACGTAGCAGGTCTCTATGAGCGGAAACATGCTGCTTCCCCAGTAAAGAAACAGAGCAGATCTCTATGGAGCGGAGACATGCTGCTTCCCAGGTAAAGAAACAAAGCAGATCTCTATGGAGCGGAGACATGCTGCTTCCCCAGTAAAGAAACATAGCAGGTCTCTATGAGCGGAGACATGCTGCTTCCCCAGTAAAGAAACATAGCAGATCTCTATGAGCGGAGACATGCTACTTCCCCAGTAAAGAAACATAGCAGATCTCTATGGAGCGGAGACATGCTGCTTCCCCAGTAATGAAACATAGCAGATCTCTATGAGCGGAAACATACTGCTTCCCCAGTAAAGAAACATAGCAGATCTCTGTGGAAGGAGACATGCTGCTTCCCCAGTAAAGAAACATAGCAGATCTCTATGAGCGGAAACATGCAGCTTCCCAGGTAAAGAAACATAGCAGATCTCTATGGAGCGGAGACATGCTACTTCCCCAGTAAAGAAACATAGCATGATCTCTATGGAGCGGAGACATGCTGCTTCCCCAGTAAAGAAACATAGCAGGTCTCTATGAGCGGAAACATGCTGCTTCCCCAGTAAAGAAACATAGCAGATCTCTATGGAGCGGAGACATGCTGCTTCCCCAGTAAAGAAACATAGCAGGTCTCTATGAGCGGAGACATGCTGCTTCCCCAGTAAAGAAACATACCAGGTCTCTATGGAGCGGAGACATGCTGCTTACCCAGTAAAGAAACATAGCAGATCTCTATGGAGCGGAGACATGCTGCTTCCCCAGTAAAGAAACAAAGCAGCTCTCTATGAGCGGAGACATGCTGCTTCCCCAGTAAGGAAACATAGCAGATCTCCATGGAAGGAGACATGCTGCTTCCCCAGTAAAGAAACATAGCAGATCTCTATGGAGCGGAGCCTTGCTGCTTCCCCAGTAAAGAAACAAAGCAGATCTCTATGGAGCGGAGACATGCTGCTTACCCAGTAAAGAAACATAGCAGATCTCTATGAGCGGAGACATGCTGCTTCCCCAGTAAAGAAACAAAGCAGCTCTCTATGAGCGGAGACATGCTGCTTCCCCAGTAAGGAAACATAGCAGATCTCCATGGAGCGGAGACATGCTGCTTCCCCAGTAAAGAAACATAGCAGATCTCTATGGAGCGGAGCCTTGCTGCTTCCCCAGTAAAGAAACAAAGCAGATCTCTATGGAGCGGAGACATGCTGCTTCCCCAGTAAAGAAAAATAGCAGATCTCCATGGAGCGGAGACATGCTGTTTTCCCAGTAAAGAAACATAGCAGATCTCTATGGAGCGGAGACATGCTGCTTCCCCAGTAAAGAAACATATCAGATCTCCATGGAGCGGAGACATGCTGCTTCTCCAGTAAAGAAACATAGCAGATATCTATGGAGCGGAAACATGCTGCTTCTCCAGTAAAGAAACATAGCAGATCTCTATGGAGCGGAAACATGCTGCTTCCCCAGTAAAGAAACATAGCAGATCTCTATGGAGCGGAGACATGCTGCTTCCCCAGTAAAGAAACAAAGCAGATCTCTATGGAGCGGAGACATGCTGCGTCCCCAGTAAAGAAACAAAGCAGATCTCTATGGAGCGGAGACATGCTGCTTCCCAGGTAAAGAAACATAGCAGATCTCTATGGAGCGGAGACATGCTGCTTCCCAGGTAAAGAAACATAGCAGGTCTCTATGGAGCGGAGACATGCTGCTTCCCAGGTAAAGAAACATAGCAGATCTCTATGGAGCGGAGACATGCTGCTTCCCCAGTAAAGAAACATAGTAGATCTCTATAGAGCGGAGACATGCTGCTTCCCCAGTAAAGAAACAAAGCAGATCTCTATGGAGCGGAGACATGCTGCTTCCCAGGTAAAGAAACATAGCAGATCTCTATGGAGCGGAGACATGCTGCTTCCCAGGTAAAGAAACATAGCAGATCTCTATGGAGTGGAGACATGCTGCTTCCCCAGTAAAGAAACATAGCAGATCTCCATGGAGCGGAGACATGCTGCTTCCCCAGTAAAGAAACATAGCAGATCTCTATGGAGCGGAGACATGCTGCTTCCCCAGTAAAGAAACAAAGCAGTCTCTATGGAGCGGAGACATGCTGCTTCCGCAGTAAAGAAACAAAGCAGATCTCTATGAGCGGTGACATGCTGCTTCCCAGGTAAAGAAACAAAGCAGATCTCTATGAGCGGAGACATGCTGCTTCCCCAGTAAAGAAACAAAGCAGATCTCTATGAGCGGAGACATGCTGCTTCCCCAGTAAAGAAACAAAGCAGATCTCTATGAGCGGAGACATGCTGCTTCCCCAGTAAAGAAACATTGCAGATCTCTATGGAGCGGAGACATGCTGCTTCCCCAGTAAAGAAACAAAGTAGATCTCTTTGGAGCGGAGACATGCTGCTTCCCCAGTAAAGTAACATAGCAGATCTCCATGGAGCGGAGACATGCTGCTTCCCCAGTAAAGAAACATAGCAGATCTCTATGGAGCGGAGACATGTTGCTTCCCCAGTAAAGAAACATAGCAGATCTCCATGGAGCGGAAACATGCTGCTTCCCAGGTAAAGAAACATAGCAGATCTCTATGCAGCGGAGACATGCTGCTTCCCCAGTAAAGAAACAAAGCAGATCTCTATGGAGCGGAGACATGCTGCTTCCCCAGTAAAGAAACATAGCAGCTCTTTATGGAGCGGAGACATGCTGCTTCCCCAGTAAAGAAACATAGCAGATCTCTATGGAGCGGAAACATGCTGCTTCCCCAGTAAAGAAACATAGCAGCTCTCTATGAGCGGAAACATGCTGCTTCCCCAGTAAAGAAACATAGCAGATCTCTATGAGCGGAAACATGCTGCTTCCCCAGTAAAGAAACATAGCAGATCTCTATGGAGCGGAAACATGCTGCTTCCCCAGTAAAGAAACATAGCAGCTCTCTATGAGCGGAAACATGCTGCTTCCCCAGTAAAGAAACATAGCAGATCTCTATGAGCGGAAACATGCTGCTTCCCCAGTAAAGAAACATAGCAGATCTCTATGAGCGGAAACATGCTGCTTCCCAGGTAAAGAAACATAGCAGGTCTCTATGGAGCGGAGACATGCTGCTTCCCAGGTAAAGAAACATAGCAGGTCTCTATGGAGCGGAGACATGCTGCTTCCCCAGTAAAGAAACAAAGCAGATCTCTATGGAGCGGAGACATGCTGCTTCCCCAGTAAAGAAACAAAGCAGATCTCTATGGAGCGGAGACATGCTGCTTCCCCAGTAAAGAAACAAAGCAGATCTCTATGGAGCGGAGACATGCTGCTGCTTCCCAGGTAAAGAAACATAGCAGATCTCTATGGAGCGGAGACATGCTGCTTCCCAGGTAAAGAAACATAGCAGGTCTCTATGGAGCGGAGACATGCTGCTTCCCAGGTAAAGAAACATAGCAGATCTCTATGGAGCGGAGACATGCTGCTTCCCAGGTAAAGAAACATAGCAGGTCTCTATGGAGCGGAGACATGCTGCTTCCCAGGTAAAGAAACATAGCAGATCTCTATGGAGCGGAGACATGCTGCTTCCCCAGTAAAGAAACATAGTAGATCTCTATAGAGCGGAGACATGCTGCTTCCCCAGTAAAGAAACAAAGCAGATCTCTATGGAGCGGAGACATGCTGCTTCCCAGGTAAAGAAACATAGCAGATCTCTATGGAGCGGAGACATGCTGCTTCCCAGGTAAAGAAACATAGCAGATCTCTATGGAGTGGAGACATGCTGCTTCCCCAGTAAAGAAACATAGCAGATCTCCATGGAGCGGAGACATGCTGCTTCCCCAGTAAAGAAACATAGCAGATCTCTATGGAGCGGAGACATGCTGCTTCCCCAGTAAAGAAACAAAGCAGTCTCTATGGAGCGGAGACATGCTACTTCCGCAGTAAAGAAACAAAGCAGATCTCTATGAGCGGTGACATGCTGCTTCCCAGGTAAAGAAACAAAGCAGATCTCTATGAGCGGAGACATGCTGCTTCCCCAGTAAAGAAACAAAGCAGATCTCTATGAGCGGAGACATGCTGCTTCCCCAGTAAAGAAACAAAGCAGATCTCTATGAGCGGAGACATGCTGCTTCCCCAGTAAAGAAACATTGCAGATCTCTATGGAGCGGAGACATGCTGCTTCCCCAGTAAAGTAACATAGCAGATCTCCATGGAGCGGAGACATGCTGCTTCCCCAGTAAAGAAACATAGCAGATCTCTATGGAGCGGAGACATGTTGCTTCCCCAGTAAAGAAACATAGCAGATCTCCATGGAGCGGAAACATGCTGCTTCCCCAGTAAAGAAACATAGCAGATCTCTATGGAGCGGAAACATGCTGCTTCCCCAGTAAAGAAACATAGCAGATCTCTATGGAGCGGAGACATGCTGCTTCCCCAGTAAAGAAACAAAGCAGATCTCTATGGAGCGGAGACATGCTGCTTCCCCAGTAAAGAAACATAGCAGCTCTCTATGGAGCGGAGAGATGCTGCTTCCCCAGTAAAGAAACATAGCAGATCTCTATGGAGCGGAAACATGCTGCTTCCCCAGTAAAGAAACATAGCAGCTCTCTATGAGCGGAAACATGCTGCTTCCCCAGTAAAGAAACATAGCAGTTCTCTATGAGCGGAAACATGCTGCTTCCCCAGTAAAGAAACATAGCAGATCTCTATGAGCGGAAACATGCTGCTTCCCCAGTAAAGAAACATAGCAGGTCTCTATGGAGCGGAGACATGCTGCTTCCCAGGTAAAGAAACATAGCAGGTCTCTATGGAGCGGAGACATGCTGCTTCCCAGGTAAAGAAACATAGCAGATCTCTATGGAGCGGAGACATGCTGCTTCCCCAGTAAAGAAACATAGCAGATCTCTATGGAGCGGAGACATGCTGCTTCCCCAGTAAAGAAACAAAGCAGATCTCTATGGAACGGAGACATGTTGCTTCCCAGGTAAAGAAACATAGCAGATCTCTATGGAGCGGAGACATGCTGCTTCCCAGGTAAAGAAACATAGCAGGTCTCTATGGAGCGGAGACATGCTGCTTACCAGGTAAAGAAACATAGCAGATCTCTATGGAGCGGAGACATGCTGCTTCCCCAGTAAAGAAACATAGCAGATCTCTATGGAGCGGAGACATGCTGCTTCCCCAGTAAAGAAACAATTCAAAGTGATAAAGTGCTTGTGACAGTCTTTTATTGGCGGAATTTGCTGAGCACGGGACCACGGTGAATACTGCAGCCTACATCAAAACTTTGGTAAAGTTTCGTCGTGCCCTTCGTGACAAACGCCGTAACATTAATGTTGACGATGTCAAAATTGTTCATGACAATGCTCGCCTCCTTATTGCTGCTGCTGTTCATGACAAAATCAATAAATTTGGTTGGAAGGTGCTGCAGCATCCACCATACAGTCCACACCTGGCACCGTCGGACGTTTATTTGTTTGGCCCCATGAAGAAATTCCTGGCGGTCAACGCGTCAGATGCAGAAGTGAAAACAGTTGTCCGCAGATGGTTATACTGCAACCGAACGGACTTCATGAACAGGGTGTTATGAAACTGGCATCACGATGGGAGAAATGTGTTGAGAAAGTTGGCGACTGTGTAGAAAAATAGACCAAAGATAACAGTTCATTTGTGCATTGTTTGTAATGGTACTTGTTAAACTTTTTGTAAAAAATATTGTGTATTACTTTCCGATCCACCCTCGTAGAATTCAGGCATGGTATGCTTCCAAGGATGTTTTCAATAAGCTCCTTGGAAATGTAAAAGTCGCGCAATATGAAGAAATTGCAAGTAATATGTTACGAAAACTTCGGTTGCAATATGAGTTTTAAATTTCTCTTCTTGAACTTTCACCTTGGCTATTTTCCACCTCATGAGGGATGAGCAAGGTGAAAGATTTCATCAAAAAGTTAAGGAGATGCAAAGACGATATCCAGGATGCAATGCTGATGGACTACTGGTGCTTGAAGAATACGCAACCAAAACACCAACGTAAATCAGCGAGCCCTTCTTCCAAGCAATGAAAAGATGTTGATCTTCAGAAGGGTTTGTGTAATGGATAGGAATATGACATTTTAGTTCCGATTTTATGACACTTTTTTTTCTTCACAAAAATCGACCTCTTTTAAAATTTCGATTTTGCGATTTGTTTAAAAACCTTACGTGATAGGAGAAAAAGGATTTCAGCGTTGAATTTAGCATGCCAAAAATTAGTTAAAATCACCATTCACGTTTGAAACAGAAAAAAAAAAAAAAAAAAATCGCAGGCTATTGTTATAAATAGTTTATCACTCAGGGAACAAATTTATAATTAGTAATTTAATAGGAAATATGGAGATATAATTTGAAACATTGAGTTTCTTAATATTTCAATACGGAGATATATTGATAACAGTTTAATTTAATTCAATATGTGTTTAATTATAGTAACTTAATTTGGAAGAAAAAATCATTTATTTTATTGCATTGTATTAATTTTACTATAGGCTTCACAAAATTTAATATACTTCAAGGTGGGTTCTGAACTTAAAAAAAGTCTGGAACTACTCTAAAAGCGTTTCATACATTTACTTCTAATACATTGCTGGCTCACGCATTTAGTTCTTTGTTAGATTACAATAACCTACAGAATACCAAGCAGTAATGTTAATTTGAGGTCATTAATTCAGATACGATTGCTTAGAGTGAGCCGTTGGTAACACTAGAATAGAAAACAAATGAAAATTGCACTTTTTTCCCCCTAACAGCCATTTTATTATACATTTTGTCCATTTTGTACATGTGACGATATTTTATATTAATGTTTAAACCTTCCAACGTAAAAAACTCTTAAAACGTAAAAAGTAACTCTTTATTCATAAGGCATGTCTAAAACGCTTTAAAGCTCATTCTTTTTAAAAATATAGTCTGACTCTAATATGAATTGTTCAGCAAAAATAGCTCTACTTAATTAGTAGTATTAGAAATATTGTGAGCGATTTTCTATGCTGTTTTGCCTCTCAGAATCTCATAAATATTACACAAATACACTTTATGAAAATATTTCTTTATATTTGATAATGTATTGCATTATAGATGCTATTTTTGTTTACACGCAGTCTGTTATTTTCAAATTTGCCTCTCAGCTGTAATACCGATCAGTAAGAGCCATGTGTTTTACGTACACGCCACTAGATAGCAGCACCAATTGAAGTGGTGCTACCCCATAGCAGGGGTGAAAATTTGTTTCAGTTCAGGCATTCTCCGCTAGGAGCAGCAATCTCCGCGACTCAGTTCCCATGTTAGTTACGTAGTTCAGCTATTTGCCGTCGTGACTACAGCGCTACGATAATAGTCCATATGGTGCTTGCGCGTTTGAATTTGTTTTTGTGTACACAAGACTTAACCATTAACCGATTCTCAACGACTTGGTATTCTTTTCAGGGAATCCGGAACTACTCATAGAAAATTTACCAGAATATGCAAATTATATCTAAAGGGCACATTGTATTATAAACAGCCAATGCCATTAAGAAATGGACTCTTGAGCGGGAGGTTTGGAGTTTTATTCCCGTCATAACGTCCCCCCTGACAGAATTGTTTTCTCAATCCTCATTAACTATAAAAATAAAAATAAAGTAACACTGTTAGCAATGTAACAAATTAATAGTAATAGTAAAAGTTTTTATTATTACTGTTAATTTGTTATATGTGTGTCGTGGAGGCCTGGATCATTAAAACGCTGATGACCTGAGATGTTAAATAAATCGATGGATCATTAAAAAAATTCTTTCCCAATTTATATTTAATTTAATATGTTGCAAGTGTTCATCACATATGATCTCAGCTATAAAAACGAGCGTTAAAACATTATTAAAATTATGTATTTGTTTTGTATGCATTTTTCGGATTTATATGGAAATGTTATGCTTTGTCTAAGTAATTAACCAAATATATTTAATCCCATTTACATGAAATCGCTAAAATGTTAAATACAGTAAATTTTATAATATTTGCCAAAACCTTCATATATTTCCATAATCTAAAATTAAACTCTTATACATTTTTCTGTTTTAATTTAAATTATTTGTTTGTATTGCTTATTTAAATTGCTTAGCTTAACTCAAACATTGATTAAAGTTAAATGCTTTTTAAACAAGACAACATACAGCTTACAGAATATGGCAGCATACAAATATTTCTTTTATCATGTCATGCAATCTGCAAAACTATTCCGATAGACAAAACTTTTCTGTAGCATTACGAGTGTTCGAATTTGTGTACAATATTGGGGTTCAATTGTAAAGTTTGAAGGGGAGAAAAGGTAAAGCAATAGTACAGAAATAATTGGAGATAATAGTGCCCATACACCCAAATTGACTGGGGAAAACAATAGGTATTCATATGAACACATATTATTTATCAGTATGCCATATTATCCTTAATTTCGACTGTTTTACTTACAATTGTAATTTATGAGGTCTTTTAACTTTATTGCATTTAAACGAAATTTCTCCTTTCTTTTCAGGCAAGTGGAAGCATAGTTCGTACTCTCTCATATTGTTATCTCAGCTTATGATATCGGTAAGTAAAACACTGAATGTCATAATATGGAAACGACTCAAGATTTTAGACTCTTGACAAAGGATGAAGCAGTAATCAATTGATAAACGTTTAAATATCTAAGTCTGTCTAAAAACTGACGTAAGGCCCATGTTTTTAGTTGTGGCTAAGGGAAAATATTATATTTTTGTAGTAAATAAAGTATTCAGCCTTTTCTTTCTAGTGATTGCCAAAACATTCCCTTAGAATCCGAGAAAAGCATTTAGAAGCAAGATTATCTGTCATATAAGTGATTTTTCCTTATTGGTACTGCTCGAAACGAAACGGTCAGAAAGTCCGCAGCTATGATTGTTGCGCAAGTTATTACTAACACTTAACAGATACATATACTCACTATTATTAAGCAAGAAACACCTCCCTTCATTTTCCATACATTTCTCACATCGATTTATGAAATTAACCATTATCCTTTGTAGTTCCCTTTGAGGGAACTTCGGCATATATGTTATTTTTCAGTTCATCTAATGTGTAAAATTCTTCCTTTAATGCCCTCCGCCCCCGGGATAAAATTGCAGGACGTTAAATGGGGGGACCGAGGATATTAGTGATGACTCTGTCGAGCAATATTTCATGAATTGCACACAAAGAGATACGGGCTGTATAGGCCATTGCTGAGTCCTGTTGGAAAGTTGCTACCCTCACTGTTATTTCACGGAAATGGGGTTGCAAAATAATCTGTACACACCTATCATTATTAATTGTCTTAAAAAATAGGGATATTGTTCCTTGGCCAAACTCGGAGTTGCAATCATCATCTTACATGTTTATGCAGAAAAAGGACAGCCAACATAACGGATATAAGTATAAGCTATCCTCTTGAGGTTTATTATTTTTTCCGCCAGATGGTACTGTAGATGAAGGTATGCACGAACGCCAAAGGCTGATGAAAATACAAAAACGTCTGCTAATGCAGTTTGTTAATTTTAAATTAACGTTGGGGTTTATTTTAACATGCGATTAGCAAGAAACTTAAGATGTAAGCCCTAGGTTAGGTTTACGTTAGGCAAAGATACTTGTGATAACAGATATGTGTTAATTTTAGGTTATGTTTGGTGTTTGCTTAAATATCGCCTTGGTATTCATTATATTATTTTGACTTGAGTAAACAGTTAAAACAACTATCATAAACGTTACATAATACAGATATGCACAATTATTAATAGGTTGATTGATGTGTTTTATTTCAGTTTTACAACCCTAACGTTCCTCATATATTTTTTTCCTGTTTACCATTGCAATTGTTTGCTTTTATGCTGTAGTAATGCTGAATGAATACCTTTTCTCCTTTCTTCTGACATGTTCATGAATCTGCTGTGTTTGATTGATAGGCCTCTCGATTATGGGACACGCGAGGCAACCGGCTTCCCAGGTACCGACTTAACATTTCTAATATCACGGCAGTCAAGACGCTTCGGGGTTGATATACTTCTTTTGATCTTTTACTTTTAAATAGTCTCCTGGTAATATTCAGTGACGTAGCTCAAATGGTAAAAGAACTGTAGTTATAATAAAATTAAAATAAATAAATAAATAAAAAATAATAATTGTAAAGTAAGCATTAAGTAAACGGTTTTTCTAGCAATTTTGTACTATTTCTTTATTGCATTTTCAGCACTTTAGAGTGTTGTTTTAAAGTGATATTGTCCGAAGACAATACCTTTTGTATTTGTTTTAAGATTTGTGTTTTGAAGTATGCATGTAATTCTTTAGTAGCCCAGATTATGATATTTGTTGATGTCCCCGAGTTTTCATATAAGTTGCTAATGGGCCGAAAATTTTGAGAAATGCTTGAGGGTAATATTTTATATTAATAATTCCAAAATATTTATTATATTTGTTCTATGCACTTATTTAATTATTATATCAGCATTAATATGCTGCGTTTGGTGTTTACTCTTTGGGTTTTCCACTGATTATGTATAAAAATTTCAGTTGAAACTTAACTTTTAATGTTATTAAGTTTCGCCTTTTCAGAATTCCTCAAAACTTAAGCCTTCTTAGAGGGCTAAAAGAGCTCAGGTTACAAATGTGTCAATAAATTATTGATAAACCGCAACGAAAGTTTAGCAGAGCCGTAGGTCCCATTAATTATTGTTTTTATT
Source organism: Metallyticus violacea (assembly GCA_030762175.1). Classification (NCBI taxonomy): domain Eukaryota; kingdom Metazoa; phylum Arthropoda; class Insecta; order Mantodea; family Metallyticidae; genus Metallyticus; species Metallyticus violacea. The sequence continues at coordinate 74,805,037 of CM060836.1, forward strand.
GATATTTTCTGTGTGAATTTCCCTATCCATTAAAAGTCTTTCATTTAAAGAGCACTTCACTGTTATTTCTCTACTTCTGTTTCTTCCATTTTTTTATACCCATTAGTATCTTGGCTGTATCTCCTTCACTGTTGCATAGAACTCAAAAGGCCTGCATCAGTTCCAATTAAGATATTAGAAAGTTTGAGAATCCATATGCAGGTACTAAAAAGTAATTATATAAATGAAAAAATTAATGACTTAAATATTTAATGGTACTAACATATAGATACAAAAATGTATGCTTTTAATACCAACAAAGATAATATTACGATATAGAACATAGGCGCAGCTTTCATTAAGCCTTTCATTGCGGCCTTTGGCACAGAATAGGGTTTCATAATGTCCATTAAATGGAAAGAGTAGAGGAAGAAGTAATACCACTTTTTAATGGTAACCAGTTTTCGAACAGTCTAAAGGCAAGACATTTATTTTGGAAAGAAATTTTTAACTGCAGAAGAAATAACTAACCGAAAACTTGGTACCTGATACCAGACGACCTTAATAGGACTGTTTCTTAATGTTTTCTTATCAGGAAAGGCAAAAGTAAAAGCAATAAAAACGAAATATGTTTGTACACTTACTCAAATGACTGGCCACTTGTCGGAAACGCAAGATTACTTAGTGCTTCCGAACATAACCGAAGTCGCAGACGGGCTATATAAACAATGTTATATGTCATGCGAGTAGTATTGACATAAATCAATGCCCGCCAGGGGTGGCCGAGGTCGTTAAGGCGAGGACTCGTGAGCGGCAGGTCTGGGGTTCGAATCCCACCAGGACCTGAGTTTTTTTTCCAGGTTTTCCTCAGTGCTCATAAATTGCAAATGCCGGGGAGGTACCCTAAACTTACGCCTGGAACGCTTCCTTTAAAAAAAATCCTTTCCCAATTTATAATTTCATCTCTTGTATCATCTGTGTCACCGCCTACCTCAGTAGTTGAAAAGGGCGTTAAACAGTAATTAAAAAAATTAAACCTTCAATGACATGTTTCTTCACATAAACCATAGACGTTTATCAGTTTTTGCATTAAAACCAGAAATGTAACGAAGTATTGGGTTTTCATTCAACTGTTTTCTAATGTGAAATCCTATCGGAAAGATCAACTTTAGCATCCCAATCTCAAAGTATCAGAGCGACGGAAGGCATTACTTGATAGACTTTATGTTTGGGGTAATGTGGGTTCGAACCTCGTACAACTTTTACATTTTTTATTTTTAATTAATTAGTTGCATGCTAAGCAACTCAGTATAGAGTTAATTGTTAAATATAAGAGGAAGTTTTAAAGCATGTAGCTTTATAATGTATATTGCTACCTTAAGACGTTTCCATTGTGGCCATAGAAAAATGAATTTTATATTTGAGACACAATTTGGTCTATTAAAAATTAAAATGAATAAACAAAATTAACAAATAAAAAAACTAAATACCAAATCCCAAATGCTTCATGCTCGAAGAACTTGTCAATTCTTCTCGGCATGTAGGGGAATCTCACGCTTCTTCAGCCCTGCGCTTTAGCTCGACAGACTTCCTGGGATATTTCGAATAGTCTCCTTTATTCTCAATAGGTTTTAGATCAGGTGATCTGGGAGAGTAGCTATTAGTGAGAAATCCTGCTGCCTATCAAATCATCGCTGAACTATCCTTGATTGTCTTGCAGGAACAGGATTGTTCCTTCGGGACATCTTGGCAGATGGGACTAAAATGAATTTCAAACAGTCGCGGTAGGTCAAACTGTTTAACCTTCCACGTGTTCAGGAACTTCGAACGAAATCTACCCCCAACATGAGATGCTTATGCGACCACTGTAAGCATGAATAGTCACGTAACGCCTATCACATTGTACGAGTAACGATGGCACTGCACCTACGTCCGCTAGTCGATTTCCTAGTGTCGACGACATAGGAAGACGGTTCAAGGCGTGTAAGTGTTGCCTAAACCAAACTCTCTACAGTTATTACTTGCGGTGTGTAAAAAAAAAAAAAAAAAAAAAGGGAAAGGGACAGGCCAACAGATGAAAAGTGTGCTCTGTCTAAGAAGACATTCATTATTCTCCCAAATAAGAAGTCTTTACGACCTTGTGCTATGTTGCTGAGCCCAACGACTCCCAGATCGCTCTGGCGGTCATGTCCACAAGCAGTCTCAGACGGCGAAAACCCGTAAAAACTACTACAACGGTACGTTTGTGCATCAAGGCAGCGACATCTCAATTAAAAGGAACACATGTCAACATCGCTAAGAAGGGTGTTAGTGTGCGGTAGCACTTCGGCTGAGTGGCTCGGTCTATAGTAGAATAATACGAGCAATCGTAGCGCTGAGCCTAACCTATCATTCTCGTTGTTTAAATACTGTGATAGGAACTACTATAAGTAAACAGTATATGTTAATTATATAGAAAACGTGCATATTTATCAAAAGACCATATAGAAATATTTTATTTTAATGAAATAAACAATCACAAACGTTTTGTTTCTTAATCAGCGGAAGGTTGGCAGTATTGCAAGATAGACGGTGGTGATTTATACATGCTTTATTTAAAAAAAAAAACACTTTATATTTAATTTTGGATAAATTTCATTGTTCATAAAATCGCCACGGGTGGCCGAGGTCGTTAAGGCACGGACTCGTGAGCGGGAGGTCTGGGTTCGAATACCGCCAAGACCGTCCTCCCTGACTGAGGTTTTTCTCAGGTTTTCCTCAGTCCTCATACATGGCAAATGCCGAGGAGGTACCCTAAACTTAGGCCTGGAACGTTTCCTTCCTTAAAAAAAATCCTTTCCCAATATATCATTTCATCTCATGTATCACCAGTGTTCACCGCCTGTGGTGCCTCAGTGGTAAAAACGGGCGTTAAATACCATTAAAAATAATAAAAAAAAAAAACAATAAAAGGTCCTTCATAGTTAAGGAAAATAGTGAACATTCGCTTCCGAGAACGAAAATCTTGTCGAAGAACAACTGATCTTGGGTTATTCTGATTTACCCACGCGCAGTTCTGCGCTTTATTTGGGGTGATATAATAATAAAACCAACTTTCATCTCCAGTCCATATATCTATCAAACGTTTAGGACAGTTTGGTGGAAACACGCTCAGCAGTTTCTTTGTGCATTCCTTTCTTTTCATTGGTTAGGGAATGTTGAACCCGTTTTGCACAGATGGAGTATATTATCAGTCCTACCAACACTGATGCCTACTTCCATGCTTAGCATTTAAAGAACAATATGTCTATTTTCCTCCACCAAGTTCCTCACTCTTTGAATTGTTCTCTCGTTCACAACTTCCCGAGGCCGGCAGTGCGAGGGGCTGTGTTTCAAAGTCTCTCGCCCATCTCCAAATGATCGAATCCACCTTCATTGGTATAAAATGAATACACTTCATTACCATGAGGAGCTACCAAGTCTTCGTGAATTGCCCCCCCCCCCCCTCTTTCACCTAACTTATAGAATGTGGAAATGTAGAATGTAAAACCTTCTTTAGAAATATTCATGAATTTTCACCAGCTATTGACACAGAGCTGAATTCAACAGACTGTACGACAGTGGCTATGCAAGTTTAAACTTGCACTTACGCATATTTCGATAGCTTAAAGTACATTGTTGTCAGCTTGGTTACATTTTGTAGACATTATTGTCCAACAATACATAAGCTGGTTGCAAAAATTTTGAATTCCCCTAGTACTCCACTTACCATGTAGTCAGTAAATAAAATTTAGAAAAAAAATTAACATTGTCTGGATATCGAAAGTGAATGAATGTTTTTAATTGAAATATTGCACGAGAAACAAGAGAAGTAGGGAGGCTGAGAAAACATTGATTTGATCAACTATGAATACAAGCAGCCGGAACGAAACAAAGTTTCCGTAGCGGATGATGGTTATGATGAATATTTCACTCGTGTGACGTCATCTTAAAATCGATCAATGAAACGAAACAAAATTTTTAATTTTGACCAATCATAGCCGGAATACGGAGTAAAGTTATCGAGAAAAAAATATTATCAAATCCGTTTTATCACGCGACGTGTCTTGTGGTCAGTGTAGCCAACGCTATACCTTCACTATACAATTCCTGAACGCGCATCACTGACCACTTTTGCTAGAGGCAGTGGGAAGCTATTGATAGCAGCAAAAGCATGGACAATCGACAATCATAACGCAAACTGGAGGGTTATTCAAAGCGTTTTGGTGATGCGTCAAGTGTGCAAATTGATTTATCATTAGGAATTCCAAACCACAGAATGCAAAGAAAAATAGAGACAGTGTATGTTATCTTTCTTCCCCCCTCAGTTAGTGTTGGAAAATCGAACGGTAGCGATTGTAATAGTCGACTTTAGTCCATTTCAGTCTCACGGTTTCTGAATAGAATAGATATTCATAAGTTTAACATTTTATACGAAATATCCCAAACCCGTCTTTTCTTTATTGACATTACTGACAATCGGCATTCTGCCGCAAGATACAATTACTATAACTTTGTTAGCCAAGTTTAGAGGAATTATATTTAAATTTTTATTTTATTCGTGCAATAGTCCTAATAAATATCACTGGAAGGTCTGAGGTTTACAGATAAATTCACACACTACGTTCGTGAATTTATCGGTAATCTTAGACCTTCTCATTATTTTACTTGTGATTAATCAGAAAGCAGGTCTCTAAATTTCCAAAAGTCACACTATCGACTAATCTCCTCAACTCTGCTGTCGGGAGAAGGTCAACTTTAACATCGTGAAAGCGAGTTAGGTGTGATGGTTTGCGTTCTCCTGAATTCACAGCGTTTCTCTTTTGTTTAGCATCTTAAATCCCGTAGTTAATGTCAGCACTGGGAAAACAAGGCTATGGTGTCGTTGCAATTGAGTGGAAACTTTGAAAGGGAAGAGTTTTGATAAAGCGCATCGCACAACAAACGTGACAAAGGCTGTTTCCCCCCACCCCACCCCGAAATGGCTTCTCCCACTGAGTCTGGAGACGCCGGAAGCCATATTGATTTCCTCTCCTGTGTAAGTAGCAGTGTGCCATGCATGATGGAAAACAGTAGCGTAATGGGCTTCGCCTCGCCATTGGTTCCCACGTTTGTTAAGGCGTGACGGAATTTATTAAAGGGGAGAGAGAGGCAGGGTGCAGGTGCTAGGGGGTGTAATGACGTTGGGAATGGTGGCCAGCACCGCCCTAATCTATCTACATGGCATGCAGGAAAACAATAAGCTCTGGAAAAAGCCTTTGTGAATGCTTCAGAACTACCAGGAAGGTATTTGTACAAGACGTACAGTATATTATGTATTGCTGAACGGGGAAGTGAAGTATTCGTGACTGAGAGAATAATGTCAAGAAACTGTGTCAGATTAGTTCGTCCTGAGGCATGCCAATTTGTTTTTTATGTTACCAAAAATCACCCCAAAATTTGTTGGGGGGGGGGGGGAAAGAACACTTTCAGTCTTTAAATTCATCTCACCTTGTTCATTCGATGAAACATTTGCTGCCACACTGTCCAAATTTTGATGACTTCCGAAAACACTGAAGCATTCTGAACTTCAAAACTCTATTCAGCAATGTGACCTGAGCTGTTGATACAACATGAAATGTCTCATATTTGGAGACGTCACTCCTTCAAAACACCGGGCTCTTTATTGGAGTCTGGTTCGATTGTCCACTTCTACGAGACAAACATTGAATTGATTTAATCCATTTTGAGGGATTACATGAGTTAAACTCAATATTTAAGAAGTCTGAGTATTTTATACCCAGTTTGATGAAGAAGATGTGTTAGTACCATGGTTGTAATAATAAATAATAATAAGAAATGAAGGGTGAAAAATCTCTTTTGTAGTTTTTGGATCCTAATTTCGTTACCTGTTGCGATCAATGATAGATATAGTACGCAATAGGGAGATTGCTTGATAGGATTAGATACTACGGAATGTATTTGCTGTCTTTGTCTCTATTTTTTTAAACTTCTTTTCACTATTATCGTTGTGGTTCATCTTCTAGGAGGTTTTCCTCAGTCCTCACAAATGGCATATGCCGGGGAGGTACCCTAAACTTAGGCCTGGAACGATTCCTTCCATAAAAATAAATTCTTTCCCAATATATCATTTCATTTCATGTATCATCAGTGTCCATCGCCTGTGGTGTCTCTGTAGCAAAAACGGGCGTTAAACACTATTCATTCATCTTCTAGGAATCTCTTAGCTTTTAAAATCAGGTTATCACTTCCCAACTGCTACAAATGAAATGACAGATTCCCCAAAGTACCTGACAAAATATCATCACTATTTGGACTCACTGATTGAGGTTAAAATGCCTTCCTGCTCCTTCAACAATGGCAAATGCACACTTCTTTTTCTCTTATGAAATATTAGTAGTAGCTAAAACTTTCAATAATACTTTGGAATGAGACTAATTAAGCTTTCCTCTTTCTTTCCTTATTCCGTTCATGTCAGGATGGTTCCCTAGTAATAGTAATAGATTGGTCTTTCGTCTATCGAAAGTTGTATATGACGTAATCGTTCTGGCAGGCAAGTAAGCTCTCGGTCTCCTTCCACAAAGAGAGTCCTTTCTAGGACATCGTGAGTTATACTTCAAAATTGTTAGGCCCGGAGACTTCTTTGAAGTTTATGTCCCATGACCCAGGTGTCATATATTTTATATTTTTATTGCAATGTAGTAAAATATATGTAGCTATATTGGTGTAAAGTGTTCAAACTCTTTTATCTGTTGTTGTAGATAAAGATTCTATTAAACACCTGTCCTTTGTAATGGTGTATTAAATCTTTTGGTGTAAAGTGTTCAAACTCTTTTATCTGTTGTTGTAGATAAAGATTCTATTAAACACCTGTCCTTTGTAATGGTGTATTAAATCTTTTAAATTTATTGTGTGTTATTGGGGGGATTTTTGAGAGTTGTACTTTTTAACTACAGAAATTGTATTGCTTTGTTATTTTCAACATAAAAATTTATTCGATGTGTGTATCGCGCTTCCAATTATTATAGTTATAATAAATCATGTTAGAATTGAAATCCAACCTTCTCACAGCCAATGTTTCCATGAATTAAATTAAGAAAATTAAGAAGCAGAGCAGGGATATTAATAAGATTCTATGATCTATTATTCTGACTTAATTTTTTTATCCGAGAGTGTACCAAAACATCCACACATCTGAAAGAACCGAAATTTAAAACCCATAAATTGCCTTTACTTTAATACTGCTCATACTTCAAATTTCTTCTACAAGTACACCATGTGTGCGTGCGCGCGCGTGCGTGTATTAGGAACCACTACTCCCACCCTTTCATACAGTTGATGTTTTGAGAAACCCATCTTCAATGTGAAAAGATCTCTGTGCAATGTAAGAAGTCTGTGAAAACAACTCAACATTATTTAACCTGAAAAAGGTATCCACCAACGAAGCACGATGAGGAGGGGCATTATCTTACTGAAAGCGAAATTAGAAGAATGTGTCCAGACTGCGTAAACAATACAAGTGCTGGCGCTGACAAATGAGGTATATATCTTACCCTCTGGTACTGTTTGCTTGTGAGCGAGGATTAACCATTCTGGATTATAAAAGCTACTGGCATCTTTTGTGTTTTGCCATTCATAAGAAAAATAAAGAAGAAACAGAATACCTAGAACTTGAATATACCACACAAATTAACGCGTGTTCAATGTACTGGACAATAAAACCACTTGACAGAGAAAACAAAACAAGGGCGGCATTGAAATGATACAAAAAAGAATAGCGTTTGGTGTCTGTTATGTAGAACTGTGTAGAAAAGGGGTATACAACATGAAGTGACACTTTTATGGTATACGAAATGCTTCAATAAGAAAGGGACTGAGTTGGCACCACAGTCAAGAAATATAAAAGAAAATGCGGGTTCTGTGGTTTTCTGTAGAGACAGCCGGACAATATTTCATAGAAAAGGCTCTGATTAGAGTTTTTGTTATAAAACCATGCGACCGTCTGTGTTTTTGCGTTAGGTTGTTTATTAATAAAGTTTTGAAGAATGTAGAAACAAGTGTGTAACGGCAATCAACCTATATGTTAATAATATTTAAGGAAACTGAAAATGTATTAGTTGTAACCGCAAGGTGAGTCTAAATTTAATATTTTCGCCAATGTTAAATTTAGCAAATTCATGAACCGTTACTTCAGAAACACATAAAACTTTCCATGACACGTTTTAAGCTAATTTGTCACATCACTAATAAAAGAAAATATATTTTTTTCATTTCGTAACACCAAATGTTTCATTAAAATAATGTTTTCTACTTAGAAATTAAGTATCTTTAATTGAATCGTGTTTATTTAGATTCAAAAATGTCTTTTATAGTAAATAGCTGGTGATAAGTGTATAAAAATGGATTTTAGAAGTTTTTTATTAATACCTTCTTTTTTGCCATGACCCATCAAAACCAGTAACAATGTCAAGGATACCCCGGCTGTTTTCTATAATCGCTAATGTTACCGTTAGCACTGGTTTTTTGTGTTGTGACTTTTACGCCGTCTCAGTGAATTTTAAAATGCAATGTGGTACGAGAGGGTGGTAAATTTATAATGGCATTAAGTTTTTTCTAGCTCTGGCTAAAGCATCTGACCCCTTGCAAGTATTATGAAGTTCATTGGATTGTTAGGGACGGAGGATATTTCGGTACTTCAGTCTTGCTCGACAGCTAGCCGTTTGCGCATACACCCGTTGGAGGAAGGGATGAGTTTAGGGAGACATCGGCCGGCCAGGATAGTGAGGCATGAACGTAGACGGAACAAAAACCTTTCCAAAGCGCAAGCCACCGTTACACCGCACCAGCTCATTTGCCCTGGATATCGAACTCGCAACAGAAATGGGAGAGCATTTCCCTTAGTTGCTCCCTTTTGCGAGTCGCAATCCTTATCGCCACTTACGTAAACGTGAACCTAAATATTTATTGCATCTTTTACATATCTGAGAACTAAAAAAAAAAACTGTTCTAATATGTAAAATTAATTCGCACAATTTTGAAATTTACAACACATTCATCTATAACTAATTTAGTCTGCAGTGTGTACCATTTATGGCTTAACTTTCACAAAAATAATTATTACTTAAACATTAATTCTTGAGCAAACATTTCTCCTATACAGTGAAGTTAATTGAGTTACGGGCCGGCAGAACGCGACTGGTCGTCAGGGCCTATAATGCAAGTGCAGGTAATAACTTGTAGCACATTTGAGGAAGAGGAGATTTGTCAGCAAGTGGCTGTACATTCCTGCATTACTCCGCGCTTTCACTGAGTGTGGATTGTTTGATAACTTATCTTGGTTATACATAAATATAATTGTTAAGAACGGGCTTTTATATATGAATAATTTATAAAAACGAATTATGGCAGAAAAGTGGTAAAGCGATTCGCAAGAAAACGCCACGGCTGGCCGAGATCATTAAGGTGCTGACTCGTGAGCGGGAGGTCTGGGGTTCGAATCCCACCAGAACGTCCTCCCTGACTGAGGATTTTTCCAGGTTTCCCTCAGTCGTCATAAATGGCAAATGCCGGGGAGGTACCGTAAACTTAGCCTGGACGTTTCCTTCCTTAAGAAATCCTTTCTCAATATATAATTTCATCTCATGTATCATCAGTGTCCACCGCCTATGGTGCCTCAGTAGTAAAAACGGGCGTTAAACACCATTCAGAATATATATAATTTCTATAATCGCAAGAAAATGTCCTGGCAATATATTCCAGATGAAAAATGTAGCTAACTTGTTAAAATGTTACGAGAGAGAGGATCTTTCTTTGACAAGAAAGGTGTTTAGAAACGCCGAGTTCTTATAATTGAAATGTTTCATTAAATACAGGAATTTGCTACGTAAATGTCAGCAATGTATTGCCGCTGAGCAGCATCATTTACTATCAATTTTAAATGCAGTAACATTTTATTTTTTCAGTAGAAGTATATATACTAAAATAAATATACTAACTTTAGCAAGAGGATTCTAATTCCCTGTTTTGTTCTGTTGAACAACTGAGACCGTTAACGAGCAACATTATAGTTGCAACAGTTGCTATTTCATGACAGATGGAATTTAAATAAGTAAAACCTTAAGGCATTCTCTGATAAAAGCTGTAAAATACCACAAAAATAACAAAACTGTCTGCAGGCATACTTTTTTTTCTCTAAAATATGAGTATTTTAGATTTCTTCAAACGAAAGACATTATAAGGCAACAGTGCATTGTAGTATAAATGACAGAACACTAGCTTTAACATTTGATAGGAAGTTGCCGCATGGACAACTCGTAGCTGTTGTCTAAGTGTAGGCTACAAATACGATCTATACCTGCATTAGCGTTACGTGCTTTAAAGCAATCAATTCTTGGCGAATTAGAAAAGAAAAAAGAAGGGAAACAGATCGCTCTGTCCTTTTCCAACACGTTCCCCCCACTCAGCATTGTGTAGCGAATAAAACGGAATGGCTATGACGTGTCGTTTCCCGCACACAAAGCTACATACATAGAACTGCAGTCGATCATGGTCTGGTTTGCATGTCAGGAGTGTGGGGTATTCTTGTCGACTCTTGATTGGGGATTATCACTCTTAGAGAAACGCTTTAAGAAAGGTCTCTCTACTATATGTGGTTTCTTTACAGGATTATTTTAAGTATATGAGGGTTGTTTATTAAATCTATGCAAAAATAGAAAATAGTAGTTTTATTTCTCAACATTTCTGAACCTCCTTTCAAATGTATATATTTATTTAAACAATTTCATCCCACCCATAGCATGCGATTCCTTCAGCTCTGAACAAATGCATTTGTTTCAATGACTGCCTCTTCATTTGGTGCGAATCTCATTCCTGCGAACCATTTCTTCATGTTCAAGGACAGCAAGTAGTCCAAGGGAGTAAAATCGGAGAGTAGAGGGGATGAGGAAAGTTTTCATACTTTAACTTCAAGACTTCTGAGTCGAAATCACAGATTTGTACACTGGCGCGTTATTATGTCGCAACAGGACCCTTCTCTTCGCCAAATAACTTCTTGATCGCGTCGTTTAATTGCTCCATTAGCATAGCATAAAAATCATTTGCCCTTTTCCATCAGGCCAACTAAACATTAACGCCATGGCCAATCCAAAATACTATCGCCATTATCTTTCCTGCATATGGAATTGTTTTTGCTTTCTCCGGTTGCAATCCACGTTTCGACTGCTCCTTCTTTTCCGGAGTTTTGACGACTGTTACAAACCTCTCCGAAATAAACTTGTTTTTCGTTTAAACAGCTCCAAATTCTGCTTGGAAGATATAAACCATTCTCTGTTTTCGCCGATCGTTAGCAAAGGGGTACCCATCTCTCCGATAGCATTTCCTTTGCAAATGTTGTGCAAAATATTATGGACCTTATCTTCAAAAATGCCCACAGCTTCAGCAATGTGTCGCATCTCCAGTCTCCGATCGCTCAGCGCCATGTTGGGGGATTTTTTCAATCATTTTTGGAGTCGTTACCTCGACAGGACGTCCTAAGCGGTCCGCATCGCTTGTGCTCGTAGATTCGCCCTAATGTTTGTCTGGCTTCGCCGTAGTTTCTGCGGGCGTTGCCCTTTACAAAAAATAATCTTTTATTAATACATGAAATTTGTGTTTCTCGCTTTTGAACGCTTATTTACAAATTCAAGCAGGAAAATAGCTCTCGAACACAGGCTAGCTTCGTAACTGTTTATAATAATGTGCATCAGTCATCGTACTGCCAATGTAACCTTGGAAACAATCTAGTTCTATTAATTTTTAGCATGCACTGACTTATAGAGCAGCTCTCTATTTATTATCAGATATTAACGGCATGTTTTCTCCTTTGGTAGACTGTCCGCTTTGTGGTTGTGATGAATGTTCTGCTAGAAATCTGTTCCTTAGACTGTACGTTCATATATAGAGTCATACAAGTATCTATCATGTACTCGCGCTGCTGTTTTTGAAATCGAAATTATGAGATATAATTAATCATTAAATGTTAAACAATTTATCCATAATATCAAAAAACCGCCACGGGTGGCCGAGGTCGTAAAGGCGCGGACTCGTGAGTGGGAGGTCTGGGGTTCGAATCCCACCAGGACCGTCCTCCTTGACTGTTTTTTTTCTCCCAGGTTTTCCTTAGTCCTCATAAATGGCAAATGCCGGGGAGGTACCCTAAACTTAGGCCTTTAAGTTTCCTTCCTTAAAAAAATCCTTTCCCATGTATCATCAATATCCACCGCCTGTGGTGCCTCAGTCGTAAAAACGGGCGTTAAACATCATTAAAAAAATCAAAGAAAAAGATTTTGTTGGAGAATTTTTAAGTGTTAATGTTTTCTAATTTTCCTAGATGGGAATCCTTGATTATTATTTCTTTGATTCTTATAGCATTTCCTATTTATTAACTGGATTATTGTTTATCTGAGTAGAACAAATACTGAGATATAAATAGAATCCAGTATATGCAAAAATGTTTTTTTAATTGGTGACCTTCAGAAAAGACCTATATAAATAATATTCTTGAAATACCAGCCACTGTGGGAAGGTTTTATTTTTGCCCTTTTACCCTTTTTGCACTTTACTGCCTGTTTTTAGTATTCTATTTTTCTAATTTTTGCAGTTTTAGGGCGATTTGATAAGTAACTTGGTTTTATTATTAAAGGGAACTAAGTTCAATCTTGCAACGCATTTTATTTTTGGGCATATTCTCCTCGAACTTCAAAACACTTGCCCCAACGTTTCTCCAGGATTCGTAGATAGGGGGTTCTTGAGTATTTTGATGCTAGTTCACCTCCTGTATCGACTCCTCATTTGACTTAAATTTGTATGCAGGCAGAAAGGTTTTGAGTTTCGGAAACAGATAGAGCAAGATCAGGTGTGTAGGATGGATGCGGAAGTATTTCAAATCGTAGTTTGGTCAATTTGTCCTTGAATGTACCGGTGCGTAGTCGTGGTAAAACAAAATTTCTTTCGTCATTCCTGGATGTTTTTCTGCGATCACTGTTGCAAAAGCGATACGTAATATTCTTAAGTAATGATTTTCCGCTGCTCTAAGTAGTCAATCAAAAGATTTTCTTTTTTCATCCTAATCAACTGATCCTAATCATCTTTCCAGTGGTTGGAATGCATTTCGCCTTGTGCGGTTCACCGTTTCGTTTCTGGTGTATAGCATTGAATTCGTTTTCCGTACATAGTCACAAAACGCCGTTAAAAATCGACGAATTCTTTGTAAGGAATATAGAAGAATTACTTTAGTTTCTAATTAATTGTTGTATTATATTTGTCCTATTTTTTGTTATTATCTTTGGTATTATGATTATTAATACCTTATTTAAGATGTATATTGGTTTTTAATTTAGGTTTTTTTAATTTGTATTGGAATAGAGGTTTATACGATTATATTGACTGGTTGATCTTCTAATTCTAAATATGCTTTGTTAGGGGGATTACGGGCTGTAACTCAAACAATTTCTTCAAAAGTAAGATATTCTTTAGTTTTATTGTCTTTTATTTTTCTATTTGCTAGTTATTCATTATTGAATTTTTATTATTGTCAAATAGATGTTTGATTTTTTTTCTCTTTGTATTCCTTTATGCAATATTTGATTTGTTTCTTGTTTGGCTGAAACTACTCGAAAACCTTTTGATTTTGCTGAAGGTGTGTCTTTGTTAATTTCAGGATTTAATGTTGAAATGGGGGAGGTGCTTTTGCTTTAATTTTTTAAGATAATATTCAATAATTTTATTTGTAAGTTTATTAACATGAATGTTTTGTAGGTTCAGATTTAAATAGTTTTAATGCTTTATATTAAGTTATTATAATTTCTTATATATATGTATTGTGGGGGGTGTGGGTTCGGGGTACTCTAACCCCTTATCGTTATTTAGCTTGAAAAAGATTTTTGCCATTGTCATTAAATTTTTTATTTTTTTATTTGGGATAAGGGGATTTTTAAATAAAGGTATTATTTAGTATAAGATTAATAAGGGGTTCAACCCTTTTATTATGGCTTCTAGGCATAATTTAGTAATTTTTAATATAGTAAAGGAGGATATTGCATAATTTTATTGTTATAAAGTTTATAATGTATGATATAAAGTATAGGATGGTAAGAACTTTAAAATTTTCGAAAAAGTTGCCTGATGTTCGCATGCGATTTCGCCTTTACTCTGGAGCGGCATCCACTTTACGCAAAGTTTTTTCGTGTGTAATTTATTACGTGGAAACCGCTGATAGCTTGCGCACTTTCACTCGTCCGTCAGCCAAAGCAATATCACGGACTTTGTCGTTGATTTCTAGCCTTGCAACTGATTTTGGAGCTCCAGTACGTGGTGCGTCTTCGACGGTTTTTCTGCCACGCTTGAACTCATTAATTCGAAGTCGAAGGATTTCATAGGAAAGGCATGCGTCATCTGTAGGTAAACTTCTGCCATTAATTTCCTTAGCTGTTTTCCCTTCCAGAAAAATTTGAGTCACACCGCGAAATGCTATCTCAACCATTTCCACTTTCACTCGTGACAACTGCCAAACGATACATTAATATCAGAAGAACTTATGACCATAGAATATTGATACACAGAAAGCATATTTTATGACCTCCTACAAATGTTATGTTGCTATCTATTAAAATGCGATTCTAGTTTTTTCTCAAACTTTATCTGTAATTGTTTATTCCGACATAGCTGTTGTTAAGAATGTCTCCGGGGAATTAATTTTATTCTATGATTAATACTATTGTTATCTCTTAGAAAGATCATGCAATTTTAAGTCGGGTAAGCCTATTGTCTCATTTTTATTGTGGGCCAGCTAAGGTATACGTATTTGTTTTACACCGCTTATCTCAAATTACATTACTGACCTGTAAAACTAATCAAACATGGTGCGAAAAAGAAACTGTTTTAGATGCCACTGGTACGTCATGAAAATGAACTAAACCTATACCTTATTCGTCATACCTGAGATGTCGACTTATAAAATTAGTGCCTGGAAATTTCCGGCAACATCGTTTATTTGTTTTATTTACGGACGCTTTTTAACATCTCAGGCCATCAGAGTCCCATTCAATTCAAGACGCGAAACGGCCGACAAATTTTGTTCAGAGGCCTCTTTTTTCAAGCTTCAGGTAAATATTTGCTTTCGAAAGAAGCCATACTTAGGCCCCATTCACAATGAAAATTAAACGTAGCGTAAATTTAAACGTAAAAGCTAGATGCTGTATATTTTAATGGAACCATTCACAACGAATCACCTAAAACATAAAAATAAACGTACAATTAGACGTAAACTTAGAAGCTTGCAAGGTCCAATGTTTTTCATCTACGTCTAACTTAAACTTAAGAAATCAGTCAATCAGAACAGAGCTGTTCTGTTTGTAGAACTCTATGGTAGAATTTATCCTTACACAGAGCACGGAAATCAAACGCATCTCTTGCTGCTTGCTGCTGCAAGTCCCGAGCGACAGCGGAGAGAGCCGAAGGTAGCGACTTCCACAGACAGCTACATAAGACTTTCAAGCGAATAGTACCACTCACAGAATGCAATATAAATTGATATTTATAATTTTTCTTATACTACAATCAAAGGAGATTTGCCACTATTACAGTGATCCCCTCCCCCATCAATTCATATGTACTAAATTGCCAACGTTACAATATTTTACACGTCTGACAATCTCCTATCAGTTTACATTTAAAAGTTACGGAGGACAACGCATTGATTACATTATGTTTAACAAAAAAATAATACATACAACATTTACACTGTCACCACGCACAGTAGGTCGGTGTCCGCTGTCGCTCGGGACTTGCAGCAATAATTGCACTTGATTTCCTTGCTGCGTGTAAGGGCAAGTTATGGTAGAGAAAGCTGAAGATCAATGACTCTGTACACAGAATGACGTCAATGGACAAAATATTAATTCCACTATAAGAAAGCTATCCTTACTCATATTATTACAAGCAAATTAGTTACTGCACTTTGCATATGCATAAACGCTACCGCCGTCTGCTCAGAAGCAGCCATTTTCAATCAGCTGTTAGTTGATCTTCGCTTGTTCTTATATTTGATTGGCTAATACGTACGTTTGCGTCTTTCATTGTGAATGCCTACATACTACTAAGATAACGTGTTATTTTTTGTTTTATTTTGTTTACGTTTAATTTTCTTTGTGAATGGAGTATTAGGATTTTTACGCCCGAAAAAAAAATCCATCGGCCCTGATCGGTGTTGCACTCACAATCTTAAGTCTACGGGGCAAGCATATTACCACTAGACCACCAGGATCGATTTTATTAGACTCGACAAGCTATAGGCTGTCTTTTCACAATCTGTACGTTATTAATAAAAATATTGAGGAAAAAAAGTTTTTTCTAAATGTTCCTTTATAAATAATATTGCAGTTAAAACAATTATATTGTAATTGCTGTATTATTATAAAAAGAATCATATAATATCAAGTATTTATAATTTAAAATTGTTATTTTGGAAATTTAGACATATATTAAATGTCTTTCTGCCTGCCTTTTTGTGTTTCTAATGCCTGAACACATAGAACACTTTGAAATGGAATAACCGCCACGCTGCTGCTATCAAAATGACAACTGGCAAACACATGGCTCATTTAGCTTGTAAATACTTTTAAGGCGAGTTATGGGATACTATTATACCCTCTAATTATTAATATTTATTGATAAAATCTGCTTGGGACTTGACGGATGTTTCCATTCAAACAGTATATGCTAACATTTAAAATTACTTCCTTTAATTTTTTGTAAGTGATATTCCATGCTTTATTACATTTTACTCCAGCTGGTTGTATTATTATGCTGCTTTCATTTTCTATCTGTTCAAGCTTTTGCGAAGATGTCGTGTACACGTTAACATAAGGAACAGAGCCCCATCTCACCCCTAGTAATAAACAATACCGATTCTTATTCACATAATCCCTTCTGCCTCCTTATCACACTGCAACATCTACTACCCTCCACTACACTCATTTATTACTTTTAACATATTTGCATAGTTATCTTCAAGGTTCGTAGAAGTTTTTTACTATACCTTGTTATACTTCTCAATTGTTTTAGTTCAGTTTAATTCTTCAGATAGTTTGGTCACATGTTTTCTATAAAAACCAAAAACGCAACGCAGAAAGTCGCCCTTGAAACACTTTGTTTTATTAGTTCTATAGTACAAAGGTATTCTGTGTTATTTAATAAAAAGATGAAGTTTATTGAATTGAAACGACTTTATAGCATTATTTTATTATTTTCATAAAATATAATCAGAATTAACAAAAATGATCAAAAGTAATTTTTTTTTAATAATGTTTAACGCCCGTTTTCACTACTGAGGTATCACAGGCCGTGACACTGATGATACATGAGATAAACGATATATTGGGAAAGGATTTTTAAGGAAGGAAACGTTCCAGGCCTAAGTTTAGGGTACCTCCCCGGCATTTGCCAGTTATGAGGACTGAGGAAAACCTGGAAAAAACCTCAGTCATGAGGAACGGTCCTGGCAGGATTCGAACCCCAGTCCTTCCGCTCACGAGTCCGCGCCTTAATGACCTCGGTCACTCTGGCGGTTTGATGTCATTCTGCTTAATGCTACACACAGCTCTTTGATGCTTGGATTTCATTGAATGATTCAACATGTACTGTCCAAGAAACTTGGCTTCCGAAAGAACACATCGTCTTAATCCCCCCCCCCCCCAGAAGTCAGTGCAATCAGATACATTAACCTGAGGGGTCACTCGATGAATTCCAGCGATCAATCTATTTGTAGCAATACCTTAGTCAAGTGAGTATAAAGTGCATTTGTACAGTGTTAGCGAGCCGACATTCGCTTCTTATTTGGGGGATAGAAAGCAAAGAGCAGAACTTTTCTGCAGCGTTTTGCAGTATAGGAATGCATATAAGAAATCAACAACTGCGTAAATTATTTTATTGGGACACTGGGAGTGACTTTGGCAAAGTTCCATATTAGTTTCACATTTTTGAATGCATTTTTATGAAACTTTTACAGTGATTGCATTACTGTTAACCTGATATGTATACCAAATTTTATTCAAACTTTGCGAGCTATACATTAATTCATACATTTAAACAGGTCGCATAAGCAAAACATCCCACGTGGCTCATGAGTTGAGAAAACTGGTAGGCAATTTTGCAATTGAAGCTTTAAACCAATTCAAAAATGTTATAGAAATACATTTTAAATAAATTTGATGAGTGACTGTGATAATTTTAATCCTTAAAATTAATAATTTCTTCATAGAAAATATTTTTAAAAAAATTATTATTGATGTTAGCATGATTTTGTCCTATAGAATATTAAAATGGACATTTCTTAACATTCTGGGAAATTTTTAATTGAATTTAAACAAAAACTGTTGCATGTGTGACGTTTTGAATGTGTGAAAATGAATTTTTAGAAATATGAGGATTTATAAAAAAAGTATGTTGGAAAACAGTGTGATTAAAAAGGACACGCAGAGATCTTTAAATAACTATACAGCCCAAAGGGGGAGGGATGCAAATATTTACACTCTGTGCAGGTCCAAAGGTTCAAGGAACCATTTGCAAAAAAAAAAAAAAAAAAAAAAAAAAAGACTGATTTTGGCCAAAAGCTCAAAACATACGACAGAATCCTGACTTTACAAAATTGTCACCGAAGGCTTTGTAAAACATAAAGAATGAAAATACCTAAGTAATAAAGATTTTCTTGTTATTCTCAATATCGATGTATAATAAAGACATTGCCTTTTTAAGTTTATCTTCTGAATCTTTACTAAGATACAATAAAAGAAAAAATACTTAAAACCCTATAACATTCTCAATAACAAAGGCAAAGTATATAAAAGTTGGTAAACTCCATGGTAATATACATATTTCATTTCCATAAGCGAAATAATTAAAAGCTATCTCTCCTATATCAATCCTACTTGGTGTTTCTTCCTTCTATTTTTTTTTAGCTATAGATACTAAATAGATATTAAATGACACACCCTTGTCTTATTTACTCTTTAATTATTATTTCCCTATCTCTGTAATAAAATATGTAAGTATTTCCTCTCTTGGCGCGACATTTCAAAGCGTATCTAGGCCTACTGCAGTGACCGCTGCGCTCCTAATCTCCGTCTTGTGACAACATGGGTAGAGAGAATTATTGCAGCGTAATCAGAAAACCTACAAATCGGCTATCACCTGCCACGCGACTTCCGAGACCGAAGAACGTTATCTCTCTATAAGGCGGCTTCCCAGTTGTCCTCACAAGGCTGGATGTACTCTGTTTCAAACCTTAGAAAATGTCTATCAGATACCGGTAATCGAACCCGGGGCCTCTCGTCCAGCAACCAGCAATCAAGGAAATGGTCACATATAAATATTATATTCGTTTCAGAGAAAGCACGCACTCAGAGAAAAAATACATTCAGAAAATAATGTTTAGATCGAATATTAAATATAAATTATTTGGGTAGCTACATCTCTTTTAACGTAATTGCAGGTATAGAAAATGAATAAATACGAGATTGCGGAACTATTAAGACATTAAAAACAACATAAAGCGATACAAAATTAAAGTTATGAAGGTTCCAGTATATGGCACCCAATTTTGAACAGAAAGAGAGAGGGTACATAGACTTGATAAGAAAATAAGAAATGAACTAAACACACTTGCAATTAATGATAAAGCTAAACAATACAGGGATAACTGGATAAACCAAGTAATAGAAATGGGTCGAATTCCAAAAGTAGCAATGCTATAGAAACCTAAACTTTCAAGAAAGAGAGAGGTCTGCACAAGCCATAAGATAGAGGTCCTTCTTCATGTGCTATATCTGAAATGCAGATTGTAACACAAATAACTCTTGTTCCTTGTTTAACAGCAGCGGCTGTAATGCAGTTTGTAACGCCAAGAAGTTGCTTCGCTTACGACCAGAAGTTTGTCAATAAATCCTCATCGGCCAGGAAGTTGGTAGGAATTCCGATAGAGGCCCTGCGATGTAGGAACGCGTCGCGTCGCGGCGCCGTCACAAGAGCGCACGCCCCACATCTCGGCCAATAGAGAAGCTGTAATGGCTGAGCGCTGGGCCAACTCGCCCCCGTTACCCCGGCAACACACCGCACACGTCTTGCGTGACTCAGTATATGATGGACGCTGTAATCATCTGGAGAAAAATTAAAGAAAAGGCCTTACTCTCTCTCACTCTTCCCCTCTCTGCTTCCCGGTTCCAGTGGCGTACTAGGTTTGGCTTTAAATAGGTGTCTAACACGACTCCGCTCATGAAAATGCGCCAGTTCCGTTGTTTGGAAACAAAAGGAGTTTGAAACTTCAGGTCAAAACATTTGAATTGTACAAATTTTTATTGTGGAAATTGTTGGACGTAGTATTAACATTTATAATTACTTTAATCAACAGAACTTACACAGCCCCAACATTCAGAACCCCATCTTGGTGCCTACGTTGATACATTATTGATGTGTCCTGTTACTGAAGCCTTGTCAACATTTAACATGTGTACTGCTGGGAGCTGGAGAGATGGCCAGCGACATATGCGGGGAGAGGGCTTTATCTGCCAAGTAAAACATTACACACTGCATGTACATATGAGGGTAGATCCATAAGTTTCCGGCCCTAACTCTTTTCTAACTTGATAAAGACAAAAACTATATTTCAATTTTTCAAAATAGTTACCCTTTATTGCAATACGCTTCTTACATTTTTGAATTAACATTTCAACCCCCCCCCCCCAATAATCAGAAGTATTGTCTGCAAAATGGGCATAAACAGCATCCATCAGTTCTTCGTCACACTTAAATTTCCTTCCTCGAAGGTCTTTCTTAAATTTTGAGAAGAGGAAATGGTAACTGGGAGCTAGATATAGGCTATAGGGTGGATGGTCGATCTCCTTGAAGCCGCATTTCTTCACAGTTTCCTTTGCAACAAGAGCTGTGTGCACAAGCGCGTTTTCGTGAAAAAGGCGCACACCACACTCAGCTTTCCTCGCCTTTTCTCTTTGATGGAGCACGTAGTCTGTGCAGTAGGCCAGCATAGTACTCCCCATTTACTGTGGTGTTCCTCTTCTTGAAGTCAATGAAGAGTATTCCTTCACAGTCCCAAAAGATTGTGACCATGATCTTGGTTGACTCAGTGACCTTGGCCTTTAGAGACGGTGCTTCGCCAGGTTTACGCCACTTCATTGATTCTCTTTTGGACAAGGGATCATAGTAGAGGACCATAGTTTCATCTCCTGTAACAATGGTTTGTAGAACATCTCTCTCGTTGTCATGGCAGAGCTCCAAAAATGCCTGACAACAGATGACTCGTTGCTGCTTTTGGGTTGAGGAAGGAAGTCTAGGCACTAACCTTATTCATGTTTAAATGTTCATGAATAATTCGAAGGATTGTTGTTTTAGAAAGGCCCAACCTTGCTGCTATTTCTGTAACTTTGAGCCGTCGGTCTTACATAATTTCTCTTTCCATGAGAGCGATGTTTTCAGGAGCGAGCACCTCCAAGGGCCAACCTGCATGCACCACCAACATTTTGATTCAGCTCCAACAGCTACTAAGGTACTAATCAAGACACGCTCTTTCAGTGCTGCTAACAGGCAGCTTATATATGAGAGTTGAATAGTAATTCATATATTATTTAGAAAAAAGTATTTTTGTTATTATAATGTCTGCTGTACTTTTCTATAAAGGAAACGTAACTGTATAATTCTGTAAATCTTTAAGCTCAAAACTGTTTTTGTGTAATAACCTATAGACATACTAAATTCTGAAACAGACCACAGTACAATTTATTCACCACCTATCTACTCATAGGCAGGAAATGAAGAATCAGACTTAAAATATCGAACAACCGATTTCCGGCCTCCCATGCTGACGCCCGAATCACTGAGCTACCGTGTCCTCCTCCATGCGCGGAACCACGGCCTCTTTCATCTGCTTTTACATATCCCAGAGACCTCCCTAAGGGACTCAGTTCCTTAAGAGATAACTAATAATTCTACGAGAACTTTTAACATAGACTTCTGGTTTAACCATTCAGCCCGGGACGTTGGAGATCCGTTGTTCCATTCCCGGCCGTGACTCGAATTTTTCATTTCCTGCACATGACTAATGTGGAAGGACAATTTCCATACACAACTCCTCATGGTTTGATTATGGATCTCACTAATCACGTACAGGCCTGTTCAGAAAGAAGGAACAGATTTCAAACTTTTTTCTCTATCAAATTACAAAAGGCAGATACATAATTCCAACGTTTCTGGACAGAAAAAAGTTTAAAATTTGAACCATCCAGGCAGAAGTTCCAATCACGGCCGCATTGGCGTTGTAGCTCGCCATGTTGATTGTCTGTAGTAAAATGCGACACAACAGGAGAAAGCATTTTGTATGCTGCAATTAGCAAAACTAGAGTTCATTATTGGAGTTCAACGTGCTTTTCGCCGTCAATTTAATAAACAACCGCCTGCGCATAAACAGATTTACCAGTGGCATCGAAAATTCGTAGAAGACGTCGCACAAACGGAAAAGCCCGGGACGTCCATGCACATAAATGAAAATGTCGAGCGTATTGGTACAGTTTACGAAAGGAGCCCACAGCATGAGCAAGCAAGGAACTTTACATTCCTCAACCAACGACATAGCGAGTTATGAAACACCGTCTGCACCTGAAGCCGTACAAACTGCAGTTATTGCAAACATTGCATCCTGACGACCACAACAAAAGGTACCAATTTTGCATTAGCACGCTAGATGATATGGAAGAAGACAATTTTTCTGAACGATTAATTTTTTCCGATGAATCCACCTTTCATCTTTCCGGTAAAGTTAATCAGCCTAACGTTAGAATTCGGGCAAGTGAAAATCGTATGTCAGTTATTGAACACGAAAGAAATTCACCGAAGATTAACGTCTTCTGTGCCATATCTGTAAACAAAGTTTATGGACCTTTCTTCTTCATGGAAAACACTGTGACAGGACTAACCCATCTACACATGCTTCAAAACTGGTTATTTCCTCAACTTGAAGATATTCAGATGACTTCATCATCACGCAAGATGGTGCCCCACCTCATTTCTCTAAGCACGTCCGTCGTTATCTGAATGACACCATTTCGGGACGTTGGATTGGAAGAGGAGGAGCAGAAGGTCAACTTCATCGCCGGTGGTCTCATAGGGCTCCAGACCTCACTCCTTGTGACTTTTATCTGTGGGGTTACGTAAAAGACCGTGTTTTTATCCCCCTATGCCTGACACTCTTGAAAGTCTGCGAAGTTGAATTGTTGAAGCTGTGAATTCGATAACTAGAGACCAGCTGATTCGTGTGTGGCAAGAAATAAGCCTCCGTTTTGATATTTGTCGTGTGGTGCTCATATTGAATGCATAAAAAATTGAAAATTGAACTTTTCTCTTTCCAGTTGGAATTGTGTTTCTATCTTTTGTAGTTTGGAAGAAATAAATGTTTGAAATCTGTTCCTTCTGTTTGAATAGCCCTGTATTTCTTTGTATCAATTAACCTTTCATCTCATTACGAATCTATTGGTTGAAAGTGAAGTGTTGCCCCTTTAAAGTTTGTCTCAGAGGTGGGCAGAACCGTTGAAGAATGTTAGCTGTTGTGTGTGGTACACGAGTTTTTGCGCTGCTCAGTAAAACACGTTTACCGTTGAAGCATTTGATGGCTTTGCGGAGAAACGCCTCTTCATATACAGAAACTTGCTGATCGTTAAAAAGTTGGTGATAACTCATGAATTGCTGTTTGTGTGTGCAGTGGAGCCTACTGGATGCAGTTTTTGCTCTGAACTGATTATATCGCCCCTTCACCCTCTGTTCCAAAAATATGTAAAGTTTCTGACAACATTTTAACAGGCCCTTAGCATCAACGCGAGCATGTTTCCAGGAATTAATTATTAAAATCGACAAAAGCTGCGGAACATGACTGCGGTTCCGGAGTCGGAAACGCGATTGGGAAGTCAAGCGGGGATAATTATAACGGTCACAATTTTATTCCGTGGTGCTGGTGGTTAATGAATTTATTGTGTTGAGCGCTAATTCCACCCCCCCCCCACACCAGATTAATTTCAACAGTGCCTTTTCACTAGCAGCTGCACGAGTTGTCAGGGATCACCGCCAATCCATTTCCCATCGCACCAAATTTGGAAATAAAAAACATTAACAACAACAACGCGAGGCCCAATAAATTGGGTTATCGTGTATTGCCGCTTAGAATGATGGATCAGCTGCCGGAGTATATTTGGCGAGGGGAAAAAAAAAACACACACTATTTCAGCTCTGTAGTAGCCATGGCCCAGGCAACAGCACTTCTCTAATTTATAGCTCTCAGATGCTGGAAGAAAACAGGTAGGGAAGTCTAAAATTATACGTTAAATTTTCTACAATACCATGCAGTGAACCGCGGTTTGCTTAATTTATGCGTAATATTATCCCAGACTTTCAAACTTAGTACAGATAATACGTAACGATTTGAAGGTTCTAAACCCAAAAAGCACATCGACTTTGGACATTTATTTTAGTAGGTTTTTCCAATAATTAGCTTATGTGTTACCAGAAATGATTTACAACATTAATGTGATTTTCCTTAAGAATTTAATATTTATAATTGTCAGCTTTTACAATGATTGTTTGCACATCTCACGTAAATATTACTTTTATATTTTTAGCGTTTTTTGCAACTGTAAGAATGCACTGAACAGACGGTAACGTTTGGGACTTGCATTCGGGATGTCCCGGGTTCAAATTCTTTGCTGCCGACCATTCTGATTTTACGATTTTTCGTGCTTTCCACAAAATTTCAGCTCTTCCATTCCATTTCATTTCACTCCGTTTGTTCTGTTACAAGGTCGAAAGTGCCAGGACGAGGTGGGTTGGTGCGGTGTGATGATGGCTTGCGCCTTAAAAAGTTTCTCCTCTGGAGTCAACTATAAAAGCGGTCCTTCTGAGGGTGTTCTATCTGGAAATATTGTTAGGTACCCCATCTAGTCGGTGTCTTATTGCCGGTGGATCCTGACAGCTCATTCCTTCCTATCCAAATTGCCCCCACACCAATAGTAGCCCTTTAGTATGGCTGAAGAACCATAATATCCTCCTCGGCCCCTAAAAATCCAATTATATCCGAGTGTACGATTCTGTATTGCGATTTTTTTAATTGCATTAAAATACCTCTACCTAGTCATTTAGAAAGTTTTCAAGTACGTGACATAGTTTCAGTTTTGTCACATCTGCCTGAAAATGAAAAATTTGTTAAGTGATTAAATGCTTTTATATAAGAAACCGGGCGGCCGCGCAGATCGAAGCTAAGCTGCTCGAATTCACCGGAGTTTCTGTACTTGAGTTGAAGACCATTTCTTCATATATGAGTTTAAGTGCGGCCGTGCTTTCACTGAAGATGAAGCGGTTCGGAGCCCTAATTGAGGTAAACACATGACTGTTTACTGTAGATATAAATTATACACTTTCCAAGCACAAAATAAACTTATACGACAAATTATTTAGTCAAGGAACCCATTGAAGATAAGGCATTTTTATAAGAATTATGTCAAAAAGTGCAGTCTGTAATTATGCCAGATAGTCGTGCAACAAACAGTGAGCTGCGCCTTTGACCTGGCACGATTCCACAATTATTCATACCAATGTGATGATTTCAAAGGCCAGTTCCCGATAAGTGCTCCAGATGCTGAATGCCAAAACAGAAAGCACGACGGTGGGTCCTTAAGTTTCCGGCCTAACAATTTTCTAATCATGATAAAGACCAAAATTATATTTCACTTTTCAATGTAGTTACGCTTTATTGCAATACACGTCTCACATCTTTGAATTAACATTTCAATCCCTCCCCCCCAAAAAAAATCTTGTCTGTAAAATAGGCATAAACAGCATCCATTACTTCTTCGTCACACTTAAATTTCCTTCCTCGAAGTTTCTTCTTCAGTTTTGAGAAGAGAAAATAGTCCATGGGAGCTAGACCAGGGCTGTAGGGTGGATGGTCAATCTCCTTGAAGCCACATTTCTTCACAGCTTCCTTTGCAACAAGAGCTGTTTGTACAGGCGCGTTGTCGGGAAGAAGGCGCATACATCACTCAGCTTTCCTCGCCTTTTTCCTTTGATGGAAGTACGTAGTCTGTGCAGTAGGCCAGCATAGTACTCCCCTTTACTGTGGTGTTCCTCTCCTTGATGTCAATGAAGAGTATTTCTTCACAGTGTCAAAACATTGTGGCCATTATCTTCTTGAGTAACTGAGTGACCTTGGCCTTTAGAGCCGGTGCTTCGCCAGGTTTACGCCACTCCATCCTCTTTTGGAAAGGGATCATAGTGCAGGACCGTAGTTTCATCTCCTGTAACAACGATTTGCAGAACTTCTCTCTCCTTGCCACGGCAGAGCTCCAAAAATGCCTGACAACAGATGACTCGTTGCTGCTTTTGGACAGAGGAAAGAAGTCACCCATCTTTCACTAACGTTATCCATGTTTAAATGATCATGAATAACTCGAAGAACTGTTGTTTTAGAAAGGCGCAACCTTGCTGCTATTTCTGTAACTTTGAGCCGCCGGTCTTCCATAATTTCTTCTTCCACAAGAGCTATGTTTTCAGGAGAGAGCACCTCTAAGGGCTGAGCTGTACGCTCTTCGTCTACATTGCTTTCTTCGAAAAAGTTTAGTCTATTCTTTTACGGTAGAATATGAGGGGGATGCTTCCCCATATACACCGCTCAATCACTGTTTAATTTCATTTGAAGTTAGTCCTTTTGTGAAGAGCTTAATAACAGCTGGAAACTCCATTTTGAACATGCCACAATCTTCTACACACAGCCTTCTTTATGTAACTATATCTGAACAATTGAACACAACTTAGCGGAAGTTACAGCTGCAATTATTTACTTAACTAGATAAGAATTTTGTAAGTGCGATTACCCTTATCAGCCAGGCCGGAAACTTATGGATCTACCCTCGTATATGTGCAGTGAAGTAAATATGTAAGGACATGAAAGAGATCCGACGTGGAAAACTGACAGCTGGCTGTTGTTGCTTCACAATAATGCACCTTGCTAGAAATCCCAAAAAGCAAGAGTGTTATCAAGGGTTGGGGGTACTTGGAGCTTGGCCCTCAGATATTTCAACGATTATGTCATGAAGCTGGGATGATGGGGTCAGGACATCCTTCAGTCACTGGAGACGAAGTGGAAGGCAAATAAAACTGCTAGGATGTGTCTCATTTTAATACTCAGGTAGACAACTTTTTGAACGCCCCTGAAGTTGGCTAAGAATTAGGCCGGAACAAATGAATACGAACTCTTTCTGGATTTCGTTATTTTTTAACACTGCTGTAACTTTGGCAGTTCAGCTTGATATTTAATATTCATTATTGTGATGGACTACACACATTACTTAATTAGGATGAGTGTTTTTATACCAATTTGCTGATTATGGTGGAATGTGATTCAAGTGTAATATTCATGAGGAATTCGATCTGTTCGAACAACAGCCTGTTATCTTCTCCATGGTAACTTGGGTTTTAATGGATTTCTCGGAAATTAGCTCCCAATCTGCAGGCAGCAATACGTGATGATGCATTTTAATTAGTGATAATGTTGTGAAACAGAATGATATTCACGAAACCCATTAGAGATGATAAACGTGTTGGTGACGTTGATGCTTGTCAGAAGTTCATTGGGCTAATTTGTGTGTCGCAGTAGCGCATTGTGATACTTTATTGATCACGCAATTCAAAGAGCGGAGGGGCTTAGGCGAGGCAGGTTTTATTACGACTGCGATTGTAGCACGAGAGAACATCTCCAAGCTTCATTTGCTAGCCATTCGCCTGTACACACAGAGAGAGAGAGAGGGATTAGAAATTGCTTAAAACAGAACGGAAAACAAAGATGCCTGCAAGGCATGAAAGATATGACTAAAATAAAAATAACATAAAGAGGAACACAGCACATTGTTTTCCAAAGCTTCATATTTAAAAACAGTTAATACTAAATAAAAGCAAAGGCCAATAGCTCTAACAGAGTTTGTTTAGCTGCAATCAATGTTGATATGTTATTTATACTTCCCAGAATTTGTTCCGGTTGTACTAAAATATTTTACTTAACCTTTATACACGCTCTAGTCATCTGGCCCTCCTTCCAGTTAACTATAGAATAGTCTGCATATCTAACATAGTTTTGACGAAACTGAAGGAAGGGATATAAAAATAAACAATACACTCTTCTCATGAAATGATAGCGTATATAGACAATCTTATAAAGACTTCCCGAACAATAATTTAATACAGGGCGAAGAGAACGCTTAAAATTAAGTACCAAGTTTGTGCAGTAATAGAACAGAAACCTATGTACTACTTTTAACGTTAAATTTTAAGTCAAAGTGCATTTTATTACACAATGCTTAAAATTGATGTTCACAGTGGCTGGAAGCCGCGGACTGCCATACACAACCCCTCAGTCAAGCGACAATAACCAATTACCTTGCTCATATATGACGTTAGAAACCTAGCTATTTTATCAGCACATACCTCTAGCATCTTTTAAGAAAGTTTTCCATTCATATTCATTAGTTCATCAATTCTCCGCATGCCTTATACCACCTTACATACATTGGTTCTTGTTTACCGTTGCTCAGTGCAATAATTTGTTAATACTAATTCATTTCATTCTTCGCGAATGAAAAGGTTGGATAATATATTTCGCTTTTCTTGTAATCTTCAGCGGCTCTTATTAAAAAAAAATCTAGAATTTCTGTTCAGCGGGAAAAATATTTTTACCCCTATATTTGGCATTCGAAATCTGTCGATGTAAAACAGCTAAATTGGCAACCCTTTAGGTGGGGACACCGAAACTCAGAGAAACCGAACAGCAGTAGTGTTTCCTCTAATAGTGCTATTTTTATTGGCTGCGTTTACTTTTGCAGTGATGCGTAAGGTTGTGGGTATGTAAAAGGCAACGTATGTGGCTCTTACTTGATGAACCGCCACGATTAAGGCGCAAACTCTGAGGGTAGGTCTGGCGTTCGATTCCCTGACTGAGGTTTTTTCCAGGTTTTCATCAGTCCTCACAAATGGCAAATTCCGGGGAGATACCCTAAACTTAGACCTGGAACGTTTCCTTCCTCCTTGGTGTAGTGGTTAGCGTTACTGAGTGCTGCCCGGGAGACCCGGGTTCGATTCCCGGTACCTACTTAGGAATTTTTCTAAGATAGGAAGGTCTGGAACGAGGTTCACTCAGCCTCGTGAGGACAATTGGGGAGCTGCCTGATGGAGAGGTGGCGATCTCCAATCTAGTAAGC
This sequence comes from Metallyticus violacea, assembly GCA_030762175.1. NCBI lineage: Eukaryota > Metazoa > Arthropoda > Insecta > Mantodea > Metallyticidae > Metallyticus > Metallyticus violacea. The sequence continues at coordinate 74,834,364 of CM060836.1, forward strand.
CGTGATAAAGCGATCAGCGGGATGCGGTGTGCTGATCACATGCCCCCCTGCAATACTGCACTCTACATGTGATGGAGGTAGAAGACGCAGCGGTCGTCGAGATAAAGTTCAGCCCACATGCACTGTAAAAAGGCTTCTCGCCCTAAACTTGGGCCTGAAATGTTTCCTTTTTTAAAAAAATATCCTTTTCCAGTTTATCATTTCATCTCATGTATCATCCGTGTCCACTGCCTGTGATGCCTCAGTAGTTAAAACGGGTAAACACTTTTCAAAAATACTCGATGAAGTACCAACACATTTTATACATTTTGTGCTGTGGGCGATAGGTTGCACGAAGAGTTCCTATGGCATAGTTTCCCAATCATCTGAATGTAGGATACTTAATGATTTTCCATAGATAACATACAAACTTTCTAGGGCATATGTGTTTGCACGTAGAACTGAAAGACATGTGGCAACGCGTGATAACCACATAGGGAACATCGTAGTTACTACTTAAGGGGCAGTCAAAGGTAATAGGCACTGTATAACATGACCCATGTCCCAAATTCCTTTTTCTACTCTTTTCAGACTTTTATTTACATTGTAGGGTTTAATTGAAGTTCGAAATGAAACGTATTGATGAATGTTAAGCGATACCGTCTTCAAGTATCTGGAGTATTAACGCAAAAAGTCTTGTGAATCAACAGCTGAAGGATACTTGAAGCTGGAAACATGAACTGGCCCAGTTGACTAAACAGCTAATACGAGACAAGTATTCCAGACTACTGGGTTTATGTGCACTCGACGGCGGGATATGACCATAATGACTTTAGGATGAGCTCCTGCGCCGATTTTTGGCAGAACTCATATTGCGCTAGGAAATGTTTGCATTACAAATACAATTTGAATATTGCAGCGGCGCTCAGTTGGCGGAATTAATGCGAATAGAGCAGCGGTGGTCGATATGGCGTGTTTGCCCGGGTGGAGAGGGATTTGACATTAGTGATGATTACCTACCCACTTCACCCTCTCGTCGGGCAGGGAGAGCAACGTAATATGTGGCGGTAATCCGACTTAGCGCAGGCGCAATATTGTGGGTTTTACCGTCTACAAGAAGGGGGGGGGGGCGAGGGATTAGATTCAATTAATGTATAGTGCAGGGCTAGCACAGATTTCGCAATCTTTCCTCATGATCCCTGAACGAGATGTTGCGTGCAAATATGCGGGAATCGTATTCTTTATTTATAAATTTCTGTTCTTGCATACGGTTATCCCAAAGCCGAGATTGTCGAACTAACAACATTCGCAATAACCAAGATCTAGACTCAGTTCATTCATGGACGTGTACTCTGGGTCTTGGTTTTAATCCCTTAAAATCTTGGGACACCAGTGATTGCTAAGTGCCATAGACGTAGGCAATATTCCTCCCATTAATATTAATCAAACAGTAATTACCTTCACTGATTCTGTGTGAAAAACCTTGGGTAACGTTCCCTAATCTATGCGTTTAAAAGATTAAACGTATCCCTACCCAGAATCTTAACAAAGCTCTTGATGCAATCCCTGGTGATGCCTCACTGCGATTTTCTGCTCACAGACTTAAACGTTAACCTACAGCGTGTTCATGATATGTGCATACGTTACATCTGCGATGCGTTTGTTCGATCATATAACACCCTCCCTCTTGGTTCCGCCTGAAAGACCGACGAAACATTCATTGTCTCACACTATTTTTCAAACATTATCCATACATCTTCTCCATCTTATTTATCTTCTCGTTTTCAGAATCTGTCTTCCTCTCATAATCTTAACACACTTTCTGAATCCCAGAATGTACTATTATTACATTACACCGTACGTCACTTTACTCATTACCACTGCCCTCTCTGTAATGCATTGCCACAGAGACTGCCGAACTTTAGGAGCATTTCAAAAGAAATTGTTTAATATTATTAGAAATAATCGATTACTCTAGATTCAGATTCCTTTTGTTACAATGCATGTATTTATTTGTTTTACCTGCTATAGAATTATTCATTCTATTATTTTTATTATCATAAATGTTCCTATCTCCTTCATAGTATTGTCAGGATATTTAATTTTATGTTTTGCTTGTGTCTTTATTTCCACTTTCAGGATTTACGTAGATTGATGTATGTATAACTTGCTGGTATTGTGTTGTTCTTTTGATCGTCTTATGTTTTTTGGTTCTTAAGTTAATATTTTTCATTGTCCATATATTATGTATTAGCATACATTTATTTACATACATCATGTTTTATATTCATTTATACATGTACGAGTATAGACAACTTTACTGTCAATGTTGTGATTGTAATATTGTCGCTGTAACCACCGCCGTGGCCGAGGTCGTTAAGGCACGGACTCGTGAGCGGGAGGTCTGGGTTCGAATACCGCCAGAACCGTCCTCCCTGGCTGAGGTTTTTTCCAGGTTTTCCTCAGTCCTCATAAATGGAAAATGCCGGGGAGGTACCCTAAACTTAGGCCTGGAACGATTCCTTCCTTAAAAATAATAAATTCTTTCCTAATATATCATTTCATCTCATGTATCATCAGTGTCCACCGCCTGTGGTGCCTCTGTAGCAAAAACGGGAGTTAAACACTATTTATTCATTTCGCTGTAACTTAACGTAATTATTAGATTAAGAGAGCGCCTAATGGCCTTATTAGCTCTGCCAGAATAAATAAATAAATAAATAAAGTCGTTTCTAATTGCCTGATAAAGACCTAGACCTCTGTAACTCATTTCGTGAACATTTAAGGAAATAGTAATCAAATTAAGGTAAAGCTTTTACCTCGTAACAGTTATTTCATAATGCTCTCGAGACATTTTTTTAGGTAGAGAAACTTTTTAAGGTATCAGCTGATGTACTGTGTGAAATATGACTTCTAGACGTGGTTAAACTTAAATTATTTTAAGAAACATCAAGCTCCAGAGAAGTTTCAGCACACAGTGTTGACTTTCTTTTACAACACTTGATCCTTAAGCTTTCAATATCCTTTCCAGGCACACTCTAGTTACCTTTATTTAGCTGCCAATGACTGACTATCTGTACTTGACAGCTTCCTAAGTTTGAATGTCATGTAAATTCGAATTAGAGTTTCACATCTGTTTTTATTATTTCGTCTTTTAAATGCGAGGAGCAATCTTAGCATAGGACAGAGCTCATGTTCAAATCTTCCTACATATCCCCTGTCATTGTATTAGTGATAAGAAGTTGTACAAAATGCCGCGTCAACTGGAACTCTACTGCAAGGTTGAAACATTGTATGAGCTTTATGAGCCAATTGTCTCGATTTCGTTAAGATTCATCGTGAAATTACGGCCATGTATGGACCAAACGCTATAACTTAACAACTAATATGATACTGTGTTTCTTGATACAACGTGAACAATTTGTACTAAAATTTTTCCTGATAATTTCACTTTCATCAGGTATACACCTACTACTTAAACCTTTGTTAATTTTTCTTCTCTTCAGCTTATGTTTTAACAAACTTCGGAATGAAATAATTTAAAACATTTGATTGCACTTTCACTGTTTAGAATAAATAATAGCAGAAGATATTTTAAAACAACTAAACATTAAGAAAATAAGATTGATTTTCAGCAAACTGAGCATAACAAGTGTGGCTAGAACTTCTCCCTCTTTTCATAAAGGTCCTTCAGATTAAAGAAATGCCACAAAACAAAATGAAGCAAGGTGGAAAGCGTTGCAGCGTTCTTATAGTCCGGACTTCTTCATAAAGCTTTTCAGATGGTGACGTCAATATAGAGGTATGCACATGGTAGTTCTCTAAGTGCAATACAGACGATGAAACGTCGACCTTTGACCTTCTGGAGATGGAAGCAACTTTTAAAATTAGTCCAAGGGGCGAGATGGAGGGCAAAGAAAATTAACAAAATAACAAAAGAAGTATAGAGCGAAGGGAAACATAACAGAAGAAAATGCGAATAGCACAAGAACGTAATAAGGAAGTGAAAGGGAGGAAAGGAAGGAAGGCAGCAAGTGGAATAAGGAAATCAATAACAACGCGGGGAGAAGACGCTAGAGCGGTTTGTTTCTCTGGCACAGTGCGGTAACACCTTGCTTACCGGCTATAAACACAAGCCTTCAACTTCTCTGAACAGTAGTAAGAGTTGTTATCAGTAATGAACAAATGAATAATCAAATTGTTTAGGGTTTGTATAATATTTGACGATGATTTTGTTAATGATTTTTCAATCTACTTTTTCATCTCTGGGTCCTCTCTCGTCAGGCCTTCTCTGAATGCACAGTTTTGCCTCGGCTGAGACTCTTCTGCTAAATATTTTTATGGTCTTCTTGATGCCATAGGGTAAGGGGTAAGGGAATAAATCAGGTGGTTAACAAGAGTGTTATGAATGTAACACGATTTATTAACATAGTTTGTTCCACTTAATGAGACACCGTTACTCCTTGGAGAATTTCTTGTTACAAAACCACTTTTGCACTATGACGAATATATAGTGACGCCCTGACACACTTTGATAATTCTAGAACTTCCTATTGTTAACCCAATAAAATAAGTAAAGCTGTTAACTATATTGATACAACTATAGTGCTTTACTGATAAAGATGATCCTGAACTCAACTGATTCTCAGACACAACTACTTTCAACTGCAACTCAACTGAACTGGCAATATTCTTCCACTGACTCTGACTTTCTACTGACTATGGGCCGCAAAATTACAAGCCTAAATAAACATAGCAGTCTGACGGTTTCCCGCAGCTATCTTTATTCTTTCAAAATATGATTTTAGGAAACTCAAGAACATTTTCTTTCATCGTGGTGTCTCTATTGGGTAATATGTTGTCCAGTCTTTCTTATTTTACATGATTGGCTAATAACGTCTACGTGATTCTAGCGTGTCACACACATATACAGTTAGTTTCTACCCTTCAAGAGGTTATCGCTTTCATATTATTCCATAACTAGCACGCCTCTCCTTGCCTAATGTAATAACAGCAAAGCTTTCAGACAATATAAAAAGAAACATCTCTTCCACGGACCCTGCTTTAGAATTTCTCCAGGAAATATCAGTAGAGTTTTGTTTGGGTCATCTATACAAATATTGTTTATGATGGGCAATAAGTTTTTCTGTTTCCTTTTTCAGATCAAGAACAGAAAATAAATATTGTTCCCTACCTGGTAAGAAAATCATACCTTACACAACATTTCAAAACATGTACAGAAGATAGAAATGATATTACACTCATAACTGTAATAAGAAAGTAACATAAAATTAAATAATGTTATAGCTCTTTAATTGGGGTTGGTAGCTCATAAATTCCATTTCTTGGTCAAAATTATTTCGTTTAAGCAGAAAGAGCCTTGAAGATGACCCGCAGAGGGTAAAACAGTGGATGTGTAGACACAAAAAAGAAATCTTCCTTTTCGAGGAGGAATTTCTGTGAGACAGACATTTGAAGACAAAAAAAAAAAAAAAAAAAAATAAAAAAAAAAAAAAAAAAAAATACTGCAATGTCGGAACAATTCTGAAGCAACTATTTTTCGCATCATTCCAACATTTGCAAATGCATAAGATGGATGATTCGAGTTCTTTCATCGCATCAGTTCAAATGCAAGTGCGAGTGGAATGTTGTCGGAAGTTGTTGAACATTTACGAGAGGGCAGTGTTGGAATCCGCCGTTACTGTGTCCTCTACTATAATACTCTTTCAAAAGAAGAATCAGTGGAATGCTGGAAGAGGGATGAAGGCCAAGGTCACACAGTTCACGAGGAAGATCATGGCGACATATTTTGGGGGCTGCAGAGAAATTTGTACAAAAGACTTCAAAGAAAGGAATCGCGAGGTGTTACATCAATTGCACAGTGCCATCAAGGGCAATGGCGTGGAATGTTGAGTTAAGGAGCTCCTCTGTTGCACGACAACGTACCGGTCCATACGGCTGATGTTGCCAAGACTTCTGTGAAGGCATGTGACTTCCATAAGCGCCAAGATATTGCCCCCAGCGACTGTTATCTGTTTCCAAAAGTGAAAGCTGCCTTTGAGAGCGGGGGATTCACTAACGATTAAAGGCTTTTTTCCCCTCATTTTGCATACAAATCTCGGAGCTATGAGATATGAGAACTGCTTTGAAGCAAAGGTAGATTATGTTGAAAAATGATGTCTGTATTTTTATTTTATTACCTGCCTAACAACTTATACCGAAACTTTGTAATTTAAACAACAATCAGAAGACAACTTGTAAACTTCATACAGGAAAAACGTTAAAAAAAAAAAGAAGAGAATTATTCTGACTGCAGACGTGTCTCTATGATACAGGTCGTTTGTATGTTGTAGATGAGCCAAGGCTGCGTATTCTACAAACCGCATCATCTGAGATTTGCTTCCGTCAGCCAGGCTGCGGGAACTCCACAAAGTTGGCTGCAGTGCGATGGTCACTTGGGAATGGGGTTGTCGGAGGGTCCCAAAAGGTCAGACGGCCCGAGCTCCAAGAGAGCGCTCCCCCGACTACTGCTGATCCAAATGTCAGCGTTTGAAGTGACGCGCGACACGGCGAGATCTGCCTGCGGTTTTGAGCAGTCGTGCTTTGATGTCTGTTCTCGGCAGTAGAGAGCGATTTCAAACAGCATCATTTCATCTTGAGCACACGATAATTATATTGAATACAACATGTGCATGCTCACAGTTTAGAGCGAAATACACTCTGTCTAGATGACAAAGTAGGAGAGTAGTGTTCAACGCCCGTTTTTACTACTAAGGGACTACAGGCGGTGGACACTGGTAATACATGAGATGAAATTGTAAATTGGGAAAGGATTTATTTTTTAATGAAGGAAACGTTACAGGCCTGAGTTTAGGGTATCTCCCCGGCATTTGCCAGTTATGAGAACTGAGGAAAACCTGGAAAACCCTCAGTCAGGGAGGACAGTCCTGTTGGGAATCGAATTCCAGACCTCCCGCTCACCAGTCCGCGCTTATAACGATCTCGGCCACCCGTGGCGGTAGTATGAGATGGGAGGGATCAAAGTGAATCGGAAAAATAAAGAAAAAGAAAGAAAGGAAGAAAGAAATATTGCAAAATTAACATAGAAAGGAAAAAAAAAAAATTAGGTATTGCTTACAGGGAATATAATGTATTATTATTATTATTATTATTATTATCATCATCATCATCATCATCATTATTATTACTATCGATCCTGGTTGTGTAGTGGTAACCATACTTGCCTTCTAAGCCCAAGATCGCGGGTTCAAATCCGACCAGGATCGATGGATTTTTTCGGGCGTAAAATTTTAAGTATGGCTTCCTTCGGAAGGGAAGTAAAGCCGTGAGTCCCGTGTCGTACATTTACGGCACGAAAAAAGCCTCAGGCCTGAATGAAGGGACATCTGAGCAAAATTTGTCGGCCGTTTCACGCCCTGAATAGAATGGAACGCTTTTTAGGAGGCAAGTATGGTTACCACTACACCACCAGGACTGATTGATATTTGTCTTGAAAACTTATGAGATGCAATCAAGAGGCGTAACCATTAGGTGAGTTTATTTAAAGTGTTTCAAAATAAAGCATACATTCTCTATGTTAGTAGATAAGAAGGTATACAATTTTTTACCTTTTCCTGATTAATGTTGCTTGGGAATACTCCAGTTTTCATTTCTTTACATGCTTTGCAACTTCCTTGTTATGAATGGGAACGCTGATTTAGGGAGTATACATTAGCTCTCTCGTTTCCAATACTTCTTTTGTTACCATGTACCCAAGGAAGACAGACATGTTTATATTTAGACATGCCGTTTCTGTCAATAGCAAGAGAGCCCAGATACAAAGTAGCAAAACCAGAGTTTTTTAATGACGTTGAATGTGCAAATCATATTCTCGTCCCCTCATTTAATATTAAATGAAAATCCAGAAGTTTTTATGAGCCCAGCAACAACTTTCCCTAAACGCCTGCTGCAGTTCATAACGCGCATGGATTGCATCGCTCTTTTATCCCGTCTGCACAAAGAAAGCACGCCATTGCGTGTCTGCATATTTACATCTTCGTGTAGAAGGCAAGCAGAGATACTTGGCGAGCGGATAGAACGAGCTTGGAGCGCGCTGAGAGGGAGGATGGGAGAATATCTTCTCCCACTGAGAGAGAGACTACCCCGTGTTTTATCGATTAGCCCGCGCCTAGCTGCAGCCTAGTCAATTTCCGTGCATGCGACTCTCCAATGTAAATAGCTTTAGTCGCAGCATTATGTAACCTGTCACAGCTAGTGGTTTGGTAAACCGTCTTCCTTTACGTTTGCTCAGGTTAAATACTTATAAAGCTGTCACGTGTATTCTTTGAGAAAACCATTGCACAAGTTCAAATGTATGTTTATCTTCATTCAATAAAACCATCTACTTCATGTATATAAGCAGAAACATGTCAGCAAATTGGCAAAGCAAACATGATCTGCAAAAATCATGTGTGAGGAGATAATGTGACGAAATGTGGTTTGTAGAAGATTTTCCATAAACCAGGACCGTCTGAAAAGTTTTCGGCCTAACAACGAAAAAGCGAAATTATTGTTTTAAGTGTATTTTCATTTATCAACATAAGTTCCTTTAAGGGCAATGCACTAATACCAGCATCGTTATCCTATCCCTATAGAAGTTTTCTGGAAGCTCTGCAAAATAGGCATCTACAGCCGTAATCGCCTCCTGGTTCGAAGAAAAATGTTGTCCCGGGAGGGAATGCTTTTGCTTCGGGAAGAGAAGGAAATCGGAGGGAACCAGATCCGGGGAGTAGGGCGGATGTTTCAACAATTCGTATTGCAAATCTTTCAGTTTGGAAATTGCCAGAACACTTTTGTAGGCAGGTGCGTTGTCCTGGTGAAAGGTGACTTTTTTCCTCTGCAAATAGGCCATTTCTCTGGAATGTTGGCTTCTAGCCTGGTTAGAAGATCAGAATAACACCCTCCTGTTATTGTTTTACCTTTATCAAGACAATCAATCAGAAAATTGCCCTTAGCATCCCAAAACACTGATGCCATGACTCTTCCTGCAGATGGAACTGACTTTGCCTTCTTTGACGCTGAACAACCGACTTCTATCTCCTGTTTTGACTGCTGTTTGAATTCTGGTGTAGGATGATGAATCCATTTTTCAGCCATTATGACGAATCTGCAAATAAAGTCAGTTTGTTCTTGTTCAGAGGTTCTCATGCATTCTCTTTTGATCTGCTGTGAGCAAACGCGGCGCCCATCTTGTGCAAAGCTTTCTCATCCCCAAATCTTGATGCAAGATGTAACCCACGTGCTCTTTAGATATGCCTATAGCCTCAGCAATTTCACGCACCTTCATTCGCCGATCGTCCAGCACCATGTCGTGCACCAAACTCCGCGATCCACTTTTCACCGTCGAAAATGTGAATTTGCAAACTTGGCCTGAATTTCATTCGGTGTCAAGCCTTCTTTTACGAAAAATTTCATAATTGTCCCACACTCGATTTTATCCATATAAACAAAATATCTTGCTTCAGACAGCTGTATGCAACAAGCAATAATTTAGAAATGCTTGAAATGTTTCAGAAACTCTTATAACAGATCTACCAACTTGATGGAAAAACATCACTGCATTAGCGCTGCCATTTCTGTTCAGTCGGCCCTCGTACAGTCATTGTACATCCTGTGTGTATGAAACATTCTTTTGGTATACATCGAAATGTGATGTGTGGTTAAGTTTATGTTTTTTTTTTTTACATTTATTAACAAACAGCGTTTCCCATTTTTAAGTAACGTGTTTTCACAATGATCTCTTTTACAATAATCTAAAGTTAAGGGTATATATCTGATGATTTACATTATTATGTAAAACATATGTCATTTTTTACAGCAACTTACTCATTTTGTCTCGTTCTACACTGTAATTCCTGCAATTCCTGTATCATTTCGCAGTTCGCGGGTGACCGCTACAAGGCTCATCTTGGATTCCGTTTCCTCATCTTTGAAATGTTTCACCCATCTCCTAACGCTGCTAGCACCCTTGCAGACATCTCCATAGGCACGTTGAAGTCTGAGGTGAATTTCAGCAGCAGATTTTCCCTCTTTAACAAGGAACTCAATGACAATACACTCTCGAAACTAAACATGTCCGCCATATTGAAAATATTGAATGTGGTTATGTAATGAAAACTAATGGCGTCACAATATGGCCACATGTGTTGTAAAGTCTGTAGATTACGATCCTGCGGCTCTTTTTGTTACACGGTTGGAATTTGAATTTTAACAATGAGTTGCTCAAGACTTTCAGTATGAATCTCGTACATAGGCAAAACCATATCCTTCAACATATCTCTGGAAAAGAGATAACAATCAACATTGTAGCAGGATTGGCAACATTTTGGAATTGGTCATTGATATTTTGAATAGATTGCACTAAATGAAAATGAAAATAGAAATAGCAAACATGCGCCCCTCTTATTTTACTCGTATATGTGCCTAGCTAAAAAACACTGTCAAAACAATAGAAGTGTACCAAAGAAAAATGGAACGAAAATTTCTAGGTATTGTTACACTAAAGGATAGTGTAGTGATACGAAATAAGAAAATTAAAAAGAAAACAAACCTTCATCACAGATAGCTGGATATGACCGTACGTGTGATACGACAAGACCCATAGATGAACATACAGAATCGCGGCTTGGGACCTCATACGAAATTCAGGACGCTCGAGGACTCGTTGGTCTGATTTATTGAGGAAGCAGTGGAACTTGATAACAAGAACGAGGCAATGAACGCGGTTGGATCTCTAAAACCAGTTTTCTTTCATTCAAAGAGGCTCCTGCCCATGGGGGCAAGTAATTCTAATTGGGTAGTCTTTATTTCATAAATTTAATTATTTTACGAAAAATTATTTTTAGAGATATTAAATATAGATTTTTAAAATAAATAGTTAATTACTTATTTCTTAATATTGTGTACATATACATATAAATAAATATATCTATAGAAAATAAGTACAATAGTAGGTCCATAAGTTTCCCGCCTAACCGTTTTCTAGATATGATAAAGTCAAAAATTATATTTCACTACCCTTTATTGCAATACACTTCTCACATATTTGAATTAACATTTCAATCTCCTGCAAAAACAAAATTGTCGTAAAATGGGCATTAACAGCACCCTTTACTTTTTCGTCACACTTAAATTTCCTTCCTCGAAGATCCTTCTTGAGTTTTGAGAAGAGGAAATGGTCACTGGGCGCTAGATCTGGACTGTAGGAGGGATGGTCGATCCCCTTGAAGCCACATTTCTTCACAGCTTCCTTTGCAACAAGAGCTGTGTCCACAGGCGCGTTGTCTTGAAGAAGGCGCACACCACCACTCAGCTTTCCTCGCCTTTTCTCTTTGATGAAAGCACGTAGTCTGTGCAGTAGGCCAGCATAGTACTCCCCATTTACTGTGGTGTTTTTCTCCTTGACTGCGCGACAAATCGTCAATGGATATTCTGCCCCGTATGAAGGCTTTGTCCACCTCGCTACTTGTTCGAAAGGGCAGGACACGCGCACCGATTTCTTCCCTTACCTCTGTGTGGCTTTTTCGTGCATTCCTGCTTCGGAGAAATATTATTTTCAGATATGCTAGTTATTCACTTTTCGTGACCTCCAGTCCTGACCACTGGGCTCAATAATTGAAATTATAGGCCTGGTGAGACACGCAGCTCTGTTCACATAGCGCATCTTGTGGCATCATTCGAAATTATATTCAGTACACTTTCAATCGTACATATTAGATTTCTCGTATTGCACCTCGTTAGCGAGAAAATAAATATTTGCGGTGATTTATAACTTATTCCTCGTAATTATACGCTGTACTATATTTCTTGCATCGCTTTCATAAAATACAAAACCTTCGAGAATGAATGGTAAGGATTCATAAAGCTTCTGTGAATGGTGTATTCTATGTAATGGATTGACAGTGTTTTAATTAATTCACTAACTGAAAAGAGACTGAGAGGTGTTTTAGTTTTTATCATAGTTACCTTCATAATAAAGAAATTGTTAATTGTTAATTTTATCACTTTCTTGTATTGTGCACGTAAAAAGAATCTCAGTACGGAAAAAGAATGTTCTGTTTGTTGTTTAAGAGTTTTACTGCACAAGATAAAGATGTCTGTGTCTTATGACTGATGGAACACAAATAAACCAGTGATTCAGACGAGAGCACGTGGATCCACCATATGAAAACAATATCGGACGATAGTACGAACAGTTCCAGAAGTCCGGTAATGTACAAAAAGGAGAAACAGCAGAAAGGCCTACAACATCAGAAAAAAAGTTGAATCAATCCGACGGACCTGTACACGGAATAGCCGAAGTCCATTGCACGCCATAGGTCTTCAGTTAGGTCTTTTTAAGTCAACTGTACATTAAGTAATGCGAGAGATTGAAGTTACGTCCTTATCCTCCTACATGCAATCAAATCGCAGGTTTTAATTCACTGTTGATATGCTACAAAGGCTTGATGATAAACCAGGATTTTTAGAAAGTATCGTCTTTTGGAGCGAAGGTACTTTTCATGCAAGCGGATGTGTAACTCCGAATTTGGGATTCGGAATACTCTTGAGATTCTCCTAATGCAAAATAGGATTTTTGGTCCATTACTTTTTTCTCTTATATTAAAAAATTGGAAATGAACAACTTTGAGTTGCAGCCTATCTTTCAACAAGATGGATGGCTGCCCCACTTCGCAAATCGTGTGTCGAAAGGATTGAATCATGGACAAATTGGAAGTAAAGGACCTATTTCATGTCCCACAAGAAGCTAATATCTTACTTTAGTATATTTCCTCTTGTAGCGTTATGTCAAGAATAAAGTTTTCGGTAAAAGAATTAGGAATCTTTACCAAATCAAGCAAAGAATCAGAGAAACAGTTGCGTTACTTCAGTGGTGCTTATCAGTGTTTGGACTGAAACTGAATTTCATTTTGACGTGACAATGGTGTTCAGAATCTGTAGAGTTACTGAAGTAATTAAAAGCAAAACTGTATATGAGGTTTTTTTTTAAATTTTTCTTCTATTGAAATTGTATTCCTCATCAGTTGTTTTTGGGGAATCTATGCTCTGCATCCTTCAGCAGCCTTCAAAGCGACCAACAGTCCGAAATGAACCCCATGAGGACGCAAATCCGTGTTGTCTCTCTTCCCTAACTCCCCAATAACCGTATTAATTGAGCTAAGTGCATTTTGAATCGCTTGTTCTGTGTAACAAATCCCATACGGCAGTGTCCGCAAGTATACCGCGACTTGAATCACGGGAAACCAATCAGGATGCAGGGAGCTGAGCGGCAAGGGGGAGGAGGGGTTGCTTTTGAACGGCAACTCGCATGATACGATGCAATCAATAGCTTTCACGCGCATAAAACACTTCAAAAGGGATTTCGCGGCTTACAGCCCGCTAAATGCTGAATATCCTTTGACAGTCTCCAAGTGCAGTTAGTTCAATGAGATTTTGTGGCGATTAACATTCGCGTCATCGGCTAATAATCTCTCTGACTGCGTTTGCTAATAACTTGTGTGGTTGCTCTGGAGGTTAAAAAAATAAATACCTTGTTTATTTCAAATTTACAAGCCATCTCGCTAGATTGAGCCCCCAGAGCGTGTCTTTAACATAATTATACCATAAATCTCTTAAAAAGAAATTCTCTGTGAATTTCAGTCAAAGATTGCAATACATCATCTGATGTCAAAGGTTTGTTTCTATCATTTGACTTTTTCATGTAGTTCAACCTCTCTACTGTTAGCAAAATCCTGTACCTCTGTGCATGTTAGCGTTTCATCCTTAGTAAATAAATAGTACATTTATGTAGCTCGATATTTGCGAAGGTTGTAATATTTTCTGATTCATAACAAAGAATGCTGAAACTGTTTGCCCTCTTGTGTCAAACGGTTTAGCACTCAATGGAAAAATGGAGATTTCCCCGCACGTTATTTTATATTTCTTTCAGGGTAACATTCCCAGGGATAAAGGTCACAGGAGGTTTAGGTTAGAATATTTTGCAAATTTCTTTCATGGAATATGCAGTTCCAGAATTCTGCTAGAACGATACAAAATGTGCACTCTAATTTTCTGTTCACCAGTAATGAACCCTAAACTCGTATACACATCTCTGGACACAATAGTTTCTGAAATAACTTCGACCATGATGAGTCGAGTTTTTGAAACGTCGTCCATAAACACACTTTGTTCAGAAATGTATGATCGTTACAAAGTCATCCCATCGCTCCTAAACCTGCACTCAGGCTGAAAGGTGAGGTCGCGATATGCAGTGTACAGATATTGTATGTTAAACATCAGCTGCAGTTTCTAGCGAGAGTTGTGGAGTCAATGAAGACCTGAAACTCTTGATTTCAAGTCTGGCATATACAGAGTGGCCCATATTCTCTCTACCATTTCGTTTGGCAATTTTGGTAGACTAAATGTACGCATGCGCTGTACGAATATATGCAGAAGCGCTAAAAACACTCAATTGGTCTATCATGTAGCGTTGGCTCGTGCAGTGACGGACCGTGGCGATGGAAGCATTTAGGCCCCAGCGGACACTGCGACGCATCAATGAAGATCGCCATGCTCCTCTACCATAGTGACACTGTCAGACAATGGACAGCCAGAAGTAAGTATGAATCAGAAGCCACGGGGACTCTGAAGCGGAAAATCCTCAAGATAGATATGATATTAATTTGGATTTAATAAGTGTTTAATTAATATTCCCAATAGCAACTGGAAATGATTGATGGTTTAATAGGGGAAATCACGTGTTAAAGGAATTCTGTGGTATGGGAAATGGGAGTGGAAGGATTCTGGTAATTCATTTGGTGCGTAAGGGGGATGCGGAAGAGGTATTATTAAGTAAGGTGCTTTTGGGACTCTCACGAGTTCATACTCCGGCTCTGCCTTCTTCTTTACTGCTCCCGTATATCCTCCGGGTTCCGCTCCTGTTGATGATGACGAGGGAAATATTCCTCCGCCGCCCTGGCTGTGATGAGATTGGCTAGTGTGTTTTGGGAGACGCCTCGGACCGCCACCAGTGGTCACTTATAACACTCACATTAACAGTTAACACATTAACATTAATCGCTCAGGTGGGTATTTATTTAACACTCTAATTAGACAATATTCTGCATCGGATTAACCAGGTTAAGTTCTGCTGTTGTATTCTCTATGCAACACTCACGCTCGCCCTGAATTACTGAAAATGTTTCTGAAAGGCGTGAATGGATATTTTAGCTAGTCTACTTCGCAGTTCCTGGTCTACACAGGTCTATCGCGAGGAACAAAATTCTCTGATACTGAATTTGCACTTCCTGGATGATGTATTTCACACAAGACATGATTAAACAAAATAGTTGGTGAAGCTTTTCTGCTCTAAAGAATTTACCGAAGTTATTAATTTTCACTCAACAACCAACGAAGCTGGGTTGGTGCTCAAATTACTTAAGCACTGTTCTCTAATTGCGTTAGATACTGTTTCAGTAATACAGCAAGATCATGTGCTTGGCTGCCACCGGAAAAAGGCGGTATGATGTGCAACAAGTAAAGTTAGTGTTTTTATTTTAATATTTATGTTTTTATTGAAAGCATTAAACGATACTGTACATAAAACGTATAATAATAAGCACTAACTTGCATTATAAGGTATGTTGAAAATGATGCCCCTTGGAGGCACTACATTGTCGACATCTACGTATCACATTTCTATATTTCTTTTAACTTTTCTTCCATAATAACACGCCGGTTCAAAACACTTCTTATCATTGAGGGCTTATGTCTCTTATAACTGTTTAACAAGATGGCGAGCAATTTCTCCAACTGGAACACGATTTTTTGTGAATCGCCTTACCGCTTCTCTGCAAGAAGCTGCTGATACATTTATATAGTGGCATAACTAACGAAAAACAATTAGCACACATTTTACACAGTATAAAAGCACATGAAAGCATAACCACTCCCTGACAAACTCTGTTCAAACTCACTACAACCTGCTATTTGCATGACCATTATGCCGCAATGACAATTGGCTTCTTCCATTAGCCAGTGACGCTCAGCCAGTCCATAACACAAATAACCTTCGTTAAGACGAGTTAGGAAATAATTGTTGTTAAAAGCTCTTAAAGCTGGTGTTAGTTCCAATTTGAAGGGATTTAGGAGGCTCTTGCTGAGCGCCCAGAGTTGGGCACAAATTTTGAAGCGGTGTTGTCAGTGGGAAGAGGTTGGCCGCCAATTATGAAGCGATATTTTGTAGTGACGTATCACTTATTGACTATTGATCGCTTTGGTATTGTTGCCCAAGCATCATGACAACAATATCTCAAGGTTTATGTGACTCGTGCTTAACAGGACTGGGGAAGTATATCAACTGTGTAAATAATTACGCGATGCGACACAATATAATATGATAAGTTATTCGCAAAATCATTCGCGTCCTCTGGTGTTCTGCGTACGATGGAACTCGCTACGTTGAGTATAAATTTAACTGCAGCGGCTGCTAAGGAGATGAACTAAATCTCATGCGATCCTCTGCACTAGTGATATAAAGTGCACTTCTGAAATGTGTATGTTAACTGATGCTCCAGTGGATCAAACACCTCTTTATATGTTCGATTGAAACGAATTAGACGTTAGCTTCACAAAACTCACGGGGGTTAACAAGCACCGCAAGTTTTGTGCCTTACTTTAAAAATTTAAAAATATACATCTACCATTGGCTGGTTAAGATTCACCTGCCAAGGCACGCCACCCGCTACTATTTCAAAGTTTAAAGCATTTATTTACATTGGTTGGTTTAAAATTAACTGTATAACCGACTGGTGAGTCAATTCCCCTTTCAAAAGCCTGGACTTTATTAACATTCCCCAACGAAGTAGCATAGTACTGGTCCCTTCCTTTGTATAGTGGTTTATGACCTTCTGGACTGCCCCGTTTCTGGCTGGGCTACCATAGGCAGTTATACCAGAGTACTTTCTCTTTTCATAATAAACAATTTAATATAATGAAATTATATATATACACATACATACATAATAAGTACATTACTAATTAAAATTACCAAATATATAACAACACATACATCATATTTATATTTCAGTGGAAGTGGGCCGTTTGAACGGTTTCAAAGTTGTTGCTTGCAGACTTATCGGAAATTATTTTTCCAGTTTAACAACGAAGGTCTTCAGAGAATAAGAATAAATATTTGATGAAATGAGTGCATTAGTGACTCCGGAGCCCACAACGTTTAAAGTTGCTTTTCAGAGCAAGCAAAGACTCCGGAGAAAACCTTACTCATGCAACTGACCTTACAGTATTCGATCCCTGGACCTCCAAATTTGCAGACAGACAAGACCACAATACTACGAAATACATTATTATTATTATTATTATTATTATTATTATTATTATTATTATTATTATTATTTATTTTAATTGTTGCTTTTCTATATTGTGTACGTTTCTAGCTATATTGGTAGAGTAGAAGAAAAGTCTAATTGTAGCAGGCATGCCATAACAAATGAGGGGATCAGAGCACAAGTGGCGTAACTCCACTTTTTCTTAAACTGGAGTTACTATTCACATAGATCGTAGCACTTTGTGCTTTGAATAGTTTCCTCTTTTGTTCAGAGCAATAAATAAGTAATCCCATTCTTGTTTGTGACAAGATGGAGGTGAACATTTATCTAGTGATTTTCAGCGTTATTCATTCAGAATACGAACAAGAGATGGATGAGAATAATTCTACTGAACTTAAACAAAAAAAAAAAAAAAAAAAAAAAAAATAATAATAATGAATGAATGAAGTAAACGGTAGTTCTTATAATGCATCATAATTCCGTCTTATAGATTATCCTTTATTGCAATACACTTCTCACATCTTTGAATTAACATTTCAACCCCTCCACAAAAAGTTAAAATTCTTGTCTCCAAATTGGGCATAAACAGCATCCATCACTTTTTGTCATACTTAACTTTCCTTCCTCGAAGGTCCTTCTTGAGTTTTGAGAAGAGAAAATAGTCACTGGGAACTCGATCTGCGCTGTAGGGTGGATGGTCGATCTCCTTGAAGCCACATTTCTTCTCAGCTTCCTTTGCAACAAGAGCTGTGTGCACAGGCGCGTTGTTGTGAAGAAGGCGCACACCATTCAGCTTTCCTTACCTTTTCTCTTTGATGGAAGCATGTAGTCTGTGCAGTAGGCCACCATAGTTCTCCCCATTTACTGCGTTGTTCCTCTCCGTGAAGTCAATGAAGAGCATCCTTCACAGTCCCAAAAGAATGTGGCCATGGTCCTCTTGGTTGACTGAGTGACCTTGGCCTTTAGAGGCGGTGCTTCGCCAGATTTACACCACTCCATTGATTCTCTTTTGGACAAGGAATCATAGTAGAGGACCATAGTTTCATCTACTGTAACAATGTTTGCAGAAATTCTCTCTCGTTGCCACAGCAGAGCTGCAATAATGCCTGACAACAGATGACTCGTTTTTGCTTCTGGACTGAGGAAAGAATAGGCACTAATTTTATTCATGTTTAAAGGTTCATGAATAATTCAAAGGACTGTTGTTTTAAAAAGGTCCAACCTTGCTGCTATTTGTGTAACTTTGAGCCGTCGGTCTTCCATAATTTCTCCTTTCACTAGAACGATGTTTTCAGGAGTGAGCACCTCCAAGGGCCGACCTGTACGCTCCTCGTCTTCAATGCTTTCTCGACCCATTCTTTTACGGTAGAATGTGAGGGGGATGCTTCCCCATATACACCGTCCAGTCACTGTTCAATTTCATTTGGAGTAAGTCCTTCTTTTGCGAAGAAGTTAATAACAGCTCGAAACTGCATTATGAACATGTCACAATCTTCTAAACATATTCTTCTTTATTCAACTATATCTGAACAACTGAACACAGCGGAGCGGAAGTTACAGCTGAAATTATTAACTTAACAGATAAGGTATGACGCCAGATAAAGCTTTTGTGAAGACAATCCTTATCGGCGAGGCCGGAAACTTATGGATCTATCCTCGTGCCTTGTAAACCACGTGCTGTATCGAGTAGGACTTGAGAATTTTGCGTTCAAGAGATGACTCAGTTTTGTGTCACCATGGGTACAATGCAAGAAAAAGGAGATGATGAATTGTGTTCCTTATATTCCCCATTGTGTTATTCTTATTTCAAAAACTTACCAATTTGTTCTTTTATTCATATGTTAATGGATCTAAAAGACCAGATTTCTGATGAGGAAATTAATGAACCTATATTTTATTAATGTACTACACATTTGACTGGAGGGACTGATTGAGTTATTCAGTACACAAACTAAGAAAATTCATTTTATTATATATACTATCTGCCAAAAAAGAGATTATCCTAGCAGATTTGAATAGACTTCAATTCATATTAGTATATATTGCAATAAAGTATATTGATATGTTCATTTCTTTTCGGTGTTAATTTTTGAGAATTTCCCTTTATCTGTATTCCCTATATTGGAGTTATACTATGGTGTAATGAACACTTCAATCATCAGTGTTAATAGGCTACAGCGCAGTAATTTTAGATATTGTACAGGAGTCTTAAACAAGCAATATAAGAACTCTGTGGCTCACGGAGGGAAGAATTATATTGTGTAAAACTCTTGAAATTGGATTCCGTAAGTCCTTTTTAAGCAAAAGGGGGTAACATTTGCTTAGAATATCTTCAAATCTCCGTCACGAACGAGTAGATCGTTATTTTCAAGTTTTAGTACTGTGAAAAAATCTCTTAAAGTTTCGGACTAAACAAGAGGGTTAACTGAACTTTCGTGTTATGTAGCGCAGTTCAGAGTCTAAATGGTAGTGTGGTTTCTAAGATCGTGGGTTCATGTCCAGCGGAGTAGATTATTAATGTTTGTTAATTTTATGATGAAATACATTTAAGATTCGTTTTTTCAAGAGGTTTTCGGATAGCCAGTAACCATTATTTTTGCGGCAGATACAGTAAGGAAATTTCAGCAATTCATTAAGGCAAGAAGTTGTTTGTAATCTGCTCATCATCCTGTATAACTGCACACAGGGCCTAGGACATTAATTATTAGTAAATAATAATACAGAATGGTAATAAACTCTGCTGTAATATTTTCAGAGATTGTAGAGAGATATTAGACAAGCAATTTGAGATAAGGAATCTACTCAAATTATGTTATTAAGTTTCTAAAGGGGTAGCTAATTAAGCTTCTGTTCGAAGCGGTCGGAAACTGTGGAGTATGGAGCAAGCTTCTCTGGCGCAGTCGGCGTGATACTGGGTGTCAAGTATAGTTGATAGTTATTATTATAGAGTTCGAGTATTTTGTTTACTTTTATATCTTATTTATAATCATAAAATAAATCTACGAACTGTGAAGTCACACTTTGTCGCCTTATTCATTAGGTTATACCACGAGAGAAATTGCAGGACAAATCTTAATAACCTCGCTCCATCCGTTCAAGTTCCGAATATCTAGTGTTAACTCTTTCCTCTAAACAGTCAGCGTTGTCACTGTTACTTCCGTACATCATATATTGAACTGAAAATATGATTCTTTCCTGTTTCTTATGTACTGCAAAAGATTGCAGAGACGTGACAACGTTGTATTCCTGAGCAAACTCTGATAAAGGTAATCAATGTGCTATATATGTGGTGGTATCCAAAATATTCGGGACTGGCGCTGTCATCTGGACAACAGTTGCAGTAAAGGTTTGTACCGCTAGGTGACAACACTAGCATATCTGATGAGTGAGTGTTTAAAGTTTCATGCAGCTGGGTAGATTTGTTGAGATTCTATAGTAGTTTTCATGATACTCTGTGTGTAGTGTGTGGCGATTTTACGATATATCCAAGATTAGAACAAAAAGTGAGCATCAAATTCTGTGTAAATGCCGGGAAAAATGCTACGGAAACCCTCGCAATGATTTAACAAGTATTTGGGGGACAGAGTATAAGCCGTACACTTGTGTTTGAGTGACTTGCTCCGTTCAGGGTCGGCCGTACAGCTATTGAAGACGATGCTCACACCGGTAGGCCCGTTAGCTGCACAACGCCTGACATTGTTGCCAAAGTTGAACACCTCATTCATTAGGATCGACGTCGAACCATTGAAGACCTTGCTCATGAAGCGGGAATTAGTTATGGGACATACCAAAGAATTTTAACTGATGCATTGGGCATGCATCGTGTCGCCGCAAAATTTGTGCCAAGGATCAGATGGCGCAGCGTGTTGAAGTTTACACTAAGCTTCGTCAGGCCGTATCCGATGACTCAACCTTTTTGTCCAGTTTCATCATCGGCGACGAGAGCTGAATGTACGCTTATGACCGTGAGATAAAACAACAATCCCCCCAATGGAAGAGCCCGAATTCACCAAGACCGAAAAAGAGTGAGAGAAGTGAAGAACAAAGTCAAGAGCATGCTCCTCGTTTTCTTTGATACCAAGGGGATTGTGCACAAAGAATTCGTCCCACCAAATCAAACTGAATTCCACGTACTACTGTGACGTTTTGCGACAGCTCCGTGAAAATGTGCGGAGACGACGGCCCAAACTTTGGCGACAAGGGAACTAGCTGTTGCATCACGATAATGCGCCCTGTCTCAAGATCTTGTTCACCAGGAGCTTTTTGTCGAAAAACAACATGACGGTTGTCCCCTACTCACCGTATTCGCCTGATTTGGCACCCTGCGACTTCGCTTTATTCCCCAAAATGAAAATCAAGTTGAAAGGACACAATTGGGAGGATTCAAGAAGAAACACTGTCTGTGCTAAACACCCTCAAAGAACAAGACTTCCAAGATGCACTTGGACAATGGCAGAATCACTGGGACCGGTGTATACGTGTGGAAGGGAACCACTTCGAGGGTGACGGTCGTCATTAGTCTCAAAGTAAATTTTTGACCAGATGGCAGCACCAGTCCCGAATATTCTGGATATCACCACGTATTATACGCTAAATCAATTATCTGCTGTTCAGTATCAGAGATTTTAGCAGTTTCAAAGAACTAAATCTTGAAAACGTTGACGAGCCATTGAAAATTCACATTTCTTACCTTGTGAAGAAGGTTTGAAGGTATTATAGGATAAAATAAAATGTATCAGCATCTAATGTCAAAAATATTTGCCACCATATAACTCTGTTATTCTCCTTCGTGGACCGTAAATTCTCTATATTAAATTTCTTGTTTAAGATTACAACATGACATCACAATTCATTTCGAGTCTTGCCTCCATTAGAATGGATTACTTTATTAAGAATTTTCCTACATAATGCAAAGGGATAGATTGGCAGTCCATCGCCTACATTGCCATCTAGCAGGAAGCTAAGGTATTGCTGAGGTGTGAAACAGCCAAAGCTTTTGTCCAAGGACCTCCAGATATGGAGTTCTTTAACTTTCCATAAATCTTATGACCCGGAATACTTGCTAAGATCTCTTTACAATGTCTGAAATTATTGCAGTGACGTTTATTAATATGCTGTGTAGGAAATTCGCATCAATAGTAGAGTAAGAGAAAAGTATATAGCGACAAGAGAAATAGAAGCGTTGGGCTTATGCGCCACATGATACTTTTAAAATGTCCCATCATCCAAATTTTCTATATATCACTGCCTTTTTTGGAGAGAAATTGATTTACAATTTTTCCATCTAAATTGTGTAATGCTAACCAAATATCTCATTTCTGTAATTTGTGTAAAATAAATTAAAACGGCTGTCTTCAAAGTGAGAATATTATTATTCATTCCAATCAATCAATCAATCAAACTAAGAATTTCCCAGAGAAAAATGTGAAATCGGTTGCATTGCAGAAGTAGCACGGGACCAACTACTGAATGTATACACACTTCAAGTAATGAAAAACTGAACAAAACTGAATTCATACAAATAGAAAAAGACGAGCATTAATCATCTTAGACTTTTGCAGTTACAACAGTTGATCAAAATGCCCACATCGGCGTCGATACACTTCTGAGTACGTTGAACTACTTATTGAGCAACGTTTGCGAAAGTGTCTTCAGCGATTGCAGCACATGCCGTTTCAACTTCTTCCCGAAGTGCTGTCAGTGTAGCTGGTTTTCTACGGTATACAACATCCTTAAGAGTTCCCCATAGGTAGAAGTCCAACGGAGTTAGATCTGGAGAACGCAGTGGAAACTTAATCGGAACTCTTCGTACTATCCATTGTCTTGGAAGATTGTCATCAAGGTACGCACGTATCTACATCTCGGTGGTAATGTGTTGGTGCACCATCCTGTTGCATACGGGTACCACGATTCTCAAATTTGTCTGAAATACGTGCAATTGTTACTCGCGTTGGCGGTTCTGTTCTGTACAAACGTCTCCATTGCCTTTGAACTTCAACAACATTCTCGGTTTTCCAATAACACTTCATAATTGTTTTCCACTGTTCAAACGATAATCTTCACTCCATTTTGTTGTAGCAACGCTAGCATAACGTAATGTGAGTCACATCTGTTTACAGAACATCATATTACACATTACTGTTGTTTTTCGGTGCAACTTGAAATATATTAAATAGTTATCTACTGTGTATACATTTTTGGCACCCCCGGTATATGTGTGTGTGTGTGTGTGTGTGTGTGATGTCTGTAGTCTTCCTCCAGTATTTCACCCAGGTATTTTACTCTAAGCCTAATTAAAGATGTTTTGCTGCATCTACCATAACACCTTCCACTGGGACCCACAATTCAATCATCGACAGTGCTTGAGATTGTAACAATGATTTGTGTAGGCTGATAAGGAAAGAAAGTGTGCAAATGTAAAAATGTATTGTAATATTTGGACGTTTTGTCAGCCATAAATCGAGGGAAAACGGTGTCTCCCCCGAGTGTTGATCACATTTATAGATGTCTTGAGCCATTAATTGTTATTACTCGAAATGGTCGCTACCTGTTGCCTCGTTGGGTTCAAGACACTGGGCACCTCAGGACACCGCCGTCAATTGGAGTCGGATGTGCGCCGCAGTGCAGGCGCCCGCGCGGTGCGATTACGTGTTTTGCGGTGCGGCTAATGGGTATCATGAATCTACTTTGCGCACGGAAAGAGGGAGGGGGGTGGCTGGCGGCGCCGGCTGTGTGTATGTGTGAGAGCGAACAATGGACATCATCGGGGGTGGCACAATGGGAAACAATGGCGCCCATTGTGTTTGTTGTATCTGACTCTATTCTCCCAACTTCTTGTAACTACACATTAAACTTGAATATCGCCCTTCCATATAGCACATACCCTTCCTCACCTCACCTCACCTCTTCCCCTCTGTATATACATATAGTTCCACTTCTCTCTCTCTCTCTTTCTCTTCTCTTTCAACGCAGCGCACCATAATAATGCATGCCGCACGGCTCGGTGTGTGTGTATGTGTGCCGGCGCTAGCATTATACCATATAGTGGGTTTGGGAACAAAATATACTTCATTTGAGCAAACGCCCCGCGTGTACAATAGTTGACTGACATTTTCAGATAGCCTATTGTTGTGTGTGTGTGCATGTACATACGCTTTGCCTTTGGTGCTAGGGGCCCTCGCAGTACTTTAGTTTTACTGGTGATGCTGGGGTGTGGTGGAGCTGGTGTAAGGATCCTCCGCGATGTCCGCTATCTCCTTGCCTTCAACAACCTGTGCTCGCCGAACCTACTGGATGAGGGCGCCACTATCTTCTGCCAACACGTGGTGCTGGCGGTTCCTGTCCAATGGAGGCGCACACACGAGCCGAAAGGGGGCCTTCTGGACCCTCCCTCAGGTGGGTGCAGTGCTGCCAACTGTGTTACTTCACGTGGCTAGCAGTAACTTGTTGAGCTTGCGAGATCATGGAAGATTTGCAGTATTGCTGAGCATATTTCACTGATTTTAAGTTTTGACTAATGCTCCAAAGAAGTTTTCGTGCAGTATTACTTGAATAAATCAATGTTCTGTACATCACGTGGCCAAATGTCAAGAACGCATGTGCTGTGCGTGTGTGTGTGTTATTTTTTTCCTGTCTTTGTTTTAATGCGCACGCTTCATAGAAGGAGGTTGCATCTCACCATCAAGTTTCAATATTAAGAAAGTCATTACATATTTTACTTTTTAATCACTGTATTCCACAATTACATTTTGGTTTTGCGATCTTTAATATCTGCCACGCCTGAAACCTCTTTGATGCACTCCATATTAAAAGTTAATGCATGAAAATAAAAATATAATGGACTGTTATTGAAGGGTAATGGCCTATTCAGTGGAGCCTGTCTCGTATGAATAACTAATTAATAAAACTTTGCAGTGTTTCAATATTTTAGAAATTATTTACTGGTCCATTCTCTGTCCCTGATCTAACCAGTTTGTCCTATATTCGCAGATTATATCATTTATACTTTATATTTCAAACTATTCTCAAATTTATTAGTTTTTAATTCTAATTCTCTTCTAAGAGTTACTATCATGCAACTTAAAAATGTCATTTCTATTTCTTGAGCTCCATTTTGGGTCTTTACTAATATGAACCATATTTTACTGCCGTACTGAGAGTTAAGACTGGAATTTTTATAAAAAATGTAATGTCGTTTCTCTCCTTGTTCTATTTTTTAATGTATGACCAATAGTGACACACACACACACACACACACACACACACACACACACACACAATAAATATTTTTTTATTAATGTCAATTTCTTCTGTATGCTAGAAATCAAATTATATTTATTTACCTGGTCTATTATTTTATTCTTTTGAGACAAATTTAGATCTTGTAGCAAATGCCATAAAAGTGACTGTTTCATATATCCTCAGTTATATACTTTTACGACCTTATTTACTCCATACAGCGTTTTTTGTAGTATGTGTCGTTTTTGGAGGTGAAGTTCTGGTTGTCAGCAGATTGATTCCCCTAAAACTGTCACCGAGAGTATTTCTAAAATGAAGGGTGCTATGAAGTGCTGTTTTCAACAATATCGCTCGCACAACAATTTCAACAAATATTAGAAAGTGTATTTCTAGCACAAAGCTACATTTTTACAAACGACACAATGTCTATTAACGTAAACCTAGATGATATTAAAATGTTATTAAGGTTTTTTGATCAAAGAGTTTACGAGATAACGTCATATGTAGCACTCGGACTTTCACACTATTTTAGAGAATTCCCCCGATTGTTATGAAAAAACAAAACATGTCTGCCTGCGTTTTACCTAAATTGTAAACATTTCCATTTAATTGCTAAGGTGGTAGACTGGAAACGCGCCTCACATTCCTGCCTACCGTGGCCATATAAGTACATTTGTGTATACATTTTGTTTCTTTTACATGCAGTGATTTGTCACTGCCAATACGTCAAGGAAGTAGAAAAGAGTTGGATGTTCTTCAGAACGCGGTATTGTTTACTAATGCTGTAAAAGCCGACATGAAACAAGTGTAGGGGGAATGTGGAAATGCGGTGTCTTCTTGTGCTGTGCACGCTAAGGGATATGTAGACAGACATCCAGGACTATTAATGTTTACTGTCTTAATAATTTAATTGTGCCCTTTGTTTTCCCTTGTAAGGTAAGATATGAATCTGTGAATTCCCCAATTTTTATTCCGTAAAACTTAATTTTTCCACTAGAATATAATGGTCAATGTTAAAAAAATGTTTTATATAGAAAAAAGAAGGTACCGGCAACCTGAATTTTATTATTTAATAGTAACGGAAATTCCTTTATAAGCTTAAACCTTATATTTTTTATATGGATATTCCTTTCTTGACTTCATAGAGTCCTTTTACTACAATTTTGTTGCCTTGAAGATAATATCCAATCTGTTTTTGAAACAGTTATTAAAAGTAATGGTAAAACGCATGCATGTCCCCTTTTTAAAACCCCCTTAGAGTTTTAGGGATGCATCTTCCTTTTAATGGATTTTTTAAAACAGTGTTTAACGCCCGTTTTTCCTACTGAGGCACCACAGGCGGTGGACTTGATTTATTTATGGACGCTCTTTAACATCTGAGGTCATCAGCGTAATGGCGGTGGACACTGATGCTACATGAGATGAAATGAAAAATTGGGAAAGGAGTATTTTTAAGAAGCAGACATTCCAGGCCTAAGTTTAGGGTACCTCCCAGGCATTTGACATTTATGAAAACTGAGGAAAAGCTGAAAAAAAAACTCACTCAGGGCAGTGGAAATCGGACCCCAGACCTCCCGCTCACGAGTGCGCGCCTTAACGACCTCTGCCACACGTGGCGGTACTCTTTTAATTGATAGTAGATCGTTCCTTGTAGATAGTGGTAAATGTTGACGGCGATGTTTCTTTAGCGAAGATTACCATGGCTTAACAGCTATCTCTGCTCCATACATATTCTGCAGCCTGTGAATATATTATGCGTTTTTTCTGTCTCATAAAAAGCAATATTTTAACAATTTGTAGCCACCCTGGTGATGACAGATGAAATCAATATTGAGCACTGCAATAGAGACCCGAAGGTAATGTTACGCAATGACTGTGTCCAGCATCTCTGTTCCATGTTTTCCTTAAGAACCGCTGCAACTAAATTGCTTATTGAAAAGACTACGCCTAAAACGCAGGCATGGCGAGTGTCTTCTTTTTTTCAAAACATTTCATAACGATGTATTTCTAAACCTGGGTCATCAGTTGTACCTTAGTAAAGTGTGAACGATCTATGCTATTAAATTAACGAGACATAGCTGCAGACACGAAGGTATGGGAATTGTCATATAAATTTGTTAAGCTTCAACCTCCCGCAACACACCGCCTGTCGTGCCCAGTAGTAAAAATGAGCGTTAAACAATGATTAAAATTCGCAACACAACTATGATAAGAACTTGCCGAGCGGTCAGGGGTAGGGTTTAACCACAAGGCTATATTATAAAGTCCAAGCCAACACGCATTGAAATCTCCAACCTGCTTTGATGTTGGTACCCTTTTCTCAAAGTGTTTTAAAATAGTGCTCTCATGCGAATCGGTCCTGGTGGTGTAGTGGGTAGCCAGGATAGATGGATTTTTCGGCGTAAAAATCCTAAGTATGGTTTCCTTCGGAAGGGAAGTAAAGCCGTGGATCCCTTGTCATACATTTACGGCACGAAAAAGAACCTCAAGCCTGAAAGAAGAGTCATCTGAGCAAAATTTATTGGCCGTTTCACGCTCATAATAAAATGAGACGCTGAAGACCTGAGATGTTAAGGATCGTCCTTAAATAAACAAAATCAACAGCCCTCAGGTGGTTAGTGCAGTTCAAATCGCGGAAACTTGTGTTAAAATACGTACAAACTAATATGACAAACTAATAATGATAAAGGAAAGTGCGTGTTGGCGAATTAATACGAAATTGGAGGGAAATTTACAATTTACTTCCCATATTTTTTAAATTGCGACATAATTTTTATAGTATTACAACTGTAGAGACGAATATTTTTGTCAAAGATGAAATTTCTACGTCTGATAGATTTCAATTTTATCTCGTATTATTCCCGCCAGAACCGTCCTCCCTGACTGGGGTTTTTTCCAGGTTTTCCTCAGTCTTCATAACTGGCAAATGCCGGGGAGGTTCCTAAACTTATGCCTGGAATGCTTCCTTCCTTAAAAAAAAATCCTTTCCTAATCTATCATTTCATTTCATGTATCATCAGTGTCCACCGCCTGTGGTGCCTCAGTAGTAAAAACGGGCGTTGAACACTACTCAAAAAAAAATCTCGTATTACTTTTTTTTTGTAGAGAAATAGCCCCTAAAACTACTTAAAATAATGACAATATTCATTTTAAAGCCCATATATTGCCAAACACAATGGTTTGGGAAAAATGGAAATTAACATATAAGGTAAGAAGAACGTCTGTTTGAACGATTTTTCCACAAAGGCAATGAAAAATAATATATAGCAAAAAATGAAACATTTTAAGAGTTATCAAAATTGTACTCCAAGACAAATGGGAATTAAAATGCTTGTCTTGCACGTGATAGAGTTATTATACAGGTAGCACTTTCAAGTCAAAGTAGTACAGCTGACTTCTCACTTGGCCCCGCAAGATCATAATTGATGCAATCAGCAAGCCAATGCTTTAGTGCACTTCAAGTATGCTTTCATCACATCTGTATAGTTGAAAGGAGATTTTCAATGTTGGTACAAGAAAGTACTAGCTAACAAGAGAATCTTGTTATACATTTATTTCTTTTCAAGCAGTCCAAAACTTCACCTTTGACCCATTCGCTTGAGCTCTTTAAATAGCAGAACCTTCATTAGTGAAAGGAACGCAAGGTTACCTCGGCCATACGAATACCAGGAAATTTAGAGAATGAGGGAAGTACTATAGTTTTGAATAGTCCTGGCAAATGACTTTGTATCGATTTGTGCGAGACAATTCTAGGGAAATTTTTATGGGATAACTTCTCAGCTTCATAAATTTAACAAACAATTGCATGCAAGATAGATGAGAGCGGTAGAGCTGTGCAATAAACCGTCATTACAATGTGTTCAGTACAAAAGTAAGAGAAATACTAACCGATTCCCCTATAAACGCATAAACTAAACCAGAAACCACTGCACATCTTTTGCTCATTCGCCAGGACTATTCAAAACGACTATACTTTGTCTTGATCAATATTTCCACGATGTCCTGAGAGGTAAATGTTCTGTTGTAACTGGTATGATTCCTTTCGAAATAGTTTGTTTTTAATTATGCTGCAATTATTTCAATGGAAGTAGAATTTTCTTTTTCCTTGATGGAAAATGTTCTCTCTGACAAGCGGCTGACTATGACGGTCGATTCCTTAAAAAAAATTCTGTTGTTGCTTTTAGCCAAGAAAGGTAAGCTTAAGTGCTTTAATTATGTGTTAAAGAAATTTTTGCGTCTATTAAATATCTATTTTCATTAATAATGAGTGATATTACTCTGTTTTCACTCAACATGTTTATTTTAGTTATATTACTGCTTATTTTCAGTATTTTAAGATTCTTTTTGCCTGCCTATTTTAACCAAAATAATTGCTCAATTTCTGAGCTCGGGTCTCGTTTTTAGTGGACTAGGCTATTTTAGGACCTAACATGTATATTATTTTGTTTTTAGCACATTTCCCAAACGACGTTGTATATGAACAGCAGCCGACTAAATTCTATAGGAGAAGTTCGCCCAGGTGGTCAGGGGCTGTTTAATGAGCAAGCCCTGCCATGGTTAATGGTTATTGCGGCCAGGTGCTGTTAAGTAAGTGATGGTGGTCCTCAGGTGTGAATAGGGCGGGGTGAAACCTGACAGTAACAGAGAGTTATGGACCTGACCTTGCTTTTCTCTCCAAATATCCTCAGGTATGCGGTCCTGCCTAGGTTGACTCCTTTTACAATTAACTGTTTCAAGTCATTTTCACTGAACTGAAAGCCTTCCAGCAACGCCACACGAGAAGAATGCGACAGCAAAAGATGACAACATTAGGGCACGCGGCCGCTCTACATGTGGCAGAATGGTCGCCATAGAAGTGGGTCAGATATTTTAAAATGTCCTTGGTCAAGGGTCTGTATAAAAAAAAAAAAATAGTACGCTCTTAGCATCTGGGCCAGTTAAAGTGGTCAAGGAGTAAAAACGACGGCTGTTTAATAAAGAATGTTCGTCCTCGTTGGAAGCAATCACCTGCCCCAGCGTTTCTGCCACGCCTCTGCAGCCTTCACCAAATAAAAAATGCCTACCGCGAAGGTGTTTCCTTAATTTGGGAGAAGGAAAAAATCACACGGGCCTAAATCTGAACTATATATAACATTATCGGAAATGTTTTTTACACGGAAGTGTGATAAGGCCTTGCAGAGTTTTCAGGACGTCTCTGTAGTATTGCCCAGTTACCGTTGTGTGTGCAGGTATGGCGCTGGTAAAGCATTCCTTGAATATCGAAAAATGAGATGACCATAACTTTCCTAGTAGAAGCAACCACTTTGGTTTATTTTTGTGCTGGTGATGTTGGAGATTTCAATATAGAGATTTGCTGTTTGCTCTCAGGATCGAAATGATGTAGTCAAATTTCATCAGCAGTGATTACCTTTGATAGAAACTCCACATCTTCCTGTAACATTATCTTCAACTGCATTCGAACGTCCTTTTGATCGGGAATCAACAATCTTGCAACTCACAGGATTCCACGGGTTGCACCCAGTGAAATTTTCAAAATTTCTAAAAGTGTTTCGATCATCCTATTTCACAATGACAGCAAGGGTGTTAATTTTTGCTTCAGTTAGAGCAGCACAAATCCGACACCGGGTTTCTCTTCATATGAAATTGATTGCTAAAGGGAACAACATACACTCTCCATAGGCCTCCTGGAACATTGTTTAGGCCTCAGCTGAAGATTTGTTGAGACGAAAGCAGACTTTCAGAGCAACATATTGTTCATCGCGTGCACATCCATTTTGCTATAGGCGGAACTGAACATGTCTCAACTTGCATACATCTCATAGGCGGGAACCGGAACTGACATCAGTGAAACTAGTACCACGTGTGCATGAGGCTTTAAGCTAACAAAACAGAGCAAAGTTACATTATAGCATGAGAAATTTGTTAAATTATTTTTTGAAAAGCCTTTGTATTTTGTTAATGGTGCAAAACATTAGGGTTTAAATGCAATTTGTTTTTAAGAACCTGTACTTTATAACATGCTCACTCAACACTTGTAATGTGCTTACGTAAGAAATCTGTGGGTTTACTGCAATAGCCGAAAAATGTTTGCGTATTTTTCAAGACACGTGTTCATTTCATCAATGCAATAGATTCTGAACAGAAAGTGCTTGACTGTATTGCCTCCAGGGTGAGCAAATTCTTTAGTATTTTATTCAGTAGTTCCATATCTCATCGCTGTCCGCGCCATCAATTTGACTTTCCCTTCAATCGCATCTACTGCCCCTTTCCCATGGAATTTTCATGTAATTTTAATTAAAAGTATTTTAGAAATTAATTTTTGAAGTTGTACTTTCGTTTTTGAAAGGGTTATTTCCTATTTCTGCCTTCAAATTTATGTATTCTTTTCTTTGAAAGTACATACGCTACGAGAACGAAACTTTGCACACATTTAGACAGAAATATTATTTGAATTGCTGGATTTTTGACCGAGTTATTTTTAAAAACGCTTTAAAATATTTTTATTAACTTTTAGATTCAAAATTTGCAGAATTTTTATTACTCCTAAATGTGTAATGACCTTATAAGTAAAAACATTCAAGTTTTTTGTTAATAATTTCGAGAAGAAAATGTTATTTAAAAAGCGTGAAATCTTAGGATCCGATTGAATAAATTAGAAAAAGTTTTTGTTAAAATTACCTGGGACAAAAATTCAAGAATTACAAAAATTGCTTGTTAAAATGGCAATACAGAAAATAGAAAATCCTTACGTTCTCTCAAATTTTCTTGCAGCTTCAACAAATTAAAATAATAATAATAATAATAATAATAATAATAATAATAATAATAATAATACTTTCTGGCAGCAATTCAAGTTTAACGTAACCCACATTTATTTTTTTTTAAATAGTGTTTAACGCCCGTTTTTATTACTGAGGCACCACAGGCGGAATCCAGCACTTAGAAAGCCAGTTGCGGAGAATGCAGTGCTTTTAGTAGAAAGTGCTAACTTAGATCCGGAAAGAAAATTTATTCCGTCTTATATTTTCCTGTTTATAAACTATGTGTGTTAAGCCTGGCTGTCTGACAATAATATGCAGTTAATTTAAAATACTGCCAGAAAGTCTGTTTAAAAAAATTTAAATATGATTTGCTTTGTCCTGTATATCAAGACCAGACAAAGCGTGATATACTTGTACTAAAATCTGCTTTAAAATCTAAAGTTTACGAAAAGACTAAAAATCAAAACAGAAATTTTGTTGCATTTTCTGGCCATGTTTTGAGCAAGCTGAGATCTGCAGCACTTGTCTGAGCATTTTATTATTGAACATGGCAGCTTACACTATAAGGAACTTTTCTTGAACTAAAATCATTAAAATATTTGTTACCCGTAGAATCGCTCTATACTTTTAAAATATAAAATGTTTCATTTATTTATAAATACCTAGGTATTTCAAATGGAACAGCCGTACGTAGCCTCTCCAAACAACTAGAACCATTTATGACTGATATTGCAACAAAGCACAAATATTCCTGTCTCTATGCTAAATGTCATTTCTGAGCTTCCGAATGTTCTTTTTGTATGCTTTTCAGATATTAAGGGGCACAGCTATTACGAAGGTTCTTTTCCTTTAATTTCCGCAGGCATCTTCAATGGCAAATGCCCGAGAAGTACCCCAAACTTAGGTCTGGAATGACTTATTCCAAAAATCCTTTATTAATTTATCATTTCATCTTATGCGCGTCCACCGTAAAAACAGGCGTAAGGCAGTACTAAAAACGAATTTCTCAGGATATTTATATAATTTACTGATTTTCAAATACCGCCAGGGATGGCTGAGGTCATTAAGGCGCGGACTCTGTAACGGGAGGTCTGGGGCTGGATTACCGCCATAACCGTCCTCCCTGACTGAGGTTTTTTTTCCAGGTTTTCCTCAGTCCTCATAAATGACACATGCCCGGGAGGTATCCTAAACCTGGAACGTTTCCTTCCTTGAAAAAAAAATCCTTTTCTAATATATCATCAGTCTACCGCCTGAGCAGTTAAAACGGAAGGATTTTCGAAGTCCTCTGGATTGATTGAACACTGAATGCAGAACATAATTTTTTAAATGCCAAAGGAGACATGTTTAGACATTTTATTTAATGTTCTTTAGCAACTTTAGTTACTAGCTCCCATTCAGTTCAGGGTATAGAGGTTTCTTCTTCAGGCTTGAAGTTTACATGCCGTAAATCTACGACACGGGACCCACGAAGGAAGCCATCCATACTTGTGATTTTATGCTCTAAAGCTAAACAGCCCACCGACCCTGGCCAGGGTTGAACTCTCGACCCTGGCGAGGCAAGTATAGCTACCCAGAGCCCCAGAAACGACTGCTAAATAGGGGGAGAGGTAAAGGGTGGGGTTTTATTTAAAATTTTTAGGTCTATGTTTATTGCTATTTTTTTTTTTTTTTTTTTTTGAGTAGTGTTTAACGCCCATTTTTACTACTGAGGCACCACAGGCGGTGGACACTGATGATACATGAGATGAAATGATAAATTGGGAAAGGATATTTTTTTTTTTTTTTTTTAAGGAAGGAAGCGTTCCAGGCCTAAGTTTAGGTACCTCCCCGGCATTTGCCAGTTATGAAGACTGAGGAAAACCTGGAAAAAACCCCAGTCAGGGAGGACGGTCCTGGCGGGATTCGAACCGCAGACCTCCCGCTCACGAGTCCGTGCCTTAACGACCTCGGCCACCCGTGGCGGTGTTTATTGCTATGCCTGTGCAAAATTTTCTTATGATCTCTCAAAGGATTTAGAAATGTATGGGGAGCACCGACGTAGATCAGTGAAAGCTGAAAATGGAGCAAGCGGTTTAATTGCATGGTGTCTCCTCTCTGGATGCAGAGGTGGAATGCTAAGAGCAATCAAATCGTACCGAGATGAAATTCCATCCCTGCCGGTAGCTGGGAGAGTTATGGAAATGCGGAACCCTGCAGATCAGGAATGCGGGTTGGTCAGCACTCCCCCCTCCCTCCCACACACACACAGTCCATTGTCACGCGGCCCCTTTCATTTGGAGGTGTCGCCTTCTGCAGTTCATTCAGAGTTTCATTCACCGTGGCAAGCAGTGCGTTACTCCGCTCCAAGAAGGAGAAAAAGAAGAAGAAGAAGCCATTTTTCTTCACAATGCCACTTTTCTGCTTTCTTCCCATTCACGATTCTCCGAGTGTGGAAACCTTCCCACCTGGCTTTGCGACGACGGAAGTGCGTGTCAAAAAATGGATGAGGGGTCCCCGGTTGTAGAAGTTACCTGCTGGGTGAGGTTATCCGTCACCTCCCCCACCTTCCTCCTCAGAAATGGATGCGGTGCCCCGCTGTCTGTCACGGTTGACTTTGTCCCCAAGTATTTGTTAGTAATGTACACGGATACGATCTTCCCTCGCTCGCGCACACACCTGTGCAACTTGTCATAGTGACAGCGCTTCAAAGAACTGCCGGTTTGTTCTGCTCAATTTACTGCTAATGAACAAAATTCGTAATTAACAGATCTCATAACTCTAGTTTCGTCGAACTTCAGTCTTTTATACATTTCCTGGGCATATAAAAATCCTACTATAATATTTTAGAAGAATCTCCTAATTCAAAGTTTGTAATCTTTTTAGTGAATTTTCACAGTGACAGTTTTCAAAAGAAAAAGAAAATTAAAATTAATTCAAAGATGATAAAAAACATTAAACAAATTTATTACGACTGCTGCATCCCTTACTAATTTGTGGTTGATCTAAACGTTTCATTCCGTGCACAAAAATGCTTGAAATGTATCAGATAGTTCTAAATGTTGCCTCAGTTTTAAGTGACAACTTTTACATTCTGCAAAAAATAAAAACATCACATTTTTCGTAAAGAAACGGGATTTTATTATAACAAGAATAAATAAAAAAATGTTAATTTAAAAAAACTCTTTTGTTCAACAAGAAACAGCCGTTCTTTAATGCTATAAAGACCACGATTTCAATGACACCTGATATCGATTGTTTCAGTCTCTTGCGGTCTGCTAACAAATACTCTTTTCTTTTGGGGTAGCTTCATAACCTGCAGTCTTCAGCCGGATTTCTATCTAGTGACCTAGGAAGTAACTGTTTGGTAAGTGCCTACTGCCTATAGTACACGATCGCCACAAATCTTTTTACGGATTACATATGTGAGGTGGAGCGGCGTCTGGCATGAATAAACGCCTTCGATATCATTCTGTATTGGTGATATTATAAAGTTGCAACATTCAAGAATATTGTTGTCCATTTACCGCTACTGTTTTCCTTTCTCCATTTTCATTTCTTCATACAAAAATATCCTATTATAAAAAGTGATGTAATCACATCAGATGGTAACCTTGAGTTTATGAAAATTCTTGCTGAACAATTGTGTTCGAATTATTTTCCACTCATATCCTGAAAATGTATTTTCAGGATATGAGTGCCTCAAGGTTTTCTGTAGTCATTCAATGTTATTCTGAATTTCTACTTCCATCTACTTACAACTGCAACGTAAAAGTGACGCAAACGTGCTTATCTTGTTGCTTTAGTTCAAAGTACCTAGGGCGTTATAAAACTTCTGGGCCTGAACAAGAAAATTCAAGATTTAAGAGAATTATTTTTTTATTTTTGTCACCTTGTAAATCAATACATCTAGTCCAACGACTTTCCAACTTTTTAATTCATTCAGTAAAGTAAGATTTGTCCAACTTTGAAAAATAAGCGTCTGTCTCATCATTTGATATGAATTTCCGTCGATCCAGTCATTTCTTTAGATTTGGTAACAAAAAGTAACGGCTGGAAGTCAAATCCTGCGGACTTGGAAGCGCTTGGAAGCGAAGGTCATGCAGTGGTGAGAAGGCGCATTATCGTGACGAAAGAGAACATTCATTTTCGCATCAGATGATCCAGTAGTGACGGGCTCTGCACTTCTGGAGGTAGTCTACGAGCATATGAGAAACCCCAAAACCGTAGGGATGACTTTTCCTGCAGATGGAACCGTTTTCGCTTTCTTTGGTCATAGCACTTTTAGAATGACCTGAGCGCTCATCATCTTAAATGGATGTATGACCATGCAGCCCACTTTTTAACCGTTGAAAACGAAGGGGAAGAATCCTTTAATGTGTATTAAAACTCGTTCCGCATTTCTGTTGAGGTAAAACCCTTCAAAACGAGAAATTCTTTTTCCCAGCTATATCCATTCTGTAAAAAAATCCCAACACTAATTTATTTACACGATCGTCATAAAAAATTGACTCCGCTCACGGCTATGAAGCTTTATAGCGCGCCATTTAAAGGACACAACCACGGGTGACCGAGGTCGTTAAGGCGTGGGCTCGTGAGCGGGAGGTCTAGGGTTCGAATCACGTCAGGACCGTCCTCTCTGACTGAGGTTTTTTACTCAGGTTTTCCTCGGTCCTCATAAATGGCAAATGCCGGGGAAGTACCCCTAAACTTAGGCATGGAACGTTTCGTTCCTTAAAAAAAATCCTTTCTCCATTTATCATTTCATTTCATGTATCATCAGTGTCACCGTCTGTGGTAAATACGGGCGTTAAACACTACTCAAAAATTCTTTCTCCGCAGAAATCGCCTGTTATCAGCGTACAGCCTTCTGCGTACAACCTCAAAGTGAAAAGAAACATTGCTTTCACCGATAGAGCCTTGTTCTTAAAATAATAAAGATTGCTAATAAATATTTTATTAATTTTCAATAATGAATTATATCTATATGATTATGCATTAATAACACTATTACCAGTGTGTTGCATGTTTTATTTCACCTCTAATGATTTCCAACAGCATGTTTGTTGACGGTTTTACTTATACTAAATATATTGTAGAATTCAGAATGTCGGTCCTGGTGGTGTAGTGGTAACCATACTTGCCTCCTAAACCCAAGATCGCGGGTTCGCTCCTAGCCTGTACCGATGGATTTTTTCGTCCGTAAAAATCCTAAGTATGGCTTCCTTCGGAAGGGAAGTAAAGCCGTGGGTCCCCTGTCGTACATTTACGGCACGATAAAGAACCTCAAGTCTGAAAGAAGAGGCCTCTGAGCAAAATTTGTCGGCCGTTTCACGCCCTGATTTGAATGGAACGCTGATGACCTGAGATGTTAAAAAGCGTCCATAAATAAAATAAAAAAAGTGATGTGAAAAGGACATTTTCTATGTATAAGTTTATTTTTATGGAGGAGAAATAAGTTAGACATGAAAACACGTAAAAAAATTTTGTGTCACAAAGTTCTACACTCTCAGTTACTGGAAATAACTAAGAAATTGCAGTATTTATTGTTAAACCTAATAATTTTAATAATTACTCTTAGAATGCTAAACTTTTTTTCCTTCATGTGATCTGGAACTGATTTAGTCCACGGGCTCATTTTGTTCTTATTGATTAATGTTGTGCGAGTAGAAATTAGAGGGAATATGTCCGTTGACAGAGCTGCGCGGCTTGCGTTCAAGTGCGGACACAGGCAACAAATAACTCTCTTGGTTGTACTGTAGCTATAGAAAATGTTGTTTTGTAAGTTATATTCTTTTAAGGTATTTATAAGAAACTATTTTTTATAATATAGCTAATATGTGACCATTTAATATAAGGTAACTAACGTGCTATAATATTGGTAACATATTCAAAAGTTGAATACTTCCAAAATAATTGCAAAATATCAAAATATACATTTCGTATAGGTTTGTGGAAACCAACAATCAGAAACCACGTGGTATTTGCAGCTGCTTTCGAATATTTAGCAAATGTGTGTTTCTATTTGTTCAGTTTAAAGGAATTCATAACTCCAATTTTAGCTTTTGCTTCTAAACGTCGAATATTCCACATTTATATATTGAAATTGTTCTTTTACACCAGCCATTTGGAAATGAAGAATCAGATTTGATCTTTTCGATCAATATTCGAAACACGGAATTTCGGCCTTCCGACCTGACGCGCTACCAACTGAGCTACCGTATCCTCCAAACATACAACCAAAAACCTCTCTCTGATTCTAATAGGTTATGTTTTTCTTCGGGAACCGCTCCAAGCATAACGGCCGGTTGGTCGGTTCAAGCTGGTACAGCGGTGAACGGTGATCAGAAAGTCCGTAGCTATGCTTGTTGCTTAAGTTATTACTAACATTTAAATACTTAAAAAATACATTGACTCACCATTATCAAGCAAGAAGATGCTGGAACTGCCTCCCTTCATTTTCCATACAGTTCTGGCATCAGCTTATGAAATTAACCATTACCTTTGCAGTTTTCTCTGAGAAATGGAAAACATTTCTTCACGAATGTTATCTTATCAATGCATCTAATTGTGCTCTTTTTTTTCTTTTATGCCTTCCAGAGATAAAAATCGCAGGGAGTTAATCGGAGGACCGAGGGGGAAGCATGTCTTTGTTAGTGATGATTCTGTCATAGAATATTTCATGAACCTACCTTATTTCACAGTTAATTCGCGGAAAATGGGTTGTAAAATATTCTGCATATACATATCAATGAAATTATTTCTTAAAAAAGTGGGGATATTTTTCTCTCGTCGTTAATGACACACCATACTCCTATCTGTTGATCATGTAAGGGAACCCTAGTGAAGCAGGTTCGGTTTTTGTAAACTCCTGTACCGGTTGTTTTGTTAATTGACATACCCATTTAAGTGGAACAAACATTCGTCCTTAAAGAAAATTAAGAGTCAGTTTTTTCGCATTCAAAATCCATTTACATGGGTGCAAGGTCACCCGGTTTAAGTTCTTGCAGTGCAGTAATGTGATTTTAACTCCAGTAGCTTCGTATTCGTTCGAACGGAGGAGTAGGAAATTCCCGTCTGCTGAGAAAGACGTCGAAGTAATTAAGTAAACATTATTTGGGGAACTTAATAAAAAATTAAATTTTAAGAAACATGTAGAAAACACAAGAACTAGAGCAGAAAAAGTTATGTCCAAGTTGGCCATATTGGACAAAGTAATTTAAATATACAAGCTAACGGAATAAAAATGTATCATAATAATAGCATCTTTACGGCCATATTAAACTATAGAGGAGGAGTTTGGGGGGGGGGGGAAGGCACGCGAGGTACATTTTATACGTACTTTAAGGTGCTCCCAAAGAAAACTTTTATTGAGATGTACAGGGGCATTTTCCACTTCTCCAACAATGGGACTATTAGTAATATTGGGTATATGGCCAATTGATTATTTAGTTCGATTAAGAGCAGCCTCTTATTGACTTAAAAACAAAATTACTCAATAATAATGGACATTGTTGGTAAAAAGTGTAGAAGTAAAAAAGAAATCACAAGATTATTTATTACAAATATGGCAACGAGAATGGGGTGAAATGAAAGAAGGTAGAAGAATGCATGAAATCTTCCCATCCGTAAAGGAAAGATTACAATTTAAGCATATTCATCCCAATAAGGGTTTAGTGCATTATGTAACAGGACAAGGTTCATATTGTTCATATCTGCAAAGATTTAAATTACAAGCAAATAATACATGTACGGACTGTAACGTGATCGATACACCGGAACATGTCTCATTTGAATACCCTAAATAACAGTCAATTGTAACAGAGGAAAGACGATCACTTGCAGGGAAACACATCTGGAACATCACGAGAGACGAAGATGATTTTAGGGCATTGAACGAGCTAACAAATAAAATATCATGCAAAATGGCAGTGAGTATAAAAACAGCAAAAAACAAACAAGAGAAAAAATTCCAAGGTCACAAATCGTATTTTTCCCTAGAAGATCCCAGAGAATCAGGGAAAGGCAAGAAAGATATTTACAACTAGAATTAGTTGAAGAAAAAGATGATAAAGAAGATAACACCCAATTTGAATCAGAAGAAGAGAGCAGAACTGACAGAAGAAATGAATAATGGCAGTTTTCAGGGTGAAACGAACCAGTTGAGAGAAGAAGAAGCAGACAGAGATCAAGAGAAGGAGAGAGAGGAGGAAACTATACTGTCAACACACTATGGCTAAGTAAAGCTGTTGCTTGAGACCGGCAGCAACTCCACTGATGTCCAGGTCCTGATGCCAGGTTTTCCAGTGGGGAGCAGCCCGGATACCGAGCGTTAGCAGAAATGAAGATGTACCTATGTATTATTGGATAAAAACTGTAAATCAATTAAGTTTAAATGTATTCATTACTACGGGTACCAGTTGCAATTGTAGATGCAATAAATCATAGTAAATAGCCGTAGTGTTGGATTCCAGTACCGGTTTAGTTTTTTGAAGTCCTAATTTTGTTAGTTATAGTATTAGTAGTGTAGATTTTAAAATCTGTAGAATTTAAATTGTAAATTAAATTGTATTGAAAAATGTAAGAGAAACAAATAAAATAAATCTGGAGTATTATGTCCTGATATAGAAACAAGATATCAGGATGTAAGTATTGCAGAATAAAAAAATAAAAAATATATAATACTTATCATATTAAAGTAATTAATATATAATATTACGCCGTTTAATGAATATTTAATACACTGTTACATAATATACAAGAACACATCCGCACGCTCCTAGAGTTAAACTCGTATTGCCTCCCCTCCGACTCCCCGGCCAACTTTCAAGCGTTGGAACGAGACGAGAACTTCGGTTAACTGTAGCAAACAGCACGTGGATCGGTCCCACATAAGAAAAATCACCCAGTACATATCCGGATATCTCTCTAAGATTAAATCCTATGAGAGATTAATTCTTAAAGAAAGGACTTGTAATACTGTACTAGTACTCACGACCCAGTTTGTTCTACTGCTGCGGTTTCACACACAGTAGGTAAAATCCCTCCCCGTGTGTACCGGTAATCTTGTATAAACATTTAAATTTGTTTTACCTAACAAATAACAGACAAATGAATTAGTATTGGGCACATACGCTCTTATTGTTGGAACGGATGATTTGCTCTATATTGTAATTATAATCCCATTTCCTGTTGGATATAATGGAAGCAAATCGGACATGCTAATCATAAAGCGAAAACAATAAAGCTGGTACAGAGACAGATTTGCGTTACGTGCGCTTGGCCGAGGTTTGGACCCCGGTGAAATTGTTTCCGGTTGCGAAGACGTGGTCAGGTGATTGGCAGCAACCACGCCCTGCTGTGTCACTGTAACTATGGCAACGCCAAGCCACGCCCCCTCTGGTCAAGCCACAATCAGCTGTGTCCAAAAATAACCGTCCCTCCTCGCCTCTTTCATTTCGGCACATGTTCCTTATCGATTGTGTCAGGACCTTTACAACACAACAACTGACATGTGCTGGAGGCAGAGCTTGCTTCTCACTTCCTACCTAGTGGTCTGCCCAAGTTATCACTACAACCTTTAGCTTTGTTGCTCTTGTTACATTTTTATGAAAACATGGAAGATAAAATTCAGTCATGAGAAAAAATGAGCAGATTAAATTGGTATGTAATTTTGTACTGAGCCATTATTTTTCACATTTTAATCACTTTTTACGTACTTATATCTGTTCAACAAAAGATGAGATACGATGTCAACGTATTTGTTAATAGATAAATGTGGTATTTCTCCTCCATAAATAGTTCACAAAATATCCGCTAGTCCGGCCTGTTATTTAGACCATTAATAAATAAATTTGTCAATAAATAGATGTATCAAACAATAGTCATTGAATTGCTGTAGTGATAGTAAGACACTGTGGTCATTGCACGGCTGATAGAGAGGTGTTTGCTTCAACGAACACGCCTACTCCCTCCACCTCCGTCCATGTCCAGTCATTGTGCTGTCACCTGTGGTTCGCTCCAGAATGTATTTGTTGACAGGGTTATCAGGCTTTATGACGTTATTGGCGTGGTATTTTCCAAGAAATGTGACTTACTTCGAGTAGCAAAAATATCTTACGTCACATTTTTTTTTGACTAGTGTTTAACGCCCGTTTTTACTACTGAGGCATCACAGGCGGTGGACACTGATGATACATGAGATGAAATGATAAATTGGGATAGGCTTTTTATAAGGAAGGAAACGTTCCGGGCCTAAGTTTAGGGCACCTCCCCGGCATTTGCAGGACGGTCCTGGCGGAATTCGAACCCTAGACCTCCCGCTTACGAGTCCGCGTCTTAACGACCTCGGCCGTCCGTGGCGGTATGTCACAATTGTGACCACTGCATGTCCTTTTCTTTCAACATATACTTCAAGATATCCATATATCACTTTTTTTTTTTTCACCGCCACAGTTGGCCGAGGTCGTTAAGGTGCATGTCGGGGTTGGAATCCCACCGGGACCGTCCTCCTTGACTGAGATTTTTTCCAGGTTTTCCTCAGTCCTCATAAATGACAAATGCCGGGGAAGTACCCTAAACTTCGGCCGGGAATGTTTCCTTTAAAAAATCCTTTCCCAATATATAATTTCACCTCATGTATCACCAGTGTCCATCGCCTGTGGTGTATCAGTAGTAAAAATGGGCGTTAAACACTATCTAAAAACAAAACAAAAAAAAACACTCAATTAATGGTTCATTTTGTACAAGTTCCTCATGTTACGGTCCAAAAGGCAAAGTCTTTCGCTAAACAAATTGACTGTCCAAATTCGTTTATTTCTGTTTCCTGAGTTTCAAGAAGCTGATCAAATGGGATGAAGACATGGTCTTTACTTTTCCTGTTATGGTTAAACCGAACGCGTAGTTTCCGGCTCAAATCTCAGGAGCAAGTTATGTTGACCTTAGGGTTTTTTCGTGCTTTCCTCTGATCGTTTACGTGATGCTGCATGAGTATTTCCTTTCCACGAATTTTTTGCTCTCCAATTTCATTTCATTGCAGGGCCAAAGATGTTGTGTGCGTTGTGGCTGTGGCTTGCGCTTTGGAAGAGTTTCTGATTGGTAGCGGCAATTCTGAGGGGCTTGAATTTCTTGAAGAGGGAGGTTTACTGGTGTCAGGGTGCTCTGCCTAGAAACTTCTTTTCCTGATGAGGAAGTGAAATGTTTCATTGACAATGACACACAGCAGATCACCTTAGAACTTGAGACGGATGCTTTTTTTTCACAGTAAATTAACCATCTAGTTTTGAGATAGTTTTGAATTTCAAATGTCCATTCTTTTTGTCGATTGATTTATTTCAGGTTTTCCTCAATCCTTATAAATGGTAAATGACGGTGAGGTACCCTAAACGTACGCCTGGAAAGATTCTTTACTTAAAAAAAAGGTCTTTCGCAGTTTATCATTTCATCTCATATTTTATTAGGTTGATATAAAATTAGACTAAATGCCCATCATGCCACCAAAAATAAGAATAC
The DNA here is from genome assembly GCA_030762175.1 of Metallyticus violacea. Lineage (NCBI taxonomy): Eukaryota > Metazoa > Arthropoda > Insecta > Mantodea > Metallyticidae > Metallyticus > Metallyticus violacea. The sequence continues at coordinate 74,878,216 of CM060836.1, forward strand.
ATGCTATTGACCAAGAAATGGGCATTAAAAAGAAGAAAAAGTTAACTGCAGTTCCATTATACAAGATGAATTAACTACTAAGTAAGAAGAGGTGAAAGTAGGAAAAGAAATCAAAGGAGTACAGAACGAAGGAAAAGAAATTGTTTTGAGCTTATTAGATAAATCGTGTATTAGGTTTTTAAATCGTATATGACAAAGAAGTCGTAAAAAACCAAATCATAGTAATTAACGATTAGGCACCGATATTAGTACTTTTAGTAGGGAGAATGAAAACCAATCAGCAGGAGAAGAAAGGAAGCAAATAGACGGAAGTGTGAACGGTATGAATACTGATAATGAAGAACAGATTAAAATGGGAAACATAACTTAAACTTTAAATCCTGAAGTAAGTAAAGCACAAGTTCAACTCCGACAGCTGCTGACGCAACGTGAGGCAAATTTACGCTGACTTAGATATGACGTTGCAACTCAGTCGATTGGAAGAGCGAAGAAATTTGATTGCGTCTTTGCGACATTTTATACGAAAATAACACGGTAATGATGATTCAATTATTTTCCCCGTACCTAATGCAATATATCGTTTAGATTTCGTAAGTATGCATTTAACAAAATAGTTTTTTTTTCCTAATTTAATTTCTTATGACGCTTTACTTCAATCATTTCAGTACCAAAGTTTATCTCACAGAAGAAATCGTCACTTGTTACTTTTTCTTTACAAACAAACTATTACACAATAAGGTTGATGATTCAAACATAAGACAGTCAATATGCTTTTATATTCTAAATATCTCACCAAACCGATTTCGTAATATCTTTTTTATTCCAAGGGTTAACACTGATGCGTATAAATATTCTTTTATGCTTGGAATGCAAACATTATATAATAAATTACATTATTTAACTGATATATTCAATATGATCTGTATACTTTCGCTTTATGCTGTGATGATTTATTACAAAATATACATTGATTAGCTTATCATGTACTAACATTATTATTTTTGTTTTGTTTTGTATTTGTAACTGTTCTGTCATATTTGATATATGGTATCCTGTTTTTATTTTGTTTTATTTTTTCGTTGTCTTATAATTGTAAGGTTTGTGTCTGATTAAAAAAATATTGTAATTGGGAAATCTGTAATGTTCACAAAATAACTAAATAAATATGAAAGGAGATTGAGCACTTAGGCGTAAACAAGGTATTTAAGCCCTTTGCACTCTGTTATGGGGTAATTGTATTCGACAGTAGTCAAAGATGGCCAAATTATGTCCATATTGGCGTACACTATTCTAAAGCACCCCGAAAAAAAAAAAGAATCCCTTAAACCATAATTTTCAACAATAATTCCAAAACAACCCGAAAATAATCCTTTTAAAATAAAAGGCATAAACATAAAACAAAGTACCTATAAGAAACCATATAATTACAACAATAAAAATATTCTCAGTATTTTGACGAAACAATTGGGCAATAATTCAAAATCAAAAAAAAATCTATTAAGACGAAATTAAAAAGTTTAAAAATACAAACGACTCCTAGAATAAGGTTAATTAGAGTATAAACTTCCCAGACAAAAAAGAGTTTAAAACAGGGACAAAACATCACTTGTATTACACAGGCCATGTTTATTAAAATTGGACAAATTAAGCACAAAGAAGCAAACAATATGATGTCAGAATTGAAAAAGGCAGCCGAGGAATTAAAGTTGGATATTTTTAGTATACGAGAGCCATATACCTATAACGAAAAAGTTACATATATTCCAATCAGAAATAGAACGATAAGTCAAGGCGATAGTCCAATGGCATGAATAGAATAATCTATAACCCTAATTTAAAACATTGCACAACTAGGCGACCCACACATCAATTATATTTAAGCTACATATGAATAAGGAAATTTTATTTTAACAAGTTAATACTTTCAATTCAGCCATTACTTCCCTTTCGCAAGGGAAGTAAAGCCGTGGGTCCCGTGTCGTACATTTACGGCACGATAAAGAACCTCAGGCCTGAAAGAAGAGGCCTCTGAGCAAAATTTGTCGGCCATTTCACACCCTGAATTGAATGGGACGCTGATGACCTGAGATGTTAAAGAGCGGCCATAAGTAAAACAATTCAACAACAACAATGACACATTTATCTTGTTCAAACTTCATTGCACAAATTCAGCGGTTGTCCACCCTGCTGTACAGGCAGGCCCTTTAACACATCTGCTGCGCGTAGGACCTATGCGATCTTTCGTAGGCGATGCTAGCAAATAAAGTACATTCTCTGCGCTGAACATCCCAAACTGAACCACTTTCTAATCTTCTTTGTCTGGATAAAGTACACACGTCAGCTATAGTAAAGTGTTATGAGAAGAAGCTGTATATACTTCCATATATAAGGAAGCTGTATATATGCTTATGTATTGAATTTATTTTATAATGTACACTAAATATCTTATTAGAACAAATTTATGTTATTTTCCTTTATTTATATTATATGATGAGGAATTTGAAATATTATGTATTTTACAAACAAAACTTTTTTAAACAAGTAAAATTGTGAAGATAAATATAGCAATGGAAATTTTGGTATTTAATTCTTATTTGCTTAAGCATTCAATGTACGCATTGTATAATTATAGTTGACTCTCTTTCAGATAGGGATATACCACCACGGGTGGCCCAGGTCGTAAAGTAGCGGACTCGTGAGAGGGAGGTCTGGGTTTCGAATTCCTGACTAAGGTTTTTTCAAGGTTTTCCTCAGTCCTCATAAATGGCAAATGCAGGCGAGGTACCTTAACTTAACTTGGAACGTTTCGTTCCTTAAAAATTCCTTTCCCAATATTTCATTTCATGTATCATCAGTGTCCTCCTGAGGTGCCTCAGTAGTAAAAACGGGCGTTAGATACTATTGAAAAAATCAGGTATAATGTTAACAACGGTACAGTGCTCTAGCTTTCAGAGCTAAATTTTGAACCTAGTACAAAAATTCAAATGTTAATTCAAACTTTGATCAATGTTGGAGTGCATATTAGAAAATGCAAATAAAGTATATCTCTAGAACAATTCGATAATCAGTAGTTCTGCCAGGGAAGCTCAATAAAAACGATCATTATTTCATAGTTCAGGCACTAAATATTTACCAATCCAACTTAAAGCTCGTTCAATTTCAGCCAATCACGGTCGACTGTAATTGCAATAATTGTTCAAGAACTGGAAATTAGCAATTGTCTGCATATTATTGCAGACACAATTGTTCATTGTACAAATTCTACTTTTAAACAAAAATGAAGAAAATTTTCTTAAAAAATGTAGATGAGCGTTCCATGCTATTGCATTAATATGCAGTTATATTAAACTTATTATAGTATATATATATTTTATTTTAATACTATTAATACTATTTATTTGGCAAATAGTCTTAACAAGTGGCACTCCGAGTACCATTTATGATTATGTGTAAACATTTCTAAAATAGGTCATAAATAGAAAGAGGAACCCTACTGAAAAATATTATTTTCCATGAATATATATAATTTTGCTATAAATACTATTACACACTTCTGAAAGGAGCTTTGTCTTGGTGATCAAATAACAATTAAGCTACCAGATACCATCACACTCATTGTTGAGCTCAGGTGCAACAGAAGGAGTAAATTACTTGTTTATGGAAATTACGAAAACCTTGAAAACTCACCAAGCGATCCCTAACAAAGATTATAAGCAGTAAGGTGTTTGTGTAGCGTTCTTGTTGGTGACCGAATCCAGAAGAAGAATCCAGTTTTGAAGCCCACAGTAATGGCTACTGATATGTGCAAATACTTGCTCAAAGTGCGCTGACAAGACCTTTCCGCCTCAGTAATGAGCATTTTTAACAGCAGAATTAAAGTAGCAGCAGGTGCTGAGAAGGACGTGGCTGCTAACAACGGCCACTGGAGAATTCTTTTTTTGCTGATGCTTTTAAAGAAAGCTACGACCTTCAAAACTTGACTTAACAAGAAACCCATGACACGATCTCAAAGGCCCAAAGTAACTACAATCCTGCTTCAGTATGATTTAGTTGGGAGTTAGTCACAACAGGAATTGAAGACAGCTGCCAAAGTGCAAGAGAGCTCTTTCTTTGCATACCACAGCAATACCAGAACGAATTGCTTTACTCTTAAGCAAGTCTCACACTTCAGAGAAAATGAAACGAGAGTATAAAATAAACTGATAATATCTTAATGTTAGAAGGGGCTTACACCTGAAACCGTTCCTGAAAAATAAATCATAATTCAGGACGTCTAGAATGTGTATAATACTAGGGTGTTCTTAAAGCCCTCGGCCTGACCAAACAAATACAAGATTTAGAAGTGTTTTCTTATTTTTCAACATAATTACCTTGTAAATCAATACACTTAGCCCAACGGCTTCCAACTTTTTAATATCCCAGTAAAATAAGATTTGTCCATCTCAGCTTCAACCTCGTCATTTGATGTGAATCTTCGTGTACCCAGCCATTTCTTCAGGTTTGAGAACAAAAAGTAATCTCTGGGAACCAAATCAGGCGAATATGGCGGATGTGAAATCATTGGAAGTTTATGCAGTTTTAGATTAACAATCCCTGACCTGTGTGAAGACGCATCATCTTCATGAAAGGATTTTTTTCGGAAAGTGTGGACGTTTTACGTTAATAGCATCCTTCAGTTGGTCCACTCCCCCTTGAAGGTTCTGGTATTCTGGAGGTAGTTTTACAAGCACCACACCATGAGAATGCCAGAAAACCGTAGCCATGACTTTTCCTGCAGATGGAACTGTTTTTACTTTCTTTGGTGCACTTTCACCTGTTGCCACCCACTATTTAGACTGTTCCTTCGTCTCTGGCGTATACTGGTGAATCCATGTTTCATCTACTATTAAGAAAGGTCGGAGAAACTCACGGGAATTGCGTTTAAATGTCTAAACACTCTTACGAAATGTTCATTTCAATGCGTTTTAACCCCACGAGAGGAAAGCTTTCTCGTACCCAAAACTTCGTGTAAAAAGTAGTGGACAAGGCCTGTCGAGGTCTTTGTAATGTCATCTAAATCGTGCACCTTCAATCGCGAATCCTTGAGTGCGACATAGTGAATTTTTACCACAATCTCGTGGTTCGTAGCAGTTTTGGGACGCCTTGAGCGCCCCTCATCTTAATAAATGTATGACCACGTTTAATTCAGTAGCCCCACTTTTTTAGGAGTTGAAAACGAAGGGGGAATACTCTTTTAATGTGCAATCAAACCTTTTTGCATTTCTGCTGGGGTTAAACCCTTCAAAACGAAGTGCTTTATCAGAGCTCGTATCTCAGCTTTATACATGTTAACACTAGTTTGTTTACACGATTATCACAAAAACGTTGCATCTGAAACTATACAGCGCGCGATCTAATGGATGATATTTAATAACTATTTTGTGACCATACTATTGTCTCCGAGTTAGGCCGGGAACTTGTAGAATACACTTCACATTACAGTAATGCTAAAATTCGAAGGGTTTTTGTTAAAGAATATTTGTATATTTTTTTTGACAACATACCTTTACTCATTCTCATAATTTTGATGATTTTTTTCCAAAATAGTCCTCGTTAGATGCAATGCACCTGTTTCAACGTCTTTGCCCGTCTTCAAAGTCATGCTTTGAATATTTTTTGACAATTTCTCCAGAATCGCCTCCACCTCCTTCACTGTTGTTTCTTTGACAGATTTCTTGATGCGTTCCTGCCCTGCTGGAACTCATTTACCAAAAGTCGAATGCATCAATTAGTGTAGACAATATTCTCTCATGAATTCTCTTTGCTGTTTTCACTTCCAGGGAAAAGAAATTAATCACATCAAAGTGCCAAATAATGAATTATAACCGGAATGATTTGTGATTATATAATATTGATACCTACAGAACAAACTTTGTGATCACATATATTGATGCTGCTGTTACCTTCTATTACTATGCGAATCAAGTCAGTTATCAAAACACTGCACCGTCGTATAAAATGTGCACGAGATTATTTTTTTAAAAAATGCACTGTCGCGTATCTCAGCGCCGACTTAGTGAACCAGATGCATATATGGAGGTGATGCAAGACGTTTAAAACGGCTGGGAGAAGTCGTTTAAAAATAATTTGCTTTCAGAACTATTAATTTAGTGTATTTTCCGTAAATAGATGGAATGCAAGTGTCGGACGTATAAGGTAATCCCCAAATGTAAGGGAGCATATGGTTAAGGGCAGTGCTGTTTAAGTGCAGACTGCAGTATTGCATGTTACGTTCCTATTGGTGGCTTGGGCTCAAGTATAACAACAGTCCAGACTACAAAGATGAGCGTTGTGCTGATGAAACAACGATAAAACGTCCGAAGCCCGAATTTGTTTCCCCCTATTTCCTTTTGTGCGAATTTTGAAGCTCTATCTGAAAGTAATTTTAAATTAGTGGGGACATTCTGAACGCAGCACGTTCCATTATTTCGGGCGGCTCCCTTTTTCAGCGGGAATAAAACGTGAAAGTTGGGATGATTTATTCTTGGCCATTTATAACGGTCGGCCAATAAGTCGGCGCGACAAATGGATATAACAGTTACCCCCAGCCCACAACAATAATTCTTCTCTCGAAATGAACTTCATTTTTAAAACACTGGTATCCTTTGTATTGGCTCGCAATGAGACCAAACAACAGATATTGACTTATTGCCTGATTTACGACACGTACCCTCCTCTTGCATCCAGGGCTTCATATGCAATAATAATGAAATTGAAATATTTGGAAGTTATTAGTAACGACGGGTATATAGTAATGTTATACTCCACGGGGCGTAGATAAATATTTTTGTGTGGGGTGCACGCCTCCCTGTGTGTGGTGGATATAATTAACGGCCCTGGCGTGTGCTCTACACAAACACACTTACTGCTTGATGCTGTTCATCTTTTTTTTATTTATTTTTTGCAAAAATCCTAATGGCGTGACGTATGAGAGTTTTGTTAACCGTGCGTTGTTTTTGCTTTTGTTCCAGGACGTGCAGGATATTCTAGATGTCGCCATGCCCCGACAGAAGGTAGGAAACAATCAGCATAATGAAATAATTAATGTGGAGGGTTGGAGCTGTTGCGTTAAAATGTTCAGTAGTAAAGGATGGAGCGATATTAAATAACAAAAACGAACTGTCACTTCCTTTTAAACAGGATAACATACTTACACTTTTCCTGTCCTGATAAATGAACTTGCAAGGCTTAAGAAGAGATTTTTTTTGTGTTTTATTATAATAAACAGTTCATAATCAACAAAAATGTACTATAACTTTCACACAGCAGGGTTTAGAATATGTTTTAATTAAAGCCCTTCTTGACATCTGCACTACTTGCCAGCGACATTTAATTCTGTTTTCAGTTTAAGCCCCTAGGCACAAAAATGACACGTGGGGTGAGTCTAAACATTGCTGTGAAAAACAATTATTTGTTCAACATCAACACTTGAGGGAAATACAGCAAATGGTTAGGAATATACGATCATGCAAACGTATAGAGTATTTGCTACATTGTTATGAATATTTCCATTCTGTATAGAGAAGTCTTAGACCATGCGCCAGTTTTTTTCCCCTCATTGCTCCTCGGTCTAGATGCCAACGATATCCCTGTGTCATACGAGGGTAGGTCCATAAGTTTCCGTCCTAACTATTTTCTAAGTATGATAAAGACAAAAACTATATTTCACTTTTCAATATAGCTACCCTTTATTGCAATGCACTTCTCACATCTTTGAATTAACATTTCAAATCTCCCCAAAAATAGTCAGAAATCTTATCAGCAAAGTGGACATAAACAGCACCCATAACTTCTTCGTCACAATTAAATTCCTTTCTCGAAGGTCCTTCTTGAATTTTGAGAAGAGGAAATAGTCACTGGGAGCCAGATCTAGGCTGTAGGTGAATGGTCGATCTTCTTGAAGTCACATTTCTTCACAGCTTCCTTTGCAACAACAGCTGTGTGTACAGGCGCGTTGTCGTGAAGAAGGCGCGCACCACCACTCAGCTTTCCTCGCCTTTTCTCTTTGATGGAGGCAGGTAATCTGTGCAGTAGGCCAGCAGAGTACTCCCCATTTACTGTGATGTTTCCATCCTTGAAGTTCAATGAAGAGTATTTCTTCACATTCCCAAAAGATTATGGCCATGAGTGACGTTGGTCTTTAGAGGCGGTGCTTCGCCAGGTTTACGCCACTCCGTTAATTCTCTTTTGGACACGAGATTATAGTAGAGGATCATTGGTTCATCTCCTGTAACAATGGTTTGCAGAACTTCTCTCTCGTTGACACGGCAGAGCTCCAAAAATACCTGACAACAGATGACTCGTTGCTGCATTTCTACTGATGATAAAGTGTAGGCACTAACTTATTCATGTTTAAATGTTCATGAATAATTCGAAGGACTGTTGTTTTAGAAAGACTCAACCTTGCTGCTATTTCTGTAACTTTGAGTCGCCGGTCTTTCATAATTTCTCCTTCCATAAGAGCGATGGATGTTTTCAGGAGTGACCACCTCCAAGGGCCGACCTGCACGCTTTTCGTCTTCAATGCTTTCTCGACCCGTTCGAAAAAGTTTGACCCATTCTTTTACGGTGAATATGGGGGGGATGCTTCCCCATATACACCGTCCAATGGCTGTTTAATTTCATTTGGAGTAAGTCTTTCTTTTGTGAAGAACTTAATAACAACACGAAACTCCATTTTGAACACGTCACAATCTTCTACACATATCCTTATTCATGCAACTATATCTGAACAAGTGAACACTTCGGAGCGGAAGTTACAGCAGCAATTATTTGCTTAACAAATAAGGCAAGGCACCAGATCACCTTATCGGCGAGGCCGGAATCTTATGGACCTACCCTCGTATCTAAATTGCAGCATAAACTTTGATCCTCTCCCTGTGACGTCATATACCCTTATTTGCGTCGGCATATATATATAAAATAGTGTTTTGCGCCAACTTTTTGCTTTTGAGGCGGTGAACAGTGTTTTACATTATATGCATTTGTACACTGTAAAATATTTTAAAGGGGGGGGGGAACTCGAAGAGGACGGTTCTGGCGGGAATCGAACGCCAGACTTTCCGAGAACTTACCTTTAAGACCACCGCGGTTCAGGCCCATGCTGATAACTTGTTTCCCGAAGGAATTGTTTCAGAACTATGAGGGTTTTGCTGTAGCTTTTGTTAATTATTGGAGGGACGAGGGAGGGCTGTTATACTTGTTGGAAACAATCAATGATAAAATATGACCAAAGTGTGAGCTTTTATTGTATAATGTTGTTTCGCATTTCAATTGCATTTTTTCATACTTTTTCATTTAAATGTATGTAGCATTTTATCGCACATTTAAAAGACGAGCATGAAAATCTAAAATACGCAAATGCAAGATTTTAGACAGATTTCATATTTTATTAAAAAACACGGATGTCACCCGATAGATGTACAACGAATCTACAGGACTTCCAGAATATATCCTTACTGCTCATACAGGGTTTTGCGTTTTGGCAGCTGGACATGCCACAGCCGGCCGCGCCTTGTGCGTCTTGTATTAATCGCACAACAAACTCCAAATTTCCTATCATAAAGAGAGTTTCTTGTATACAATTTGTTATTTCAGAACGCCAATAACGAGTGTTTTGAGTGTTCACACGTCTCGTCTAAAAAGAACACAAGCTGTGGGTCGTTTAATCCTTCAGCCAAAATTGAAAGAAAACACTTGCAATAACGCACACATGCTACGGGCTCACATTTTCATAGACAATGAATATATTCACTTGTAAAATTTGAGTTTTTAACTCGTTTATTGCTGTATGTGAACAAGACATTGAAACCCCAACTTATTGTGCTAATTTCGATAATGATTTTGTTAGCGAATGTTCAAGATTTGCACCAGTTTCGTCTCTTCTGTCTTTGGTTAAAATTGTACGCCTTCGTATCTGTTTCTTGTTTTGCACGGAGCCAGTAGCATCAAATTTATTCACAAAATCGTGAATTGCAGTTTTGAATCGTAAAACCCCATTTGAGCTGTGAGGGAATGTGTTCTGAAAGTACAGCACAGGCATTTTTTCAAATATAAGACACATTACATATTATAGGGGAGCAAATTAGATGCGTGTAATGTTATACTACTGATTAGATATCGGTTTTAAAATATCAAAATACAGAAATGCATAGGAAACGTACTGTATATGGATGTTGATAAAGTAGGAAGTATTTATTAAATATATGCATGTGTATATGAAAGTAGGTATGTATATTAATGCGCTATTTGGATAATTGAGTATACTTCACAAGTGAAGAGATTCAAAAGTATGCAAAGTTATGCGAAATATAATTTGTGTAGGTAGGTATTTTCGGTGATTCATATGTATTATATCTTATCAGCTTACCTTTGTTAGTTGGCTATAAATTCACCTACTTATATTAATTCTGGTATACAGAATAAAACGATTTTTAGATAAAAGTCCAGAATTAAAGTAAAATGCAGCGTTAGAGATAGTTGTGAAATCTTTAGGAAGGTCTGAATTAGAGCGTCTCCTCTGGGTCGGGCCGTGTACACAGACAAGGCATTTTCGCGTTCAGTCGAAAGGCTTCGGCCAAAGCAAAAGGAAGGCTGACTATTGTTAACGAACTGTGTGTGTTATCAAGGAAAAGGGTTCTTATCCTTCTCATCACGTTTGATCCTCCGGTGAAAAGACCCAGTACCGTCCATCTTCCTTGACCAGGAAGAAGGCACAATGAATGGCGGGGCCACCTCATGAATATCGAGATAGCGGAACAATGGCGGCCGGGGAGGATTACTCCCCGCCTCCTCCTCGTCACTAATTCGACCTGCCGCTTGTCATCGCCTTCCATGGTCAGCCTTTCAAGTCGAATGCTTTTTCTGCTCTTCTGCCGAAAGAGAAACGAATTTAGACTCGTCTCTGTTGTGAAATTTACTTTGCTGTTAAGTTTAAAACCTGCGCTGCTTTTGAATGAATGAACTAACAAAGTCTCTCGTCAACAACAGGGCAGTCCTTTTTGGCAAAGGCTTCATCGTGCATCGCTAACAGCCAGGGATTTGCTTGGATCTTTTCTGAAGAACGGGCTTGCTAAATTTGGCGCGTTAAAAACAGCAATCTCTCGAAGGTTGATCTGAAATTACCAGTTATTACAGTTCATTTCTTGAAACCTGCTAATGCACTTACAATTTTATGTTATTTTATTTTGAATGTCCTCATATAATCATCAAATATTATACTGATTATTAAACAACACACATTTTTCTTATTGTAATCATTTTTGTCTTTGTGTGTAACAAAATTCCAATGCTAACTTTGCTATCTAAAAGATAGCACTAGTGATTTTTCCACAAGCTGTAGACTGCAATTGACTGAGCTCTGCAGCTCTCGTCTGATTCCCACGCTTGAAATCTGACCGGGGAGCCGAGGGGAGGTCAGTACGAGTTTAACTCTAGGAACGTAGGAATGCGTTCTTATGTGTTGAGTGACAGTGTGTATTCATTAAGCGGCGTACTACAGTAAATTAATTATAAATTAATTACGTTAATACGACTCAATTAAACATTATATTTCCCAAAGAGTATTTACAATTCATACGTGTTCGATTCACAGATTGGTAAATAAATTTCGTGAAACGGGAAGTAATCTTGATAAAAAGCGTACACAGTACAGTACCCACAGAAGAAAAGTTAGATAACATTGAACATGCCCTGGAACATTTACCTAAAAATCATCTCTACGTCTTTCTCAGCAAACAGGAATTTTCTATTCCTTTGTTCGAAAGGCTACAAAGCTACTGAAACTGAAACGCTATAAAATTACTGTAGTGCAAGAACTTACCGGGTGACCCTGCATTCAGGAGTAGATTTTCTGAATGACTTGAGCAGTATTGACCCAATTAAATTTCTTTAGGGTTCGATCTAAGTGGGTATGTTAATTCACAAAACAAACGATACTAGAGTTCAGAAAAACCTAACCTGATTTTCGAGGAACCTGCATGATCAATCAACAGACAGGAGTGGATGTGAGGGAATAAATTACTTTTTTTTTAAAAAAAAAAGAAACAATAGTGATAGATGGGTACTTTTCACACAAATTAACTGTAAGAGAACAGTTAAAAGACTTCCCAACAGGATTCTGCGACAGCACACACAACCCATATCTCCTTGCACACAATTTGTTAAGTATTCGAAGATAGAGTCACCACTCAGTCCCGAGAAGGAAAAATCACCCATTATTAAGTACAATATATTTTTATAGCAATTTTCATTCATGTTGGGGTTAACCTGTTTGTTCATTAGTTTGCCAAACCGAGTTAGTTGTCTTTGTGGCATTTTGGCAGGTGATATGGAAACCCTAATATTCTGATTAAATTCCTTAAGGACACTTGTTTGAGATTTTAGGTTAAAAAAAAGTGTTTTTTTTTGGCATTATACACCATAAGAAATTACACCCATATATAAAGTTTGTTTTTTGAGGGGAATTTAAATTGTTTAAATGACACCAAATTTTTACATAGCACATTCATTCTTATATTCTTTTGTCATTTCATATTTTTAACTTAAGTGCATTTTCCTTTAAAAAAAAATGTATGCAGGATAGAGTTATGAATTCTTTTGGATGTGCAAAACACATTGCTCTATATAGCTGGTGAAAGTTTATAATTTATGCATGAAATTTCTGGGGGAAAAAATAAAGGTTTATAATTTGCATAAAATAATGACACTATATGCAAATAATTTCAAAAAATTAAACGTTCGCTTTAAATTACAAATTATTTCATCAGCAATGTTATGTAGCATATTTTGAAACTACTTTTAAAATCTGGGGGAGGTGGGGTTAATAGTTTTTGGGAAAAGTGCACTTAAAACAGAAAAAAAAGTTCAAAATTAATATTTTTTTGTTTATGAAAATAATTGCAACATAATTAAGGCTAGTCAACATTAAAACAGTTAATAATTTAGAAATAACTGCTTAATAAGTGAGAAACATTTCATTTGGATAGAAAATATACTTTTTCATAAAACCCACTTATAATTTGTTGAGGTTCAACACGAAAATTATCATTATATCCCTAAGTGACTTTAACAGTATATTACAAGTGTTGTTGTAGATCAATATTGGTATGTACTGAAGATTTAAGATTTTTGACTGAACTTTTGGCCTTAATATTCAGGGTATGTTTTAATAATAGAATTACATCGTATGTTGGGAGGGGCACCATCAGATTCAGAACAACAATCTCATTTGGCAACAACACGGCAATAGGGTTCAAAGACCTCATGAAATTCAGCACCACATAAAATATTTCATTACTATCAAAGAAAGTAATTAACAGTGTCTGGTTCAGATTAAAATTTGTGAAATGCCAAAATACAAACTTGGCTTTCACGATTGGGAAATACCCTACTGTATAACTACCTTACCTATTTATCGGGTTTATATTTTAAATGTAAAATATATGTATAATAATTTGAACTTACATAGTTGCAATACTTTAAGCACCATTTTTGGAGAGGATTCTAGGGTAGGCCTTTTTACCGTAACTATTGCTACTTTCGGCCAGTAAATATTTTTATATCTATTATTTAGGGGTTTGCTCAGTTCAGACCTTTATGGACATGATCCGCGAGTCGAAAAAGTTTTTAATACACAGATCTAGATCTAATTCTAGGGTTTTAATAATGATAATACTAATAATTCGGAATCTTTTTTTTTTTTTCTTAGCGTTTGCTCTTCTGCTAAATGGAATTGTTTACTTTCTAAAGGGAAATAAACGCACAAACGCACTAGAAAATTTTCATAAACTTATAATTCAGAAGGGCCTGCAGAAAAATCTGGAACTAGATCACTATTGTTTCTTGAGCATGCGCCAATCACAGCAGCGATGCGGTTGTTGACAGTGATATGTTGTTGACTTTGTATATTTACGAACTCTCTTTTATAGCTCAGGTCATCAGCGTCCCATTCAATTCAGGGCGTGAAACGGTCGGTAAATTTTGCTCAGAGGCCTCTTTTTCAGGCTTGAGGCTCTTTATCATGCCGTAAATGTACGACAAGGGACCCATGGCTTTACTTCCCTTCCGAAGGAAGCCATACACCCGAATAAAAATCCATCGACCCTAGCCGGGATTGAACCCGCGATCTTTGGCTTAGGAGACAAATATGGTTACCACTAGGCCACCAGGACCGACAGGAGACTACTTCAAAGGCTGTTAAACACCGTGGGTTATCTGGAAGACCCGTCTTGTGACGGATTTACAACCCTGTGTAGTTGTAACTTTTGCTCATGCCATAATGAACCAATTGTTCGTTTGCCTGTGTTTTGCTTCCTACCTACGAGGGTAGCCTATATTCAGTAGTCCGTTGTGGCACAACTCGGCAGTAAATGCCACATACTTTCAATCGTATATCTTAGATTTCGCGAGTTAACCCTTTTCGCAAGAAACAGAAAATATAGTTGCCATTATTTATGAATGACCTAATCCTCTCTCTCTACATACATATGTAGGTATATATGTATATATGTATGCATATATACACATGCCACGAGTTCGTAAATAGGGTCTGGCATGGATTACCCAAGGGGCATGGAAAGGGATTAAAATAACAGATGAGATTAGCAGAGAAAATATTTGCTTTTTGTGGAGACAGAGAAAACTAGCAGCACATTCTAATGGACTGCACACATACCGAACAGTGGAGGTTGACTGCGCTTGGAGCTAAGTTTGTTAAGTCCAATAGGGATAGGTTAGCATGTTGGAATGTGTTTGCACAGAAGACAACTAGCCAAAGCTTGGTTCTTTTCCTCGAAAAGTACTTGAAAATAGGAGCGCTTTTTTGTAGTAGAAGGGCTCTTTCATTGTGAATGTGTATACATATATACAGAAGGTGTCAAAAATGTATACACACTTCAAGCAAAGAAAAAACTGTGTTAACATAACAGAACTAAACCCACACAAACGGAAAATGATGAGCACTAATCATCTTAGACTTTTACAGTTACAACAGTTGCTCAAAATGCCCACCATCGGCGTCGATACACTTCTGAGTACGTTGAACTACTGATTGAGCAACGTTTGCGAAAGTGTCCTCAGCGATTGCAGCACATGCCGTTTCAATTTCTTCCCGAAGTGCTGCCAGTGTAGCTGGTTTTCTACAGTATACAACATCCTTAAGAGTTCCCCATATGTAGAAGTCCAACGGCGGTTCTGTTCTGTACACACTCTCCATTGCCTTTGAACTTCAACATTCTCGGTATTCCAATACACTTCAAAATTACTTTCCGCTGTTCAAACGATAATCTTGACTCCATTTTGTTGTAGCAACGCTATCATAATGTATGTGAGTCGCATCTGTTTACAGAACATCATACTACACATTACTGTTGTTTTTCGGTCTAACTTTGAAATATATCAAATAGATATCTACTGTGAAAATGTGCATGCATTTTTTGGAACCCTCGGTATATAATATTTTGGAACAAACGAAGTAGACACTATTCTCTCCATTTTAATAAAATAAGTACATCCCGTCAATTTAAGGTGTTTTTATAAAATTATGCATTTCAAATAAAATATTTTTTCAACATGTGTAAAGCATTGCAGTCACTGACAACTGTTGCTTGGAGTTCGAGTCCGGCAGTAGCCCTGTGTTGTGTTTCTCTTGACGTGGCAGTCAGTTCGTGAGAGAATGTTAGTGAGTGTATGTCGGTCGCTCCCAACGCCCTCCTTTTTCTTCTTAAGGTAAAAATGGGAGGCAATCAATTCCTTTCAGCAGCGGAATGCAAGCCTTCACCCGATGACTGATAACCAATCTCCTGCATAACAACAGTACGCTTCAAGTGAAACTCATTTTAATCTTCTTCCCGAAACACTACAGGGACAGGTTGTTAGTTCGGGACATCTGCACTTAAATAGCGGTAAAATTTTGAAATATTGAAGAGAGCAGCACGTTGAAATAAAAAGCTCTTTCAAAAGAGCACCATTAATTTATGTACATCAAAGGCTACACAATGCATGAAAACGGATTAAACAAGCAACAAGAATGTGTGAGTATGTGATATATATATCGCACATATATATCACAATTTCAAGTGTGACTTTTTCTGAGTGTTTTATCCTTATCTACTGTTTTATTACTGTTAATTTATTACATTGTTAATAGTGTTACTTTATTTTTATTTTTCATTTATATTATTTGCACCTCTGGTGTTGCTTTTAACTTTGCTTATTAAGCTTTATTTGCTTTTGCTTGTTTTGCTTTTGACTTCTTTACTATTTATCTATTATTCTTTTATTTTATTTCTTACGTTCTCTGTGTTTTCTAAAAGACTTTATAGTTAGTAATTTCAAGTGTGACTTTTTCTTAGTGTTTTATCCTTATCTACTTTTATTATTACAGTTAATTTATTACGTTGTTAATAGTGTTATTTTATTTTTATTTTTCATTTATATTTTATATATACAGAGAGAAAAAATGTTATTATTACGTAATATTTAAGACCGTCGTATATATGTTATTATGTAAGCTTTGCAAAGCATTTTATATTGGTTTAACTTCTACTGTTGTTTCGCTAAGTATGAACAATCACAGACGTTCTGTTAAAACCAAGTCTGTCTTGCCGGTTGCCCAACATCGCTGTAAGGAAATTGATGATGAATTTAATTTAACGTTTATTGGTGCGTTACCTACTGATAGCTCTAAAATTTTACTCAGAGACAGAGAGATGACAGCTATATTTATACATAAGCGCATATACCAGCGAGTCCAGAAACCATTGAAAACGAAGAGCGTGCAGGTCGACCCTTGGAGGTGCTCACTCCTGAAAACATCGCCCTTGTGGAAGGAGAAATTATGGAAGACCGGCGGCTCAAAGTTACACAAATAGCAGCAAAGCTTGGCCCTTCTAAAACAAAAGTCCTTCGAATTAATCATGAACATTTAAACACGAATATGGTTAGAGCCTAGACTTCTTTCCTCAGTCCAAAAGCAGCAACGAGTCATCTGTTATCAGGAATTTTTGGAGCTCTGCCGTGGCAACGATAGAGAAGTTCTGCAAACCATTGTTACAGGATAAGAAACTATGGTTCTCTATTATGATCTCTTGTCCAAAAGATAATCAATGGAGTGGCGTAAATCTGGCGAAGCACCACCTCTAAAGGTCAAGATCATGGCCACAATTTTTTGGGACTGTGAAGAAATACTCTTCATTGACTTCAAGGAGAAAAACACCACAGTAAATGGGAGTATTATGCTGGCCTATTGCACATACTACATGCTTCCATCAAAGAGAAAAGACGAACAAAGCTGAGTGGTGGTGCACGCCTTCTTCACAACAACGCGCCTGTGCACACAACTCTTGTTGCAAAGGAAGCTGTGAAGAAATGTGACTTCAAGGAGATCGACCATCCACCCTACAACTCAGATCTGGCTCCTAATGACTATTTTCTCTGCTCAAAACTCAAGAAGGACCTTCGAGGAAGGAAATTTAAGTGTGACGATGAAGTGATGGATGCTGTTTATGCCATTTTGCAGACATGACTTCTGATAATATTATGGGGAGGGGGATTAAAATGTTAATTCAAAGATGTGAGAAGTGAATTGCAATAAAGGGTAACTATATTGAAAAGTGAAATATAGTTTTTGTCTCTGTCATACCTATAAAATGATTAGGCCGGAAACTTATGGATCTATCCTCGTATTCTGTAAGCAAAATATTTTCTGTATGTTTGCATTAGGAGTAAAGACACGTTTAATTTAATTAACTTATAACACCGACAAATTCATATTGTATCATAATACTATCATTCATAATTCTAATAATTAGAAGACGTATATGATATCACCTATTTCATAATTTTTCGGTTTAAAAATCTGAACGTTTCATACCAGTGGGCGGCAAGAAAACAAAAGCTATGATATATTTGTATTTGGAAGCAGATCAGATAGCATAAATTCAATCTTCGGATAGTATCCCACAGGGTGGATAGATGTTCTGGGGCGAAGGTAGTCTTTAGTGCCTATGCCCTAATACTCTATTTATCCTTAAGGCCTCTAAGGATATTTCGTTACAGATATTTTATATTTTAAGATTTTTAACCACCTTATCAGGGTTAATTCATTAGTGAAATGTGACCATTTTTCACACAAGTCGTGTGCTAGGCTAAGATTTGGAGTTCAGAATCAGATATAAAAAACTCAAGATCTCAAATCACATCTTACCGTGCTGATACTCTTACCATCTTAGCTACTGTGCCCTGCTAGATCAAAGCCGCCATTTCCCAAATGCAAGGTTTTGTCACTAAGAACTCGGTACTCTTGAATAATTATGACCATAAGTACTCCAAGGTTGCCAACATTTTTTGCTTACTAGAACGCATAAACAAATGTACGGATCACCATGATTGACTTCGAAGATTTGAAGCGCCGAATTGTAGCTCATAAAGAATAAAAATTTAAAAAACCTTAAATAAATAACTTCTTATTTTGGAGTTACCGAATTTCGAAGTAATTTTAAAAATCTCCCTAGCAGCACAAATATTTTTTTTCACAATAAAACTAGGCATATACAATTTCAACCAAATAAAAAGTAGTTTCTGAAAATCAGTGAAACCAGCTTATTAGGAGTGGGAGTTTACCTGAAAAACGAGTGGGGGTTAAAGCGAAATTTAAAACCCGTTCTAGCGGCCATATTTTAATTTTTTTAAACGAAACTCTGTATATACCATTAAAATAAAATAGGAAAATAGTTTCCGAAAATCAGTAAAATCGGTCTATTAGGAGTGGGGTTTAACTGAAACCCAAAACTTAAAAATCCCTATAGCGGCATCAATTTTTATTTTTTCAAAATTTGATATATACTATTTAAAAAGACAAGAAAAATGTTTCCAAAAATTTGGTAAATTTGGCCATTAGGAGTAGCGAAAGCCGAAATTTCAAAAACGCTCTTGCGTTTAGTTTTCCTTATATTGTTTTCAAATAAAGTTAGTTCAGCATATAAACATGTTTTATATTTAACAAAAGTATCGTCGTGAAGATAGCAAATGTGAAATATTAATCTATATGTCTGTGAGAATTATATGAGCGCTCTGTAATAACCTTCAGAAAACGTTTGCATTACATGTTTTTACTACAATAAACTTTAAATTAAATTTCAAAGCCAACGAAAATTGATGTAACTTTCGATTGTTTTTATATGCTTTGTATATTGTAGTTGTTTCTGAATAGTAACATGTTTTTGTTTTATTGAAACATATGAACATCATCATCTTAAATACACAATCTAACTCGAAACTTTTTGTCATTTCTCTATTTTATGAATGTAAAGGTAATACCAAGGGTTCAATTCATAAACAAGGTTAAATTTAAAAATGTTAAAAATACTTGCACAGTATAGCTATAACGGTCAATGGTCATACTACGTTTCATTTAATTAATAGTATACCATAATTTGTGTGGTTTAAACTCAACAACAATAATAATAATAATAATAATAATAATAATAATAATAATACCTACTTCTAAAAATGTGGTTTCTCTTTTGTAGTGCTCATAGGTTGTAAGAATTCTAATTTTCTTGCCCTAATACACACAGTATTTCATTTCATTAATAAATAAGCCCTAATTTGGATTTTATATTCAATTTTATTAAAAGTTATTCAACTCGGTAAGGAATTCTATTTTTAAGCAGTTCTTGCGAGACGGACATTTTAAATCTTGGCTATCTCTCTATGATGTTGACAGTAACCGACTCATTCCAGTGAGTGCCCTACCGTCTTTTGTTTTAAGGCAATGTATTGATATGACTAAACCTGCAGGAATCATAGGAGAAGAAAAACAAACCTTCTAGCACAATGTCCTTAACTATTTTTAGCACTGCTTTAAGAAATTAACTGCACTCCTTTAATAAATTACTGTATATATCTGAATATAAAATAATCCCCCCCCCCATTCTTTTACATTTTGAAAACTGGGAGTTGCCTTAACTTCGTGTATTTTAAAAAATAAAAGCCGGTCGGGACACTTTTTTCATGTTTCATTTGTACAGTTATTCGCTGCTAATCATGTGCGTCTTGTGGTGACGTCAAAAATAGCAGAAAAGGCGAGAAAGTAGGATAATGCAGGTTGGCCTACAAAAAATACTTTTGTGCTGCCTATGTTGCAGTAACCAATATCAATATTACTACTAGCAAAAACGAAATCGTTAATTTGAAATTAATTTTTTGTATGCATATTATAATATTGTAATTAATTCTAGTTTAGCGGTCGTTTTATTTGTGGCGTTCATGTCTTGTAGCAGCGATGCAGGCCTCGAAATAAAAACAGCATTGTCACACGTCCGTAACTCTTGATCACAGTTTACTCGACGTAAAACAAGTTAAACTCACTGCAACGACATACTAACTCAAAGAGATGCCTCTGATTTAGAGCGGCACTCGCAATGCATCTTAAAAGAAAAAACAAAACTATTGTAAAGATAGTTTAATTTTAAGAACATCTAATAAATAAATTAGTTAAATTACGCAATTTGACAAAGAATTTAATAATTTCCAAGTTAACAAATACCTGAATCACTGGCACAATTAACGAAGGAGTTGACCGCTTAATCGCTTAATAATAATAATAATAATAATAATAATAATAATAATAATAATAATAATAATAATAATAATAATAATAATAATAAAGAAAGGTAAGATCTTTAGGGAGACGCCGTCCTTTTGTGAAGTTAACACAAAATACAGCATGGTGATCTGCATGCTGTCCGTGTCAAAAGCCAAAAGGTATTTACTCTAAGTAAGCTTACGATCAACAACTCTTTGATGGTTATGAAGCGAGCAGGGAAAAGCACCGAGGTGAGGAAGATCTATTCCAACCAATAAGCAATAAACACTGCTACATGCTCTAACCAATTAACAGAGGACAAAGAACCAGAAACTTTGACTACTTGACGTGACATATCACATGGCAACCGTGCCTTTGTTACACTAATTGCAACAAGTGCATTGCCAAACCGAGGTAGAGGTACAATAGTTTCCCCTAAGGTAGTTTCAAGCTATTTAAGAAACACTTTAGTTAATTCCTTAAAAAACTGACGTGTGATACATTTCTGTGACATCTGTGCTTTGTACAGAAATAGCGTGATAGGGTGGGGTTGCTGTTAGTTTTGAAACACTGTCATACACCTGACTTAGGATGTTTGTTTTTAGCAACAAGCGTGATGACAATGGGGGAGAAACTCGGCGCGATAGCGAGCGCATTGTTGTGTACGCAGTAACGAGACAGGAGGGGGATGATAAAGTATCTGTCCATTATCGCCTGTGTTGGTTATAGGGAAGGGCCCGGAGCCAGTGAGAGGAGACTTGCTCTCAGATGACAGCTCTCCGCTGGGCTGGACATCAGCTGATTGTTGTGTGTGACATCGGCGAGATGTTTCCCGATAATGGATCTTAATGTCCCCGAAGACAATAGCAACCCCAACAAACACTCTCTACAGTTCCTTGTCACCTGATCTTCCAAGATTACAACTCCGCACCAATCCCCTCCCTTGTGTGTAACACTTGAAACACAAGGAATTTTATCAGTTTAGCGAATTTAGATGCTATAATCATTTTTTAGATATCTCAAAGATTGTCACATCATACTGTTTCAACTGTGTATCTATTACTTGCAACGTAATGACGTCACAGCCAGCCTCATCGATATTTCCTTCCGCTCAACTCGTGTCTTCTCCTGATGACTTCTGCTACCATTTTATGCAAGTTTTGCAGCCTCCCTTTCACTTTTTCGTAATATTGGAAAACTATGCAAGTTTTATCTTTAATTTAAACAAGAACAAGTCAAATCAGATATTGAAAGGATCAATGTTGTTTACATTTTAGGTTTCACGCTTATCCCCTGCCAAATCAATTTGAAATTTCAAAAGAAACCTCAAACTTTTGTTGTTTTTTTTATCGTTGCTAGCAACTTAGACTGTTATTATTGCATGAGTTTTGGCGGAACCATGCTATAAAACATGAACATTCAATATAATAGTTGTGTTTAGGTAATGAATTGTTTAATGAAGTTCTTTTTCAATCAACTTGTCGTGCAGTTTCTGGAAAAAGAAAAGTTTCTAAAACACTCATGGCAGTGAAGTTAAAACGCTCAGGGCTGCTCTGGTATGGTGTCATTTTACTCTGCTAATGTTATCCGCACCAAACTACAGCAGTTCAGTTGCAAATTGCTGCACCTACCTTACAGTCCTGAAATGTTTCTGCCCCTCAAAAGCAAACGATTCACTGTAGGAGACAATTGAAACCAAAGACTTCTTCTATAGAGGTATTTAGTGCCTCATTTAACAGAGGTATAAGAAGTGTTTGGTTTTCAAATGATCGACCTTAAAGAATTGGCTAGTAAATAAATCTGATGTAATTAAAATATATTTTAAGAACTTCATAAGATTTACGGATTCCATATAGCCTATAAACAGACAATTGTATTAACGTCAAATTATGACAATCATGTCAATAATGACAATTCTAGGATAGGAAAAAACTGTAAATATAGATACATAATTGTAAATAAAGGTAATAAGTAATGAAGTAAGATAAGCCAGTGGCAGAAAAATAATGGTTCAACTTTTAGACCTAAAAACCGTTAGATTATAGATTGTATTTATTGTATTATACCAATAGATCCTGGTGGTCTAGTGGTAACCATACTTGCCTCGTAGACCCAAGATCGAGAGTTCATTATAGGCAAGAGTCGATGGATTTTTTTCGGGCGTAAAAATCCTACGCATGACTCTCTTCGGAAGGGAGGTAAAGCCGTGGATCCCGTGTTGTACATTTACGGCATATAAAATAACTTCACTTTTGAAAGAAGTTGCCTCTGAGCAAAATTTATCGGGCGTTTCAAACCCTGAATCGAATGGGACGCTAATAATCTGAGATGTTAAATAGCGTCCAATTTAACATAGGAATAGTATATAAGAACTAATATTACTGGCAAAACATGTAATTAGTAATGTAAAGGACCTTGCTGCATAAGAAAAACAATGCTGATGTGGGCCTGCTAAAATTGATTCACTCATCAGAAGTGCATTTGATACACAAAAGAATCCAAGAGATAAATCGAAGTCTTCAAATGATAAACAAGGAAAACTGCCTATCCCTACCATGACTGAACAATAGCAGCCCTCATTTAAAAAAACTGACACATGCATCTTTATCTCACCTAAAGTATAAATTGCCACATTTCTACATCTCTAATTTTTCAGATTTACACAAGAAGGGAGATTAAAACAATTGAGATGGCCATAAGATCAAATACCTTGACGAAATTTGGTAACACGTACTATTTGTATGACAATTCTTGACACTCTATAAGCTCTGCATCCAAAGGTAAAAAAATTATGACGTTGCATAGCGGTAGTTCTGAGGGTTATGTAAAACATTGTTTCTTTTTATCAGGGGAAAAATTAGGAAAAGCAAAAAGGTTTGAGTACATTCTCATGGCCGATTTGGAAACAGCACAGAACACAGAATGAGTCTTATCCAACGCAACAACGGCGATTTACTGTCTCCCACATGTTTTGCGTTTCTTCCATCAGCTGCTGCAGTGTGATGCAAAATCTCCCATCGGTGCCTGTCCCGAAGTGAAGTTTAAGACGCTAAGGTTTCATTCTTAGACACTTTCCTGACACACCCCAAATCGTAGTTTGCAGCATGACCAGTTCCCTGTTGCCCTTTGCAGTTGATTTCCTAGGACTGTGTTGGTAAGCTTCTCTGACTTGGTCCACGGGTTTTCCGGCAAGGAGTGACACTCTGTGCTCTTTCTTTTACACAAGCACTCTGTCGCCACAAACGCCCGATACCTCCGCACTCACAGCCGAAGGCGACTTCTGTGCTACCCGATATACGACAATGACCTTTCGGACAACTACCGAAACATAATGTAACCAATGATACTGCAGACTGACTCCGAGTGCAAAGTTGACGTGTGCGAGGTCTACCATCTGCGAATGTATTTGTTGGAAGGAGGTTCTCGCCCAAATTCTGTGCGGATGTGGCACTGGATAATGGTAACAAACCGATATTGGTGCCATTCGAGAGGTCAATACTGTCCAGCTATTTCCTCGAGTCAAAGCAGCTGTATGCATACGGGCGTTTTCTTGGGACAGAAGAACTCGAATTGGTTGTTGTCAACTTTTTAGTCGATAAGGTCATTTATCCTCAATCAAAAGTTAGCAATAATTACATTGACTGTTCAATTTACCAAAAAAAAAAAAATAGATTTGGGAGTCTCCTAAAACTGTCAAGACAACTTAGCTGAATGGTGAGGTTTTGTTTTGAAAGCAGCGGATTTTCCTATTTTCTTGCTCGCTTGTTTCGACTACGGAGTTTAGCCATGTTACATCTGTTATTGATGCAGAAATATTTCCCCTTGAACCAAACGCCTGATATACTCCCTCGTTTGCAGCATTTTCACCTTCAGTGGATACCATCTTGCCAAAATTTTCCAGTTCTCCAAGTCATCTATTCAACACTTCCTAACTTATTTAATATAAGAAGCAATTTCAGATATTGTCAATCATCGGTCACACACGATGTGGTCCCAAACGAACCGTTTGTTTTCCTCCGTTGATTCTCTATAGTTTCTCGTCCTTCTGTGGAACTTTTGCTTGTTCATCCACGTGTGTCTTAGAGTCTTATCCGCAACTTTTATCTCAATCTTTGCAAAATTCGGCACCTTACTGGGCCAAAAACTTAATGGTTACACAATCAACACGTGTGCTTCTTGCTCGGACATGATGCTACTGACAAATAAAACCGATATTGATGATGTTCGAAAGTGCAAAACGCCTTCTCCTTATTGTTCGGCGCCATGTTACAAAAAAAGCTGACATCCGGTGGCGCGTAGCGAAGGATAAAGATTTGAGAGTTTCTCTAACCCTCCATGCAGCGTAAATTTCGTATTCTGAATGTAATACCCTTAAGACAATCGTTTTGGAAAGTCCTGTATAATATTTTATACCCCTGCGTCAATTTCTGTCAAGGTCTGGCAATGCTGACAACAGCAGGCGTCTCTGATTCAGCTTTTGGTCATATGCAGGAAGCTCACAGCCTACAATAGCACAAGACTGCTCTGAACCCAACGTTATGCATCAGAAGCTAAGCACAACAATGTGTGCTGGCAGGGTTTTATTGGAAGCTTCCTTAATTAGTTTGCGAAAGCTCCCAAATGCTGCACCATGCTCGCGGATTGTTGTTCTCGGATTAACGTGGCGCTGCTGTGGTTTTCATCAGAGCGATTATTTTTCGGTGTGCGATTCCGAGAACATTTAGCTGCAAGATTCGCGTAACTTTAATGCGAATTAGGAAGCACACGGAAGGTGTGCAACGTGTGTGTACAATTTCACACTCGAGCGTCTTCCAGCGCTCTCCTGAGTAAATGCGCTAGGTGAGAGGAGAAAAAAAGCATAATAATTTCAGCAGTGCCCTTAATATTACCTCCACACGCCTCCTAATTACGTATAAAACAGAAGGAGAGGGGGAGAGTGCTGCAATTTGCGCCGCAAGGCTCTACTAATTGGACACTTGACTTCAGATGAGGAAACATCCCTCAGCGAGAGGAACCTGTTTTGAGTCTTGATTCCATACAATTCCTTCCTGGCGGCTGGCTTCGCCACCACCGCCACCAAATTAAATTAAATCTCACCTCCCTCATCCATCCTCGACTTGCGCACGCGCGAGAGCACACAGGCGACTCGCCACCTTTTCTTTCTCCTTCTTATACCCCACACATTTCTTTACATCGTCTATTTTCATCTCCAACACGAGGCATCGTGTATTTATTTCTCTTTTTGAAATGTCTGCTAGAAAACTAGAATGCTCTCAACTTTACCTAGCTTCCCTAGACAAAATACTGCCACCTTGCACATTACACTTGCCAAAATACCAAAGACCAAATTCAAGGGACTGTATCCTACGAAATATTTAACACCCCTTGCACATGACTTTCAAAGGCTGAACGGCTCTAGCGAAACAATAATTTATTACAAGCTTCAGTAACCTCCCCAATGAAACGAAAACTGATTTACAAACATGTACGAAAATCAGCAATTTTAGCTTAAAAGCTCCCTTTTCACAAGCAGTTGTATCTTCAGACAAATAACGAAAAGCAGGTCTGCTTAATAAAATATGAGACATCTGACCTTTTAGAGTTTGTAGATAGCCGTTTTATCACTCTCTGATATCGCATCTTTTTTGGAAAAGAACAAGTCAGTTTGTTCCTAGAATTTACTGTACAAAGTGCTTCATTCGGTAAAACGACAATATGCTGCACTCTATGTCATTCATCGCACGGCCCAACGACACAGTTACATTGTAGTGCGCTGACTATGCCTTTAGCCATATACAGAGGGTGCCAAAAATGTATACACACATCAAGCAAAGAAAAAACCGTGTTAACATAACAAAACTGAATTCACACAAACAGAAAATGATGAGCACTAATCATCTTACACTTTTACAGTTACAACAGTTGCTCAAAATGCCCACTATCGGCGTCGATACACTTCTGAGTACGTTGAACCACTGATTGAGCAACGTTTGCGAAAGTGTCCTCAGCGATTGCAGCACATGCCGTTTCAATTTCTTCCCGAAATGCTGTCACTGTAGCTGGTTTTCTACGGTATACAACATCCTTAAGAGTTTCCCATAGGTAGAAGTTCAACGGAGTTAGATCCGGAGAACGCGGTGGAAACTCAATCGGACCTCTTCGTCCTACCCATTGCCTTGGAAAATTGTCATCAAGGTACACTGGTAAAGTAGTGGTGCACCATGCTGTTGGAAATAAAATTCCTCATTTTCATAGAGTGTATGAATGGCGGGTAAGATGGATGTGCGTATCGTGTTCAGGTACAATGGGCCTGTTACTGTTCCTTAAAAAAAGAATGGTCCAATTAGACCCCTAGATGACAATCCACACTTAACATTAATTACAAGTAATTAACAGCCTTTTCCAAAATAACATGTGGATTGTTTGCACGCCAGTAGACACAGTTACGCCGGTTAACATTTCCGTTCAACTTAAATTGTGTCTCATTGGACCAAACAACTTTCTCTACGAAGGCCTCACCCTCTTGCACCATGTTCCGATACCCATTCACAGTACCGCATTCTCCAATCAGGTTCATATTCATTTAATGCATACAAAAGTCTTGGGATGAAAACTTTCAACTTTGCTGTTTTAATAAAACGACGTACGCTGGTTCTGTTAATCCCAGTCTCACGTGCACATTGCTTTGTAGATTTCTGCGGTGAGTGCTCAAAAAGTTCCAAAATCGTAGCCGAGGAAGGGGCTTGTTGCTGTACAAGGTCTCCCAGATCTATCCTTGTGAACTTGTGAACATTGCATACAGTAAGTACCACGAGTCTCAAATTTATCTCGAATGCGTGCAATTGACGGTTCTGTTTTACACACACGTCTCCATTGCCTTTGAGCTTCTACAACATTCACGGTTTTCCAATACCACTTCAAAATTACTTTCCCATGCTTAAACGATAATCTTGGCTTCGTTTTGTTGTAGCAACGCTATCATAATGTGTGTGAGTCACATCTGTTTACAGAACATCATACGATAATCTTAGCTTCGTTTGTTCATTGTTGATTTACCTATCACGTAGCAACGCTATCATAATGTATGTGAGTCACATATATTTACAGAACATCATACTACACATTAATGTTGTTTTTCGGTGCAACTTTTAAATATATTAAATAGACATCTACTGTGAAAGTGTGTATACAATTTTTGGCACCATCGATATAGGAGAGTTGACACGGATAGTACCTATACAGTTAAAAAGAATAAACAAAAAAACCTTCTAGATTAATATAGTACGACATTTATGCTTCCGCTAATTAGTAGAACTAAATAACACAATATTCCTTCTAAACTCTACTTACAGATTTAGTTGAATGAGTTGCGAATAAATCCTTATGGCGCACTCAACATCTGGTCTAAACTGCAGCTAACATGCATACATTACACATCAGTAACATAGCGCCCTAGAAGATTTTCGATGGGGAATGGTTGCTCTGAGACGCGAGAGCTGTGACTGGTGAAGGAAGAACTGCTTGCCAGCTTACATTAAAAATTCAGCCAGAATTAAAACATTACAAAATATCAGAATGGTCTATAAGTAAATATCGGGGAGTTCATTTTTTAGTGGTGTTTAACACCGTTATACTACTGTGGCATCAGAGGTTGTGGTCACTGATGGTACATGAAGGGAAATGTCAAAATGGGAAAAGAGTCTTTGGGAAGAAAGCGTTCCAGACCTAAGTTATGGAGTATCTGCTGGGCATTTGCCATTGATAAAATTGTGAAAAGAACTTCAGTATGAGAGGACAATCTTGGCGGTATATGGACCACGGGCACGAGTCCTTGCCTCAGCGACCTCGGCCACTTGTTTCAGTCTCGGGCAATTCATCATTTTTCCCGTGAATTGACTGCTGGAAAAAATGGCTCCTATAGTAGTAGAGGACAAGGGAAATTATTCTCAGTAGCAATCATTTTTCTAGACGGCACCCAGACTTAATGGCTGAGGTGAACATCCAGGCTGTAAGGTTGTGTGTACCGGTGCACCAACTTGCTCCCTTGGGGTGCTACAAAGAGAATACGTGCCAGCGACTGTAAGAAAATGAATATCATTAAAGAAGATGAATGTAGTTTTCTTCAAAGTACTGCTTGCCTCAGATCATCTAGGAACTCATGAATCTGCTCTCATGGTCAAAATTCTCATCCGAACTTCTTAACAAATTTGGGATTATCGTATTTCATCAGCTTATAACTGATTTCGCCTAATTGGGTTTGGACTCTTCGTGGAAGCGAGCAATAAACTCGAAGATAGACATTTTTGAAGCATGAAAAAGCATTGGATGAGAAATGTACAACATTTCCAGAAGAAAATGGCAGAGAAGGTTCAGTGATTCGTTTTAATGCATGGGAAAGGAATACTGAATGTTGTGTGACTATCTAAAAAACAAAGTAAAAGACATCACACAATTTTCCTATTGACGCAACTGCAAGATAACTTCAGAGTTGATTTTAGGATCTAAATTTAAGAGTGGCAAAAGAATTTGTGAAATTGACTGGATGTCAGAAATCCTTGTGTTTGGATAGGATCGGGGGAATCAAGCGCTTTTCGTTTCTCCAACTTGCGGTTTTCAGGCTTCTTTGCGCTTAGCTTTCCTATCTTCAAGTTTTTCCTGAGATACAAGTCTTGTATTTCTTCTGTTTCCCACGTTCCTTCAGTTGTGTTGCCAAATGTACGCGCTTGCTGCTAGGAGAGTAAAATATAAACAGTATTTTTATAATTTTTTGAAGATAAATTACATAAAAATGGGTAGCATTTAATTTTTCTATGTAATTTTATGATTTATAAATACATTTTCCCCAGAGGATAGGGGGCTTTTTATTGTATTATCGAAGAATGTGTGGATCGTCCTCCCTGGCTGAGGTTTTTTTTCCTTCCAAGTTTTCCTCATTCCTCATAAATAGCAAATGCCGGGGAGGTACCCTAAACTTAGGCCTGGAACGCTTCCTTCCTTAAAAAATGTCCTTTTCCAATTAATCATTTCATTTCATATATCACCAGTGTCCACCGTCTGTGGTGCCTCAGTAGTTAAAACACCATTAAAAATAATAAAGAACTAAAATCCATTAAAACTCCCTGTTCGATTTGTTAAATATATGCTAAACTATCACTATTGGAGCGTGGAGAGGGGTTGATATTCATATTTTTCCATACCGCTCACATATTTTTTAGTGTAGACGATATGAAGAAAAAAGAAAGTTAAATCTTGGTTTTTTCGAATAAGGAATGTCCAAAGTAACTGAAAGTGGTATTACCTAGTTCTTAAATTAACTTTTTAACAGCTACATTATCAAAATGTCATGTTCAACTTGGAGAGAAACTGGGAACCCAATGAATACAAATTATCCTGAAGGACAATGTAACACTTGTCCAAAAGACTATTTGAGACTGCTCGCATGTCACGAACACTGCGCCTCACTTCCGCGATACGTTTGCCTGCAGGTCATTCAATCAAATACAAGTTCATATGCACACAATTCTTCATTGTTCCTTTCGCGATCAAATCGATTCTATTCTGAAAGATGACTTCAGGCACTGGTGCCTTTGGCACAGAGAGCTCCTCTTGTTCTTTTGCACAAGTGCTATGCGTTTAGAGATTTTGGAATGATGCTGCATGTTTCTGTACGCCTCCAGTTTCTGGCTTTAAGCTGTTAGAATTAACTCTTCTTGTGTTACTCAGGTAAATCAACAAAACCTTTAACAGTTTTAAAGCCTTGGTTTGTCTTATAGCTTCAAAATGATCCAGAAAGTGTCTTTGATGTTCCCAAAGATAGTTATCATCCTGTTTTCTGCAGAATGATGTTACTTCAAATTCTGATGTAACCATCCATCTCTTGTTGAGCTCTTAACCTCCAAGGATATACTATGAATCAATGAAATCTTCCTTTTTGCCTTGCCCTAACAATAACCGCTGACTTTGACACGCCCCACTGTTTCAGAAGTACGAGAAGTATAAGTAATCGTTTAAGAAGACATGGATATTTTTGGAAAACATCCTTTTATTTCCTTAAAGTCGATACACTTACTCCAGCGATTTTCCAATTTGTTTATACCATCCATAAAATGCCATTTTTTCAACTCTTCGGTGACACCTTCTTCATTTGATGATATTTTTTTCCCTTGCTGCCCATTTATTCATGCTGGAGTATAGGAATTAGCTAAAGGGAGTCAAAATTGGTAAGTAAGGAGGATGTGGAAGTATTGCATACCTTAAATCCAATAATTTTCAGGTCGCGATCTCAGACTTTTGCTCGCCCTGGCGCGTTATTGTAACGGAGTAGGATTTTTCTCTTCGCCAAATAAGGACGATTCTTCTTGATCGCGCCGTTTAATTGCTCCAGCAGCTAAGCATAATGCGGTTTTGTCTTTTCCCAAAAAGTAAATTAAAATTACGCGGTTGCCATTACCTATTCTGGGGAGAGAAATGTTTTAGCCTTCTTTGGAGCACTTTCTCCGATTGTAACTAATGTTTTTCCACTATGGTTGGGGGCCCACGTTTCGTCAACTGTCACGTATCGCCGAAATTCATTTGGGTTCCATTAGCACATCTCTAAATTCTGCGCGGAAGTGACAACTTGTTCTCTTTTCTGGTCAACCAGTACATACCTTGCCGACAGGTTCTTTATTTACAAATTATTATGCGCCTAATCTCCAAAGCTACTAAATTCAGCTGTTTTATATTTGCTACCCGTTTTGTTATTCTGTCTTACAAATCAACGACCACAACATGGGAGAAAAAGTGTTGCCTATTAAGTTAAATAGTACGACAGTTTTCGGTATTTGCTGCACTGGTAGGCAATTATTATTCCACTAGTGTCACAGTTATAATAAATGTGGAATTGTTCTAGAATGTTGTGTCTCATGTTTTTTGTATGAGCCACGTGGAAGAGCTTCTCAGCCAAAGCAAGATGGAAATGAAAAATGGAATGGGAAATTACAAGAGAGTCATTGTTGATGCTCGCTTCTGTTCACTTCAGAGCATGCTTGCCAACTACGAAACATTACACCTGAGAAGGTGTGCCAACCTGGAAGTCCCGCGGGAGTGGTAAAACTAACAAAAAATGGTGAATACGGCAAAGAAATTTTCGCCAACAATCGCGATTCTCCCCGTGAACGTCCTGGCACCGTTTTTAGCGAGATTGGCATTTTCTGGAATTAAACCGCGCCAGTCGATGTGCTACTTAGGTGCCTTCTTGCCCGTCTTTTGTTTCTCGACTCGCATTGTTTCGATCGATCGCCAATGTTGTCGACGAACGCTAGTGTCGCGATAGTCACTCTGGCTAATTTGCCACCCACTGTTATGATGTGTATGTGTGATTTAAGCAGAATAACGAAGAAGAATCCTTCACCAGCACTTAGCGTTATTAGCTGTTAACAAGAGAGTTTTTATTTCCATCGCGTTGTTCTTGTATGTGTTGCGTCGCCTCAGCAAATGCTGCTCCATTTGTGGTATTTCCCAGTAGCCTTATATTCACTATTCAGGATGTGCACTGTTGTAAAACAGGCGATCTTAGCACTACACGTTCATTTCCCGCCGGCGTACCCGCCAGGAGACCAGTTCCATAAAAAATGGAATACATTATTGAAAAGTAAGCTGAATCAATTCATTTTAAAAATACCGTACGTTGGTGGCTACAATCTCAGTATCATTGTTCGAAAGTTTTGTATCTCCAGTAAAAAGTGATAAGTAGAAATAGAAATAATAATAGCGCAACATCTAAACAGCTAACGAGGGTAGATCCATAAGTTTCCGGCCTAACCCTTTTCTAGGTGTTATAAAGATAAAACTATATTTCGCTTTTCAATATAGTTACCCTTTATTGCAATACGCTTCTCTCACCTTTGAATTAACATTTCAACCACCCCCCCCCCCCAAATAGTCAGATGTCTTGTCAGCAAAATGGACGTAAACAGCATCCATCACTTCTTCGTCACCCTTAAATTTCCTTCCTCGAAGGTCCTTCTTGAGTTTTGAGAGGAAGAAATAGTCACTGGGAGCTCGACGGTAACGGTAGACGGTTTCTATATGCTCCAAGATAGCAAGTATAGCGAAAACTGAGAATCGGATTGTGGGCAACATCTAGGCGGCGAAAAACGTGACTCGTTAATTGGCTGCCTCGTTTCCATAGCAACTTAGACGGATGAGCGAGACGGCGAGCATTGCCAGCTTGCTTAATGTTATTTTTTGAGATTTCGTTTGGTTACAGCAATTTTAAATGTTTAATTTTACTGGTATAGCCTCTTTCTGACAATACATTTATAAATATTATTTTTCAAAGCCTGAGCTGTCTTACTTTCATCAGAAAAGTTACCTATTCTTTCCCTTTTTTCCTTGCCTGCCAGCAGATCCCAAGTTCACCTCCCTCTGTTGGATCCGATAAATGGCTGTAGATAAACTTTTCCTTACATTCTTCCTTGCCAATATCCCCGTTACTGGTTGGAAGTGACCCTTCTCTAAGCTCACACTCCTCGGAGAGGGGGGCTTCGGGGTATTCTATCTGGAAACTTTGTCTATGTCCGTACCTCACCATCCCTGCCTGAATCCTGGCCCCCCGGCGTCACTCTCGCCTCATCCTTCTTTATGGAAATGTCCCCTTTGGGGACACCCACAAACGGTCAGCCCTTGAGCAAGGCTAAAAACCAAAATATTCTTCTCTTTCCCTTCTAATTCAACAAAATTTAATGATCAAGAGGTGTATGCTGATACCGTGTGATCAGTTTTGTTTATCTCGGAGTGTTTTGCTTAAGGACCGTTCGTTAGCCGTTTATCCGACTAGCCGGATCTCAGTGATTAAGCAGAGGGTAAAATAATAAAACAAACCACAAATCAATTTAAGAGGCTCATTACTTATCAAATTATCAGGTATGAGGTGTTGAAACTCCTCTTCACACATTTCTAGCTACTCTCTAGGAAATTATTCATCGCTCGCTGTAGTTCATTTTGAGAAATCGGGACACTTTCTTGACGAGTATTATCTTTGAGTTCTCGTATGGTGTGCGGGTTCGTCTTGTACACGGCATTTTTCTTTTATTTACCCCAGAGATAATAATCACAGGCTGTTAAATCGGGGGATCGAGGAGCCCACAAATCCATTCCAATAATTCTCTCTTGTGGAAACACATTGTGGATACTCTCATGGAATTATGAGTGAGCAGTGGCAGAGTCCTGTTGAAAAAATGCATGAATATGCTCATTATCAGTTAATTCTCTGAAAAAAGAAGTTAGTATGGCGTTCACAAAAGTAAAGAATCAACTGTATGCTTAAAAAATATGGTTCCATGATTCTTTCACCACGAATTAATACGTATGAATCGTACATAAAGACACGCTGCGCCGTTGTAACACACGGAGCATATACTTCATGTCTGTCGAATTAAGGAACGAACAACACAACACACACCTGGGAAAAGCTGCGGTACAACTGTGGCAATCGGCAAGGCCAACAAGTAAGCAAGCGAGTGGGGACTCACTCATAGGAAAAACCTCGCGCCGCGAGTAAAAACATCACTGATCGCACGGCATTATTTTACAGATGAAAGCAAATTGCGGGTACAAAAGGAAAAATTGTGCAGTTGAATTGAGAAAAATCAGACATCCTTTTACTAAAATTGGACTGCTGGCGTGTGCTACTTGTTTGTATATCACACTTTGGAATATGTTGAATTTCTATTTGGTATTTTGGAATTACATAAGTTTGGTTTCTATGCAATATTTGGAACAGAGGAAATATCTTCTGGCAAAGAAGATTCTTTTCTTCTATCTGGCTGCTTATACTTGTTATGGAAAATGGAATATTAGGCCTCCTTAAAAAAATTAAATAATCGGACAACTTTAAAAGTGCACTAATACATTCAAGAAAGAGCAAGTACATATTAGGAACCTATTATTAGGAGGATAAAAGAGAAACAAGAAATGAAATGTAAAATAATGGAGGAAAGAAAAGAAAGAAATGAAAGACGAGAAAGATATAGGAATTAAAAAGACAAGAAAAAGAAAACATGGAACAAGAGATGAGCAAAAAGCAGAAGGAAATGTGAGAGAGTGGTAAAGAACAGGGAAATGTTGACGTAGCAACATTATGGGGGTTAGTTGGCACAAGAAAGTGTCGTGTTTGTACTTTAATTCATTACCCTTGTCTACTTCTTGCGCTACTTCACCCCCTCTCTTTGCCATATTTTTTTATTTCCTAAAAATCTCCATGTCGACTGTTTTGTTGGTTCCGTGCCAGCGGACATTGACGTAAAAAATAAGGCCCATTCACTGGCGTTTCATAAAAAATGCTTTTACACCCTTTTCAGGGCCGGGAAGGGTGTATAATTAATACTAGCAGCCCATGTTTCTGTATATTTAGAGCCGGAGTGGCTGGCACTTTAAAGGCATCGTTCTCTCCGTCTCTTTCTCTTGTTCCATTTTGCTCTCTTCGTCCTGTCCATTTATCAAAAGCTGATTATAATTAATTAGGCGTTTCCTTTAATTAGCGAAGGTACGGCTGCAAAGAGGTTTACTGCATTCAAATAGCGGGCCATGTTCCGCGACCGTTTTCAAAATATGTAATGTCTTTGTTGTTGGTAAATTGAAAGTTTTGGTCCAAACAAGTGAGACAAGCGAAAGGCTTATTTTTTAATATGGTCAGTAGAAAATATTCGGCGCTTTGTTTGCAGATTTATCGGATTCCATTCATGTCGTGAATAGGAGCATTTCAAAAGTGTAGCTAAATGAACGGGGGATTTTGTCCGAATGTAATATCGAAATTGACAGATACGCTATTGCACTCCATGATAACTTATTTCAGTTATAGAAAATGTTCAACTCTTTATTGCTTCTTTGTTATTGAAATGAATAGTTTTTGCGTGTGTACAAAACGAATTGACGCAGCAAGTTAAGAACGCATGCCGCAATGACATTTTCCTTCAAGAAAATTCATTATGTAAACACGAAAAATTTAAGATATACGATTGAAAGTATATTGCATTTACTGCCGAGTGGTGTCACCAACGGAAGGCTGGATGCAGGCAACCCTCTTACGACAAGCAAAATACAGGCAACTGGACGACATTGTTTTATTATGACATGAACAAAAATTACAACTGCTTACACAGGACTGCAAATCCGTCACAGAACAAGTCTCCCAGTCTTCAAGTATATCGACCGTTCGTTGCCAGCGATGTGAAGCCTCTATCCACCTCACCACTGTTCGATAAGCCATGGCACGCGCAACCTTAGCTCTGTGTGGCATTTTCGTGCATTCCTGTCACGGAAAAATGCTATTTTCACATACGCAAATGACCACTGTTACTCACTAACTGAACTTCAGGGCGTGCTGAGACACGCAGCTTTGTTCACATATACCATTCGGTGGCTTCATTCAAAAGTGCATTCCAAACACTTTCAACTAAATACCTTGATTTTTTTTGCTGTCCCTTGTTCGCTAGAAAATAAACATAGTTGTCATGACTTACGAATTATTTCTCGTGTTTATGTTGCCTTTTTGTTTACACTACATGCTCTAAAATAATTAAATGTTTTTATAATATATTATAATTATAAATACTCTTTACTATAGGTCAAAATTGTGAATACAACACTACTTATGACGCCAATACATAGAATTACTGTAGTAACAGTTGGTATTAAACTGTTTTCATTAGTAAAACTGTCATCAATTGAATATTATGCTACGATAATATTAAGGAAACAATTTATATACCGAAATTGTTACTTCACGCTAGCTGTGTGTAGACGAACATTTCAACAAAAGAATAATATTTAGCAATTGTATACAATTTCAGACTGGAACATACAAGCATCAGAGGCATAAGTACGCAAATATAACTGATAAAGTACAAGTGAAATAGTTTGGACATTTTGATTAAGGATCGAAGGAGTAAGATGGTGAGATCATTGAAAACCTCTTGGAGGAATAAAGTGAGATAGTCCGAAGAAGAATAGATAATGCGAAAAAAACAGAGCCCTAAGAATGAAACAGCGCTAATGACTTTGGAGATTTGCTTTAAATTAGGACGGAGGAAATAAAAGACAAAGAATGTAAACACACAAGAATCAATCCATATGTAACCAGACCACTAGGAACCTTACAAATTAGCTATATATTTAACAAAAGCATCGAGGGTGAAATATTAATGTAATATGTGTTTGAGAATCATATTTAGGATGTAAGAGAGCTATGTGATAAC
The DNA here is from genome assembly GCA_030762175.1 of Metallyticus violacea. Lineage (NCBI taxonomy): Eukaryota > Metazoa > Arthropoda > Insecta > Mantodea > Metallyticidae > Metallyticus > Metallyticus violacea. Next base: position 74,915,080 of record CM060836.1, read on the forward strand.
CTTCAGAAAACGTTTGTGTTACGTGTTTATATTACAACAACATTTATTTTAAATTTCAAAGCCACTGAAAACCGATGCAACTTCCAACTGTTCTTTGTTGATTCTCTGTATTTACTTAGTACATTGCAATTGTTTTTAAATAGTAACATGTTTTTGTTTTATTGAAACATTTGAACATCATCATCTTAAATACAGAATGTAACTGGAAACTTTCTGTTATTTCTCTCTATTTAAGTGAATATGAGGATAACAATTGGTAAGTTCATAAACAAGTTTACATTTAAAAATGTTTAAAAATACTGTTTAGTTTTATCTATAGTGGTCATATATTTAATTTAATTAATAGTATATCTTTAATTCTTGTGGTTTAATCTCAATAATAATAATAATAATAATAATAATAAAAATAATAATAATAGCAATAATAATAATAATAATAACTTGTTTCTTCTTTTGTAACACATACATTGCAAGAATTCTAATTTTGTTCACTTAATAATGCCATAACTGATTTCATTTCATTAATTAACATTACCTAATTTTGATACTATATTAATTTTTATTACAAGTTATTCAACCGGCGAGGAATTCATTTAGTTACGCATGCAGTGTTATGCATGACGGACTTTTTAAATGTCGGTTTCCAAGTATATACCTTTACTCCCAATAGTACAATTTCCCCAGTTTTCAAAAACTATTTTTATTGTTTTATTTAAATTACATATACCGAATTTTATTGTGAAGAAAAAATATTGGTACAGCTAGAGCGATTTTTAAATTTTGGGTTTCTGGTAAACCCTTACTCCTAATGGCCCGAAATCCCTAAATTTCAGGAACTATTTTTCTCGTGTTAATTACGTGGTATATAGGGAGTTTTGCTGCGAAAAAGCAAATGGGTTCTCTAGAGTGAATTTTAAATTTTGAGTTTAACATAGACCTCCACTCTAATATCTTATTTCACTTATTTCACTGATAAGAAATATTTTTCTTATTTGATGTAAATGGCATATGCCGAGTTTTGTTGAGAAAATGGTGCTGCTAGTGCAATTTTTAAATGTTTGGTTTCAGTTAAACCCCCCACTCCTAATCTTCTGATTTCCCTGATTTTCAGAAACTATACTTTTATTTTATTTAAATGGTATATACGGAGTTTCCTTGCGAAAGAACAAATATTAATGCCTCAGGTAATCCACCATTAATATTACGATTTCACTGATTTTCAACTATTTTTTTATTTTATTTCAATGACATTACTGAAATTCTTTTAAAAAATTAAAAATGCGACCACTAGAGAATTTTTTAAATTTCGCTTTAGCCCCTATTCGTTTTCCCCCCACTCCTAATCTGATTTCACTGATTTTTTTTTTTGGAAACTATTTTTCTTATTTGATTTACTTACTTGACTACTTTTTATTTTAAAGAAATCTACCGAGCTTCGTTGATATCAATCTAATATTGCGGCCACTAGAGCACTTTTTCAACTTTCTTTTTTAAATTTTTGCTTTAGGTTAACCCCCACCTCTGGTTCAATTTTGCTGGTTAATGAACTCGATGAATCGGTTGTTATTTGATGGGTATATGCCGCGTTTCGTTGAGGGGGGGATGCGACCTCTAGAGCTAGAAAGGACACACACACACCATATATGCATGCATGTTATACACACACACATTTTTTTTGTGGGTGTCTCTATAGATACGTCGATGCAGATTTGGATGGATTACAAAATGTCTTTCCACGCGTAAAACCACAATAGCTTACATTCCTTCGGAATTTCCTAAAAAATGACTTTAAAGCCAGGTGTAATATACTGCTGGCCATTAAAATGGCAACACAGTGTGCGTGTTCATAATAGCTATTAAGAAATAATATGTCTTCTCTTCCAGTTGTTTGACTGGGCCGTTGGGATCCTTCATGCTTGTGTGTTCGTCTTACCTATATCCACTGATCTCATGTTAGTTTCGCGGTGAGCACCATTTTTTTCGGAGTGATATTCTGCACTCTCGGCGTGTCACATTTTTCCCTTGTTTAAATTCAGACACCTGTTGATATTGTTATCACATTTTCGAGAAATCATGCTCGTACCTTTTGAGAAAATGTTAAAGGCGTTTCTTATGGGTGATGTAAATGAAAGTATACGCGCTTTTAAATGTCTAGCATTAATCCTATGGTTTTTGTCGTTCAAAATTTTTGATTTCTAATCGTATTAGCAGCAACTAATGGCTCACTCAGTATGTAGATACATTTTTCAAGGCATTATTCATATTTTGTAAGCTTTCTTAATTGACCCATATGGATCTCAGTGGTCAACAAAACTACTCAGGGAGCCAATTGATGTAAAATAAACAACGACTAATAATGCGGAAAATTATGTCACTCTAGTTGCTGAGTTCTAAAGCTGTTTTCATCTCCCCCCCCCCAATTTGGTGCAACTTGGAATATATACTTCAAAACAAGAAGCACACATAATATTTCCGTATTTGCTCAACGGCTGACTTTTTCTGTCTACGTCTCTAGTGCCCCATTTCCAGAGACAATGTGCGGCCAGGATTCACAAGCACGACGCCAGCGAGCCCCCTAGTCCCTCATAAAGTCTACTTTCAAACCAGATACTGCGGCAGAAACATTTCAAAGCGCAAGCCACCGTCACACCGCACAGAGCTCCAGATGTCTCCCTGGCATATTCGGCTCTCCCTCATATCTAATAAAGTGAAGAGGGAGAACGGAAAAAAAACAAACAAACAAAGGATACAACCCAGCATTCACATAAGTGAAAAAAATGCAAGATGAAAATGGCCGTTTCAAGAGATTTAAACCGGACACAAGAATAATCACCCGAGACACCCAGTTTGGTTGCTGCAACCTTTACAGAAGGCATATGGTGACGCCCTTTACACACCAGACAGGTTTTGACTAATTGATGAAGCAAAGCAAACTGTTATTTGATCTTGAAACTTATTCAGCCAGTCGGACGTGAAGAAGTCATGATTTCAATAGCGAACTTAATATCTTGATATTTAAAAGCTGTTTCAAAACTTTAAGCTCTTCGGTACATTTATAAAAATGACAAGTACTACAGCATTCTCAGATACTAAAAAAACAATTATTGCTAAAAAAATGTAAAGATCAGTAAAGCTGTGAGCTTGGGAGCTGATTCAGATTTTTTTATACGAGTATAATTGACGAACATACCACACACTGTGGAATGGCTGCTTCAGTTCCCCTTTAGTGTAAACAAGGAAGCTGGCGCCCCTGTGGTATTGAGACTTGATCATTTTCCATCCGTCTCCATCGCCCCTCCTCTCTGCCTCCCTCTCCTTCTCTTCCTCCCTTTACATATCACCGATCTCGACCGCCGGTTTTTATTCACTGCGAATAGGTTTCCCGTACTTTTCTTCTTGGTCAATGGGTAGTGTTTATGAAGGCAGCCTATAGCCACGTAAGAGCATTTATTCTTGCTGACTTTAGGCCCCAAAGAGAGGAGAGTGGGGAAGGGGAGATAGAGAGAGAGTGTGAGAGGGAAAGAGAGGGCCAGAGAGCATTCACTCACTCGATGTTCCCGACTTTCAATGCTGCCGTGATTATATTGAGAAGATAGCATTGAAGTAGAGCAAGAATGAAGTTGGAAGGACAAGCAAAGGGAAAGGGAGGGAAGGAGAACGAGAGAGAGAGAGAGAGATATCCCACGTTCTCTCCTGCCTTTATCCCCTACTCCTTTTGTACTTGACGCACACAAAAATGTGGAGATATAACCCATTACAGCCAAAGGAGGGTCTCTATAGCGTTTCTATATAGACGTGCGGCGCTCGGCGTCTGGGCTTCAGTCTGACCGGGGAGGACATCCAACACAAATCACAGAGTGGCGGCGTCTCCGGCAAGTAGGACTCCCAGGCAAAGGGTACAACCTCTATCACAAATCATAAAATGTCTACACTGTCGATATGGAGTCAAAGAACAGCGCCTTTAGGGCACAAATACAGACGTCTTCAGCCATGACAAGGCGGGCAAAATTCACTTGGAGTAAACATGACGTACAGGACCTGATTCTGAGCAACAGAGCTTCAGTCTCTCTAGAAGCTATCACCGAGCTCAAGGACCAGGCTTCTTCTCTGGTTGTCTTCGGCCATTCAGCTGAAAACAACGGCAGGAATTTGCAACAATGTTATTCTTCATTTTCATCCGATGTAAGGTGTCCGTGTTTCTGCTGCAGAGACGGTTGGTGCGATGACGGCGTTTAGGCTGACCTTCGCCATGGTGGCGACATCACGTGGCGTGACGTCACGCACCTGTGCTAAAGAAAATGCCCACCAGAGGTAGCGAGTGTATGTGTGTAGTGAAAAGTGGGGAATGGGGTGCTTCGAACAAGGGACACTGCGGATATTAACAGTGTTACTTCGTACGGTGCTGTGCAAAATCTAAGATGCCCCCATCGTACAAAAATTCAACCGCGTTGCAGTCGGCATATTTTCATACCTTTGAGAGATTTATTTTACTATAGAAATAAGACGGCCTAATTCAGATACAAATTATGCAATATTTTATTTGTATAAATTGATTAAAAAAAAAACAACTAAGTTTCCCTAATATACTGTGTTCAAATTTAAATGGAATCTTGCCAAACTTTCCGTCATAGGCATGTTTGCCGAGCCTAAACGAAGCCATTAATCTCTCTATTCCTTATTGGATGTGTTTTCTTTCGTTTCAAAGAAAACAATTATTAATGACATGACGTATTGAAAATATCGAATTTAAACCATATAGTTAACCTATATGATTTACATTTTGTAAGAGTTTCAGAAAAGTTTAAAGACAAAAATGATCCTAAATCGTCGGCATTATACCCAATAGACCAGGAATTCATTCACGCTCATTCATGACGCCCTAAAAGAATGTTTCTAACATTTTAATAACGTTTTCTTAGAATAAAAAAAAACGAAGGGCGTTAATTTCTAGTTAAGTTGAAGATAACAAAACAAAACACTATCTTATGTCAAGGAAAAAGAAAAGGCATGGACTGTACGTTTAGGATTTAACTTGCTTTAAAAATTTAAAAACGGAAGTCCCATTTCAAATTGAACACAGGATATAACCATAAGTATAATTAACTTCATTTCTTTTTTATGAGAATATTGTAATGCTCCGTTGCAAAAGAAATGTTATTGGCGAAAAGAGGAAAAATATGCAGAAAATACACATTTATTTGCATATACAACTTTCTGGAAATATAAATATTGACCATTTTTCAGTTTTTTAAGCCAGAATTGTTGTCTGTGTGATGAAATAAGGGCATGCTTAAAACTGTTCACTTCAGGAAGTTGATTTTTACATTTTTTATAAATTTAATCTAAGCTGCTGAAGTAAACATTGAAATTTATGCAAAGTGAAAAATGATTAGGTAATTTAGCATTATAGTTCAACTGTTTTTAATGCAATCACTATAACTATGACATGACGTATAACACTAGATATCTGCTTTTGGTGGCAAACTGTGGTGTTGAAAAGAACCAAATTCAATTACTTTCACTAAATAATCTAAAATACGGTCTAGTAAAATATATACTGACTTAAGAAACACTAAAAATAAACATAAAATGCGAAGAAAGTTAAACTTGTGTGCGAATATTTACTCCCAAAAAAATATTAAACATAAGAACATTTTATGCTAAAATAGAAAGACTATTATAAAATTATTGTATACAATGGTCAGAAATGTGCTATTTCTTAATAATTGCTGAAAATATATGCAGTGAAAGTGTTTGATTTGAACCATCTTCCCAATATAACAGCTGTACCGTATGAAATCATCAGGCCTTTTTAATTTACCAAGAATTTGTATTTTTTTAAGTGTCTATAATACCATTGTAATAGAGTTCATCTATGTGCAATTGGCATGTAATATATACATTATTTTAAATTTAAAAAGAATGAGATATTTTAGTAATCAAAGCGGGTTCTGGACATTTCAAATCTTCTGTTAAAAAGTGTCTCATAAAGTAACGTTACATTTTGATCTGCCATTCACGTTCGGATAGAAATTAGAGTTTAATGGCTGAAACAGCATGTCGATACAGTGACACAACATAACAATAAATATTCTTAAAGAGGATGGGTTGGTGATAATGAAAGAAACTAGTGCAAATGGTTTGTTAAGGTGCTGACTTAGTAAAATTATTTAAAAACTCAAGTCTTAATGTCGCGTGTTTAAAAATTGTTAGTTCGAAAGTGGAATTCGTTTGCAGATTGTAATATTATTGTGCTCATATTACAGCTGATTGATAACTAGATTTTTCTTTTAAAAGCTTAAAACAAAAATATTTCGCTTGTGCTAAATTAATAGCTTATTTTAAAATACTGAAATATATTTTCCAATATTCATTCATTACTGAACAAGTTGAAAAAGCGTTTACAATTCTAACAGCTGTTTTGGATACCGAACATAGAATTCACACAACATTTTAGAACACGCAGGGTTTTGAAATATATTTTAGGCATACGTTTCAAGAGAATGTGCATTTATAAAAACGCATAATAAATAACGAAAAAACATGTGAAAACTTTTTAAAAATACTAGTAAAATTGTTTTATTTGTGCTGTTATTCTTAATGGTAGACGCTTAGAAACAAATGTAATATCCTTTTTTGAAGATATTTACATGTAATTGAAACAAAGAGTGAATTACAAATAATACATTCGTACCATTTCAAAAATTTGTAACATAATGGTGTTTAGTAATAATGGAAGTAAAGTATTTAAATTTCAAAATTTCTCTTCGAAACCCAGAAGTAAAACTTTTGTTCCCCGATAGTGGGATTTAAAATTCGCTCATTTAAATTCGTGGCGTAAATATAATAAAGGACACAAAGCTTCTAAACTTTTTTTTTTGAGTAGTGTTTAACGCCCGTTTTTACTACTGAGGCACCACAGGCGGTGGACACTGATGATACATGAAATGAAATGATAAATTGGGAAAGGATATTTTTTTTTTTAAGGTAGGAAGCGTTCCAGGCCTAAGTTGAGGTACCTCCCCGGCATTTGCCAGTTATGAAGACTGAGGAAAACCTGGAAAAAACCCCAGTCAGGGAGGACGGTCCTGGCGGGATTCGAACCGCAGACCTCCCGCTCACGAATCCGTGCCTTAACGACCTCGGCCACCCGTGGCGGTATAGCTTCTAAACTGCTTAATACAACTCTTACTCGGGTTGTCAGGGACACTGAAGAAGCACATGATGGTATTCAGGAGTACATTTATTATAAACACTTAATTTTTCAATTTAACTTCGAAATTGTTTAAAAAAGTCTTATAATATCTGTTATTATTTTTGTTTATGTTTTATATTGCCTAACGAGGCGCTTAGAGTGGTCTAGTTTTTGACATTTTATAGAGAATGCTCGCGTACAATTTTTTTTTTTTTTGAAGAATTGTATCGATTATATCAAGCTAAAGGAAGTGTTTACCATTGTGAGAAAGTGAAACTACAATTTTAAAACCGGAAATTCCTGTGCGAGCCGAAACACTCCCCTTTTTAGAGAGAAGAAATGAAGAAAATGATGAAATAGTTTGGTGATTGCAAACATAACATTTAATGATTGAATTTACTGCAAACTTATTTCAGCGACTCGCGTTAATGGAGAGAAAGCTTTTACATTTAGCATGCAAAGTCTTCCATAAACCATTATCCGCCTCGCTAAACCGGTTTGGAATCGATTATTGGTTTCTCGTTCAAACAGCCGGTTGGGGAATATACATCGGTATCATCTGGTAATAAAATTGACTACATAAACCCCCACTCCAACCTCCGTTTAGGGGGAAAAAAAAAAGCAGGTAGCCCGTTAAAAAAAAAGCGCAACAAGAGCGCAATCTGAAACTGAGTTTAATGGAAATGTCATTTAAAGAATTTGATTGATTTCTTTTCTCAAAGGAATTTTATAACCATTCTAACTTAAGGGTTTGGAAGTAAAATATATTCTACATTTTGTAATAACTTTTTGACGTGCGGAATTTACTGCTAGGTAGGAGAGATTAAAAATTACAACGTATAAATTAAATTCCTAGCTTCTCATAGTTCGAAATTTTGTTAATTTAAAGATAATTTCCATTGACAAGTAATACAGGCCGATGTTTTTGTGCTTCTTAAAAAAAATACAGTCTTTAAGACTATAATAACAAGAATATCAATTTTTTGAAAGTGCAAAGTAAGCATTAATTGTTTTGTTATGTAAGATTCTGCTTTTATAATACAATTTCGTTATTTTTACAATTTTATTCCTAAATGTAGACCTCTTTATTGTATAGTAGGATAATGTGTTTTTTTAATTGTGATTTTCTCACAACGTAAAGCTTTCACAGTTGCTAGCTCTTCTTTTCACTCTTAAATATCTAAAATCATAGCATTGTACATAATAGGAAATTAACTCTTAATTAATAATGCAACAAGCGAAATATAGTCAGTCATTCTGTGTTTCTTCTGATCTTATGGAACTGCCTATCGAGTTACTTTTCATAGGAAAGAATTATGGTTATTCAAAATGTTGTTTGATTAAAATTAACGAAAAAAATATTTAAATACAGTTTTCGATAAAGAAGGAGCAATATCTACAAAGTATAATTTTGTGGTATTCTCTCTCATTTAATTATTTTAAGGCATATCTGGCTTTAACTCACAAAATCAATATAGCTCGAAAACTTTCGAAATAATGAAAATGCCATCTTTGTGATCTAGGAAAAAAATTATACATTTTCACTGAAAAGTGAAGTATTTTGAACCCCTTTTTAATGTTTATTATTTTTTTTATACTTAAAGCTGGCGAATAGCATTGGAGTCACTTAATCTTGTCCTTACAACTGACACAAAACAACGTTGAATTCTTTTGGGATAAAAACAGTGGTATTTGGATGCATATTCCCAATCGAATGAAACATTTGACGGACCGCTAAGTCCTTTAAAGCAGCTTAGGATAATCAGATACACCTAGCGGAAATGTTGCAGGATATTCGCCGTTATATGTTACTCCAAGATTTGCCTTAAGCAGCGAAACAACACCGGGAATCCAGTTGCCTGTCGTTGAGAGTGAGTGCACAATGAAATTTTTTTAATTTTCTGGGCCCTTGTCTAAACAACGGAGGTTGAACCTTCTCATAATTGCATATTTAGAATATTTCGCGCTCTAGAGAATATTGGAAAGTATGTGATGAAATATTTTTGCTGAACCCATATTACAGAGAACTGAAACCTTTATAGTGCAGCGGTTTTGAAACTCCCAATATCCCAGCTGCATGATGGAATAATGTGTTCCATCTTCTTTTGGATGCAGTCTAATATAAGAGCATATTTATATAATAAAGTTGATAGCAAATTTGAACATATATTGATTTTCCTTCTTTTACAAATCATTAAAAATAATAAAGCAATGTTTTGCTGATGTTTAAAACCTTTCTACGGTATAGTCTGTTATTTATTTATAAATTACAAGAAACGGGCATGGGACTAGTGTAGTACGAGGGAGAAAGATATGGCAAAGGATTGTGGAAAGAGATAATAACATGAATTGAGGATATTGAATAACAGGAAATATGAGCAAATCTTAACACCAAAAAATCTCTGAAATTATACAGTACACAAACAAATGTTTGTGGAAGAGAAAGATATATTGAAATTTGTGATAAGGTGGGAAGGGAAAGGTTGGCATGGTTTAGAATAGGAATAAAATATTTAAGTGGATTAAAAAAATGACCCAGTAAGGGAATATGTCCTATGTGTGCAGAACCAGATAGTACTTGGCATTGTGTATTAGAATGTAAGCAAACCAAGTTTAGGAGGGAACAATTCCTATTACAAAATTGGGAAAATTTACCAAATGAAATAAGAGATAGAAGAATTTTAAATTTAAAATGAGATGAGCTGGGAAAGTACATAGGCAAGGTAAGACTAAAATGGTTATGGGTGTAAAATACTTAGGAAAGATGGTTGAGAAATGATGTAGAATTGTCAGATAGTGAAAGGAGGATGAAATGAGTAGGGGAGGGTATGGGACTAGTTATCTAGCATTAGTTAAACAGGATCCTTATACACCAATAACCAGGGTGTTAGTGTGTATAAAGTCCTGAGGAATAAGCAACTGTCAAGGATAGAAATTTGGCCGAATGGGTTTAATTAAAAAAAGAAGGAAGGTTTAGTATTGCAGGAAATATATTTATAAATTACTGCCTTTATAATTTCATATTTATATTTTGTAATTTAATAGTTTGTATTTCTCAGTTCTTATTTGTAATAAATTGTTTGTATCTCAGTTTTAAGCATACTTTTTAATATCAATTAATTTGGCCCCAGTTGTTTAGTGGTTATAATATTTGCTTTGTAGATTCAAGGTCGCCGGTTCAAACTCCGCCAGATTTTCTAGGATAAAAAAATATTAAGTGTGATTTCTTTCGGAAAGGAAATAAAGCCGTGGTTACCATGTTGTAGAGTTATGGCACGTATAAGAAACTCAAGCCTGCAAGAAGAGACCTCAGAGCAAAGTTTATTGGCCTTTGAATGGGACGCAATGATCAGAGGTGTTAAAGAACGTCTGTAAACAAATAAATAAATAAAAAATGAAATTATAAAACAACATCAAAGGCAAATAGTATATATAAAGATATTTAATCTAGGTTTTTTTTATGCTTGGGTGGTAATAAAATAATCTAATAGTGTTGGCACGCTTTTTCTCTATTACAGCCGCATAACATATGCCATTAACAAGGTTAGTGCCCATACGTAAAGCTGGGATCAGTTCACGTGACCGTGCTAATGAAGGCTGGCGGGCAGCGACTGCCCGTCCGCCGCGACAGCACTCCGCACAATCACGGACCACGCGCGCACTCGCTTTCTCTAAATTGAAAACGTAAATTAAACTGTTGGGTGTGCAGTTAATCAGTGCTTGAAGGAGGAACACCCCTCCTATTAGACTACCAGATGAGGCGAACAGAGGACTAGTTCTCCAATCATCACGCCCTCCAGGACATCACAACATTTCAATCAAGCAATCAACATGCACGCTAATCCATTCCCCCCACCCCACTACCAGCACCACACTCTTGGAGAAACAAAGTTAGCAGGGGCTTGTGACTGCGACGGATAGGGGAGAGAACTGCTTTTAAAAAAAGAAATAAAAAGAGAGGTGCATTTGCATCGCCCATTATTCTCTCCCCATCGACTTTGGCGTACTTGAGGAATGTCGTCGCAGGGAAGGGAAACCTAGGTCGTGACGTTTAAGTCTTTCTTCGTCCGCAGAGGTTACTGATTTGTGCGAATATTTGACGGTCACCTAAACAATGATTCGCAGGCTGTCTAATTATTGGCACATGAGCATTTGCCAAGTCTCCCCCTCCGTAACATTTTCATCTGCTACTTTCGTTCTATTTTTATTCCTATTTAAGCAATAATAAATATTTTTATTTCAGACTGTGACCCATTTCATGTATTAAAAAAAATGCGCACCCAATTGAAATAGGAGCTATTTCCACATTGGGAGTTTATTGCCAGTCATGTCAAGCCAATCCTGAATGGTCAAATGGGGCATACTTTCATACCGGGTGTTAATTAATTAAACCGAAATTATTTCCGAAGTAGTTTAAGAATGGGACTCTATGGCGCACGAAGAAAAATAAAAATGAAATTACAGGATATTAAAACAAAAGGTGGGGCATAGTTTTTCTTAACATGTCTTTAAACTTTCTTTTAGCTCAGTGCTTCCGCTGTAGTACATTAACATTCGGAATATTTGAACAACTGTAGTTAATGTTAATATAAACATTTTCTGTTTTATAGAAACTTTATAAACAGAATATAAATTTTAACGATACTCGTTTATTTCGCTGCAAATTACTCCTACGTGAATTACTCAAAAAAGAATGGTTTTAAATTTTTACATGCATAATTTCTGGCTCCGAAGTTTTATTTCACAATATTTTGTTAGAGTAATGCCTAATACACATGTGTTTCTATTTCATTATTGTCACTTCCAGTTCCCGCCGGTAAGAGGTGTGGAAGTTGAGACATGTTCAGTTCCAACTACAGCAAACTGGATGTGAATACGCCACAAACAACAAGCTGCTCTGAAATTCTGCTTTCGTCTCTATAAGTGTTCATCTGAGGCCTATACAATGTTACAGGAGGCCTATGAAGAGTTTATTGTATAGCACAGCTCAAAACGGTTTCAAATGTTTAAAAGAAGGGAGGCATTCGATTTCAAAAGAAAGGTGAACTTGGCTCTCTTAATTTGTGTTTTAATGGGAGAAACGTTAACAACACTGCTGTCATTGTAAGGGAAGATCGTCGAATAACAATAGGAACACTTTCAGAAATTCTGAAAATTTTACTCGGTATCACTGTCTCTTGGTAATGAAAAGTTGCACATGAGAGGTGTTTGTGCTCGGTGGGTTCCAAGAAAGCTGATTCCCGTTCGCGTTGCATTCAATTGAAGATCACTGCTGATGAAACTGGACTACATCATTTCGATCCGAAAAAAAAATGGTTGCTTTTGCTGTAACGTTATGGTCATCTAATCTTTCTTTTTTTTAAAATATGTTTTAATTGAGTTCTGTAGTATTTTGTGATTTTATAAGGAATATTTGCAAAGAATTTAATTTTATTCTTTTTTTTAAAAAAAATTATCAACCATTGTTTTCTTAAAGATATATTTTCTTAAGCAGAAAATTTCCAAAAAGTACTTTTTTTTTTTTTTTTAAGTGTTTGTAGTTTCTAAGAAATGAGAAAATATGTTTCGTCTTAGAGCTCTTCATTTTAGAGGTAATCCGAACATTTTTTTTTTTGGTATTATTTTCTTGCCTTTGTAAGATGTATAATGCAATGCATTTACATTAATTTGCTGATATAAATGCATAATACATGCCAAAATGTATACACACTTCAAGCAAAGAAAAAACTGTGTTAACATAACAAAACTGAATTCACACAAACAGAAAATGATGAGCACTAATCATCTTAGACTTTTATAGTTACAACAGTTGCTCAAAATGTCCACCATCGGCGTCGATACACTTCTGAGTACGTTGAACTACTGATTGAGCAACGTTTGCGAAAGTGCCCTCAGCGATTGCAGCACATGTCGTTTCAATTTCTTCCCGAAGTGCTGCCAGTGTAGCTGGTTTTCTACAGTATACAACATCCTTAAGAGTTTCTCCATAGGTAGAAGTCCAACGGAGTTAGATCTGGAGAACGCGGTGGAAATCTCTTCGTCTATTACCTTTGAACTTCAACAACATTCTCGGTTTTCCAGTATGACTTTAAAATTGTTTTCTACTGTTCAAACGATAATGTTGGCTCCATTTGTTGTAGCAACACTAGGCACAACGTAACGTGAGTCACATCTGTTTACAGAAAATTATACTACACATTACTGTTGTTTAACTACTGTGAAAGCGTGTATACAATTTTTGGCACCCTCGGTATTTACAATGACGATGTATGTATTTATACTTCATATAAAACTCTGAACTCTGTGCTGATTTGCTTTGAAGTACTTATATTATTTTAAAATATGGACTAATCATAGCCCTCCTCCCCAATACCCAAGCACTTTGACAGTCGAAAAATAATTAGTTCGATTGTTCAACCATTCTGAACCAAATTGCAGGTTTTCTTTTTGGTTCCAAGCGGAATATTTTAGCTGTATGATTTATTCCTTGCTTTTTCCTTATTTCATCCCCTAAATGGGTGGAGAAAAGATGTTAGGAATTTCATGTTGTCCTCAATCAAATCTGTTATTTGTTTGTATTTTTTGATCGCGGAACAGGAATGAAAGGTAAGTTTTTATGCTCCGTGTTCCGAAAATGTAATTAATTTATAATTTTTACACATTTTTGAAATTTATTGTTTTCATATTTTGTTACTTTGTACAAATGGACAATTGAACATGCTTAACAACTTTTTAGTAAGCAGTTAGGGCTGAAATATTTGGGCATGTTATTCAAACAGCTTATTTATTTTCTCTTTTCTAAATTAGGGTCAGGCAGTATAATACAGTAATAAAAGAGCTATATTTTTATTAAATTAAAGTACCGGTACTAGTTATAAGGCACAACCTTTGCTTCTATACTCAGCTCTGCAGCTGAGGAAATAATGATATAAGAACAATGAGACAATGACAGGCAATAGTTTCTGCGCCAGCAAGTGTGATCAGCCTCGACGAGAATCGAACAGCAGTCGAGACACCAGAAGTTTGGTTGTTATCTCCCGGAAGCCGAAGAGCGTCTTCTGTTTCATTGGACCATCCGCTTTAAACCAAAGCACTTTCCCCAATATGGCGACGTTTGCAAACAGATCACACTGCGTTCCTTGCAACGTCAGCAACTTGTGATCTTATTGGTTTTTTTACGAACTTCGAAGTTACTAGAATAATGTACGCTATTTCGCTAGTGAGAGTATTTTTATAAAATATATTTTAACTTATGGCTTTTACATTTTCAGTGGCACTAAGGTTTATATTTTCATCTAGGGGCGTTTTAGCATTTCTTAAGCATTTTCCTTTAATTTTTGATGTGTATTGAATCGATAATTACTTCATTGGTTGCTATAATTTAATACTATGAAACTAAAAATATTTTATTTGGGGGTTAATCTCTCAGTACTTTACAATTTTATTTATTATAACAAACATATATTTTTTTTACTGGTACTTTTCGCAGTTGCTATCGTAATTTTGTTTACATCCAGATTTTATAACTATAAACTACAATCGAAACTGTTAAAAGATTAATATAATAGTGTGTATTTTTTGTTGTTAAATATATAGTTTTCTTATACTGTATTTACATTACCTAGTTTTAAATATTGAAAAAGACTGGTGTAAATCGAAAAATGATGAATTCATGTACATCTCCATTTTCTGTTATTTGAGGCATATTTTCATATACATTTGCTGTAATCAGCCTTCAAGTGTTAGTCCCCAATTTACATAGCAAAGTGTTAACAGCATTTACCAGATGACTTTAGTATATCTATATTAAGATCCTATGACCTAGACCAGATTCGAACTGGAGACTTTTTACAGTTAAGTGTATTTGTCACAGTTGTTATTAAAACAAGCGGTTTACACCCCAGGTTACATTTTTACAAAAGTATTTTAGAGTAAAATGCAGCATTTCTCTTATATACCCACTCTTCAAGGCTTTAACCCAATCCTGCAAAAATTAAAATGCGATGCGTTGAACGTTGTGGGGAATCGGCTTGTAGTACCTTGCGGTTAACGGACTGTCGACAGCCGGCAGCCAATTTCTATAATGCCCCTAACGGCGCGCTAACTTGCTAGTACTGCTTTATGAATAGCATTAATTTCTTACACAATGTAAATCGCTCATTTTATGATACAAAAAATTGGTATACCTGACTTTCATTTCTAGATTTTCCAGTCAGAGTAACTTTATTTTAAAACAAATTAAATTTAAACAAAAAAAACCTGTCAATTTAGATATTGAAGGTCAAGTTTAAAAGCAGTATTGATTATATTAATAATTCCTCATTTCAGTCACCCTTATTTCAAAATGACATAATAATTATAGTTCTCAGGTTTTATAGAGGGTTCAATTGTTATGGCATCCTTTATTTTTAACGTTATTCAAGTGACCTGGATTGTTGTTGAATTTGAGCAGAATAAAAAATAAAGTGAGTTGTACCCAAATTATTTTGGGTAAAGTTACAATTATTAATACTCTAGTACTACAGCCTATTTCGTAGCTGGTAACTAGTGCGTTCACCTTTTGTTCATTCTTGTAGACAGGTTTTCCACTTGTCCTGCGTTTGTCCGTTTTTTTTATTATTAATGCCCAGCGTCCGTAAATGAAGTTATATATGTTCAAACATTTTAGATTCTGTATTAAAAATATTTGAAGGCGCAGGGAAGGGGGATAACGATAAAGGTCCAATTTTTCTGATTTATATGACGTCATTTGATAAAGCAACATTTTAAATTTATTTGATTATGTTCATCTGGGTTGATACCCTTCAGAGTCCAGTGACATTCACAGAAATATCTGGGAAGATAGGAGCCATGGAGTTCTGATGTTTGATGGAAAAATGATTATCCATTCTACGTTCTGTCTTGAGAAAATAAGATTTCATATTTAGGAAAACGTTTTCTGTTTAATGAAATTATTTGATATTCCATTAGTGACTTTAAAACTGAAAAAAAATTGTTACTATATTTGAACATTTTAGTCGTCTGCCAGGAATTTAGCAAGAAGCTTGAAAATTTACAACAAATATCTAGTCATGGAAATCCAGACATTTCGATTTCAAAAGGTGGCAACCCTACTTGTAATTTATATACTGTTTTGAAACAATTTATTACTCTTAAATGCTCAGTAGTTAAATATATACTTTCTCATCAATGCCGGCTCTATTTCATTGAATTTGAACATCCCCTGTCCTCGGCAAGGCGGTATTGTAGCTGACTTTTGAGGCTGGGCCGTTAGTAATGCACAACTATGGAGAATGAAGGGGATATGCATATGGTGCGCCAGGGTGGTCGTTATGAGAAATAAGCAAACCCCTTGGGAGCCAAAGGCATCTTCCTAGTGAAGGAAAAACCTCCAGTATATTCAGGACTCCCATGATTTGAAACCAAAAATGCTGACAACTATAACATGTCGTCGTCATCATTATCATCATCATCATCATCATCATCATCATCACCACCACCACCACCACCACCACCACCACCACCACCATCACCACCACCACCAAATAAGAGTGACATTTAAAATTTCAAAGTCAGGATGGTTGGGGTGAGATTGATTTTAAACTTCCCCCCTCATTGTCTAAATTCACTTGTTTTTTATTTAAATTAATTTTATTTTATATCGATTCAGACTGGCAAGTATTGAAATAGCATATACTTACTATTGTATTATAGTTTTAAAACTGATTCAGAAATATGGCATATTTAATAATTGTTTGTAGTTATTCATTAATGCTATGAATAAAGTAACACATTACCCTGTCTCAAAAACTTCCCACTGTGAATATATATATATTTATAGACAAGAGCATTAAGAAAGTGCATATACATAAATCAGGTTTTTTCAGAGAGAACATTTTTTTTACCATTATTCATGAAAAAAATGTAAACTCATTCAAAAGAAGATGAGAACAGTTAAATAAAGTAATTGTAAAACAAGGCACGTTTTTTGAGGCATGTGTGACAACTTTTTAGCATAAAAATCGAATTATGAAATTAATTTAAGAAAATGTGTGATTTTCGTTTTAATTTATTCATGGGTTAAAGTTCCTTTAAGGAATAAGAGCTTTGTTTTCATACATAAGCGTATGAAAAAAGCAATAACGGAATAGAAACAGCTTCTAAATCTGTCCGATATCACGTTTCAGAGCCAGCAATCAAATAAACAAATCATGTGCTTATAGATACCTATTCACAAAACAGCCCACCAAGTTGACCATTGCAGCAAGTATATGTATTAAAATTGTCAATAAGGATTATAGGAATATTTCTTAAGATCGAACCCCTGTCCCTTAACCGGCATTCATTCTTGCGGTGTTTGGTTACTTTCAGTTTACTTTGGAAGCATGGTAATGGCACTATACAGTATCAAATTATATCATTTAAAAAAAAAACACACATTTTTTCTTGGCTAATTACTCGGAAAATGGTGATTTCCATGCATACAATCAGATTTTAATAATGTTCAGAAGTGTAAAATACCGCCACGAGTGGCCGAGGTCGTTAAGGCGCGGACTTGTGAGCGGGAGATCTGGGG
Source organism: Metallyticus violacea (assembly GCA_030762175.1). Lineage (NCBI taxonomy): Eukaryota > Metazoa > Arthropoda > Insecta > Mantodea > Metallyticidae > Metallyticus > Metallyticus violacea. The sequence continues at coordinate 74,932,851 of CM060836.1, forward strand.
TTGGAATCCTACCAGAACCGTCCTCCCTGATTAAGGTATTTTTCCAAGTTTTCCTCAGTCTTCGTAAATGGCAAATGCCGGGGAGGTACCCTAAACTTAGGCCTGGAACGTTACCTTCCTTAAAAAACAAACTCCTTTCCCAATTTATCATAGCATCTCATGTATCAACAGTGTCCACCGCCTGTGGATCCTCAGCAGTAAAAACGGGCGTTAAACACTACTCAAAAAGAAGTGTAAAATGCTAAATTATTAATAATAATATATTTATCAAGTAGAGTTATAAATGTTAACTTTTAGAGTACTTGAGAACATTGTTTTTAGAAAAAAGTATTTAAAGCTAAAATATGTAGAAAACCTGATCAATACCAATAAATTAAACTTAAGGGAGTATCTTGTCCATGTTAGATTGATGTTTATGTAAAAATAGTCAACAGTAAAATATAAATTTCCTCTAGCGAATAGTAAAACGGAAACCTCTTGCTCAATTTTTCTAAAGCTATATGCTTTTGAAATGGATGGTGTCAAAATTAGGAGTTTTTTAATATAAGGAAATGTATTTTCAAATATGAAAAAAAAAAAACTACTTTTAGACTATATATCAGAATAAAAATTATATTACATAATTCAGAAAAGTAAAAAATGTCAAAAAACTCTAATTTTTGCAGTCAAACTGCCCTTAAGAATAATTTAAATTGACTTAACAAGCATAGCAAATATATAATATACAATGTGTGATTGATTATTCCTTCTCGGGACCACTCCGCGCAAGTTGGTGCCGCGGTGAACGGTAGTTACAAAGTTGCAGCAGTGATTGTTGCGTAAGTTATTTCTAATGCCTAAAATGTACATTTGCTCTCCATTATAAAGCAAAATGATGTTGGAACTGCCTCCTTTATTTTCCACATCTTATGAAATTTAATCATATCCTCTGCACTTCCCTCATAAGAAATAAAAGGAGTTTCCTCACGAATGTTATTTTTCGGTTCTAACATGTGTGGAATTGTATTGTACACTTTTTCCTCTAATGCTCTCCAGATATAAAAATCCCAGGGCGGGGAATCGAGGATGTCATATCTTGTTAGCGATGACTCTATCGTAGGATATTTCACGAATTGCATGCAAGGATACTTGCGCTGTTCCCCCACAGAAAAAGGGTTACAAAATATTCTTTAAAAATTTGGGCCTGTTTTTCTCTCTTCGTTACTAGCACACCACACTCCTATCTTTTGAGCGTGCAGAGATTTCCTCGTCAAGTAGGTCAGATTTTCTTAACTCCAGCATCGGTTGCTTTTTTTTTTATTAATATACCCACTTGGGAAACCATAATTCGTCCGTAAAGAAATTTATATTAGGGTCAATTTCTCTGTCATACATACTCCACAAATCTACTTCTGGATGCAGGGTCACCCGGTTTAAATTCTTGCAACATTTTAACTTCCGTAGCTTTATAGCCGTTCGAACAGAGGAGTAGGAAATTCCAGTTTGCCGAAAAAGACGTGTAAGTGATTTTTTTAGTTTTTTTAAACCAAGAAATTTATTCACAAATCTGTGAAGCAAACTTCGACTTTAAAGGTAAATATTAGGAAAACTCTTGAAACAAACCAGTACATAACGAGCCGATTCTGTACTCACGTACTAATAGTAAATAAACACTCTTTAGTATTTAGTAAATAAATACTCCTGAATTGAGCCATATTAACTGAATTAATACACTGTATCACGCTGCCTAATGAATGTTTAGCACACTGTCACCCAACAAACAAGAACATCTCCGCATGTTTCTAGAATTACTTGTACTGATCTCCCCTCCGGCTTTTCGGCCGGCTTTCAATTGTGGGTTAACTGCGGTTAACATGACGTGGAGCGGCCCCGTGGAGAAAAAATCACCCAGCACTGTATATGCACGTACAGAATGATCAATCGATACATGAAACTGGTAGTTTATGTTTGCCCTAGCGTATTTGCGCTTTTCTACGCCGTCATTTTGTTTCAATTTCACAAATGGTTTTAAATGTTGGTAATAATGGAAACATTTACAGATATTTTGTGGTACAAATATCGTGGAAAATCCAGTTCTCCCTTAAACACTCTGATTTTTTAAAAATAATATTTAATGCCTGTTTTCATATACGTCACAGGCAGTGCACACTGGTGATACTTGAATTTAATGATCATTTGAGAACATATTTTTTTTTTTAAATTAAAGAAGGAAACGTTTCACTTCTAATTTTAGGTATCTCCCCGGTATTTGCCATTTGTGAATATTAAGGGAAAACTGAAAAAAAAAAACCTCAATCAGGAAGGACGGGCCTGGCGTGAATCGAACGTTAGACCTCCCGCTCAGGAGTCCGCCTTAAGGAACCTCTTGGCACTTCAGCGTGGAGCTGGGAGAGAACGCTGATAGGCATAATCAGTATGTTGATATAGTGTGTAACATTTTGCATGTAAAGCAGTAAGGGTTGATATACTTAGCAAAGTTAAATAAGATGGTTCCTTCCCTAAGTCTAAGATGGTAGCCCGTTTTATGCTATGCACGTTGTAGCAAATAGACAAAGGAGTCTTTGAAACGAGGGCTACTGAAAAGAAAAGTCGTGAAATGGGCTATCGCACCGTGAAAGTGATTTACAGCCTCTTGGAGCGACAGCTCATGCTCATGGTTTTTCATCCTCTATACAGGCTGGAATTAACCCCTTGCAATCTTTGAATGTTCTTGAATTAAAAATCCTAAAATTCATGAAGGCAAATTGCAATTTACAGCTAGATTTTATACTTTAAAGACACCGCAATATAATTCAGTTTAAATTATTTTTTTCTCTTTTGCATATTTACTCTGCCACAAGTTATTCAGTCCGGCGCCTAACAATTTGCAGCGCAGAATGCGATGCCTCGCGTCTTCTCGCTGGTGCGATATAAATTGCTAAGGAAGCTGAAGACGTTACGGAGCGCCATTACCGTCCTTGTTATCTGCCGCCTCCGGCAAGACTGGAGCCGCCCCCACAAGGGGAGTTAGTTATCACGCCGTGAAACTTTCCCGTAATGTAATTCTCGGAGCGCTAATCTGCTCATGGTGCGTGTGCACGCAGGAACCCTCCAGGGCGACCGCTGTTCCTTGCCACCTGCAGAAATTGCACTCTAATTATCACCTGGCACCCCTACATTCCATAGTTCAAACCCCGCCCCTCTGCCGTCTTGAAATTTACAGTGTAACTTACAAACAGCCACGTATGAACTGATTTCTAAGCGATATTTTAGCACAGTGAAGCCTTGAAAATATTATTGGCATTATATATCAGAGTTGGTCAGTTACTGATGGAGTTTCCAGCGAGATACTGTTAAAATTACCTTAAAAATTAACCTCTCTCAACCTTTAAACGGAACTTCTGGTTGTTCTGTTGGTTTACAAGGATGTTTTCTCTCCTGAATCGAACTGTGTACTGTATTTTACAGACCCAGGGTATTTTTTTTACAAGTGTCAGCAGAGAGTCGAGGAAATCCGCGCTGAAGTGATGTTTCACTGCAGCTTTGAGTGTGTCAATGCTCTTACGAAGTGTTGATCACAACATTTCGGCCCGACTGTTTTAGGTATGTGATAGAACGAATTTTTAACTTAATCTTCCTTTACTTCAATGAGTTTTTCATATCTCTGAATTTATATTTCAGTTCCCCTAAAAAATTGACAGAAATTTACATCAGGGTTGCACAAGCTGAATGAGGCAGAGTTGGGAGTAAAGGAAAAATAATAATAAGAACTCTGAAATATTGGTTTAGGATTAAGAATTTAGAAGAGAATTGTATTTTGAAACACTGTCTAGTGATGCAAGAGAAACTGAGGGGAGGAAATACTTGGGTCAGTAGAATCAATGAGATTATGGAAAAAAAATCGGCTTGAGTTTGGTGTGGAATGGTAGAGAAAGTAAAGAAAGAGGTTTTTGGAGAGAAATTAAAGAAAGAATTGATGATATGGAAAGACAGGAGATATCAGGTAGTTTAGTAGTAAAAAGTCACAGAGGGTTTATAGGGGGTTAAAGGAAATATGGGGTAGAGAGAAGTATGTGGATGAAGGTGATAGGTGGACGAGGGAGGGAATCGCATGGGCCCGGACAGGGATAGCGAATAAGAGGAGGTTTAAATATAGAGGAATGTCCGATGTGTGGAATACAAGACAGTTACTGGCATGCAATTGTGGAATGTAGAGAAACTAAAGAAATGAGAGCAAAACTTACGGTTGAGAAGTGGGATAACTTACCAATAGAGAGAGATAAGCGGAATATGAAAACAAGGCAGAAAACCTTGGAGTTTGGGAATTACTTAGATAAGGTTAAAAGAAAATGGTTGAAGAAAATAAATAAGAAATGAGGAACCAAATCGTACAGAAACATAATTTAGGTTGGGTTTTGATTGAGTTAATTTTGTAGATGTGAGTTGTCTGATAGTTGAGTAACCGCAAGGTTGAAACTATTCGGGCTACTTAGTTACACAGAAACTCGGGGAGATTTACTACAGTGACTATGGTTGTATTTTCTTGTATGACTGAGTGATTATAAAAGTGTATTGTGGAAGCTTGTTGTATTTTAAGCGGAAATAAATTCAATTCAATTCAATACTATTCGTACGTTTGTACAGAATCTGCTGGTGATTTATGCAGATTATTTCGAAAGAATTTCTTTGATATGCAACTTACAAGGCGGAGTTCGATTCGCAGATTGGTAAATAGTAACATTAGATAACATTGGACATGCTCTGTAACTTTTCCCTTAAAAATCACTTCAACTTCTTTAGCAGCAAATGGAAATTTCCTGTTCCTCTGTTGAAACGGTTACAAAGCTATTGACGTTATATAAAGTTACTATAGTGCAAGATCCTGCGTCCAGGAGCAGATTTTGTGAATGGATATTAAATAGTGTGCGTGGCGGGGAAATTGGGAATTATCTAATTCTCTTTATGAACGAATTTTGGTGGGTATTCACAACCAATACTGGAATTCAGAAAAACTTTACCTGCTTTAGAGGAACCCCTTCATCGTCCAAAGAGAGCGAGAGAATAATAGTCTCTATTTATTTATTTATTAATTTTTGAATTTGTTATAGGTATATGCAGAATATTTTTCAACTATATTTCCGTTAGTTAACTGTAAGGAAACTGTCTTTCACACAGGACTCTGCAACGATGCAATTAATGAAATATTCAATTGTGGAGTCATTACTTACAACATATGTCCCTCTCGGTCCCCTAATTAAACGCCTGCAATTTTTATCTTTGGGAGTATTAAAGAAAACAATTTACAAGACAAACTGGCACATATTAGGTGAGCTGAAAAATAACATTCGCGAACAACTTTCTTCCACGGTGCTGTACCTACACGGGTGGCCGAGATCGTTAAGGCGCGGACTCCTGAGCGGGAGGTCTGGGATTGGAATCCCACCAGGACCGTCCTCCCTGACTGAGGTTTTTTCCAGGCTTTTCTCAGTTTTCATAAAGAGCAAATGATACCCTAAACTTAGGCCTGGAATTTTTCCTTCCTTAAAAAAATCCTTTCCCATATATAATTTCATCTCATGCATCATCAGTGTCCATCGCCTGTGGTGCCTCAGTAGTAAAAACGGGCGTTAAACGCCATTCATTTCATTATTATGCAAGTAAACGAAAACAATGTGACATCGATAAGGGCTGGAACTTTGGCAGAACCAAAAGAAACGTCTTGGAAGTTGGTTTGCTTCTGGGGGTTGATTACACCCCATACGTTTCCGACTATCGCCTCACTCGTATCGAATGCTGAAGGTGAATAAACCCGTGAGGTGCGGGCTGCGACGACTTTGATTGATAACGGCTGCGGGGGTGGGGTGAGGGGAGTTGACAACGCTACGGATCATAAATAAAATATGGCACGCCTGTCCCTACACGTCACACTTCCTCTGCTAGTACAAAACAACAACAACAAGAGCTGGGTTATGTAATTAGTTGCCTGTTGGTGCCAGGATGGTGTCACGAACACTCTGCCACCTGAAGGGAAGTGCAACGCCGTTGGTGAAATATCGGAACTTTTAATGTCAAAGAATTGATGACGTGGGTACTACCGAGACGGTTTAACGTTCTTATTCCTTTTCTTTTTCTTTTACACCCTCCTTTTTCACTTTAATTTATTCATTTTTTTCTGAGATAAGCATGTTAACCTGCTCTTTTACCTCCGATTCTATTGAGTTTGTACCCAACGTTATAGGAATAAAAATAACTAAAAACCTTTGTCATAAACCACAGAATATATGGAGCAGTAAATTTTAATATTTTATCAAACGGAGTTTAATGAACTCAGGAAGAATTTAAACGTTATAATATTTAGCCAAAAATCCATATTTTCAACAGCCGCCAATATTTATCATATCGTCAAATTCCCCTTTTTAATATTTTATTCACTTTCCGTAATATATCTAAAACACAGTTTTCATTAAGATAGCTCACGCCTCAGAGCCGCCTAGCTTCAAAATTTCAAATTTCGCAAAACGTTTAAATTCTATTGATGTTTTGTTAAAAACGATGAACATATAGTTATAAATGTTCTAGTTATTTTTGGTAAGTTTTTAACTTACGTTTCTTACCTCAAGCACTGTATGATAAAAGATGATCTATTCCAGCACACATACCTGGTGCTAAGCAACAACTCTACAACAATTTCCAAGATCGACACGAAGTTTGAGACAGGGAATACATGACACTCCTATCCATATTTCAAAATTATGGTTTTATGGTTCATCATAAAATTAAAATAAATAAACAACCTACTATATTATTTGAGGACCATCAGTTATAAATGCTGAAAACGAACGAACATTACAATGAACATTATTAAAATTGGAAGCAATTATAAAATCACATAATTTTAGTCGGTTCTGGTGGTATACTGGTGACCGAGGTCGTTAAGGCGCGGACTCGGTTCTCATAACTGGCAAATGCCGGGGTGGTACCCTATACTTAGACCTGCAACATTTCCTTCCTAAAATAAAAATATCCTTTCCCATTGATCATTTCATCTCATGTATCATCAGTGCCCACCGCCTGTGGTGCCTCAGTAGTAAAAACGGGCGTTAAACACTACTCAAAAAAAAAAAAAAAAAAAAAAACTGGTGGTGTAGTGGTAACCATACTTGCCTCCTAAACCTAAGATCGCGGGTTCGATCCCGGCCAGGATCGATGAAATTTTTCGGGCATAAAAATCCTACTTCCTTCGGAAGGGAAGTAAAGCCGTGAGTCCCGTGTCGTAGATTTACGGCATGTGGATTCGTCTGAAACTGTTGTGGTGTAGTTCATCAACACTCTATCTAGCACTTGTATAACACCTCAGCAGATGCAGGCAATAACTTTTCATATACAAAGTATTTTGACAAGAGTACAGCCTTTCGCGCCAAAATATTGATAGAATATTTAGTATATATGACAATAAATAAATATATAATAACATTTACTTTTCTTTTGAGAAATATTTTTATTCATTTTTTCGGTGTATGGATTTAGTATTATGGTAGCTTTTTCCATTTCTTACGTTCTCTAAGCATTTACAAAATTTCTATAAACAAATATAGTTCCAACAACATTAAAAAGTTTAATTCTTTGAATCATTTCAATTCACATTTTTTATTTATTTAAGATATTTAGTTATATTAGTAATACAAACTATTATGAATAATATAAATTCAGTGGTAATATTTTTCTATAAAATATTCGCATTGAACATAGCCTTTGCAAGTCTATTATGGTATGATTTTCCTTAAATGTTTTTCTTTGATATTTATCATTTTAGTTCAAATTTTGATTCTCTGTAATATGTAATCTATGTTAATAATTTGTTTCCTTTTACCATATAGTCGAATTTGGTGTCACTAAATTCCTTTTGACTTGTTTATTTATCCTTACTGCCCTTTTTATATTTTTAATTGCCATGGTTTGTTGTGACTTGCTTTAGAAACACTGTATGTACCATAATATTAATTTCCAAAGGTATTTATGATGAACTTAGTAGATTTCTCATTTTTGCTCAGTTCATACTCTTTTTTTTAATGGTGTTTAACGCTCGTTTTTACTGCTGAGGCGGTGACCACAGGCGGTGACACTGACGATACATGAAATGATATATTGGGAGAGAATTTTTTTTTAAGGAAGGAAACGTTCCAGACCTAAGTTTAGGGTACCTTCCCGGCATTTACCCTTTATGAGGACTGAGGAAAAGCTTGAAAATACTCAGTCAGGGAGGGTGGTTCTGGCGGGATTCGAACCCCAGATCTCCCGCTCACGAGTCCGCGCCTTAACGACCACCCGTGGCGGTACTTCGTACTCTGGAAAGAACTCTGGATAAACGGGGGGGGGGGTGAATGCCCACCTAACCTCAAATATAATATTTTTAGATTACCAGCAATCTTAAACTAAGAGAATATAAATATTTTCGTTTGAAAAAGGAGAGAAAGCGAAAACAAGATATGAAATATGGATTTATGATCTTGTGGGCCAAGCACATTTTACCTAACTGTACTAAATTTTGTACTGCCGAGTTGTACATTTTATTTGACTACTTTGTATAATATTAAATGACATACTTCCAGCCGAAAATTCTAGAAGAGAGGGATTATGGTAGAACGTTATTGACTATATCGAGCGTAAAACGATTTTGTGCGCTCAAAGACTTGTGACATTTTAAAGTAAACGTTTATAGTATCATTCTTATAATTTCGCTTCGTCCTTTAGTTACAGCTAAGCAAGAATTCTGTTCAAACGCAGTTAACGAGTTAATTACATTGTTGTGTGCTTAGTAAACTAAACTACTACCTTTCTGTGTAGGGACACATCCGAATCCACTCTTAGTCGGACTATCTAAGCGCTGTCTTGAAATCAAGAGTTTACGACTAAACAGTTGAATAAATAACCACCGCAGCTTGTTTCCCTTGATACACACAGCATCACAGTGATCGAGCATGTAGCATAGTGCATCGCTGTCCACTAGAGCCACCAAGCGGCGAGAACGAGAACGAAAAGCACTAGCGTTTCAGAGATTTCTGTATAAAATATTCATAGCGCAATCTCTAAGCTACCTGTGTGACGTCACATTCCCTCCTGTCCACGCTCCCTGTCCGTGCACGTATTAGTTGAAAAGGTTTTTACTAAAATCCATAATGGCGCTGTTAAACAAATTCTTTCCAACTGTTGGAGGCATAAAGAACCAACAGCAGATCATGCAAAATATTCTTGAATTGCTTCAGTGTCTTTGCAAACTGTGTTCTCTCCAGGAGGACAAATGTTCAATTTCTCTTGCCGATTTACCACCATATCCCCTTGCCATATCCCCTCCTGTGTGACTTTTTTCTGTCTCTCTTGTTGTTACTTCTGCTTGGTCTTTCCTTGTATGCCATCTTCCTTTGGTTAATTCCCCGTTTCTCTTTATCTCTCGTGTTTCTTTCGTATTTCTAATAGTCTTTCATTTTCGTCCTCCTCAACATTGCACGTTTCTGCCAACCTTTCAAGTGAGCTGTCAGTCCAATTGAATGAAGCTCACCCCCCCCCCCCATTCTACTTACGGCAATGTCAGACAATATAAACGAATTTTATTTATGTATAAGTAATTTCAGATAGGCAATGTATGGTCCACAACTAAACATATCGCAGTTTTATGGTGTTAAACATTTTTGCATCAGATGATGATATGTCGATGTTTAAGCGAAGTCGAGTGAGTAATTAGTTTGAACTGTCTTTAAAACTGTCTTGCGACGATAGAAATATCGATTTTTCTCATTTCGATATCAGAGTTTTCAACATTTAACACCATAAAAATACCTCAAATTTCGAAATAATCATGTGACAGTGCGACACAGTTTAACTCCTTCCTGCATAAAGTAGCCTACTCTAGATGGAGCTCTTTGCTTGTGTGGCGTAATGCATAACGCAAAAACTGATGTTCCGCAAACCGCGGATTCAATTCTTGACATAGAAGATATTTGATATTATTATTTTTTTATTAAATATTGTATGCTAAAGCGCTATGAATGAAATTTACTTCATGCTTTCAAGTTTTATTCTCTTTCTCAACAATGAATGTGTTACCGACATACAATGACAAAAAAGCTTACTACTAATATGATGCCTAAAACTTAATTTGTCTAACACCTTAGGGCACCAATTTGATTGGTAAATACAATAACAACCACAAGGAATGTAAATATATGTTAAGATTTAAGTGTGTAAATTAAAACATCAACTTAAAACGTCTGCTAAAAGTTGTGTTAATACGACCTAGTCAGAAAACAAATAAACAATGAACGAGACTCGAACTCGAAAACAAATGACCATCTCTTACTCGATAGCTAATGTCATAACCATTGCTTTAATTATACGTTCAGAAACCTGTTTTCGTTATCGTGTTATGATTTCGAGGGAGGTCTTCATTAGTCAGTGGCGTACTGGCGCTTTAGAAACTTATAGCCATAGCTTCCAAACTTGAAAACATAGGCCATGCGTTTATCATCTCAAATTACCTGTCTAAAAATCCTCCACACTTTCTGAAATTATTTCTGTGTAATTCATTAACAGCCTTTTAGTATAATGGACATTACCTGTTAGTTTCCATGTGATTTAAAATGCGTTGTAGCATGTTTTTTCATTTACCAGCTATTTTTCTACAAACTTTTTGCACTAGTGTGTTTCTGTGTTGTTTTAGAATCGGGAAACATTGCTCTGAGTAAATTTTCTGGATGGCCGGAATAGACTAATGGGATATGTGATCCAAAAAGAATTATGTATATAATGTTCATAATATTTGTTGCATAATCATTAGCAAAAATCGAATATGCTTGTTTTGTGCACGTTAGAATCATTGTGTCCTCTACATTTATCACAACCAAAATGTGTCGTAGAGAAATCACACTTCGCAGAACACGCGGTTTTCATTAACACGCTAAGGAATTGACCACTGTCACTTCTTTGTGTAACCATCTCCATCTTTTTGCACACTGCTGTGTTCTTGCTAGTGAATGTAGTCTAAGAACTGATACGCTACCATTCATTTATAATTATAATAATTTAGTTACAATTATTTGTAGACCTAATAGATAAACACAGCATCTAAACCACTTAATACCATAAAAACACCAATGCCGCCTTCTACGAAGGCAGGTCCATAAGTTTCCGGTCTCACCGATAAGGATTATCGCCTTCACAAAGCTCTTATCTGGTGTCATACCTTATCTGTTAAGCAAATAATTGCAGCTGTAGCTTCCTCTCCTCTGTGTACAGTTGTTTAGAATAGTTGCTTAAAGAAGTTGTGTATAGAAGATTGTGACATGTTTAAAATGGAGTATTGAGCTGTTATTAAGTTCTTCACAAAAGAAGCACTTACTCCAAATGAAATTAAACAGCGATTGAACGGTATATATGGGGAAGCATCCTCCTTGTATTCTACCGTAAAAGAATGGACCAAATTTTTTCGAATGGGTCGAGAAAGCATTGAACACGAACAGCGTGCAGGTCGGCCCTTGGAGGTGCTCACTCCTGAAAACATCGCTCTTGTGGAAGAGAAGTAATGGAATACCGGGAGCTCAAATTACAGAAATAGTAATAAGATTAGGCCTTTCTAAAACAACAGTCTTTCAAATTATTCATGAACATTTAAACATGATTAAGGTTAGTGCAAGATGGGTGCCTAGACTTCTTTCCTCAGTCCAGAAGCAACGAGTCATCTGTTGTCAGGAATTTTTGGAGCTTTGCCTACGAGAGAGAAGTACTGCAAAACATTGTTACAGGAAATGAAACTATGGTCCTCCACTATGATCTCTTGTCCAAAAAGAGAATCAATGTAGTGGCGTAAGCCTGGCGAAGCACCGCCTCTATGTTGGCCTACTGCACAGACTACGTGCTTCCATAAAAGAGAAAAGGCGAGGAAAGCTGAGTGGTGATGTGCGCCTACTTTACGACAACGCGCCTGTGCACACAGCTCTTGTTGCAAAGGAAGCTGTGAAGAAATGTGACTTCAAGGAGACTGACCATCCACTCTACAACCCAGATCTAGCTCCCAATGACTATTTCCTCTTCTCAAAACTCAAGAAGGACCTTCTAGGAAGTGTTTATTCCCCTTTTGTATACAATATTTGTAACTATTTGGGGGGGATGTTAATTCAAAAATGGTAGAAGTGTATTGCAATAAGGGTAACTGTATTGAAAAGCGAAATATAGCTTTTATCTGTATCATACCTAGAAAATGGTTAGGCCGGAAACTTATGGACTTACATCGTATAAGTAGACTATATAGAGAAATAAAGACATTTTTACCCAATTTTTATGCTTTCTTTGTTAGGTCGGGTACTTCTGGGCTACCATCCTATATCATGTACTACTCTTAGGTGGAGAACTCGAACCACCAATAACATTCAAACTTCCCAAGTGACAGATATTTTCTCATAAGGAACACTTTCCGCCGTCCAACAGAAATAAACCAACGTGCTTTAGGGCAAAGTGTATGCTGCAATATACATTTTAGGATGGCACCCTATCATTTTTATAATGCATCACTATGGAACCGTTCATTTGTTTTACAGAGGTATTTATATTACTGTGGCGACAATTATTGAACATTTATGAAAATAACTTGTATTCACCATAGTCATTACTAAATTGAGGTCATTATCATTTCACATCCTTCATTCATTCTCACGATTTACCAGAAAAATATTTCCGATCACAGCTCTAAATACGGTCTGAAGAAAATTTCGCCAACAACTCCCCCCCCCCCCTTTTTTTTCCCCACTTGTAGAAAATGATGATTTATTGGGAGGCAAGTTTGGTTCAAGCGGCAATGCTCTTGACGCCTTCTTTGCTCAAGAAGCTCACGTAAGATGTTCCTCATTTGATCTGAAACAACTCCTTCCATTGTCTGAAGATTTCTATAGGGTGACGAACGGTTGCTATACTAGCAGCAAGAGAAACACATCCTTTTTCAACATGGTCATACATTAACACTAAGCTTGCAGCATTATGCGGACTAAAGTGAAGATGATTGAAGATTTTGACCAAATATTCTTTTGCCTTCGACTTTTTTCTCATATATTGTCGTATTTAGAAAGTAAATACCAGAAACCGCATGCATGTTCAGTTCTTGAAGAGCTAGATTAAAAGGATAAAAGGGATGGTGCAAGTGTAGGTCATGTACTAGCTGATTGGAGCTCTTGAGTGAAGAGCACATGATAATGAAGAGAAGAGTAAACACAAAGGAAAAGGATGGTAAGAACAACAGAAACGGAGAATGACAATGTAATGGAATTACGCATTACACGACGCTGTACAATGTTTTCCGTTCTCTTTTCTTCCGCATCTCCTTTTTTAACTCTCTTGGTCCCTTCCATTTCCGATGAAAAGAGGGGCTGTGAGAGGTGATTGTCGAGTCCGCCGACATCCACTGCTCTAATGGACACCAGTAATCGCCATGCTCAAGTACTGAATCAATTACTTAGCGAAAACAGGCCCCTTCAAAGTGCTGCAGCAAGTGGTGAAGAAAGAAGCCTTTCAGGCCAAGTTGTAAGCTTCCAGTAACAGATTTTCTGCTTTCAACCTACGTTTGTTTTATTTGAGGATTTAAAACTCCGAAGGAAAAAAAATGAGTTAATTGTGGAGTAAATGTGAATAGGAAGGGGAAAATATAAACAATACATTTATCTCCACACCTCTTGAAAAAGATAAAATCATAAAAACAGGTTATTGATCGACGTATTTGGGCAAATGAACTGAAGGAACGCACAAAAAGTGTTCTTTCATCAGATCTTCGCCACATATCGACATCATCCCCAAACTCAGCTTGGAATACGAAAATAACCATTTAACTCAACAACTCTGCCTATTTATTTCCCAAATTAGTTTGCTCCGCTCTCATCTAATTTGCATTTTCTGGAACCAGTCATGGAGAGAACCCTTTGTCTTTAGAGTTGACACTGAATTTCTCTTTATAGGACGCAATCAGCTTCTTCCGAAATCCCAAATTGATGGTCTCTCAGTTTTTCATCGACAGTCGGAAACAGCAAAAAGTCACAAAAAGTCATATTGGACTGTATGTTGGGTGATTCATTGGTGACACTCCCAGTTCTTGCAGAAAGTCCATTGTTTTCAAAGCAGCGCGCTCTTAGGCATTGTCATGGTGAAGCAGCCAGAGTTCGGTTTTCTTTCTGTTTCTGTTCTGAAGACCCTGGGGAGGCAAACTGTGTTGTACCAGTTAATAATGGCTATTTCTTATTTCTGGAGTAAAAGGTTGCAATGTGGCAACTTGCTGAGAAGAAATTGGCAACATCTTCCAGCCTACACTTCTACATCTCCTAAACTTCACTGGAGGGTGGTCATTTGAGAAGACCCAGATCGCCGACTGCGTCTTTAATTCTGGGTCATATTGGTCAATCCAGCTTTCGTCACCTGTGAAGATATCGGGACCTGTCTTTCCTAGCATCATTTCATTATTACTACTTTTTGGTCCTCTGCTTTCTGACAGCTGCGGCGAATACCTCCCTATAAGTCCTTCGCAGACCGTTCTTCACTATGACTTCTACACGAGCCATATTTTTATTTGTGACTACCATTTCTGGACGCTCTATGTTCGCCTCGTCTTTAAAGGAAGAACATTCTCAGCTTAACTCTGCAAACCAGTTTAATATTTTGTACGTGAAGAAGAATGTGTAAAAGCTCTCTGTAATTGTTTCAGGCATTATAGTTGCTCAGGCAGAAACATTAGCGCGATTCACCTCCATCTTAGAACATGAAACAGCGAACTCAATTTCATCTAATTTGTCTTTTGAAACTGTACGTCTCCTTATTTTACGCTGAACCTGTAATATAAACTTATTCAAAAAATCGCGAATCGTAGTTCTGGAAAGAGGCAATTGCCCAGGGAACTTTAGCATAAATTCCTCACGAACGGGACTAACGTATTTGTATATATAACAATATTTACACACCCAAAAAAAAGTTGCCCTAAAGTCAGCTATCGCGAATGAATGTAGACTGGTGTTCACTCGGAAGTTCAAGGACAGACAGGCAGACTGGCGACTGTGAGTGGGGAGGCGAGTTGGCTTTGACCGAGATGCAAAACCCAATGCGAGCGGTGAGGATATATTTGGAAAGTCCCGTATATACATCTTTTTTCAATATTCAGGAGGAAAATATCAGACTCATGATCAGTATTATTTATCTTGTTGTCCTCTGTCATATTCTTTTGGGTGGCTGGTGTTGTAGGCCCAGGTGTGCGAAGTTCTAGTAGCTACTGATAACTGCTTTAAAATCTGTAGCAATCATATTGCACCATTTAGGACTTTGGAGATATTTGGTGGCAATGACCACAGCTAAGTTCAAGATAGGTTAACTGATTGAGATCGGCTTGGTGCAAGCGAAACAAATACAACGGAAAGCTTGAGAGGTAATATTAACGCTGAAGGCATTTAGATTTCACATAGATTTTTTGTTTCTTTAATTTTCCCCCCAAAGCTGCAGCTACTTTGCGAGGGCGGTGTGTATCAGCAAGAGGAGGCTTGCTAAGTGCATTTGTAATGGATGGAAAAGGAGAACCCTGAGCCAACATGTTCTGTCTCTCTCGCGGAAATGGTAATTTATTCCGGGCCACACACATGCTACAGCAAACCAAAGTGATTGCGTATTCCAGACGCAGTCGTCCCCTAATGGCGCGCCACCCCCCTTCTCCAGGGCCCCCGTAATGAAATATTTTCCAAGCAGTAACAATGTTACCCGAACCCTGGGAGAAGAACCATATTGTGTGTACACTGCTAACGAAATTCATTTGTCGAGACGTATCCCTCACTTGTTGCCCGGTCCCTCTGGTCGAGTGTCCTCCTCAGGACTTCACCACACTTAAAGTAAACAAGGCACCGCACAGCTGCTGCGTAAAACAAAAGTTGTAGAAAGTAACAATCAGCACTGACTGTTAGTTAGTACTCATTCTATTTCGTTTCAAATAAGCTCATTCGAGCTGTCTGACAGAAAAACCGAGGCACTAAGGAACATAAGAAAATCTTTTTAAAACTCTCCTAACGTGAAACTAGCCATACTTGTAACATCTCAGCGATGATTTGTGTATGTGACATCATCATTTCACGTTTAAGTGTAAATAATAGCAAACCATTACAGAAATATCTGAGGAATGCCCTAGAACTTCCCCATTGATTCTCATTATTTCGCATGTATGCTTACTAATGCTGATTGGCTTGGTTTAACTGCTCTGAATAAACTAAATGGTAATCATTTTTCGTAATGCTTGAAACCCACCTGTCGTGGAAGCCATTTTGTGATTGTATTTTCCCAAATAACACACAATAAAGTTTTCGGTTTTACAATGAAAGAACGAGCTTTTAGCTTGAACATATACAGAGGGTACCAAAAATTGTATACACACTTCAAGCAAAGAAAAAACTGCGTTAACATAACAAAATTGAATTCACATAAACAGAAAATATTGAGCACTAATCATCTTAGACTTTTACAGTTACAACAGTTGCTCAAAATGCCCACCATCGGCGACGATACACTTCTGAGTACGTTGAACTACTGATTGAGTAACGTTTGCGAAAGTGTCCTCATCGATTGCAGTACATGTCGTTTCAATTTCTTCCCGAAGTGCTGTCTGTATAGCTGGTTTTCTACGGTATACAACATCCTTAAGAGTTCCCCATAGGCAGAAGTCAAACGGAGTTAGATCCGGAGAACGCGGTGGAAACTCAATCGGACCTCTTCGTCCTATCCAGTGCCTTGGATCCAGTGCGCGAGGCTTGTTGCTGTGCGAAGTCTCCCAGATCTGCTCTTCTTGTAAACATCGCATACGGTACCATGAGTCTCAAATTTGTCTCCAATGCGTGCACTTGTCACTCGCGTTGACCGTCCTGTTCTGTACACACGTCTCCATTGACTTTGAACTTCAACAACATCAATACCATTTCAAAATTGCTTTCCGCTGTTCAAACGATAATCTTGACTCCATTTTGTTGTAGCAACGCTAGCATAACGTAAAGTGAGTCACACCTGTTTACAAAACATCATACGATAATCTTGGCTTCATTTGTTTATTGTTGATTTACCTGTCACGTAGCAACGTTATCATAATGCATGTGAGTCACATCTGTTTACAGAACATCATACAACACATTACTGTTGTTTTTCGGTCTAACTTTGAAATATATTTAATAGATATCTATTGTGGAAGTGTGTATACATTTTTGTACACCCTCGGTATTTTATTTTTCAATATAGTCTCACTTAAGGTTCATTCATATATCTCTTCTATGAAGTGACTTTTCGGAATATCTGAAATCTCTCCTTCCCAGTGTAAGCTCCTCTTGATATAATGAACAATTTGGGAACAGCAGAAGTCAGAAGGAGCCAAATCTGGGGAGTAATTTGGATGCTACAACAATTCATATTTCAAATTTCTCAATTTTCGCATTGCAAAAACACTTTTGTCTTGAAGGAAGAACTTTTTTTTTTACAAACCGGGGTTTTCACACACATTTTTCCTTTCAACAAATCCGTTTCGAAGATTAGAACAGTATTATCTAGTTATGGTTCTGAAGTCAATCTATTAAAATTCCTTTAGCTTCCTATCTTTCCTACAGATGGAACCAACCTTGTCGTCTTAGCCGGTAAACTCCCGTCCTTTGTTATGACTACTGTTTCGATTCTGGTGTCTAGTGATGGTTCCAATTCTCATCCAGTTGTAAATTGATGCTCAAATCGTTCTGTTGATATTAAAATGCTCCAAATTGTTGCACTATTTCCATATAAATGCGTTTTTAATCTGCTAGTAGCAAACGTCGTATTTATCTTGGCGCAAAGTTTTTCAGATAAAACATGACTAGTACGTTCTTTTGAAAAAAGCTAAACTTTGTAGTTTCATGCATTGTAACCCATCTTTTATCTAATACCATGTGCACAATGAGGTTATTTAAGTACCGGGCCGCCTGAGCGCGCTGCTTACTGAGGAAGTTCATTCGCCGCAACCGGAAAAAGGAGATAAAAGACACCGTGCGTAGCTGGTCTTTATATTTCTAATGAAAGTATAAAATGACAGTGTATTTAAAAATGATTACAATAAGCACTAACATGTGTTATAAGAGATGTTGAAACGATGCCCCTTAGTGGCAATACATTGTCGTGTATGCGTAGGAAATATAACTTTTCTTTTGTAAGAACACGGCGGTTCAGAACACATTTCTTGTTTTTGATAAGTTCTCTATTTCTTAACGATTAACAAGTTGGCAAACAGTTTCTGCATCTGGAAAGTGATTGCCAGGATATTTCCTTGCGGATCACCTTACCAATTGTGCGCTAGAATCTGTTTTCACATATGAATTACATAAAACCCCGTTCTTTAAAGCTATATTTAAAACCACGTTCCATCTTGGACGCGAAGAAGGCCCCGGGGCTAATAATTTAGAATGAAGACTTCACCCCTACAGAGTTTTCTTTAAGTGGGACTAGGAAGGACGGACAGCAGGCTAGCCAACATGACTATGACGTACTTTCGTTCAGCTTGAACCAATTGCAAACAAGGCTCGGTGTACGCTAGTGACATGGCCAGGTGGAGAAGATGGGAGAGCCTGGTATATCGGCCGGACATCAATAAAATGAGAGCAAGAACGATACAAGACAATTTAGCCCACTTAAAGCGTGAACAATACATCTTGGTCAATATACATAATTACGCAAGATATTAATTTATTTAAATGAAAGGAAGAATTAATAATATTTTTTTACTTGCATGGAATAATAACTGCTTTGCAATTAACAGCGATTGATACAATATTGGCAAATAAAATTTCCTTAGGCGTATTCTACCTGCTATTGAAAACAGATCTTATTAATGCCGAAAGACGCTATTACTATATAACATCAGAACTTCTCAGATACAAAAAAGCAGGCAGTGTTGGTTACAGATATCTCAATATCTCATAGCAATAAATTTGAATTTTCTCTATCACTTCTTTATCATGTGTTTGGCATGTTCTTAACGCGTACTTGTACCGTGTGCAAATCTACAGTTGAGTAGGCGTTCTCGCCAATATGAGACACTTAGGAAAACAAACCGCGCGGGAGTTGCCTGGCAGCGAAAGAGTGAGTGGAACCTCGGAAGGGTTAAACTAATTCAGTTATTATCGCACCCCGCTTGGAAAGGTGGCGGCGGCGGGTGGAGTACACGACAAATTCATTAGCCCTCTGTCTAATCGAGTTCCACAAACATGGGCTAGCAACGCTGTATCAGCAGAGACACATTCCCCGTCACTTATTGACGCGCTGCAGGGCATCGCCAGTATGCGTGTTTAAAAGTCACATGTTTTGTTCAGTGGCTGAGGTTATACTGGTCGTAAATCAAAGGCAGTGCGGAGCTAGCTAAAAGCCGCTATATGAAACCCAGTATTTCAATAAAAAAGGAAAAATTCCACATAATTACAAAAGAAAAGAAACGGGGCGATTAACGCCGAGCGTAGACTGACCAAGTGAGACGCTGTACTGAGCTGAGTAGAATTAGAAACATGAGCTGTAAAATGATAACGCTAGGTAGTTCAATTAACAGATAACTTTAGTCATTTGCATGACACAACGTTTATACGGGGTGTAACAAAAATGTTGAGACACATTTGAGGGTCCACACATCTGAGGGCTGTTCAATAATCACAAAATTTTACAGGCATAAAAGCTGGCGCTAAAATTATAAATATTTGTTAGCGTAATATGCTGTACATATAGTACTAGTTTCATTATTGTCACTTCTAGTACCCGTCTGTGGGAAGTGTGCAAGTTGAGACATGTTCAGTCCTGCCTACAGCAAGTTGGAAGATGACAATACGAGGTAGTATCCAGAATATTCGGGACTGGTACAGCTATCTGGTCAAAATCTTACCTTGAGACTAATGACCGCCGTCACCTCGAAGTAGTTCCCTTCCACACGCCTACACCTGTCCCAGCGATTCTGCCATTTTCCAAGTGCATCTTGGAAGTCTTGTTCTTTGAGGGTGTTTAGCACAGACAGCGTTTCTTCTTGAATCCTCTCAATTGTGTTGAACTGGCGCCCTTTCAACTTGAATTTCAGTTTGGGGAATAGAGCGAAGTCGCAGGGTACCAAATCAGGTGAGTACGGTGGGTGGGGGACAATCGTCATGTTGCTTTTCGTCAAAAACTCCTGGTGAACAAGAACTTGTGACAGAGCGCATTATCGTGATGCAACAGCCAGTTCCCTTGTCGCCAAAGTTCGGGCCGTCGTCTTCGCACATTTTCACGGAGCCGTCGCAAAACGTCACAGCAGTACGTGGAATTCACTGTTGGATTTGGTGGGATGAATTATTTGTGCTCATTCCCCTTGGTATAAAGGAAAACGAAGAGCATGCTCTTGACTTTGTTCTTCACTTCTCTCGCTTTTTTTTGGTCTTGGTGAGTTCGGGCTCTTACACTAGCAGAATTGTTGTTTTGTCTCAGGGTCATAAGCATACATCCAGCTCTCGTGCCGATGATGACCCTGGACAAGAAGGTTGGGTCATCGGATGCGGCCTGACGAAGCTCCGTACAAACTTCAACACGCTGCGCCTTCTGATCAGTAGTCAGGATCCTTGACGCACATTTTAACGGCGACACGATGCATGCTCAATTCATCAGTTAAGATTCGTGGGTATGTCCCATAACAATTCCCACTTCGTGAGCAAGGTCTTCAATGGTTCGACGTCGCCTCACGAACGAGGTGTTGAACTTTGGTAACAATGTCAGGCGTTGTGCAGCTGACGGACCTACCGGTGTGAGCATCATCTTCAATAGCTGTACGGCCGGCCCTGAACCGAGCATGCCACTCAAACACACGTGTACGGCTCATGCTTTATCCCCAAATACTTATTAAATCATTGCGAGGGTCTCCGTAGTATTTTTTCCGAAATTTGCACAGAATTTGATGCACACTCTCTGTTCTAATCTTGGATCCATCGTAAAATCGCCACACACTACACACGAGTATCATGAAAAGTACTATAGAATCTCAACACATCTATCCAGCTACTGTCGAGATGGCAGCACCAGTCCCGAATATTGTGCATTCCACCTCGTATGCTGCGCTCAAATTCTACTTTCGTCTGAACATGTTTTCAGCTGAGGCCTATGCACTGCTATCCAAAGGAGGCCTATGGAGAGTTGGTTCTTTCCTATAGCACAGCTCGAAGACATTTAAAATGTTTAAAGGGTGGGAAGCCATCAATTTCAAAGGAAGGTGGCCCCCGAACCTGCGCTGCAGTTGTTCTCTGATGGAAGAAAACAGTAACACATTGCTATCTTTGCTATCGAATAACATTAAGAACACTTACTTTCAGAAACTCTCAGAAACACGACCTGTAGGACACTTTTCGCATTTTCAGATCTTCGTGCAGGATTTTGTGCACAGATCCCACGGAAATGCCAAACTTTGGAGGCGATGTGTTCCGCACTCATTCGGCGATCCTCCAAAACAACTTTCTCCACTCGCTCGATCATGTCGTCAGATCGGCTTATGCGAGGCCAAGCTTGCCTTGGTTTGTTGTCACACAACGATCTGCCTTCCTTGAACTGTCGCACCCATGAATGCACATTAGACACATCCATGGCACCATCACCACATGTCTCACTCAACTAGCCATGACTTTCATTCGGTGTCAAATCTCGCAAATGGGGAAAACGATTGATTACACGCCGTTCTTGTATTGAAATCATCGTCATTTTGAAGTATCGAAAACAGTCCTTACTCTCGCTGCTGCCGTTAAATTCTTTGTGCTATACAGTGCTGCCATCTCTGTCATGTATTGACAACGAGTGCCCGTGTATTTTAAAACAAACCGCATGCTTTTATTTGTTTCCAATTTTGAAAGGGAAAAAGGAAAAAAAAAAAAAAAAATCGGAGGTGTTATAACTTGAATGCACCTTGTAGCATACAGATGTTTGCTATGTAAGATACTTGAAATGTTATAGCATATAAACTTTAGCATGGGATAACAAGTTTATGAGAGGAATGTACAAAATACGCTCAGATTCCAGTATGAATATCTTGTGATCGCAAATCAATAAAATTAAATTTCAACTTCATATACCAGTATCCACATCAGATTTCATACTTCCTCGTTACTTTTTAATTACTAAGTAGTATATTTGATGATATCCAAAAGTTCCCGGAACGGTTCTGTAGCTCGCCAACAGATGACAGTATAGGATGTCGCACACAGGCTAGGCAGCTGTAACTTTGAAGTAGCAGGTCCCAAAGGACATCTATGCATTTACACTGGGAGTAATATAATCTATTTTTGTCACCATGTACGTGTATAAGCCTGCGATTTCCTCGTAGACAGGAAGTTGAAACTAAAAGCTAATGATTAATTGTGCCTTAAACAGAGACATTAAACATGCTTCGGCTAGCTTACGATGATGATGATGATGGTGATGGTGATGATGATGATGATGATGATGATGCAAAGTTTCAAGCGATAAGGCACTTCAAAAGTGGGATATCGTCCCTGCAAGACGACGAGCATCATCCGTGGAAAATGTTAAAAAAAGGTCCGGGAAATTGTTGATGATTCATAGAACAACCAACGACATTACTAACATGGTATGTCGTTTGGGTCAGCAGCAGAGGTTGTCGAGATATAACATAAAGGTTCTATGCCACTCACAAACAATGACATTAAGGCCAGATTTCAAAAGTGGCAGAAACGCTGGGACCGGTGTATTGTTGCCCAAGTGGAATAGTTCGTAGGAGATGATGTTCAAAGTTAGGTAATTGAGGGTTTTTCTTTGCAAAAGAACAAGTCCGGGAACTTTTTGATAACACCTGAATTTCATACTTCCTGGTATATTACAGTTATGCTATATTTATGCCCTGGGCACTCAGTTTTCAGATAATTAATTGAATCGATTAACTTACTTTTGGATAACGTCGACGCTCTACTATAGCTGCGCGATGCTTCATATCTGAATATCAACTTGCCAACATATGTTTATCTTACAATTAGGAGAATTTCTCCAAGAATCCTTCAATTTGACTAAAGGGTGGTGAGAATTCTGTCCACCTACCTGTGGACTTTTATATCATTAGCCTGCGCGCGGGCGGGCAGGCAGCAGTTGAAGTGTTTATAATTTGTTTTGCTGGCGGTGTGGACGCCAGTAGCATTGCCGGACAATGCGGCCAGCTCCGCCAGATTTATCGCCCATAAATATGTTGGCACACATTAACAGTGCGATGTTTTCATCCTGATTTACGAAGTCCCGCATTCTTCTTTTGATTCGGATCCATGCAAGCGCTGCACAGTGGACCCGCATTAAATCCTCTAATCCTGAGCGAGCTAATTTTTCTGGCTTCTGCCGTAAGGATTAGCTAATCGTCATCCTATCGTTAACACTGCGGGTGGGCCCATTGTTTGTTGTGGACCGCAACACACATACCAGGTAGCTCGGCTCCAGTTTCCTATTGTACCTATTGCTATCTCTTTCTTTCCTGCTAAATAACTTTATCGTCAATGATAGCTAATCCACAAACTTCTAATTATGTTGTAATACTTTATGTGGAAATTGTAGAAAATTCTCCTGAAGTGGAAGAACAGTAGTCAAGCTGTGAAATAAGGAATGCTTCAAATGCCTTCTCCAAAGAAGACTTTCTTCGCCAAAGACCTGCACAGCAAGATAAAAGCCCGATATCGTATCTCAGCGAGGTTTCATCAAACCCTAAGAATTCATCGTTGCATCAGCCAATGCCGAATTTTCGCCACCTTTTGGTATAACACAGCATTTATATAAAGGTTTCACAACTATTTCAATTGCCGCTTCAGTCATTTCTGAAACATTGACTTTTGGCAAGATTATTCTGAGCTATAAAATTATTACTGTGCAGCAGATATTTGAACAGAATTTAATTTGGAAGCTCATGTTACTTCAGAAAAATCCTATGATAGACTTCAGAGGACTAAATTATCGCCAATAATGCCTAAACAAGTTTGCCCTCATCGTGTAATAGAATGGTACAGAATTTATATGACAAATTCAACATTATAATTAATACAAGAATTGCACATTTTCTAGCATTTATATTGGTGACATTTTCCAAAACTGGAAAAAAAAAAAATTTAATGCAGTTGTTAAGCTTATTTGTCATCAAGGTTTTAATATTCTAATGTAGGTTGATACTGCATTATAATATAAGAAAACGAAGTTGATTTGTAAAGTTAATAATTTTATAATATCCGGAGAGAAGAAAAATATGGGAAATACGCGACACGCTCAAAAACTATACTGGATAACTGTCCATTAGAACAAGTGCCTCATTTTAAATATCTAAGTTGTGAATTAGATATAAAATCAGCGCTAGATATTTATCAAAAATGAAAAAAGTTCAATATGCATAAAACTTTGAGCATAAAATATAGAAAATTGAACAAGAAAAGACATGAAAATTAAATTCTAAAACGTCTAACGGTTCATACGGCCCAATCCCACTGAAAAATAAATATATATTTTGTAATCCTAACTATTATGTTTGGTGCATCTTAATTAGTAATATAAATATAATGTATATATGTCTATTATAAGGTATAACTTCAATGTATGAATTGTGTGTCATCAAAAGGGAAAGTTCTCTGGTGTAGCTGCTTACGGGAGCCCGGAACACTGAGGAGGCCATAAAATGCTATACAAAGAAAAAGGATAAGTGTATGCCTCAATTTTAAAGAACTTCCGTTGGCGAGGGTTAGTAGAGCCAAGGCCTTTTAAATGCGTGGGGAAATGACCTACCAGCAATTGTACGGTTAACTTTACACCAACCAATGTAAATAAATGTTTTAAACTTTCAAATAGTAGCGGGTGGCATGCGTTGGCAGGTGAATTTGAATCAGCCAATAGTTGATGTATATTTTGAATTTACAAAGCAAGGCGCGACACTTGCACGTGCCCGTGTGGCCCGGTAGTTTAGCGAAGTCATCGTTAAGCTAATTTAAAGGGGCGCTCAGTTCCGATAAGCACAGGGCATCAGATCTACACGCTGCGAGACGCAGTTTAAGCCTGCTGTGCTAGGCATCAATTCGTCTCCGTGGAAGTCGCGTCAACTAAATTTATATTCTATGTACGCATAACACCAGGGAACTATCTTGCGATTAATGAATTACCATACATATTACGTCGCATAGCGTGATCATTTATACAGTCGATATCGTCTCTCAGTCCTGTTGAGTACGAGTCACAAAATAGCTAAGCAAATCCGTGATATATTGTTGCTATGAAGCTTGGGCAGCAACACCGAAGCGATCATTAATTAATCGACGAAACCGCTTCAAAATTTGGTTCCCAACCTGGAGTCGTGGCCTACTAAACCGCTTAAAACAATGACGATTACCGCTTTAATTTACGGTTGTACTAAACATGGATCCTTTTAAAATAAAAATACAAACAGAATACAGCATTCATAAGTGAACTTCCTAAGAAAAACTCAATTCTGTATACAGTAAGGTTTATACCCCAGGAAGAAATCAGGAAACAATTAAATGTAAATTTCAATGACGAAATAGGAAAATATAGAAACAATTAGATGCATCATAATAACAGAAAGGATAAACATAGCCTTTCAAAGGAGTCGTTAGTATTCAATCCATCAGGAAAAAGGAATGTAAGGCGACCTTTACAGATATGGACAGACCTGTGAAGATGGAACAGTCCTAATCCTTAGCATGAAGAAGAAAAAAATGCATTGACATTACCTTCTTGTTCACATTATTGAACTCTGAAACACTTGTTGGAAAAAGGCCACCTTACAGCCTGAATTTCTCATGCCCCATTGTTTCTTCACAGTCTGCTGTGAAAGAAAACAAAATCAATATCACAAAAGCTTCCCTGCCCTGTCACTCCAGCATCGAAAACCAACGCTACCTCATTGTGCAGTCAAATAAATCGCAGTTAAGTTGCTGCAGTACATATATTCAAATCAAGACGCCATAATTATATCAGACTGACTATAATCCTCAAGTATGGCTGTTAATGAAGATGGATAATGTCGTGTAACAAGGCCATAGCGCTCCACCCACGCCCAATGCAAATTCATTCTCAGCCCACTTAAGAGAAGGCGTGCTCTTGGACTCAATACAGTGCGACACTGCAGAATAAAATCAACATTCATTAAATACCTTCCATCACAAAGGCTTAGGGGCTCTTGTTCAGTAGAGGAACACGAAGGCGCCAATACGGAAATGTAAAAATAAACCTCCAACGGAACCTTATCACCAGGTAAGAGTGTGACAGAAAATAATTTAAAACACCGCCACATTAGTGCATATATGAGGAAAAGCAGCAAATAACTAGAATTAATAATGACTTTTATAGAAATTATTTTGCTTTACCCATCCTGATTTGCAACACACTTGGTTCACCATCGGCGTCGATACACTTCTGAGTACGTTGAACTACTGATTGAGCAACGTTTGCTCAGTGTCCTCAGCGATTGTAGCACATGTCGTTTCAATTTTTTCCCGAAGTGCTGCCAGTGTAGCTGGTTTTCTACGGTATACAACATACTTAAGAGTTCCCCATAGGTAGAAGTCCAACGGAGTTAGATCCGGAGAACGCAGTGGAAACTCAATCGGACCTCTTCGTCCTATCCAGTGCCTTGGAAGATTGTCAACAAGGTACGCACGAACATGTGGGTGTTAATGTGGTGGTGCACCATCCTGTAGCATGCGGTATCATGAGTCTCAAATTTGTCTCGATACGTGCAATTGTTACTCGCGTTGGCGGTGCTGTTCTGTACACACGTTTCCATTGCCTTTGAACTTCAACAACATTCTCGGTTTTCCAATACCACTTCAAAATTGCTTTCCACTATTCAAACGATAATCTTGACTACATTTTGTTGTAGCAACGCTAGCATAACATAATGAGAGTCACATCTGTTTAAAGAACATCATATTACACATTACTGTTGATTTTCGGCCCAACTTCGAAATATATTAAATAAATATGTACTGTGAAAGTGTGTATACATATTTTTGGCACCCTCGGTATAATAACGATCTTATTTAATGTTTTAAGTCACAGAATTATTGTGAAAATTGTCAACGCATTCGACAAATTATCTAAATAACAGATTTGGATGAACTGGATCATCCAGTAATCTGATGACCGATGCGGCGGCAAGTACTGCGTCGTTCGATAAGCCTTCACTCGCCAGGCTACACAAGCTGGTAGGTGGGGCTGGCGGGCAGGATAGCAGAAACACTAGAATTACAATACTATACATCCTAAAGTTATGTACTCACCCAGTCAGGCAAGATCTTGAACTTCCCGCCTTCATTTTTCACATATGTGCTTAAGAAATCGCCTGTTCTTAATTCTTTATGAATCGCATTACGACTTGGAACTCGATTATCTGTGAATTTCTCTTGATATACTTTCCTAGCAGCATTAGCAAACTCTGTATGGGATACATATTATAAATAAACACTGTTATAAAATGAAATAATTTGACCTATTCTTTGAATTTAGTTAAACTTTAGAATTCGATAAGTATTATTTTTTTATTCACTGTTCAAATGACACTGACTTAGTGCTATTCAATGCCAACGTAGCAGTTCGATAAATTTCGCTCACCCCGTCTCGTTTAGCCTGGCTGGTCTTGAGCGATGGTTTATGTAATATCCCATCGTCGATCATCAGGTACTTGGATGAACCAAAATATTAGAATAGTAATATGAAAGTACACTATGATAAATTAGACAGAAACTGTCGTTTGACTTCAGTTGGAGATGGGCAAGCATTCAAGGTGTAAAGGAAAGAAAATTCAAATAGTTCGTTTCGAAAGGTTCTTTAAGAATTGGAGTAGATTAGTTGCTTAAGGTCCAAAGTTTTATATCGCGTACTCTTTTGCGTGTTGATTAAAACTGTGTACAAACTGAAAATTCTTATAAAAAACAGCAAAAGTTGAGATCAGCTCTTTTCACCACTTTCAAAAGGATTCGTTTTACTTGGCAAGCACTCAAAGGGTGGTCCCAGTCATATCTTTAGCGTCCTGAGGAAAACCGAACCGTTTATCTCTAGCTGCTCTTAATTTGCTCCTAAACACGTCTTGCAACTTCTTTCCCCTAAGGTTTATTTCCAGAAATGAATTTTTATCGTCTTCTTTCCCCTGCTTAGTAAATTACAATAACTAGTTCTAAACCTTATCTCTTGCCCTCGCTTCGCACACCATCTTGCTGTTTACACCTGATTAAACCGCCGCATAAACATGAAGGTTATGTTAATGGAAAGAGATTAGATTCGTTTGTAGCAGGTAAATTTATGGCGCAGACTAAAGGCTTCCCTGCCGGCCGTAAAGCTAAAAGAAGGGAGATCTAGCGAAACGATTCCCTCAGGATGCAGTGCCGCTCGACAAATGGTCACTGGAGAAAAAGTGGTACCTTAGGTGCAGGCTTTAATCTAACGCTGGGATTCAATTAATGGTGCCTGCTTCTCATATAGCAAAACTGTTTTCGAATCTTTGTTAGGGCCCAATTTACTGCAGCAATAGTCTAGTCATTCAACTGTTTAATTAATATTAGTCTTTCAATTACTTATTTTTATATTTTGACCATTTTATTACGTAAATTGTAAATTATAATATTTAATAATTTAATAGAAATATTTTAATATATATATATATATATATATATATGCATATACGAGGGTAGGTCCATAAGTTTCCGTCCCCGCCGATGGGGATTTTCGCCTTCTCAAAATCCTTATCAAGGGTCATACCTTATCTGTTAAGGAAATAGTTGCAGCTGTAACTTCCGCTCCGCTGTGTTCAGTTGTTCAGATATAGTTGCATAAAGAAGGCTATGTGTACAAGATTGTGACATGTTCAAAATGAAGTATCGAGCTGTTATTAAGTTCTTCACAAAAGAAGCACTTATTCCAAATGAAATTAAACAGCGATTGGACGATATATATGGGGAAGCATCCCCCTCATATTCTCGTAAAAGAATGGGCCAAACTGTTTCGAATGGTTCGAGAAAGCATTGAAGACGAAGAGCATGCAGGTCGGCCCTTGGAAGTGCTCACTCCTGAAAACATCGCTCTTGTGAAAGGAGAAATTATGGAAGACAGGCGGCTCAAAGTTACAGAAATACCAGCAAGGTTAGGCCTTTCTTAAACAACAGTCCTTCGAATTACTCATGAACATTTAAACATGAATAAGGTGTTTGCAAGACGGGTACCTAGATTTCTTTTCTCAATCTAAAAGCAGCAATGAATTATCTGTTGTCAGTCATTTTTTCAGCTCTGCCGTGGCAACGAGAGAGAAGTTCTGCAAACTATTGTTACAGGAGGTGAAACTGTGGTTCTCTACTATGATCTCTTGTCCAAAAGAGAATCAATGGAGTGGCATAAACATGACGAAACACCGCCTCTAAAGGCCAAGGTCACTCAGTCAGCCAAGAAGATCATGTCCACAATCTTTTGGTATTGAAGGAATACTCTTCATTGACTTCAAGGAAAGGAACACCACAATAAATGGGGAGTACTATGCTGGCCTATTGCACAGACTACGGGCTTCCATCAAAGAGAAAGGGCGAGGAAATCTGAGTGGTGGTGTGCGTCTTCTGCACTACAACGCCCCTGTGCACACAGCTCTTGTTGCAAAGGAAACTGTGAATAAATGTGGCTTCAAGGAGATCGACCATCCACCCTACAGCCCAGATATAGCTCCCATCGTCTATTTCCTCTTCTCAAAACTCAAGAATGATCTTGGAGGAAGGAAATTTACGTGTGACGAAGAAGTGATGAGTGCTATTTATGCCCATATTGCAGATAAGATTCCGACTATTTGGGGGGGGGGATTGAAATGTTAATTCAAATATGCAAGAAGTGTAAAGGGTAACTATAATGAAAAGTGAAATATAGTTTATGTCTTTATCATACCTAGAAAAGGGTTAGGCCGGAAATTTATTGATCTACCCTCGTAAATATGGACGTGAAATTTTCTTAATCTCGCAGTTACTTTATTGTTAATAATCCAACTATAGTACAAATGACAACCTAAACAATACATGTTACAACAACAATCGCTCAAAGTGGCCTCCTCACGCTTCGATACATCACCTTAGCTCCGTATTTACTCTTTGGATACGTCCACTCAGAACGTTAGCGTCAGGTAAATGGATTTGCACAAAATAAACTTTTAAATGTCCCTCCCTAGTCAATCCATCTTTGCAGAAAATGGTCATTCAAATAATAAACGGATTATCTGATTAAAGTCTGTGGTGCGTAAATACATTCACAGAGGTTCAGAAAACCGCCTGCTGTCAGACCCAGAGGGAAGAAATACCTGCAAGGAGGTGATTAATTGATTCCACTCAAAACGTTTAGACTAAAATTCTGTTGATGTTTATCTTATCGTAGTTCATTAGGATTTTCATAGACACAGAAATGATTATGTTTGTTAAAGATCTCATCACATTTAAAACCAGCCTCTGTGCACATGGTAAATGCTGTGCTGAAAGTACGCCATATTTGTCCCTTGTACCTGTTGATGGTGACACAGGAGGTTTAGAATATTGCAAACACTAATGAAACCCCTTTCCTTGCAACTTTTCTTGTATTCTCTGATGGTTTTCGCCCACGTTAATGAGAATTCGTTTCTCAAGCTCACAGTTTTCGTAACTCGGCATCCGAAGCCCTCCTCTCAGATGAGCCTGTCTCTTGCAAACGTCTTGCAGAAATTTATTCCTGTCTGAAAGTAGTTCATACCTTAATACAGACTACAGAAGTAATGCACTCACTAAATAATTTCTTCACTCAGCAAACACCAAAGGACACTAACACAAAGCTACTTTAAAGAGAAAAATTATTACAAAATTAAAGCAATTTGAGATAACTATTATTCAGGAGTAAATGTACGAAAAAATCCACAATGATCTGAAAAGAAGGATTATTTGACACCACTTTGTATGCATTCTGTATAAAATGTCATAAATATTTAACATAAAACATTGTTTTCCCCCTGTTAAGACATCTTTCTTCAGACTTGGGGAGCTATAAGAAATAAACCGCAAATAAAAATATAGTGCGACATGAAACAGTCTTGGTAGTGCTGGGGACGAGGTTATCGTATTCTCCCCTACACATCTACCTCCCCAGCGTGTAAATATGGCAGCAAATTTGTAGAGAAACAGATACCTGGAGGGAGGGAAACAGGTTTTGGCTTTCGTTTGTTCTGATGTGAAGTTACTGTCACCTTGAAAGGACTTGTCATACCACACAGAACTTACATGGAACTTTTAGAAACAGTGTGTAAATATTTTTAGTTTTGTTCTAGAGAAAGTTGCAAGCTAGAGCACAACCAGTAAGAACACGCAATCCCTATGTTTAGTACTCTCATATCTTATCTACAGTCTAGTGACAGCAGAGGTATTAATGATTTCTTCTGTTAGAGCACAAACTGGAGGCCAGGTTCCATCTTCGTTTGAAATTGAATGTGTTCCCTCTTTAAATATTTCAAATCATCTTCGAGCTGTGCTACTGGTAAGAACAAACTCTCCATAGGCCTTATGTATTATGCATAGGCCTCAGCCGAGGATTTGTTCAGACGAAAGCAGAATTTCAGAGCAGGTTGTTGTTCGTAGCGTGTCACCTCCATTTTTCTATAGACGGAACTGAACACATCGCAACTGGCACACCTTACAGGCGGGAATCGGAAGTGACAATAGTGAAACTATAACCACGTGCATATTATGCGCAAAATATTGTAATGTTAAATTTTGGCGCAAGAAATTATGCCTTTAAAAAGAACATTCTCGGTTTTTCAATACCACTTCAAAATTGCTCTCCGCTGTTCAAACGACAATCTTGGCTCCATTTTGTTGTAGCAACGCTAGCATAATGTAATGTGAATCACATCTGTTTACAGAGCATCATACGATAATCTTGTCTCCATTTGTTCATTGTTGATTTATCTATCACGTAGCAACGCTATCTTAATGTATGTGAGTCACATCTGTTTAATATACCGCCACGGGTGGCCGAGATCGTTAAAGCGCGGACTCGTGAGCGGGAGTTTGGGGTTCAAATCCCGCCAGTACCGTTCTCCCTGACTGAGGTTTTTTCCAGATTTTCCTCAGTCCTCATAAATGGCAAATGCCGGGGTCGTACCCTAAACTTAGGCCTGGAACGTTTCCTCTCCTAAAAAAAAAATCCTTTCCCAATATATCATTTCATCTCATGTATCATCAGTGTCCATCGCCTGTGGTGCCTCACTAGTAAAAACGGGCGTTAAACACTTTCATTCATTTCATTTGCTCACTGTTGATTTAGCTGTCACGTAGCAACGCTAGTACAACGTAATGAGAGTCACATCTATTTACAGAACATCATACTACACATTACTGTTGTTTTTCGGTTCTACTTTGAAACATATTAAATAGATATCTAATGTGAAAGTGTGTATATATTTTTGGCACCCTCGGTATATATGTACAGAATATATCCGTTTAAAAGTATTAACAATGATTTCATTCCATATTAAACCAAAAGTTGGCAACAGTGGATGCTATATACAAATTTGATATTAATTTTAGTTTTAAATTGAGTTAATATCTTTAAACTAAAAATATTTTAAATGTTTCATTGGCATGGAACTAAATGCTGTATAATTTTGTCACGCAGGATTAAAATGTTTTTATAACAGCAGAAATATCAGATAAATTCAGCACGTTGGACGAGTCGCCGCAGCTTCGGAGCGAGTCCATTACACTTACTCCGGGTCAGAACAGAAAGCACAAGCCAAATGGAGCCGGCTTGTGTCGTATGACACAAAAATTCAATTTGTGTGAAGCTCGGGTCGCACTAAGCCCTGCTATTCCCCGTACAGCCCGCACTGAGAAGCTTAGCGCCATAATGGGGACCTACTCGATTAATCGGATTACTATTTATCAGAGTCCCTAATATCCCGCACTGCGGACTCAATTTGAGGTGGTGATTTATTGCTAATCATCAGTCCTTGTTCCTCGCAAGCACGGGGACCTTCTGTTGCGTCACACCTCCCTCCGGATCTGCAATTGTTCGCGTCTCTAAGGAAAGAACTGTATTAATAATAATGTGAACATTGTACTGTACAGCGGAATAAATGGGAAATCCCCAGGTAATTCATCAAAAGAATGTAAAATATGCGCTAGCACAGCGGGAGTATTAACTTGTTGACTATTTACATAGCTCTAGACATGGTTTTTTGTTTATGATCTTCTACTACTCAATCCATTTTGTTTAACAATTCCTTTCCCTATTTTTATTTTGTCGCTTTCACATATTCTTATGCTCATGCTTCCTCGTTTTCTTCTTAATCTTATGTCTCCCCTTCTTTTCCTTCAAGTTCTTCATTCATGTATATCCTCAGCTTTTTTATTCTTTTTCTTTATTCTTTATTTTACCCTTTCCTTATTTCCCACATTTCCCTCCTTTCCGTTCTCTTCTTTCTTCTTCTTTACACTACTTCAATTTTTGTTATATTCCTTAAAACTCTTGTGTAATTTTCCTCTTACGTATTTCTCCCCTTTCAGTTTCCTGTCCACTTCATTCTTTCCCTTCCCTTCCTTAATCTTTGCCCTATTCCCATCTTAAATTTTCTCCTTTTCCTTTACCGTGCGCTGTTCATTCTCCATCTTTCTCTTTTCGAATTTCTCGTCTTGATTTTTAATTCTAATGCTCTAAATAAAATGTTACAACGTAAAGAAAATGGCGACATTTTACAAAATAAATATTTAGAAATGTCATATGCTTTCCCTTATTTAAAATCTGAAAGCAATTTTCAAGTTTCCATCTTTACAACTGCTTCGGTGAGAAACATAACCTATCTTTTCTAAAAAGTAACAAGAAGATAGCAGCTTGTGTCGCGTTTCGCGTTTGGCAGCATATGCTGGGATCCCATAACCGTAGCGTAACCAACCACGAAACGCTGGCAAGCAATAACTGCGGTAGCTATTAGCGAAGAGTGTATAACAGACAAATATTGGGGTACGGGAAGGCAAACAGAGGGATGCTGAAGTGAAGAGGGCGAAGAGAGCTCCCCTAGAGGAGCTCCGCGACTTTGCCCCGAGTCTCGGAGACAGATGAGCCCATTAGGTCTCCAGTAGTAGCTGTTCCGAATCATTAGCCTCCATTCGCTAACCATTAAACCCGGGCGGGGTGTCGTCTTCGTTGCCAGATTTCGTGTCGAAATTACTAGACGTAACATTTCCTTTCCTCCGGGTTGGCTACCGACTCCAAAATGTTTTTATATGTGGCAGCTCTTTGGAAAATCTCTTACAGCTGAACCTGTTGCATGTATACAGTTTCTCCTGCTATAGGTGAGAGCTATGAGCTCTCTCAGACGATCAATTTAATATATAGTATCGGCTTTGGGCCAAGAACGGGTAATGAGATATTTTTTTCTGATGCAATTTAGACAATAAATCTTCAATACTTTATTACCACTGTTACAAAATAACATTAACAAATGATGAAGGAAGAACGCGGTACTTATGAATGGGTTATTGAAGATTTTCCCAATTCTGTCCCCCAATTCCTTAATAATTCGCCGATTAAAAACTTAATGTGTTATGGAAAAGAAATTCTAACATAGTGCTCTTGAATTTGTTTAACAAATTTGCTTTAAACCATTAAAAATCCAAGAAATTCATTAATTCAATAAATTACTCACGAATTCAAGCGTAATGGCGAAACAGTGCACAGCGCCGTCTTTGCACGGACTCATTAGTTATGTTGTTCTTCCTTCACCTATCTCCCGTGTCCTTTCTTTCTTTCATTGGTCTAGACTGGTGTGGAACCATCAAGTATTATGACACCAAAGTCTTGCTCTGGAGCTACTGAGAGCGTTTTTTGAATGACGCAGAAAGAAGCAGTAGCAGTTTCGAGGGTAGACAATTTTTTTCGACCCACATTTCTCACTGGTTAGGATCGTTACTGCCCTACTGGCTGACCAAGGCATTTCTGCAAGTCGTGTATTAGTGATTATAATTATTTTACATTTTAAGGGGGTTACTTTAATGTACTAGATTGCATTTTTAAACTTTAAATTTATTATTGGAAGGCATGCACGCTTTAAATGAATTATTTATATTATTTTTAGTATGCTAAGGCAATAAAGTTTGTGATATCAATTTGAAGCCTACAGGCACTGTTATTAATCTTTAGTTCTCATTTCCATTGTAAAATTCTGTGATGTTCAAATTACCACCTAGCACGAGGTAATATTATTTGTGTGTGTTTAATTGTGCTTTAACATTTAACTTTGCATTCCTTATTATGTTTACAGACATGTTTAATGCCATCTTGTTGAGTATTGTGTTTCAATATTCTTTAT
This sequence comes from Metallyticus violacea, assembly GCA_030762175.1. Lineage (NCBI taxonomy): Eukaryota > Metazoa > Arthropoda > Insecta > Mantodea > Metallyticidae > Metallyticus > Metallyticus violacea. The sequence continues at coordinate 74,968,228 of CM060836.1, forward strand.
TATAATAAATTTATATGCGTTATAGTTATTCAGTTTGAATGAAACTACATTCTCGATCACACCCACGGTACCTTTCCAAACACGATTCCTGCATCCGACTCGACCTATCTTAGTACAGCAATAAATATGTCAATTTTTGTTAAATTAATAGGAAAATATTAAATTTTACATGAAATAAGAATCAACCAAAGACGTTTTAATCCTATATTTCAGATTATATACTCATGTTGTTCATGTAAAAGCATGTATTTCGGTACAATATATACGAAAGAATCTAAAAGATCACAAAAGGCAACTTGATGCTCAAGACAATCATGGTTTACTTGTCAGACAAACACTGGAGGACCACAACTTTTGCATGGTCAAGACACACCTATGAGAGTAGGTTCATAATTTTCCGGCCTAACCATTTTCTAGGTATGGTAAAGACAAAACTGTATTTCGGTTTTCAATATAGTTACCCTATATTGCAATACACTTCTCACACCTTTGAATTAACATTTCAACCCTACCCCCCCTCAAATAGTCAGAAGTCTTGCCTGCAAAATGGGCATAAACAGCATCCATCACTTCTTCATCACACTTAAATTTCCTTCCTCGAAAGCCCTTCATGAGTTATGAGAAGAGGAAATAGTCACTGGGAGCTAGATCTGGGCTGTGGAGTGGATGGTTGGTCTCCTTGAATGCACATTTCTTCACAGCTTCCTTTGCAACAAGAGCTGTGTGCACAGGTGCGTTGTTGTGAAGAAGGCGCACACCACCACTCAGCTTTCCTCGCTTTTTCTCTTTGATGGAAGCACGTAGTCTGTGCAGTAGGCCAGCATAGTACTCCCCATTTACTGTGGTGTTCCTCTCCTTGAAGTCAATGAAGAGTATTCCTTCATAGTTCCAAAAGATTGTGGCCATGAGTGACCTTGGCCTTTAGAGGCGGTCCTTCGCCAGGTTTACGCCACTCCATTGATTCTCTTTTGGACAAGATATCATAATAGAGGACCATAGTTTCATCTCTTGTAACAATGGTTTGCAGAACTTCTCTCTCGTTACCAAGGCAGAGCTCCAAAAATGCCTGACAACAGATGACTTGTTGCTGCTTTTGGATTGAGAAAGAAGTCTAGACACCCATTTTGCACTAACCTTATTCATATTTAAATGTTCATGAATAATTCGAAGGACTGTTACTCTAGAAAGGCTCAACCTTGCTGCTATTTCTGTAACTTTGAGTCGCCAGTCTTTTATAATTTCTCCTTCCACAAGAGCGATGTTTTCAGGAGTGAGCGCCTCCAAGGGCCGACCTGCACGCTCTTCGTCTTCAATGCTTTCTCGACCCATTCGAAAACGTTTGGCCCATTCTTTTACGGTAGAATATGAGGGGAATGCTTCCCCATATATACCGTCTATTCGCTGTTTAATTTCATTTGGAGTAAGTGCTTCTTTTGTGAAGAACTTAATGACAGTTGGATACTCCATTTTGAACACATCACAAATTTCTACACATAGCCTTCTTTATATTCTGAACAACTGAATACAGTGGAGCGGAAGTTACAGCTGTAATTATTTACTTAACAGATAAGGATTGGCATCAGATAAGGACTTTGTGAAGGCGATATTCCTTATTGGTGGGGCAGGAAACTTATTGACCTACCCTCGTACTTACTGCAGTCGTTACATCTTCTACTCCTACCTCCTCGTGAACTGTTACCAGCTCTGGGTGAATTGCAGGCACCGAAGCATTTGAGCCCTCATTTTTATTTTAACAGGAATAATTTCGTTTCTTTCACCTATATTTGTTGACAACATTGGAAAAAAGTTATAAATAATAATATAACAGTGCATGTTATCCACGCGGCCACTGGAGGGTTAAAATTGAATAAAAAATGTACCCTAGAACACTTACTGCCGAACAATTATAAGAAATGCCTGGTTTTAAGAAAATCTAACTAATGCATTCCATAGATTAGATTGGACTGATGCTGGAGAGATCAGTAATGCACCTTGACTCTTGAGCCACAAAGGTCCTTTGTGCATTCCTTCAATCTGTCTTTGTGGTTTAAAATGTAGAGCTTTAATGAGAATCTTTTCTGCAAGCTTAGGAATCAAGTCTCTTAATAGAGAGTTCTTTGTCTTCCCAGAGTTTCACTCTGGCATAGATCTCATATAATAGAGAACCATTGTCTATAAGCATTTGCGGCATGTCCAACGTCCAGTCATAACGCCAATATCTTCCTTTTATTTCTACTCAGTACGTCTTTAGTCAGGGTGCTCTCAGATATTAAATAAAACCTCCCCCCCATCTAGATCCGGAAGGTTGTTTCATGTTATTTTCTTCTTAATCGAGAATTCCACAAATACGAAGTTAGCAAATACCTAAGGCACTGGTAGGTTAACGTGGAAATTTATCGGTGGAAAAAAAAAAAAAAAAAAAAAATAAACCCTACACACTAGATAGGCACAGTAAAGTGGTCGAAAATGTAATTTTTTTCAATTTAATTTTGTTATATATAGTTTGTTTATTATTTAAATGCTTAATATTTTATATATTACTTATTATCTATTGATTTAATTATTATAAAACATGTAAATAGGGGCTATATTTATGCAGAATACGGCCAAGCCTTCCAACTACTGGGATATTAGAACAAATTACAGGATTCGACGCCCGTTTTTTGTCTTCTGAATCTGTTTGCACTAGCAGATTCTGAACATCATTCTTTTGTTTTGCTTGCTTATATAGGGATTTGGCTTATTGACGATAAAATGGGATGTATGCATGTAGTTTGAATTTGACTAATTAGGGATAACTATGATACATGCAGATCTTCTGCATAATGTATGCTAGTTATGTTACAGGATTAATACCAAAGCGTTTACACATGTATAGTCTGTTAAAGAGGAAATTAACAGGATCGGCAATATTTGTGCGGTACAAGGCGTTTAAAAAGACAGAAGGGAGATTTAGAACAAAGAGCAGAAAACAAGGCATGCAACAGAAGTAAATTACTTGAAACATACGAGGTAGAACTTGGTATTGCAGCATCGTATGTGGTAAAGAAGCTCAAAATGCGGAAAATTTGTACCCGCTGGTTCGGCACAATTTGGAAACTGGCAGCAATGAAGACTGCAAGGCTGCTCTGGGACGACATGGACATGAAGGCATTTCTGCACCAGGCCTTGTGACTATGAATGTGTTGAAGATGAAGGAAACTTTGCTTTCAATAAAGAGCTGACCTCTAGAGATCTTTAGATCGTTATTGTTGAAATGGATCATTACCGCCGTGATAGGCATCACCACTGGACTGAAAGGCGGAGATGCAAAACCGTTAGAATTGCGAGAGGGTAGGAGTGTTGGGAGAATTGAGCGCAGATGTGTTTGAAAACCTCTTGTCTTTGTTTATATGCTGCTCTGTTTCTGAGGCATCTCTTCTAGCCAGGTTAAAGTACACTGTTGTTGTTGCAAATGCTTATTTATTTATTAATTTCATTCCATGGCAATTTTAAGTGACACCGCTCGGGTTTTGAGAAAGAAGAGCACAAAACTGTTTTTACAGCCACAATATAAATACGTCAAAAACTGCGTTCTGCCAAAGACTCGAGGGATCCCCTCAGATCCATAGGAATGAATACAGTACCATACAAATGTATAAACAACGCCTGTGCCACAGTATCATACATATGTGGAAAAGTATTGATTGGTAAAACCGGAAGATCAAAAGGGGCAGCCAGAAATGTCTGTAATTGCGGGATATGACATTAAAAATTGCCATGGAATTAAATTAAAAAAGAAGAAGAAGAAACAGAAGAAGAAGAAGAAGTGGTAATCGCAACAAAAACAAGATATTTCAATTTGGCTGGAAGGGAGACTTTAGAAATTGAGCAGCATCCACTTAATATAAACAAAGACAGAGGTGTTCAATAAGGGGGGGGGGTGTTCTAAAATTTCTCCTTCTGACCAAGAAAAACAAGAGTTAAGAATTATTTTTTTATTTTTCAATATATTCACCTTGTTAATCAATACATTTACTACTTTCCATCTTTTTAATACCCCCAGTAAAATGTGTCCAACTGCGAAAAATGAGTGTTTGTCTCAGTTTTAATTTCATTATTTGATGTAAATCTTCGATTTTTTCAGATTTGAGAATAAAAAGTAATCGCTGGGAGCCAAATCCGGCGAATATGAGATGGATGTGAAAGCACTTGGAAGTGAAGGTAATGCAGATTTGCAACAACAATCCCAAACATGTGCATAGGCGCATTATCGTGATGAAAGAGAACTTTCTGTTTTGCAAGGTGTGAGCGTTTAGCCTGAATAGCTTCCTTCAGTTGGTTCAGTAGTGAAGCACCACACAGTAAGAATTCCAGAAAACCATAGCCATGACATTTTCTGCAAATGGAACCTTTTTGCTTTCTTTGGTGCACTTTCACCTGTTGCCACGTACTGTTTGGATTGTTCCTTCGTCTATAGCGTGTAGTGATGAATCCATGTTTCATCTACTGTTATGAAATGGAGAAACTGACTGGCATATTGAGTTTAAACAAGTGTAAACACTCTTGCAAAATGTTAATTGCAATGCGTTTTGGTCCATTGTTAAGAAACTTGGCACCCATCGAACGGAAAGCTTTCTCATACCCAAAACTTCGTGTAAAATGCAGTGGACACGGCCTACCGAGGTCTTTGCAGTGTTAGCCAGCTCGCGTATCTTCTATCGGCAATCATTGGGTACGCCATTGTGAATTTTTGTCACAATCTCGTAGGTCATGTCAGTTTTGGGACGCTGTGAGCGCTCATCATCTTGAATGAATGTACGACCATGCTTAAATTCAGCAGTCCTTCTTTTTAATTGTCGAAAATGAAGGGGAAGAAACCTTTAATGTGGAATCTAACTCTTTTTGTATTTCTGTTAGGGTTAAACCCTTCAATTTGAAGGCAATTGCAGAACTTTTCCAGAGCATGCCTGACCGAACCGCAACTGAAATTAGGGGTTGAGGTGTTAACACTCGTTACTGAGAGCGATTAAAATTGGCAATTTCCAACATTTTTTTAAAATTTTCTATTTATTTTGGTGTTTGACCATTTTTTAAGATATCTCTGCATTAAAATCAAGTATATGATAGACTTTGCTCTAAAAACTATTATTTTTGCATTACTTGGATGATAAAATGTTGTTAAATAATTGTTAAAGAAATTATGTTTTAGTGTTTATGTCTTCCCTTAATAAATACGGATTTTTATTTTAAAATGTGTTTTTATAAATTAAGTGTTTCACTTTTTTTTTTCTCTCCGCTCAGCGAATTTGGTGACAGTTGAAATTGAACAAAGTTGTCATTCTCAACAGACATTACGTTTTTATTGAGTTTCTCAAAATTTACTCAGCTGAATTTGTGTGAATATGGACGTCATGGGATCAAATGCTGGTGAAAAGCTTTAAGAGGAGCACCGTTTAACCTTCGATCAAGAGCTTCTCACGAGGCAGAAGAGAGCATGTGACAGTAGGAAAACACTCTGAATTTTTATTACCTCAAGAGTATTCATCTAGTTCCAAGAAGATATTCTTTGAAGAAATTACATTTTAAGGCCTCGTCAGGTATGCATTCTGCCTGGTTGAGGGGGGGGGGGCATTCTAATCCGCAATTCCAGAGAGATTTGCTGGTTGTACGTATGGAGCCGATAGGTAATATTGGGCGTGTTGGACTTGGACGTGACAACAATGTGCAGCAGTCGATTGGAAACGTGTTCTGAATAATGGATCGGCACAAACATGGCTCAACAGCCCCAAGCACCTGAGGCCCTGAAACTTCCATACTTAGCGCTGTACTCTGCTAAAGAAATGCATGTGTTTAATGAGTGTAAATATTATACAGTAGATCCGGACTAAAGAATTTCGTACAAACTAAGATATAGAAAAGGATTTTTGCAACGGAAGGTATTTTATCTTCGTCATTTCAGGGAAAAAATCTGGCACACAGCAGTGGTATAAACTAAGCGAGTTCCTCAGCAAGTAGAGAAACTTTAAAACAAACATAAACACCAAATTATTGTCTTATTAATTAATGAAATGAATTGTGCACTTCTATGCATTAATTAGTATGACAATCTCTAAAACTAACTTATATAATAAAAAGTTAACTATAATATTAATTAGGTTTGTCGGATTTTTTCCCCTTCAAAATCACTTGAAAAAATGTATGTAGTTAAATTACTATAATTTTCAAAAGTAATGCGAACAAAATTAGAATTCTTGCATCTATAAGTATTATAAACAAGAAATTACATTTTTAAAATTCTTCTTCTTCTTCTTCTTCTTCTTCTTCTTCTTCTTCTTCTTCTTATTATTATTATTATTATTATTATTGTTGTTGTTGTTGTTGTTGTTGGAATTGAACCACAAAAAGTAATTATAATAATTAAATAAAGTATATCTCTTCTGACAATGAAGCTATATTGTTTGGATATTTTTAAACTTTTTTAAATGTAATCGTGGTTACACACTGAGCCCTTGGAATCATCTTTACCATATAGAGAAATAATAGAATGAAACCTTGTGTATTTAAGAAGTTTATATGTGTCAATAAAACAAAATATGTCTAAAATTTAAAAGAATTACAATGTGCTAAGCAAACATACACAATCAAGAAACTTCCATCGCCTCTCAGTGGCTTTGCAAATTAATATATATTTTATTGTAGTAAAAGCATGTAATGCAAACGTTTTAAATGTTATTTCAGAGCGCTCTTACATGCAAATATAATTCTCACACAGATATTAGATTAATATTTCTTATTTAATATCTTCATGACAATGCTTTTGTTAAATGTAAAACATACGCATCGTTATAAATGCAGTTTATAAGCCAAATTAATTTGTCATTTTATTTTGAAACAACTGAGAGAAAATTAAACGCTAGAGCGCTTTTTAAATTTTGAGTTTCAAGTAAATCCCCAACCCTAATAATCTGATTTCACTGATTTTCAGAAACTAATTTTTTATTTTATTTCAATGGCATATATCGACTTTCCTTTAAAACAAAATAAAAACTGCGGCCACTAGAGCAATTTTTAAATTTCGTATTAAGTCCCCACTCTTTAAATTTTGGTTTTCAGGTATTACCCCCACATTTAGTGGCCCCATTTCCCTGATTTCCAGAAATTATTTTTCCTATTTTATTTAAATGCTATATACTTAGTTTCGTCATGAAAAAAATTGATTCCGTTAGAGTGATTATTAAATTTTGGGTTTCAGGTAAACCCCCATTCCTAACAGTGTAATTTTGCTGATTTTCGGAAAATATTTCATTGACTTATTTTAATAGCTTATACCGAGTTTCGTTGAGAAAAAACAAAAATTGGAACCGTTATGGCAATTTCAAAAGTTTCGCTCTTGGTTACTCCCCCGCTTCCAATGGTCCAATTTTACAGGTTAGCAAACTGAATTAATTGTTTGTAAATTGTGAAGACTATACGCCGAGTTTCGTTGAGAAAAAAGAAAAACTGTTGTGACTGCTAGATCTCTATAGGCACATAAATATATAGATATATACCTTTTTTCTTTAACATTTTGGATAGTATCGATTGAGATTTGAAGAAATGTTTAAAAAATCTTTTCATGGCTTCAACCTAACCTAACCTAATCTAACCTTAACAGTAGGCTGCAGTGAAATAACATTCTCCACCAATATAATAATTCTTTGTTGTCTTTGTTGAGGTTGTTGTTTTAATGATTGAGGAAATTAAAGATGTTGATCCAAAACTACTGGACTATGACTACTGCAGGTACAAATATTAGAGAAATGAGTGATTATATAAATCTGAAGTTTTTGTACATATTGTTTTTGTTATTATTAGCTGATTTAAGCATGAAGATTTGCAGATCATATAAATTTTGTGTGTTAAAGCTCAAATTTCGGTACTTCAGCCTTGCTCAAAGGTTGGTCATTTGTACCTATTCCTCCAATGGGAACACCTCCTGGAGGAAGGGATGAGTTGAGGTGATTAGGATTAGGGGCTGTAGGACAAGGACATACAAGGATTCCTTTACTATGCTTTCAGATTAACCAAAAAAAAAAAAAAAAAAAGAAAAGTTTCGGCGGAGCCCTTCTTCAAGAAGTTCAAGCTCCTCATAAGGACCGCTTCCAAACTAGACGTCGGAATAGATATATTTACAAAGCGCAAGCCACGGTCACACTGCACACAGCAGTTCAATTAGCTTGGCACTTTCGACCCTGTATCATAATCAACGGAATGAAATGAAATGGGGGAGCGGAAAATTCATGGAATGGAAAATTCGAGCAAGGTGACTTAGGAGATAACGCTTGAAACTCGGCTTCGGGAGGTTCCGCGTTCAATTTCTGTTGGGCCGATCATTCTGTCCTTGCGTTTTTTCGTGGTTTCCCAATGTTCCCTTAAGCGAATGTTGAATGGGTATTCACATTCCACGAAGATTCCGGTCAAAAGTGTCAGGGCGAGGTGGGATGGTGCGGTGTGACGGTGGCTTGCGCCTTGGAAAGGTTTCTGCCTGGAAGCGGTTATTCTGAGGGGCTCGAACTTTTTGGGAAAGGACTCCACCGATAACGGGGTGATCTATCTGGAAACATGTTACCAACTCCGTCTATGTCCCCCCGAATGAGAGTCAAAGTGTTACCGTATGATGCACCTAGGTCGGTTAAGTAATTAAAGTGATTGTAATTATGAAAACCGAGCCCTTATAGAATAAACAACCTTCTCAAAGTTATGTCGTCACAAAATTTTGAAACATTACAGTTATAATCGCCATTTATTTATAGCTTAAACATTAATTTTACTTTTAAAGATATACATAATAAAGAGGACTAAAACATTGCAGCATTACGTTGTTATTTTACCATGTGAAAGCCCTCTTTTCATCTTTTTATATTTTGACACTAGTGGCTTTTATATTTATACTTTTAAACTTGAAATAATTTGGATTTAAAGTGAAAATTGCAAGTGTCTCAAACAAATTTCCTCTGGGTTAATGTTCTTTGCCTACGGTCTTCAAGTTTTCTACCACACTGAGACTCATATTAGGTACATCTTTGAAAATGTTTACAGCATTAACTGTCGACTGAAACTAGAAAAGTTAATTTACATATTCAAAATGAAAGAAACTGTTAGTTTGAAGGGAAGGTTGCAAAACGAGCATTCACCCAACTAACTGCCTTAGCGAGCCAGCAATTGCGAGCTAATTGTCACTAAATAGGCTGGACAAACAGATGCAACTGGGCCATGTTTATTTAGTTAGCATGTTGGCAGTGCGGGACCAGCAGAAGGCTATGCGGTGACAACAGTGCATATGACCAGGGGGTGCGCGTTTTAAAACATTCCTCATTGGGGATGAGGGAACGTGCGGCAGTCACGTGGCATTAATCATCCCCCTCGATTTTCGAACCAATCGGCCGTTAGGGAGAATGGCAAGCGGTGGCGTAGTAGTCAGCTCCTCCCATTTTCCTGTCATACTGTAAAAATGAATAACTCCCCTCCCCCCAAAAATGCTCTGGTTTGCATATTGCTCAGTCAAATGTGATGTAAGAGGGAGCAAATATATAATTGAAAGAAATAAAGGCGATGTACTCTAGATTTCACTTGCCACTTTTTGATTACATAGATGAAATTATAAAATAAAAAGACATGTAGCTAAAATAAAAACGGGAGAAGCTAATTTAGGACAATGCAATGCAATTACTGTAACTGGAAAGTGTTCAGACACCTCAAGACAGCAAAACAGTCACCGATATCTGAAACAGAATGGATTAAATATTATAATACATTACTATATCAAGAAAAAATAGAATAGAATAGATCTGGAATGAAGAATACCATAAAATGTATACACACTTTCACAGTAGAATATCTATTTAATATATTTCAAAGTTGGACCGAAAAACATCAACAATGTGTAGTATGATGTTCTGTAAACAGATGTGATACATTATGATAGCGTTGCTACAGCAAAATGGAGCCAAGATTATCGTTTGAACAGCGGAAAGCAATTTTGAAGTGGTATTGGAAAACCGAGAATGTTATTGAAGTTCAAAAACAGAACCGGCATCTAATCTCATATCTAACTCCATTGGACTTCTACCTATAGGGAACTCTTAAGGATGTTGTATACCGTAGAAAACCAGCTACACTGACAGCACTTTGGGAAGAAATTGAAACGGCATGTGCTGTAATCGCTGAGGACATTTTCGCAAACGTTGCTCAATCAGTAGTTCAACGTACTCAGAAGTGTATCGATGCCGATAGTGGACATTTTGAGCAACTGTCGTAACTGTAAAAGTCTAAGATGATTAGTGCTCATCATTTTCTGTTTGTGTGCAATCAGTTTTGTTATGTAAACACAGTGTTTTTTTCTTTGCTTGAAGTGTGCAAACAATTTTGGCAACCTCTGTATTAGGGAAAAAGGTGAATTTCTGTGTAGAGATAAAGATTGAAGAAATTCTAAAGAAATGAGAAATTTCTAAGATCTTAATTAAAAAAAAAACAAGTTAATGTAAACGTTACAAAGTTGCGTACAAAATACCCCTGAAGCATAACTAATGTATAGAACATTTCTTCTCCACGGATCTAGGCCGGTCCCGGAACCACTACGTCCTTTGCCTTACTGCAGGAGGGAGGTTATGTGATTAGTGGGCAGTGCACCAACAATATCAAGCGGCTTTTGAGATAGAAAGGATGCAACCTTTCTTTCAGGCAGCTCCCAACTGTACCCCTCCCAGTATGCAGCCAGCAACACTAACCACCTAGGCCAATAGATTGAAAATATTACGTACAGGAACATAGTCTAGAATAAGTAGGACATATAAAGTGCGGGACAAACCTTAACGACCTCTTCCCATCTCATCTAGTTCTGAGTGTCTAGATTTCTTCTAAACAGTAACACAGTGTGACGAAAATTCTCCAGCGTTTTCACTATTACTTTAGTACATCAAAGAGATTGAGCGGAAACTATGAATATTTCGCGTATAAGAATTTCTTACGGTGCCTCAGTAAATAAATAATGAATCAATGGGTTAATAACCCACTTCTACATCTGATCTGTTAACACCAAACAGCACTGAAACGAATTTTACAAAGGTGCTGGCATTGATACACAGCATTCCTCACGCGTATTATGTCAACAGCTGGGTGAATGTAATCTCTGACTTCCAGGAAAGTCATTAAGGCTTGTCCCGTACTTTGTATGCATAGCATCTTTTACGATAAAGTAAATGATAGAAAAATCAAGAGAATTCAAATTAGAGATTCATATTGCAGTTACAGATCTTGAAAAATTCTTTAATTAATTAAACCGAAACTTAAATTGCAATCTACTAGAAAAATAGTCTTTTCATTACCTTAAATAAAGTATTTAGTTTTTATATTGAGATACAAAATGGATTAAATCTAATGGAAGATATGCAAAAGAAAACAATCATGGATAAAACCAATTTTGATTTTTTAAAACACGTACTTAAATTATTTTAATGGTGTTTAATGGCCGTTTTTACTACTGAGGCATCGCAGGTGGTGACACTGATGATACATGAGATGATGATAAAAATTGGAAAAGGGTTTTTAAAAGAAAGGAAGTTGATATTTCCCCGGCATTTGCCATTTATGAGGACTGGGCCTGGAAAAAACCTCAGTAAAGGAGGACGTTCCCGTTGGGAATCGAACCGCAGACCTCCCGCTTACGAGTCCGCGCCTTAACCTCGGACACCCGTGGCGGTGGTTTGGCAAAGAAGATAGGATCTATAAAGTATATTAATTAAACATTGTTTGCAAATATAACGTGATGTCTAAAACTAAACAATTGAAGATCTCCAATAAGAAGAAAAATAATGGTAAAAAGTAATATAATAGAATAAAATTCATGTTTTAGTTCACATTTTACATTATAAAAATTTACTAAACTTTGTAAATAACCTTCTTAGATATCTTATTCTTGAATTACAGTATCAGAACGAGGTAGCAAAAATAATTATACAAGTTAGAGCATCTCTTGAAGCTTCAAAATATTGCAAAACTTATTCAAATTAAGTTGATTTGATTTATTTACGGACGCTCTTTAACATCTCAGATCATCAGCATGCTGTTCAATTCAGGGCGTGAAACTGTCGATAAATTTTGCTCAGAGGCCTCTTCTTTAAGGCTTGGAGGTCTTTTACTTGCCGTAAATCTACGACAAGGGAGCCACGGCTCCCAAGAAGATTGAAGGAAGGATTTTCATGTCCGAAAAAAATCCATTGAGACTACGAGGCTAGTAAGTGGCTACCACTAGACCACCAGAACCGACATTTAAAGTGAGAATTCACAAAGGACTCTTACTTAGAAAAAAAAAATATCTTCTAAGCTTTCTAATTTGGCAGTAAAGTTTACACAAATAGCTGGAAATAATTTTTTGTACAATACAACATATTAGTTGTGCGATAAAGGCAAAAGTACGATGAAATAACTTGCTGGTATATTTAACAACTACTACAGGTACATTCTCGAAGAATGACGTACATACTTTTACTGCTGTTGTATTAAGATTGGCGAGGGTAAATATTGTGTATTACACAGAGCACATAAGATAATGTAAATAACCTACAATATTTGAAGTTTGAAAAATTAACCCGATTAAATTATACCTTAATGAAAATAACCTTTATGGGTGCTTTTTTATCAGTGAAATCTGTGTTACACGTTTTGTTCGTGAAGTTAATTATGTCGGAACATTTTTGCGCGGGCGAACAGGTCAATCTGAGAGATGGACCTCCTTGCATGTTATGTCGGGGTCAGATTTAATATCGATTATGGAAGCGCTCCTTTGTTACGGCAGTGAGGAGGGGCACAATCGTGTGTGCCCGCACGTGCGTGATGATGTCACGTGATCTAGCCTGTGGGATTTCAAGCACCGTATCGCTTCAGAGATTTGATTGCACAGAGCTTCTCTCCTTTTGGACTACATGCCACCTCTCTGCAAGCCTGGGAGCTATTCGAATGGAAGCCTTGAGACAATCTCTTATGGCATAATAGAAGTGCATTTATCAATATCAGATTTTTCAGATTGAAACATTACTTCATTTCTTTCATTTTTTTGTTCTAATTTTTTGTTGTATTGTGCCTTTGTGTATTATTATTATTATTGTTATTATTATTATTATTTCATAGATTATGACAACTATATTATTTCTTCGGAACTATTAAACCTGAAAATCAATTATATAGAAATATTTAAAAGCCTGTTATGTACGAGTATTTCTGGATGCAGAGATACGGGGGCTGTTCAATAAAGAATAATCATATTTGTGACAGGCATAATTTCTCGACCTAAAATTTAACGTTATAATATTTCATATTCAGTTCAGCCTATAGAGTAATTGACAAGTGACAAATAATATACTGCTCTGAAATTCTGTTTTCGTGCCGACAAATCTTCATCTGAGGCCTATGCACGCACGCAAAGAGTATAGCATACCTTGATGATGGTTTAAAATGCTTAAAGCGAGGAGGCAATCTATTTCTAAGCAAAGTGGACTCTGCTTTCAGCTTGTGCTGTAATGTAAGAAAATATTAGCACCGCTGCTGTCATTGTGAGAGAGAGTAACGTTAAGAACACTTTCAGAAATCCTGAAAGGGTGCCACCCACATTTTGATAACTGGAATTTTCCTTATCAGATGTGTTTGTAAACGGTGGGTTCTAAGAGAACAAAAGCACGAGGCAATCGCAATGCAGGAAAGCATATTGTTAAAGAGGTAATCAAACTACTGCTAATGAAACTTGATTATACCATTACAATTCTGAGAACAGCAAAACTCTGTATGGAAATCCATCATCACAAAAAAAAAAAAAAAAAAAAAAATGGTTGTTTCTACTGAAAAGGTATGGTCATCTCATTTTTCGATACTCAAGAAATAGTTTACTAGCATATCGTACCTGGACACACACAGCTGAAACTGATCAATACTGTAGAGGTTCTAAAATCTCTCCAATGCAACAAACTGATTGCAGCATCAAAGCCGCACATTGCAAACGTAATCTCACAAAAATCAACGTGAAGTGTGTCACTCATCCTCCATATAGTCCAAATTCAGCCCCATGTCGTTTTCCTTTTCCCTAAATTGAGAAACACCTTCGTGAGAGGCAGTAGTGGAGGCTGTGGAAACGATTCTGAAGAATCTGTCAAAAATATTTCCAGTATAATGCATAGTTTTACAATGATGTCACGTGTTCATGGTTTAAGAATTAAAAACGTATATTTCGTATGTCTTGTTTCTAAAACAAACCATACATACCTATTTATTAAGTTTTGAGCCCTATGGCCAGATATCCAGAAAGTTTCTCATATTTTTTCCTGAGTTTTTTATCGCTTGGGGAATATTTTAAAGCAATTTATTCTATCTACCTCAATATTAGGGCCCATTTCACGGAAAGGCCATCTAAATAATTAAAGTGACTAATGATAAATGAATGTTTCATTACTTGAATATCTCTAAATATATTATTTCAAGTAATTAAAGCCCTGTACGATATTGTTTGAATTCGTGCATTTTTTTTTTTCAAGTTAAGATTGGGTATAAAAATATTCCGAAATTATTGTAGTCACTTTAGTTTTGAAATCCCTTATTCGAAATAAAAAGAATTTATAAACCTGTTTGAGAGTTTTATCATATAGAATTACAAAAGATATAGAATTTCGTGTTCTCTTTATTGTTTTGTTTTAAGTGATTACATTTTTTTTGACGTTGGCAATATTTTGGCCATTATTATGTTAATTTGTATTTATTCAGTTCTAGTATACTTTCTAAATTCTTTTTGTAGTACTCTTGTTGAATGCATTTGCCGCCACTGTGCACAGCCCGAATTGAATAGAAGAACAGAGGAAAGGAAATCGTGCAGTGAAAGCACGTGCAAGAAATACACCTTAGGGACGTGGAGGATGGATGTGAGTGGAGTTGTTGGGGGAGCATGTACATCGTGGGATTACAGATCCCATGCTGCCCAGCTGTAATCTGTGTGCCTTACTTCTTATCCGGTGTGGGCTTACGGTTTGCTGTTAATATCTGAGCTCCAAGTTCCTGCTAGCGCAGAGATCTCCAGGTGAACGTCTGTTGCCGTTTTAATTTCAACAGCTGTCAGGATTTCATCTTAATTCAAACTTCCAATCCGATCTGATCTGCTCTTGTACATTTAATTTAATGTACTAGGGATTTTTTAATTGCGTTAAACACCCGTTTTTACTACTGAGGCACCACAGGCGGTAATGAACGATCATTTTTAAAGGTCTGCAAGTTGAAACATGCTCAGTTACGCCTACAGCAAAATAGAGGGACACGCGACGAGCAATATGCTGTACAAAAATTCTGTTTTCATCTCAACAAATTTCAGTTGAAGTCTGTGCAATGTTTAAGCGTGCTATAGAGTTTTGTCTTCCCTATAGCACAGATCGAAGATGGTTTAAGAGGGCTAGTAATCAATTTCAAAGCTGGATCGGACACATTGTGAGAGAAGATCGTCGAGTAACTTTAAGAAAACTTTCAGAAATTCTGAAAAATTCACTGGTTCCCACCCACTATGGCTTCCTTCGGAAGGAAGTAAAGCCGTGGGTCCCGTGTCGTACATTTACGGCAGGATAAAGAACCTCAAGCCTGAAAGAAGAGGCCTCTGAGCAAAATTTGTCGGCCGTTTCACGTCCTAAATTGAATGGGACGCTGATGACCTGAGATATTAAACAGCTTCCGTAAATAAACTAAATAAAAAAAAAAACCTTTCGCATGCAGATTTTCATGCAATTGAGGATAATGATACAGGAAGATGCTCAGTTTCTTTGAAAGATAATCACTACTGACGAAATTTGGCTACATTATTTTGACCCTGAGAGCAAACAGTAAAGCTCTGTGTGCAAGTATACATAATCACCCAAAACACAAGTGATTGAATCAGCTGAATTTACAGAGCTAATTCTATTTCAAAACATTCTTGATATCACGTACATAAAAACCGCTTTTAAAATGTGTATAATAAATAATTGGAATAAACAATATCACAAGGGTGGGAAAACAAATGTATCCAACATTTCTTTTATCTCATTGTTCTACATCGACTGAACAGAAAATTCTTTATACCCAACTATATTTTGACTCGGTTTATTAATTGCAATAGAAATTTTAAATCTTAGTATTTCACACAACAATGACTATAGAGAAAGATTGGGTGGGGGGGGGGGACAGCGCCTCATCTACTCTTCGTCTGGTCTGGTATTCTAGCGGTAAAAATTCTTGCCTGGACGGCCCAAGGTACGGGTTCAAACCCGGCAAAACTCGATGGATAATTTAAAAATCTTTCGGAAGGGAAGTAAATCCGTTCGTAAATTGACCTCAAAACTGAAAGAAGAGACCTCTGAGCTATTTATCAGCCGTTACACACACTGAATTGGATGGGACGCTAATGACGAAAGATGTTAAAAAGTGTCTTTAAATGAGCCAAATGGTTATGACGATGATAATAATAATATTAATAATCTACGCTTCAATTATTGTGATGTTTACTATGTAAAAATACTAGTGTTTCGTTAAATACACTCAACCACTAGCTTGTGTTTTCATAAATATTTGTACACTATAGTATTTAAGAAATTTATATTTATAAAACATTATAAACTAAAAAAAAAAGCAAATGACACACTATTATATAATATAGTGTTAATAGCGATAAGGTGGAGTAAGGAATCTGACGTATTTAAATAAATAAATATGCAATCTCAGTACAGGTATGTTCAGCCTGTTGCATACACATAAGGCGATTCTATCGATTGATTGCTTTATGAACTTTTCAAATAGATCGCTCACGGTTGCTTTCTAGAGACAGGAAACGCCAACAGACTGCCCTGTAGCGTCAGTTTTCAGAACATTTCTGTCCCACGAAGTAAGGAGTCGGTCCTGGTGGTGAAGTGGTAACCATACTTGGCTTGTAAACGCAAGATCATGAGTTCGATCCAGGTCCTTACCGATGGATTTTTTCGGGCGTAAAAATCCTAAGTATGGCTTTCTTCGGTTGGGAAGTAAAGCCATGGGTCCCGTGTCGTACATTTACGACATGAAAAAGAACCTCAAGCCTAAAAAAAGTGACCTCTGAGTAAAATTTGTCGTCCTTTTCACGCCCTGAGTTGAATGGGATGCTAATGATCTGAGATGTTAAAGAGCGTCCGTAAATAAATAAATAAATAATCGGGTGGAGAGCGACCAAGAAACGTATCAGGGGCACGCAGGCGTATGTTCGTTTTATTTAGCATGAATTCTTTATAATATTTTGACAAGTTCAATTAATATGCACATGATATAATTGTAAATATTTCGGTTTTATTGCCGAGTAAATATGACCTAATGCTACATGGCGTCTCAGAAAATTATTATGTTCAAAGTAAAATAAATTTTTGTTTAATGTAACAAAACAAATAATCATTATACAATTTTACCGCCACAGGTGGCCGAGATCGTTAAGGCGCGGACTCTTAAGCGGCAGTTCTGGAGTTTGAGTCTCCCTAGGACCGTCCTACATCACAGATATTTTTTCCTTTTCCAAGTTTTTTTCAGTTCTCATAAATAACTTAAAACGGTTAAACTTAGACCTGGTGTTTGCTTATATAAGAAATTATTTTCAAATTTATAATTTAATCTCATATATCATCTATGTCCACAGCTTATGAAACCGCAGCAATAAAAACGGGTGCTACATACAATTTAAAAAAGGTAAATACATTTAATTTGCACAACATTTTCATTAATGCTAAATCTTTATTTTCCTACTTATAGACAAGGGTCATTCAGATTTAAACCGGACTCTTGTCTCTGGGCTAGGAAAGAGTGGCGAAAGAGGCGGGGCTACAGTGGTAGCTAGGTAGGGAGAGCGATCCAACAGATTCTTCCTCATTGGTCGTTCCATCCCTAGTAGCGCTATGTCTGAGCAAGAGGTTTCACCGTCCGAGATTTTGTCCAGACTCCGGGCACAGTTTGGAGAAGCCACGCTTGCACGAACCCAAGTGTTTCTGGTACAAGAAATTCCTCAGCGGTCGCGATGCAGTCGTCCAAGGACGAGCAACACAACGTTTATGACTTTGTGGAAGATGATCCACGTCTAAGTGTGGTTGAAATCGCTTCACAGGTGAACATAAGTTTTGGAAATGTACACATTCTTTCTGAAGAGCTAGGATTTCGGAAAGGGTCGGCGAGGTGGGTCCCACAGTTTCTCACTGAAAAATGTTGGAAAAGACACCAGTCAGAAGCTTCTGGGTTGCTTTGAGGAAGAAGATGAGCAATTTTTGACCTGAATTGTGACCTTTGATGGGACCACTACACTCTGGAAAACAAGAGAACGAGAATGGAATGAAGTAGAAATGGCCGGTCAGTCGGTAAAGTTCTTCCGACCGTGTTTTGTTACTCCAAAGGCATATTGCTCATCGATTTCCTTCACGAACGAAGAACTATGAATGTGGCGTATTCCTGAAAACTGATGGATGAAGTGAGAGCCGCCTATCGCCGGCAACCCATTCGTGATGTCTTGCTTCTGCATGACATCACGAAGCCTCGTACAGCAGACATAAGCCGGGATCAATTACGGAATATTCACTGGACACCCCTAGAACACCCTTCTTACAGTCCGATTTATCCCCTCGTGATTACCACGTTTGGGCTACCAAAGGAGCCATTGGGAGGGAAAAGATTCAGCAACGAAGCAATTGGCTGTTGGCGCGCCCATCTTCTTTCTGAGGGAATAAAGAAAGCGTATTTCAGTTGAAGGAAACGATGTAGATTTGTTTTGTAATTGTATATGGTAAGAGTAAATTTAATTTGTAACACCAGTATGTAATATAGCAAATAAATCCATAAAACTCTGTACAAACTATTGTAAATAAACCATAACGATGGAAAAAAGAATAGTAAATTATATAGCAGTAAAGTTTTAGGAAACTTATTGATCGTTTCAATAAAATAGGACAAATGTGTATAATTACAAAATTAGACAATTGGTACGGACCACACTCAGTACATAAGGACAATTCTTCTCACACATCCTTGATTGTCTTATATTAAAAGTATTTTGATCAGTCACTGTTTATCAAACGTTATCATGCTGCAGTACGTGAGCCGTTGACTGCTCTACCTCTGCTAACTCTTAAGCTTGCTACTGCCGCCAGGCGCAGCTGCTCTGCAAGCACTGCACGGCAAGACAAATTATGTTATTACGTCATTCTTTTAGGAGTTGGCGGACACTGTTCAAGAAGCTAGTAGGGTACATAAAGAACCGCTTAGCGTAAAGAGCATCAGTTTTCAGATTGATTCATAGGTCGCAAGTGTGGAAATTACACAAGGATCGCCGACGACAAGATCGCCTGTACAAGTTCTACTGATCCACATTTCTAATGCTGTGGCAGGTCAAACACTGTGTCCACAACCTCTGCATCTTCCACCTGACTTTGGAATCACTATAATGCCAAGTTTTACCATTACTGTGTTGTACTAAAACTACCGAGCCGGTAGAAATTTAGAGAGCAACCCTGGCTGTAGCTCTGTCACGATTGATTGCCGACACGTCTTTTGCTTGCTACCGACAGAGCTGTGATATTCCGTGCTGTAACTTTCAGCCGTCATTTGTTATATGGCCGTTGTTTTCTCCGTAAGCTGGTGTAAACCAAAGCTGGCAACACAGTAATACCAACACTACTTTCGGCCGAGAGTGACAGGAACAGCTATCGCGGGTCTTCTGCCTCATTAGCTGTTGCTAGGACATCCCTTCTCTTATCTTCTCCCTATAGGCTGTTTCTGAACGCCCTGAGACATTGCTGTTATAGAAGTTTTTCCGAAACCATTGTCCAGAGACACGTTATGAATTAGTTTTAAAGTTTGAATTTCTGTGTGTTCGGAATTATATTCGTTAAGAAAAACTAATTGCAATAACCAATAAAGGAAAATGATTCCTTCATACAATATTCATGTTCTGATGATTTCCGCTTGTGGGTATATAGTTTTTTTAGTCACACTTTAAACTAATGCTATGTACTGTCAATAAACCCGTACATGTTAGTTGAATATGGTGGATAAAATTATGAGATATTTTGCTTTTTTAATAATATTAGGTAATACTTATATTCTTGTGCAACACCTCTGATCTGAAAATAGGATCTGCAGCGATTACAAATTCGCATTGTCCAAATCAACAGAGTTCGTGATCATCTAGACTGGATTCAGTTCGTCATAGGTCTTATTAATACATACCCATATTAGCTGTGATTAAGTCATAAAAATATCGCTTAGATCCTATATGTTTATGCATATTAATATATCTGCAAACTATATTGTTACACTGTTTAGCTCCAAAAATGGAGTTCTTTCCAATATACATCCCTTTAAAAACATAGATTCGCGTTGAACTCATAGTTTTATTATTATTATTATTATTATTATTATTATTATTATTATTATTATTATTATTATTATCATCATTATTATTATTATTATTATTACTATTACTATTGCAAAGAAAAAAATTAAAAGAAAAATGAAGAAGTAAAAAGAAAACAAAATATACAAATTAAATAGAGAAAGAAACATAGAAAATTATGGAAAGAGATAAAGAGAAGGAAATTGAAAAAGAAGAAACAAGCGAAAAACAAATAAGATAAAGAAAGTGAGGGGGGAAAGCGAAAAAAAAAAGAGTAGAAACAAGGAGTGTTTTAAAAACTCCACTAACGCTCATCCCAAACATCTTCTAGTGCTCCTTGAAAAATTGAAAGAGTAAAGAAAGGACAAAGTGTTAGAATTGTGAATTTCATGAATTATGTACGGTAAAAATCAAGTAGAAATTATTGAACAGCATACATTACCTTCCTCAGGTACGAGGGTAGGTCCACAAGTTTCTGGCCTAACAATTTTCTAGGTATGATAAAGACAAAATTATATTTCACTTTTCAATGGACTTACCATTTATTGCAATGCACTTCTCACAGCTTTGCGTTAGCATTTCAACCTCTCCCCCGCTCCTAAAAGAGAAGTCTTGCCTGCAAAATGGGCATAAGCTTCCATCACTTTTTCGTCACACTTAAATTTTCTTCCTCCAAGGTTCTTTTTGAGTTTTGAGAAGAGGAAATAGTCACTGGGGGCTAGATCTGGGCTATAGGATAGATGGTCGATCCCCTTGAAGCCACATTTCTTCACAGCTTCCTTTGCAACAAGAGCTTTGTGCATAGGCGCGTTGTCGTGAAGAAGGCGCAAACCACCACTCAGCTTTCCTCGCCTTTTCTCTTTGTTGGAAGCACGTGGTTTGTGCAGTAGGCCAGCATAGTACTCCCCATTTACTGTGGTGTTCCTCTCCTTGAAATCAATGAAGAGTATTCCTTCACAGTGCCAAAAGATTGTGGCCACGATCTTCTTGGTTGACTGAGTGACCTTGGTCTTTGGAGGCGGTGCTTCGCCAGGTTTACGCCACTCCACTGATTCTCTTTTGGACAAGCGATCATAGTAGAGGACCATAGTTTCATCTCCTGTAACAATGGTTTGCAGAACTTCTCTCTCGTTGTCACGGCAGAGCTGCAAAAATGCCTGACAACAGATGACTCGTTGCTGCTTTTGGACTTAAGGAAGAAGTCTAGGCACTAACCTTATTCAAGTTAAATGTTCATGAATAATTCGAAGGACTGTTGTTATAGAAAGGCCCAACCTTGCTACTATTTGTGTAACTTTGAGCCGACGTTCTTCCATAATTTCTCTTTCACAAGAGCGATGCTTTCAGGAGTGAGCACCTCCAAGGGCCGACCTGCACGATCTTCGTCTTCAATGCTTTCTCGACCTATTCGAAAAAGTTTGGCTCATTCTTTTTACAATATATATATATATATATATATATATATATATATATATATATATTGGTAATGGAATAAACTAGTAAAGCATACCTTAAGTGTTAAATTCTGAACATTTATCTTCTATCCTCAAACAGTATGGTCTTGCACGTGCTAGGGGTGTAAATTAGTGCTTCGTGATGACCTTTTTTACTGAAAAGTATTCCTGACCTAAAAAGTTTGGGAACTACTGGTTTAGTCTAAAGCTGATTTTCGCCGAAGCTATATGGTGATTAAACCCCGAGTTTTTAGCAAAACGCGATAGGTGAAAGCACAAGTGGATGAACGCAAACTGGATAATAGATAAACAGGTCCGATAATACAATTTGTGCATTTACAAAAGTCAAACAAAGGAAAATATTGGTTTTTACATTTGCTAGAAACGGAAGGACCCAAGGGATGCGAAAAAGTTGCTTTCGTTTACTGGATTTTCTTTGAAAACTTGAGACATTCCGGTCATTAAATGGTTTAGATTCCTTTTTAAGTCGAAATAAAAATAAAATAAAAACGACGGAAAGAGAAAAGTTAAGATGGAGGTTAACATTTGTATTTGTTGAAATTGAAATAAAAACTCAATGCATAAAAATTATCTATTGTAACTTTCACGTACAGAATTCAGGTTTTGAGCCCAATTTCATAAGCCAGTCTATTTGCTACCAATTCCTCGGCCACAGTTTTATGGCGCATGGCAGAGTCCGATAGAACGGAAAAATTTACAGAAAAATTTTGTTTCCATTTATGAAATGCTGGAATAACCAGCACTGTGAAAGTACTAAATAAATATTGGATTTGGTTGATTTGTTTTATTTACGGATGCTCTTTAACATCTCAGGTCATCAGCGTCCCATTCAATTCAGGGCATGAAACGGCCGACAAATTTTGCTCAGAGGCCTCTTCTTTCAGATTTGAGGTTCTTTTTCGTGCCGTAAATGTACGACACGGGACCCACGGCTTTACTTCCCTTCCGAAAGAAGCCATATTTCGGATTTTCAGTCCGAAAAAATACATTGATCCTGGCCGGGTTTGAACCCGCGACCTTGGGGTTTAGAAGGCAAGTATGGTTACCACTACACCGCCAGGATGGACAATAAAAATTGGGAAGTAAAGCATTTGAAATCCAACATACAAATAGCCTTATGACCTATGATGCCTTTCAAAATAATAGCTCGAGTAAATGACCTATGTTATATCTAAAAAGAAAGTACCTATGAATAAAGATCAGAAAAAAGACGTCTAAAACCACAAAAGAAGCCAACATTTTATAAATTTTATAAAGGCATTATTGAAGCTATCCGATTTTTATTTTTGTGTACACGTCATAAAAGCATTTTTTATAAATAATATTTTGTTAAAAAAAATTAAAATGAAAAGCTCCCTTTAGATGTAAACATTAACAAATATTTTATCTTTCCTCTTTGTATTTATGGTTTTGAAGAAAACCAAGTATGTTTCGCGTAGTATTCTCTCATTAAAAATGTAAATTTGAAAATATCAAATACAATCAAATCAGTGCTTAAAATAACAGTATGAATGTGAAATGTTCCTATTTGTTATATTAATTATGATATTAAAATAAATTTCCTGAAAAGGTCACTTATCTGCATTTAAAATAAAATATTCAGTAATGCAACAAAAATGAATAAAGGAAAGAAAGAAAAATCGCCAAATTTACATACACGACCTAGCGTTAAAATAGTTTGTAGTGAGTGAAACAAACATGGTTTTCAGATAAATTATTTTGAGTGTTTTTCACATAAATGTTCTTTTAAGAAATAAGACAGTTCGGGATTACTACGGTGGCTAAACCAACGAATCTGTTGTAACGCAATCCTGAGAACAAATTGGGGTGGAATTGTTTGTTTTTTCCTCCCCCGCGTAACCTTGGAGCATAATTGCGGCATAACAATGGACTAGGCTACCTGTACCGGAGATGCTGGGCCTGAACAAACAACAAGCCGCTTGCTCAGGGGTGTGCATACTTCCTCTTTTTTTTTTTCTTCGCTCGTTTTAACATACTGACAGGCGGAGGATGAAAAATGGAGGACTAGGTTCTTAAGAAAGAAGCACAATGGAAAAGGAATGAAGAATAATGATGAATATTATAATTTTAATTAATTATTTAACTTACAACATACGTATAAGTATTTTAAATGTGCAGATAGTGCATGGACATTTTTTTTTCTAATTTTAACAACAGCCAGTGGTATTAGGAAATATTTTTGATGGGGACATTAAAAGTATTACCCAAACATATGCACCTAGTAAGAAGACATGTAAAAACATAAACTCCACTTGTTTTAATTATATCTAAACTAATAAGAACCTAATTTAAATTAATGCTACTATATCTGTAAATTCCATTTCATACAGAAAAACTGTATAAATTGTATCTCGCGAGTCTGGATTACTTTTTAGAAAATATTCCTACTACTTTAGAAATGCATAAGTGTTTTCTGTTGTTGTTTTTGTTTTGTTTTACTTTTCGTTCTATCCTTCAACTCCACTTCAAGAGTGTAAATGTACAGAACATCAAACAAACAGTAAAGGCAAATATTCTCTTTAGCTGAAGATTCCGCAAAATGAAGCGAATTTGAATGCGTTCTAACAAATGACAGTTGAGTTTGTAATTTGTACGAGAGTTGAGGGAGGAGGAAAAAAAGACGGTCGACTCCACTAGCAGTAGCGGACAGAACCCTAGGTAGGGAAAGTTGTGGTGATAAATGCCGTTTCAAACATTGCTAGCCTTAAAGGTTTAACTGAAATAATATTAAGGGGACTATAATAGTAAAGTTTAAAAAATTATTAAATACATATTATTTTCAAAACCTGAATCATTTATTCTTTTGTACGTGAAAGTTACAAAAATATAATTTTTTTTATGCGTTAAGTTTTTATTTCAGTTTAAACAAATACAAACGTTAACCTTCATCTTAGCTTTTCTCTTTCAGTCGTTTTTGCGAGCAATTTTTGATCCAAGAAAGAAAATATTTATGCTTTGTTTATAACACTTCATTGAGATTCAAAGATAAAGCATAACAATGGTAACATAAACCAATAATTGAGATTTGTAAATTAATGATCTATTGATGTTAAAACAAGTTTATTGTCTTTAAACCAATGTTAAGCATTGTGTAATTTAGGATAAAATAAATAAATAAATCAATAGTTTTAATGCTGAGGGCAATGTATGCATTTTAAAATGTAAAATAGTACATTACAAATACAACCATTGGTTTAATTATTTGATATTTTTTCTTAAGATCTCTTGAATATAGATATACAAAAACATAAAAGAATTATATTTTCATTTTGTAAATGGCTCGTTCTGAGAAAGCAAATAAATCAGAAAAGTGAACAATTTTTTTTTGAATCTGTGTTTCTGAACGTTATGCTCTCTTTCGGAAAAAAAATAAAAATAGTAAATTTTATAAAAATATATAGCATTTACCATCTGCTATGATCAATGTATTCAAATAACTTACATAGAACAACAGTAATTGTGTAAGCTATAGAACTCATTCATTCCTCTCCATACACTCTACCATAATTCAAATTCCCTTAATTTTGGAATAATAATTCAAAATCACGCATCAGTTAACAGTTGTGGACTTTTTCTTTTTGAATGTTTGCTTATGTTTCTTCAGTGTGTGAAAATTAGTTGAATATACTCTTATTTTCCAGTGCCTTTCCCCCATAAAGATAAAAATCACTAACCCTAAGATCTGGGAAACTAGGAGGTCATAAACCATGACCAATAATTCTGGGACCAAATAATGGGGCAATTCCGTGATAGATAGATGAGCAGTCTTCAATCACAAAACATGTTCTGACGTTAATGTTTTTCTTTTTGGAATCGGGCTGCCAGGAAATTTACGCCCAAATGCCATTCTCGTTCTACCGCACCTGCTGTATGCTTAGAAGACGAATATATGACGAGGCACTATTACACAAAGCTGGTGCGCTATTTAGGGAATGAAATCTTAACTCTCGGCTGCACAGCACAACTGTCCGACTCGCAGACAGGAAGAGAGAATGGTGCCATGCTTGCCGCGTGGGGAATCTCAGCGATTTGAGGGGGCAGGTCCGCTGGTCGGCCGATCTAAGTTCGGGACAAACTGCTCTCTCTGTACTTGGGCTAGTGTTGCCAACCTGCATTTTTGGACCCAAATTTCCCTTTACTAAACTTATCTGTATAATGAAATGAGAACTGTTGGAGGTTTTAAATGATAGATTATTAATAAAAAACAAATGAGAATGGCTATTTTAAAAACAAAATCATTTTTCATGTTCACTGTCATCTCTGTATGAGGAAAGTTTTGTTATGCTGATATGATTACGGTGAATTTTTCTCGTTTATATAACAAAATCGTTTAAAGTATATTAATACATTTATTATCTTTGCTCTTTATTATCATTACATATATTTCTCCTTTCAGCAAACAAAGGATTTATTCCGAAATAGAATTTATTCCCCCCCCTCCATTTACTTCGACTGGTTTTAAATTTGATTTTTCCAATCGACAGTTTAACTCTTTCTTTTATAAAATATTTCTCAAATGCCCCTGTTATTGCTACTATAGTTGAAAGTAAATACAAAATGAAGTCTTTATAACCGACTTGAGTACTGAAAAAGAAGACGTGAAATTGGTGGTTGTCGCCGAGACCTCAGCTGAAAGAGTGCTGCCATCTGCGGAGAACATAGCCACATTACGAATCATTAAGTGATGTTAAAAACCCACGTGAAGGTATGCGGTACATCAATCAAAAGCTTTCATGTCAAGTCGCCTTGCGCTCTGGATACTGTTATAAATGATGGGATCCCGAGGAGCTTGTCCGCCCCTTTGGACAGTCCGCGCTGCAAAGAAATAAAACATCGAGATGGTGCTACTGAGATGTGTGGGAAATGTTCTCTACCTCTCTGGGAACATCTGTTTACTTAGAGCGCTGATTTAGTAAACCTCTTTCGTTTAGAGGAGCGTAAAAGCGTTGTTACTCATATTTCATATTTTATTCTACAGAGCTTTAGTTATAAACCTTGTCCGTCACACGAATTTTTAGTCTCGGTTAGTAAAATCCTTGTATAGGATCTTACGTTATAATAGAAGTAGGAATTGTCGTCCTCCCACGGTTAAACATGCATTGCGTTGACAAAATACATTCTGATAGACAGGATTAAATTCGGCAGTCTAAATGTATATGCTTTATTGCTAATTTTTCCTGTACGTTCCGAAATCCCATTTGTAAAGCTAAATTCAGGAGAGATTTTGTTGGCGAAGTTTTGGAAGAAGGCAGTTGGTCAGAAAATTTCTGTATAACTTCTGCACAAACACACATTACGAACTCATATTTCGTATTCATATTTCATTTAAATTAAGTGTACATATAAACATACATTATGCTACAGATAATGGTTTATCTTCGCGAATTAATACATACTGCCGTGAGACTGGCACGGAACACGTTCGGAAGACTATTTTCAATGCCAGTGAATTAGCTATCGTTTTTCGACCACGTTATGTTTGCTTGGCGCAAAGGAAAACAAAACGAATGCATTAACACGAACCGCCTTTTCAGGATGTTATCAGTGCAAAGCTTATGTCGTTCAGATTGCTTGGATAGGTACAAGTACGGCGCAGGGAGAAGTAGTAACCTGTAATTTCCATCCTTCCTAATGCTAATAACTTGTAGTGGCAGGCAGAATATTGTTTCAATTTATATATATATATAAATCATTCAAGAAAGGAAAGAACGTAAAGAGTTTTACTTTCTTGTTGCTGAAGTAAAATAAATCATTGTTAAAAAGAGACATTTATATATACACAGAATTCGTCTATTTCGCTTCCATTCATGTCCTAAATAATAAATTTCAAACCACAAACAGACAGCTATTGTTTTACTTCATCTTAAAACTCGTTGCTCATTTGTTATTATGTTGCAAATATTGTACACATAGAGTAGGCTTACAAATACAATTTTTGTTTTCTTCATAAATCAGAAGCAATCATTGCTTGTTTCATGATTCACCAATAAACTGTATATTTATTTAAATTATTGAATACTGTTTTGGATTCGAACCCACCAAATATTTTGAATCAGAGGGAGATAGGAAACATTTAAGCTCACTAACGAGAATTGAACCATAGATCTTCGGCTTACCTTATCAGGTCTTGTCCAGTAACCACCACGAATCTCCCCTATACCTTGAAGACCTCTAAGTTTATTTTATCACTAAAAGGTGACCCAAAGTCTTCGAGTACCTGCGGTTCAGTGTTTATAGTTAAGCACAGTATTAAGCTTAAGTTAAACTCCCTCTATTCCAAAATATGGTATAGAAACGAATACAATGACTTGGGGGAGGGCATTATCGTGCATGCAGGGATAAGTGTTGATCCGTGGTAATACATATTATGTATATGCAGCTGTTATTTGTGTCAAAACATAATCTTTGACAGGATAGAAATCAAGTGGATTTGCAATGATGTTCTAGTAGAAGCCCAGAAACCCTTAACCCGGCCAAGTGGGAGTGGAAAGTCAAAGGTGCAACATCTTACAGCTGAGTGTTGTAGTGTAATTGTGTAATTACAGCTGGTGTATTAAAAGCTTTTTTTTTAATGATTTGTTTATGGACGCTCTTTAACAGCTCAGGTCATCAGCGTCCCATTCACCTCAGGGCGTGAAACGGCCGACAAATTTTGCTCAGAGGCCACTCTTATTAAAAGCTGCTGCAATTAAGTTTCAGGTAAAACCTCTAACTATTTCGGATTTGGCACTGTGTAAAATTCCAGTATTATATATAAAATTAAAAACTTTGGCATATGGTATTGAGATGCCCTCAACTTTGTCACATATTGTGAAACACATAGTAAACTTGTGTCATTAAGTTACTTGTATCTGTATCACAGTTTGGAATGAGTTGCATTTCTGTGCGCGAAAGGAGAGTATTAAAAGGGATTTTTTCACATTTTTCGATGTTGTTACCGGAAGGACATAGGCAAAGTAAGCCGAAGATAACCTGGTTCATATTCCGAATGCAACCTCAAGTCTTTCCTATCTGATTCTGATTCAAAATCTTAGTCTAAAATATTACTTGCATAAAAATACAGAGGATGCCAAAATGTATACACATTTCAAGCAAAGAAAAAACTGTGTTAACATAATAAAACTGAATTCACACAAACCGAAAATGATGAGCACTAATCATCTTACACTTTTACAGTTACAACAGTTGCTCAAAATGCCCATCATCGGCGTCGATACACTTCTGAGTACGTTGAACTGCTGATTGAGCAACGTTTGCGAAAGTATCCTCAGCGTTTGCAGCTCATGCCGTTTCAATTTCTTTCTGAAGTGCTGTCAGTGTAGCTGGTTTTATACGGTATACAACATCCTTAAGAGTTCCCCATAAGTGGAAGTTCAACGGAGTTAGTTCCGGAGAACGCGGTGGAAACTCAATCGGATCTTTTCGTCCTATCCAGTGCCTTGGATCCAGTGCGCGGTGCTTGTTGCTGTGCGAGGTCTCCCAGATCTGCCCTTGTGAACATCGCATACGGTACCAAGAGTCTTAAATTTGTCTCGAATGCGTGCAATTGTTACTCGCGTTGGCAGTCCTGTTCTGTACGCACGTCTCCATTGCCTTTGAACTTCAACAACATTCTCGGTTTTCCAATATCACTTTAAAATTGCTTTCCGCTGTTCAAACGATAATCTTGGCTCCATTTTGTTGTAGCAACGCTAGCATAATGTATGTGAGTCACATCTGTTTACAGAACATCATACTACACATTGCTGTTGTTTTTCGGTCTAACTTTGAAATATATTAAATAGATATCTATTTTGAAAATGTGTATATCTTTTTTAGCACCCTCGGTATAATATGTAAAAGAACTGAGAAATGTCCTGCTGTGGTTTGAGAAACATTATCAATTTGGTTAATTTAGTTTTCTGTAGATAAATAGATAAATATACATTTTAACTATATAAAGTTGGATATTTTTAAAAATGTTGGCCTTTTCAGTCATTCTGTGTTCTAAAGAACACTTTAAAGAACTAAAGAGACCTTGTTATACAATAAAGATATGCATACTGGATAATCAAATTTCTTTGTACTTTCTGGCAAATAATGAATAAATTATTTATAATCTCAGTCCTGAGTTAACATTGTAAGAGTAAACGTGTTTATTTATTTTTTTTAAATGAATATTTCTTGAGCTTTCTCGTGTTATGTGTAAAACGGTTGATGTTTACTTATACAGTAGCCACGTTGTACACCCCTAATAAGAACCTGTTGTTTACCCACTGGCGACCTCTACCTGGAGAACTGTTTGCTCATCTTTCATGTTAATCTCTGTAACACAAAACCCTCATTTCTATTCTTTGAAGATTTGTAGCCCAAATTGACCATGAAGGGTTTCCTATCTCACAAATTTTAGTATTTTTCCCTAGGTTTTATTTTTCTTCACATTTTTAAGGGCTTATCCTTCTCTAAATCCTCCTTTAGAGCTCACTCTCCTGGATATTAGTAATCCCTAGTCCTGAGTTTTAAGTACAAAAATTCGATTCATCATGTATAACAGAAT
This sequence comes from Metallyticus violacea, assembly GCA_030762175.1. Taxonomy (NCBI): domain Eukaryota; kingdom Metazoa; phylum Arthropoda; class Insecta; order Mantodea; family Metallyticidae; genus Metallyticus; species Metallyticus violacea. Next base: position 74,998,673 of record CM060836.1, read on the forward strand.
TTAAGAAAAATGCCCGTTTTAGAAATATTGTAAAGTCATATATATATGGGATGTTTGCTAAAGGAATAATAATACACACAAAGGCTTGAAAATATTTCGTTGGCGAAAATACTTGCCACTGGATTTATCTCGAAAATGTTTCAAAATATATTTTTTGTTTTCGAAGAAACATTACGTTTTTCGAATTTGGTTTACAAATTAAAGATTGTAAATACTATTTAGGCTTTTTAAATGAACAAGGGACATTTTTATTTTTTTAATCTCTCTAATTTTAACGCTAGTATTTTATCTACATAATTTTTACAAATACAGAAATTTATAACCTTATAAAGAAGCTTCATACTCATTTTTTGTACAGCAAAATTATAGAAAATATTAATAAAATAAAATTAATATTAATGTTTGTTTTCGAATGAATTAAATTTAGTTTAAAAATAAACAATCTAACTTGATCTAATTACTCCAAAGTCAATGTATTTTTAATGGTGTTTAACGCCCGTTTTTACTACTGACATATTACAGGCGGTCAACACTGATGATAAATGAGATGAAATGATGTATTGGGAAAGGGTTTTTTAAAGGAGAGAAACGTTCCAGGACTAAATTTAGTGTAATTCCCCGGCATTTGCCATTTATGAGGACTGAGGATAACCTGGAGAACACCTCAGTCACAGTCCTGGTGGCATTTGAACCCCAGACCTCCCGCTCATGAGTCCGCGCCTTAACGACCTCGGCCACCCGCGGCGGTAATTTCTTCGTCTGTTTTTATTGTTGTTAGTTAAGATGGATTTACCGTAAGAAGTTTTAATCAAAGCTGAAAAATGAGTAGTCACGAGAAAATGTACTTTTCAGAAGGAATTTAATTGGATGAACCGTAAAAATATTATGGATATTTCAGAAACTTAAGTTAGTGCTGTTTAACTAGAATAAATTGCAATAAAATGCTTTTGCATTTACTTCTGCTTTTTCATCTGTAACGAACAGTATTATTTTCAATTAAACGGCATGTTTTTTATTTGTTTTAAAAATGAATTAAAGCATATGTTTTGTTATAACATTATAATTTGCATTTCTCTCTCAGAATTTTTCAGCTTAAATTTTTAATTTTTCCTCTTACGTATTTTCGATGTAAAAACCTGTTTTTCATTTTTGATACTTTCCCATTAAGTACTGAATGCAAATTTCACAAATGTCTGGAAAAAAAAGGGTTCTCAATTTTGAATAATAGCATAAACTAAAGGGGTTTATGGCAGGTTTTATAATGAAGTTTTGATGTGTGATAATAAATTAGCCATTGAATCTTTATAAAATTTATGTTTAAAACAATTTAAAAAATATATTTTTATAAGCTATCGGCTTGATCCGTATAATCTATAATCTAAGTTAAATGCATTTTAGTTTCAGACATTTATTCAAACGTTTTTATTAACTCGCTTTCTTGTCTGTTCGGGTGGAATTTTGTAATTCATTTTTCATGCTCGTCTAAATGAGAGAGTGACTTGAAAATTTGCACATAGGTCAGAAATGAATGGCAAAACAATATAATACGGTAGTTATCATGGTTCAATGGTTCCACGGTTCTAAAATATGGTTCCGCAGTTTTGAAAGTAATATCAAACTCGAAGGTTTTAAAAAATGTAAGATTGAATAGTAAGAATATTTCTGTAGTTTAGTTAATAACGCATAAAAATATAAAATTTATATTAATCTTTATTTAAAAATAAGAACAGTTCTATGATGACTGTGTTATATTTATCAATAAAATAAATAAATTGTAGTGTAACTTGATTTACATTTCATTTCAATGTTTTATTTGAATCTAAAATGATTAGAATTCATTTTGTTATATTTTGATAACAATACAATCGCCATGGCAATTAATCAAATAAACAGCGCGATGTCGAACACGCAAATTCCAAGCAACGCATGGCTCAAGCGCGATCAACTGAGACGATGGAAAAACGTTCTTCTCGACTCGCTAATGACACGCAACGACATGTTAAATATTTTCATAACAATACAGTCGCCATGGCAACTTTTCAAATAAAAAACTTCAAATGTAAATCCTCACAATTAAATCCTTACAAATAACATTTAATAAATCTGATTTCCATTACATAAATTCAATTGCGCTAGTGTTAATGTGTAACACGTGTATTAATAATTTCAACTGTATAAATAAGTAGTGAATGAGTATTATATTTAATATAATGAGTTACATATATTATCAAAGATTTTGACTTCCATATGAGGGTCTGTAATACTGAAATCAAAATTTTCAAAATTAACTTTGTGTTTCTGTATTTTGTTTTTAATTAAAAAAACATAATTAATCAACTGTTTCGATATATCAATGTAATAGATAAAACACTTTTCTATATTAGATGTGATCAAGAGAAAACAAAATGAACTAAATTTAAAAGCTGCTCAATTTTTGTCATTATTTAATCGAGATGTCTAATACTGATTGCAAAATTACGTGCCCACAAGACTAAAAAGTAGAAAACATTTTAATGGTTTTTTTTAAAAAAATACGTTTTTATTTTCTTATTTATAAATGAACTAAAAGTATGAAATAATTCATCCTAGCCAAATGCAGATTTATAACCCGATGCAAATCCATAATCTCGTAAACTTTTTAGAAAAATTCTTCCAAACGAAAAACGTGGGACGCATGAAATAGATACAATTAATAACTGTTGAGGGTATTTATAGTTTAAATTAATCACACAAAAGGTTCGGACAAACTATGGGCCCCACGTTTTTCGTTTGGAAGAGTTTATCTAAAAAGTTTATGAGATCATGTATTTGTATGGGGTTATAAATCTGCATTTGGCTAGGATGAATTATTTTATACTTTTTAGTTCATTTATAATTAACAAAATAAAAACGTGGTTTTAAAAAAATATTTACATTATTTTTAATTTAACATATGTTTAGTGTAAAATCAAAATTATTAAAATTAATTTTTAAAAATAAATCATTTTATACTACATTTTTATTTAGTTTTGTTCTAAATACTGCATATTTAAAAAAATAGGATTATTAATATAATAATTTGAATTGTAGTTATTTGAAAGTTTTCTCTAAATTTTCTTCGTCTTTTAGGCAAATATATAAGGGCAATCGATATAACGAGCATGCATTGAAAGTCCACGATTATGACAATGTTATAAATACAATTAATTATATATCATTTTTATATTTTTCGCCTTCCATCAGAACGCGACACTTGACGGGGAACCACCAGGCATTTATTGTGAAGGCAGTGATGCAAACCATCTGGATGTTCCGATACAGAAATCAATAAATGCTTCTACACGCGGTTTCCTGAATACAGAATTCCTTTCCTGGCTGTTCCACGCCACAGGCAAACATCTTTTTCGTGTTTCGCTTAAAACCGTCTCCCCATATTAATAACATGGAGTCGTTCGACTGCAATATGCTTGTAGCAATAATAAAAAGAAATATCTATCTCTCCCCACTCGTCTTCTCCCTTTCTGGCATTATCCTGTATTAGAATGAGATTTTTTACGTCCCTTTTATCGTCTCTCTTCTCCGGCTTCTGCAGCCCGCGGTCTTGAACGAGATAAGTTCGGAAGATGCGTGGCAGCAAATTGTCACGGGGCGTGGGGGGAGGGAACAGCAGCATAAAGCGGCGAGCTAAATATCCTCGTTCTTCCCTCTGGAGTGTCAAATGTTATCTCAAGTATTCAGGTGAACTGCGATGTCCAGCGGTTTTCTTACGAGAGCACAAAATCTAAACTGACAGCGAACCGAAGAACACGCCTCTGTTCTCTTTTGTCACACAGAGGGGATAGGAGGCTTTTGAAACGGGAAGCCCTGATGCAGAGTTCCTGAAGTATGCAAGCTCATAAGGATATAAAAAAAGTTAATTGATCGCGTTTTTAAACATTTTTCCTGCTTACAAGTTTTGCAATAACCGCCAAGTTTTGATTCGTTGTGTTCAATTTGATTTGCGAGATACCTATAAGGTGAAAATTGCTCAACATACTATGGATGTTCCAATTTTCGTAATCTAAATCACATTTTGATCTGATATACTTTTAAACACCCATTAAGACCATTGTGAAACCTTTAGCTGAGTCTTGCATGGCTTTTTCGCCCGTTTCACGGCAGCTGAGCGGGTTGGATTTAAGCAGTAGGATAGCTATTGGCGAAGCCGATGTAATTCCGCGCAGAATATTCAAGTTCTCGCAATTCCAATAATAATAAGCATGTACCTTATGGCAAGAGATGCTAAAAATGCTATCCTGTTACATTCGCACATCTCTGGCATCTGTTTCTCTTCCAAAATTAAGTCATTTTAAACTTTCTTTACTGGTTTGTTGTTGATTTAGTTAATTTACGGACGCTGTTTAACATCTCAGCTCATCAGCGCCCCCTTCAATTCAGGGCATGAAAAGGCCTATAAATTTTGCTCAGAGGTCTCTTCTTTCAGGCTTGGAGATCTTTTACGTGCTGTAAATCTACGACACGGAACCCTACGGCTATTCTTTTCTACTTTGGATCTTTATGATCGAAAAAAATCCATCGACCCTGGTCACTATTGAGCCCGCGAACTTGGGTTTACGATTGCTTTACTGATGAACATGTTTTGGTGCATAATAGCGGGCAATGAAGCATAGAATAGCCCATTTTATATTAAAAAACTCTTATTTAATAGTTCACCTATATTGCAAAATGAACTCAGTAGCTGACAAACATACCGCTCATTTCGCAAATAAAACAAAACTACTACCCGACTTTCATTTTATGAAGATCTTCTAAAGAGGGATTTATACATTCTTAACTATACGCATTTCCTGTTTAAAATCAAAATTTACTAAACATTCCTTACAACAGATGCGTTAGAACAAGTTTCACCAATTACGTACTAAAATACAATAAATGAAAATTTCCAAAAAATTAAAATATTTACAAAAAAGTGAGATAATGAGAAAATATAGCCAGGTTTGATGATTCACGAATATAATTTTTGTGTAAATAGATCTTTTCTGATGGCCACCAATAAAAGACCATTGGTCGTAAATCCGGCCAAGGTCTATCAGTGCAATAAGCGAAGATAACAACATAGCTTCAGGCATTCTTCACAACCAATTATATCTGAAAACATATTGTTTTGTTAATTTGTTTTCCTTTCTTATCGTGCATTGAATTCTCTGCCATAGTAATTACTTGCAGTTAAACTTTTTTGTATTGCTTTCTTATCGTGCATTGAATTCTCCGCCAAAGTAATACTTGCAGTTAAACTTTTTTGTGTTGAAGATCTGTTGAATATTTTCTGAGTGAACATAAATCTCGACTTTTTACAAAAGGGATGAAGTACATTTTTGTTGCTGGTGCTAAGTACTGCGTATGTTATTGGCCAGCCTCATAATTCTTTTTGAAAGGTCTTGCGCTTGTGTGAAATTTCTTGAGCATGATTATGCCCGACAGTTGTTTGATAGTTAACACCTTTAGAGTACCTCCACGGTTTTATTTCAAGATTGGAGTTTTCTGCATGTATCCCTCTTTTATCGCCTAATAAAGCCTGCGGTTTGTTGTTATCCCTGACAAAAGAACTGCTCGCAACTAATGCACCGTTGCAATGCTAGAACATGCGTCTTCTGCGAATGCCGTTTATAACTTTCCCCATTCTGAACCCTTTGTTCCTGCGCATGTCACTTGGGGTCACGTGCTTGTGACACCCTTCCCTCTATAAAAGTTCTGCGTTGAATTGCGTCTCCTAACTTAATGGACATTCACTTCTTGCTTTTCTAAATCCATTTTGATTGACTTCGACTGTTGCAGGTTTGTTGTAGTTGTTAGGTTAGTTCGATGAATGTCAACTGTAATAATATTTTCATTATAACTAATATAGCCATTTCCATGTTTCAGCAATAATATGTATCCATTTATAAATGAATCAAATAGTTTAGATCTAAAAAGTGTTATTGAAGAAATTACACCATATTAAGTCAAAATTGCACTAAAATTTCAAAATATTTCACATATAAATGAGACATTTTAACACGTGTGCATTTTAAGTAACTAGGAAGTATAAATCTAGCAAATGAATTTTGCCCTTTATCTCAGAAACTCATAAAGAGATCAATGTGAGCTTTTTGTGAGATATTAATACTACTTAACTAAAGATGCTCTGTAAATGTTAATTTTCTAAAGAACATAAAAGTTTTAAACAAAAATAAATTTTATTTGCCGATAACAAAATTTTTACATAAATGTGCATTTTTCTCAGGATTGGCAAGACCAATAGTGTTGAAAATTTGCACATAATGTATGCAAATGTAAAGAGCGATAACAAGAAATATTTAAATATCACTATAGATGTTAAAAATCAATACCAATTAAGAATTAAAACGTATTTTTTCAAAATTACAAAATAAATTTCTTTTCAAGCAACTAACATAGATATATTATTCTAGTTCTCAGAATAGCATGTCGTCTGCAGTTTAAGTATAAAAAATTCCAACTGCACCAATAGTGCAATAGTGCACCAACAAAAAGCATTATTATGTCACAGTGTTTTCAGAGTTTTTAACAAGATTTTATTTTGGTTTAAATTTTTTTTAAAACTTTTTTATGTGCATTAGAGTATTAATTTTTTCAAAGCGTGATTAGTTAAGTTTCTTTAATATCTCTCAAAAATTTCATATTGACAGCTTAAAAACTTTCTGAGATACAGTGTAAAATATATACTGTTGCATTATTTGCTAGATTTACACTTCCTGGTTAGCTTAAAGCTTTATTACACATGGATTATAATAATTATAATAAGTACTGGACATATATAGCTGTACGAGAGTTGTTCAATAAATAGTAATGATATTTTTTTCTACAACTACCTTTATTCCTCCTCATAATTTTTTTGATCTTTCTCAAAGAAGTCCCCGTTTCATGCAACGCCCCTGTGCAGCGTTCTGCCAGTCTTCAAAGATATAGGGTAGTGGAAACCATTTTTGGCACGTCCTTCAAAATTATTACTGCCCCTATCGAATGGGAAATGCCTCCCTCGATAGTATTTCTTCAATTTTGGAAAAACGAAAAAGTCACGAGGGGCTAAACCTGGAATTATAGGGAGGGTGAGAGACAAATCACATTGCTTTTGTGAGATTTTAAAAACAACTTTTAGGATGTACAACCATGCATTCTTGTGGTGCAGCACCCAGCTTATTGTATAGAAACGTGGTTTTGCAGAGTTTTCGGGACATCTCTGTAGTATTGCTCAGTCACAGTTGTGTGATACATGCGCTATGCTGGTAAACCGTTCCTTAAATATAGAAAATGTAGATTACCCTAACTTTCCTAACAGAAGCAACCAGGATTTCTTTTCATTTTTTATTTAATTTTTTTTTAAATGGAAGCTTTGTTGTTTGCTCTCAGAATTTATGCAGCCAAGTTTCATAAGCAGTGATTACCTTTGAAAGAAACTCTGCATCTTCCATTAACATCATCTTGAACTGCAAACAAACCTACACACGAACATTTTTTTGTTCGGGAATCAGCAATCTTGGAACCCACCGTGCACAAACACCTCTCATATGCAACTTTTCAGTTACCAATGTGTGGGTGCCATCCAGAATTCAGAATTCCTGACAGCGTTGTTAATATTATTCGACGATCCTCTCTCACGATGACAGCAGCGGTGTTAGTGATTTCTTCCGTTAGAGAACAAACTGGAGCTCCATGTCCACCTTCCTTTGAAATTGATTGTCTCCTCTCTTTAAATTTTTTAAATCATCTTCCAGATGTTCTATAGAGAGCAACATGGATCTCAGCTGAAGATTTGTTGAGATGAAAGCAGAATTTTAGAGCAATATATTGCTCTTCGCGTGTGACTCCAGTTTGCTGTAGGCAAAACTGGATATGTCTCAACTTGTACACCTCTTATGGCGGGATCCGGAAGTTACAACGTTGAAACTAATAGTGTATAATACATATAAAGCTAACAGTACACTAAAGTTAAATTTTAGTGTGAGGAATACTGTAAAAAATATGATGGAAGCGTTTTTTTATTATTTATACAAAATAATTGTATACACCCTACTGTTTAGTCCACCTCATACTCGCTTTAAAAGCTTTAGCGCAAGATAATAGTATTGCGTTTTGCTGTATAATACATTGATCATGAGCGGTATTTGCTTGTAGAAATGTTCATAATAATGACGAATTTGATTTTACAAACTTTTGACTGCATTATTTTCAACGCTAAGTTTCACCAAGAAGTTAAGCATTTGTAACTCGTTACAATTTCTGAAGCTTCGTTGAAAATGCGTGGTTTTGAGGCAAGATTGATGAAAGAAACACAGTTTTGGTAATCGGAATTAGCGTCTTAAATTTTTATTTACTGCTGGTGGTTTCTATGCAAACTACTTGCTTTAAAGCAAACAGCACCTCCTTTACAGTCGCCTTTTTAGCACTTAATAAAACTAAACCTCTTGAAGCATGTTAATATACATGATTTAGTTAACAGAATTGTATTTACTCATTCATTCTAAGAGAAACACTTCTGACGCCTTTAAAAACCGTTAATATCCATACTATTAGCTTGTAGCCCGCTGGATGATTTCTAAACTGTGGACCCGCATCGTGGCTTGCTGTAGCGAAGAACTTGACTGCTTTTATATGCGTGCATTGCATTTTTATTCTAATTAATTCTGAAGCTATGTCCTCTTGTACACATCTGAATACAGAGATTTGTGATTTGATTTTGGACATCACCAGAAAGTTGTCCCTTCTGCTTATTTTGTAACTGAGACTATTCTAAGGTTTCAAATATAGACCAGAATGCCATAACATAGGCCCATTAATAAAGAATGTTGCAATATATAATGTCAAATATCAAAGCCGACTTGTTTCATAAATACGGGATTGTGTAAGTACTCTGTAATCTTTTGTTTTATTTTACACTATCATCATCTTATGAGCATCTAGATCTTCAAGTGTTTTGTGGATCGGAAGGAAAATACGCGACAATCGACCTGTCTGCTGGGGAAAAACCTTAAGCCCTCAGCTGTTTTGGACCAAAGCTCCAGGAAATAGCTAAGTATCATGACTAACTCTACCGTTCAAAATAGATAGTTACTATTTAAAGAAAATCTTAACACAGTAGATGCATTTTTATAAACAAAATTAGAGTCGTATCTTACAGAAGTTCAGAGTATAATGTTTTGGAAATATATGTATTTAATTAAAAGTAATTCTTCTAATTTTAATAATTTTTATTATACAAGTTTTTAAATTTTTTAATTTTGTCAGTAGGGTGTTTGCGAAACAAGACCGGGGGCCTTGTTATAATACCTCTAAAGACCTTAATATTTATAAGTAATGAAATTATTATAAATAAGAAACATTACATAAATCTCTGAATACTGTTACAAAATTTCAGTGATTTTTCGTGGAGGAAATTATTTTTTTCAAACGTTTTTATTAACTTGCTTTCTTGTCTGTTCGGGTGGACTTTTGTAATTAGTTTTTCATGCACTTCTAAATGAGATACAGACTTGAAAATTTGCACATACGACAGAAATGGATGACAATACAATAAAATGCCATAATTATCATGGTTCTATGGTTCCACGGTTCAAAAATATGGTTCCGCAGTTTTGAAGGTAAAGCAGCGCAATATCAAACACGAAGGTTTTAAAAAATGTAAGATTGAATAGTAAGAACTACATTTTTGTAGTTTCGTTAATAACGCATAAAAATATAAAACTTATAGTTATCTTTATTTAAAAATAAGAACAGTTCTATGATGACTATATTATATTTATCAGTACAATAAATAAATTATAGTGTAACTTGATTTACATTTAATTTCAACGTTTTATTCGAATCTAAAATAATTAGAATTCATTTTGTTATATTTTGATAACAATACAGTCGCCATGGCAACTAATCAAATAAACAGCGCGATGTCGAACGCACAAATTCCAAGAAACGCATGACTCAAGCGCGATCAACTGAGACGATGGAAAAACGTTCTTCTCGACTCGCTAATGACACGCAACGACATGTTAAATATTTTCATAACAATACAGTCGCCATGGCAACTTTTCAAATAAAAAACTTCAAATGTAAATCCTCACAATTAAATCCTTACAAATAACATTTAATAAATGTGATTTCTATTACATAAATTCAATTGCGCTAGTGTTAATGTGTAAAATGCGTATTAATAAAGTATTAATAAGTTCAACTGTAATAAATAAGTAGTGAATGAGTATTATATTTAATATAATATAATGAGTTACATATATTATCAAAGATTTTGACTTCCATATGAGGGTCTGTAATACTGAAATCAAAATTTTCAAAATTAACTTTGTGTTTCTGTATTTTGTTTTTAATTAAAAAAACATAATTAATCAACTGTTTCGATATATCAATGTAATAGATAAAACACTTTTCTATATTAGATGTGATCAAGAGAAAACAAAATGAACTAAATCTAAAAGTTGCTCAATTTTTGACATTATTTAATCGAGATGTCTAATACTGATTGCAAAATTACGTGCACACAAGACTAAAAAGTAGAAAATAATTTAAATACGTTTTTTTTAAACCACGTTTTTATGTTCTTAATTATAAATAAACTAAAAAGCATAAAATAATTCATCCTAGCCAAATGCAGATTTATAACCCCATGCAAATTCTTAATCTTATAAACTTTTGTAGAAAAATTCTTCCAAATGAAAAACGTGGGGCACATGCAAATAGATAAAATTATGGAAGACCGGCGAATTGTTCATGAACATTTAAACATGAATAAGGTTATTGCCTAGACTTCTTTCCTCAGTCCAAAAGCACCAACGGGTTAGGCATTTTTGGAGCTCTCCCGTGGCAACGAGAGAGAAGTTCTGCAAACCATTGTTATAGGGGATGAAACTATGGTCCTCTACTATGATCCCTTGTCCAGAAGAGAATCAATGGAGTGGCGTAAACCTGGCGAAGCACGGTATCTAAAGGCCAAGGTCACTCAGTCAACCAAGAAGATCATGGTCACAATCTTTTAGGACTGTGAAGGAATACTCTTCATTGACTTCAAGGAGAGGAACACCACAGTAAATGGGGAGTATTATGCTGGCCTACTGCACAGATTACGTGCTTCCATCAAAAAGAATAGGAGAGGAAAACTGAGTGGTGGTGTGCGCCTTCTTCACGACAACGCGCCTGTGCACACAGCTCTTGTTGCAAAGGAAGCTGTGAAGAAATGTGGCTTCAAGGAGATCGATCATCCTCCCTACAGCCCAGATCTAGCTCCTAGTGATTATATTCTCTTCTCAAAAATCAATAAGGGCCTTCGAGGAAGGAAATTTAAGTGTGACGAAGAAGTGATGAATGCTGTTTATGCCCGTTTTGCACACAAGAGTTCTGACTATTTTAGGGGGGGGTTGCAATGTTAATTCAAAGGTGTGAGAAGTGTATTGCAATATAGGGTAACTATATTGAAAAGTGAAATGTAGTTTTTGTGTTTATCACACGTAGAAAATAGTTAGGCCGGAAACTTATGGACCTACCCTCATATGTAAGCGAGGAGCACCTTAGCAGTTTGATGGAAGGAACATTTTCATTGAGCTAGTAATAGCAGTAATAGTTTATAGCACTAAGCTACTATTTCCAACGTGCGAGAGAGCTGAGGAATTCTCTATTCTCTTTCTAAGTATATGTGTCTTTCTACAAAAAACAATTTGTCAAATAATTCACAGAAAGAGATATTTTGTGAAAGTATTTTTTTAGAAAAGAAAAATTTAAATAATTACAGGCAACAAGAATTGTGCAAAATCTGTCGTTGAGACTACTGTAAGGAAACAATTGAGAAGGGAATAAAATATAAAAAAAAAAAGCAAATAATAAATAACTAAAAAAAAGTACCAAAATTGGATATTGCATGGCCAATGAAAAATAGTGTTAATTAGATTAAGTGAATTCATGTTTCTTTTAAGTTTGCGTTGGAAATAACATAAATGAAACAAATTGGGCACTTCATTAACATCCGGAATCTAATTATAGCGCAAATTCTTCTTCTTTATCGCCTCTAACGCCACATTTTCCTCCGTTGGTCATAGCTTATAATGACCAACGCATCATTATCTTATAGAGCATATTTATATAAATTAATAACGTTTATGTTTATATGTGAAAGTTGATTCATTTTCTTAATAACTAATAAAAGCTCAGTTAAGCATCTCCTATAATTTTTTTTCTGTTAAACTTCTTCACATAACCCTTAAATAAAATGTATACCTTCCGACTTTAGTAGTTTAAACGTTTAGGCAGTTTTGTGTATACACTCAGTTGGTCGCAGTTTCCCGTCGCTCTTTGGCCAAGAACCAAAATCGATAGACACTGCGTAGGGCACAGGATATCCTTGACCTAACATAAACTGGTTACCCAATGATAGTGTTTTGTCATGTCGCAGGTTCGGAAGCAGCTGCTTGCATCTCGTGCTAATGGTCGACATCATCGCAACGACGATATTTTCTCGTGACGTGTGATGGACGTTGGCAATGCAGCAAGCTGAGCTAGAGGCCCATCCTCTCCTCTGCGAAAATCCCACGCACCTGGTGTACACGTCCCCAAGGGCGGAGCGGGGGGCGGGCAGGGTGCAATTGTGATGCAAACGAGGGGAACCCCAGCAAGAAAAATCTTCCTCGAGTTCTTCCCAGGTGTGAGGCCCGGAGGGATTGATGCTGCTGCCTGCCAGCTGGAGGGGCGCGGGAAAAACCGGTGGTAGAAGTACCTCCCCCCAGCATCGGGGGGTCTCGTCCCAGTTTACCGACGCTTTTGTCGACGAATCTTTTTGAATGGGAACGGTCTGGACCGTGGGATGAGTGGAACGGTAACAGGAAACTTGCAGGCGGCTATTGAAACTCGCAGCATGCTTGTCTTGAGGAAGGGTATCGGGTTCTTCAGCACTGGTACTTGAGAGAGCCGGACTCCCTTTTATCTTGACATTCCTCCGAGAGATGCTGAGCCCGTTTCTTACATCAACCACACTTTTCAGTACTTTATGACTGCCTCTCTCAGCGTAATGTCCAACTGGGATATGATTCACTGACAGATTTCAGTGTATGCATCTGAAATATACCCTCAAAACCTCTAAATATCTCCCATAAAACTTCCTGTGTAACATGTTAGAAATGCGCCGCCAACTCTTTCCTTGTTAAGGCAGGTACATAGTGAAAATGATGATATTTTCAATTGTTCGCGTTTTCAGAGGCGCCCGGAAGTTTTCATCTTAAAATAGGCAAACACGCATTCCTATTATTAAATTATTAAACATTTCAATGCCATCATTTCACCCTGACCCTCTACTCCTCTAAATGTTTGTGCTTTTTAAGTACTTGATGATCCTTATCGACACGTTATAACAAACCAAATAAAAGTCTTAATGATCTATCTATCTATCTATCTATCTATCTATCTATCTATCTATCTATCTATCTATCTATCTATCTATCTATCTATCTATCTATCTATCTATCTATCTATCTATCTATCTATCTATCTATCTATCTATCTATCTATCTATCTATCTATCTATCTATCTATCTATCTATCTATCTATCTATCTATCTATCTATCTATCTATCTATCTATCTATCTATCTATCTATCTATCTATCTATCTATCTATCTATCTATCTATCTATCTATCTATCTATCTATCTATCTATCTATCTATCTATCTATCTATCTATCTATCTATCTATCTATCTATCTATCTATCTATCTATCTATCTATCTATCTATCTATCTATCTATCTATCTATCTATCTATCTATCTATCTATCTATCTATCTATCTATCTATCTATCTATCTATCTATCTATCTATCTATCTATCTATCTATCTATCTATCTATCTATCTATCTATCTATCTATCTATCTATCTATCTATCTATCTATCTATCTATCTATCTATCTATCTATCTATCTATCTATCTATCTATCTATCTATCTATCTATCTATCTATCTATCTATCTATCTATCTATCTATCTATCTATCTATCTATCTATCTATCTATCTATCTATCTATCTATCTATCTATCTATCTATCTATCTATCTATCTATCTATCTATCTATCTATCTATCTATCTATCTATCTATCTATCTATCTATCTATCTATCTATCTATCTATCTATCTATCTATCTATCTATCTATCTATCTATCTATCTATCTATCTATCTATCTATCTATCTATCTATCTATCTATCTATCTATCTATCTATCTATCTATCTATCTATCTATCTATCTATCTATCTATCTATCTATCTATCTATCTATCTATCTATCTATCTATCTATCTATCTATCTATCTATCTATCTATCTATCTATCTATCTATCTATCTATCTATCTATCTATCTATCTATCTATCTATCTATCTATCTATCTATCTATCTATCTATCTATCTATCTATCTATCTATCTATCTATCTATCTATCTATCTATCTATCTATCTATCTATCTATCTATCTATCTATCTATCTATCTATCTATCTATCTATCTATCTATCTATCTATCTATCTATCTATCTATCTATCTATCTATCTATCTATCTATCTATCTATCTATCTATCTATCTATCTATCTATCTATCTATCTATCTATCTATCTATCTATCTATCTATCTATCTATCTATCTATCTATCTATCTATCTATCTATCTATCTATCTATCTATCTATCTATCTATCTATCTATCTATCTATCTATCTATCTATCTATCTATCTATCTATCTATCTATCTATCTATCTATCTATCTATCTATCTATCTATCTATCTATCTATCTATCTATCTATCTATCTATCTATCTATCTATCTATCTATCTATCTATCTATCTATCTATCTATCTATCTATCTATCTATCTATCTATCTATCTATCTATCTATCTATCTATCTATCTATCTATCTATCTATCTATCTATCTATCTATCTATCTATCTATCTATCTATCTATCTATCTATCTATCTATCTATCTATCTATCTATCTATCTATCTATCTATCTATCTATCTATCTATCTATCTATCTATCTATCTATCTATCTATCTATCTATCTATCTATCTATCTATCTATCTATCTATCTATCTATCTATCTATCTATCTATCTATCTATCTATCTATCTATCTATCTATCTATCTATCTATCTATCTATCTATCTATCTATCTATCTATCTATCTATCTATCTATCTATCTATCTATCTATCTATCTATCTATCTATCTATCTATCTATCTATCTATCTATCTATCTATCTATCTATCTATCTATCTATCTATCTATCTATCTATCTATCTATCTATCTATCTATCTATCTATCTATCTATCTATCTATCTATCTATCTATCTATCTATCTATCTATCTATCTATCTATCTATCTATCTATCTATCTATCTATCTATCTATCTATCTATCTATCTATCTATCTATCTATCTATCTATCTATCTATCTATCCATCTATCCATCCATCCATCCATCCATCCATCAGTTCCATCCATCCATCAGTTCCATCCATCCATCAGTTCCATCCATCCATCAGTTCCATCCATCCATCCATCTATCCATCCATCCATCCATCCATCCATCCATCCATCCATCCATCAGTTCCATCCATCCATCAGTTCCATCCATCCATCAGTTCCATCCATCCATCCATCCATCCATCTATCCATCCATCCATCCGTCTATGTAATAGTTTAGTACTTGTCTACAATGTCCAGGATGTAATGAATAACAAGACTTATTGGCTTGGATAGTAACGTTGGAAGAGAAAAAAAAACACACTCAAGGATTATCGTGTCATTTATCAAGATACACACAGCAAGACTTGAATTCTTGACCTACTCAGAGCAGTACCTGCCATTCGCTCAATCAAGAGTAACATTTGATCATGTGCACATTATTTGGTTTGATTTGGTAAAAAGAGGGAGTTTTTATGGAACTTTTCGATATACTTTGGAAAATACAAACGCACTCACGAAGAAAATTCGGGGGATATTGAGAATTATGCAGATATTGTGCAACAAACAGTTCTAAAGTGCCCAACAGCTTGCCGCATTTCTCAAACGGCGGTGTCAGGCTTGAACCAAATCTCATCTCCATGGCAACCAAACGTTAAGTGAAAATAGAAGCGCGATCACGTGATGTAACAAGTTTTGAACGCCGTCCTTCTGGATGAGATGTGACAAGTGCTCGAGGCCAAGTCCTTAGGAGGCTCTTCTCGTCATGGCCAACCTTAATGGGACGTAATCGCAAACAGAGTTATCCCGGACCGCAGCGAGTGTGAAAAGCACACACAAGTGAGGTTTAAGGAGCGGCGGGACGCGGGTTCAAGACAGCAAGGGGTATTCATGCCGCTAATGAAGCAACCTCCCCGATACTCGAACCATCTCGAGCGCCGCCCTCCACATTACATGCTAACCCCGAATTTTAATGAACCGAAATCTTTGAATTGAAATGAAACCAGGCGTTGATGCAGCAAGGGGATATGGGATAACGACTCTGTACGTCGTCATACAAGATCACGTTCGACGAAATATTGATGCAATTTCTTCTCTTCCTTTGGTGTATCTTACATCACTTTCGATTTCCGTTCCTTGTCTTAAAATATATGCACTTAGTCCTGATAAAGCAGTCAAACTGATGTTATTGAGTTAAATAACACAATTTATACCTTTAAGGTCAATAAATTGATACTTGAAAACGACAGCATATTGCGCTGATATAACTACAGAGGTTTATAGTAACATACCAGGCTTTTACTGTAATGTGGAAAGAGAAATTATTTCATTTTGCGGATTTAACTGATAATCGTATAAAGCTATATGTAGTCTTGCTTCTTTAACCTTCATCTAGACAAAGAAATTGACTGATGTAAACATGTTAAAAAACATACGGGTGATGTTAAAGGTCTATGTGTTTTTTGAATTATTCACGACATATTTTGTTTAAAAACATTCCTTACCTCTTGACCTATTTATTTTATATTTAAAAAATGTATCTGGTTTTCATCTCCAGAAAGGCAAATCATTAATATTGATCAAACATTTATCATTTTAACAGAAACTCAAATTTTATTGGATGCTGTCTATTTTGATTGCCTGTTATTAGTTGTGAGGAACTAATTCTGAATTCTTTTTGTTAGTAAAGAAATAGAGTTCCTAATAATATTCTTCCTAATTGCAGTTTATTTAATATCCAGTATAAAGCATGATCTTATGTTATTTGAAAAAAAGAAAAAAAAAAAAAAAAAAGGTTAAAGTATTTTATCGTACTTTTCTTGTTTGTTTCCAAGTACTTTATTTCCTGATTTATTGCAATTTAAGAGTTAAGGTGGTGTTATTTGGGCAGTTTACCGTGTATATATATATATACACGGTTGATTTTGCAACTTCCCGCACAATGGCGGCTGTAGAAACATTTTATTTTAATAAACACTTTTTAACACAATATGTAATAAAAGCATTTTTTTAAAAAAAGTATTTTTATAGAAGTTGTGCTTTACTTATGATATTTTGTATATGTATAAGAATTCTTTTTTTTTTTTATTTTTTTATTTTAATTATTAACACCAACATTTTTTTCTTCAGCGAAGATAAGTTTTATGACTATTTTCAAAAACCTCTAAAAATCTTGTTTTTTTATTAATTAATTTCGAAAGTCGAATACGGTGCTGTAAAGAGAGGCATTTTTGTTAACTTCTAGAGCAATCAAAATTAGGAGACTGTATACGTGTTTAAATATCTTCTAGTCTGAAACATTTCGGCTAATACTTTTATGAGATTAATGTACAGGCGTACAGTGACATGGAACATTTTAGACTTGCTTTCTCTCCCAAGGCAAGAAATCAATTCCACTGATAGATACCACTACCCTTTAAACATTCTTAACGGTAATCATAGGTTTGTCTTTCTTATACTCTGGATTATTGGGCTTTTGAGACAATGCCTATAGTGGTGTATTAGGTTCTTTGTTTCTTAGAAACTTTTCTTAAATTCTCTGTACACAATTCAAAAATTTCACTGGAACTACTAAAATATTCATTGAGTAATGAATAATGACACAAGGACTGTCCTTCCTGGCCGCAGTTTTTCCGTACTTTCCTCATTCTTCACAAATGGCAAATGCCGAGGTAGTACCTAAACTTACACCTAGTACCCAATATGCGGTCGTCGAAAGTAAATTGTTTTCTTATTTTGTAAAATATGTTTAATTCTTTTTCATTATTTCCGTTTTTTCTTTAATCTGTCTTCTCTATTCTGCTAGATTTCTAGGAAAATTCATTTCGTTTACTTGCAGTGTGTATTTTGTTTTTCGTTATCTCGCTTCCATGCAGCAATTGTTTTATAAAATTTTAAGTTGTATTTTTGCCTATTTATTGTAAAAACCATTTTTAACGTTCGAACTTATGCAAATAAATTAATGAAAAACTTCTTTCTGGTCTATATTTTCAGTGGAAAGGATTCTATAGTGCAATAATTGAAACATATTAACACGTGCTAAAAATTTATTTGAAGTATTTAAAGAAAAAATTAAACAATAAAATGAAAAGGTGAGAGAATAAACTATTAACTAAAATATTTAAAATATTGATATAAAGCTATGCAAATTTTTTGGGACACTTACTTTGCAAATTTGTTCTAATATATAAAATACGCAACTATAGTTAGAGAGCGCATTTAGCAACACTTACATTTTCTTAATATACAGTTATTAGAATTTCGGACCGACAGAGCACGTCAGCATGTTGGAATAAACCAGTCATTAAGGCTGTATAGTGCATGTGAAGGTAGTAGCTTGTAGTTACTTTGAGAGAGACTTTGTCTGCAAGTGGTTGTGCTTTCATTGCGTGTAAATTGTGCGCTAATTGCTTTTCGTTAATTATACCACTACATAAATATTCTAGAATAGGTTTTTATGTACATTACATAAGTGAAAACGGATTCTTGCAGAAAAAAATCACAACAAAATATTCTAGCAATCGTGTTTCAGATAGAGAAACTGCTAGACCGCCAACTTGTTTAAAAGTTATGACAGACAGGATGTTTCTGTGACAAGAAATGTGTTCTTACAGAAGAAAAGTTAATTGCAATATAGAAATTTCCTACGCAAATGTCGGCAATGTATTGCCGATGAGGGGCATCATATTCAATATTTCTTTTAACCAGGGATGGGATTTATATTTAATGCAAGTGGTTATGTATCAACATACATAAGGCTAAAATTATCAAAATAGAGTTAAAACGTGAGCTTAAATGTTACAAAAATATCTGTATTTTATCAAATTTTCGCGCTATTAAACGTCCAGTTAAATGTGTTATTGTTTAACAACAATTCAAGAATTTAACCTTCTTGGTACTTAAGGCAAACAGTTCTGATTTTTATACAGTTACAAGCTGATTTACCTTAACATTTCTATGACACTCGTGTATTTAGGAAACAGTGACTGAAAACTATTTCTTTCAATTCTCAAATGTGAAACTACGTCTATTATCTCTTAAAATTGCTCTGTACCCGCCAAAGACTCGGCATCAAAGGTAGTAATGCGAATACTGAACTTGACCACCACTGGTGGCCGAGGTCGTTAAGGTGCGGACTCGTGAGCGGGAAGTCTGGGCTTCGAATCCGCTAGGACTGTCCTCTCTGATTGAGGTTTTTTTTCCAGGTTTTCCTCAGTCCTCATAACTGGCAAATACCGGGGAGGTACCCTAAAACTTAGGCCTGTAACGTTTCCTTCCTTAAAAATTCTTTCCTAATATATCATTTCATCTCATGTATCGTCAGTGTTCATCGCCTGTGGTGCCTCAGTAGTAAAAATTGGCGTTAATCACCGTTAATTTTTTTTCCCTTAAGGTGTTACGATAGAGGGGTGTGTTGCTATTGTAATGTATGTAACGACAAACTAAAACACTCGACACATTCTCTATGATTTCATTCTAGTTATTCATTCTAGTTATTCCTAACCACTAGTCATGGTTGGTTTCGTGTGTTCCATATTTCATGTAAAAACCAGAAGCAGTTTTGAAACTATGATGATAGTAGAATATTTTGAAACCATAATATAAATTTAATGTTAAAATGTATAAAGACATGTACATTTTTCTCAAATATGTAGTGTACTCGGAAATATGGAAAAACATGGAAATAAAATGTTTCAAATCATTCCTAATATTCTCATTCATAAATCTTCTTCATCTGCCATCACGGATTAGGTCCTGACCGTTGCGATGTCATGTTTTGTTTCTATCCATCTTTTTTCGGTCTTCATTCTTTCGGGTCCATATGTCAACATATTTTATTATGGTATTCTATCTTCTGTCATTCTTTTTAAATGTTTTGTCTATTGTCTATACTTCTCCAATTGTTATAGTATAGGTTGCATTTCCAATTCTTTTCTTATATGAGCTTTTTTGTGCAAATTTAATAGATCGTAGAATGCGTATTTCTACTGTTTGAATTTTATTCTCCTCCTCCTCCTCCTCCTCCTCCTCCCCCCTCCCCCCTTTTTTTTGTTCAAACTTCTCTTCCATAAAAATAGCTGGTAAGGCTATGTACTAATTGTATGTTTTTATCACTATTTTTTCAAAGTATTTCTAATTGTTTCACGCACAGCTTGGAACATTTGTATTTTTGTTTTTTATATTAACGTCTTGATCTTCTTCAAAAGTGGCATCTTAACCTAAATATTGAATGTGTGATATTTTTTCTCTTTTTTTTTACTTCTATCACAATTTTTGTTCTTATTGAGTATTTCCCTCGGAACGTCATAATTTATTTTATTTTATTTTTTTTTGGGGGGGGGTCTTTGAAATTGTCATATTTGTATCCTTTATTTATATTACTTAGTGAGTATATTGCTTTTTGTAGTCTATCTTCCTTGCCAAAAGTTAATACTGTATCCTTTGCAAATTCCAAAATATTTAATAATCTTTTCTGTTCTAACTCTATTCCTTTATGCGAAATCTCTTTCCATTCCTTAAGGATGTCGGTTATATACACATTAAATAATATTGGAGAAAGACTACATTATTATTTTAGACCAAATTTTGTTTATATTTCTTCTGTTGACTCCCCATTTACATCTGTTATCATTTTTGTATTCATATATAAGTATTTATGACTTTTATTATATGTATAGTGTATAATTCATAAATACAAAGGTTGCATACAAAATGTATACATACTTCAAGCAAAGAAAAAAACTATGTTAACATAACAAAACTTGAATACACACTGACAGAAAATGATGAGCACTAATCATCTTACCCTTTTACACTTACAACAGTTGCTCAAAATGCCCACATCGGCGTCGATACATTTCTGAGTACGTTGAACTACTGATTGAGCAACGTTTGCGAAAGTGTCCTCAGCGATTACAGCGCATGTCGTTTCAATTTCTTCCCGAAGTGCTGCCAGTGTAGCTGGTTTTCTACGGTATACAACTTCCTTAAGAGTTCCCCGTAGGTAGAAGTCCAACGGAGTTAGTTCCGGAGAACGCGGTGGAAACTCAATCGGACTTCTTCGTCCTATCCAGTGCCTTGGAACATTTTTATCTACATCTCGGTGTTGCATCATCCTATTGGAAATAAATTCCTCATTTCCAACGTATACTGTACCATGAGTCTCAAATTTGTCTCGAATACGTGCAATTGTTACTCGCGTTGGCGGTTCTGTTCTGTACACGCGTCTCCGTTGCCTTTGAACTTCAACAACATTCTCAGTTTTCCAATACACTTCAAAAGTACTTTCCGCTGTTCAAACGATAATCTTGGCTCCACTGTGTTGTAACAACGCGATCATAACGTATGTGAATATCATACTGCACATATATTAAATAGATATCTACTGTGAAAGTGTGTATACATTTTTTTGGCAACCTCGGTATATGACAAATTTTTAATTGTAATTAATGAAATAGAAAATATGTAAATATTTAATTACTTATAACACTGGTTAGTGCTTATTATTATACTTTTTAAATCCATGCTTTCAATAAAATATAAACACTAAATTAAAAATCGTTGCGCCGGTTGCATTAAGCAATAAGCAACGGCTGCTAAGGTAATCCTTAACCCCATTGTGTCACAAACAGAATTGAATGCTTTTTGCATAGATTTTAAGACATATATTAAATAAATGAAATATTTTATTGTTAATTAAATATTTCTAAATTTTTTAAAAATACAAATATTGTGTCAGTACTGAAACATTTCTCTTGCTTCTCCACCTTGTGATGCTATCGTAACGAACATTCAAGAACTAAGAAAGCACACAGCACAAGGGTCATGCCGTTACATGGATAATGATGATGTATTTAAAATATAAGCATAACGAATGCTCGGAGTTAGCCGGTTATTGCCCTAGAATGCATTGGCTGGCGTGAGGGAGAGGTTTGCTCTAATCTAGGGCTTAAGCTTTTGGACTCATCATAGTTGATGATGATGAAGCCGAGAAGTGCCGTTGAAGTCCCTCGAAAATGTTCCGGAAATGGATTGCCTCGTGCCACGGAACGTTTTCCACCCCCTTCCCGTCCTACCCTTCTCTCTGGCTGGCTCCTTTTTCAAAAGCTCGTGTTGTGTGATTCATAGGAGGGAGCCCTTTTCAATCTCTCCGCTGCTTGCTACAGTTTTACAAGGGAGAGAAAGAAGGAGAGCGAAACCGGTCTTGGCTGCCAACGAACCAACCAACGAATGCTGCAGAATTTGCATTTCTTCTTCTTAATATCGCCTGCGACTTGTCGCAAATTACATTGAGAAGAGATGCAAGGGGCGAGGTTTGGTCTTCTGTGTGCAAATGGCAAATTCTCCTGCATTCAGCTAGTCTCCTATTAAAACAAACCCACGTTAATCCGAAATTAGCTATATATGTGTTTGCTATTTTTAAATATATTAAATATTTATAATATGGTTTTGTTTGGGGTTGGGGAGGATATTTCGGCCCTTGACCCTATGGGGGAACCCCATAGGAAAGGATGAGGTAGGGAAACAGCCCGGCCAAGATCCATGACCAGTGACTGTGCGACGTAGGTGGGGTCCTTAATGGAGTTTCTACATAGAGCGCCGCGACGCAAGTGTAGCCTCCCTCCAAGGACTTTGAGTCCCTCAGAAAGTTCACTTCTATACCAGACCCCGGGGCAAAAGTTTTTATAAAGTGCAAGCTGCCGTCACACCGCACCAGCCCATGTTACCCTGGCAACTTGTAACAGAGAGAACGGAATGAAATGAGAGAGCGGAAAATTCAAGGGGGGGGGAAGTTTAGCATTCAGCTAAATGATTAGAGGAAACCACGAAATATCTCAGTCAGGATGGTCCATCCAAATGGAACTGAACCCGAGGTTTCCCGAATGAGATACATAAACATTACCGGTAAATATCTGTAGAAGATTTAGGTGCAGGAAGATGTCACTGTAAATTATTACTGTTGATTTAAGGAGCCACTCTGCTTGCTGCGGTGCAGGGGCATTCCAACATTTTTGTTAACTTCTGTTGTTGTTTTATACTTTTCTAAATAAGTCTACATAGATTATTCTTTGTGAATACCGAAAAAACGATAGCCAACACCATCCACAGAAGACAAAACGATCTTACTGTTTTTCAGTGCATTTTCACCATTCATTGCCCATTGCCGCTTCATCTGCTGTAATACGATGAATCAAGTTTCGTCTGTAGTCACGAATCCACGCATAAAAGCGATTGCATTTAAACATCGCCCAAAATTGAATTGAAATATGCCTTTTTGGTGAACAATCGCGACAACCATTGAGGATATTGTGAATTCGTTTGGTTGAAATGCCCACATACCGCGCAAAATTTCACTGGACGGTGTTCCATTATGATTAACTCGGGGTTTTTTTTTTTTTTTAATAATATCGTATAATGTTCTCAAGTGGGAGTTGGAACACGCTTCATTTTCGATGCATGTATAGTCACGTTTAACTAGAACTAAAATAAATATTTTTTACCACTGCACGAAGCTAGTCCCTTCCGCATTTTATGACAAATTTTACGTTCCAACAAATAATACCACTTACAATTACTGGATCTTTAGAATGATAGTGCTGAAACCGTTACATACATTCAATTTTATGCTCATGCTTCAAAGCTTCCTTTCTCCACTTGATGTTCATCCCTTCCAACAAGATAGAGCTACTGCTCACACATTTGAGGGCAGTTGTAATCCATTCCATTAGCTTACCTCTCGATTTTGGATACTCCTTAGCCAACACGGTCACCACACTTCATTTGTTTTTTTAGGAATGTGTATTCAGAAATTGTTTTCACTAATGATCGTTATTCCTTTAGAGTGTTATTGCAAATTATTTTATCTCTAGTCTACAGTTAAAATAAAGTTCATCTTTATGTATACACAGGTACAAAATGATATTTCTATGTGCGAAAATATCTGTTGCGGTTTTAACCTCTGGCCTTTGAATGCGAGCAGAACGGGCCATTCATAACACGCGGTCCCTGTGTTCTAGAGTTACTGTTGCAAATATCGTGAGGTTTAAGCACTTGTGGAGTAAAATATACACAACAAAAATCGGTACATTGAGGCATTTGTCCTATCGTTTTACAAGCCCTTGAAAACCAGGAGGATAATTTTTTTGCACTGCTGTAGGAATCAGGCGGTGATTTTCCTTTCTACGGCTTCAACGTGGGGAAAATGTTCATCCCAAAGATGATTAAGAGAGCCGAACAGATGAAAGTCGCTTAGAGTCGCAGCGTCCTATTCTCTTGTTAGCGGTATGAGGACGCGCGTTGTCATGCAACAGCAACCTGCCTTTGTTGGGGAGTTCTGATCGCTTCCGTTAAATTACGAATTTTCCAGAGGATAAAATGGTCGGTACTGGTGGTGTTGCGGTAGCCATACTTGCCTCCTAAACCCAAGATCGCGCGTTCAATCCCGACCAGGATCGATGGATTTTTTCGGGTGTAAAAATTCTAAGTATGTCTTTCTTCGAAGGGGAAGTAAAGCCGTGGGTCCCGTGTCGTATATTTGCGGCACGATAAAGAACCTCAAATCTGAAAAAGGAGACCTCTGAGCAAAATTTGTCTGTCGTTTCACGCCCGGAATTGAATGGGACGCTGATGACCTGAGATGTTAAAGAGCGTTGAAAAATAAATCAAATAATGTTGTTAACTAGTGGCCATATGCTCATTCAAATATGTAGTACCTCATATCAATTTGTAATACTTAATATAATTTGTTGTTTATGGTTCACATTTTGTCGAGTTTCAAATTGTCGATCCAAAGTGAACGTACATGACTGTGTGCCAAACGCTGTACGCTTCCGTGCAATAAGGTCCTCTTCCTTCTGTAGTCTATACGTTTAACACTCAATCTGTTATTAAAACAATTAAATTCTTCCGGGCTGTTTTGCCGTGGTCCATGGTTTAAATTACTACCATAGCTTTCACCAACTACTCAACTCAACTCAACTCAATCTGTGTTTATTACTGTGGCCCACTTGAGCTTTCGGACTTTCTTTCACCCACATATGCATGCTGTGCAAGTTCACCATGCAGATTGTGAAATGATTGGCACATAACTGCAAGTCTTTGATTGTGTGCGTCAATCTCTGCACAGTCGATGTACGCTTGTAAGCATGTTGGAGGTGAACAATTCAAGCCTCTTTTGTAGTTAAACGCACAAAGTAATGCTTTTGTTGGATGGTGGAGGTTTTTTGATAAAATGTGAAACGCACGCCTATTGCCACAGATATCCACAGCGTTGTCATACTTTGATGCCCCAGATCATC
This sequence comes from Metallyticus violacea, assembly GCA_030762175.1. Taxonomy (NCBI): domain Eukaryota; kingdom Metazoa; phylum Arthropoda; class Insecta; order Mantodea; family Metallyticidae; genus Metallyticus; species Metallyticus violacea. The sequence continues at coordinate 75,024,475 of CM060836.1, forward strand.
TGGATGTGGATTCCTCTTGAAAAATGATCAGTGTGCCGCACAATATACTAAGCGCCGTAGGTGATATTTTGAATCATTCTGTATACGAAGTGTGATCAAAACAAATCGGCATTATTCGTTTTCCTTTAAGGATCTTTATTAATTCATCAACATTAATTCTGTCCCCTTCAAATTAATCCCCTCCGGATATAATAAACTTGTGCCAGCGCTTTTTCCAATCTTTGAAGCACTTCTGAAACTCACTTTTCCGTATGCCCTTCAGCTCCTTCAGCGATTATGTTTTTACCTCATCAAAACTTACCTTTTACTGCTTGCCTGTATTTAGAAACTGTTAAAAGTGGCGTCTATCTGTACTCGCATAACTCTGACATCTTTTAATAAACTTTACATTCACTCATAACAACACTATGTCCGCATTTCTTTCCAATTTTGTTCTGATGTTTTCTTCAAAATTCCCCTTAGTACTGGTGTTGTTCCTGTAGATGTTATTTGTTATCTGTGTTAGTAGTTACATATTAATACATTGTAGTAAAATTTATTTCACCAACAGCACAGAGACAGAAATAATGCTTACTCTTGTGGCGAAAACTTCCTATTTATAGCCATCAGCGCGGAAACACTCAATTATGACTGTTACGGCGTGACGCTAATAGTTTGCGCTGCGCTCAGTTGTCGACGCAGGCCATTTCTTCGTATAAACAATGTGCTTGTATTAAACCTTGCTTCTTTGTTACAGGCTCACATAAAAAGCTCCATTCATAAGTAACAGGTGTGTTTCATCCTTTGCGCTTTTTAGTTAGTTCCAAAAGTGCCTCTGATCAGCTGAGTTTGTTTTTGTACTTTTTTTTTTTTGTTTAATTTCTACAGCTTTGCTTGTTGTGATACAAACCGGTTTGTAAATAGAGAATTTTTGCGTATAGAAATGGACCGCTTAAGCTATACAAATCCTGTTTTATTGTAATCTGCAGCAATAGAGGTGAATTCTTTGGGTGCCCTGTTGGAATTGAATGAGCTATGTAGCACTCTGTGGCACCTGCTATATATTGTGTTGTAATTTGTTAATAAAAAGACTGGGTCTCTTTTCATGGACACCGCCTGTCATAGGGTACACCTCATTGTTGATATCCTCAACTTGAGCCAAAAAGGGCAACTTTAAATGTACCTGCATAAAGCAAAACAGGCGTTTAAACAGGGAATGGTGATGTTGACCATTCTTTCCTCAAGGTTGATTCAGACAAGGGAGTTACGTGAAGCTTCTTCCTGTAACCTAGCGTCAAACGATGTAACTGAATAGCAATCAGCTGAGAGGATACAGACCTTGACATCGTTTTAACTGAAGAATGTAAATCAAGTAGTACCTCGCCCTTAAAGTCAAACAAAGGATGAAAAAACAAATGAAGGAAACCAAATAAAGCTTGTTAAATGAAAGCTATTAACATAATGCTCATTTTATCATATATATTTGAATATTTAGCGAATAAAATACCGACAATCAAATAGTATATCCATAAAATGCGCTTACAGTTGTGAATCTTTAGTCTGATATTTTAATTTCCGTAAACAGTCAAACAGATGAAGGTCGAAAACAAATGAAGGTAGAAATCTAAAACGATTCACGGGATATAGCTGTTTTGCTTTTTCATTTAAATTCTTTGGTAACAAATGGAAGACAGATGAAGCATGATAACGTAAAACAAAATTATTAAAAACACAATTTTGAAAATTGAACGACTTGTTGTTAAAATTTTCTATTACCTATGCTTAGTAATTTTTTTTTTTTTTTTTGGCTCAGAACTTTGTGCATCTTACGTCCCGACAAAACGGTTTCAATTGCCCGCATTGTTAATTATTGATTTCTAGTGCCCACTGATATAAAGGTTCAATAAAATGGAGGTACTAAAACAAACGATTAAGTTGTGGCGATAAGCGGCTGTGATTAAACATATTTTTACATTCCTATATCGAATTGGTCGCTGATTCATGAATTAAATAGTAGTAATAATAGCACTTTGTCATAGAGCTTTGTTATTTTCAACTTGTTTGAATCGTAACATTCCCCCCCCCCCCCCCGGTTATTGGTAAATGGCAAACTTTTAATGTTTATGCATTTTTGTTTCTAATATAATGTGAACGGCTTGTTTGGTATGCTAGTTTTGTTTCTGGTTAGCACTGGTTTCCCTTAAAAGTATTTTGTCCTCTCAGTAAAAGTATTTCTGTATTTTCATCACCAGCTCTCGATCTTCTTTTTCTTTTAATTGGTCTTATTGTACGTTAATAGCATTAATCCTTTTTAATAGCATCGGTTTTTTATTTCTATGGTTTCATATGAGATGAACAGTAGTGATCAGAGCCTGGATGTCGGTCCTGGTGGTGTAGTGGTAACCATATTGCCTTCTAAGCTCAAGATCCCGACCAGAATCGATGGATTTTTCGGGCGTAAAAATCCTAAGTATGGCTTCTTTCGGAAGGGAAGTAAAGCCGTGGGTCCCGTGTCGTACATTTACAGCAGATAAAGAACCTCAAGCCTGAAAGAGAGGCCTCTGAGCAAAATTTATTGGCCATTTCACGCCCTGAATTGAATGGGACGCTGATGACCTGAGATATTAAAGATGGTCCGTAAATAAACCAAATCAACAAAACAATGAACGTGTATGCTCTGCGATTTTAAATGGGGAACAATGCAAGTGCAACGGCGCGGAAAATATGTCCGGCCTTCGATGCTGTTGCTGTAAATAAACGGACGGTGCAAAGATGGTTCGCGTTGAACGAAATTCTCAAGGGTGAGCCGTGGGCACTGCAAGATGCCGTCAGCACTGCTTGGAAGCCTATCACTCTATTCCCAAATAACCGAAACCATCACTGCAACTGCCTTGTGTTTGGTGGTTGTGCTTCGTGAACTGCTGCCAGCCGGCCAAACATTAAACATCATTTTGTACTGTAACCAGGTAAAGCTGAAAACGAAGCACCCAGCACTGGTGAATATCATTATAATGCAAATCTACATACAGTTAAAATTACTGTCTGTCTTAATTGGGAGACTCTAAGGAATTATTATTATTATTATTATTATTATTATTATTATTATTATTATTATTTTCATCCTAATGTAGTCGTTTTCGTGTATTTAGGTTCATCGCATATCATATTTGAATTGTAAGTAAGCCTACTTAAGGTTATTGATGTAGTTAAAATAACCAAAAACACTTTAAAAACTGTTCCCGTTGAGGTTGGCCAATGGTATCAGAAGAAATGAACGTGAACTTTATAAGCATTCAGACTATAAGGTTTTGTATTCCATTACTCGAGATAAATATATTCCTTAGATGCTGTTAACACGCACGAAAATTACTGTAGCGATGTGTGTCTGCATTTCGTCGCCAACAACTACTGACGCACTCGCCGAAAGCGCCGCTGCTACACAAGGCTTATAAACTTGAGCTCCCTATAGAGTTGCATATCAACATTCCTCACATGCATTCGCAAAGCTGATGGGTATAGAATGCGGGAGATACTCCATTCTCTATCCCGGTTTTTCTGTAGCATAGCAACGGTCGAGAAGTACAGCAAGTTATTGTGTGGCAGCTATAAACGAGTCGTTGACACGGCCCTCCGCAGAATACCGCAGGGAAGTTTTCGTTCCGTTTCTGGAGGAAACTCACTTCCAAATGAGGTTTCAAATAGTACCAGTGTTGGAAAAATAAAGCATTTTAGTTTGTCATTATGGTGATCAATGTTTTTACGTACTATGAAGTGCTTTAATAACATTGAAGATATCCAAATTGTCCTATCGGTCTATTCGGCGTTCTTTTCTTCCTTGCCTACCAAGAAATATGGAAGTGTTTAATCAATTGAAGTCAATTAATGAAACAGATTTTAAGGGCCGTTCGGGCTGCAGTCATTCACCTACAGTATGGCATAAATATCTCTGGAGAATATAAATTTCAATTTTTATTTGTGTTATTTCGGACGCTCTTTACATTTCAATGATTTATGTTTTTAATTATCTTGGTGAAATTCAAGTTGAAAAACCCTCTCTAGAACACCATAGGAAAATTACAGAGAACAAATACAGTGTGTTAGTTATTAAATAATCAAATGTTAGAGAGCACTCAATATAACAATGTCACACACACACACACACACACACACATATATATATATATAGTCATTAACGTTATTTTTACTATTAAGGTATCATACAATGATACACAAGGTTTTTTTTAATAATGTTTAACGACCGTTTTAACTACTGAGACATCACAGGCGGAGAACACTGATGATACGAGGGTAGGTCCATAAATTTCCGGCCTAGCCGATAAGGATTATCGCCCTCACTAAATCCTTATCTAATGTTATATCTTATCTGTTAAGTAAATAATTACAGCTATCACTTCTGTTCAGTTGTTCAAATATAGTTGTATAAAGAAGGCTATGTGTACAAGATTGTGACATGTTCAAAATGAAGTATCGAGCTGTTATTAAGTTCTTCACAAAAGAAGCACTTATTCCAAATGAAATTAAACAGCGATTGGACGGTGTATATGGGGAAGCACCTACCTCATATTCTACCGTAAAAGAATGGGCCAAACTTTTTCGAATGAGTCGAGAAAGCATCGAGACGAAGAGCGTGCAGGTCGGCCCTTGGAGGTGCTCACTCCTGAAAACCTCGTTCTTGTGGAAGGAGAAATTATGGGAGACCGACGGCTGTAAGTTACAGAAATAGCAGCAAGGTTGCGCCTTTCTAAAACAACAGTCCTTCGAATTATTCATGAGCATTTAAACATGAATAAGGTTAGTGCCTAGACTTTTTCCTCAGTCCAAAAGCAGCAACAAGTCATTTGCTATTAGGAATTTTTGGAACTCCGCCATGACAACGAGAGAGAAGTTCTGCAAAGCGTTGTTACAGAAGATGAAACTATGGTCCTCTACTATGATCTCTTGTACAAAAGAGAATCAATGGAGTGGCGTAAACCTGGCGAAGCACCGCCTCAAAAGACCAAGGTCACTCAGTCAACCAAGAAGATCATGGCCACAATCTTTTGGGACTGTAAAGGAATGCTCTTCATTGACTTCAAGGAGGGGAACACCACAGTAAATGAGGAGTACTATGCTGGTCTACTGCACAGACCACGTACTTCCATCAAAGAGAAAAGGCGAGGAAAGTTGAGTGGTGTGCACCTTCTTCACGACAACGCACCTGTGCACACAGCTCTTGTTGCAAAGGACGCTGTGAAGAAATGTGGCTTTTAGGAGATCGACCATCCACCCTACAGACCAGATTTAGCTCATGAGTCCGCGCCTTAATGACCTCGGCCACCCGAGAGGTGAACCTGCGCTCTTAACCACAGCACTACTGTGCACTGTTCCACAGAGCTGACGGAACAGCGTCTTTAGTGATGCCATATATCACAACTACTGTTTATTTAGAACTACACCAACAGTTCCACAATATTTATTATTCCTGATTCGATAAAAGGTTATTTATATCAGTTTTAATTTTTTAATATTTTATTATTATTATCATTTTATAGATATAGCAATGACTGGTGAGCGTATAACCTGTCATGCACTGTTTACTAAAACGAATATATTACGACACAGAACACTGGAAATATTGCGTGTATTTTGATAAGCTATAACCACGCAAATCTGAAGTGTGTAGCAAGTGCTGGGTTATGAGTCAGAAAATGGCCACCAGGTCGTTCGCCCAGGGTGCTCGGCTTTTGTATTATTTGAATTCCACCACCCCGCTCTGTGGGGTGTAGAGAGAGAGACTTAAACCAAGTACTTATGATTTCGTTGCAGTGGTTTTTTTTTAGAATCATGCCTCAAAAATGTCCAATAAGGGGACCCCTGGCTACCGTCCGGAATGTGGGGCAGACCGCAATAACTTGGCTAACACACATCCGCTATGAGGTGGCCAGTCAGTACAGTCCTTTCAGATGAATAGTCACAGACTGCTAAAGAGAAACAGTTCGTTGTGTACGGTGATATGAGCTTTCCATACAAATTGCGCTGGAGTTTGAACACTTTCGGCCTTCTAACATTAGAAAGTTGCATTTTTTTTTTTTTTTTGCCTTTAGATTTAAAGAGCAAAGAAAAATATTATATGAATATGAACTTTTTATTTCTCATACAAAACTTTATAACAAAACAACACAAATAAAAAAAAAACCACAATAACTTTTAATATAACCAATATGATCAGCGCCTTTGGCAATTTCAGAAGGGTCTAACTCCAAATTATTTCAATTTGATTAGCTCAAGCCCCAGTCTCCGGTTCATCAGCAGTTACCTGCTGGAATGTCCAACGGACCGGGCTCCAATCCGACCAAGGAACACAATAATATAAATACTTTCTACATTCAATACAATATTAAATTATATTTCATGCATTAATGAACCTTCCTCCTTTTCCAATTAAACCCACAAGCTAAAATTCTACCCTTGAGAGTTGCTTATTCCTTTAAACCTTATACACAAACAAACAAGTAAACATATTAAAATCAAAGTAACCCCTTTTCCTTTCCATGTTCTCAGCACATGTAAATTCACTTTTATTAAAAATACTTTTAAATTTCCCACTTGCTTGCCCTGCCTTTAGAGAGTTGCATATCTTCCGTACCCGACTACAATTAGGTTAATATTATAAATCTACATATACAGGGTGTAACAAAGGTACAGGAACAACCTTTGAAGCGATTTCTTCACACCATAACAAAGAAAAAATTATAAACATATAACCGGAAATGCCTGGTTTCTTTTGTTTGTGTTTTTTTATAATGTTTAACGCAGGTTTTACTACTGAGGCACCACAGGCGATGGACACTGATGATACATGAGATGATAAATTGGGAAAGGATTTTTTTAGGAAGGAAGCGTTCCAGCCCTAAGTTTAGGGTACCTCCCCGGTATTTGCCCTTAATGAGGCCCGAGGAAAACCCGGAAAAAACCTTAATCAGGAAGGACGGTTCTGGCGGGATTCGAACCCCACTCACGAATCCGCGCCTTAACGACCTAGGCCACCCGTGGCAGTCACCATCACACCGTGACAATGAAAAAATTATAAACATATATTCGCAAATATCTGGTTTGTAAGTTATTATTGAAGGTTAATATTCAACGGGTTTCGAGCTACGACCCAACAACTTATATTTGTTATAATAATAATAATAATAATAATAATAATAATCATAATAATAATAATAATAATAATAATAATAATAATAATAATAAGCTGTTCTCAGAAACTTATCGATACAAGGCAATCTAGTGATGTAGGTACATTAAACCCCAGAACGTTGCCTCAGAGACTTGTTTACATTTAAAACTATCCAGTGGTGGCGTGCGCCCTCTTCACGACAACGCGCCTGTACACACAGCTCTTGTTGCAAAGGAAGTTGTGAAGAAATGTGACTTCAAGGAGATCGACCATCCACCCTACAGCTCAGATTTAGCTCCCAGTGACTGTTTCCTCTTCTCTAAACTCAAGAAGGACCTTCGAGGAAGGAAATTTAAGTGTGACGAAGAAGTGATGGATGCTATTCATGCACATTTTGCAGATAAGAATTCTGTCTATTGTGGGGGAGTGGGGGTCGAGATATTAATTCAAAGACGTGAGAAGTGTATTGCAATAAAGGGTAACTATATTGAACAGTTAAATATAGTTTTTGTCTTTATCATACCTAGGAAATGGTTAGGCCGGAAACTTATGGACCTACCCTCATACATTACAAGGTGTTAGCCATACATTTTATACATTCAAACACGAAAGCTAAAGACCCAGTTAAACTTTATATTATACCTAAATTACTGCTGCCTTGGTAAGTGGGTTAGGCCTGGGAGAGAGTAATTATCCTAAAATTTAGAAGTAATGTTCAAAGCAGGTATTTGACACAAATGCTTGCTCCATGGTACAGCCTCAAAGCACTAAAATTGTTAACGTGAACAAAAAAGTTACGTAATTTTATACCCTCTTTTGTCCTATTATTTCTACTTGCAAAATTAAAATGCCCTAAATTTACACTGCTGTTCCTACTGAAAATCGTTAGTGATAAAATGATCATTTTTATGCTTTCTCTGCTTTAAATTTTCTAAAAGCGATTTGAACAAATCGATTTTAAGCGGAAGAAAGCATTTTTCCTTTATACGGAGTCTGTGTTAAGCCTTTAGAAGTATCGCGAAATTCGTCGCTTTTATTTCGGCTAATATTCCTTAGCGATCGTATCTGGTGCAGAGATTTCTTGCCCCTCCATATTATGTGTGGAAGGGGTGGGGGGTCGGGGGTGTGCTGCCACGAGGAACGGAGCGCCACAATTATTCCGAGTAATTAAGTTGGCGGAACTTTTCAGTAGCAGCAGTAATTAAGAGAGTTAGTTCAGATGGCAGGACGCAGAGCTACCAACTCTCTCCAACTCGCTTGTTACTTCTTTTGCGAAGTGTGCGTGTGTGCTCAATCGGTAGCAAATCCCCTACTGCAGAAAACTCCTGTAACCCTTAAAATTCCATCCTATGCCACTGCGGTCTTGAAAAGAAGAATTATTAAATACGTTTTAACGTTTTTATGCTACATTTTTATATTTCCTAATTAGCTGATTAGTTATTTCTTGGCATACAGTTCAGAAACCTCAAAATAACACACTATGAGCAATTGTGTGCTATTCACAGAGATAATTGGCCTATGCTATAACACTTCCTGCCGCCTACAAACCTGACTGGGGGGTTTTGCGTGATTTTCTTCACATTAATTTTCAGAAATGCCAAATTCCGGTTCAGTATTTCTCCGTCTCACTTTACATTTCATCTTAACTTCCTCTCTCTCTGTGTCTTTCTGTGTTTGTAATATCTTCCAGGCGGCCCTGACATTGAACTGATGATCAAGTCAACTGACTCATTCAATGTATGAGGCGAGTAAACAATCAAAGAATAAGTAGTACGCCATTCCATGGAATAATTAACTAATTAAACTTATTTCTGTGATGTGAGAGAGATTTGTAAGTTTTCATACAGGTGAAATCGCTTTGTCAGTTTGTTATTCTAGGTAATTAAACTTTTATTAATACCTCCTGGATTTGCAATGTAGGAAATTAAGTTAACGCTTAACTACCCCAGGTTTAGGCATGTGGAACAGCCTTGAGATTAGCCCTGAAGAAACGGAGCTCTTCAGAAGCTGACCTTGGATTTTTTTCTCAATTTCCCCTGCTCGTTTATGCAAATGGAGTGGATCTTGCGTTCCAAGAATTTCCTCTATCCTATTTCATTTAATTTTATTTCATTCCGATGTTTCTGTTGCTGGGTCGAAGGTGCTAAGCGAGGTGTATTTTTGTTATATGCGATGGGGCGAAATACACGTCTTCAGGGTAGTTGGACCTTCTGCAATTTAAATAACAACATTTTTTTCATACAAAAGACCACATATTTCGTTCAGATTTTCAAACGAATGTTTATGGTCCCATGCGTTATGGTTATTTGTTAGCTCTTTAAAAATCCCATAACTGTAATACCGCCTGAAAAGATTAAAAATATTTTAAAAATATACACTTTTTGTATCAACTACCTTTTTATATCGTTCATGGTCTCAGAATTGCAAATCTCCTTACTGAGACTTTTTACCACGCTATGTACCTCAGCCTTATGAAAAGTGTGATCAATTTCCCCCCTCTCAACAATCTCATCGAGTCAAAAATATTCCAGTTTTTCATTCTCTCGTGAAAGAAATAGCTGATACTGGTAACGTTCTCATACGGCGAATATTTCTTCCCATTGGGCTGGTTTATAAGTTGAGAGAAAGGATGAAATCTTTAGAGACTATGCCCGGACGAGGAATGCAATTAAAGACTGTTTCTGGTGGGACGGTAGGTTGTCATGGTAAAATAATGCCAATAAAATCAACATTAACCACAATTCCCGCCTTTGTGATTAATAAAAATAGTTCTTCCACCTCCCTCCCTTGCCCTTAATTGTGAACTAGGGAGAGAAAAATATAGAGGCAATTATTTTTAGTGTAGGTTTTATTTTAAAATTAACAAAAACGTCATTGTGTTGTACAACATTTAAGAAATCCACAGTTTTTTTTTATATTTATTTACAGATGTTCTTTATCATCTCAGATCATCAGCGCCCCATTCAATTCAGGGCGTGAAACGGCCGATACATTTTACCCAGAGGCTTCTCCTTCAGGCTTGAGGTTCTTTTTCGTGCCGTAAATGTACGACACGGGACCCACGGCTTTACTTCCCTTCCGATCCACAGAGTTATAAAGCACATAAATTGGACAATTCTTAATGTGAACACTACTCGTGTACCTGACGGCTGCTGTGGCTCTCTTTCGATTGTTGATGAAACGTGACTGTCTGGGGTGCCACTTCATTCTCCAAATTGTACACTTTGTGATTCTGGGCAACCTATGACGGCCGAACATTTGGACGAGTGCTCTGTCTGTATTGAGTGTTTTAATACTGGAGAGGCCAGTACTAATGGCATAAGTGCAAAATTGCATCTGGCACTTGTTAAATAAATAATAAAAAATAGAAACAAGATACATAAATTAATTTTACAGCCACTTAATGAATGTGTGGTTTTTTCAAAGTTGCAATAACATATGACATTTAGGATGACAACATTTGTTTTGGCTAAAATATAATATTATTTTTCAAGTAATATTTTAACACACACACACACACACGCACGCACGCACGCACATTCACGGGTCGTCCATCACGACTTTCGAAATCGAAGGACGTCACCTCTCTATCAGACACTCCCCAGTTGTCCTCACGAGACTGAGTATACCTCCTTTCATAACTCAGAAAATTTCTAAGCAGGTACCGGAGAGAAAAACCCCAAACTTTTCGGCCAGCAGTCAGCAACGGTAATTATTGGACCAAGGCAATCCAAAAAGTGTTTGGGATATTTAAACTGTTAAAATATTCATAGAAATTCATCAGTTATCACATAACAGGCTAATGGTGTTCCATCTGCTAAGTAAATAATTGCAGCTATAACTTCCGTTCCGCTGTGTACAGTTGTTCAGATGTAGTTGCATAAAGAAGGCTACGTGTAGAAGATTGTAACATGTTCAAAATGCAGTTTCGAGCTGTTATTAAGTTCTTCACAAAAGAAGGACTTACTCCAAATGAAATTAAATAGCTATTGTACGGTTATATGGGGAAGCATTCCCCTCATATTCTGCCTTAAAAGGATGGGCCAAACTTTTTCGAATGGGTCGAGAAAGCATTGAAGACGAAGAGCGTGCAAGTCGGCCCGTGGAGGTGCTCACTTCTGAAAACATCGCTCTTATGGAAGAAGAAATTATGGAAGACCGACGGCTCAATGTTACAGAAATAGCAGCAAGGTTGGGCCTTTCTAGAGTAACAGTCCTTCGAATTATTCATCAACATTTAAACATGGATAAGGTTAATGCCTAGACTTCTTTCCTCAGTCCAAAAGCAGCAACGAGTCATCGGTTGTCAGGCATTTTTGGAGCTCTGCCGTGGCAACGACAGAGAAGTTCTGCCGTGGCAACGACAGAGAAGTTCTGCAAACCATTGTTACAGGAGATGAAGCTATGGTCCTCTACTATGATCCCTTGTCCAAAAGAGCATCAATGAAGTGGTGTAAACCTGGCGAAGCACCGCCTCTAAAGGCCAAGGTCACTGAGTCAACCAGGAAGATCATGGCCACAATCTTTTGGCACTGTGAAGGAATAGTCTTCATTGACTTCAAGAAGAGGAACACCACAGTAAATGGGGAGTACTATGCTGGCCTACTGCACAGACTACGTGTTTCCATCAAAGAGAAAAGACCAGGAAAGCTGAGTGGTTATGTGCGCCTTCTTCAAGACAACGTTTCAAGGCGATCGACCATCAACCCTACAGCCCAGATCTAGTCCCAGTAATTATTTTCTCTTCTCAAATCTCAAGAAGGAAATTTAAGTGGGGGATTGAAATATAGATTCAAAGATGTGAGAATGTATTGCAATAAAGGGTTATTATATCGAAACCGGAAACTTATAGACCTACCGTCGAATCTATCTTGCGATTAAAAAAAATATATAAATAAAATTAAAAAGTGAGGAGTTGGGGGTTCGGGCACTATTTTATATGTCTTGTTTTTATATTTTTGCCTTTACTGTTTATAATGCACTGGAAATAAATTATTGGTTAATATATACGTATAAACATTCCCACATTACACTCAGAAATTCCTTGAGAGGCTATAAGCATTCAGCACTATTATTATTATTATTATTATTATTATTATTATTATTATTATTATTATTATTATTATTTCGGTTTCAATATCTCAACAAACGAACATATTTGAAGCAGGCCCTCTGAAGCAATACCTTGACCATTACGACCTGTAAGGAGAAACTTTTTTTTTTTTTGGTCCAGAAGTTTCGACCGAGTGGTTTCTGCGCCAAGAGCTTCTGCTCGGAAAAGTCACCTCAACCGTTGAAGACGAGGAAAAGAAGTAAAGGCAGAGAAGGACGCTGGAAAGGAACGGAGAGGAAAGAAAGAAGGGGGAAAAAAAGAAGTGGAATGTGGCACGGCAGAAAGTCAGTGAATGGGAAAAACGCTTTTGGATGAGGGCGACAAATGCCTTCATCAAGTTGGTGGCATCTTCTTCCCTACACGGAATCTTAAACTGGAAAAGTTAATGAGCGGTCATGTATGAAAGAACAGTATTGAAAACTGCTATAGAAACTCTTCTCTCTCTTTTTAACCCTTTTGTGAGATAAAAGCATCAAGGAGTCGCCACTTTCTTCCTGCGCTGAACGTGCGTTTCACTTAATGCCTGCCCATTATGTATGGCCTTTAATCCACAATCCCTGAAACGTTCTATCATCATCATTATCTGCGTTTTAATTGAAGAGGTCAGAGTAATGATACAGGAATCTTACTGGCCCATTTTCTGCATCTCTTTTTATAGGGTTTCTTACGTTACATATAAATTTGGGTCAAAAGAAAGAACATTAAGTAACGATGCGAAATCTCAAGATATGTAGGCAGTTATAATTTTTATTGCGTTCTGAATGATTTTTTAAAATATACCATGTTGTAAAGATCCATTGAAGTTCGCCAGTGAAAGGTTTTCATAATACTCTCTTGAATCGGGGATTTTCTTGCCAAAAACAAATTTTGGATAGTTCTAAACCTTCCGGTTTTCATACTCAATTCCCACAAATATCATTCTAACATCGATAAATGAAAGGGGAAAAAAAAACAGAGGAATGAAATCCAGTTGGTCAACTATCATTTATCAAAGGTGTCCAACCTAACGAGATGACCAAGACGAGGGAAACGACCTAACCAACCACGGCTGTAGAACAGCAGCTATGGCTATAATATGCTCTCTGCGACAATACTATATAAATTGAAAACGATTATCTTTCTGTACTGCAGTTTTGCTTCCACACATTTATAATTTATTTTTTGTCTCTTTAATGATAGATTCTAATACTCTGCTGTCGTTGCCCTGGCAAAACTTCTGACAACATTCCACGCGGACTTGCAGTTGAATAGTTGATCGGATTTGGGACACCCATCTTGCATCGATCTTAGCACCAAGAACAGTTGCTTTAGAAAACCCTAAGTCTCATTATTTTGTCTTCAGTTGCCTTCCTCCTCAACCGGGATATGTCAACACACCCACCGGCTTTTCTTCGTGCCGTAATTCGAAACCCACGGCTTTACTTCTCTTCCGAAGGAAGCCATACTGAGGATTTTCACGCCCGAAAAAACCATCGATCCTGGCCGGGTTTGAACCCGCGACCTTGGGTTTAGAAGACAAGTATGGCTACCACTACACCACCAGGACCGACTCAGATAGTGGGCCACATAGCCTTTTATGTCAGAGGCCGGAAACTTATGTATCGCATTTTGTGTATTATTCCAGTCGTACTTGGAGTGGTCAAATTATATCAATAGTAGTAAAATTGCGATCAAACTTAACCTAATTTTCATCGAAAAATATATTGTCATAGGGTGGTCTGTGTCAGACATGTCCATAAGCTAATTAATGTGTCAATGCAGAATTACAGTAATCCTATCATTTCGCAGCAAATCTCAAATCAATAAAAACATTAATTCAAACGTTTGACGAGTCTGTGGTTCGGAAGTGGGCTTTGAGCTGTCAGTATAATTGGTGCCTGGAGTTACCTGAGACAAGTGTTTATCGAGAGATGCGGGACAGAAGAGGGTTAGATAACGGTTTATCTTGACATGCATCGGGCCTTGTTCCCTGCAGACAGTTGTGTTTCTTCTCAGCAGGACTCCCTCTGCCCTAGACATCTAATACCCTTCAGGATATGCTGATGTGCGGCCTATTCGATACTATCGAACTATCTCGACCACCTTCCAATCTCCCACGCACCCCCCACAATTTAGCTACCGAGTTTACTCACGAACAAAGCTGGTCGGTGATCTACCCCTTGTGGTGCCAGTCTTTTGTGGCAGCCAGCGAAGGTCGCCGGTTTTTCTTTAACTCTCTTATCTTCTTCGTCTGCATCTTGTTCTTTTCTAAGCTCTTTTACCTTCATCAGCAGCAGCGTTACGCTCTTTCGTCAATCTCTGGCTGAATTTTTTCCGCTTCCGTCAAAGCTCCTTTAGCACTTCTAAGCGATAAGAAAATTATTGTGAATGCACACCTTGAAATCTGTTTGCTGATGACTAGTCCCGGAATTTATGGACGTTTACTTAAAATTCAGAAATGAAACTTGTTAATTATCAAACATCATGGAAAGTTTCCATTTTTTGCCTATTTCTGCATTTTTTTTAAAATGTATTGTTATTATAGTTTATTGCTTCACTGGCAGTTGTTTTTTCCAACCCAGTTGTTGTAAAAATGTTTTGCTGCGTATTTCATTTAATAAACAAAACACCCTAAACCTAGCAATGACCATTCCTTCTAGGAAGACCTTAAAAAATGTTTTAAGTCGATTATTATTTTTCTCGTATAGTTTTTGAGTAACGTTGAGGCATCACAGACGGTAGGCACTGATAATACATGAGATGAAATTATATATTGGAAAAGGATTTATTTTTAAGGAACGAAATGTTTCAGGCCTAAGTTTAGGGTACTTCCCCGGCATTTGCCATTTATTGGGGCTGCGGAAAGCATGGAAAAAACCTCAATCAGGGAGGACGGTCCTGGTGGGATTCGAACCCCAGACCTCCCGCTCACGAGTCAACATCGCAACGACCTCAGCCACCCGTGGCGGTTTCACAGAAATTTAGATTTACATTATTATTGAAAAAAGTCGATTGTTTAATAAATATCTTGCCTATTCTTTGCAAATTTTCTTTCCAAATAATATTTCTTTTTAAACTTGAATAATTATTTTATAATATAAGAAAGGAATTATATATAACTTTAAGTTATTAATAATTTTTTTCCAAATATAATCATAGCGTTTAAATTAATTTTACTTGTCAATAATTGTGTGTAATTTTTTTTTGGCCTCTATTATATATTACACTTTAACTGTCTTTTTATCGTAATTTTTCAAAAAATGTTAAATATCCAATAACGCTTTTTTAAACGCTCAGGACTTTGAATTTTTTTTTGAATGATTTATTTATGGACGCTCTTTAACATCTCAGGTCATCAGCGTCCCATTCAATTCAGGGGGTGAAACGGCCGACAAATTTTGCTCAGAGGCCTCTCTTTCAGGCTTGAGTTTCTTTTTCGTGCCGTAAATGTACGACACGGTACCTACGGATTTACTTCCCTTCCGAAGGAAGCCATACTTAAGATTTTTACGCCCCCAAAAAATCCATCGGTCCTGGCCGGGTTCGAACCCGCGATCTTGGGTTTAGGAGGCAAGTATGGTAACCACTACACCACCAGGACCGACTTCAGGTGAAGCAAAATATTCCGATAGAATTTAGTGTTCAAATGAATTTCTGAAACATATGCTCACAGTTGATCTGTGAGCCGATTGTATCGGAGAGAGGCAATGTTTGTGGAATACATTCATACAACCAAGGTCGTCTGTTCGTTTAATTCTCAGGAATAAATATAGTCACATAACACAATGAGAAATCTTGAATATCTCTTTCTGAAGTGCACAAACTTTTCATTGGATCGTAAAACCCAATGCGTGCATATCCTAAGTCAGTGATTTCAAAGATTTTGAAAATCCCGAAGCCATATTAAAAAAAAAAAGGGCTGTAAAATCGAAAAAGAAATTTTTACTCCAATTCAGTAGACACCATTACATTAACACAGGAAACATTCCCGCATGTATACATTGGTGTAATGTAAGCTGTATATACTAAACAAAAATTATGCTTGGGTGTAGTGTTACCTAGGAACCTCATTTATTTATCAGCTAGTTTCTCAAAACAGGCATATTTATCGAACTATTATTATTTTACATTACAACTAGATCATATTTTGTTTTCATCTTGAATACGTTTATAACTTCTGTTCAGTATTAAAATGACATTCCAGAAAGTCGACCTTCACATTTTCAGGCCAGTTTTTTTCCCGCCTATAATTTGCATCACAAATTTCGGTGGAGTAAACGAAGATCGATAGATGAGTGTACGCAACGAAATTTTGACTGAAGGATCGCGCGGCAGCCGAGGCGATGCATTCGAGAATGCAAAGCGACTGGACATTTGTAGTGATTTCGAGCGATTCATAGCTACAATCTCAATTGAAAAAAAAAATCAGCATTTGACAAGCTAAATTGGAATTTGAGTGAAGGGAGAAAGTTCTTATTGTCGAGAATGTGCAGCGCAAAGTGGGCGTACAAATCAGCGAGTAGCAAACTATGATAAATACGTAGGCTCAATAGTTTTTATTTTACTATAAAATAACGTCCTTTTGTCAACATTTTGTAAATTCTCTCGCGATTCCTGATGGTCGCAACGCACGCTTTAGCAATCACTACCCTAATGCAATTTCTTTAGTAATGGAAACAATTTGGGTACCAAGAATTAAAATTAATGAATATATAAAATTTAAATTATTGTTATTAATGTCAGATATTATTTTATTTTAATGTATTGTACCTATAATTTTATATAGATAGTTATAAGAAAGTGTCAGTTACTTATTTAGCTATTTCAAGTAATATTTTGATAATAACAATACAAAGAGTTTTTAATTTACAGAAATCATTGTAAATGATCTCTCACTTGTATACTTTTTTTTTTGCTTACTTTCTGTTAAAAACAAGTACAAATTCATAAACCAGAGGGAGAGAGAAAGAAATATACCTACATATATTAAATGTAAGAAAGAAGAAAGTTCTTAGGAGAGAATCTAAAAACAGGTGAAAAAGTTCAGATAAACGTATGTCAATTTTGGTTAATTTTTAGTTATTTTTTTAAATAATTCTACATAAAGTAGAAATTAGAACTCTATAGACCTATATGGATTGTCTCTCATATTTCAGATATCTGCTACATCCTGACATCCTAGCAGAATTTTGCACATTGTTAATAGGATTGGAGTTCACAATTGACTTTAAATGACCCCCATATGTGGAAATTTAATGGATTAAGTTCTGTAGAAAGTCGGCCCTCATCAATCTACCCATTTACTTTCGCTGACCTAGAATCTTTCTAGCAGCACCAGAAAAATGAGGTGGTGCCCCATCGAGCGTGAACCACTCGTTCTATTAAGTTTAGCAGAAATGTATCCCACAAATTCCTTTAAAAATCACAGGATGACGTTTGCATCAGTGTTTCAGGTGAATAAGAGGATCTATTAATTTGTCACCAATTATTCGAGCGCAAATATCATTGCTACAGATTTAGTAGTGTTTTGTTTCCAAAAGTACATGGGAATTTTGATCAGCCCATATATGAATATTGCGATAGTTCTAAATTTCATGGCAACTCTGTTAATAATATGTGACTTATTTATTTAAGACACTCTTCAAAAACTCTAGTTACGCTGTTTAACACCTCTAGTAATTAAAATCCCATTCATTTTAGGTCCTGAAACGGCTGATTAATTTTGCTCAGAGTCCTCTTATTTCAGGCGTGAGATTCTTTTACGTGCCGTAGATATGTGACAGGACAGCCATACATCATACTTTTACGCCCTCAAAATTCCATCGGCCTAGCTGAGTTTAAACCCACCACCTTTGCTCTAGACCGACACAGGCTATAAATCACAATAGAGCATAAATTTGTAAAAGATAAAATTATCTGCGAGTAACTATAAGTTTGCATTTATGAACATTTATTCCTTTTTTCTTAGATCCTCTATCAATTCAAAAGTGAGGTTTATCACACATTAAGTAGCATCCTTATAGAAATGATAGAGTCACGTCTAAAACACCATACGTTAAGGAATGCGAAGTTTATTTTCAGATAGCTCTCTTTTACATTTTCCAGTTAAGAAATGTCTGCTTTGTACACCCTTAGACGAAGAGAGAGAGAGAGAGAAATGAGCAAAGGCCAGAAACAAGGCCAGTTCGAAAAACATAGGAAGCGTTTGTCTTCTTCGCTCAAGTTGTACTACAAACAGGAAATGTGTTTGTTCGGAGCATGCTCCGATGGCTGAGCGAAACATAACGTGTGTCTAGTACTAAGGACTACCTGGGTTCGAATACTCGTCATGCTTGTATATTTTTTTAATTTTTTTTATTTGTCAGTTTTTGCAAATAAAGTGGTTTAATGTACGAAAACTACCTATAGAGTATATATTAGAATTTAAAGGCATTCATTATGAAAGATGAACACATAAATCAATCATCTTCATTTTCAAAATAAAGAAGCCGCAGTAATAAACACAGGGTGGCCTAAAATAGTATACAGCTCAGATTGAATGATATTTCTTCGTTAAGTATTGGGAATGTTGGGTTTATAGTGTTGGTAAATGGTGTAATGGTTACTATGGAAACTAAATGAACAAATGCAAATGCTATCTATGAGGGAGGTTAACAGAAAACGTACAGGGACGGAGGAAAATGGATTATAAAGCAATACTGGAAGACTGAACGTGCAGAAAGGGTGCTCACATCTTGGGAAAAAGAATTTCACTCCCGCACCAACACTTCTGACAATTAGACAAATTTGACGCAACGTGCTCTGTGAAAAATGTACCCAAATTGTTACAGAAGAGGATGATATGAGAGTCGCCCTGACATTCGCGTCGTGCATCTCAGTAGCCATGCATACCTTGTAAAACTTAATGCATCAATTGAAGTTAAGCCTTACCATCCAAGCCTTCTACATGGTATTCTGAAGACGATACAGACCGTCAGCTGCAAATTTGTGGAATTATGCGTTGACTATCAACCAGACTTTCTTAATAAAATCATCTGGTCTGATGAAGCTTGTTTCAAGTTGTCTGGCCATGTGAACGACATAATTGTCAACTGAACCCGCCAGGGGTCATTGTGTGGGGTGCAATATCCAGCAAACATGTTATAGGACGATATAACTGTAGATGGTAACAGTTATCTAAACAACTCACGAACAAAGATGACTTCGCTGAACTGTACTTCCAACAAGATGGGACACCTTGTCATTTTGCTGTGCTGGTAAGGAACTACCTTGACAACACATTCATACAGCATTTATTCACCCAATCTGGCACCTATGGTGTACCTTTTAAGGGGGGAGGGGTATTTGAAAGAGGACTAAACACAATAAGCGAATTAAAAGAGCTCATAACAGATGGAGGGGGTGATCCTATTCTTTATCAACACTTATTTTGATTTTTCGGACATCCTGAAGTGTATATTCTAATTTTACCTGGATTCGGAATAAGAGTTTCACGACTTTGCAGCTGACCTTAATTTAGGTATGTATTAGTTACTGCGTGTTGGAATGTTCTGCGCAAGTCGAACGGTGTTTAACGCAAATGGAGGACATTTTGAACACTTACAAGGTTAAACATTCAATATATGTGTGCATGAAATGTATGAACTGCATACCCATTTTTGGGCCTTTATTTTGTTTAAAATTAATTATTCATTCCATGTTTATTTTGAAAACAAAAAATTCTCATTTGGCAAGGTTGAATTTTTTAAAATTTAAACAAGCCTTTTGCAATCGTGTGTAAAAAAAAATAATAAACAATTCACTTATGGGTAGGATTCGAACTTAGGTACATATGATTAGCAGATATCTACTTTTGATCCGTCTAATGTGGAGAATTTGATGTGACTGATAGCAGAATAAGACTCGCGTGCAGAAACATGTGAATCCAGCTCTGAGCAGTGCATATATTACAAATTAACGCTTTTAGAGTGATCTTTTTCCTTCTTTTTCTTTTTGGTCTTAGGGTATATCTGAATATTTGTCACGTCGAGTCAGTGAAGCAACTTGCTTCCATTAGCTTATTATTTAAATAAATATTAAATGCGTTGGTTGCTTATTCTTCTGTTGCACATATAGGGTTAGTTACTGGTGGATTAATTGCTTCTTTGAACTTAAGCTGAAAGAAAGTTATTGAAAATGTCCATGTATCAATACATTGTTGAAGTGAATAGAAACATAAGGTTATTTAAAATGATCTACCTGTTTCCTACAGGAAGATTCCTTATATTTGTGTAAAGAAATGCACCACTCAGGGCACGTATTTTATGCAACCATCTCCACACGTGTCGCAGGCTATCGGCAGGGGATCGAATCCTTTGCAAGGGACAGATGGAAACTGCGAGTAGTGTTTGCCCAGGATTTAGAAGGCTCCAGCAAACAGGGATGTGGTACGCAGTATGTACCTTAAAACTATCCTCGGTGACATACACATGGGGTGGGGGGAGCAGCATTGTGCTGCCGAGCATCCCCCCCACACCCGTGTGCTGACTTCCGGCGTGGGACTGGAGGGTGGCACAACAATGGGGCTGCCGGCAACAATGGGAGCCAACCGAGAGGGAGAGCGAGCACACATCGATTATCGATACTCGATAGATGCCACCCGTCAAAAAACGGGCGCTCCTCACAAGTGGACATTGAAACCAATGGCCTATGCTCTTCTTGCGCGATTCATAATTTCTGCCCGAGGTCGCGTCGCCTTTAAAGAAGAATTAACGTCGCAGCAGCGGTTAAGTTGGGTTGGGACCTCACTGCCACACTTTCCACATCGCAAACAAACTTTAATACCACGAAGAGCGCAAGTTAATTTTATTAGCATTGAGCAGTGCTAAAGGGAATTTAAATATCTTGGTTCGATTCTCGCTTATCCAGAGTCTGGTTGGAAAATGGAAGTGTGTCTGATTCCGTTCTTCAGAGTTGTCCTGACATTAAAAAATTAAAAGTTAATTAAATACTAGCGGTATCGTCTTGGAAGTCTGCCCTTGTGATTCTCTAGAATTTAGATTAAAGAGCATTTATTAAAATTCGGCAACAATCAAATTTAAACCGCACCATCTTATTGAGAATCAGAAAGAAACCGGATTCGCGCTGTAAAATGTCCAATCCTGAAAACATTGAGCACGTTTATGGAGTTAGAAACAAAAATATTGAACAGCAATACAAAGGCCGAAAGGTTCATACATTTTTTTAATATTAAGTATCAACTACTTTTAATAAAATAGAGATGATACACATTTCGTACTAAAGCGTACGTAAATTACTTATAGACCTACGTTATTTTAAAATTGTCTTTAAATTCTGGTAAGCGGCCGACTGGTGAATGGAACGGTTTTAAACATGCCTTGCTGTAGTACGAGAAACGCTGTCTGTCCTTCATTTATGCACGAGGCGTTACGGAGCTGTAAAATAATTGACATATGAGTCATAAGGTATCAGATTCTTTTCTTCCTTTTAAGGTTTGTGAAGTTTTGTAAGTCGTTCTGAGGTGAGATCGTGGAGTGAGAGGGAGCGCTGGGAGGATCTCTTCCCATAGGTGTCATTTTGTGCATGCACCACCAGAAACATCACCTCTGGTCATGTGTGTTCCCAGGAATACTTTGAAACGGTATATTAATGTATTAAATATGAGAAAACTTAGTTTTATTTGAAGTAATAATACTGTCATGCAGCGATAATCAGGCTAGTATTTCTTAAGTCTTTTTCTTTTTCTTTCGAGCATTGGAAGAGATAAATACTTAGCTTAACTCCAAATATTAATTTGATTTCAAAATAAAGGAAGTGTATAGTGCTTTCTGTAGAAACTGCACATCCCAGCTTTTAATCAAAAGACTGGCGACAAGTTTATTGCCATGGAAACCTGGAGAAAGTTGTTTTTATTTTAATAGGTTTGTGTGTTCAGTTGAGTAAACCGCGAACCGCCGTTTGTACATATGCTTAATGCAGTGTGACTTTTCACAATCCTTTTGTAAAGATGTTCCTTAAGCTATGATTTTTTAACAATGGTGCATTTCAATATTTTACTTGGAAGGTATGAGGCAAAGTGAATTTGATTTGTGGGTAGAAAAAATATGAACAAACTTAATTAATTAGATTTTTCATTGCATATCAAGCAAAAAAGTACAAAAACATTTAAATTGTACCATCCATTAATACTTTTTAAAATCTTGCGTTCGATTGTACTGGATTAGATTATTACACGACCGAAGTGAATATTTTGATACTTCAGCCTTTCTCAATGGCTGGAAGGGGTGAGGCGAGTGAGACATCAGGAGTCCGGGATCTACGGGCGATAACGGGGTCTCTAACATTGTTTGCAGATAGAACACCTCAAAACTTTTCCAAAGCGCAAGTTACTGTTACACCGCACCAGCCTACCTCACCCATGACACTTTCGACCCTCAACAGCATCAACGGAATGAAATAATGCGAAATGTGACATGAAATATCATTCGCATTGTTCGCCTAAGTGACCAGGGAAAACTGTGAAAACACCAAAATGGCAGACCCCAAGGGATTTGTACCCGGGATCTCTCAAATTCAAATCCCAAGCGTTGCTGCCTGACCCACACTGCTCAGTAAAAGAATTGCATATCTAAGTTATGCTGTAAGTTGAGAGAAGGTGCATTACATGAGAAAAACTTCAAATTTGTACAATATGGCAAAAAAAAAAAAAAAAAAAAAAAATTGCTGCAGTTTTAAATATAGTTTTGATTTCTGATATTTTTCTGATATTATTACTGGTTTTCGTGCTCCATAATTATGTTTACCTTCTTCCTCCTTGCTTCTTTCCGTTTTTTTTTTGTTTTGTTTATGTTATGTCCAAGCGAGACAAATCTTCAGGTTAGGCAACATATAAAACATACATCCCTAAAAGCCAAATAATTATCAAGTATTAGAGGTAATGTTAACAGCATTTATTCTTGAATGTATAGATACAAACAACGAGAAAACGAAATATGTTTTTATTCAGATAGAGTCAGTTATAAACAAACTGAAGGCAACCATTTGTTCGGGACGGAGCCTTCGATTAGATAAACAGAATACAGGATGTCCTGTCATAGTTTCCTTGGCAACAGTACGTGCCTTGTCTTTACCGATTTTTTAAAAAATAGTTGCATTGCATGAGGGGGAGCTGTACTTTGACTGTCCATTTATCACATTTGATCCTTTTAGACGTTTCTCCGTGGGAAAAGTTAAAGAACACTGTGTATAAGGATATACCGACTACACCAGAAGATATGAAACGACGCGGACGTATTACAGCTGCCTGTTCGGAGACTTCTGCTGAAATGCCACAAGATGTTAAGCAATCGTTACGTGACAGACTGGACGCTGGTGTTGTAGCTGAACATAATCTGTGAAGGTTAATTTTCTCTTTCATCTTCAGAATTTATAGAATTTATTAATCCACTTTTGTATTTCTTAAGAGGTAAAGTAAAAACACAGAATTATAAAAGGTAACATTTGTTTTCTTGGAAATTCAGATAGAAAAAATAATAACTACACACGCACTAAATACGAAAAGTAAACATAAGAACATCGTAGCCTAGTAACTAAGCAGTTAAATGGAGCAGACAACTGTAGGTATTTAAAATGTTCATATTTCGATAGCTCCTAAACTACTTGCATTAGAACTGAGCAAAAAACACTATTGACATTCTAATTGTCTTGATGTCAATAGGCATTGCTATATTTGAAAACAATGTAACTTTTTTTCAAGAAATACACATTCTAATAATTATTAACATCATGAGCCCCTGCCTATATTTCAATTCTGTGAAAGCAGCATGTAAATACCCCCCCCCTTTCATTTCAGAAATATTTGCAGTGTAAGGTATAGATTCTCCCGGTATATACAGGCCTGTTCAAAAAGAAGGAACAGATTTCAAACTTTTCTCTCTTCCAAATTACAAAAGGTAGAACCATAATACCAACGTTTCTGGACAGACAAAAGTTCAAAATTTGAACCGTTTAGCCAGAAGGCCGCATTGGCGCTGTTGCTTGCCTTGTTGATTGTCTGTAGTAAAATGGCGACACAACAGGAAAAAGCATTTTGTGTGCTGCAATTAACAAAACTATAGTCCATTGTTGGAGTTCAACGTGTTTTTCGCCATCAGTTTAATAAACAACCGCCTGCGCATATGCAGATTCACCAGTGGCATCGAAAATTCGTGGAAGACGGTTGCATCTGCAAACGGAAAAGCACGAGACGTCCATGCACATCGAATGAAGATGTCGAGCGTATTCGTACAGGTTACGAAAGGAGCCCAAAAATTCCACAGCACGAGCAAGCAAGGAACTTGACATTCCTCAACCAAGGTAAGGCGAGTTCTGAAACAACGTCTGCACCTGAAACCGTACAGACTGCAGTTATTGCAAGCATTGCATTCTGGCGACCACAACAAAAGGTATCAATTTTGCATTAGCGTGCTAGATGATATGGAAGAAGACAATTTTTCTGAACGATTCATTTTTTACAATGAATCCACTTTTCATCTTTCCGGTAAAGTTAATCGGCATAACGTTAGAATTCGGGCAAGTGAAAATCCTATGTCAGTTATTGAACATGAAAGAAATTCACCGAAGATTAACGTCTTCTGTGCCATATCTGTAAACAAAATTTATGGACCTTTCTTCTTCATGGAAAACACTGTGACAGGACTAACCCATCTACACATGCTTCAAAACTGATTATTTCCTCAACTTGAAGATATTCAGATGACTTCATCTTCATGCAAGATGGTGCCCTGCCTCATTTCTCTAAGCACTTCCGACGTTACCTGAATGACACCTTTCCAGGATGTTGGATTGAAAGAGGAGGAGCAGAAAGTCAACTTCATCGCCGGTGGCCTCATAGGTCTCCAGACCTCACTCCTTGTGACTTTTATCTGTGGGGTTACGTAAAAGCCCGTGTTTTTTTCCCCCTATGCCCGGCACTCTTGAAAGTCTGCGACATCGAATTGTTGAAGCTGTGAATTCGATAACTAGAGACCAGCTGATTGTGTGTGGCGAAAAATGAGCCACCGTTTTGATATTTGTCGTGTAACACACGGTGCTCATATTGAATACACAAAAAGTGAAAATTGAACTTTTCTCTTTCCAGGAACGTTGGAATTGTTTTTCTATCTTTTGTAGTTTGGAAGAAGTAAATGTTTGAAATCTGTTCCTTCTTTTTGAACAGCCCTGTATTTTGTAAACCAGTATGAGCAACATTAGAATTCTAGACTTTAAATTAAATTTTAGGGGTTCGCGACAACCAGAGATTTTTAAAGGCATTAAACCGGCGAACCAGAATACTTAAAACGTGGTTATCAAATATTGAGTTATGCATTGAAACCGAAGTTTCGAATTAATCTGTTTATTTCAGGTCATTTGCTTTTAGCCTTACACTTTACGATGACGAATGTATGATTATAAAAATCTGTCTTTAAAGTAGTTGTTAATGTTTCCGATGAAAGAAAATATAGATAAAGTTAGTAACTTAGAGAAATGCTTAACATTTGCAAAGAAAAAAGAATTTGTAAGTTCAATGGTGTCAATTGGAAAGGAGGCTACCTAATGAACTCCTCAACATGTGGTGATAAAATCAAGGAAGGATTAGTGAACTGGAAACCTATACATAATTCTTCAAGCTCATGTGCAGTTCAAGAGATGAAAACCGATACAATTATCTCGCCATTTTAGGTGGAAATTCATGATTGAAAAAAAAAAAAAAAAAAAAATTAAATGATTATGTCAGTACAATTATAAATCTTGTTTTAGTATTTCGGAACTAAAGTCGATTTGCCTTTTAGGTGAAGCAAAGCTCGCTTTAGAGTTGCGATACCGGCTTATGAAAACGATGATTAAGTGAAGAACGAGACAGATAAAGATTACATCTTAAAGACCACTTCAGGAAGCTCTTGCCAAATTGGTAATCTCCCCCGATGACCTCAGCTGTTGAACTCACTACGTAATTGCAAGGAAGGTAGGGAAGGTCCAGAAGGAATGCCCGGGGTGACGTTGGGGAGAATTGCCCGTCACATAAATCTCTTGCAGGCCAGTCCAGGTTTAAGGCCAGGTATGCAGGGTGAGAAGCGGGGTCAGGCCAAGCCCCTCCCCGGCCCCGAGATGGGGCGGGTCCACGGCAACTCCGCCCCCCCTGCCAGCCAACGGACCAGAAATATGGCTGCTCGGACGCGCTCGCAAGATTCGCCCGGCCCGGATAAGAAAACGACAAAAATAAACAGCAAGAAGAAACGCGTTCCCGTGTGGTTTGTTATTGGGCACATAATGACGACATACGTCGATATCAGGACTCGGGAGTAGACATTCTTCCCGACGCTGAAAATAAACAAACAATTGCTACGCGACTTCTCGTCTGCAAACAAAAGCTATTTGAGGCGAGAATAACATTAAAGATTTAATAGGGGAATATTGTTCGCTTCTATTTGCTGGGGCAACGGGTAATAACATTTTTAGACTTTCATATTAAAATTAGTTTGTTTTTTCTACAAGGTACGCAAACTATGGACTTCGATTTTTAACACTTCATTGTTACCAAGGTTGTTTAATACGGAATGTGATTTATTTAAAAATTTTAATCTTATCCCTCACGGCGGTTTTGAAATCAGACTATAATGCAATTAGTAATATTATATATCTAAGATTTATATGCATACGTAACGATGTGGGCAACCCTGGAACCATGTCAGACTGGGAGAAAGTCGATAACAATTTAACGATTTATTACAATATAGAAAAAAAATATAACAATACAAATAATTTTATTTTAAATTTTTATGTTTAAAACCCATTAATTTTCACCTGTGCAATGTTTATAACGTAATCCTAAATTTAGATAACGTTTTTTGTTTATTTATTTATTTTTCCATTCTGTTCCCAATGGGAAACATGCCAATTATTTCTTTGAGTTTAGGAAGGGCTAGAGTAAATTTTATTTATAAACATTAATATGGAATTTCGCATCCTTCTCACAAAATCAAACGATACTTTCCACGCTTGTATCATAAATAACTATTTTTGGAGAAAAAAATAAATTAACAGATTATATATTTCAGTCCCCTTCGAAAAAATTAACTTTATATATGCACTACCTATTTCACTTATGTGACATTTTTTCTATCAGTGAAATGTAACGAAATTTTGAGTTTCAACCCATTGTTGCAAGTTTATCGTAAATTTTACCGTAATCATTTTATCGTCTGAGCGTGCATTTGTCTTCTTCTCAGTGTTGCCAGCATTGTTTCCCACAAATCCCTGAGGATGAATCATTTTGTCGCTTGCACAGTTTCATCTACTAATTCCCATGTGTCCATTGTATCTAGGGATTAGATTTGCTTCATTTAATTTTGAAGTTGTTTTTGATAATATTTCATTTAAATTATACCAAATCCAAATAAATTGTTTATAATCTGTAATTGTTAAATTAAATAATATATTCACGTCATTCCCTTATTTAAAAAAGAGTGGGCGGTAACCATACTTGCCTCCTAAGATCGCGGGTTCGATCCCAGCCAGGACCTATATATTTTTCCGGGCGTAAAAATAGTAAATGCGGCTTCCTTCGAAAGGAAAATAAAGCCGAGGTTTCGGACAAGATAAAGAACAAAGAAAAAAGATGCCTTTGAGCAAAATTTGTCGGCCGTTTCGTGCTCTGATTTGAATGGAACGCTGATGACCTGAGATGTTAAAGAGCGTCCGCATAAAAAAAAAAAAAAAAAAAAAAAAAAAAGGGCGAAAATGAGCTCGGGGTCCTTGGCATCACCTTCTCAGTCCTGACCCAGACAGCTTGATCTGACCGGGGTTAGAACCCAGGAATAGGGTCGCAAACCTATCACAAGACCACGTAAACGGTAACTATATATTAAGATATTGGAAGGCATTGCTCTATTTAAGAACAAATTAGTTTCAACAGTGTTTACTTTTTTAAAATAAAAGAACGTCTGTTCTAGTTTCCTAAAAAATGAAGTTAGGGTTGGAAAAATCTCTCTTTATTAATTATTTTTAACTACCAATACCATGGTTACATTAAAAAATGCAAAACTTTCTTCTATTATTATCTGCTTTTATCAGTAAGTCCAGGTAATCATAATTTAAATAAAAAAATTTAAAAGTCACGTTTTTATTTTCTTAATTATAAATGAACTAAAAAGTATAAAATAATTCATCCTAGCCAAATGCAAATTTATAACCGCATGCAAATTCATAATGTCATAATTTTTTTAGAAAATTTTTTCCAAACGCAAAACATGGGGTGCATACAACAGTTTGTCTCAACCTTTTGCGTGATTAATTTAAAGTATAAATACCCTTAACAGTTATTAATTTTATCTATTACATGCGCTCCACGTTTTTCATTTGGAAGGATTTTTCTAAAATAGTTTATGAGATTAAGCATTTGCATGGGGTTATAAATCTACATTTGGCTACGATGAATTATTTCATACTTTTAGTTCACTTATAATTAAGAAAATAAAAACGTGGTTTTGAAAAAAATATTTAAATTATTTTCTACTATTTAGTCTTGTGTGCACGTAATTTTGCAATCAGTATTAGACATCTCGATTAAATAATGAGAAAAATTGAGCAACTTTTAGATTTAGTCCATTTTGTTTTCTCTTGATCACATTTAAAATAGAAAAGTGTTTTATCTACTACATTGATAGATAAACAGTTGATTAATTATTGATTTTTTTAATTAAAAACAAAATACAGAAACACAAAGTTAATTTTGAAAATGTTTATTTCAGTATTAAAGACATTTGTACCAGACCCTCAATATAGAAGTCAAAATCTTTGATAATATATGTAACTCATTATATTAAATATAATACTCATTCACTACTTATTTACACAGTTGAAATTATTAATACACATCTTATACATTAACACTAGCGCAATTGAATTTATGTAATGGAAATCAGATTTATTAAATGTAAGGATTTAAATTTGATGTTTTTATTTGAAAAGTTGCCATGGAGGCTGTGTTGTTATCAAAATATTTAGCATGTCGTTGCATGTCATTAGCGAGTCGAGAAGAACGTTTTTCCATCGTCTCAGTTGATCGCGCTTGAGCCATGCGTTTCTTGGAATCTGCGCGTTTGACATTGCGCTGTTTATTTGAATAGTTGCCATGGCAACTGTATTGTTATCATAATATAACAAAAATAATTCTAATAATTTTAGATTCAAATAAAACGTTGAAATTAAATATAAATCAAGTTACACTATAATTTATTTATTGCATTGATAAATATAACAGTCATCATAGCAGCTGTTCTTATTTTTAAATAAAGATTATTGTAAATTTTATATTTTTATGCGTTATTAACGAAACTACAGAAGTGTGTTCTTACTAGTCAATATTACATTTTTTAAAAGCTTCGTGTTTGATATTGCGCTGCTTAACTTTCAAAACTGCGGAACCATATTTTTGAACCGTGAAACCATTGAACCATGATAATTACCGTATTATATTGTATTGTTATTCATTTCTGACCTATGTACAAATTTTCAAGTCTCTATCTGATTTAGAAGTACATGAAAAATTAATTACAAAATTCCACCCGAACAGACAAGAAAGCGAGTTAATAAAAACTTATGAAAAAATAAGGAGTATTTCCATCCTGCTAAAAGAATCATATCATGCATAACATTACAACACATGTATATAATAAGAAAGTTATACCACATTAATTAATATAATAACACTAATTTAATTTGGGGCGGCAGGTCATAAATTTAGCCCTATGTCCAGGATTAAGTGTAAATAATCATAACTCGTTTTTTGTGCATTTTAATTGTATCATAGTGTTCGAATTCCTGTATTCTATTTATAACTTAGTAATAGAATATTAAAAGATAAGAAGAAGAGGAAAATCGCTTAAAGGTTAAAGACAGTCTTTAAAATTGATGTTTACTTGTAAGGGACAAACCTCTAATGGAGATTGTTTTTAAAAATACACTGTAATTAAATTATCTTTTTATTAAATGTGAGGGTTAATGATAACAAAATTGAAAATCTCTTCTCTCGCTTGTATCTGCTCATTGAGCCTTTCCATGTTCTCAGGGGTACGAATTGCAGGTTAACCTCTCTTCGCGTTTCTTGTTGTGTTCCTGCATAATACCAACCTTGCATTAAAACTTGACACTTTTCTAGGATTATCAAATTCTGAAATCTGAAATTAGTGACAACCTTCATCAATCCATGTACCAACTTAATCATTTGTATCACTTTGCTGTTTGCTGCCTACCTCTCAGGAAACTTTTTCCTACAACTAATTAAATAGTCCAACTTATGTTTACATGTAAAATGTCTGAAATTAAATATTACTAAAGCAATCCTTTCACCCAATCGATGGTGAGTCTATTTTCTTCTTTTTTACCGGCTCATTGCGCTTGCGTTTAAAAAACTGCCTTTCAATGGCCTAGTATTGCAAAAATAAACTAATCCACTTCTCTGCATACTTTTATTAATTTTTTTGAATTTTTATTACATAAGAGATATTTTTCTTCACTGGAAATTGATCAACATTTTTACTGTCATCAATTTGTACACCTCACCATAGACCATCGAATTTCGAAACTGAGAGCATCATACTATCGATTCAATGTTTATTCAATCAATGATACCAACACTGAACACAGAAAAAAAACGCTTATTATAGTTCTTAGTTCTTACAAAAAATAAGTAAATAAATAAATTCTGCACTTTACAGAGAAGAACGAGGGTAAGTCCATTAGTTTCCGGCCTCGCAGATAAGGGTTATCGCCTTCACAAAAGCCTTATCTGGTGTCATACCTTATCTGTTAAGTAAATAAATGGAGCTGCAACTGTTCAGTTGTTCAGATATAGTTGCATAAAGAAGGCTATGTGTACATGATTGTGACTGTTCAAAATGGAGATTCCAGCTGTTATTGAGTTCTTGCAATAGAAAACTTACTCCAAGTGAAATTAAACAGCGACTGGACAGTGTATATGGGGAAGCATCCCCCTCATATTCTACCGTAAAAGAATGGGCCAAACTTTTTCCAATGGGTCGAGAAAGCATTGAAGACGAAGAGCGTGCAGGTCGGCCCTTGGAGGTGCTCACTCCTGAAAACATTGCTCGCTCTTGTGGAAGAAGGAGAAATTATGGAAGACCGGCGGCTCAAAGTTACAGAAATAGCAGCAAGATTGGGCCTTTCTAAAACAACAGTCCTTCGAATTATTCATGAACATTTGAACATGAATAAGTTTAGTGCCTAGACCTCTTTCCTCAGTCCAAAAGCAGCAACGAGTCATCTGTTGTCAGGAATTTTTGGAGCTCTACGGTGGTAACGAGAGAAAAGTTGTGTAAATCATTGTTACAGGACATGAAAATATGCTTCTCTACTACGATCCCTTGTCCAAAGATGAATCAATGGAGTGACAGGCGTAAACCTGGCGAAGCACCGCCTCTAAAGGCCAAGGTCACTCAGTGAACCAAGAAGATCATGGTCACAATCTTTTGGCATAGTGAAGGAATACTCTTCATTGACTTCAAGAAGAGGAACACCACAGTAAATGGGGAGTACTATGCTGACTTACTGCACAGACTACGTGCTTCCATCAAAGAGAAAAGGCGAGAAAGCTGAGTGGTGGTGTGCGCCTTCTTCACGACAACGCGCCTGTACACACAGATCTTGTTGCAAAGGAAGCTGTGAAGAAATGTGGCTTTTAGGAGATCGATCATCCACCGTACAGCTCAGATATAGCTCCCAGTGACCATTTCCTTTTCGCAAAACTCAAGGAGGACCTTCAAGTTTGACGAATAAGTGATGGGTGATGTTTATTCTCAGTTTGCAAACAAGACTTCTTACTATTTTTTTGGGGGGGGGGATGGTTGAAATGTTAATTCAAAGATGTGAGAATTATATTGCAATAAACGATAATTATACTGAAATGTTAAAAGTACTTTTTGTCTTTATCATACCTAGCAAATGTTTAGGCCGGAAACTTGTGGACTTACCATCTTATATATAAAAGAATTTCAGTTTCATGTTCAACGCTTAAACTACCTTCATCTCTTATTTTGTTCAATAAACAATTTCAGTTTCCAAAACACGTACAAGACTTTCAAATATTTATTGCTTTTTCCCAAAGTCATTTAATAATCAAATGAACAGCTTTCTAAAAAGTGCGGGATGAGAAGAAAAAAGGACAGATTTAGTTTGGTAATTAGACTGGCATAAAATCGAAAAAAAACTGAATGGTAACTGTAAATGTCGGAGAGTTAAAATTTTACACTCCATACACCACGCACTAGATGGCAAAACTTCGTTCTATCTCTTGTATTTTTATTTAAGAGTATTGAGGCGTGCAGTTAAAAAAAAGTCATATGTTCCATAAATACATCTTTACGCCTTCTACAAAAAGTTCAGCTTAACAAAGGATAAGAATAGATGCTAGAACGAGTCTGTAAGAGAGAGAGAGAGAGGAATCAGTTCCGGGGCCTAGCCCAACGTAAACAAGTCTGAAAGGGCATGTCGGAAATCGATGCCTGGACAATTGGAGTGAAAGACCTGCGTTGAGTGCACTCGCACCATAAAAATGCTCTTAATGCTGACCCATAAACCCAGAATAGAAATACGTCACCTTGTATTTCTCAAAAGCACGTGAACCTTGCTTGTGAGGTGTAACTATGTTGCCAACTTTTGAGAAAAGCCGCTAAATCCAGCGACGAAATGCGTCTATCTGAATAAGGTGGATTTAATACCCTTTTAGTACTGCATTGATGATTATGGAATGGAACTTAGATGCATAAAAAAGTACTTTTAGGTGCAGAGGTAGTTCGGGCTATCATTTTTATCAGTTTTTCCGTATTCGACCACAAGAAGGGAGGACATTTTTGACCTTGACACGAGAATGAATTCCATGTTCAATTCAGTGCTGTTTCCGGGCTCCTTTACGAAGTAAAAGGAAACTGCCGAGGAATAAGAACGAACTCTCTACCTCGCAACCAGGTATCGAACCTTGGACTAATTCTGATTAATACCTTTTTTTTATTATGATAATAGGTGTACAGCAAGGTTTTTTGAATTACGGGTCGCCTGATCGTGGTTATTTGCTTGGAAAGAGCAGCCGCAGTAAAAGTAAAATGGGAGATAAAAGTCGCCGCTTATAAGTTAGCATTTACATTTTTACTGAAAGTATAAAAGATACTGAATTTAAATCGGTTAATAATGAGCACTAACCTTTGTTATAATGAGATGGAACAATAAATTTGCACAACCCCGATGCGAGTTAAGGTGCATAACGTAAAAGGAACGCGGTTAAAGTTTGTGGCTGCATGCCAGAAATACAGTAACGCTAGGCAGATTTCAAAGTTCTACATTTCATGGTTGATGCTAAATTAACTTCGCGTCCATGGCGGAATATGTTCGTACATTTCAGGGTTCTGCGTAGGAATTATAATATTCTTGCAGGGAAGCAGTAAGACGTTTGCCAATAAAATATGCGGCAATTGTGAAACTTTTAGCCACTTGTTAAAAAGTCACGGGAGACAAGTACTCTCAATTATACAAACGCGTTCCGAACCACCGTGTTCTTAAGGGAGAAAAATTACATAAGATACAGAAATTTCCTACCTAGATAGTTACGGCAATGTATTGCCATTAAGGGCACCATTTTCATCATCTCTTACTACTCAGATAAATGCTTGTTATTATAAATTTTAAATATGGTATACTTTTATGCTTTCAGTAAAAATATACACTAAATAAAATACGTTATTATTTTATGCTTTTAGTAAAAATATACACTAAATAAATATACTGACTTTACGCGGAGAGACTCCTTTTTCTATAAGCAGAGAGCAGGCGCGCTCAAGCGGCCCATAAGTCAAATAACCTCACTGTATTTACTACAGGAATTTGGCCAGTTTTTCTGCTGTACCCCGTTGCATTTGTTTCGTTTCCTTTTCAGCAGTTGGCCAATATCCTTGAGAGACATGTTATGGCAACATTTTGCTTCCAGTGCCATGTTTCCGAAACACAAAAGGCCACTATTCACCTGATCCATTGCTAATATCGATAGCAATAAGAGTTGTGGCCCTGTACTCGCGCCCATAAAAGAATTAACATGGCACAGGTATTGGATATTGTGAGGTGTCGAAGGAAGAACGCTACACAATGATGCTTTGTGCCCCGTAAATAGAGTTTTGTGATGAAATGAGAAAGAGACCAAGGGGAGAGATGAAAAGCGCGGCACTTGCTGGACTTGAAGACATGAACTGCAATGACAGCCAATACAAGCGAATGGAACAGCAGGAGGTAAGGGGGGAGGTCTACTTTTGTTGGTTATTTAAAGCAATGCCGTTTATTACAACTTGTGTTATATACGAGAGTAGATCCATAAGTTTCCGGCCTCCCAGATAAGGCTTATCGCCTTCACAGAATTCTTATCTGATGTCATCATTATCTTTTAAGTAAATAATTGTACCTGTAACTTCCGCTTCGCAGTGTTCAGTTGTTCAGATATAGTTGTATATATATATATATATATATATATATAAAATTTGCGGATATTTTGAATTTCAAAGTATATTTTATGAAATCATAATAAGTCAAAACTCAACCTTTTTATGTAATACAGAAATATCGTGAAATTTGCATGCTATATAATAGATATTCCCTTTTAAAAATTGAGACCTGATTAGACATTGCTTAAAACAGTGACTGTTTCAAAATGACATTTGATCATATAGTCACCGAAAAAAATTAATTTCTTGGTTTTAAGGCATTATTGAACTATTAATTTCGTACTTTCACAATCTATATCGCTTTTTAAGTACCCATCGAGAAGTACGAGTGTTTTAAAAAACTAGTTTATTTTAAAACATGTATATTTGAATTTAGTTTCCTTACTTTTATTAGCATTCATGTGTTCCAAAGTATGGCGATTTTGTAAAATTTTCTGCAATTTTTTCCCCCATCTGCTCAGAAAAGATGAATATAAGATTATATGAGTTTCAGACGTTAATATTACTAAAGAGATATTAGGTCAGTTTTATTATATATTTATTTATTTGTTGTATTTACATACGCTTTTTAACTTCTCAGATCATCACCATAAATTTTGCGCAGAGGCCTCTTCTTTCAGGCTTGAGGTTCTTTACATACCCTAAATCTACGACTGGCTACATTTACATTCTGAAGGATTTTAGGATTTTTACACTCGAAAATAATCCATCGACTCTTGCCTGGTTTTAATCCACGATCTTGCGGCTACGAAGCCAGAATGGTTGCCCCTGCACCATTAGGACCGACGGGTTTTCTTTATTAGGAAATAATGTGAAAAAATAACATTACAAAGTTAGAGCTTTTTTTAGGCAATCAGCAGTAAGTATTAAACTTTATTAGCAGTTTGTTTTCTCAACTTAAATTCTGCATCGTGTGGAACAATAGCACACCAGGGTATAGCAATAAATACATTTATTACTACTTCCTTAGTCCTCTTATGGCTTATTTCCGATTTCCTGTACGTCCATGTACTTATTGGCTATTACTACAGTCATCTAAACACTTCTGTTAAATTACTAAACCTTCTAAATGCTCTGCAAATGCTTATTTCTCCTCTGCTAATCTTCATTCATTTATTTTCGGCAACACACATCATCGCAGCTATTTATTCAATTGTTCGCCCCCAGGGCGGCTCTGTACATAATTTTCTTAAGGTTATTTAACATTTTTCGCAGTTGTCAACTGTTTCATCATGTTACTATAGCGAGGAACAACTGAATTCCTTTGCACCAGATTATTGAAGTGAGGATTGTAATTGAAACTTGCGTAATAAAACTCGTCAACTTAACAACTAGATAGGGTTTGAGCTTTATAAAGATCTCTGTAATAACGGGTATCTAATTTAGTTAGGTTAGGTTAGGTTGGGTTGGCTAAGCTAAAACCATCTTAAATCTCTATTTGTGAGGTATCCGAAATGCAATCTTGTGCACTTCTTGCAACGACACTTACGTCACCACCATTCCCATCACTCACTCGCCATTTTTTCCTTTCTGCTGCGAAATCTGCTACAAATTAAATCCATTGTTCTCAGAGAGGGCGAGTTGGTTAACAGCTTACTACCAGGTCATGTGTTCTCTGGATGCCTTCTCGTCATTCCGACTGCTTTTTTTTATACAGTTAGGTGTTTTAACAACATTTTCATCAAAATTAATTGTAATATCAACATTGAAATTTGACTATCTATATTTTACTTTAGAGTGTCCTGAAGAAATTTTCAAGGTTTGAAAATTTTACCCTAGAGACCGGAAGTTGAAGTATTTATTTTAGTTAAAATAGATAAGCAAAAAGGGCATATAAAATACTGAAAATTGACAGTAATATAATTAAAATAGACATTTATTAAATGCGAAAACAGAGAGTGATATCACTCATATAACTCATTATTAAAGAAAATAGATTTTTAAGATACTTAACAACTTCTGTATCACATAATTAAAATACTTACGTTAACTTTTCTTGGTTACAAGCAAAACAAGACGTTTTTTCAAGGTATCAACTGTCATAGTCAGCCGCTTGTCAGAGAGAACATTTTTCATCATGAAAAAAGAACGTTCTACTTCCACTGCAGTGACTGGAGCATATTTAAAACAAACTATTTAGGAACGGCACAAATGTTGATCTAGACAAAGTAAATTAGTTTTGAAAATGAGCGAAAGATACTCAGTGATTCTGATCAAGTTCATTGTCTGTTTATGCGTTTATAGAGGTATCTCTCTTACGTCGTACTGAACACATTGTAGGGACGGTTTATTGCCCAACTGTACGCTGGGAAATTACCCCAACCACAAATTTCCCAGAATTGTCTTGCACAGATTTTTTGTTTTTAATGGTGTTTAATGCCCGTTTTTACTACTGAAGCACCACAGGCGGTGGACAATGATGATACATGAGCTGAAATGATGTATTGGGAAATTATTGTTTAAGGAAGGAAACGTTTCAGGACTAAGTTTAGGTACCTCCCCGGCATTTGCCATTTATGTGAACTGAGGAAAACCTGGAAAAAAACCCAGCCAGGGAGGACAGTCCTGGCGGAATTCGAACCCCAGATCTCCCACTCACGAGTCCGTGCCTTAACGACTTCGGCCACCCGTAGCGGTCTCTCGCGCAGATGGATACAAGCTCATTCGCCAGGACTATTAAAATTACAGTATTTTTCTCATCCTCTCTATTTCCTGGTATTCGTATGCCCAAGATAACCACGTGCTCCTTTCACTATTTAAGAGTTTAAGTGAATGGGTTGAGTTTTTGAGTGCTTGAAAAGAAATAAAGATATGGTAAGATTCTCAATAGATATTTTCGTGAGGTGAATGTGCAATTCCATTTTGATAACATTTTCCCTTCGATATATTGAAATTCTTTTTATTATATCCTTTTTAAAATGCATAAATAATCGCAGAAAAAATCCACAGGGATCCAAAACAGACAAAAAACAGGTTTTATATCTTAAATTAGGTAATAGAAACCAAAATAGGCAAAATAAAAACTGACCCTACCGATGTTTGATTTGATTTATTTACAGACGCTCTTTAACATCTCAGGTCATCAGCGTCCCATTCTATTCAGGGCGTGAAGCGGCCGACAAATTTTGCTTAGAGGTCTCTTCTTTCAGGCTTGAGGTTCTTTATTGTGCCGTAAATGTACGACACGGGACCCACGGCTTTATTTCCCTTCCGAAGGAAGCCATACTTAGGATTTTTACGCCCGAAAAAATCCATCGGTCCTGGCCGGGTTTGAACCCGCGATCTTCGGTTTATATGGCAAGTATGGTTACCACTACACCACCAGGATCGACACTGGCCCTACCGACCGCAGATATACGGAAACATGTTTATTTCTATACATCCACCTGAACAGAAAAGGCATTTTGTCTAACTTTCGGGCTCTGTTCATAAGCACCTGAATTAAAAACACCTAGGACTGATCAGAATATTTGTAACTACTTAAATTGCAGTGGGAGGAAATTGTAATAGCAGACACACATGGCATTTTTATCTCTAGCTGTTTAAAAAAACGTTAGGTAATATTCAATTCGTTTTTAGTCGTGAAGATGGCCTTAGTTACAGAGCTACCTTCCACTACCATTGATGAAAAAGCTTCTTTAGGGATTTTGCGTAAAGATAAACATGAAATAAAACCTTAGTAAAGTTGAACAGCTGTTCATTATAAACGTGTTCGGCAAGCAACCGTTTTACATTTGTACATCATCTAAAACAAGCCTAAACTTTTAAACTAATTACTTTATTCATTGTAAAACTTGTTCGTTTGTTTGTCAACAGCACTGCACTTGCCAGAAAGTAGAATTATTGGGTTTGCGCGACCACTCCGGCAGGAAACAGTCTCTAAGCCTTCTAATGCGCACGAATGACACTATCAAAAGGTCCTTTCTTCCGCAGCTAGTTGTGCCCATTGAAGCGCTCTTAGCCCCCCCCCCCACCTTTTTTTCAATGAATACCGTTTGTGGCACTATTTGTAGATGATAGGCACGCGCAGACTACAACAAAACGCATTCACTCGCTGGGATGCGCAAAATGCTTCAATGGGAGAGAACTCTCGCTGACCGGCTTTGTGGCATGCGGCAAGAATACCATGTTGTTCCATTGTCGGCGCGATTTAACCCTTCTTCAAGCGCAATTATAAGTCTGTTAAGGTGGCATTATGTGAAGGCATCTCTCACAATGGAGCGAGGTGTGATCCACAGGTGGCACTGCATCCTCTGGGATTGATATGCAAATCAACATTTTGATTGGCTCCGTAACATGCACAAACATTTCCTTTCGCTAGCACAATGCAAGTGCTTCTATTTACCGCATTCTTTGAATGGAGAATCGTGGAAAACTTCAAATGCAACGCTTTAAGTGATGACTTAATGAATCGCAAAGGAAACCCTTTGTGAAAGTGACAGGTTTTTCAAAGCCAATTTTGAAGGAAAAAAATAAATAAATAAATTCTCTGGGAATAGCGTTTCCCTACTTGCCGCACTGGGGCTTTCGCTTTCTGTGTCTTCTTATGTCACCATTTCTGCATATATCAGGTTTAATTTTAGGCTTATTTTGAGCTCTCAGCTTGGAACCGAAGCGTACCACCATAATTTGTGCCTTCATCGTTTTATAGAGCGCAGGCAATTAATATAATGTTAGAAAGACCTTATTTATTTAAAAAAAATCAGAAAATATTTATTGTTCTTTTACATAAAGAACAATATAAATAAAATTATGTGTAGATAGTCTAAAACTACAAGGCAGTAATTTGTTTTATATGATTACCGCCTATCGGGTTTAGACTATCGCTATCTCACTCGCTTTAACGAGAAAAGAACATCTTCAAGTAGGTATGCTGGGTATTTTTTAAACCTACACTGTGTGGTCAAAGGTCTTCCATTGCTGTTCCAAAGACGCCAGCCATGTAACTAATAGCGTGTAGGACTTCCTTTTACTTCTATTACAGCTTCTAATCTTCGTGTACGCTTTCACACGAAGTTCTGATACACTAAGGCGGAATTTGCTGTCATTCTTTCTGAAACCGCTGCCGGGTTTTGGGATGAATTAGCCTCACTCGCAACCCAAATATGTTTGATTGGGTTCAGTCAAGGCTTTGAGCAGGCCAGTGTTCATATCCACAAATCCATCTTTTTTTCCTCGAACCACGATGCTCCTTGCTTTGTGGACAGGATGACAGAAAAGATCC
Organism: Metallyticus violacea; assembly: GCA_030762175.1. Classification (NCBI taxonomy): domain Eukaryota; kingdom Metazoa; phylum Arthropoda; class Insecta; order Mantodea; family Metallyticidae; genus Metallyticus; species Metallyticus violacea. The sequence goes on from CM060836.1 coordinate 75,064,491, forward strand.
GATTCCAAAAAGTTGCACACAGTGTGAGAAGAATACTCTGATCTAAAATGTTTTATAAACATCGCCCGGGTCGATCCTGGTGGTAACCATACTTGCCTTCTAAACCCAAGGTCGCGGGTTCAAACCCGGCCATGATCGATGGATTTTTTCGGGTGTAAAACTCCTTCGAAAGGGAAGTAAAGCCGCGGGACCCGTGTAGTACATTTACGGCACAGTAAAGAACCTCAAGCCTGAAAGAAGAGACCTCTGAGCAAAGTTTGTCAACCGTTTCACGCTCTGAATAGAATGGGACGCTGATGACCTGAAATGTTAAAGAGCGTCCGTAAATAAATGAAATTAACAAATACCGTCCGAGCCCAAACCGGGAAAAACAGCCGTGGATGATCACAACGAATTTCATGGTCGTCACAACACGCTCAGGAAAACACCGCTCGTCAGATATCCGCCAGGTCCACACATGAGAGCCTCAGCACATACCGTGATTCAACACTCCATAAAACCTTCCACCGCTCCACAGACCAATGACAGCGTTGTTTGCAGCCCTCTAAACAACGTCGTGCATTTGTTCTTGTGATCAGCACAATGATCATGAAAACTGAATCCAGCTGCCTCTCGACAAATCGATCCGTCATTGATCTCTGTACCTGACCGGCTTCTTCAATAGTTGACAGTTGGTTTGTACAGTAGTCGGCAACCCTTATCAATAAATTTCTTAGGCCTACCAGAGCGATGGTTGCATTTAGTGCTTCCCTGATGTTTCCTTTCACAATAAAATCGCTAACAGTGGACCCGAAAACGTGCCATTCTGACAGAAAACACATCCATGATGTTGATACACCCTCTGATGTGTTCAGGAGGCTTTTGCCCATATGATTATTTTAACTTCATTTTTCAGCTTCCGTAGTGTTTTGTAATATCAATTTCTAATTAGATTTTTCTGAGACAAGTTAGAAGTCTCCTTTGTATCAAGGCTTCAGTCCTCATGATGTTTTTTTGATTTGGTTAAAGCTGCAAATCTATGCTTTGCCTTCGGTTTAAACGTTTAATTGTCAATTATAAAAATACTTAACCTGAAGAAGTTATCTCGCAAGAAAAGACTTTGGTCATGCTGGAGTGCCACTCCCACTTGACATTAAGAGAATCAGCAAGGAGTTTCTCTAGAAGAGATGTTAAGCTCAGTGGAGCCTGACTCCAGAAGAAAGAAAGAAAGGTAAAAGAGGAACCGATGTCGACACTTGAGGCAAGAGGAATGCGGGAGAGAGAGTCTGTGTGTGTGTGTAATCTCCAACTGGGGGCGGCGTTTTGGTAAATGTGGGAAATGTGCCGAGTCAGGTTGGTAACAATGCCTGATGATGTCTCGCACTAATCACCCCAACTGTCACGCTCCCAGCAGTAATTATTTGCCGCATCAACACACAATGCCTCGCGAATGTCTTGATATTCTGGAATACAGGGTTCTGACTTACTGGTCACATGTTGCGGGTTTCAGGAAGACGCCCGCTATAATGTTCTGTTGAACACTTTCTGCAATCTCCATCTTTATTTTACTTAATCCGAAACTACTTGTAGGATGATACCGCCATGGGTGGCCGAGGCGCGGACTCGTGAGCGGGAGGTCTGGGGTTCGGATCCTGCGAGGACCGACCTCCCTGACAGGTTTTTTCCAGGTTTTCCTCAGTCCCCATAAATGGCAAATGCCGGAGAGGTACCCTAAACTTAGACCTGGAACGTTTCCTTCCTTAAAAAATCCTTTCCCTATATATTATTTCATCTCATGTATCACCAGTGTCCATTCTGTGTGTGTGTGTGTGTGTCTCAGTAGTAAAAACGGGCTTTAAACACTACTCAAAAAAAAATGAATACTTGTTGATCCTGGCATTGCTACGCCTTGAGATATACTGTAGACATTACCGGGGGCATATCCCCGTAGACCCGGAACCGATATACGCAGACCGGGCGGAAATGGTCAGTGAAATTGCATCCCTTGGCTCATGCATCAAAGACCCTCTCTCGCCGGAAATGGTCACCATAAAATATTAAGATCTTGATCGGAAAGTGCCTCCACCCTATATACATTTAACTGGAATCCTGGTCCACACTAAAATTAACCCTTAAAGTGGCGGTCACACCATGTAACCACAAAACTCACCCCTGATGTCCGTATGCTGTTATAAATAGCGGATGGCCGATTGCTGCCACTATTGATTTTTGAAAGGAAGGCACTACTCAAAGGAAAATTTCCCCAAAGGAGTGTTTGTACGAGGTATAATTTCTCGCGATAAAATTTAACTTTATAATGTTTTGTTAGCCTAATGCGTACACATAGTTCTAGTTTCATTGTTGCCCTTTTCGGTTCCCGCATGTGAGAGGTATGCAAGTTGAGACATGATCAGTTCCACCTACAGTAAAATGAGGTGAGAGCGACGAACAACATATTGCTTTGAAATGCTGCTTTCGTATGGAGAAATCGTCAACTGAGGCCTATGGATAGTTTGTTATTCTCTATAGCACAGGACGAAAATGGTTTAAAGTGTTAAAGGGGGGAAGGGATGTATAAATTTCAAATCAAGGTGGATCTGACGGAAAACAATATCAACGCCGCTGCTTCAACGAGAGAGGGGATCGTCGAATAATATTAAGAACATTGTCTTTTAGAAATTTCGAAAATTTCCCTGGATGCCACCTACAGGTTGATAGCTGAAAAGTTGCACATGAGAAGTGTTTGTGCACGGTGGGCCCTAAGACGAACAAAGGAAAGTTCGCGTGCAGGTTTGCATGCAGTTGAAGATAATGTAACAAGAAGATACGGTCAAAGGTAATCACTGCTGATGAAATGTGGTTATATCATATCGGCCTGAGAGCAAACAGCAAAGCTCTGTGTGGAAACTCATCACGAACACAAAAGAACAAAAGTAGTTCCTTCTGCTGCGGAAGTTACGGTTATTTCATTTTTCCGTATTCAAGAATGGTTTATCATTACCAGCACACACAACTGTAATTGAACTACAGATATTTTTTGAAAAATCTGCAATGTCATACCACACGCAAAAAGGCCACATTTCTGCAGCACGATAATGCACGTCTGCACCTTGCAAAGATTGTTGACTATCTTACAAAATTCGATGTGAAATGTGTCTCTCACCCTCTCTATAGTTCATTTTTCATTTTACTCAAATTGAAAATACTTTGGAAGATTTTCCTTCATCAAGCAGTGTTGAAAGTTGTGGATGCAATTCTGAAGGACGTGTCAAATAAAAGTTTTCCAGTATGTCTTTGAAGACTGGCAGAAACGCTGGGACAGATGTATTGCATTCAACGGGAATTATTTGAGAAAGATCATTAAAATTGTACGTGCTCCAAAAATTATAATAATTTTTTATTGAACATCTCTGGTATATGCTCACCCAATAGGCTGGAGAGAATAAAATTATGAATGAAAAAAATAATTGGTCTAGGTTCCCTTGAGGAGCGTTGCAGAACAGCAGAAGTTAATAGTAAACTTATGGAATTAATAACTTATGTTATTCTGGAAGCTCTGACTAGGCAACTTTAACCTTTAGACGTCTGTTTAACAAACCATTTATGTAGAACAACTAGATACAGTCTTGATATTTTGAGATTACACCAGCAGAAGTATTAAGTTTATGAATGAATCAGACGTTCTTGAAACTTAGACATTGGTTAAGTAAGTTACTGAATGAAACAGAAGGCAATTTCTTGTTTGGGTTTTGGTGGAATTTAAAGGCATTCTTTCCCAATTGAATAAGGCATTTTTACATATTATTTCCTGTTCTTCATATATGATCAAGCACTACGGTTATGTACGATAAGTCTGTACAAAACTAAAGATGATAGCTTTTTGGGGAAAACATTCATTTTATTTTTCAGCTTAACCTCCTTTCAAATCTATACACTTATTCCAGCGATTTGTCTGTCGTCCACAAAACGCGATTCCTTCAGCTCTACGAAATAGCATTTGTTTTGGCATCCTCTTCACTTGATATGAGTTTCTTTCCTGCAAGTCATTTCGTTTGGGGAAACGGAGGGAGCCAAATGCGGATAGGCGGGTGGTGAGGAGTATGTTTTCTTCGGCAAATGAAGACGATTGTTCTTTATCGCGTTGTTTAATTGTTCCAATAGCATAGCGTACCGATTTTGGGTTTATCCTTTCCAAACAAAGTCAATTAATATCACTGCGTGACAACCCCAAAACACACTTTTTCCTGTTGGGGGGATTGATTTTGCCTTCTACGGAGCCCTTTCTCCAATTGTAGCCCATTGTTTGTATCGATAGATCCAGTTTTGTCGACTGTCACATATCGTATCCGAAATTCACTTGGCTTATTTCTGATCTATCCTTAGCAAACGCTGCACATACGAGGGTAGGTCCATAAGTTTCCGTCCTTAACGATAAGGATTATCGCGTTCACAAAACCTTACCTTCTCTGTTAAGTAAATAATTTCAGCTGCAACTTCCGCTCCGCTGTGTTCAGTAGTTCAGATATAGTTGCATAAAGAAGACTGTGTAGAAGGTTGTAATATGTTCAAAATGGAGCTTCGAGCTGGTCTAGTGTTTAGGGTTCCTGACTGCTGACAGAGAAACCCGAGTTTGATTCCGGTACCTGCTTAGGAAATTTTCCTAGTTAGGAAGATCTGAATTGGAGTCCATCCTGCCTCGTGAGAATGATTGAGAAGCTGCCTAATGGAACGGTGGTGTTCTTCGATCTAGGGAGTCGCGAGGTGCCGGCATGCTGATTACATACCCCCTTGCAACACTGCCCTCTATCAATGAAGTCACAAGAAGGAGGGAGAGGAAGCAGAGGTCGCTGCGGCAGGCCAAGTCTCACTCCGGGCTGTCGCGATAATGAGAAGAAGACAACACTTATCTCATTTTGGATTTGAATTCATTTGTTGCAACTGAAGAAATTAATATTTTTACATTTTTTTTGTAAAAGTTTTAGGGAGATAAAAGCTGTGGGCAGTATCATTGGGAACACGAAAGTCTGCATCATTCTGGCCGAGACTTGTGGAGGAGGCACTGTAATAATAAAAATAGACAATTTTCGTTGAAGTGAGCGTTAAGGCTAAATGTGAAGGGTGGTGCTGAAATAAGGGGTTCCAACTTCACTATAGCCACGTCACTGTAGAGTGATATGCGAAAATTGTTATTTGGAGATGTTTATTTCTCTCTTTCTGTGTGTGCCGCTCTTACTGCTGCGTCATCATCAACAACATCATTACAGGCTCTCCAGCCAACCAGCCAGCCAAACACCCAAAACCATGAAATTACAAGCAGCAGACGCAAGTTGAGTACAGTCGTTCCCAGAATACCTGACCAATTGCCCAATCTTCTTCTTCAAGTTGCAGGGGCACAACGGAAATGTCATTCCAGCCACTAAGAACCAAATGCCGTGACTTTGCGTAGGTTGTAGGATTATTCTTCAATAGGCAGCAGGTCGTGATCTGGAATATAATTAAACTTGGTCAACTGTGAGCAACGTGCCCAGCTTTATGCTTGCCTTGAACTTTTCAAGTGTCTGGAACTACTAATTGATGAGCATGGACCTATTTACGTACTCTAATTCTTTGAAACTCATTTATGTTGCATCATATAACTTCAGTAAGATGAAATAACAAAACATAAAAGGGGGGGGGGTTACCCATCTGTCTTTTAAGAAATTAATACTTAAAACTAATATCTTAACATATTCAACTATAGGCTTTTAATCAGAATACCAGAATATTTAATCGGAATACCAGAATACCAAAAAATGAACAAAAAAGAAAGGACAGGCGGCGTTTATTGCTGTCTATTAATTAATTATTAAGAACACAGAGGAAAAAGATTTGTAGCTTATTAACTGACCCTAAACTGATTTATATAAAAAAAGGTTTAAATCCTAGAGGCTAGTGGTTGACTCCATTCCCAAGTTCTCATGTTATTTCAAGAATTTTATAAAGGATGGGTTGAAATAAACAGTATTTTCTAAAGTGTATTACAATTTGGAATAAATGAGTATCAGTCATCCAATAATCTGATGACTGATGTAATGCCCCAACTTTACCGACCGATAAGCCATCACACACTGCCAGTCAGGCTGCATAAGAGTCGGTAGTAGATTAACAGTCTAATAAATTCTAATGCTCTTACATCTTTCTGACATCTGCTTATGAAATTATGTATTGGTCTTCTTAATTTCCTTCAAGAAATTTAATCTATCTCTGTGCAGATGTTATCCTTTAATTGTCTAAAGTATAGGATATATTAATTATTGAACTGGGTTATGACTTTGAGACCAGTCTTTTAATAATCTCCGAGCATCACAGGGACCTCGATACTCCCATACGAATAATAAACCTTCGTTGTATTTGCTATTTAATATTATTACTCTAGGATTAGACATGTGTTCTTTCTTTCACGGCTCGAAACAGCTCAGCTGGCCTTAAGCGATCGCTTATCGGTCGATGTCTTTCCTTACCTCCACTCGGTCATCTGATAATTGAATGACCCAATACTAAAATTATTCTTTTTTTAAGGATATTTTCATATTGTCTGACGCTTCAGGGGTGGGCTATCTGTGCAGGTCTATTATATCAACTCCTTTGCTAGCATTGCTATTTTGACTTCTGAGTTAAATTGTTGTTTTCCATATTATTTCGGAGTTTAACAATTCATATGTTCTTGCCCTCTTTTGACGATAATTTAAATTTACACTTAACTTTCTCCAGAATGTTACCATTACAACTGGATGGTATCAGTGCACAGATGTTTCTGGTAGAGATAAAGGAGTACAACATCTGACCATGGTATCTGTTTGTAGTTCTTCTACATTTCAAGATGAGTTTGACAATGTTGCTGGTAAATGTTAATAGGAGTGATCAGTATTTGCGGTCTCACAAAAATACTTTCAGGAAATAAATATGCACAAAGTTGGTGACAATTGTAATTTAAGAACTTAGATATGTAGTTTAAAATTATGAAATATTTTTGTATATTTTGCAATTTTTAAACAAATTTCAGCCTCGTATATATGCGAAACTAGTCTATCGTTTATTTGACATACATATGTTTTTAACTCAAGTAATACAAGTGTTTGAATATACCCATGACTCTCCCTTTTTCACTGGATTGTTAACATTTTCTAAATGCGTTCTTGCACCTCAATATGATGGCTCTGTGTGAGCAATATTTGCCGGTTTATTCCTGTAGTTTTCTCAGCACCTCTGTGTTGACCTTTTCTTCACGAGGGTTTGTGCTTTGCACTAATACAGAAAGTACAACCAGTTTTACCACAACACCTTGCGCCTTCAGTCAAAGAGTAAGGCTGTCGTGGCACACCCACTAAGCCACCAATTAGCGCTCCTCTCACCAATCAGAACTGCCAGATAGTAATCTCAATGAAATTACATGTTCCGGCGTTCTTGTTAACTTTGAAATTATTGACTTTTATCGTCATCTATCTACTTTGTGAGCACCACCCAGAGCTAGTCGCTTTTTAGCCTGCTTTCTGATAGATTAACAAACTAAAATTCATGGGACCGACCCGTAATATTTGGTATTTGCATTTGGGAAACTCCAGGTTAGAATTTCTTGGGACCGCCCATCATGGCTTTGGGTTTTTTTCGTGGTTTCTTAGTCGCTTAAGGAATGTTACCATAAATCTTTACTTCCTTAGAACTTTCCTGTCTCCCATTTCATTTCATTTCATCGCGTTCGTTCTGTCGAAAGTGCCAGGCGAGATGGGCTGGTGCGTTGTGAAAAGTTTTCTACCTGTTTTCCGCGTCCCAGCACCGCTGGGATCCTGGCCTTGTGGTGTCTCCCTCACTTCATCCCTTCCAGAATTGCCTCCACTGGAAGTGTAGGCACAAAAGGCTGAAGTAACCGATATAGCTTCTCCGTTCTTAATAATTCAATCCAATCAGATTCGTGGAACGAATTCAGAATACAATTAAACGACATGGCATATTTAAAGTTAATATGTTTCTTATTCATATAATTGGAATTTTTTTCTGCAGAAAAAAACCTATACCGCAAAAGTATGTGGTTATTCATAAAAGAAGTATTATTTGTTGTCTGTATGAAGAGTTTATCTATAGTTTCATAAAAAAACAAGGCGATCTGTGACACTCATTCTTACATTTTTAGTTTACGTTTAATATAACAGCAGTTTTCTCTTATGGGTTGTTTCCTATCTACACAGTGTGACCCAGTTATATTCAGTGAACCGTATTTGCACATCAGCATAAGTATACCATACTTTGGAAATTTTGTTATGCCTCAGTTAGTTCCTTGTTAAAAAATGCAATATTTTAACAATATGCATTGTGTATACTCAATTAAATATAGTTCCAATCTTGGTGATATTTGAAGGGGCCAAAGTGTCTTTTTCTTTATTCTTCAAGCAGGAACGCTTTCTCGATTTTGACGATGACCACGATATCTGTCGATTATAGTAGACACTCCTTATCGACCTCCTGTAGTTATTCCATATTAAGACTTTAAAGACTGTTGACCGTAACTTCTAGACACCCAACTATCGCACTTAGTTGCCCCCCACCCATCTAGTTCTCTAGAGTAAACACACGAGAATTCACTTTGATTTTAGGGTATTGATTAGTTAACAAATAAAATAATGTGCAAAATGACAGAATAGTATATAAACAATAAAAGTCAAATTAGAGAGAAAATGCCATTGTTAGAAGTCGTATGCTCCCTTAGAAGTCAAGAAAAATATACCAGAAGAGTCAGATTAAAAACAAGAAGGTGAAGGAGAAGAATAAATTGAATCAGAAGAAGGGAGCAGAATTACCGGGAAAAGAGAATAATGGTAGAAAGGAAGCAGCTGATGGAAGAAGAAGTAGACCGAGAACAAGAGAGGGATGAAAATCTAAGGAAATATGGAAAAAGTAGAAGAGGAAGAAAGAAGAAGCACAGAAGTAAAAAACACCAACGACCAATACAAATCTATGATGATGAATGTATAGACAAAAGGTGAAATATAGAAGAAGGTGAAGGAAGAGAGAAAGGGGGGAAACCACAAACAACACAACATGGTCCAGTATAGCTGCTTCAAACCGGCAGCAACCTCATTGATGTCCAGCTGGAATTCCCGGGGGGGGGGGGGGGGGATACCGAGCGTCAGCAGAAATGAAGAGAAATGAAGGTTTTAGATTGCAAATTTTATAATTTTTGTAAATTAATTAATTAATTGTAAAAGTATAAATATTTAAAAATTACGTTGGTTGAAATATAAGTGAAACACAATTTATAACCAGAGTTTAGTTTTATTATTATTATTATTATTATTATTATTATTATTACAGCTTTGAAATCTGTAGAATTTAAATAGTAATTGATAAATGTAAAAGAGGAATAAATAAAAATTAATCTGGAATATAGAATCAAGTTATCAGGATGTAAGCATTGTAGAATAAAAACAAATATATGTATATATCGTATCGTATTCATGATCAATTTGAGACTCGTGGTACCGTATGCGATGTTCGCAAGGGAAGATGTGGCAGATCACCACATAATCACCGAGATGTACGTGCATACCTTGGTGACAATCTTCCAAGCACTGGATAGGAGAAGAAATCCGATTGAGTTTCCACCGTGTTCTCCGGATCTAACTCCGTTGGACTTCTACCTATGGGGAACTCTTAAGGATGTTGTATACCGTAGAAAACCAGCTACACTGACAGCACTTCGGGAAGAAATTGAAACGGCATGTGCTGCAATCGCTGAGGACACTTTCGCAAACGTTGCTCAGTCAGTAGTTCAACGTACTCAGAAGTGTATCGACGCCGATGATGGACATTTTGAGAAACTGTTGTAACTGTAAAAGTCTAAGATGATTAGTGCTCATCATTTTCTGTTTGTGTGAATTCAGTTTTGTTATGTTAACACAGTTTTTTCTTTGCTTGAAGTGTGTATACATTTTTGGCACCCTATATTGCTTTTTAAGGCACCAGAGATGGAAAGAAAACGTTAATGCCAGTCTAGTATATTTTTATGAAGGTTTCAAACGTTTTCTTACGCTTTCATGCTAATTTACTGCTGTAATCTACATACACATTTTGCTGCAGGATTGAAGATGTTAAATATTCCTTAACTTTGTAAAAATCTGTGTAGGATTGCCACGTTAGAGCAGATTAGAGAGCAAATTTTAGGTATATGTTCTCTTTATCTGAAAACAAAAAACTATTTTAATGTTCTACATTTTTAAAATTAAAAAACAAAGACGCTTTTCTATTTTTTAAAGGCTACTAGGTGTGCAAAGACGATAGCAAGGAAGCCAGGAGAGCTGTGGATGGCAAATGTAATTATCGATGTAAAGCGAGGATTTCACTGCACAAGGAAGAAGGAGAAGAGCGGGATGTAAGAGAAAAGTTGATTTTTTTTTTAAGTGGTGCTAATTTATGAGCACATGGTCAAACAGCTTTAAGCCTTGTAGGTAGGGAGCGAGAATGGCCGTGCGTGTGAAGACAGATTTTTAGCGGCTCCAGTTAATGGGAAATTTAACGAGCAGTAATAAAAAAAGGGGAAAGCAAAGGAAGGGATGGCAGCAAATGTTAGGACACATAAGCACGAGATTGGGTCCAAGTTACCAAAGGATTATGAGAATAAATTTCGTTGTTATGGACACCCCAACATAATCTTCTTCTATCTGAGCAGGCGGTCTGTGTTACCCTCCCCATAGCTGTACCAGGCCTTTTCTTTGGCATGGCTAGCCCTCTGCAGATAGAGATGTTCTGACATTTCATTGTCTTTGTATTGACTGAAAAGACTCCCATGAGCAATCATGCACTAATTGTCTCCGATACGTGTAAACTTATTCTGCATATTTTATCCTTAAATATTCGACAGAAACAATAATCCTTACAGTAGTGTACATTTTATTAATATTAACTAACTTATAGTTAAACCAATAATTAATTGTATGAGCTATGATTTCTTGGGGAAATACTTTTCAGTGATTGCACACATGTGTTTTAGAAAAATATCAGAAGTAAACAGAGTAATAGGAAATATCCTGCTAAGTGCGTCACCAAAATTTAAGTTCAAACTGTAATTGGGAATTTTTTTTATTATACATTTTAAGATTTCATTACAAAAACTAGCATATATACGGATAATGTGTAATTAAATTATTACAGGTTTTATGTTTTTAACTCAAATTTGAACTATTTTTGAGTAATGACATATGAATTTATTGGTAAGAGAGCGGTTCTTTGACATGGTTCTTATACCTGTATCCTTTGGCACAGCCCAATTCCACTAGTACAAACTTGACTGCGTTTGCTTTGTCATGGCAACGGCAGACGTTTGCTTTATGCTCCCAGATAGCAAGTACAGGTAAAACTGGGAGTCAGTTGTGGTCAGTATCTAAGGTGGGAAGGAATGTGTGTTGTTGCCCCGCTTCCATCGCAGCTCAGAATGATGCGCGAGCCGGCGAGCATTGCTAAATATACTTTGTACTTTATTGAGATTTCGTTTAGATATAATTTTATATTGACTGGTACGGCGATTTTGCTACTTGTTTTATAGCCTGTAGCTGTAATAATAAAACTTTTTGGATCCTTAACTATTGCATTTATTGAATTTCATTTTCCTATTGTACATCTGCTGTAATATCTGTGGCGTGTTGTATGTTACGTTGAAATATAGTAGTTTTTTTTTTTTTTTTTTTTTTTTTACTTTATTAGCCCTCTGTTGTGTAATAATAGTCTAAAACAGCCAGTAGAGTGTAAATAAGTATATTTTACACTCAAAATGTGTAATAGATACACATTAAACTCCTTATATAGGGTTGCATCGCCTTTTTATGCCCGAAACCCCCCAAATGTTAAGACCCGTTGTCTTTTGAGTTTTGCCTCAGTTTACGAACGAACTATCCTCTTATCTTCCCCTTAGGTAGTAATAAAACATGAGCTTAGAACTCGAAAGCTCTTCGCTGACTCATGCATGCCGCAGCACGGGTGGTTTTCTTTTTTTGCAAGAAGAGCGCAGCCGTGACGTGCTGGACTCCTTGATACCGGGCCATCTTTGAGAAGACACGTTCTTCGTGACTCTACATACTGCAGCCGTAGAGGTAAACAAACATCCTCCTCGCCAATAAAAACGGCTAAACCCAAGTTGTCGCCTAGCCCTGCTCTTGCATGTTTATCATGCACGTGTTTGTAGCCTAGTTCCCTTCAGTCCCATGCGCTATTGCCTAAGCAAAACATGAAATATTGCAAGGCCTTCTTTATTCCTTTTCCGCCTACACTGTGTGTTGTTTCAGCTTGAGCATTTCAGTCGGTGCGCGACTCTCGCGATCTACACGCTTACATCTGAGTGTATTTTAGCGATTTGTAGTATTCGCGATAATTGTCCTCTCCCCACCTTCAAAAAAAAATGATAAACACAACTTTTTAATACGAGGGCTACTTTTAAGTTTTTAGAAAAACTAGGGAAGAAAAAAAAATGTTTTGGAACAAACTGTTTTGTTGCTTTTTAAAATATTCACCTTTAAGATTTATGCGCTAATTTTCCAAACATTTTTTTCCACTCTGAAGTTGGTATTTCAAAAACATGTTTTTAAAGGCTTCAAAGTCTTCCTGCGGTGATGAAAATCGCTGTCCACGCATTTTTGGTTTGACATTCGGGAACAAAAAGAAGTCGTTAGGCGATAAATACGGGCAATAAGATATTAATTCGATGTTTTTCTCCTTCAAACAATTGTTTGACAGCTGCATGAGACCTGGCATTGTTATGATGAAGAATGATGCGACAGTTTCGGTTGTTTTTCCTGATTTCGTCGATGATTTCTGGCAAACAGATTGTTGTATACCTTCAGCATTAACTGTTCTTCAATCTTCTAAAGGAATGGTTGCGACATGTCCAGTACAACCGAAGAAACAAACGATTATTTTCTTGGAAGTGCTTCGTGAACGAACAACTTTTATGGGAATCGGTTCATCTTGGAACATCCAAAAAGTGAATTGTTGCTAATATTCCGATTCAAGTTTCGTCATCTGTTACATGTTGTAGTTTCCCAGTAGAATTATGTAAACATTGCATTACACCAATTAACACGAGTTCTTTTTATGATTTTTTTTATCAAATTATGCGTAATGTATCGGGAACAGATCTTTCTCACAGCTAAATGTTCATGTAAAATCGAATGTGCTGCAGTCTTCGATATGCTTAAGGATGCCTCTATTCCATTGTAAAATAACATGCCGATCTTCTTCAATCATGTTGCACACTACATCGGTGTTTTTGGAATGATAACCGATTTTGGTCGACCTTAACGAAATTAGTCGCTGACGGATGCACGACCACAACGAAATTCTGAAAGCCAATTGTAAACAGGGTTTTCTGATAGTGCTTCATTACTAAAAATTGAACAAAGCGATTCCTTGCATTGCTGTTGAGTTAGGTCTTTACTAAAATCGTAAAAAATCATCCAACGAAAACCCTCACGTGAAATTTCCATTTTTTCACAAAATTACTTTGTTTAAACGCTCACTGTAAACAACCTACGCAGTCAATTTCTAAGCTGCAGTCATTTTCATAATAATAAATGTCAATTATTCCGAAAATAATAATGACCTATTTTAATATCTCACCTAGTGGTCGTTCGTAAAAACTTAAAAGCTTTCGCATATTTTTTTTTTTTTTTTTTTTTCATTTTATGATTTCTCCTGAAAGAAATATATATATAATTTCCTCCAGGTTAGTTAAATTTTCAAGGATGTAAGTTTTTCAACTATGTCGTGATGTCATTCAGGTCACGGTCCATTTAATCTGAAATCTAATCCTAGGAAAGTTGAACGCGTTTTTGTTTTGTTATAAATAAGTATAAAAGAGAACTAGCTGTCACTTCCGTGCAGAATTTGGAAGTTTTTAAACGGAATTCAAGTGAATTTCGTAAATGGTATGTGACAAATGACGAAACGTGGTTACGAAGGAGCAGCCGAAACAATGGATTACAACCGGAGAACGCTCCTAAGCAGGCAAAAGCAATCCCCTTAACAGGAAAGGTGAGATCTACTGTGTTGTGGAACTGCCACGGCGTAATTTTAATTGACTTTTTGGAAAAGGGCAACAGCATAAGCGGCGAATATTAACGCTGTGCTACTGGAGCAATTAAACGACGCGACCAAGAGGAATCGTCCTCACTTGGCGAAGAAAAATGCCCTGTTTCGTTACGATAACGCACGGGCGTACAAATCTGCGATTGCGACCTCATAATTAAAGGACTTGGGTGAAATTCTTCATCATCCCTCTGCTCTACAAAACACGTGTTTTGCAGAGCTAAAGAAATCGCTTGTTATGAACGAAATTAGTTGCTGTAGTAAATGTTTAGATTTTAATATACTTCTTCCACCTTACCTCCATTATAGTCACGTTATAATTAGATATGGCCACGTCATGCTGTGTATAATTTTATACTTAAAGGCTCTTTTGATAAGTCCAACTTTTATGAATGCTTTTACAAACGGAGTGTTTTACTCTTTTGCCTTAAAGCGTTATCTTCTGCAAACATATGTTTTTTTAAATAGTGTTTAACGCCCGTTTTACTACTAAGGCACCACGGGCGGTGGACACGGATTTTACATGAGATGAAATGTTATATTGGGAAAGGATTTTTAAGCAAGGAAACATTCCAGGCCTAAGTTTACGGTACTTCCCTGGCATTTGCCATTTATGAGGACAGAGGAAAACCTGGAAAAAAAACCTCAGTCAGCGAGGACGGTCATGGCGGGATTCGAACCCCAGACCTCCCGCTCACGAGTTCGCGCCTTAACGCGAAGTAACACATGGAGTGATTGGGCAAGAAACTCTCCAGAAATAAATGTTATTGAGCATTTGTGGGCTAGACTGTACCAGAGAACAGCGGGAGGAAGAATGGACATCTGTTGGCCAGGAAATCATTTGGACGTTGGTTTTCGAAAATGAGCTTTTAATTGAAACAATAGAAATCGCCAGGAGTAGTTAAAATAATGGTCGTTTGAAAAATAATTATTTTTAAAATCAGAGCAGGTGGGGAAAATACTAGTTCATAGTAAGGATTCGAACCACGAATCTTCCACTTACTGTGCCCATGCTCTTCTGTCAGAGCTACCGTACCCTGTCCGGTCATAATCTGAATTTTCCTTATCTGACTTCCATTTCAAACTTTAGCCTAAAAAAACGACTTGTGTAAAAACATCACATTTACTAAATGTCATACTGTTGCTTCACTTATTTCGAAATACTGGTGGGTGAACACTTTTCAGAACACTCTGTAAATTTTTGTGCTAAAGACTTGTGTATCACTTAGCAGAAGAATTTGTCATTCAGGGCGCTAATCTAATGAAAAAAAGGCAATTCATTTTGCAATGTTCCCTAAATGCCTTCTAGTAATGGACTGTTAACTGGTGCATGCAAGCTCTGAGATGTTCTAATTTTTCCTCCAATTAGGGAAGCTGTGCAATAAGGAAAGATCATACTTTTTTACATGTTTTACAAATTTTCATAATTTTGATAATCTTTCTCAAAATAGTTTCCGTTGCATGGAATGCGCCTGTCCCAGCGTTTCTGCCACTCTTCAAAGACACGCTGGAAAACACTTTTGTCAAGTCTTTCGGAATCGCCTCCGCAGCTTTCATCACTGTTTCTGATGATGAAAAATGCCTTCCATGAAGTGTTTCTTCAATTTGGGGAACAGGAAAAAATGACACGGGGCTAAATATGGTCTATAGGGAGGATGATTTAAGATGTGCAGCCGTGCATTATCGTGGTGTAGCATCCGGTTTATTGCCCGAAAATGTGACCTTATACATGTCGATATGGGCTTTGCAGATTCGCATGCCATATTTATAGTATTGCCTAGTTACAGTTGTGTGTGTATATATATAATGTTAATTACATTTCTACACAGAACGTTGCTGTTTGCTCTCAGAATCGAAATAATGTAGCTAAGTTTCATCACTAGTGATTACCTTTGATAGAAACTCCGTACGTTCCCATAACATCGTCATCAACTGCATGCAAGCCCGCACGTGAACGTTCTTTTGTTTGGGAACCAGCTGTCTTGGGACACGTTTCATGTGCAACTTTTTACTTGCCAATGTGCGGATTACACCCAGTGATATATTCAGAACTTCTGAAAGCGTTGTTCGACAATCTGCTTTACAATGATAATTTTCTTTCTTTGGAGCACAAACTACAGCGTCGGATTCACTTTTAATTTATCGCAACCTGTTTTTTAAACATTTTAAACCAGGTATAGGAAGAAATAAATTCCTCAAGACATCCTGTAACATTACATAGCTCTCAGCTGAAGTTTTGTTGAGACGACAGCAAACTTTCAGAGCCGGATGTTGTACGTGCATGTCACCGTCATTTTCCTGTAGGCGGAACTAAACATGTCTTAACCTCTTATAAGCGGGAATCCGAAATGAAAAAAATGGATTTTTTTAGTAGTGTTTAAACCCCGTTTTTACTACTGAGGCATCACAGGTGATGGACACTGATGATACATGAGATGAAATCATATATTGGGAAAGGATATTTTCAAGGAAGGAATCGTTCCAGTCCTAAGTTTTAGGGTACTTCCCCGGCATTTGCCAGTTATGAGGACTGAGCAAAACCTGGGAAAAACCTCAGTCAGGGAGGACGGTCCTGACGGGATTCCAACCCCAGACCTCCCGCTGACGAGTCCGCACCATAACGACCTCGGCCACCCGTGGCTGTCAAAAATGAAACTAATGAAATATGTAAATATAATTATTCTTCAATGAACGGCCTCGTACGGCCAGGATGGTCAAGGTCGTTAATGCGCGAACTCGTGAGCGAGAGGTCTGGGGTTCCAATCCCGCCAGGACCATTCTGCCTAACTGAAGTTTTTTCTAGATTTTCTTCAGTCCTCGTAAATGGCAAATGCCGGGGAAGTACCCTAAACTTAGGCCTGGAACGTTTTTCTTAAAAAAAAAAAATATCCTTTCCCAATATACCATTTCATCTCATGTATCATCAGTGTCCACCTTCTGTGGTACCTCAGTAGTTAAAACGGGCGTTAAACACCATTAAAAAAAAAAAAAAAAACAGCCCTCGTACATAAAGGTGCAAAGCGAGTAAGTTTTTTTAAAAAAAAAATTATTTCTTGAAATAGTAGATTTGATGATAAGAGCTCAATAAACTCTGTTGTGAAGATGATTTAATATCTTCATCAAGGTGATATACCTACCGCTTGTTGATATATTGAGACATATGGTCTCGATCTTTGATAAAAACCTTTGGTATCAGAAACTTTTTCGCTCACGTACATTTAGGGAAGTGTCTGTTCTACACTCAAGTAGGCTTCAAGATATCCTGCCTTGTAATCCGCACGAGTGTTATGTTTTTGTGTCAGGGATTGTACTCTGCCCTCCGGTGGACCATATTTCTAGATTTTCGATGTTGTCACGAGAACGAAGTAAAAACGGGCCCCCGAATATCGCAGTTATGGTGGGGGTTGATTGTTCGGGTTTTACGGCTCGGATTCAGGTTTCGTTTAATAGGGTAGCCAGGGTTTGGAAGGGTGTTCAGATTTCCCTTTTGTGCCTGGTACCGAGGTATGAAATATTTATAGCTAAACGATGTTGCTGCTGAGGCCTGTACCGCTCTTCCCCTTTCTGACTCTCATCAAGGATCAGTTGCTCATCAATTCAAACTGCCAAAGGTTTTCTTTGTACTCGTAAGACAACTGTCGTTCCTAGGGTTCATTTACTCCTAAAGCAGCTGTAAATAACGTTCTTGTGTCGTGCATGAAGGTACACAATTGTCTCTTACACGATTGATCTCATAAATGTTACAATTAAAATACAGGGCTATTCAAAAAGAAGTAACAGATTTCAAACATTTCTTTCTTCCAAATTATAAAAGGCAAAACCATAATTCCAACCTTACTGGACAGACAAAAGTTTAAAATTTGAACCTTGCAGGTAAAAGTTTCAATTATGGCTCTATTGGCGCTGTTACTTGCCATGTTGATTGTCTGTAGTAAAATGGCGACACAACAGAGAAAAGCATTTTGTGTGCTCCAATTAGCAAAACATTCGTTTATCCGTGGGGTTGCGTAAAAGACCGTGCATGTTTTTAACTCCACTCCCTATGCCTGGCACTCTTGAAAGTTAAATCCAAAATCGCGGGTTCGAACCCGGCCAGGACCGATGGATTTTTTCGGGCGTAAAAATCCTAAGTATGGCTTCCTTCGGAATGGAAGTAAAGCCGTGGGTCCCGTGTCGTACATTTACGTCACGATAAAGAACCTCAAGCCTGAAAGAGAGGCCTCTGAGCAAAAATTTTCGGCCGTTTCACGCCCTGAATAGAATGGGACGCTGATGACCTGAGATGTTAAAGAGCGTCCATAAATAAAAACCAATCATACTCTTGAAAGTCTGCGACATCGAATTGTTGAAGCTGTGAATTCGATAACAAGAGACCAGCTGATTCGTGTGTGGCAAGAAATTAGCCACCGTTCTGATATTTGTCGTGTAACACATGGTTCCCATATTGAATGCATAAAAAAGTGAAAATTGAACTTTTGTCTTTCCAGGAACGTAGAAATTATGTTTCTATTTTTTGTAGTTTGAAATCTGTTCCTTCGTTTTGAATATCCCTGTATATATATCAGGTCTATTTTTTCTCTTTTTTTCTTCCCTACTTTTATCTTTTCGTCTTCAACATTTTCTCTCGTTTCATATTCCTCATTTTTTTCTATTTCATCTGAGCCACCAGTGGCTTGAAACATCAGTTTAAAACTAACTGCAAAGGCTGAGCGCAGTTTTCTTACCTGTTGGGTTAATTTGCCTGGGTGTGGGCCATTTCCATTCGTAATGCCCGTTGTATGAAATTTGTACACTTCGATTATATCGAATATAATTCAACATGTAAAATACGAACTAACCCTAGAGATAGATACCGGTAAAGTGCGAATTTGGAAGAAGTGACTTTAATCTGGCATGATTGCTCACTTGCTTTATGAAGTGTGTCATATAAAAAGGAGTTATTTATTTAGGAATTGCCGAAGGATAACACGCACATACTTCAAGCGGGCCAAATTTCATACATTTTTCTCTGTAGAACATCACATTTGGCTGTAGGTTCTTAGGCAGTGCTGTACACTTCATTTTTGCTAAAATAATCGTGCGAAACTATTTTCAAAAATTGTTACAAATTTGGATGTGGATAATGAAAGTGAAAATGTTTAATTTGGAATAAAAACTTTCACATGCTGGCTCAGATACTGGGTTGAAAATTGTGCGAACTTTTCGATGGAATTATCTTCCAGATAACCTGCAAGCTCCGTAATTTGTAATATTTCTTATTTAGGCTTTTGTTTAAAAGAAATAGAAAAAAAAGTAAAAAAAAAACAGCTTTTTAACTTTTCTTAGACATAAACAGCGCTCTTAATTAAACATAATCAAGTACTTTAGCATAGAATGTATGTACGACTCACAATGAAATAACATATTCATTACTCAATTCCTTCCTCTCTTCTCCCCTACACCTCTTAATCGTCACATGTTTGCCAATTATGTTCACTTCGTATTTTACCATTTGCTATGGAAGGTCATTTCTGTGTCATAAATTAATTAATATTTAGATATATACACGCGTGCCATAAGTTTCACTTATGGCATATAGATATGGTACAAACACATGTATATCTTATTTCAACATAGCCACCATCAATTTAATAGTATTGTATTATATAGTCAAAGTTCTGATGCATTGATTGATCTTTTGACATATACAGATATGTAAATTTCGAATGGTACTGTGGACATCATCTTTCAAAAGATTATTTTGAATAGTGTTTAACGTCCGTTTTTACAACTGAGGCACCACAGGCGGTGGGCACTGATGATACATTGAGATTAAATGATATATTGGGAAAGGATTTTAAAGTTTCAGGCCTAAGTTTAGGGTACATCCCCAGCATTTTCTATTTTTGTAAACTGAGAAACCTGGGGAAAAAGAGAAAAAATAGTCAGAGAGAACAGTCCTGGTGGGAATCGAACCCCAGACCTCCTTCTCACAAGTCCGCGCCTTAACATCCTCGGCCACCCGTGGCGGCTTTTGAAAGGATGGACACCCCCTCGTATGTTTTGATGTGGAGAATACCTCAACAGACGATGTCCCAACAAATGGATAGGCAGAGATTGACCTCGAATATGGCCATCACGTTCATGATTTGACGCCCTTACACTTCGGGCTGCATTCGAACGTAGGACGTTATTGAATTAAGATCAAATTTGCAAATAGATGTATACACAATATCTGCATTTTATGACCAACCATTACTTCTTGAGTACGGATCGAGATTTCATGCCTAACCTGTGTATGAACTTATACAGGGAGAGCAGTTTAAAAATCAGCGGGTTGGCGGTTAGATCCCGTGTATCGGCCGGGATTTTCTTGTGTAGATTCGCGATATCAAACGCTTCGTATTTTAAAACTTTTTAAAATTACATAACATAAAATAACAGAGTTTGATTCTCACCCTCTTTACATAGGTGCTGCAATGTTGCCTATTTTCCTTGACACATGATCAATACCTTAGGAAATTTTCACTAACATGCACCAGTACCCCATGGACCTCCTCCACTGCTTGCTATAATTTCCTCCAGTATGTATGGGTTAGATGACTCTAGTTATACACTAGTTTTCATTTCACAAACCACAAGATCCGGTGAACGAAAAGGCCAAAATATCAGGGCTAAAAATTCCAATATACGGCTCGATCCCATCATGATCTGATTCGCAATGTGCACTTTTTTCCGGTCAGGTACAAAACGTGTTTCATTAAACATGTGTACTAATTATATATTCGTGTTTGAACCAGACTGCCAGTAAATTTACGCCTCGTTTTACTACACGATTTTCTGTATTTGAAGTATGCCTTGAATATGAATGTACACGACGCAGTAACACCTCACCATTGCACAACACCACTGCATTATTTAACGAAACCTTAAACTTCAGGATCTACGAGGGTAGGTCCATAAGTTTCCGACCTAACCATTTTCAAAGTATGATAAAGACAAAAACTATATATTACTTTTCACTCTAGTTACCCTTTATTGCAATACACTTCTCACTTATTTGAATTAACATTTCAACCCCCCCCCCCCAATAGTCAGAAGTCTTTGTCTGCAAAATGGGCATAAACAGCATCAATCACTTCTTCGTCACACTAAAATTTCCTTCCTCAAAGATCCTTCTTGAGTTTTGAAAAGAAGAAATGGTCACTGAGAGTTATATCTGGGATGTAGGGTGGATGGTCGATTCCTTGAAGCCACATATCTTCACAGTTTCCTTTGTAACAAGAGCTGTGTGTGCAGGTGCGTTGTCGTGAAGGAGGCTCTCCTCTTTGATGGAAGCACGTAGTCTGTGCAGTAGGCCAGCATAGTACTCCCCATTTACTGTGGTGTTCCTCTCCTTGAAGTCAATGAAGAGTATTCCTTCAGAGTCCCGAAAGATTGTGGTCATGATCTTCTTGGTTGACTGAATGACCTTGACCTTTAGAGGCGGTGCTTCAGCAGGTTTACGCCATTCCATTGATTCTCTTTTGGACAATGAACCGTAGTAGAGGACCATAGTTTCATTTCCTGTAACAATGGTTTGCACAACTCTCTTGTTGCCACGGCAGAGCTCCAAAAATGCCTGACAACAAATGACTCGTTGTTGCTTTTATACAGAGGAAAGAAATCTAGGCACCCATCTTGCACTAACCTTATTCATGTTTAAATATTCATGAATAATTAGAAGGACTGTTGTTTTAGAAAGACCCAACCTTGCTGCTATTTCTGTAACTTTGAGCCGCCGGTCTTCCATAATTTCTCCTTCCACAAGAGCGATGTTTTCAAGAGTGAGCACCTCCAAGGGCCGACCTGTACGCTCTTCGTCTTCAATGCTTTCTCGACCCATTCGAAAAAGTTTGACCCATTCTTTTACGGTAGAATATGAGGTAGGTGCTTCCCCATATACACCGTCCAATCGCTGTTTAATTTCATTTGAAGTAAGTCCTTCTTTTGTGAAGAACTTCATAATAGCTTGATACTGCATTTTGAAAATGTCACAATCTTCTTCTCATAGCCTTCTTTATGCAACTATATCTGAACAACTGAAGTAGTGGAGCGGAAGTTTCAGCTGCAATTATTTACTTAACAAATAAGGTATGATACCAGATAAGGATTTTGTGAAGGTGATAATCCTTATCAGTGAGGCCGGAAACTTATGGGCCTACGCTCGTAAGTTGCGGGACTTTTAAAATGCTCTTGTTGTCCTATTTTTCTTAATAGTAAATTGGCAGTTTCTAAATCCGAAGGTGATTTAAAACTGCAGGGAACTTACACAAACTCTAATAAAGTGTAAAATTAACATTTTAACGTCTAAAACGAAATTATGGTCATGTTGAGTAAACACCTAAGAAAATCTAAAACATTGATTTAGAATTGATGGAGCAAGTGCAACTTTTAAAACCTAGCATGTACATTATGGAGCAATCAAAAAAGTAGATGTAGAGAAAATAATTAAAAATAAAATGTACTGAATTGTTATTTGGAAAAAACCATGGTGGGGCGAATTACTAAAATGAAAATAAGATTATATCTAAACCAGCATTGACATATGGGGATAAGACCTGGATATTAAGGCACCAGAACAAAAGTATAGAAACAAATGAAATAAGGTTTCAAGGGGAAATAGACTGAAAAGTTAAAAACATTCATAAAGAACTTTTAAGTAAAGCTAATGATAGAAGAAATACAGAGCTGTCAGAAGCAACAGATGGGTGTCTCACACATAGCGAATGTCTCATGGCTACCTTGTGCAAGGAAGAAGACCGACTTACAAGATGAAAAAAAAAAAAAACGCTTTTAGTTTTGAAACGGTCACTCTTGATACGGGAAGAAGTAAAAGAAGAAATAGTAGTGATGTGTGTCAAAAACGTTTCCCATCCAATACTCCTAGGGGCTTATGCAGCTTTTTTATCATGCCACCTTTTTCGCATGCTGCTTGTAGTTTCGATCTTTCATTCATCCACCTAGTTTAGATCATTCCTTTTTCTTCCACTCTGTGGAAACCATCCAAATATTTTCTTTGGAATTCTATTGTTTGGCATTCTTTTAACAAGCTCTGTTTAGTTTTATGAAGGCAACATTGAATTTTCAGCAGTCTTTCCTTAGCAAATCGTTCCTCATTTTTTCCCTAGAAATTCCTGCAGTGCACTGTCAATCACTCCATTCATTGGTCAAAGACATTGGCAGCTGACATAGGCAGTCTGTTCCTGCCCATTTTTCTCCTTTCTTCCTTTGTTCTTTACTGGTTTTAAAGCTCGAGTTATTACAATTTTATGGACACTTAAGCATAAGATGATTGCTGTTATAAAAAACAACTTTTGCTGAACAGCTTAAAAAATGAAAATCCTTCATAATTGCCGTTATAGAAAACTTGGAGTGTTTTGAGTAACATAGGAATATATTTAATAATTTTCATTGCTGTCCTGGAATTTGCTGAGCAGAGTTAAAATTCATACATGCATATATCCTCATATGAGTCCAGTTCTTTTTCAAATCAATAATGATACCTTTTATATTAACCCCTAATGACCGGTGCCAACCAGGCTACACCGGTCGTGGCGAACGGAGTTTACCGAACTGCTACGTTGGGCTTGAGTCTCGCGCGACTCGCAAGGAAACTGTTACAATTGTACTAGACGATCTCAATGAATTTGATAGAATGATCAATTACGCCATGCTAAAATGTGCCCCAAATACTACATTCATACTTAAAAATTTAATTTAATTATTTTGTAATCCAGTATAGCTTGGTCTGTCATCGGCGCCGTTTATTGAACTTGGCACACCTGGGGATACAATAAAAGCAACGCCATACGACAGAGTATGGCAAGAAGAGTAATATTGAGCATGAACCCAATGGTTCCTTGTGTAGTATTGAATAATATTTTATTTATAACACGTTTATGTTTCGAAGTTCTAAATCACAGCAGGGGAAGCTCTAACACTTTCGCTTTCATTACAAACAATATTGAACTATTCCAATCGTAATTTTTAATATATGTTTGTAATTTTCTTCATCATAGCTTTGTAAGATATCGGATCTTTTAGTGCTTTTCTGTGAAGTTCTGCTTAACTATTCAAGTAGTCATCATTACCCCTTCGTTTTATTTCCTCCATTTTCATCTTCAGTTACATTAGTATTACTATAACCTTCCTGAAATTTAATATTTTTCGTCAGTGAAATCTGTTATTGTCTGCGGTTTTTTTTTTTTTTTTTTTGAATAGTGTTTAACGCCCGTTTTTACTACTGAGGCACCGCAGTCGGTGGTGATGATGCATGAGATGAAATCATAAATTGGGAAAGGATTTTTTTTAAAGGAAGGAAACGTTCCAAGCCTAAGTTTAGGGTACCTCCCCGGCATTTGCCAGTTATGAGTACTGAGGAACACTTGGAAAAAACCTCAGTCAGGGAGGACGGTCCTGGCGGGATTCGAACCCCAGATCTCTCACTCATGAGTCCGCGCCTTAACGACCTCGGCCACCCCTGGCGGTTTATTGTCTGCGTGCTTTCATAGACGCACTGTAGTATATATTTTTTTCATCATATTTTGAAGAATTATTTCTAGCTGTTGGTCATTAATGTTTCATGATGTTTGCAAACTTAGATGTAATGCTCATTACAATAATACTTTTCATCTTTCTTCTTCTTTTTCTGATATTTTATTAGTTTTTGATACCTTTCATTTTTGTACAAGTGCCTACATATTTACTGACACTAGTCGGAAAACGTTCCACTGACAGCGCTGTTCCGCTCCGAGTAATTCATCTATTTTTTAAAATGTTACGATAAAATAATTATTACCATTAAATGTCCATTATCACTCAGTGTTGTGTGAACAATGACGGAAAGTTTAATCCTAAAGTCTGCTAAGAATACTAAATTGTTGTATTCCACAACGATTGTTTATGATATGTATGCCTGTACCGAGCCCTTTCGCGCTGTCAGAAGATTTTTTGAAGAGAAATTCTCAGGGAATCAAGTCCCAAGTGGTAATACCCACATACTTTAGACGAAATAAGGATAGCATCCGCATAGACATCAATTTAATTTCTCAAAAAGGAAAGTAGGCAGTCTATTGTTTCTATCACAGGTTTGGAATTGCTACACCAGCCCTCCCCGACTAATGTATCCCGGCTGTCCGTGAGATATGGCTTATCGGTCGATGCAGTCCCCACCCCAATGTCGGTAATCAGATAATTTGATCAGTGCTATTTAATGCGAAAACAAAATATGTACGATTATTTACATTTAAGTAACTCACTGCTCTATTATTTATAAAGCAAAACATTGTTTCTTATGTAATACTAGCATTTCATTCTGTTTTGTTTTCTTCCTTGACCAACTTGATTTATTGGATAGTAGACACTTTTTTTTTTTTTTTTTTGTAAACGACACATAAAACCTAGACCAGCTATTGCACAAATGCAGAACAACACTTTTAGGAACTTGCATCACACGACCAGATGTTCCACGTTATTTATTGGTTAAGTTGTTGCTCCCTCTACCTTGTACCCGAGGTTTTTATTGCAGCAACCGTTCCATAAAACTTTTCCTACCTGGCCTGTTCGCACAAATCAGTTCCCTTTTTTGTGCTTTATTTCCAATATTTACCTACGTATGTAACATTTTTCTGTCACTGATTTAATAAAGTCTTACATCCTTTGTCTTCAGGTGTAACGTTTTGATAATAAATACTTGAAATTTTGTTAAACATAGTGTGCAAAATCTGTAGATCACGAAAGATTTGTCAGACTTTAGGAACAGCAAATACTAAATGAATTAAAACAGCGAGTTCGTGCAATGACCCTTCTTATTTAGAGTTTATATAAAATACTGTCTCTATACAGTAAAAATCCATATAAAATCTAAACATTATTATGAATTCAAACCAAGGACTCTCTTGGTAATGAACAGGTTCATTTTCGTACTTTTCAAGCATTTCTTTCATTAGAATGAACCTTTTCTTGAACCGCGTATAGTATGTTGTTTTTTCTTTCACTATTAGGTGATGTGTTACTCAGTGCTCACGTAATCTAACTACAAACTGCTACCTGCACATGGATTATACTGCTTTGAAGACTGGCTTTTCCCAGTGTGAAACCGCGCTCTGTCGGTCAGTAACGCCTATAACGGCACTGTATAACCTTCAGTTCCCTTTATACACCATTCAACTTACATTAGTGCTGAGTGGCGTTCATTTCAGAAATGTTTACTCCTTACACAGGACTCTCTCTCACTTTTATAGCAGATGCTACAGAGATCATGAAGGAAATCCACAGAAGTTAAGGCATAAAAATTTATGTTACTTCATGAGTAATACAGGATTTTCTGACAGAAGTTCGTTTTGGACCAAAACATTAAAGTTCTCTGAGGTTATCTTTAATTATATCAAATAATATATTCATTCACAGATAACAAAAAGTAGACATGGTGCTAAATACCGAATCAAACATATGAAATTAATTTATCTATAAGCCTTTTGGGACTTCAGCTGAATTTTCGATGAAATACTCCAGATCTATAATATTTAGACGCCTAGCACAAATCAATCAATCACTCCACAAATAATATTTCAGAAGTAATTATCTGGAGTGGTTATTCAATGTTCTTATCTTTGTGCACTTGCCAAAGATCCGAAACTTCCTGCAACGCGTTAAGTTGACACAATACCGGGCTTTCTTTCGCAGACGTGCACTGATGTATTTGGTTGCTCTGTACAGCGATTGTTCGGGGTTAATTCCCATACTGTAGACGGTCTACATCTTGAGCTCGGCAGTAGGACCAAGGGACGTGTCACAAACACGAGCATTGTCCACACTTAGCCAACAATACGCCTGTCAGCACCGGATCATCTTCTCAAGATTCTGCTGGCATGGCATGCGGAAAATTCCGTCCATTCTTTTATTCCGGTGTCGACACCTCGCTATAAGACGGAGGGAAGGATAAAAATGGAGCAGGGGAGAAAATCACGAGTTTAAATAAAGGAGAGGTGATGCCACATGCCGATAACTTTGAATGGGGGTGTTGGAGCAAGGGAAAAGCGATCAACACCTTGAGGACGGAGTGACAAAGGTGTCCTTTGCGTGAGGATTTCGTGGTCTACACGCTTTGCTTCGATCATGCGTGATATTTCAGGCCACCCACTGAGTTCTGTCTTTGTCACCTTGCTTATGTCGCTGTTAGGTAGTTTGAAAATGTTACTACATTTTTAATTATAACGAAAATGATTTTGAAATTTTGCAACCGGACGACATTAATGTTGTTTTTGTTACCTTGACTCGCGTGTTCTCTCAACATCCGGTAGGTTAATTTGTTGACGCCTGCAAAGTAGTTTTTCTGACAATGTATAAGAATGCTAATCCTGGAGGAAGTATTTATGGTTCTTGATATTGAGTCAAGAATCAATTTCCAAAAATATTTGGGCTATACATTAAAAATATAAATGCATTAGTTAATCATAACTTTTACACTGGAAAAGCTTTGGGCAATACTTCTTAGCGCATATGAGCATCTTTTCTGTATTACTCCCCTTTAATAATGATTAGGGCTTGAGTGCCCAATGAAGTTTAATTCCGAGAAACGTCTCTTAATTGTTGATGTACTGTTTCTTGTTTCAAAGCCCCGATATTGAAGTATTGTAATAATTTTTTTAGAACTTTAAAACTTTTTTATTAAACGCATTAAAATAAATAAAATTTATACTTCGATGCCTTAGCGTTATTTCAACTAACAGCTGATTGAAAATGGCTGCTTCTGAGCAGACGGTGGTAGCGTTTATGCATATGCAAAGTGCTGTAACTACTAATTTGCTTGGAGTAATATGAACAAGGATAGCTTTCTTATAATGTAATTAATCTTTTGTCCATTGACGCCGTTCTGTCTACATAGTCACTGATCTTCAGCTCTCTCTACCATAACTTGCCCTTATACGGAGCACGAAAATCAAGTGCAACTACTGCTGCTTGCTGCTGCATGGTTTTTTTTTTTTTTTTTGTTTTGTTTTGTTTTTGTAAAACCTAATGTAACCTATGCGTTGTCCTCCGGAACTTTTAAATATAAATTGATAGGATTGTTAAGCAGGTAAAATACTGTAACAGTGGCAAATCTGCTCATATTGGAATTCGCAATTAATTCATATATACATACTAATGCCAACCACAGGTAAATTCTAGAAACCGGCGAACCCAGCGGTTTTTCGTAAATACAAATTGATAGGGGCGGGTAAAACACTGTAATGTTGGGCAAATCTCCTTTGATTGCAGCAGAAAAAAGTTCGTAAACATAAATTTATAGCGCATTCTGTGCGGGGTACTATTCACGTGAAAGTCTATCATCTAGCTGTCTGTGAAAATCACTACCTTCGGCTCTCTCCGCCGTCGCTCGGGACTTGCAGCAGCAAGAAGTAGGAGTCACATTTGATTTCCGTTCTCCGTTTAAGGATAAATTCTACCATAGAGCCCTACAAAGAGAGCATCTGTATTCTGATTGACTGATTTCTTATATTTAAGTTAGACTTTAGACCCAAAACCTTGGACCTTGCAAACTTCTAAGTTTACGTGATTCATTGTGAATGGTTCCATTACAATACATAGCATCTAGTTTTACGTTTAAGTTTACGTTACGTTTAATTTTCATAATGAATGGGACCTTAAGAGTTATGCACCATCAGAAACGTCACCTCTCGTCACGCGTGCTTCCAGTTATTTCAATATCAAACAATGTACCATTTGAGGTAAACAATTCGGCAGACACTCTCCATCAGCAATAATAGTAATTTAATTTAAGCGTTTGTTGCCGAATGATATGTTAATAAAGCTTAGCGTGAATTCTGAAGGCATTGCTTTGTTTCGTCTATACCTAGATTAAATTCTATATATTTTTCTTTGACATCGTTGAAATATAAAATCGATTAAAAGATGGATACAACAACACCAAGTATTTATTTCAGCCAACTATGTTTTCAAAACATATAAAGACCGCCACGGGTGGCCGAGGTCGTTAAGGCGCGGACTCGTGAGTGGGAGGTCTGGGGTTCGATCCCGCCAGGATCTTCCTCCCTGACAGGTTTTTTCCAGGTTTTCCTCATTCTTCATAAATGGCAAATGTCGGGTAGGTACCCTAACTTAGGCCTGGAACGTCCCCCCCCCAAAAAAAAAATCCTTTCCCAATATATCATTTCATTTATCATCACTGTTCACCGCCTGTGGTGCCTCAGTAGTAAAAACGGGCGTTAAACACCATTAAAAAAAAGAAACAAATAAAGAGTCATTAGTTTGTTGGCAATTAAAAAAAATCAGGAGGAACGATTTTAATTGATATGCGCGATACTAGATATTTATATTAAATTCTTCTCTTTTTTTCCTCCATTGTAGTCGTAAATATTCAGCCAAAATGTATGAGTATTAATTGTTCTAGATTATAAGTTTCTGAAAGCTTGAAATCTCTATTCAGCGCTAAAATGGTGCACCCTGGGTTTGTGCTGCCGCAAGTCACTGAATTAGAAGCGTGCAGAACCTAGAATTTGACCTTGTAATAGTAGATAATTGTATCTTACGAACTTCTGCGTAAATGTGCAGTTTTATTTCCGAAGACGAGCTAAATAGGCGCGCTCGTTTTGGCATTTTAATACTTAAGAAATGCTGGAATGATTCGAACGCGTTAGACAATGGCCACGCGGGCCCAAAACAAACAAATGCAGTCGCGCTGAACAAAGACAATGCTAGGTGTCAGCGTGCCATTAATAACACAGCAAGAAGGGCAAAGCTCTTTCCCACAGCTGCTATCAACTTGACGGGACAAAGGGCACAGCCCGTGTCATCCGCGCCGATTATATTAACAAACTTGGCTCTCCCCACACTGTATAATGCGTCACCACAACTCAGTTTGCTGTTGCTGCTACAGTGATTCCCCTCTCACATGTGAAAAGAAGGTCCTGGGCAGGTATGCCTTCCTCATACCCGTTCTTTACGACGTATTTCTTTTTGTTCGTTAGCAAATGGAAGTATGTTACGGATAGCCAGAAACCCGATACTAACTTTTGGATTTAGATATATCGACTATCACATCTATTATTATTATTATTATTATTATTATTATTATTATTATTATTATTATTAATATTATTATTATTTTCTTTCATCTTAATTCTTAATTTCCCTTTTTACCATCAGAAGGTATATTATTATTATTATTATTATTATTATTATTATTATTATTTGCACCGTGCTTCTATGATTTGATAACAACATCCTCTCATCTCATAATGTGGCAAGCCTTCACTTTAGGAAGGTGCTGGAGGAAAATCCCGGATGCGGCCATGAAAAAATGAGTCGGCTGCTGGAGGAAAATCCCGGATGCGGCCATGAAAAAATGAGTCGGCAATACGAGAGAAGAATAGTAAAAGCTTAACAAGGTGATATAATAACTATTTGAGCGTAATTCTTGTACATAACACGCGCAAAAGAATTTTAAAATCAAAATCATAGAGCGTAAGAAACGGCATGTTAATATAGTTAGGGGGAGAGAACTTAGAGCAGTAATGATGCGCTAATATTTAATGAATTACTTTACAATTTGCCCTAGCCGTGCACATTTCCTGACATTAAACGCCCCTTTAGCGAATCTGATGGTTAAATACTAAAAATTTTGCTAATGCGCAATACCTGGATCACTGGGTAGTCATTGCGAAGAAGCTCCAAACAACACTTCTAGTATTTGGAGCTTCTGTTTGCGTCTTACCGAAGTGAAGGTGTGGCTGGTGTGCTAAGCAGATTGCATGACCATCCAGCCTTAATTCTCTTACTAAACGAAACGTTACAGCCAATAAGCAAACACGCTAAAATCAGACTATGTATGCTAATAGCTAAGGTAAGGGAGAAGAAACAACACTCGATCCCGGACAAGAGGATCTGCGCAAGAACGGCACACTTTTAATCTTTATATAACTAATATTTACGTACTTAAAATGATAAATATATACTTATGATCATTTATGGGCTCATTTGTCTTTGAAATGTGTCACGTCACAGTACGGCTGTATACTGGGTGTTTCAAAAGCGATGGTCAACACTTTAAACGTGAGAAGTAAAAAGAAGAAGCAAAACATCCTGGTAAACAATGTTTGCTAGTTTATATTTTCATTCGTCACTACGGGAGCACTAGATCCGAAAAAAACTGCAAAGGCAGGTTTATTAATTATAGGCCATTGAATGTTTAGTTTCAGTTTCAGAACATAAAATTTTCACTCAACATGATAGACAATTGTATATTTTTGTTGTCTTCCATCAAGGCGACCCATTTTATCCCCAGGGCCTTGGTGGGATTTGTGACGGAGTATCGGCGCCTGGATAGGGGGTTTCCGGGTCCTGCTATTCATTCCGCCATTGCTCCATCATCTAGCATAATGTAAACCACCGGCTCTCGGTAGCAACATTTAAATCAGTTTCTACCCTCTGCCGCGCCAGTGCCGAACGCCGGTGAATAGTGGATGCCAAATAGGAAAATGTGTATACATATTTTCTAAATGGTTTATGGACTATTGTTTTACTGCAACATTTTAAATTTTTTACGTTTATATTTCTCATCTTCAAATTAGTGACAATCACTTTTGAAACACCCTGCCAGTTCGTTTGCACTCAGTCAATTCCTTGCATCTGACCAAACGAAGACCACCGCAGACTTAAGAATTTTTTTTTAAACTTTCACCTATGATATAATGTTTTAAATTCATTACCTTTAGTAATACTAGAAGAGTCAAAAAGAACCCGAACAATTGTAAATACTTTCATTACAAAGGAAGTACATAGAACCTTACGAGGGCAGGTCCTTCAGTTTCCGGCCTAACCATTTTCTAAAGACAAAAAAGATATTTCATTTTTCAATATAGTTACCCTTTATTGCAATACACTTCTCACATATTTTAATTAACATTTCAACCCCCTTACCCCAAATAGTCTGAAGCCTTGTCTGCAAAAGGGGCATAAACAGCATCCATCACTTCTTCGTCACACTTAAATTTCCTTCCTGGAAGGTTCTTCTTGAGATTTGAGAAGAGGAAATAGTCACTGAGAACTAGATCTGGGCTGTAGGGTGGATGGTCGATCTCCTTGAAGCCACATTTCTTCACAGCTTCCTTTGCAACAAGAGCTGTGTGTACAGGCGCGTGGTCGTGAAGAAGACGCACATTACCACTCAGCTTTCCTCGTCTTTTCTCTTTGATGCAAGCACGTAGTCTGTGCAGTAGGCCAGCATAGTACTCCCTTTTACTGTGGTGTTCCTCTCCTTGAAATCAATGAAAAGTATTCCTTCACAGTCCCGAAAGATTGTGGTCATGATCTTCTTGGTTGACTGAGTGACCTTGGTCTTTAGAGGCGGTGCTTCCCCAGGTTTACGCCACCCCATTGATTCTCTTTTGGACAAGAGATCATAGTAGAGGACCATAGTTTCATATACTGTAACAATGGTTTGCAGTACTTCTCTGTCGTTGGCACGGCAGAGCTCTAAATATGAATTAGCGGAGAATGGTGACATAAATCTGATTATTGACAGTACAACCTTTAGGAATGAATTCGAAAATTAGGATAATAGTCATAATCAATGAACTACTACTCCTGTGCTGCCGCAGTCTGTCACATACGCCCAGGAACGTACACTGTACTTCACAAATACAAAGCAGGGCAGTTGTCTCATTAGCACTGTGGGGCAGGCAAAGTTCGGTTTCTTTTACATTCTACTAGCAAGCAAAAAATTGCTGTTTTAAGTGTCTAGGAAATTACATTAAACGAATGTAACTGCACAGATTGGCCTAAGGATTTAGAACTTTAATATAAAACGTACATTTACACATAAACGTAAAAAAACGGAAATAAAAATGGTGTTCAGATGTTATAAAATGGAAATAATGAATGTTACACCCAAAACAGACAACATTTGTATAACTAGGTATCCCTGTTCAAAGGCTAGGAAGGATACACAGTTATCCGAAATAATGCTGCTTTCAGTATTTAATTTTATTTTATATAATACCACACAAACCTTCCTTCTATGCACTCGGTTTTTAACATTTTCTGACATTGCATGCCATGCTACCTGTATTTCCTCTCTGTCGCTTGCGAACTGGGAAGCCGTTCACGTGGAAATTTAAATTACGTTATCTCGCCGGTGCAGAGCGGTGCCGAACATAGGAGACTAAAACTGCTACACACCTGCGCAAACGCACACTAAATCACCTTTCGATTCCACCTTCACGCAAAATGAAAGAGCCCATTGTGAAGGGTTAAACCGCCAGCAAATGCCCAAAACTAATTCAGAGGATTTCTGCGAGTGTCACGTGAGGTTCGAGCCCCGGGCGGGGGCCGGCTGTAATGAATGGCCGCCCCGTCGTGTTGACAGGAGCGCAACATAATTTTGGCCGGGTGACTTATGTGACGCGGTGACAATGACGCCATACAATGGCGCTAGGTGCACAATATGGACACCGCCGTGCACCTGACAGCGTGATTCATCACACAATTACCTACCTACCTACCTTCTTACGTCTATGGTAAAATTTCACGTTTTTAGTCATTACTGGGGAGAATAGTTAACTCGTAAATTACGTTTAATGAGCATCCAGGACTTTCAAACGTTTATTTCTTCCTTTTACTGCTTGAATCTTGCGCAAAGCCTGGGAAACTTCACCTAGTTTTCCATCCTGTTTGAGTTTTTAAAAAGTTTGTCCTACTTTTGCTTTGTTTTTGAAACATTCCTATGATATTTTATTTATTTATTTATATCTGACTCCCTTCCTTTCAGCGCTTGCTTGCTCTTTGCTTTGCTTTTTGTTTCTTTAACGCTTTTGTTCATTTTGACAGCTCCTTTTCGCTGTTTTCTATTTTTCTTTGCTTGTTGTTTACCTATTATCTATATTAATTTTATGGAATCTTATGGAAAGTTTGAGAAACTGCCTAGTTCTCTACCATATTTGATATTTTGGAAATTTTATTTTCTTCCTTTGTGTGTCGCGCCTTCTTTTTTTTTGCTTTTAAGATCCTCCTGTTGTGCATTACATGTGTTCCTTCCTTTTCGCTCTTATCTACTCTATCATTTGTTTCTGTTACTTTAACACTTATGTTCCTTTATACCCGTTCTTTTCTCTGTTTTCCTTAATCTTTTCTTTCTTTTCCTCTTAGCTTTTTTATTGCCTATTATTCTCTTGAATCTGCGAAAGTTAGCGAACCTTGTAGATCCCATTTTGTTTTGACATTCTAGAAAGTTTATTTCCATCTTTAATTTCTGGCCTCGCTTTGCTTTTAAAATCCTCCTGTTTCCTGTGCCGCCTCTGTTTAACCCTTATTTACTTTTTGCTTTTGTTTTTGGTTCTTTAGTACTTCTCTTCCTTTTGTACCATCCTTTTCTGTTTTCCTTTTCTCTTCCTTTCTCTCTTAGGTTAATTATTATCTATTATATGTATTTTCTTCCTTCTCATTGCCAAATTGCTTTTTAAGCTCTTATATTCCATGTTCTAATCTTTCTATTCTGTCTTCCTTTAATTTTCTCATTTTTTTTTTTTTTTCGCTATTCTAATATTTTCCTCTTGTGGTATTTATGTCCCCCTTTCTTTTTTATTAATTCTGCTATTATATCTGACATTTGTTATTTCTTTTTTCTTTCTCCACTTCTTTTTATTTTCTTAAAAACCAGCGCTATTTGTTCGTAATCATCATTAGGATAAAAGACAACCAAATCTTATTTTGCACTCTCATTTCGAAGGGTGCTCGCAAATTGAAACGTCTGGTGTTATTTTGAAGCAGGTACATATGGGAAAGAGAGGCAGTGCGCACGTATGTCTCACTCCATCTCATTCTTACAGCTTCTCTGTTGCACAGTAACGGTCCCGAATACCAAGAAACAACTCTACAGAGTTCAGAAATATTTTGCAGGTATTTCCGTGCTTGCGGTTGTAACAGCGACATTTTGTCTTAGCCGCGAGGACGGTTTCTTTCTGTTTTTGTAGTAGCCGGCCCCCTCATTATGACGTGGTGTAATTTATTACTTGGCAAAAGCGTGGCCTCGCGTTGTGAACAAGGTGATTAATTTCTGGAGCGCAGGGCTATCCATCAGCCCTCCCTCCTCACCCCTTTCCTTGCCCAGGCCTCCTTATTATTCTCTTTTCACTTTCCCCGTACTACGTATATCCTTTCCTTTCCTTTCTTCTCCACGTCAGAGGATCCCTACCCGACACCACTTTTATTTCTCCGTTCGCTTGAGCGTTAAGAAATTTTTGCATAATCATCACTACCTTGTCTTGTCTGAAATAATTGATGGTTTGACTCGGTAATCGACACACATACATATGCGCTATTCATCTTCACGCCGAATATGTCACGTTGAAATGTAGGAACATTACGTTCCAGAAGAGTCTTTCATCCTTTATCCCTTTTTAGCTCCCCCCCCCCTCTTCTTTCTCTGTGTGCTTGCTACTCTCGAGTTAAGTTGACCATTGCCCAAGAAAGTGCTCTTATCACGGAACTGTACTTACCACATACCTCAATCTCAACAGGTTCCTTGTGTCTCGACACGCTGGAAGG
Source organism: Metallyticus violacea (assembly GCA_030762175.1). Taxonomy (NCBI): domain Eukaryota; kingdom Metazoa; phylum Arthropoda; class Insecta; order Mantodea; family Metallyticidae; genus Metallyticus; species Metallyticus violacea. The sequence continues at coordinate 75,100,161 of CM060836.1, forward strand.
AATGATGAAAATATCAACGTGGGGTGACTCATGCAGTAGTGCTAGGAGTTCCGAGATTCAAAGCCCTTGCTGCCGGTCATCCTGACCCCGTGTTCTCCCTTGAACACTCCAGTGTACTCCTATGAATATTTTCTTTCGATGAATTTTCATAGTTCTGGTTGCAGAGTAGAAGGAACGATAGGTGACCTACCCAGTCGGCTTCTTGTTTCAAGCAGAAGTTGTCATGAACTGCCTGACCCATCTCGTAATCACCTACGGTTCGTACTCCATAAACATGGCAACAGTAAGAGCTGCTTTAGAGCAAAGTCCAACGCGGTCAAACTGTCGGCATTCGCGAGCCCTTAACATATCGGATAGTAGTGTGCGTCGGATAAATGCCGACGAACTGATCGCGTTGGACTTTGCGTTACAGCAGCCCTTACTGTTCCCATGTTTATAGAGTGCGAACCTTAGGTGACTACCAGGTGGCTTCTTGTTTATTGCCGAAACAAAAACTGTATTCTTACGAAACAATCACCACATTTGAAAAAAGTTTTAATTGCAAACGCACCATGTTCATTCAACCTGCACCCCATACTAACTGCCAAGTAGTACTGTGCAGCGGAGCGAGCGGCCAAGGTCATGTAATATGGCGTATAGAAAATGCTTTGAACTGCACTGCGCAAAGATGCAAACATTATCTCTCTAACAAGCCGTGACCAATAATAGCGCACGATTTAAATTGGGTCATCGTTTCTGCCGCAACCTGTATAATAAAAGAAATTTTTGTTTTCAGAATTATTCATTACAACATGACATTAATTTTAATTTTGTTTAATTGACATCCATTATAATGTTGGTACAGAAAAGAATAAAGTCGTGTATGTTATATAATTATTGCATTCGTAAAAATTACGAAAAACGTATCGTTCGTTTCTTAAATATTTATTCGTACAATAAAGTATAATCTTATAAACCAATTACTTTTTTTCTGTCACGTTTATTCGTGATTACGGTGATCGAAAATAATTGGTAATGCAATTCCATGCTTTTTGGTTGTCAGTGAATTTAAATAAACTACAATAAGCTATTATGCTTATAGGCAATGTAATTATTCTCGATTTATCTAATTAGTACTTCATTAATTAGAGCTCTTTTAATTTCTTATAGTCATAAAACGATCAACTATTGCCTAAAATAGTTCACAATAGAATGTCTTGTGTACTAGAATAACTTGTTATTAAAAGTTTAATTCCTGTTACTTCATAATTTTTTTATTTGTTTTATTTACAGACGCTCTTTAACATCTTAGGTCATCAGCGTCCCATTCAATTCAGGGCGTGAAACGGCCGACAAATTTTGCTCAGAGGCCTCTTCTTTCAGGCTTGAGGTTCTTTATCGTGCCGTAAATGTAATACATGGGACCCAAGGCTTTGTTTCCCTTACGAAGCAAGCCATATTTAGGATTTTTACGTACCAAAAATCCATCGGTCCTGGCCGGGATCGAACCCGCGTTCTTGGATGGGTGGTATGTCTTTAAATTTGTAGATTGTGATAATGCTAAACTAAAATGTTATGCACCTACATAGGTGACAAATGCCAGGCATTTATCACGTATTCAGGTCTTTCCAAATATTTCACCTCATATAGTTCCGCTAGTTCCGATGCTACAGGGAAGAAAACGGACTTAAAACGCTTAAACAAACAACGACCTTGATGGTTATTAACAATAAGTTTATTTCCATCAACAAGAAGACTTAAATCTAATACAAATTTTAACTCTATTTGACTTTACTATCAATTTCTATATGACTTTCAGAATAATTCCTTACCGCTTGCATGATATTTTGCATCACGGCAGCTGGATATGCCGCTCCTGCATTCTGGCATTGCTGCAACTGTGTGTAAATTCTTCTGGACTGTTTTTTTTTTTTTTTGTTTTTTTTTTTTGTTTTTTTTTGTTTTTTTGTTTTTTGTTTTTTGTTTTTTGTTTTTTTGTTTTTTGTTTTTGTTTTTTTTTTTTGAGAACTGGTAACAGTTTTTGCCATTACTAATCCCGGTCAAGTCAAGCGGTCTAGGTAAAGTTTTTTTCGGAGGTTTTCCTTACTTTGAGAGGGGGAATGCCAGATAGCTTTAAGGCGCCAAGGAATCCGAGCTCATTTGCACTATTTCGTTTCATTCATCCCTACAGACTTACACCAACCGCCACGGGTGGCCGAGGTCGTTAAGTCTCGGATTCGTGAGCGGGAGGTCTGGGTTCGAATACCGCCAGGACCGTCCTTCCTGACTGAGGTTTTTTCCAGGTTTTCCTCAGTCCTCATAAATGGCCAATGCCGGGGAGGTACCCTAAACTTAACTAAACTAAACCTGGAACGATTCCTTCCTTAAAAATAAATCCTTTCCCAATGTATCATTTCATGTCATGTATCATCAGTGTCCATCACCTGTGGTGCCTCTGTAGCAAAAACGGGCGTTAAACACTATTCATTTCATTCATTACAGACTTACATCTATAGTATTCAGTCTCCAAGCTATAGACGTCGCGAGAAGACCAATGCCGTCAAAGCGACAATAAATAAAACTTAGAAAAATCTTATCATACACCAAATCTAGAAATTTCGTCCTCTCTCAGCTAAGTACGCGTTGTACCTGATAAACACATTCCAATTGACACGATTTAGTTCGAATGTTTCTGATTTCATTTCGTATGTTTTCCTTGAGTTCATCCAATATGTGAGGGTATATATTATACACTTTGTCCTTCAGACTATCTAACGAATAAAAAGGAGAGACTGTTATATCTGGGTGAGTGCAATAAATTAGCACTAATCACTTTATCTCCAAACACTTCCTTAAAGTACCAGTTGACGCTTGTAATCTATGAGCAGTGGCAGAATCTTGTTGAAAACCACCCATAGGCTTTCTCTTCTTCCTTCAGCTGATTGATAAATGGGGTCAGAATGTACTTTCGGCACCTCTCTGCATTACTGTAAGCTGGTGAAAAAATCGATCGATGATGCGTTTTGCGCTAATTTCCCCTCAAAATAGGACGTTTCTTGTATATAGTTTAGATTTAAGAGCAGCAATAGCGAGTGTGGAGTGTTCACACGACCATTTTGGGAAACCACGCCTCGTCTGAAAAGAACACAAGCTGTGGATCGAGTAACTCTTCAATTACTGATGAAAGAAACCACTCACAATAAAGCACACATGCTACGGGATCACCTTGTTGTAGACAATGGACATATATAAGGCTTTTCTTTTAACTATTTTTGCTATATGTGTAGAAGACACGGAAACCTTAACTTGTGCTAATTTTGGTAGTGATTTGCATTAATTTGGCCTAACTTGTCTTATGTTACAAAGGCATGTCTTCGCGTGTATTTCGTATTTTGTACTGAACTGCTGGGAGTTCAAGAACAGGTAAAGCCCATGAGTGAGGAGGGGAGGCAGCCTTTGCAGATACCAAATCCCCATGCTAGCGGTTAGGTCATATTCTGGAACCACGATAAATGTGAAATTGTAATTTCCTACTTCAATGCATCAAATCCCCGACGTGAGTGATTCTGAGTTTATTTTCTCTTGCTTTTGTATGTACTTGTTCAAACTTTTGGAACCTTCCTGTGTTGATGTTAATGAACCATCATATTTGAAGCATTTCTGGTAAAAACAAACACCCCCGAACAATTATTTCTCTACATTTGCCCCTACTGAATACCTTTAGAGCACGTTCTCGGCTTATAAATGCCACTTCAGGCATTTGAGTGGCGCCAGATTTACCGAAATCAATTTCATTAGTTTTCTTAAAAATGCACAGCTTTAACCACCACAGTGATTATCGCTTATTTCATGCACTGTAGATGATTCAATTACTTTTGGAACAACAAACCCGGCGTGCAATCAGACTTAATAACTTGGGAAATCAGGCACACCATTGTGGCAGTGTTGGCATTGATCGTGGTGTTATAATTTGTGCTTCCCTTCCTCCCTCTCTCCCTTCCTCCTTCCTTCCTTCCTTCCCGTATATGTATTTGATTAGAGAAGGCGAAATGAACGCATATTTGGTTAGTAAAGCGAGGAAAACCCGTGCACAAAACAAAGACCGCGCGCGCGTGGTGTTTGAACAACATGATGACGTGAACATATGGCAACATCGCCTTCAGCAGCATTGGAGGGGGAGGGAGTTCTCACCCCTCCACCTCCCCTCCACCTCCTACTCCTCCTCCTCGTCGTCATCATCAATTCGATAGTCCCCACACAGGACAATAATCCGTGATATTGAATTTTCCACGCGGGCGCCTTTCCCTTGACTACGGGATTTCGGGGGGCCCCGCAATACACTTTGGGTCCTGCAGGTTCTGCATCCTGCCCCTGGTGTGCAAGCAGCCTGGCGTGACACTGCATCAACTGGCAACAATAACATTACAAGCTGCAGATTTTCGCTTAATTTGTAGTTGCTTAGATCTTGGGTACATAGCGGATGGGTGGTAGGAACCGTGTACACAGGTTCCAAAGTCTTTTTTAGCTTTGTGTTTCAAATTACCTCTCAAGAATTGTTTCCAAGATTTTCTTGAATATGATTGATCAATGCTAGACTTTAATAACGGTTCCATAAGAGTTACGGGTTCTGGAGAGGTTAACTTTGACAACTCTCGGCTTTCTAGACCGGATGTGCTATTTATCACATCAAGTAATCTTCACAACTGACGAGCTCAGAATTTTTTGCTTAGTAAAATATACACAATTTGTAATCTAAATGCATGGAATCGGACTGGAGGGAGAGGGGGGGTATTAAAGTAATTTTGTTCATTTTTTTACTTATGTAAACAGTATCTTTAGCAGTACAATTTCTCTTTTTCATAAATTAATAATAATTAACTTTTTAATAAAGGAGAGAGGAAAACAATTGAATTTTTATGCGCGCCAAAACAAGTTATGCGAGTTATTTTTTTATCATTCTGACAAATATTCTGAGAAATAAATTGCACAAAAGATTTAACAGTTTTTTTTTCGAAGAAAATACATTAACACAAAAAGGGTTAAATGGGGCAATAAATCAGTAATTTCACTTTTGGTGCAGGTTGCGAAAAACTCAGATGAATGATATATTGGGAAAGGGTTTATTTGAGGAAGAAAACGTTCCAGGTCTAAGCTTAGGGAACCTCTCTGGCATTTGCCATTTATAAGGACTGAGTAAAACCTGAAAAAACCTCAGTCAGGGAGGACAGTCCTAGAGGGAATCGAAACCAAACCTCCCGCTCACCACGAATCCGCGCCTTAACGACCTCGGCCACCCGTGGCGGTTTATTAAATTAAATAATATTTGCAGTAATATATATTACGTATATATTATGAAAGAAGACTATAACAATGAACATAAATGAGGACATTTTTATACAAATGATTATCATTTGTTTTCCGGCTCAAATAACCCACAGTGGTTTCCATTAGGCGCGGAGCTCAAGAGCAAAGGAATGGTTTAGGCTGGTAGGAACGAATTTTGGTATTTTAGCCGTGCCTACGTCCCAGTGGAAGCACCTACTGGAGGAAGGGATACGGTGAGGAAATACCGGGCAGCGAAGCCCCCTCCCCTCCAAGGAGTATGAACCTCTTAGAAGGGCTACTTGTATGTCAGACGAGGGGAAGAAACAGAAATTTTACAAAATGCAAGCCACCGCGACACCACACCAGCACCAGCCCATTCTGTAACAAAACAAACGGAATGAAATTAGATTAAATGAAGAGCGGAAATTAGTGGAAAGGAAAGGTCTATCTCAGCATTCCCCTAAGCGTCCAGGAGAAATCACTGAAAACTCAAGGCTAGCCCTAAGGAACCCCGGACAACATAAGAAAAGAAATAAAAATAATTAAGTTCGTGCATTACTTTCCATGAAAAGCTTATCGCTGAAGAAGCTACGGGTGACAACTTTCGTATATATAAACGAAATCTTGAAAGTAGACGTGGTATGAAGTTATCCGTGACCGAACTCCATCAAGAAGCGGGCACACAGCATTACTCAGCAAAACGCTGGAACCTAACCTAACTTAATCAAAACTAGAGACAGGTCCAGTTTAGGCTAACAGGCGGTTAAACGTCGTGTTGCGCCTCCCCTCCGAGACCCGCGCTTTCCTTCGATTTTAATTCCCATCAAAGGCCGTGATTTGATACCGCCAGGGACACGTCCCACGGGAACTTGCTGCAGGAGGGGAATTGGGAATTGACTTTGTGATTGGATTTGACAGACGGTGACCGAGGATTGACTCTACTCACCCCAGCTCACACGCCCCTCGCTCCAACCCTCGTCTTCACAAAATATTTACCCCTTCAGCTCGAGGACTAGGGAACCGGGCTTTCAGTTCGCAAGCGTTTCTTTTTAGCTGAGATACTCTTCTTAATGCTGACCGGTGTTTTGAAGAAGTTGCATTATGTCCTATATTTACAAGAATTTGAAGCATTCTAAGTACTGATGCACTCCTAAACAAATTAATGTAATTATGTTTTGTTTACGTGCGTTACACCATCTTTACGAAATACGGGTTCTTAATAAAACAGAGTGTTCAAAATTTTTTACAGATGTCCAAAGATTATAAACATAAGTCGGGAATTATGAGACAATTATTATAACCAAAATACGATTAATATGATCCAAGACTGAATAGAGTTATAAAATGGAGTATACGAAGGCAGGTCCATAAGTTTCCGGCCTCGTCGATAAGGATTAAGGCCTTCGCAAAAGCCTTATCTGGTGTCATATCTTATCTGTTAAGTAAATAATTGCATTTGTAACTGATTAGTTATTCAGATATAGTTGCATATAGAAGGCTATGTGTACAAGATTATGACAGGTTCAAAATGGAGTGTCGAGCTGTTATTAAGTTCTTCACAAAAGAATGACTTACTCCAAATGAAATTAAATAGCGATTGGGCGGTGTATATGGGGAAGCATCCCCCTTCATATTCTACCGTAAAAGAATGGGCCAGACTTTTTCGAATGGATCGGGAAAGCATTGAAGACGAAGAGCGTGCAGGTCGGCCCTTGGAGGTGCTCACTCCTGAAAACATCGCTCTTGTGGAAGGAGAAATTATGCAAGCCAGGCCGTTCAAAAATACGAAATAGCAGCAAGGTTGGGCCTTTCTAAAACAACATTCCTTAGAATCATTTATGAACATTTAAATATGAATTCTGAATTCTGCATTCTGAATATGAATTCTGCACAAGGCATTGTGACCCCTTGTCCCAAAGAGAGCCAATGGAGTGCCTCGCCTCTAAAGGCCAAGTCACTCAGTCAACCAATAATATCATGGCCACAATCTTTTTGGACTGGACTCTTCATTTAAGGACTTCAAGTAAATGGGGAGTACTGTGCTGACTTACTGCACAGACTACGTGCTTCCATCAAAGAGAAAAGGCGGGGAAAGCTGAGTGTGTGGTGTGCGCCTTCTTCACGACAACGCGCCCGTGTACACAGCTCTTGTTGCAAAGGAAGTTGTGAAGAAATGTGGCTTCCAGGAGATCGGCCATCCACCCTACATCCCAGCTCTAGCTCCCAGTGACTATTTCCTCTTCTCATAACTTAAAAGGACCTTCGAGGAAGGAAATTTAAGTGTGACGAAGAAGTGATGGATGCTGTTTATGCCTATTTTGCAGACAATACTTCAGACTATTTGGGGTAGAAATTGAAATGTTAATTCAAAGATGTGAGAAGTGTATTGCAATAAAGGGTAACTATATTGAAAAGTGAAGTATAGTTTTTGTCTTTATTATACACAGAAAATGGTTAGACCGTAAACTTATGGACCTACCCTCGTGCATGCGAGTTGTTGGAAATATAGCGAACCTTGTGAGACTATTTACTGCTTCTCTAGTTCTTGTTATTTTAATTACACTGTTTCAAGAGTTACTTATATATATATATATATATATATATATATATACATGTCTTCTGTATTTAAAGAATAACAAGCTGTTCATATTTTGTATTATTTGTGTGACTGTTTCAATATTTTATTTCTGCTGCTCCAAATGGTAAGATTCTAAGGCTTATATTTATAAGATTATGAAACTAAAGCTATATAATGCATCTAATTTAATTCTAAAATGTACCTAAATGTGATCTATCAGGCATCCAATTATCTGATGACGAACGCGACCTGTTTGCTCAATCCAGCACGTGTACAAGCGGGCGCAATTTACAAACTGATATGTTGATTTTTAGTCTCACATAGCTTATTATTGCTGCAATAGTGAAAGAAACAACAAATATCTGGCTGCAGTAGGTAAAAACTCTGCTAAGAATACTAAAAGACCTATACTAGGCTTAATTATTCTGTTCTAGAACAATATGTTTTGAGGCAGATGAATTAGAACTTATTAGGCTGTTGCTCTAGTGTTTCTATCACTGACTTACGTATGTTATCCACCTTCATGAATCAAGCGTACCCTGGCTGGCCCGAGAGATTGCTTATCGGCCACTTTCTGTTGCCGCAACGGACATCAGATAATTAGAGGACCCAATACTTAACTCAGAGCTGTTATTTACACCTTGGTTAGATAGAGCTCTTAATCCAAAACTCTTTTAATCCTGCAGGTGTTAAAACATTTGGGTTCGATTAATAAATTGCATCTGGTGACCACCTTTGCCAAGTAATTTTAAGCTTTATGTACCACGGGCTCATTTACATACTCATTTCATTAAACATTCATTAATGCCTCTTTAGATTAGATCTGCTATGAGGAGCATAATGCAGTAACAAAAACATTAAAAAAAAACTATCTAGTCATGTCCATAGAAAGACGTTTTAAATGACCACGACTCTGGTGGAAAGATATTTTTATTTCTGTTAAAAATATTTTGTAACCTTAATGGTTTACAGTTCCCTTTATATGTGTCTTCTATTTATAACTGACATCTTTAAAAATTATTGCTAATTTTCAGTTTTAGAATCTGAGAAAAAACTACATGGAAATTAATTTTAAATTTTTCGCAAATTTGGATTAAACTTTCAACCCTGTTCGTTTATTAATAATATAAAATTTAAACATTTATTCAACTTTTAGTAAAAATAGACGTGCTTTGCAAATATTATTGTTACTTTCGTTAAGTGATAACTTTAACAAATTATCGTAATCTTCTGAAAATTAATAAAATTTTGTATTACCTGCAAGTGTTAAAATATAAACTACCTATATTAGTAAGAGAATAGCTCAATTTCCAGGAGAAATAATATTTCTAATTATTCTGGTATTTGTCATAAAAATAAAAAACTCCAAACTCAAATATTACTAACGTACATTTTAATTTAAGAAATTAATGTTAAACATGATAATAAATAAATTCACGAATATATCTTTTTCATGTTATGGTTACATATGATCAGACAATAAGAACACGAAAAAAAATGCAATTTTAACATCTTGTTTTAAATATATTGAAACTCCTTAGTGTCAGGATATGTATTGCTCTTATAGAAAGAAATTTCATCAGACTGGATGAGTTTTATCTCGTTTTCTGAACGTTCTAAGTATTTGTAATGACTCCCGGAGACTATCTAGTGATGATATTTGGAGTTCCACTACATAAAATGTACAGTGAATGAACATCAATAAATGCGGAGATAGCTGAAATATTTCCTCTCGGATCTCATCTGTAGCAAGTACCCTCTAGCAGCTGCAACCCTGTATTTTTTTTTTCTGGCTCCCCATTCTCGTTAGACAGTATTGTGGATGTCACACCGGGTCAAACACAGTTGTCACTAAGTGCGTTACGCAACATTGGACTAGTGAGTATTCCTCAGAGGCAGCGAATTTAATAATGACTGCAGACATGACGTCACTGTGGTGCAGTTCCAAATTTACACACTGAATAGTTCATCAGAAGCTTCAGAATTTTTTTTTTTTATATAATTGATAATCTTAGTTTAGAATGCGTTGATTGGTTCTTGACATCTCATGGAACAAACTCACTTTTGACCATTTTCTACAATGCATCAGAAAGTGTGTCTTATTTTTCACTATATTTTCTGTATTAATATGACCCCTTTGAGGCTTACTGTTGCTTCAAGTTGGTGCCCTCATGACTTCCACCATTGCTTGATTATTCTCAAGGTATATCAGTTGACTGAAAGATAATAAGTTACAATACAACCAAATATTTTCGTTCTCCAAAATCTCACACACAACATTGATTAGCTCTATTTAACACAACTATTTTCTTTGTTTCCTGATGTAACGGGACTGTCTGAGGTTAATGAAGAGCTTTTCGGTACTATTTTGATTGCTGATATGTCTTGCCTCTTATTTTAAAATGGTAAATAGTACTGTATTCTTTGCTACTAATATGATGATTTTTAATAAAGACTGATCATAATTTTTTGACAACATGCCTTTATTCATTACTTTTAGTGATATTTCTCAAAGTAGTCCCCGTTGAATGCAATGCATCTGTCCCAGCGTTTCTGCCAGCCTTCAAAGACTTGCTGGAAACCATTTTTTTTACATGTCCTTCAGAATCGCCTCCACAGTGGAAAATGCTTTCTACGAATGTGGGGAAAAAGGAAAGATTTGATAACAGGGAAAGTGAGAAACATACTTCACATTGATATTTGTGAGATATTAAGCACCAACGCTTGCGATGTGCGGCCGTGCATTATCCTGATGCAGCATCCAGTTTTCAGAACATCTCTGTACAGTTAAGTTGTGTGTGCAAGTACGACATGTTAGTAGACCATTGTTTGAATATCGAGAAACGAGAGGCAACCACTTCTGTTATTTTGCTTTTGGTATTGATGAAGATTTCAACCCGGAACTTTGCTGTTAACTCTCAGGATCGAAATGAAGTAGCAAAGTTTTATCAGCAGTAATTATTTTTGAAAGAAACTCCGTAATATCGTAATATCGTCTTCAACTACAACTTGTTCGGTAATCCGCAGTCTTGGAGCCCACGTCTGAAAGTGTTCTTAGTGATCCTCTCTCACAATGCCAGCAGCGGTGTTAATATTTTCTTCCGTTAGTGTACAAACTGAAAGCCGGGTTCACCTTTCTTTGAAATTGATTGTCTCTCCTCTTTAAACATTTTAAATATCTTCAAGCTACGCTATAGAGAAACACAAACTCTCTGTAGGTCTCCTGTAACATTGCATAGGCCTCAGCTAAAGATTTGTTGAGATGAAAGCAGAATTTCAGTTTTCCTCAGCTGTCACCTCCATGTTGCTGTAGGCAGAACTGAGTATGTCGCTTACAGGCGGGAACCGGAAGTGACAACAATGAAACTAGTACACGTTTACATTATGTTTTAACCTAACAATATATGCTAATATTAAATTTTAGCGTGAGAAATTATGTCTTTAAAAATTATAACCATTTTTATTGAACGCCGTGCGTAGCTGATAAGCAATTGTCGAATTATTCCCAATATTTCAAGTAGAGGTCATTTGAATTTTTTTGAGCGAGACCAAATGTGGTTCCTCTGGTTCCTGCACTTTAGCTAACATCTGTATCATCATTCTTCAGAAGTGCAAGCTGTTTAATCAACTAGCACTGATGCAACGTATTTCGAAATACCCATTGCATTTGGACAGAACGTTATTCGGTTGGATGAAGAAAGGATGCCGCATCAGTGTTGCTAGCCACTGAGCATAGGGGACGGCAGTAGCTTTCGGGCTGGTGTAACCACCCAAGATAATGTCAATTTCCATGAAGACCATGTTTGGATAAGCGTGGAGTAACCCATGCTTTAGATCCGCATTGAATATTTATGACGATCCCAGAGCGCAGGCCGCTGACAGTTGACGAGCGCTGTGCGCAATATGGAGCAGGAGACCCCCACAGTCGGAGGTGGGGAGGGAGATTATTATGAATTGTCGATCTCTTCCTTCTCTCCCCCACAGAGTTCTATTAACATTCGTTCCGAAATATAGCTTTGCGCAGATCAGTGTTTGGATTGTGGAACTATTGCACACGCACTAGAATCTCCGGCGACGGGTTTGCAGGATTCAGTAACTAAGTAACAAAACTAATCATCACATTGTTTGTATATAATAGAGTATCTATGACAAGACACCCCTAGCTGTAATACCTGCAACGTTTTTCTATCAAAGTAAAGTTATCTTTTGACTGTTTGTACTACAAAGAACACCAGCAGGAGAAGAACTGGCAGAAAACTGGAGACAATAATGAATTCAGATATTGACGCACTGGTGCAAAATCCACATAAATGATCTTATATCACTAATAAATTCAAAAAATTAACGTTATTAATTCATCGGTGTCAACATTTTTTGTCAATTTTACCAAGTTTATTATGCCAGTTTGATCAAAACTGTGACTTCTAGATTCGATGAGGTTTTTAATTATACTTTCAACTTCTTCCTGGTTATTGATGACCTTATTCTTGAGAAAATATCCTGGTGTTCCCAGATGGCGAATATACTGGACGAGGCGAAGTTTAGTTGCCCAGTTCGTTCAGTTTTTGGGGTGATCTTTGAAGTTTCTGATATATTTTGTCAATTACTTGACAGTATTTCTCCAAAGTAATTGCTTCGCTACAATGCAGACATTTGTATTGTACTAATAGATACACAGACCACTCTCCTCTGGCGTTATTGTGGTTTTGCAAAGTCTTTTTGTGCTTTACCATTGTGTCGATACCTTGTGGTTGACATAGAGAATCCCACTTTCCATCACAGATACGCATCTAAAAGGGAACATTTTCATGTTTAACAGTTTAAAATTAATAAAAGCTAATACTTTCATGGAAAGGAAGAATCAGATTTGGCCGGGATTTAAACCACAGATCTTCAGCCTTCCGTGCTGACGCTCTAACTAAATGCGCTACAGTGTCCCCCTCCAACGATCCAATGGAACTAGCGATCAAGAAATAATTTCATGGGCTGCCAAAAGCAGGTAACGCGCTGTTTTGGTGTTGATACTACTGTTTGAGAATTGTGTTGTCCGAAGTTGGCCAACCTGCATACTAAACTGATATGGTGTACGTGGACAAGGGCGAACTTTTCTGGAGGGCGACTGGTGCCTTGGCCAGTTCCACAAGTCATCACGGAAGTAAATGTTACACCAGACAATCTCATCGGAGCAGATCGGGGGTGTATAGTGGAAGAAGCGGCTCAGATCCCGAATATCAGTCATCTACATACACAGTAATCAATGACAGGTTGAAGTGTGCATAAAGTGAGCAAAAACTACACCTGAACAGGAGGGGGAGGCTTTCTTGAAACGTGCAGTGGACGAAACTGATGCAAGCACTAGAAGCGGCACATCACCGCACCCTAAAAAGTTCAGAAAATTCTCACCCACAGACAAGGTGATGTTCATACTGTGTTTTGACCCACGTGGTCAATTATTCTACCACTTAATGAGAAAGGGAGATTGTGTCACTCCGCCCCTGTATATATAAACTCCTGGGCTTTTGCGCGAGGTGTCATTTGTTGCAACAAAATTTTTTAAACTTCCAAAAATAGTGAATGGTATATGAGGAAGGTGAACTTATACCAGCCAATGGAAAATGTATGTTTGAACTTTTAAAGATAGACGCAAAGACTGCGCGTATCTGTGAGACCCCGTGGCATCATTAAAGCCAACGATTGCTTGATTTGAATTTAATACATAAGGGAGCGATTGCTCAGCTGCAGCATTCAGTTCTACTCAGTTGAGGCAGTTGTAAGTTCTACGTTGCTGAGACACGCAGTTATACGATCTACACGTGGCAAGAAATGCGCAGTTTTTTTTTTTATTCAGTTTGAAATTTTACACGCCGCGAGGTACAAGCGGGCACGCAATTCTGATACATCAGTTAAGCAGTTTTCGGTTTCACGCGCCGCGTCACTCATCAATAAGTTTCACACGCGGCTACTATGTTCATATTGGACGCAAAACACCAGAGGACGTGAAAGATTTTATACATCAAGAAGTACCAATGTATATTATATCCCATCGCGTACTTATTTACACTATTGAGCCCCCCTCCCGGTCCTGTTGAGTCTCAATTAACAAAATAGCCCAGATCACCTTGCAAAATGATTGTCATTGAATCGTTGGCAAAACACCGAAGCGACCAACTATCATTGTGCGAAACTACTTTAAAATTAGCCTTACAACGGGAGACGTAGACTGCAAACGGACTCAAAATTGGTGCCCAATCTGGGAGCACATAGGCAGAGTCTACAAAACATCTTCATAACTTGGCGCCCAACGTGGGGCCATACAAATTGGCTTCAAAATTTGGCGCCCAACGTGGGGTCACCCATCAAACTGCTTCAAGATATTAGGCTTATTTTGTATGAAATATCTTGAACGTCCAAACCAACATATTAAAAATAAATGTCAACACAAAAATGATCAGTAACGCACGCTAGTTCGTGATGTAAACATTGTTTGTGAATGTTGCCGTAACTGATACCCTGTTTTGACTGCAAGCATTGCAAAAGTTGAGAGAAAGAAGCGTGTAACAACAACTAAATGAATTATCTAAATTAAGGTTTTAGATGACTTCATGGCATATGCTACAAGCTACATCCAATCATGTGTAAACTTCGTCCCTTTGCGTTGTCAATTATGGCTCATACTTGTTATCTGTAATAATAGAGAGGACAGCATTTGTATTTAAATTCGAAAAATATTTAGAATTCAGTTGTGGGAGTGTGATAACCAGAAAGTTTGGACTTTCTGAACATGAGTAAACTCAAGCTAAGCAAAGAGGGTGATGTAATTCGCTTTCAAGATATAACTATATTAAACAAAACAGTCCTGCATTACGATAGAGTTTAGATAAGTGTGTGTTAGTGTGCTTCTATGTTTGCTGTGTTTAAAATAGCATAAGAAGCTGGTACAAGTCGTTTCTCTATACATAAACATAAAATAGAAACATTATGTAAATATGGGTTCAACATGCTTGATCTAAGCATTGAGTTGGTGTCGTCTTCTCAAAATCTCAAGAATATGTCATTCATGCCGCACTACTCGCTTAGTTTGGCAACGCCGCTACGCTCCAGTGTTACCAATATAAGCGGATACAAATTACATATATGTATAACGGGCGTTAAACACTATTAAAAATTGCAAGTAATACCTTAGCATCATACTAGGTGGCACTTGAATCCCTTCTGAATCTATAGGTGCTAAACGTAGCAAGATTTAATTGTAAATAGAAGATAATGCACTTAAAATATTTACATTTCTCACGGTATATTCAAAATCAGGGGATGGAGCAATTACATAATAACTATTTCTAAGATTTTTTTAATGGTGTTTAACGCCTGTTTTTATTACTGAGGCACCACAGGCGGTGTACACGGTGATACAAGAAATGAAATGATATATTGGGATAGGATTTTTTTTTTAAGGAAGGAAACGTTCCAGGCCTAAGTTTAGGGTACCTCCCCGGCGTTTGCCAATTATGGGGACTGAGGAAAACCTAGAAAAAAAAACTTCAGTCAGGAAGGACGGTCCTGACGGGATTCGAATCCCAGACCTTCCGCTCACAAGTCCGCGCCTTAACGACCTCGGCCACTCGTGGCAGTATTTCTAAGTTGTACTTGCACATGTAGGCAACTATGGAACTATGTCAGACTGCAAGAAATCCAGTAATAGCTGATTCCCTGATTGTGCATGCTTAAATGCACATTTAGATTCGAGAAAGTTACATTTTTAAACGACAGTTTAACATAATTCACAATAAAAATGTAAATCATAATAAAAAGCAAACCTTTTTTTTCCTCCTTCCAGTGAGGAATAAGGAAACTGTTTTTTTTTTTAATAAGGGACGTATCGAAATGACTGGAATAAATTGAATTTATAATTACTAATTAATTTATAAATATTAAGGAATGCCTAAGAGAGTGTATGATTAAATAAGGTATTTACGTAATTAAAAAACTGTTTGCAAGATTTTAAAAAAAAATTTCTAATGTCGTATAGGCTTTTAGTTGATAGTTTTAATTTCCCATTCTGAAAGGAACGACATGTCAATTGATCAAAGTTCTAGAAGCTGTGCCGGAACACCCCAGTTCCCACAGTGAGAGAGTGAGGTTGAAGGCATGTGTGGTCTTGACAACTAAGGAGGAAGCGGCAAGAAGCAATCTAGGCAGGCTTGTGGAAGTGGAGGGTTCTCGACATGGAGCATAGCATCACAGTGTGGGGGGGGGGGAGGTGAACCAATCGTCCCAGCATCCCGCGGATTGGACCGCGTACTTGAGGAAACAATGGAGGGACTCCTCGTGGCAACTAGTGCGTTACTGCCCTTCTCCGCTGGCGACCGTTAAGTAGTGGCGCTGTTCTTTGAAAAATCTCATGCTAAAATACTTACCTCTCTCGACAAGTTCCCAAGCTGTGAACTCAAAAGTCTGGTCTAAGAGGCGTCGTCAAGATTTTCTTCTTCTTCCATCTTGCTGACTGACTTTGGCTTCATCAGCTCGGCCTAGATCTCCATTTCTGATCTCGGCAACTGGAATCTCAACGTTAGAAACATAATTCTTAGTATTTGCATCTATATTAAAGTTTCTAATTTTAGAAAACCATTAGAAAATCCGAACAAGCTCTGTGAGCAAACTAAAATAAGGCATGGGCAAGACAGAATCAGATGCAGATGCAGCATAAACAAGTAGAAGAGAAAATACAATGAGGTTATTTGAGTTACAGACTGCCTGAGCACGGCTGTTTATTGGGGAAGCGCGGTCACCGCAACCGGAGAAGGAGAGATACATTCGACGCGCGTAAAAGAATACTGTATTTAAAACGGATTTTTTTATTTGGTTTATTTATGGACGCTCTTTAACAGCTCAGGTCATCAGCGTCCCATTTAAATCAGGCATGAAATGGCCGACAAATTTTGCTCAGAGGCCTTTACTATCAGGCTTGAGGTTCTTTATCGTGCCGTAAATGTACGACACGGGACCCACGGCTTTACTTCCCTTCCGGAGGAAGCCATACTTAGGATTTTTACGCCAGAAAAAACCGATCAGTCTTGGCCGGGATCGAACCCGCGATCTTGGGTTTAGATGACAAGTATGTTTACCACTACACCACCAGGATGATGATAATAATAATAAGCACTAATATGTGATAGAAGAGACGCTGAAAATATGCCCCTCAGCGGCAGTACGCTAACAATCTGTGTAGGAAATTACAGAAGACGTCTAATATGTCTTCTGTAAGAACTTGACCTTTCTTGTCATTGAGAGATTCTGTCTCTCGTAACTTTTTAGCAAGCTGGCAGACATTCTGAAGTAAAATTTATTGCGAATCACCTTACAACTTCTCTGCAAGCATCCGTTTGCACATGTTTCTTCAAGACCACATTTATGTAGTGAATACCTAACGAGGAACATTGACACACATTTTACATACAATGAGAGCTTTGAATGACACACGAATGCCTCCCTTAAACTAACTGCAACCTGTTATCTGCATATGATGATATATGGCCTTGAGGACTGGCTGCGCTTTGCCGGCCCATAACTCAAGTAACTTCAATGAATATACCAACAAAAGATTCAACGACAAATCCAAAATAAGATGAAAGTATCCAATCAAAACTCTTGTCCAAAATCACAATGGTAGTGACGATCGATTTTTGTCCTTCCAAAATGACGTTACTACCCTGGAATTCAATTCCATTGTTTTCCTTAATTAGTTCACTGTGTTTCAGCTTTTATGAGCAGAGATGCTGCGGTAGGTACCAATTATGAGGAAGAGATGGTGATGGGACAATGAGTGGCAGGGGAAACAGGAGCACCCAGAGAAAACCTGTCCAGACGTTGATTCATCAGTCATGAATCCCATTTAAGGCCACTGGAATCGAACCCGGATCACATAGGTGGGAAGCGAGGCTACCATTTTGCTTAAAACAGCACATTTATTAATGATTTGTAGAAATTTGATGAATGTTTAAGCCAATGTGCTACAGGAGTTTTTAAAAAATTAGACAAAATTAGTTCGTTCTAAAATAATTAATTTCTTAAATTAACTATCATGAAACTATGCAGTACGCGTTTTTCTTTCAAAATATTTAAGTGCAGTTCTACAGTGAAACTTCTGATAACCGCTAATAGTCATTTCAGTTTGACCGTTACATTACAACAAGATAGAGAAACGCCTCCTACAGTGACTCTGCATAAACAAATCTGGAATCGATTCTCGCCTAGTTATCGTTGTGACTATAGAAGGTGAAAAGGGGCTATCTTGTCTTTTTACTGACATCTTCATATGAATTTCAGTATTATATCAAAATCAACCAAATTAAACAGAAAATGCTAAACATAATAAACTAGAGCGCGTAGCTCGTCTTCAAGAGTTTGTCCTGTTTTCAATATGTTTTAGATCATGCCTGTCAAACTCAGCTGTATTGGTGGAAAGTTCGAATAACCCCCCCCCCCCGTATGCAAATAAGCCGGGGACGATAAGAAGTACTATAAAAGGCGCAGGGAGTGGTATGAGTACAACTTATGCAACCTTCGAGTTTACCGCCACTGGTGACCGAGAGGCGCGGACTCGTAAGTGGGAGAATAGGGGTTCGAATCCCGTCAGTACCGTCCTTCCTGACTAGGGTTTTATTTCAGGTTTTCCTCACACCTGAACTTAAGCCTGGAACGTTTCCTTCCTTAAAAATAAACCCTTTCCCAACATATATTTTCATTTCAAGCATCATCAGTGTCCACTGCCTGTGGTACCTCTGTAGTAAAAACGGGCGTTAAATATTATTAAAAAAAATCCTCGAGTATGTAGAACCGAGTTTGCCAGAAGTTTTAGATTTTGCGAGAGGGGTTTTGGTGTATGAGAACATGAAGAAAACACCGAAAAACTACTACAAATAACAGTTGGAGAGGCTCTCTATGATCAAGTCTGAAGAGGAGTTTGATGCTAAACTAAAAACTAATGGAGCATTTGTATTTATTATAAATTTCATTTGTTGTCCCACCTCAAAAGCTGAACGTGTGAAATTTCTACCCCATCTTTGTTTTATTATTACTAGAAATACTTATTTCCCTCTCTGGATGGTTATAGTGCTTAGCAAGGAACATCCAAGAAAGGGGGGCGTAAAAGAAACAGAGAAAGCGTGGGAGAAGGAATGGAACAAGGCAGAAATTCTATCTAACCGTACAACCATACAATCTGTTGAGACCCGGTTTCTTGTTCTTGTTCTTCATCCCCCAAGCAGCTCTGGTAGATGGAAGTTGCAGGGAGTTTGGGATGGGAAGGGGGAAGGGGGTTTGCGCCGCTCGGCAGCAGTGGCTCTGCAAGATAGACGGACGGACGGACGGTTTTAAATCTCGGCGGCGGTAAGGGGGGACCGTTTTCAAAAGAGTCCCAAAATTACTTTCTGGATAAGCTGGATTAGGGTTACATTGCAAGAGAGAGATTATGAAGGAGGTCGCTGCTTGTTTCTGCCTGTGTTTGAGCGAACGGCGTCTCTTAATTCCGTCCGGCTAGGCGGCGTCAAGGAAATTACGTGCGTAGTGTTCCACTGTTTGAACAACAGTGCCGCCTTTAACGTACAGTGTAGCCAGGAAATAATAATAATAATAAAAAAAAAAAGATTGTTTGTGTGCTACTGGAAATTGTAAACAAAACAAAAAATTAATCGAAACTTTTCTGTTAATGCGCCAAATAGAAGATATAGAGGTAAAAAAACCTCCAGAGACTTTTGTGATATCGTCAGTTATATACTATATTACAGCTCTTTATTTCGAAGTGTCTAAAATATACCGTTTATGAATAAGGAGTAGGGTTAGGTTAGGTTAGGTTAGGTTAGGTAGCCAATGTTAACTTTTGTTATAAATATAGACAATGGCAAATTGCTTCTACATTTCTAATATAATAATCTTATCATCCATGAGAGGAAAAGCAGGAGGTGTAAAGTAATAGGTTACATAATTTTAAATGTCAAGGCGCTTCTGTTTCTTATTGGCAGAGGCTTAATTTAGTTTAGTTTTGTTCTGAAGGAAATTATATGACTATTAATTTCGGTTCACTGAATTCTTTAGAAATGATAAAGTAAGGAAATTCTGTGACATTCTTAAATTCTTTGCAACAAAGTAATAATGGTTTGGTTAGCTTAGCTTAGCTTAGTTTAGAAAGCGAGAGAGCGTTACTGTTGGTTAGGTAGTGCTCTGCGTTTGACCATCGAAAAACTCCAACAATCCGCAATAGTATAACTGTGCATGGAGTATTGCTTGGTGGCAACCTACCCCTACTTACATAGCTCTCCTGCAGGTAGTAGAGGGAAGGCACCTTCACTGTGACTTGAATTGTCTTGTCTCACCATGCTCTCCATTTAAAGAGAACACTTTATGTGTATCCATGGTGACTTAAGGCAGGTCTGTAGTTATAAGTTATATATAACATTATGTTTTATTAGACACTCTACTACTTTATGCTAGCCATCCTTATAGTTATATCACAACTCCTGATTTTCCAAATAAGGTAAGCTGACCAAATAACGTCACCTTAACACTTAAATTGCTCTAGGTTGGAAATAAGGTACAAACAAACAAAAGTCTAAATACTAATGTCAAATACAAATCAATTAGGAAAAGCTTCCATAGTGGCTGTATTAGCAACGGCTCAGCTTATTAACACCATCTCTTTTCGAATTAGGAGAACTAAGAATTTTGTTTTTATAATTATCAGTAGCGTTCGAAAATAATCAATGTCAAAATAAATTTGAGTTTCTGTAAAACTTAATATTAGATTTCCTTCATAAGGACAGAGAATAAGCTAATATGTTTTGACTTCCCCCCTCTCCCGATTGAGGTGTTTTCCATTAGTAGGTAAATACCACAATGTCAATCTGAACGAATATTACCTTCATTTGTAAATTAAATTTTAAGGTCGCGGTGTCACGATCATTAAAAAAACGTATTACTACATTTGAAGTGTCAAAAATGCGTAGTCCTGTGACGCCACCGTGACATTATAGCACTATTGGGTAGTCTTTAACGAGAGCTGTTCAATAAATATAATAATAAGTTTCTTTGACAACATATCTTTACTGACCCTCACACGTTTGATGATTTCTCTCAAATTAGACCCGGTTAGAAGCAGTACAACTGTTCTAGCGTT
The DNA here is from genome assembly GCA_030762175.1 of Metallyticus violacea. Taxonomy (NCBI): domain Eukaryota; kingdom Metazoa; phylum Arthropoda; class Insecta; order Mantodea; family Metallyticidae; genus Metallyticus; species Metallyticus violacea. Next base: position 75,121,211 of record CM060836.1, read on the forward strand.
TCTGCTGGAAACCATTAAGACAGGTTCATCAGAATCGCCTCCTTAGCCTTCGCTCGGCTTCTGACGATGGAAAATGCCTCCCACGAAGGTTTTTTGGAAAAGGAAAGGTCATAGGGAGGGTGAGGGATTCACACTGATTTCTGTGAGATATTCAGAAACAACATTTGCAATGTGCGGTCGTGCAAATGTGCTGATGACACAGAGCTTTGCTGTTTGCTCTCAGTTTCGTCACCTTTGAAAGAAACTCCACATCTCAGTGTAATGTCATCTGCGAAATGCACGCAAGAACGTTCTTTTGTTCAGGAATCAGCACTCTTGGAATAGCTTTTCAGTTGCAGTCAGTTAGTGTTCAGAAATTCTGAAATTTTCATAATGTAACTGGATAACAGTATGTCATAATGACAGCCAATGTGTTAATGTTTCCTTCCGTTAGAGCACAAACTGGAGCGTTGGGTTTACCTTCCTATGAAATTGATTGTCTCCCCTCTTTAAACATTTTAAATCATCTTGGCTTATTGTGACATTGGATACACCTCATTTGAAGATTTTTTGAGACGAAAGCAGAGTCTGGGAGCCGTATATTATTTGTCGCGTGTCCATGTTTTCTGTGGGCGGAAGAGAACATGTCTCAACTTGCACAGCTCTCACGGGCGGGAACCGAAAGTGGCAAAACTGAAATTCGTACCACGCATGAACCCAATGCAATATTTTATAGTTAAATTTTAGCGCAAGAAATTATACCTATGTAAGAATTTTTTTATTAACACTTTCAAATGATGAATACACATAAGCTAACTTCCCTCTATAGAGAAACCTTTACCGCCATGGGTGGCCGAGGTCATTAAGGCGCGGACTTGTGAGCGGGAGGTCTGGGGTTCGAATCCCGCCAGAACCGTCTTCTTTGACTGAGGTTTTTTCCAGGTTTTTCTCAGTCCTCATAAATGGCAAATGCCGGAAAGGTACCCTAAACTTAGGCCTGGAACGCTTCCTTCCTTTAAAAAATCCTTTCCCTAATTTATCATTTCATCCCATGTATCATCAGTGTTCATCTCCTATGGTGCCTCTGTAGTAGAAACAGGTGTTAAACACTACTCAAAGAGGAACCTTCAAGAAACAAGAAAATATGTTCGTAGTTGAATCCACGAAATAAAATATTTTCTGTTACCCCGTTATAATAATTGCCTCTCACAGTAAATGCTGTCAGACCAAACTAATTTTATTACTAGGTAGTATGTAAATACAGACTTCTGGTACATTATTGCAATCTAGTAGTTTTAAAATATTAGTTTATGGGAGTTTAACATATAGGTACATGGCGCTATTTGACTTAGTCAATTTATATTATTAATATGATGCATTAACAGTAAACTGCTAGTATATCGTAACCATTTGCAAATTTTTAAAATCTGAAAAAGGTAAGAAAAATTCGAGACCATTGCTGAGACTTAAACTAACGAATTTCTCCCATTTAAGACTAACCAGCAAATTTTCCTACTTCTCTAAACTCTATACTTAAATTTAAAAAAAAAAAAATTCATTTAAAAATACACCTAAATATAAACATGTCTTCTATAGGACAGTTAACTAAAATCCTGGGCTAAACGTATTGGAAACTTGTCTGTTTTCGATAACTGCTATTGAGATCTGCAAGGTATTTAAACTCGTTGTGGTCAGAACAAAACACGTAGTTTCAATCCCGGCCTTGACCTCCGCTTTGTCTTTACTGCTGTTTGTAATTTAGCAAAATCACGAGCGTTGTGTGAAAACCACCATAAATGCAGTGAGGTTATTGGAGTTAAAGGCTGCCCGAGCGCGGCTGTTTACTTTTTACTGCTGCTACAAACAGAGAAAGGGAGATACAATTGCCGTGAATAGGTGTGATTATTCTTTTTATCTTGGTACATAGGTATTTATATTTTTACTGAAAGCATTAAATGACCTCTATACTAATAATAAGTATTGCCTAACCTGTGCTGTAAGGAATGTTAAAATTAATGCCCCTCAGCGGCAATACATTGCCGGTATCTGACGTGGTTCGGAACACGTCAGATTTTGCCTCTCGTAACTTTTTAATAAGTTACATGTATCATATATAAGAACCCATTCTTTAAGGCTATTCATTTTTATTTAGCGCTGAGCAATTAGATACAATTTACAGAAGTGAAAGCACCTAGTAACATGAGAACGTCCAACACATCCCTAAAACTAAATGCAAGCTGCTATCTGCACATGTATAACACGGCCTTGACAATGGAATTCTTCCAGTGCGCAGCTATGCTCTGCCGGCCTTCAACTAAATAAAATACCTCACTGTAGTTTCTGAAGCGATATGAATGGAGATGTCTGATGGTGTGTGTGTGCAAATGACTTACAGATGGAGCTTATGGTGCCATAGGGTTCATTTATCCTAGTACACCGATATACTTTAAGAATCGCTTGCCATTATGTCGATTGCTATCCCTACAATTAAAATTGCCACCCGTTATCTTTAATGTTTGGATAATAGATATTACACAATGAATAAATGGTTGCTACTAATCCTGGGAGTAATATGAAAAAATAACTAAACATTCATATGACTTTTTCTAGTCTGATTATTTATTTTCAACTATGTTCTACACAGAGTTATTGTAAAAAGAACTATATATGTATTCATTCTATTATCCAAAAATAATTATTTAAAAATATATTTTTCTTTAGTTTTATTTGTTAATTTTTTACATTTCATTTTCTTTTTTTTTTTTCTTCTTCACTTATCTTATCTTCCCCTCTCTCCCCTCCCTTTCTTAATTTACTTTATTTTATTTCATTCTTCAATTTCCCTATTTGCCTAATTATTTCACTTTTCTTTCACTGTCTTTTTTTCCATTTCCTTCTTATTTTCTTCAATTTCTTTCCCAGTGTTCCTTTGTTTATAAGTTTTTCTTCTATTAAATCTTCCATTCCTTTCTTCGTATTATGGGCGAAGACTGTCACTGAAATATCTCTTGAATAAATTCTTGTTGTCCAGACTACAAGAATTGCTAACATTTACAAGCACCCACTGAAAAATGCAGAAAAGCGCTAGAATGCGGAGTGCGACTGTATTTTGTTGCCCCTCGGCCTTCACAAATCCAAAGTAGGAGGTAATTATCATGCAATGGAGGTACGGTAGGTTTTCTCCTTCAGCAGACTTATTACTTGCTTTGTGCTTGACAACACAACCTTGAGATTGACAGCTCCATACAAGTGACGATATGGCTCGCTTTCAAAGGTCACCTGTACTTAATTATGATAAACCAAGTCATATTCCTGCAGATCAGAAATCATTCGTGATAATTAACACATTTTTATGGCAAATTTAACAATATGGCATATATTCTTTCATTATTCTCTAAACTTCTTCTTTGAGATCAGTACCGTAATATTTTTTGCTAACAGAATGATGTTGACTTAGGTTAGGTTAGCTTAGGGAGCAAATTAAATTATAAATAAAGTGTTCTTGTGTAGTTGTCCTTTAGGTAGGGGTATATATGATGTAATATATTCAATAAAGAATTGTTTTTCCTAAATTACCCGTGTATCTCTCTCTCTCGGTCTACATATCTGCAATAACTCAGGTCCCGAAGTTAAGACCTTGTAATCTTGAATTATTATGGCCAGAACTCGTAAGTTCATGCATTTATTTATTTATTTATTAATATTTGACGCCCGTTTTTGCTATTGAGGCACCACAGGCGGTGGACACTGATGATACATGAAATGAAATGCTAAAATAAATTGGGAAAGTATTTTTATTGCAACCAGAGCTGTGTGCACAGGCGTGTTTTCGTGAAAAAGGCGCACACCACCACTCAGATTTCCTCGCCTTTTCTCTTTGATGGAAATACATAGTCTGTGCAGTAGGCTAGCATAATACTCCCCATTTACTGTGGTGTTCCTCTGCTTGGAGCCAATGAAGAGTATTCTATCACAGTTCCAAAAATGGAGGCTATTATCTTCTTGGTTGACCTAGTGAACTTGACCTTTACAGGCGATGTTTCTCCAGGTTTACACCACTCCATGGATTCTCTTTTGGACAAGAGATCATAGTAGAGAACCATAGTTTCATCTCCTGTAACAATGGTTTGCAGAACTTCTCTCTCGTTGCCACGGCAGAGTTCCAAAAATGCCTGACAACAAATACCTCGTTGCTGCTTTTGGAATGAGGTTAGAAGTCAAGACACTAACCTTATTTTTGTATAAATGTTGATGAATAATTCGAAGGACTGTTTTAAAAAGAACCAATCTTGCTGCTATTTCTGTAACTTTGAGCCGCCGTCTTCCATAATTTCTCCTTCCACAAGAGCGCTGTTTTCAGGAGTGAGCACCTCCAAGGGCCGACCTGCACGCTCTTCGTCTTCAATGCTTTCTCGACCCATGCGAAAAAGTTTGGCCCATTCTTTTACGGTAGAATATGAGGGGGATACTTCCCCATATACATCGTCCAGTCGCTGTTTAATTTCATTTAGAGCAAGTCCTTCTTTTGTGAAGAACTTAATAATAGCTCGAAACTTCATTTGGAAAATGTCACAATCTTCTACACATAGCCTTCATTATGCAACTATATCTGAACTGAACACAGCGGAGCTGGAGTTACAGCTGCAATTATTTACTTAACAGATAAGGTATGATACCAGATAAGGGTTTTGTGAAAACGATAATTCTTATCGACGAGACCGGAAACTTATGGACCTATCCTTGTATGTCATTAAACCCTATGACCCTATTGTTGTTGTTGTAGAAGATTGCAGAACTAACAATAGAACAAAGTTTGTTTCATTTTTGGTGACAACAGGACACGCTTCGTCGTTGGCAGAGGGACAATAATAGTGTAGATTCAAGCAATTAATTGCGATCTCTTTATGATCAGCGGCAAGTAGTATTGCAGAACAGGAAGTCAGTTTTTGAAGGAAAATTAGTGAATTTGAAGTTGGCCATTTTTTTTAATGCTGGGCAGGTCTGTACATGTTATAGCATTGGAATGACTATCCCCTCTGTGTCTGCTATGAAAACATACACTTCTCTTGTCTATTAGCGAACGGATATGTGGAGAATGAACAGTAAACGGCTGGGAAACTCCGCTTTGGCAAACCCGCAACGTTTCCGGCCATGTTGCATCAGATGTTTTGAGAAGAACATCGCAACAGGTCACCAGAAAAGTTGACAGGTGAGGATGATGAAAAGTCTGGGGTTGTCACTGCCGTTGTTGACACACATCGTTGTTGACAAAAAGCTTGTCTGTCACTTGTAACTCATTATCCATTTGAAATGTCATCACTGCAGGCGTTACATAAGCGCTCCCTCTCGCCTACTTCCTCGATCATCAAGTTTGCTCACTTGAACACCTGCCTCCCTACGCAGTTTTGGTGCCAAACATATGACTTGTTATGAACACTTTTATTTATAAAAATCCACGAATGTTTGCTTTTCCTCGTAGTGTCCATTACGAATTTTCATTGCATTCCTGATTTATTTACTACTTGCCCGCTATCCTTGACTTCTTCAAAGCATCCCTCCTTTCTCCAGCTTTATTCCTTCCGCGCTAATTTCCTGTTTCCTTCTCCTTGCTGCATTTTGAAAAATTTCTTCACTTTCCTCACTCATTTCCTTCAGTTTACCTTCATTTTATTTTAATAGAAAAAATAGATGTGACTTTGTTTCTAATGCGTGTGCCAATCGATTTCTTACATAGTTACGTAGGACATATTACTATCAATAATCTTGCTGTTGTTTTAGATAATACCGTTTAATCAGAAATTTAAAAACAATTATTTAAAGTTTTTTAATGCTTATTCATTAAACTAAATACAGGTGCTAACTATTTATAAATTTCTTTATCGCGTGTTCGTTATATACGACCCTATTTTCTAGTAGTATTATATAGAGCGTTAAAACGAAGTTATAGTTTTGCAAATGCATTGAAATGTATCTACAAGGAAAACTTTTGAGTTCGGAAAAGAAAACAAAAAAAAAAAAAAAAACAAAAAAAAAAAAAATCACCATTTTTTGCTTCTGAATTGTGATATTTATGTTTTTATACACCAACACATTTGACTAGTATAGTGGTTTCTAAAGTAAGGTTTCACACGAAGCGAGCGATATGCCTTAATTTGCATAGCAGAAGGAGACCGTACTGTGATTAAATAGATTCTCTTGTAGATTTAGGTATTTCCCCTATTCCGCTTTCACAGTATATCTGTCCATCCCTTTAGAAATCGCTCTGCAATTTTTTTCCTGATTATTGATATTCCAGTACCTTCTTTAAAAGATTAATGTTATCCATACTGTTAATGTGATGTATTCGAAAACAGAGGGTGCCAAAAATGTACGCACACTTCAAGCAAACAAAAAACTGTGTTAACATAACAAAACTGAATTCACACAAACAGAAAAAGATGAGCACTAATCATCTTAGACTTTTACAGTTACAACAGTTGCTCAAAATGCCCACATCGGCGTCGATACACTTCTGAGTACGTTAAACTACTGATTGAGCAACGTTTGCGAAAGTGTCCTCAGCAATTGCAGTACATGTCGTTTCAATTTCTTCCCGAAGTGCTGTCAGTGTAGCTGGTTTTCTACGGTATACAACATCCTTAAGAGTTCCCCATAGGTAGAAGTCCAACGGAGTTAGATCCGGAGAAAGCGTTGGAAACTCAATCAGACCTCGTCCTATCCAGCCCCTTGGAAGATTGTCATCAAGATACGCACGTATATCTCGGTGATAATGTGGTGGTGCACTATCCTGTTGGAAGTAAAATTCCTCATTTCCATACAGTGTATGAATGGCGGGTAAGACGGATGTGCGTATCATGTTCAGGTACACTGGGTCAGTTACTGTTCCTTCAAAACAGAATGGTCCAATTAGACCCCTAGATGACAACCCACACCAAACATTAATTCCAGGTAAATTAACAGTCTTTTCCAAAATAACATGGGGATTGTTTGCACACCAGTAGACACAGATATGCCGGTTAACAGTTCCGTTCAACTTAAATTGTGTCTCATCGGACCAAACAACTTTCCCTACGAAGGCCTCATCCTCTTGTACCATGTTCCGAAACCACTCACGGAACTTCATTCTTCGATCAGGGTCATCTTCATTTAATGCACGCTAAAGTCTTGGGATGAAAACTTTCAACTTTGCTGTTTTAATAATGCGACGTTCGCTGGTTCTGCTAATCCCAGTCTCACGTGCACACTGCTTTGTAAATTTCTGCAGTGAGTGGTCAAAACGTTCCAAAACCGTAGCCGAGGTCGCGGCGCTTGTTGCTGTGCAAGGTCTCCCAGATCTGCCCTTGTGAACATCGCATACGGTACCATGAGTCTCAAACTTGTCTCAAATGCGTACAATTGTTACTCACGTTGGCGGTTCTGTTCTGTACACACGTCTCCATTGACTTTGAACTTCAACAACATTCTCGGTTTTCCAATATCACTTTAAAATTGCTTTCCTCTGTTCAAACGATAATCTTGGCTTCATTTTGTTGTAGCAACGCTAGTACAACGTAATGTGAGTTACATCTGTTTACAGACCATCATACTACACATTACTGTTGTTTTTCGGTCTAACTTTGAAATATATTAAATAAATATCTACTGTGAAAGTGTGTATGGATACATTTTTTTGGCACCCTCGATTTATTTTTTAAGTTCGTATTTGGTCATTAATGGAGTTTACATTTAATTCTTGTCTGGTTTCTCAGTAGGGGTATGCGATCTAAATTTCTTGGATTTTTTTTTCTAAACTTTGTATTTTATTTGTAGGGATTGACGTCTCACTACCATAAACAAAGACATGAATCCTCATTGTTTTGTAGAATTTAATTCTTGAGTCTTTCCTTTAATGTTCTTGTCCTGATTTAGAATTGAGCTCATCAGTTTACTAATATTTTTGCATAAGTTCGGTACTCATAAACTGATACACAACAGTAATTAGTTGCGTGGGTGACAGTGGCCACACGCTCTTAGAAAATGTAAATATCACGTGAACAACTTGTTCTATTTGAGTTCGGCAATGTAAATAAAATAATTAAGAAAAGTTACTGAGAAATTCATCATTGTCGACAAAAATGACAAGAGTTACAACAAAAAATGTGGATGACAATAGACTTTAACCGCCCTGTTAAATCTTGACACCGTTAGAGAGATCAGCGTTTAGGAAACCAAGTTTACCAATAATCCAATATAAAATTCTAAATATTTTACTTGCCTAAGGTCAACGTCCGTAAATAAATATCCCAGCAAAATATTTGATCTGTTATTTTTGAAAAAGTTTGTCTGTCTAGTCTTTTTTTGTAATACATTTTTGCTTTACCTAAACTCAAATATGCAGCTAGCGAGACTCAAACCCAGGACACTTTGTTGACTGACATCCTAATTCAATATATAACATGGCAACAGTGATGCATACGGACAGAAAGGCGCTGCACACACTGTGAATGGGCCCTAAGCGTTTCGCAATGACTCGGAAAGAAACAAACAGGGCCCGAGATTGGCTCTGTCTTTGCTCATCATAATTCATAGTTCATTAATTTCCCACAATCAGGCAGAGTGGGATGTTTATTTTCCAGCTGTACAATCGTCAGACAGAGATGGCAGGCTGGCGGTCGAGATTCCAGCCACTTATCGATCCCAGGTTAGGTCACGTGACAGGTGACCGACCAATCGCGTGACCGGATCTCAAGATGACGGTGTCGACAGCAGGTGTGGCCATCACGGCGCTGCCACGTTGCCAAGCCGCCCCCGCCCCGCACCGCTCCAACCGCCGGGAAAACAAATGGTGGCCCACAAGAAACAACTGTAACATTCTGTTCGAGTACCCATGCAGTCACAAATACTCTCAGCTGGAGCATTGTTGAAAACATCCAAGTGTTTTACAGAACGGTTTAAGGGCCTATGCTCAAAACATTTAGCAAATAACGACTGTTTACTTCACCTGCCACCACGTATGTGCTATAACAATGAGAAAACGACAAATGATCAAAATAATATAAAGCAATAAATTCCTGCTATTGAGGTTGCTTATCGATAATGGTCGATTTTTCGATAAGTCGTTAAATATTGATTTATCTTATTAAATGTTCAAATCGATATAGAGGAAAAGGTACAAATATGCTGCTATTAACAGGACTTTTGAAACAGTGCAGGAAGTATAGCCACAACATGATTTTTAACAGTCTGTTGGATATGAATTGTGTAACTGACTGCAAATTAGAAAATGCGTCTCTTTTGTTTTAAAGAAACTTCATTTTCACTGTTTTGAAAAACTGGGTAAACTATGAAATAGGTTTCAAAGTTTAGTTTATTAAAATTGTTTATTAATATAATGACGCCATTTTTTAATTTAACAATAGGGGAAAAAACAGGTATATCTGCACTCTTTTATTGAACATTTAACATAAGAACTTTATCACATTGTCCTTGGTGTGGGAAAATCTGAACAGTTCCTTTCCTGAAAGATATCCAGCGTCTACATTCTGCACCCTAACTACCCTTTCGCTTAAAAATAATGTGAGACAGTTTCTTTTTGCTAACTGGAACACCGTGGTCTACAAAAATCCTTTCTTGTTAGACTAAAGAAGTTATTATCCATTGTAAAAGCATATTGAAATAATTTTTCTCCCATTTCAGGAGGTACCACCCCCTCCCTTGCTGGCATTTTTTAATTTTTCAACCTAAACAGTATATTATTGTCACTTTAAATACTTGCAATGCTCGTATTTATTTCTCTTACATGTTTTATTGCTTTCTGCATTACGTTTCATCCCTGGAGAGGATTACTGAGTATTGCATTTTAGTGGCACTGCAATCATTAAAATCCTAACCTCAAAACATGCGGAAAGGTGTATGAAAGACAATATATTGGCGTGATATGTGTACTACAGCATGATGTACGATTCACTTCGATAAAATTAATAAATAATATGTTACAACGTAATGTCTATATACTCTCAAACATTCTTAATTCTTCAAAAATGAATAAATAAATAAAATCTCTTCAGATTGTTGAGTATGGCTTCTTCTACCAAAAACTGGATTCACGCTGTTTACTATCTTGTTTGACCTCCAGCAGAGTGCAGCACCTATAGGCTTTGCCATTCCATATTAGCACCCGGTTCATAATTGTCCCCTTTCTTCTATCCATATACGAGATTTGAACGCAAACTATGAAGGGAGGAAATACGACAGTAACATGTTTAACTCCTTACGGGAGGGGAAAAACAAACAAACTATTTTAGAAGAAATATATTTTAGAGACTTGGTAATCGATTTAGGCTTCATTTTATACAAAAGCATATCAAGTTTGAGTCCGCAGTGCTGTGCTGTAGTATCATATATCACCGCTAGTGGCTTGCTCTCTCTATATATGCTGTGTTGGTTCTGCTTAAAAGACCAAAGAATTAATTATTCGTTGCCTTACACTGCTTCTCCAACTGATCTATTTTCTCGTTTTCAAAATCTCATAATAATAATAATAATAATAATAATAATAATAATAATAATAATAATAATAAGAAGAAGAAGAAGAAGAAGAAGAAGAAGAATAATAATAATAATAATAATAATAATAATAATGATTATAATAATAATAATAATAATAATAATAATAATAATTTTCTTACCATATTTATATTAAAGTTAGTATTTTTCATTATTTATTTTCTTCGTTTATGTTTAATCAGCACATTTATTTAATGAAAGGTAGAGCACTTTAAATAATTAAAAAAAATTTAAGATACCAGTGTTCTGGATAAAGAACTCACAGATCTTCACAAACTTTTACAGACTTTTTGGCCGTTGTGTAATGGTCAGTTCATATTTATGTTGACTTGGCGTTTCGTCCTTCGCTAAGACGGACATCTTCAGAGGTATAAAATAAAAGGTGTACTTGAATCAGCCGCTGAGTATCAAGTGCACATTTTATTTCACTCCTCTGATGTCCGCCATAATTTCGGACGAAACGTCAGGTCACCATAAATACTAAGTCCGGAAAAGTTTGTTATGATCCAAGACTGGGGCCGTTTAAGCTTAGGTGTGAATTTAAAGAACTCACAGTTTGCCAATGAATGTAGTAACTAATAAAATATGCTAAGTACATTATAATTTTAGCTAATGCGAATTTAGGTATTTTTTTAAAAAAAGCTTATCTGAAATATTGCAAAGTGCACTCTTTGCTCTGGTGAAGTACCAGCTGGTAAATTTATAAGTAAGCATATATCATAGTACCTACCCGTATTTAAATCACAAGATTGTAGTTTCCTTTTTTCGTCTTCAGTCCAGTTTATCCTTATTTATAGGTGTATTGATTTTCTTCTGTTTTAGGGCGCGTTTTCCTATTCTGTTTTGATAATTTTATGTTCTATGTCTTCTGTCTCTCTTCAGTATTCTCTAGGTTCAGTTTATATGCACTTGATGCCAAAATTACTTGCTGTTGTTATTTACAAGTTTAACAATGTTATATCCTTAGGACTTAACGGCAAATAAGGTTCTCGGTCCTGCATGGGGGAAGTGCTCCCTTTGTATTTTAGTTAGTGCTTTCTCGTGACCTTGCTTGTATAGTTCAATACAACCGCAACCTCTGATGTCTACTCTGCGACAAAATCGACTTTCGGATTTTGTGGTACAATGCCGCACTTTAGAAAAAAACATTTATTGCTTCAGAAGGGATGCTGCTGTATTCCTAGGAATTTGCAGTCAAAAACGAAATTTCGCTATTCCTTACTGCATCTGCATTGCAGCCAATTTGCATTTATATTTGAATTACATTGTTATAACACAGCCTGAATTCAAAGACAAACCTAATAAAAGATCATAAAAATCAAGTTCGCCTATCTAAAATACGCATTACAAGGACTGTTAATAATTTTTACAGGGTTAATTACTCGGGCTAAAATTTAACATTACAATATTTTGTTAGCTTAAACGCATAATGTACACATGGTACAATTTTTATTATTATCACTTCGGGTTCCCGTCCGTGAGAGGTGTGCAAGTAGAGACATGTTCAGTTCTGCAAACAGCAAAATGCTTTCTGCTTTCGTCACGACAAATCTTCAGCAGGGGTGCTGTTCCCTATAGCACACTCGAACACTAAAACGTTTATTGGATGCAATTTTATGTTTGTGACCTTTGAGTTAAATCTTAAGAGATTTGTGACAATGAGACATCTTTGAATGGAGTCCGTTGTTGGCCATAATGTACTGCACACGTTTTACACACAAGTACCTTTAATAACTAGTGTTTTGTTTGTTTCAGATTTTACTGATTCTTTATATATCTCTCTGGTAAGTACAAATCACATTTTTTATAATTTAAGAGCTGTCAAAACATTTCTTCTGCATCGCCTCTACTTGGTTCATGTTCCCGTCTTTGAGGGAATAAAAATTCTATATATGTTTATTCCATTTATTCATTCATTAAACAGTTTTGCTAATGTTCATTCCAAGTGCATAAGACCTGCCAGGAATTTAGGGCGTCTAAGTCCCTTCCCTCTTAACTCGTTCACGTTTTTGGGGGGGGCAGGTTTACCATGAATTTCTTTTTTCTATTTTCGTTAGTGTTGAAATCTCTTTCCTTTCTGCTTCGAACGCGTAGAAACTGGCAGACAAGGCTCAATGGCGTCTTAGATGATTGAAATAATTTGCCAGAAGATCTTGTACGATCTCTTGAATGTTTAGTTTCTGGAGAGATTCTCTATGGATGAGTTGGTGTTTCGTTGAATGTGACAATGGCTTGTTCTTTGGAAGAGTTTCTGTCCCGGGGTCTGGTTTGGAAAGGGCCCTCCTGAAGGGCTCGGGCTCCAGGATTCTATCTGGAAACCCGTTTATGTCCACAGCACATTGCTTCCAGATCCTGGCCGCCAGGTGTCCCGTATATCATCTCTTCCTCCCGAGAGCCTGGACACAAACGGCTAGCCCTTGAGCTAGATGAAGGTGCTGGTCTATCAGATTCATAAGAATTTAGTTCTCCTTTTCGGTTTTTTGCCACGTTTGTAAAGGGAATCTACTGCACCTCGCAATCACCAAGTAACATTGTTACCAACATGAAAAAACAGAACTTACTAATGCAAGAGTATGTTATATTTAATAGATATAAGTTATGGATGACCAATTCTTTACGTACCCATTTCACTTAGATATTCTTATGTTTTTTCTACAGTAATGTGTAATAATTTATATTTCTATTTAAACCTATGGTAGAAGACTTAATTTTGCAACGTTATTTTATTTACTTACATTAACTAAGGTAATATCATTTTCATATAACTTGTCTAAAAGAAATGAAATATTTCTTAAAGAATTTGGTGGTATAGACGTTACGAAGTATTTACTTCACGAGTTTAATGTCTGTTTTTTTAAAACAATTAATAAAACACTGTAATATATATTACTTAATCTTTTTAAATTACAAGATATCGGAGAATGCCAGGCTACTGAAATTAATTTTATAAGCTGAACGTCGCCTCATTCATATTTTGTAAATGTTTTATTGAAAATATGTCTAGGAGTACAGGCTAACGGCTTTTTCCTCTTCATCAATCCTTGTTTTTTTGTTAAATAGTAGTTATCCCTTTTATTATTTTTTAAATGTTTTAAGGAACAAACAGACATTTTCACTTTCACTAACATACTATGCGAGTTTAAATTAAAAAAAAAAAAAAAGACACCTGTATAGCATTCGTCCAGCTTGGCTCTTTTAATGTTTTATTTTCTTTTTACCTTCTACATTCATTATTCATAATTTCATTTGCGACATTTTTCTTCAAACTGTATAAAATTTAAGAAAACATTTCTATTATATGTGTGCCGAAATATTTTATGAAACTTTCCTTACTTACAAAGTTTCAAATAATTTTGATGCTCGTTTTTTCAATAGTTAAATGTACCTATCACGTGAGGCGAATATAAAGTTCTTATTATCGGTTTTAACAATGAAAAATAACTTCACACTTTTCTTTGTACAGCTATTTCGCTTCCTTATGTTGTTCGCCACGTATTATTATTATTATTATTATTATTATTATTATTATTATTATTATTAACTTATTTTTACGCAGAACGCATCTAGAGTGCAAAATGCAAGAAGTTACACTCTCTTGAGACGAAAGCTAATGCGGTTATTCGTTTCCTGTTTTTGGGTGGAAAAAAAATGCCAAGTGAATTCACTCTGAACTGATTGCCATGTATGTGACGCAGGAGTTTCCAATGTACACAAACGAGCCTGCAAGTTGGGCCAAGAAGTGACCGCCCGTTTCTCAGCGAGGAAGCGAGAATTATGCAGTGCAAGTGGAAACCCTGGTGCTTGAAGACCGTCGCATTTCTTATAAACCTTTATTATTCTTGAACTATACATCACTTTCAGCATTTATTATAAAATTCAGAGAAAATAGAGAAAACTATTTATTAATTACTGTCTGATGTATATATATATATATATATATATATATATATATATATATACATCACAGGGTCACACTTGAAATTGCTATATTTCGAACTACTGCGAGTTCTTCAATGGCAAGAAGCTCTAGACTCATTCTCTATGTTTTATCTTTATCTACTTTTATTATTAGTGTTAATTTGTTACATTGTTAATAGTGTTTCTTTATTTTTATTTTTCATTAATATATATATATATATATACTTTCAGCATTTATTATAAAATTCAGAGAAAATAGAGAAAGCTATTTATTAATTACTGTCTAATTTATATATATATATTTCATTCCCGAAAGAAAACGAAATGGATATAGGAGATGGTGGACAGATGCATTACTGTCGTGCTCCAATGGAACTTCGTGAACTCTTGGCTGGTTCACTCTGTATTTCATTGATTACGGATTCTCCACAAAACCATCAAAAGCTGATGACGCTTGTATTTCTGGAAAAGCCATTTATGTAGCCTACACAATATATTGTGAAGTTTCTGTCCGAAAGTGTTTACATAAAAATTTAAATCAATCACCCCATTTGCCTCATTTGAACTCTTATAGTATAATAAATGCATATTAATCAGGAATATCACAATTTGAAAAAAAAAATATTGGTTTAAATAATCCTACTTAAGGAATGCCATTCCCCCCAACTATTCCCTACTTCGTGCCCGGCTGTTAAACATCTCTATAGGAGCAGAATAATAATATTTTTTTTTAATTTAATGCAGCTAGCTAAAGAAAAAGAATGTCAGCGATGGAATTTTGGAGAGTTGCGCAATTAGGAGCTTCTTTTTGTTGATGCAGGAGTGCCAACACGGTAGAATAAATCTTTTTATTTGTGTTCTCGCTGGATGATCCGGTAGGCCGTGAAGAGATGTCAACTAACAATGGATCATTGAATTCATCTTAATATCCGGGCTGGGCGGAGCTAAGAACAAGGAGGGCAGGAGTGGGAACTGCAGAGATCGTTGTAGGAAAGAAAATCTATTAAAAGTTTTTAATAAAACTTACCGAGAGAAGAAGGAGGTGCCGTTACGCATTGCATTAGAATGACAAAGCTGGGGAAAAAAACTGGAGTTTGTTTGTTAATTAAATATGAAAACTAATCAGGAAAAAAGGCATGTCTTGTGAGAGTTGGGTGTTAATTGGCGTTCTGCAGATGGCAAATAGAACAAAACTGCTGTGTAGAAAAAGAAAAACCTTACTTTACGTTTTTCTGCTTGCATATTATGCACTTGTATTTATTGATACAGCATTTAGGTACATATTCTTCTTTGGAAGTTGGTACGAGGGCTGTTCAATAAAAAATAATCATATTTTATATTACAACATACCTTTACTGATCTTCATAATTTTTATAAACTTTCTCAAAATGGTCCCCGTCAGAAATAATGTTGAAATGCAGGTCACTCTTGCAGTCTATTTCTAACATTTTACTGTCAACTTTCTGTAGGACGCGTCGTAAAACGACAGCAAACCGCCTCCTTTCTCTCGGGGGTTTTAGGCACAGAAATCTTATCTTATGCAGCAGTTGTAATCCTTGGTTTACCTGGATATTGTTCTTCTGGACTGCCACATTTTGATATCGCTTAACGTCTCTTATCCTACTTAGAGCCCTAGGCGCATCAACGTGTACTCCCCTATACCAAATCATTCCAAACGTCATAATCTTTTCGTCTCAACTTAAATAAGTCTTTGAACATTCATTTCATTTAAAATCTCTTAATGTTTCTCCAAAAATTTCTACAGAGAAACTTTGCTAGGCTCCTATATTAAAAAGTTATAAATAAATAAAACAAATGCTACTTCTAGCTAGTCGGAATAACAAAATTTGTTATTTTATATTTTTCATTTATTTAAAAAATTGTTGTTGCTTTGACAATTTATATGTGTATATTTTTAAAACCGTTTTAAAAATAAATCTTCGAATGAACCGCTGTAGTTAAGCGAGATTCTAAAGCAAACCTCAGTGTGGTCCCGCTGGGACAATTAAGAGGTCCATCACATTGACCTCGGCATCCTCAAACTTGGGGCTGTGCAGCAGGTTATAATAATTGCTAACAACGCACAATTAAGTAATTTGGGAGGACGAGGGTCAACAAGCCGTGCTGGGGACGCGAGAGGAGGAACCCTTCGTCCGTTACGTTTTTTCGTCAACCTCCAGCCTTCCAATCATTTTATGTGGGTTTTGAATTTGGAGTACGGCATGCCCTCTTTTGTGTTCTTCCCCCGTTTTATGGTAAAAACTGCGAAAGCTTTTGTGAGGCAATTTTCGGATTGACGTTCTTAAATAGCGAGTTATTGTGTAAGATTATAAGCTGGTCTAGCGTTACAACTTCCGTCATATGCACCAAGGCGATAAATAATTATATTTTGTCTTGTCAGAGAAGGGTCTTTTGTTCACACGTTTTAAACACATACGATATACTGGTACGAAGTTAAAATATTTTGTGAGTACACCAAAAGCTGCAGGCCAACCATCTTTACATGGTGTTTTTTTTTCCCAGAGAAAATCGCTTTGTTTTAGCCCCCATCGCATTATACATATCTTTTATACGTAATTAAAAAAACCCATCAATTCTACTGATAACTCAGTCCTGGTGGTGTAGTGGTTACCATACTTGCCTCCTACACCCAAGAACGCGGGTTCGAACCCGGCCAGGACCGATGGATTTTTTCGGGTGTAAAAAATCCTAAGTATGGCTTCCTTCGGAAGGGAAGTAAAGCCGTGGGTCGTATATTTACGGCACGAAAAAGAACCTCAAGCCTGAAAGAGAGGCCTCTGAGCAAAATTTGTCGGCCGTTTCACGCCCTGAGTTGAATGGGACGCTGATGACCTGAGATGTTAAAGAGCGTCCATAAATAAACCAATAAAAAAAAATCTACTGATAAACAATTGAATTACGCAGTTATAGCGCAAGGAATAGTATATTATATTAGTTTATAATGCACTAATTGTATGATTCTATTTTGTATACCAGAACTATAAAAGAACATTAATGGAATAAAATTAATTAGTGTTGATTTTCTAATGAAATACTCTGCTATTATTATTCTTGTGCTTGTGTCATCATTGTATTGGTGGAAATTATTTAGTTTATTTCAGTATTGTTATCGTTGTTAGCGAAGATGTGTTTACCTCAGGAAATTTGATTCCAAGCTGAAAAGGATAAATTATTAATACCGAGAAACTTTTTGATACTTATTACAAATAATAAGACAAATTCATAAATCGGATGGATAGTAGAAATATTAAAGAGTGTTGACATATATTACAACACACATTAGTATTATAAAATTCAACTAATTGATTTCGTAACTAATATTAACTTTATATTAATTTTGTAATTTTACATTCTGCGATGAAAATGAATAATTGACTCTGATTTCATTTTCTTAAACCATTTTCTTAATATTATCACAAGTTGATGACAGCATTTTGGCACCGGAAACTATTTAATGACGTTACAGTTACTAAGGTTTTATTTATTTTCGTTAATTTATGAACGTTCTTTAACATATCTGGTCATCAGAGTCTCATTTCATATAGGCGTGAAATGGCCAATAAATTTTGCTCAGATGCCTTCTCATGATGAAACTGCCATGGACTTTGGCAGAATTCTTTCTCAGATCTTTGACCACAGACTTCAGCATTACCCTCTCTGCGGATGGATCTTTGCTGTCTTTGATAGAGATGATGCTCTATACACGATTCCTCTTTGGATTATAGTGGCGAGGTTATGATTCATTACCAATATAAGTTACTTGATAAAAACATTTCCAACATCGTCAAATTGTACGCAGCAACTCTTATGAACTAAGGAGCAAAAAATGTGAAGAAAATTTTTGAATTTGATATCCACATCACTAAAATATGAAAATGTTTTGGAAAAAATGTTAACGTATCCAAAATGAAGGAATAAGATTAAAATTTTAAAATACTTTATACAGTGTATTATTTTAACATAAATTACAAGAAGTTTTTGCATATTTTCTAGCAAGAGATTGTACCATCTGTGAATGAGCATTTTTCTGTACAATAAAAGTCTGTACTCGACCTCATGTGATGTGGCGGAATTTTAGTCCCCAACTATCGAACCTCAAACATTCGAAGTCATGATTTCATTGTCATGCTTGTTAAGAAGCAAAAATATAAATTATGCTCAGTAAACAATTTTATTGTTTTATATTTTACGAATTATGAAAGTGTTCTTGGAAAGAGAAATACTCATAATTTTCCATTAGAATGGTTTTCACTGTGGCATATATAATAAAAATTCACACCCCCTTATTCCCATCAGATGTACAGCACTTAAAATTTGAGCACCAGTCTCTTACATTTTCTTTTGGCATCTTTTTGAAGATAACGCAGGGAGAAGGACGTCTGTAGTGTATACCGTCTCTGGCATAATGATTTACCAATAATCAGAATGTATAGAGTGGCGCAGGGAAACGAGATAACTTAAATTGCACGAATAAACACAGGAAACACATTATTCATTAATGGAAGTGCATGTATGCCAGTGATTTCGTCTTCAATCCTCTGTTTTAGCTCAGTGATGGTTGCAGAACGTCTGTGGTTTCTATATGTTGCTTTTATGATGTCCCCACAGGAAGAAATCGTTAACACTGAGGTCAGGGGATCTCGGATGCTATGGAATGTCACCGTTATGACTCGACCGAAATGACTCGACTTCCAAACAACTGGGGAACGGTTCCGTCAATTGTCGAGCAGTTTGTGTCATGGCTCCGTCCTGCTGAAACCACGCAACGGTGTAATTGTCGAATGGAGCGGCGAGGGGTCCTCTAGATGGTAACCCAAACAGATTCAATCTTCTCTGGGGCACGTACCGTTGGAACGCCACCTGGGGCTTCTTTTTCAATTTCTTCAAAAATGTGTCGAAATACTCTCTGCGCAGCAGTCGCACTATCATCCGGCTTGTAAAATGTTCTCACAGCGAAATCACGTTCCACACCATTCCGATGTTCCATGATGGCAAAGCCTTTGCAACAATGTCGCATTGATTCCGAATACTATTGGCGCTACAGAGTTCCCAGCACTATATTAAACTTTTCCAATTTCCCTGTGTCACCGTTTACTACAGCATTACCATCGTATTGCATTGAAGAATGTAAAATAAGAGTGTGAAAAATACTTAAAATTGTATATGACCACACAAATTAAGTTTAACTTAATAAAATTGGAAAGTACGAAGAAATATTAGTCTTTTTTACATTTTTCATATTGTTTACGAAATGTTACGAAGTATGACAAATAAAATCGCGCGCATATTGTTCTACACATGCTAAAACATAAAAATGATTCTTTACCAGTTCTCTGCGATTAATGGTCTAAAATATATTTTGTATTTTCCGGTTTTTATTGATCAGAGTAGCTTAAATGTTCCCAATATGTAAGAGGGGTAGTCAATAAAGACTGAGAATTATGTTTTTACTTACGAAGTACATTAGGCAGGGAAAGTTAGTATGACTTTTTCAAAACGTCCCTGTTAAGTTTCATGCACTTAGTCCAATGTTGAAGACGTGCTGAATGCCGCTTCTTGGCATCGTCTTCACCTCCGTCTTCTTCATGACAGTGGTTGATTAACCAAAACGCTGCCCCACAGCTCATATTTGAGATGGAGGAACAGAAAAATGTCACACGTAGCTGGGTCCGGGCTGTATGGACAATGCAACACACATACGGGCCAAATGTTGAGCAACAACGTTGGAAATGTGTCGCCAAATAGATGGTTGCAGCTCAGGGCGTTTTCGTCGCATGTGTCAGCCAATACTCTCAGAATAGTCTTATAATAATCCCCATTAACAAGTGTTTGCGGGATGACTTCATGTTGAAGAACGAAATCACCGAAACCTTTCCCTCCGACCGAACAACCGTCTTCTTTGGTGTCGGAGAACCAGGTGATTTCCAAACTGAGCTCGTCTGTTTGCTTTGGGACTCCTAATGTTGAAACCAAGTTTCAAAATCTGTAATGAAGGAATTCAGATATGCTCGCCATGCTCCGCTACCAGACACTGAAGCTCCCTACACACGTCACTCGCACCATCTTCTGTTCAGACATCAGCAATCTCAGCACCGATCTGACACAGACGCATCTCACCTGTAAGCGGAATGGTGTCTGCCAGTTTATCTATCTTAATCATGGTTTCGTGCACTGCAGTGGTTGGAGCACTTTGACCGCCCTTCTTTGTTGTTGAAACACGGCCCTCCTTAAACTTCCTCTCCTGTACTACGCTTTCTAATTTTTCCCTCCAATCACGCGAGATTTGTTCTTTTCATGTGACGAGGAAAAAAAGCTCAGTCTTTATTAACTAGACCTCGTATGATAAATATATATCAAACATTAAGTCTTTCTAAAACTATTTTTATCATAGAATTTCATGCAACTACAAAATATATAGAAAATTAAAATGTCACGTTCCGCATTGAAAGGATAGGCATTTGAGTATCAGTTTGCCCTATTTAGTACAAAATGTTTCTTAACGTGATGTGGACATTTTGCTGTTAAACTGTTTCGCTGTGCTATTCCCCCCTTCAATTCTTGAAGCTTTATATACTGAGGGTGTCAAAAACTGTATACACACTTCAAGCAAAGAAAAAACTGTATTAACATAACAAAACTGAATTTACACATACAGAAAATGATGAGCACTAATCATCTTAGACTTTTACAGTTATAACAGTTGCTGAAAATGCCCACCATCGGCGTCGATACACTTCTGAGTACGTTGAATTGCTGATTGAGCAAGTTTGCGAAAGTGTCCTCAGCGATTGCAGCACATGGCGTTTCAATTTCTTACCGCAGTACTGTCGGTGTAGCTGGTTTTTCTACGGTATACAACATCCTTAAGAGTTCCCTATAGGTAGAAGTCCAACGGCGGTTCTGTTCTGTACAAACGTCTCCATTGCCTTTGAACTTCAACAACATTCTCAGTTTTCCAATAGCACTTCAAAGTTGCTTTCAGCTGTTCAGACGATAACCTTGGCTCCATTTTGTTGTAGCAACGCTATCATAATGTATGTGAGTCACATCTGATTACAGAACATCATACTACACATTACTGTTGTTTTTCGGTCCAACTTTGAAATATATGAAATAGATATCTACTGTGAAAGTTTGTATGCATTTTTTGGCACCCTCGGTTATTAAATATTAGGCTAAAGTTTGAAATATAATATTGAGTCTTCAACTGTTTTTTCCCTTCATTGCAGTTGACTCCTCAGCTGCTAATTGTCCGTATGTAAGCCGGAAACTAACACGAGACCTAAGACCGCAGTCGGTACTTAAAAATGACCTCACAATCGAGTTATCTTAACAGGCATAGTATTAGATTACTGCCACGTCTACCCAGACAGCATTGTGCTATAGGATTCCTGAGCAGGAATTCTACTGATGCTTCCGCCACTGGGTGGAGAGGGAAGAGGTGAGAAATGTGCGTGAGAAAAGCGTAATGCGATCATGTCTATGCACCAGAAGCTTTGGAGAGGGGAGAGTCCCTTCAAGTTTTCTGAGTACTATCATCAGATTTCATTTAGGAATGCACCAGCAGACAAAACTCTCTCTTTCTTGAAGAAAAACTGCAGACATCCAGCATATTTCGAATACTGGCGCACTTAATGCACATATTCAGAAAATGTTTTTAAAAAGTACAATTTTAGTCCATAACTTACCCCATTTAACCCGCAGAAGTGTTGTGAACTTTTTACTTTTAAAATATTCTACGAGATACATTCAAAAGTCTTGCAACAGCCTACCCATTGTTGGACGATAATGTCTACAAAAATGTAACTAACGCATCTGACAACAATTGACCTTAAACTATCAAAAAATGCATAAATATGCATAAGTGCAAGTTTAAACTTGCATAGTCACTGTCGTGCAGTCTGTTGAGTTCAGTTCTGTGTCAGTAGCTGGTGAAAAATAATGAATATTTATAAGGAAAACTTCAGACTGTATATTTTCACACTTTATAAGTTGGGTGAAAGAGCGAAAAAAATCCACGAGGACTTCGTAGCTGTTCGTGGTGATAAAGTGCGTTCATTTGATAACATTGTAAGATAAATTCGATCGTTTAAGAAGGGCGAGAGACTTTGGAAGACAAAGCCGAAACTTGAGGAACTTGAGAGAGGAAAATCGACATATAATTGTTGAAATACTAAGTATGGAAGGTAGTATCAGTAGATCATTTAAAGCTGCGAAAAATCTGTGCAAAAGCGATTCCACATTCCGTAACCAATGAAGAGAAGAAGAGGAGAAAGTTCTGTGCAAGGAAACTGCTGAGCATGTTTCCATCAAATGTTCCTAAACGTTTGTCAGATATATGCACTGGCGATGAAAATTGATTTTATTACTATACCACCCCAAAAAAGCTCAGAACTGCGTGTGGGTAAACGAGAATGACTCTAGACCAGTTGTTATTCGTAAAGATTTTCGTTCTCGGAAGCGAATGTTCACTGTTTTCTTCAACTATGAAGGACCATTAGTGGTTGACTGTATGCCAGAAGGAATTACAATGAGTAGAGAATACTATGGCACTTGCATTTTGGATCGTTTATTTGAATATCTGAGGCGATGGCGTCCAAAGACAGGAACTTCAAGGCTGTTGCTTTTGTACGACAATGCGTCTCCTCACAGAACAGCTGCAAATGTAAGGAAACTGGAAGTTTTCAAAGTCCAGTTGCTTAACCATTCATACACTTTATGGAAATGAGAAAAGTTACTTTCAACAGGATGGTGCACCACCACATTACCACCGAGATATACCTTGATGACAATCTTTCAAGGCACTGGATAGGACGAAGAGGTCCGATGTAGTTTGCACCGCGTTCTCCGGATCTAACTCCGTTGGACTTCTACCTATGGGAAACTCTTAAGAATGTTGTATACCGTAGAAAACCAGCTACACTGACAGCACTTCGGGAAGAAATTGAAACGGCATGTGCTGAGGACACTTTCGCAAACGTTGCTCAATCAGTAGTTCAACGTACTCAGAAGTGTATCGACGCCGATGGTGGGTATTTTGAGCAACTGTTGCAACTGTAAAAGTCTAAGATGATTAGTGCTAATCATTTTCTGTTTGTGTGAATTCGGTTTTGTTATGTTAACACAGTTTTTTCTTTGCTTGCAGTTTGTATACATTTTTAAGCACCCTCTGTAATACCATCAAATTTCTTGCTCTTTTGAATGCAAAGTAAAAAAAGGAAAATAGGCCCACATATCAGATATCTAGTTTAAGACAAATAATTTGAAAATACTATGACTTCTGTAGAAAAACACTCGAAATGCATTGAAAAATTTCTAGGAAATAATGAACACCAGCTTATGCTAAATTGAATTACAAAGATGCAGCGTGAGTCTCAAATTACACGTTTTCTTCTCACATTTGGATATATTTCAACGTCAGGAGGCTGTCGTTGAAGAGCAAAAGAGGTTCCATCAAGATACTGGAGAAATGGAGAGGAAATACCAAGGGCGACGGAATGCATCAATGATTGGATGATTCTAAGAGATACAAAATGCACAAGATAATGACAATTTATGCAAGTTTGAACATATTGACAAGGGAAATATAAAAGTGAACATTAAAATACTCTTAATTTTAATTGTAGTTTTTAACGATAGTGGAGCAGGAATGTAATTCTCCGTAAGAAATCCGCGGCTGCAAAGATGGCCAAACTTGACAACCGCGTTCAGTTAGGTTGCTTACATCATGTCATTATGCTCTGGGAGTTGAGATACACGCCGCTGCAGGAAAGCAGATGAGTATGTATCAGGGTTGGAAATGAACTTTGCCATGGAAACTGTATCCCCTCTCGAGGAGTTGAAAATATTGATTAACAGGCAATAAAAGTGGGGGACGCATTATATCGCCGCCCCTGGTGATTACGTACATTACTCCTAATCCGCCACGGAGACTTCATACCTCATTAAATCGCCTCGCTCGCGTGTTAGCTAGCGGCCACATCATGTGTCTCTCTGTCAGGGATGCTGTGCGTCATCCCGGATGTGGGGTAGGGTCCGAATTGTTAGCGCCCCACTTTCAAGCTCGCAACTCTTGACGCAGGCCAAGTTTTCATCATGTTTTTTTTAAAAAAAATGTAGGTTACTGGTTCGCCTTAGTTCTCCTTCAACGTGTTCAGTTGCAGAAGTATCAAAATGCATCGCATTTAACAATTTGCTAAATAAAATCAAACGTTTAAAGTAGCATCTTTATGTGTGTGTTTGATCGCAGCTGGTGATACCATTCTGATCACTCCATATACAATTTGGATCATGTATTTCTCTTCCAACACATTGCTGAAACTCCTTACCCACAACTATAGGCCAAAAGGCAAAAATTCACTCTGCTGTCTTTTGATTGTTTTTGACAAGTACAGTCTCCTTGGATTTTTGAGTTTCAAAAGTTCTGGATCAAATGATAAATAGAATACAAACATGACCTTTCCATCACCACGAATGGCCGAGTTAAAGCGCAAACTTGTGAGCGGGAAGTCTGGGGTTTGATTCCCACCAGGAACGTCCTCCCTGACTGGGGTTTTTTCTATGTTTTCCTCAGTCCTCATAAATGGAAAATGCCGGGTAGGTACCCTAAACTTAGGCTTGGGCGCTCCCTTCCTTTAAAAAAAAATCCTTTCCCAATATATAATTTCATCTCGTGTATCACCAGTGTTCACTGTCTGTGATGTCTCAGCAGTAAAAACGGGTGTTAAACAGCATTAAAAATAATAAAAAAAGGCCTTTCCTTTTCGTAACTTTTTTTTCAGTAGATATTAAAACTTGTTTTATAGTGTGATCAAGTGACGCAGATTTCATGAACCTAATCGCTTTTGAGCTTCTGAAAGCAGTCTTCGAAATTTGTTTTATTTCCTCAGCTAAGCCCATTCTCCTTTCTTTCATTGTGGAAATTTGGAAATATAAAAATGGCTGTAGATGCTAAGTATGGAGGGTGTGGAAGAAAAGTCATCTTGTTTTAAATAAGCAAAGATGTATAACATTGGTGCGTTATCGTGTTACAGGACCCATGAATGTTTTCTGCACAGCCCAGGCCTCTTCTTTTCACGTTTTCTCGGAAGCATCTGGTCACAAAACGAATCACAGTTGAACCTGTGGGGAAAGTTCGTGATGAATAACACGCTGAACTCGAAGAAACTGTCAACAGCACTTTGACGTTTGATCTGACCTGATGAGTTTATTTGGGTTTTGGTGATTTTCCAACCAATTGTCAAGGTTGAACTTTGGTTTCAACATCGGAACTATACAATATGTTTCATCACCAGGGGTTATTCTGTTCATATAAGTTGTGTCCACATTAACGTGATCAAGAACTCCTTACAAGGGTTGTCTTTCTCTTCTTGTGTCAACAGCAGAGGAACAAACTTTGCTGCAACACGATGCATGTTCTGTCAGATTTTGACGACACAATTCCACAGAAATGTGTTACACTTGTCTAAGATTTCTGGAACAGTTAAATGTAGATTTTCATAGAAATATCACTAAATCAAGGACATGTCGACAGGCTTCCAACACGCACTCTCGACCACTTTTAAACCGCATATAGCATCCATAGCTGAAGCTTCTTTCATCATCTCATGAGTTTCGATAAAAAATTTACGAGGTTTCGTGCAAATTTTTATGTTAATACGCTGCCCATTATAGTCCGCCATGTCAATAATAGCAGAACACTGTGGAAAAGAAAAAGGCGCGGAAGAAGACTGAGATAAGATAACACTACCCGGCTAAGGGAGGCATCTCGTCAAAGTGGATGTATTGAGACACTGCAGCGGGCCATTTTGAGCTGTAGATTTGTTTGATTTACCTAACCAAAGCATTGCCCTCCACTTGTTCTTTTAAGAGCTTCTATTGTTTCATTTGTTTTGGAACTACTTTCCTGTATTGACCCATTAATGTAGGGTTGGTGAGCCACGAGTGTTTTCTGTCAATCCGTCTGAAATATCTGCGTGGGATGGAGGAGCTGCAGCACTTAACTTCGTCTTGTTCTTCTTCTTATTGTGCAGATGCTGCACTTTCTTTTGCTCCTTACTTTGCGGGTCTGGGAGTATCCGGCCATTGTTCTTAAAATCTCATTTCCGCAGCCCGAACGTGTTGCACGGCGCTGCTCTTTTGTTTTCCTGTGGTCCACCACTTGGCTTTACAAAGTAGATTAGCTGCGGCCATTACTCTGTGTAACTTGTAAAGCTGTTCTTTGAGGATCGTTTTGACTTGCAGTATACTTGATTAGCGCTGATTGTTGGTCTTTTTGGTATCGCCCATTGTTTAAGGATTACCTATAAACAGTTCAAATGCAACGCGCTAATTTATATGAACGTATATATGTGTGGACAGGTCTTTGCTCAGGAGGCAGTGATAGCTAACTCCCCCACAGTTTGAAACTTTGCACACATACACCCTAAACTAGCGTTCATCCCAATGCCAGGCTCACATCGAAGACGTCATAAACACACGTGAAGAAGGAATGAGAGTAGATGGAAATGGACTAAAGAAAACTACGAGATCCTCAGATATAAAATTTCAAAATAGTAACGCTTTAACCCCAAATCATAAAGGTTTACCAAATCCCTTTACCATACGAAAGGCATTTGTCTTTTAGTCAGTGTAGCCAACTCTATATCCCCACTAAAATTCCTGACCGACTAACGAACATCATTCCACAATACTAAATCGAGTGCGGGATTCTGTTTTGACATCTTCATCTACTAATTCCCAAGCATTTGTATCCAATGGAAAAGCATCCTCTTCATTCAGTGTGTTTTCAATAATTGTATATTTAATTAACTTAATGTGCATACGTTGTGCGGAATGGTAAAATGTTATCTCTTGTAGAAGAAATGTTGCTGTGGTATGGGAAATGGGGCTGTATGGATGCTGCGGTAAATAATTTATGCCCGCTGATCGCAGGTTTCGCCACGGCTGCTGCAGACCATCCCCCACTTTTACTTGATGAGGTTCTTTCGAGGGCGTTTCGCTGGATTTTGGCGGCTGTTTTTTTTTTTTTTTTTTTTGAGTAGTGTTTAACGCCCGTTTTCACTACTGAGGCACCACAGGCGGTGGACACTGATGATACATGAGATGAAATGATAAATCGGGAAAGGATATTTTTTTTAAGGAAGGAAGCGTTCCAGGCCTAAGTTTAGGTACCTCCCCGGCATTTGCCAGTTATGAAGACTGAGGAAAACATGGAAAAAAACCCAGTTAGGGAGGACGGTCCTGGCGGGATTCGAACCGCAGACCTCCCGCTCACGAGTCCGTACCTTAACGACCTCGGCCACCCGTGGCGGTTTGGCGGCTGTGAGCCAGCCGGGATTGAGTAAACGGGACTCCGAAGGTGACGACAAATAACGCTTCGTTATTCACTTGTTGATATTTTTTATTCTCTTGACATGAATATTCCGGTAAAATTACGTCTCTCGTCGAACCACGGGCAAGGTAATCTTGGCAAACGCGTAAGTTTATTACGTTAACCAAATGATGCCGCGTGCGAAGAAATTGTTAATTCAATAGAATTCTTAATGCAGCTCAACGATGTATCGGCAGGTAGCTTGGTAACTGACACGTTTTCGCCGGAACTGGTGCTTGGTACTTTGGTACTTAGGCCACTCTTCTGATCTCCGGGCAAAAGTAGCCACACCTATCTGGGCCCGGAAAATTCTGAGACTGCGCTTTTTGGGCATAATCTATCCAAAATAGATTATGCCCAAAATAGAACAATACAAAATGACGCTATCCACGAACAGCGGCGCGAAATATCCCCGCCAGTTTTGTGTTAACGTTACTCATTGATCAGTGTTTACCTCACTAAATTCCATTTCTATTCGCTGGACAATTTGGTAAGCCAAATGCTTCGCTATTCGTCAATAAAATGAATTTAAACAGATTTATGTCAACAACTCTTTTACTTGGACACCTGCAAATATGTCATCAAACAGGCCGGGTTCTGCCCTGAGGTGGGGGCATTTCCAAATCTAGCTACATACCAGAAGGAATTACCTTGCATTGTTTGACTCTATGCCAAGTCTTTCTGTGTCCGGAGAAAGACGGGAGTTTTTTTTTTCCTTGTTACATTTCTACCGTTATTTCTTAAATGTTACTAAAAATACAGTATTAATTCTATATATATGAGTTTTGTCATTAAATTTCCTCCACTGAAAGAAAATGCACAACATACTTATAATTACTAAGTTCTGATTATAAAATTACAAATATTAATTATTTCAATTACTCTATAATTGACGCGGTGCCAGAGACAACTTCACTCTGTTTTGTTTCTCTCAGTTAGTAGCGGTTGTAATAGTCCCCTTTTCGTCTATTTCAGTCTCTGGTTTTTGAATATGTAGATAAACAACATTTTATATAATTGTAATTATTCTATGCCCGATAAAATAACTTTATTCTTATTCTATTCTAAACTCGTATTTGGCTCTTCTCTTTTGGTATTACTGACAACGACATTCGTCTGTTGCAAGATGGCTTGAAAAGGTTATGTATTCATAATACAAATGTACAATTATTACAATTTATAAGTTAATATTAGGGGAATTATATTTAAATTCTTATTTTATTCATGAAATAGTCCTGATAAATATCACTCGAGGGTCTGAGCTTTGTACACAAATCCACTTACTACGTTCATGAATTTGTCGGCAATTTCAGACTCTCTTGTGACATTATTTATGATAAAAAGATGGCAAAAGAGAAAGAGAGCAAAGAAAAAGATTGGGAAATTAACGAATTGTCATATCCAGTGTGTATTTAGTACTCTTTGTTTTTATTATATTTTTCTCAAAATTAAGATATTTTTTTTTTGTGTGTGTGAAAACTATCTATTTGCTTAAGGGCTGCGTAACACTTTGACACATTAATGAATGACATGGTATTTTGATCTTGAACGCAATATTATTTCGATATAAACGTGAGATCTTCTGAATTAATCTGCATTAAACATATTAATAATAAACTAACACAATTTACATCTATATTTTCACGTGTTTATTTTAATATTCAATGTTTAATCAGCTCTGATCTTGTAGGTAATGAAATAGATGAGACATAAAGATTTCAATTTTAACGCCAGTAACTCTGTGTATTCAGAGCCCCTTCCAGTACAGTGCTGCACGCCTTCTACTGCTACAAGGCCATTTTAGATGCAAGTGACGTCATTATTATGAGTAAACCTTTCATTATATTCCCGTAAAGAGTGCTTGGAGTTCTGCGAATCTCAGCAGGAAGAAGGGCCTCGTTACTTATCAACAATGATACTCGGTGGGGAAGAATGGTGGAAAACTCGGGGGGCTGATTTGGGGAAAAGGAAAGCAATTCGGAAGATGTGCTCTGTGAAATAGTGTGCCAGGTGCGCAGGAAATGACGCAGTTCTCATCACCATCAGGAATTGCAAGACATCACGCGATCAGGTGACTCGGTGAGAGCAAGATCACCCCGGTTTCTTCCGCTCCTGCTGTTACCATGGGGATATGCGTAGAGAGAAACGTTACACACTGTTGCTGGCTTTAGACTGAGCTTTGAGCATGCGCAAACGCAACACTTTCTCTTTTCTCACGCTGATTGCTTAATCCTTTTTCCTCTTTCAGTGAAGACATTGTTAAACTGTTTTAATACAATTTTTCTACTATGAAAGGGGACTCTAATGTTACCAGTAATTATGACCCAGGCTTCTCGTTTAACTATCAACTATGTAGAAATTAATTTAAATATAGAAATTGTTCCTTCACACTAGCCGTGTGGTACATAAACTGAAGATGAAGAAGCAGACTTGAAAAATTTGGGTCTAGGCCGGTATTCAAACCGCGGATCTTCAACCTTCTGGACTAATGCTTCTTGAGAAATTAATATCTCACAGTAGATACCTTAGGGAGGTCTCCGGGGTATACAGAATCAGATGAGAGAGATTCGCAATTCCGTACTTGGAGGAGGACACGGTAGCTCAGTTGGTAGAGCATTAACGCGGAAGGCTGAAGATCCCTAACTCAAACCCTGGCCAAGACTCGAATTTTTCAAGCTTAACTCTTTATTTCCGATATAGTTTATGTTTAACCGATCAGCTACATTATATAATACTTAGAACATTGCTTTGTTTTATATTTACCATTAAATGCCATAAGAATTACATTGAACACTGTCGTTTAATTTAAAATATTATTATTTTTCTGGTGTTCAAATTGTTTGATACTTTCAAGGCGATAAGGATTATCGCCTTCACAAATCCTTATCAGGTGTCATACCTTATTTGTTAAGTAAATAATTGCAGCCCTATCTTGTGTTTAGGTGTTCAGATATAGTTCCATAAAGAAGGCTATGTGTAGAAGATTATGACATGTTCAAAATAAAGTATCCAGCTGTTATTAAGTTCATCACAAAAGAAGGACTTGCTCCTAATAAAACTAAACAGCGATTGGACAGTATATATGGGGAAGCATCCCCTTCATATTCTACAGTAAAAGAATGGGCCAAACTTTTTCGAATGGGTCGAGAAAGCATTGAAGACGAAGAGCGTGCAGGACGGCCCTTGGAGGTGCTCACTCCTGAAAACATCGCTTTTGTGGAAGGAGAAATTATGGAAGACCGGCGGCTCAAAGATACAGAAATAGCAGCAAGGTTGGACCTTTCTAAAACAACAGTCCTTCGAATTATTCATGAACATTTAAACATGAATAAGGTTAGTGCAAGATGGGTACTTAGACTTTTTTCCTCAGTCCAAAAGCAGCAACGAGTCATCTGTTATCAGGCATTTTTGGAGTTCTGCCGTGGCAACGAGAGAGAAGTTCTGCAAACTATTGTTACAGAAGATGAAACTATGGTCCTCTACTATGATCCCTTGTCCAATAGAGAATCAATGTAGTGGCGTAAATCTGGCGAAGCACCGCCTCTAAATTCCAAGGTCATGGTCACAATCTTTGGCACTGTTATGGAATACTCTTCATTAACTTCAAGGAAAGGAACACCACAGTAAATGGGGAGCATTCTGCTGGCCTACTGCACAGACTACGTGCTTCCATCAAAGAGAAAAGGCGGGGAAAGCTGATTGGTGGTGTGCGCCTTCTTCACGACAACGCGATCTGTGCACACAACTCTTGTTGCAAAGGAAACTGTGAAGAAATGTGGCTTCAAGGAGATCGACTATCCACCCTACAGCCCTTATTACAGAACTTATTGATAAGTGAAATAGTTATTTTAAAAATTAGTTTTATTAATTTTGATATCCTAATGCTTCAGAATTTAGAACTCTAATCATTTTTTTTCTAATGCCAGTCTATACTTATGAGCATCGAAGTAGAATTCGGAGGCTGGAATACCTTAGTTGTCTATGAAGATGATGGTGATATGAGCACAATTGTAGTCCTTAAATCTATAAGCACCTACACTAATATATGCTCATACTCCGGATGGAAAACATCCCTATGACAGATCTAAGAATTGAACCCCGGAACTCTGATTGACCACCACGGGTGGCCAAGGTAATTAAGGCGCGGATTCATGAGTGGGAGTTCTGGGGTTCGAATCCTAACAAGACCGTCGTCCCTGACTGAGTTTTTTTCAGGTTTTCCTCAGTCCGCATGACTGGCAAATGCCGGGGAGGTACCCTAAACCTAGGCTTGGAACGTTTCCTTCCTTAAAAAATCCTTTTCCAATTTATCATTTCATTTCATGTATCATCAGTGTCCACCGCCTGTGGTGCCACAGTGTAAAAACGGGCGTTAAATACTATTCAAAAAAAAAAAAAAAAAAAAAAAAAGAGCTCTGACCTCTAAATCTTGGGACTGTTTCAAATAAAATATTAACACATTAATTTTTAATTGGAAAAACAAATTTACATATGAAATTTTGGTTGTGCTTTGGTTGTCTCAAAAATTGGAAATGTTTTAATATTATTTTTTTTTATATTTTACTCTTCTTAACTAAATTAATTATATTATATCTTCAGAAATATAAAGGTACTCTGAAAACCATATAGTTGTTTATTTTTTGATTAATTGATGGAAATCTGAAGAACAGCGGAGGATAAAACGCACCTAGCGTAATATTTTGTGAGGAAAAAATATAATAAAAATTAAATGCAAATAAAAGGAAATTAAAAATGCAATTAGCATTTTTTACAACGCTCATATCATGTTACATACTCTATAGACTGGGAAATTGAAAAAGCTCATTATTTTTTTAGCGTTAAAAAAAGATTATAAAACAATTTTCATATTTAGGTTCAATTAAATGGAATAAATATCGGCCTTAAATTCGCAACGTATTGTGAAATCACAGCTTACAATAGTTCCAATAAACTTCTGTTTAAATTCCAGCAGTAAATACTGTTAAATCAATAAATTTTCACTCTCCATGAGTTACAGTGTCTTTTTGTTTGTATGTAACAGCTGAATGTAAAGTTATTCCTAAATTAGTGGCACTATTAACAACCCAATTTAAAAACAAACGACATCCGAGTCGGTTTTCTTTTGCTGCGACAGATTTTGTAAATGTTTGTGCCTGCATTAATCTGGAAGCACTTGGCCACCGTTGAAATTGGTACGACGCACATTCCCGGAGTATGAGAGAAATGTTTCCGGGGTGTCGGTGTGAGCTGGTGCTAGCAAAAGGCTGGCAGAGCTGTTTTCTATTAGCCGAGTGTATCAGCGAGTCCCTGGATGTCTGTAGCTCATCAGCTAATGGGCCGTGCTGGCTCCCGCTCAATGCGATGATGCCTGGGAGAGGGGAAAATTCCCTTTTCGGTTTTGATCCTTGAATAACAGCATTGGGTGTGTTTTCTGTGCCGCCATGTTGGTCATGATAACGAGAGCTTGCTTTCACGGCCACACCAATTTCAGCAATAAACACTGCCATTAAAATAAGTCCTTGATGGAAACCTTCAGAGAAAATTGTAACAGACCACTGTGACAGATGGTGTAGGTGGTGTATTTATAAGCTAAAACATCTAGCTGACGTAATTTCTTGATATAAAATGTCCAAACATACCTCACTTTTGCACGGAACTGCCATAACTACTACAGCGTATGTTCAGATCAAGTGACTGAAGCTATCGCTGAACTCCATGGCTTAGAAAAGAAACCATGGTATAATTTGCCAAAACTGCTCAGCGAAGCTCCTGTCATGTCGATTTCAATGTAGAGCAAATTTTTTCCATGGAACCTCCCAAGCGATGACTTCAAATGCCGGTTAGAGGTACATTTATGGCCTATCTGGAAATACCTCGTTCAGAACGTGAATTATTTAACACCCTCTACAATTGCTTCATATATTTCGTTCACCTTGATATCATACGCCAAAAATAATCTCCACCCCCAACGCTGGTCCTGTTCTCTTGAGATTGCACATTTCTTACTGTAGCTACGAGGATTGGTCCATAAGTTTCCATCCCTAACTATTTTCTAGGTATGATAAAAACAAATGTTTCAACTTTCAATATAATTACCTTTTGAATTAACATTTCAACCCGTCCAAAAATAGTCCGAAGTCTTTTCTGCAAAATGGGCATAAACAGCATCCATCACTTCTTCGTCACACTTAAATTTCCTTCCTCGAAGATCCTTCTTGAGTTTTGAGAAGAAATATTTACTGGGAACTAGATCTGGGCTGTAGGGTGGATGGTCGATCTCCTTGAAGCTGCATTTCTTCACAGCTTCCTTTGCAACAAGAGCTGTGTGCACAGGCGCTGTGTCGTGAAGAAGGCGCACACCACCACTCAGCTTTCCTCGCCTTTTCTCTTTGATGGAAGCACGTAGTCTGTGCAGTAGGCCAGCATAGTACTCCCCATTTACTGTGATGTTCCTCTCCTTGAAGTCAATGAGGAGTATTCCTTCACAGTCCCAAAAGATTGTAGTCATGGTCATCTTGGTTGTGTGAGTAATCTTGACCTTTAGAGGTGCTTCGCCACTTTTACGCCACTGCATTGATTCTCTTTTGGACAAGAAATTATATTAAAGGACCATAGTTTCATCTCCTGTAACAATATTTCTCTCTCGTTGCCACGGCAGAGCTCCAAAAATGTTTGACAACAGATGACTCGTTGCTTCTTTTGGACTGAAGAAAGAAGTCTAGGCACTAGCCTTATTCATGTTTAAATGTTCATGAATAATTCGAAAGACTGTTGTTTTATAAAGGCCCAACTTTGCTACGCTTTCTGTAGCTCTGAGCCGCCAGTCTTCCATACTTTCTCCTTCCACAAGAGCGATGTTTTCAGGAATGAGCACCTCCAAGAGCCCGACTTGCACACTCTTCGCCTTCAATGCTTTCTGGACCCATTCGAAAAAGTTTGGCCCATTCTTTTACGGTAGAATATGAGGGGGATGCTTCCCCATATACACAGTCCAATCGCTATTTAATTTCATTTGGAGTAAGTCCTTCTTTTGTGAAGAACTTAATAACAGCTCGACACTCCATTTTGAACTTGTCATAATCTTCTACACATAGCCTTCTTTATGCAGCTATATCTGAACAACTGAACACAGCAAAGCGGAAGTTACAGCTGGAACTATTTACTTAACAGATAAGGTATGACTGAAGATAAGGCTTTTGTGAAGGCGATAATCTCTATCGGCGAGTCCGGAAACTTATGGATCTACTCTCGTTCATACGG
Source organism: Metallyticus violacea (assembly GCA_030762175.1). Classification (NCBI taxonomy): domain Eukaryota; kingdom Metazoa; phylum Arthropoda; class Insecta; order Mantodea; family Metallyticidae; genus Metallyticus; species Metallyticus violacea. The sequence goes on from CM060836.1 coordinate 75,156,306, forward strand.
TTAATTTATATATGAAGTGAAAAACCAGAGCGTTAGCCCGGAAGGCTGAAACTCCATGGTTCGAATTTTTCAAATCTGGCTCTTTGTTTCCAAATAGTGTGTAAGAACAATTTCTATATATTCCTTGACATTGCGTTTTTATGAAAATCAACTGATTCCAATTGTCATGATACCGAATATCATTCTGTTGACCAAGTAGGATGGTTCAAAGGACTACATGGGGATATTCCGGTTCAAATCCCTTGGGGACGGCTATTCTGACCTTGGGTGTTTTCGTGACTTTCCCTGGAAGCCTTTTCCTTTCCACAAGATTTACGATCTCTCTTTTTATCTCGTTTTATTCTGTGTTTTGTTGCGAGGGAACTGGTGCAGTGTGGCAGGGGCTTGCGCTTTGAAAAGATTTTTGCGGCCCTTTTGAGGGATTCAAATTTCCAGAGGGTGGTGCTGGAATAGGATGCTCTATCTGGAAACTTTGTTAGCGGCCCCGTCTACGAAATGCAACAATACAGTGGCAGTCATAAAATGTTCCAGAAAATCATTTATTATGCCACGATGTATTAATAACAATAAAGCGCGTATTTTGATAAAAGCCGTATCTTAGTTTTGTTTACAATCTCACACTAATGTCTTAATTGTAATAACTTCATGTATTTATTTCCCTTTATACTTTATTAAACATTCACATTTTCCGTATATGTATCAAGATTCTCTTGGAGTTAGAAATTGTGTTAGAAACAGTACTATTCTTGCACTGCATGTTTAGAGCTTGCAGACACCGTCCGTATATCAGTCACTTACGCACTAAATTATTCTGGGGGGCTTGTAAGAAGAGTAGGCCCCTCTAATAGGGCAGATGGGTGCAGATAACCGCGACAGGCAGGGTTTGTTCAACCGTGAAGATGTACCCAAGGAAGCGAAGACGGGGAGTACCTTGATGTCAAGCTCAGACCACTAGACCAGATGACTCAGTGGCCAAAAGATTTCTTGGACTGTTTCTGTCTCATGTATCTATAAGATGTTGGTGATGACATTTTACTGTTCGAGGAGTGAATGAAGTACTTCTACCGTCTTCCCCCCCCCCCCCCCCATCCGTTTGGCACAGCTGGCACCAGGCGTGGTTTACTAGAGACCGATATTACGCAGTTTGAATGTATAACGAATTTGAGTTTAAACTCTTTTGACAGAAGTGGACTAGATATTTTCTTTTTATTTCTGAAAATTGTATAAAGCGTTTGTAAGTAGAACATTAATGTACATGATAACTGCTCTATAACTTTTTATGGTTTCTCCTATCCAAATTTTAATCAATGTTATATTCACATTAAATTCTTCTATAACTTTTTCTAAATTGTGTGATATGTTTAAACTATAAGAGTGATTTCCCTCTCTATATTAATCTCTATAAATCTTTTTGGAAACGTTCTCCCTCCTAAATACGGTATAACCCAACACGTCGTTCCACATTACTGGCCACTAGTGGGATTTTTTTTTTTTCATTTGGTTTATTTACGGACGCTGATCAATATCTCAGGTCATAAGAGACCCATTCAAATCAGGGCATGAAACGGCCGACAAATTTTGCTCAGAGGCATCTTCTTTCAGGCTCGAGGTTCTTTTATCGTGCCGTAAATCTACGACACAAGGCCCACAGCTGTATTTCCTTTCCGAGGGAAGCCGTACTTAGGATTTTTACGTCCGAAAAAATCAATCAGTTCTGGCGATCTTGATTTGGAGGCAAGTATTTTTACCACTACACCACCAGGTCCGACCCACTAGTGGGAGGACTGTGTTGTCAATACCATTAATCTCCTGTGTATTGTTGTGCTTCAGATCGTCCAATGTCTTTGGGAGGTGTGATGTAAATACTGCCTTTGAAGTAACCCCATAGGAAGAAGTCCAGTGTTGTCAAATCAGATCTAGGCCACAGGAGATTATCCGGTCGAAAAAAAAAAAACTTTCAATAACCGCCATGGATCGGTTTGATGTTTGGCATGTGGTACCATCTTGTTGAAAATATTTATGACCCAGCTCTACATCGTTCAGTTTACACAAAACTCAATGAAAATCCGGCGGTACTCTGCAGTATGGAGTCGTGCCTGGTCGTCCACAACAATCTTGGGCAGTTTAGATGAACGATGTTTTGACTTTTTCACTCACCAGAGATCTAGTTGTTTGTAATTTGTTTACTAGTGTCAGAATTGTGTTTCTTCCTGGAGGATTGCAAACTCTCTCTGATATGCCCTTCGAGTTGCTGTAATTGAATTCGTAATCCAGAATTGCTTCACAAGGAAGCACCGCTGATTTAATATGCACTGTATTTTGACAGCGACTAGAACAAAATACCGAAAACAGCTGTCAAACATCTGCACATCGTGACAGAGTGTCAACACTCCAAATATCCAGCTTCACTGGATGTTAAACTCGGGGCATTTGGTGAATTTCCACCCGAATAAATAAAGAAAGAAATGTGTTAGTTCAAGATAATTACTCTGTACAGCATTCAATGCTTACTGTATACCTTTAAATTCTAGCGCGCAGCCGTTAACCCGATAAGTGACGGTCACTGGCCGTACACATTTTAAATGCAATAGTGGCGTATTTAAAACAAATGACAAACAGTGAGTAAATATGTGGTTTTGTTCATTTATCTACCCACTGGTTGCCGTAGCAGCAATTTTTTTTAAATATCAGGAGAAGGGATGTTTTTAATAACTGAACGCTCAATGACATAATTCCAGTACAAATGATATATTTCTAGCAACTGAAGAGGCGTAATATCTAGAATGTGAAGGCAGTATCAAGAATTCGGCAGTCCAGAAGAGCAACATCCAGGTAAATCAAGGATTACAACTGCTGCACAAGACAAGATTTCTGTGCCTAAGAGCGCAGAGAAAAGGCTCAACTGCTGTACGTTAGAAGTGTCCTGCAGAATGATGTTTCAAAGCAATATGTTAGAAATAGACCGCTGAAAGAATACTTTGTTCGCCTCCTTCCAGCGATTCGTCATGGAAATCAAGACCAACATATTGCATGTTAGTCCGCAGTCTTCGGTCTGCATTCACATATGAGGAGAATTCACGTACGGTGATAACCAAGTAACCCAAAAATACTTAAATGTCTGCCTCTGAATTACATTACATGCATGATAATGCCAAAGTAAATGGCAGAGGTATCTAGGTGGTTAAAAAGATAAATCAGCCATAATTAGCTCAGACGCAATCTCCATGTTCTTAGGAGACCGCGATTTGACGGACAACCAATACTCACATTTTTGTGTGCAGATTCCCTGCCACTGGCGAACCCTTGACTTAGTTGTAAACGGTTTTCTGTGCAGAAACTTCTTGACCACATACCGAAGCTAAACGTCTATGAATATCTGCAAGTTTGACACCTTCCTTACATAAAACACCTGCAGTTCATTTTTGTCCATGATAGTCGCCTTCGATATTGTCCACGTCTTTCTCTACTTGATGTCAAACGAACGTCCTTCCGCTGTACACTGTGCTTACAAAGATCATCTAGTGTCTGCGTGGCGCACTAATATCATTCGATCGCTGTACAAATGGACGTGCCCATATATTGCACAGATTCGTAAAACACCGCCACTGTAAATAATTTCCTAACGTGCTTCATATATATACAACGCATTATAAAATTGTAAGGACTGTCTATAAAATGTTCCTTTTTTATTTTGAAAAATAAAGTAGTATCAAATATTTTATAAAAATGCTGTATTCATTCACAAACATCTTGTAAACAGCCTTTTGAAACAGTCGTTGTTAAGGAATATAACTTAATTAAAGTGAAAAGTAATTACTTTTAACGCTAGAGCGAAAAGTAAACAACCATATTTGTTTAAACAGGTGACAAACGATCTAAAGTAGTAACGACCCTCGACTGTTCAAACAACTGAAAAACGGCTCAAAGCAGTAAACGGCTTTCAACTATTTAAGCAATTAAAACACCATGCAGGATGTATTTAGTTATGGAAAGCGGAGAATTAAATAAAAATTTCAAATAATAATGACTTCACCTACTATCTCAGCCACAAGAACTGACTGAAGATAGATTTAAACGTAATTAAACTTTACTTCATAAGTAAGCATTTTGGGTCATTTTATTGTTAATATATTTTATCACTTGGGCTTCGGATATCTTGAATATTTGTGCTCATTTTGAACATGCATTTATAAATAGATTTGATAAACAATTGGTCACAAACCACTGTATTCTAGAATATTATTAAATATAACCCATTATTGCATTGTAGTAACTGGGAAAATGTTGAAGAATGACACTCACTTACCTGGTTCACACACTTGTTAAATTACAAGTTTTTCCAAAAGCCAATCAACCATTACAGTGTTTTATTTTTTAAGATCCACCTCAATAAAAATTAATCAAAATGGTCTCCAATTTTAGCTAAGCATATTAACAATACTCTGATGCAATTTCGCAGAGGTTTTTGTATACAATTTTGTTCATATGACTTTCTTCAAAGGTTTCAGTGGTTAATGGAGATGTTTGTACTTATTTGTCTCTTCTTTCATAAAGGAAAAGTCATATGGGATCGGGTGATAGGAGCGCAGGGAACATTCTATCTTCTTGTCTACCTGTTCAATACTTGAAATTGGCAGAAAGGAAGTCTTTCACTTTGGTAGGTTAGGGTGGAGGGGCACCATCTTGTTGTCAAATGAAAAACTTATGACTTATTTCAGCGCTATCTGGATTATCTGCAATTAAAGTTTCTAATTACTTTGGACTATACGGTTTCAATTCTAGCCCACTGAGAAAATTCCTGCCAAATTGACAATGCCTATCAGAAATTCAACAATGCTTTAGTCACTGTCTGGTTACTTTCATCAGTATGTGAGTTTCATAGATGGTTCAATTCATGTACACCTATCGTTATATTTGCAAACCTTCGGATTATAATGACTGCGAGCATAATCAATCCCTTCAATGGTGAAATCTGTTCAACGTTTCGAATTCTCAACGCAAAAGGTACAGCGAAGCTGAAATACTCGTGAATTGTGTCACGTTTACGACCCAATTGTAAAGAACAAAGAAAAAGTTGGGTAATCGTGTCTGACGACACCATGCAAATGATGAAGAGAGAAGTGAGAGGCCTAGTGTTTTGATGGATGACTCGAGAAAATCACCGTTTCACGAACAAGTGCTCTTGCAATAGAACGTGGTGTTGCATTGATTACTTGCTTAGAACTGTCATCTAAAATCGTAAATGTATGCAAGACGCGTACCTAAAACTGATTGCCGCGCACGAAAGCCTAAAGATGGAAGTTGCATTTTTGGATTGTCCGAGAGAGGAGAGGAGCTTTGCTCTCATATCGTGAATAGTGATTAAACATGAATCTCATACATCAATCACGAATTAAAACAATCTATAGATTGTGTGGCGCCATTTAACTTCACATCAAAGATAAAACATCCAAGCTTACGTCATCACGGAAGATTACGGCCACTATTTTCAAGGACCAGAAAGGTGTCCTTGTGAATTTTACTGAATCGGAACAGTAACTAGTGTACTATGAAATGCTTTCAAACTGAGGCGTGCCATTCAAACCGGAAACTGGGGAGCTGTCTTCAGGAATATTTTTCTTCACGACAATGCACATCCATATATTGCTGATAGAAGTTTTAGGAATTTCGATGGGAACTTTTTAAGCATGCACCATGTAACCCTGATCTCGCACCCAGTTTTTCCATCACTTCCCTGGTACACCAAATGTTTGGAAAGCAATGACGACTATGTAAAAAAATTGAAGAGAGTATGTACTATAGTGGATTCCTAGCCACTGCGGGATTTATGGAAACGAAAAAGGCATCCCAAATGAAACAACCAGATCCACCTTTGCCCCTAATCCTCCTGTATTAAACCTAACGGCTTCAGCCTGTACAGAGAGAAAGCTTCTGGAAACAAGTCGGAAAGAATTCCTAGTTCTCTACCTAGATCAGCTGCTTTAGACTTGACCACTGACAGAGTCACCTGTTAGACTGAAACAGATGTATGCCCTCTTTGCGACCATGGCGTACCCATGACTGAAAAACACCTCAGCATTTGCCCTGCTGTTCTCAACTGTTTTTCTTTGCGTGTCATTGACAATGCCTTTGGTGATTATTTTTATCGTTCTTTGTACTGGGCTGCTCGCCGACTTATAACCGAGATGCGGAGACGGGCATAGGATTTAATATATATATATATTCAAAGGTAATTTAAATTTTTATTTTCTTATTGTATTATGAATGATGGCACCTTACTTTTGAAATGTGCCTCATATATCACATTGTATACTTTCCCTGCTTTTTATGCCTTTTTACGGATAACATTTTCAATTAAACATGTAGTATCAAGTTGTAAACAGCAGCACTCTTGCTGTTAGGTCGCTGTGTTTAAATACAGAATTTAAACGCAAATAGAGCCAGTCTGTCTTTTGGTACAGCCAATACAGCTCAGCACATGTGGGCACAAGGGAGCGATGCGAAAGGGAATTTAAAGATAGACGGACGATAATGTCGTGTTGACAGCGAGGTTCCAGATGATGATGATAATGATGACGTAAGAGATTGGGGGAGAGGGAGACCAGAGTAGGGAAGATGGAAGATAAAGCTTCCGGTTCGCTGTGCGCTGCTGTGATCTTCTCTCTTACTATAATCATATGCCCACTCATTGGCTGCTTTATTATATATTTTTATTTTTGTTGTCTTTTTGTTTACAGTTTTCTATTCTTTTACTCATTTTCTCTTTATTTTTCTTTTCATGAACGTGTTTTGTTCCACACTCTATTTATGATTTCATATTTATTTATTGATCTGTATATACACTGTTTATGCCTTCAGTATCGGCCTATGCAATAGTAATCCTACAGGTTGCATTTGTCGTATATGCGATAACCATAAACCAAGGGTGCCAAAAATGTATACACACTTTCACAGTAGATATGTATTTAATATATTTCAAAGTTGGACCGAAAAACAACAGTAATGTGTAGTATGATGTTCTGTAAACAGATGTGACTCACATTATATTATGCTAGCGTTGCTACAACAAAATAGAGCCAAGATTATCGTTTGAATAGCGGAAAGCAATTTTGAAGTGGTATTGGAAAACTGAGAATGTTGTTGAAGTTCAAAGGTAATGGAGACGTGTGACAGAACAGACGCCAATGCGAGTAACAATTGCACGCATTCAAGACAAATTTGAGACTCGTGTAACCGTATGTGATGTTCACAAGGGCAGATCTGGGAGATCTCGCACAGCAACAAGCCCCGCGCACGGGATCCATGGCACTATCCTAGGCACTGTATAGGACGAAGAGGTCCGATTGAGTTTACACCGCGTTTTCCGGATCTAACTCCGTTGGACTTCTACCTATGGGGAACTCTTAAGGATGTTGTATACCGTAGAAAACAGCTACACTGACAGCACTACGGGAAGAAATTGAAACGGTATGTGCTGCAATCGCTGAGGACACTTTCGCAAACGTTGCTCAATCAGTAGTTCAACGTACTCAGAAGTGTATCGACGCCGATGGTGGGCATTTTGAGCAACTATTGTAACTGTAAAAGTCTAAGATGATTAGTGCTCATCATTTTCTGTTTGTGTGAATTAAGTTTTGTTATTTTAATACATTTTTTTCTTTGCTTGACGTGTGTGTATATTTTTGGCATCCTCCCGCATTTTAATGACACTATATATTAGAGCCGGGGATAATAATAAACTGGGAAAAACAAACTGATTACAGGACATCGATTTTGAAAGATAACAAGCAAATTATATCAATCTATATTGACCAAGGGGTTTGCACTCGGAAAGTTCCGGGTTGTTCAAATCCCTTGGGACTCGCCGAATTTACATTTTTTTTTTTTAATTTTTCTTGGTCTCTTGAGCTCTTCTACAAATTTTCGACAGTCTCATTTCATAATTCTGGTAGCAGCGCGGAAAGAGCCAGTCGATTACCATCTGAGGAAACACTAGCCCTGGCATGTCCCTTATCTCCCTTCCTTTCGCAAGTGTACTTGGTGGGCATAGTTGCAAAAAGGTCCAGTAGTGTGGCTTAGGTGTCCTGAAGGTGTCCTGTGTCCTGCTTTGTCCTGTACTATCCTATCTCATGACAAAGCATAATTCTAAATCTCGGGGCGTGTTATTAAGCAAGTACAGATGAAATTTATATGTAATAATCAAGGTTTATAAAAAACGATAGTCCTATGGTCTACAGTCAAAGCTCCTTAACACAGTTCGAGTTCGGCTCAGGTTTAAAAATCACTTTAAACTAGGTTTGATTTGGTTTAAGACCCTTCTGGCGTCTTATCCCCTTGGGACGGCTCTAGGTGCAGTGATTTTAGCAGAGGGTTAACTTCCCCACTGCCAATCAGGGAAACTGGATACATTGAAGGAAGAGGGGAATAGTCGAAGTGTGATAGTTACGTTTTGCTTTGTTAATAACAAAGTAAATTCACTTTAAGTGAATTATTTCATTCCGGCTCTCAAGAAAATATTTTGTTTTGTTTTTCTTCTCATTCCTTTGTTTTCTGGTTCTGTCATTAAACGTGGCTGTAATGTTAGTTTGTTTGAATTCCACTTGTCTAAGTTACCGCCACTATTCTCTATGTTATGTGAAATATTTAATTTTATTTTCACATTTTCATTTTTGATTTATTAAGAAATTGTAAGTATTGTGTTTCCTATCTTATAGTGTTCATTTTATGAAATTTAAATACCTCTTTCTCTAGAAGTATTTAAGCTAGGGAAATGAAGCATTGTATATATATATAAAGTTTGTTGTAGTTGTTGGATTTTTGCCAAAGTATATTTTGAAACATTTTTCCACCATCTTCTAAGTTTGCATACATTTTAATTGACATTTTTTACTTCTAACTGAAGTCTTCACCTGAAATCTCCTTGAAATTTTCATTCTCCTATCTTAAAAAGTTATACATTTAGATCAAAAAATAGGCAAAATTTGAAGCTAATGGGAAAAATTTTGTTTTTTTTTTTATTTGTTTTATTTAAAGGTGCTCTTTAATATCTCAGGTCATCAGCGTCCCATGCAATTCAGGGCGTGAAACGGCCGACAAATTTTGCTCAGAGGCCTCTTCTTTCAGGCTTGAGGTTCTTTATCATGCCGTAAATGTACGACACGGGACCCACGCTTTACTTCCCTTCAGAAGGAAGCCATACTTAGGCCTCGAAAAAATTCATCGATCCTGGCCGGGTTTGAACCCGCGATCTTGTATTTAGCAGGCAAGTGGGGTAACCACTACATCATCAGGACTGACGAAAATTTTGACAAAGTTCCATAGTTCTTGATGAAAGCAACAGAGTTCCGGGAGGTCGGGAGCTCATTTTCATTAATTTGACGCGATAACTCTCAAGTAATAAATGCAACGTTTTTAAAAATACCTTTGTCTAAAACCCAACAACTACAGACAACTTATTTATCTATATATGTGCAAGGTTTCATTCTCCTAGCTTATGTACTTCCAGAGATAAAGGTACATAAGGTACAGAAAATTAACACGGGGAAGTAGGAAATAAAATCCTACCATAATTAATACAGATACAACCTGAGAGACAACAACTACATTCTTGTGTTCAGATTCCCTTCCGCTGGCGAACCCATTGACCCTGATGTAAACGCCATCTTTGCAGGAACTTTGTCGCAGTTAAACGTCTATGAATTTCTTCAGTTTTAACACCTTCCTTCCACTAAAGCCATACGGTTCATCTTTGTCCAAAATAGTCGTCTTTCATTATATTCACGCCTTTCTCTACTTTACAACAAACGAACACTGTCTCATCGTTTACACTTTGCTTACAACCGAAAACATATGAACACATAGATTGACTGTGCGATCCTAGTACTGGATATAGAAATGTGGGGCGCCAGTATAAAATAGAGAAACGAATTAAAGATGTTTGGTGGCCGATGGTCTACGAAGGCGAGCTAAAGGCATAGTAGGAAGTTTATTAAAAGAGTAAAACAATTTAGGCTGATCTTTCTCGAGTGACTATCTGGGTCTGCAGATTAAGAAGAAGAAATAGATGAAGAAGAAATTTAGAATTAAAATACAGAATGTTTTAAAACCTTAAATTTAGTGTGGAGGTTGTCCTGATTTTAAAATTGCGCAAACGTTTAGAATTCTTTCGTCTGCAATCACATGCAGGTAAAGCAATGAATCCAACACATTAAGATCAGCTCTGTTGGCATCCCAAGTTCCTTCTTGGGCATGAGATTCTCTGGTGAGGAAACAGCTAGCGGAGCACTTCCTGTCACTTTGTAAACGTTATTCATAAAATCGGCGGATGTAACTCTAAATATCAACGCAGGCCTTTTAAAAGCCCATATTTTATTTCAGTTTTCAAGGATGGGAACATTCGTAGCGTTAACAACTGTTACATTTTCTCCCTCCCTCCCTCCCTCCAACCCCGTCGACGTTTTACAAGAAATCCGATAATACGATGACGATCGTTTCCGTTGGGGAGCAGATTTTCAGAATATTGAATTGCTTGTGTGTTTGCAGCCATTTTAAAAGCAAACACAGAGATGGGTTAGGGCTTCACAACGGCCATAGCCTGCACTATGTGCCAATATCAGTTTCAGTTTTCTATTTGTAGAGCGAAAAACATTCTTTCTATGGAAGCATCGTCCAGAATTTCAATTAGACAGAAATTTATCATCACCAATGAAGGTTCCCACCAGGACCGTCCTCCCTGACTGGGGTTTTTCCAGGTTTTCCTCAGTCCTCATTACTGGCAAATGCCGGAGAGGTACCCTAATCTTAGGTCTTAAAAATGTCCTTTCCAAATATATCATTTCATCTCATGCATCATCAGTGTCCACCACCTGTGGTGCCTCAGTAGTAAAAACGGGCGTTCATTAAAAAAAAACCCCAATGAATGCTAGTTAAGTTTCCAAATTCGCTCCAACTTCAGTCAATTTTATCTCATCAACTCACATTGGTCAGAAAATAACCATGCTTGCATGCTAAACCCAAGATCGCGGGTTCGATCCCGGCCAGAACCGATGGGTTTTTTCGGACGTAAAAATCCTAAGTATGGCTTCCTTCTAAAGGGAAGTAAAGCCTTGGGTCCCGTGTCGTACATTTACGGCATGATAAAGAACCTCAAGCTTGAAAGAAGAGGCCTCTGAGCAAAATTTGTCGGCTGTTTCACGCCCTGATATGAATGGAATGCTGATGACCTGAGATGTTAAAGAGCGTCCGTAAATAAACAAATGAACAACAACAGGAACCGCATCACGCGTAACGGCCGGTTGGTCAGTTCAAGCTGGACAACGGTAGTCAGATGTCAGCAGATATGATTGTCTCGTAAGTTATTACTAACACTTAAGTTACATTTACTCAACATTATTAAGCAAAAAGATGCTGGAACCGCCTCCCTTTATTTTCCATACATTTCTAGCACCGGCTTATGAAATTAAACATTACCCTCTGCAGTTCCCTCTTCAAAAATTGAAGAAAACTCCTAACTAATGTTTTTCAGTTTATCTAGTGTGTGTGTGTGATTTGTCTTGAACTCTTTTTCCTTTAATGCTCCCCCCCTTACCAGAAACAAAACTCGCAGGACGCTAAATCCGGCGACCAAGTGGGACGTGGTGACTCTGTCATCGAATATTTCCACAATTGCATGCAAGGAGACATGGGCTGTATATGCCGTTGCATAGTCCTGTTGGAAAGTCGAGAACCTGTGTTGCCTCTCAGTTAATTCACGGGAAAAGGGCTGCAAAATAGTCTGCCCATTTGCAAGTCGGTCGCTTACTTGCGCCACAGTAGTATCAATTGCCGGCATCTGTCTCCACGAACTCACGGAGCCACAATACCTGTTAAGAAACATAAAATAACTTCATACTCGTCCTTCTTACGGAAGTTGCAGGAAGTTTTGCCCATTTTGTACGACATCTAAACAAAACATTTGCGTTTCCTTTTATGTTCCTTCACAGAACCTCGCCAAAATGCCTTGTTGTTATTGATGGACCTGCACGGTTAGGATATTACAAGCTTGCAAGGTCCAAGGTTTTGCGTCTACGTCTAAATTAAACAAAAAATCAGCCAATCAGAACAAAGCTGCTCTGTTTGTAGAGCTGTATGGTAGAATTTATCCTTACACGGAGCACGGAAGTCAATTGCAACTCTTGCTACTTGCTGCTGCAAGTCCCGAGCGACGGCGGAGAGAACCGAAGGTAGTGATTTCCACAGATACAGCTAGGCTTTCACGCAAATAGTACCACGCACAGAATGCGCTATAAATTGATGTTTATGAACTTTTTTTCTGCTGCAATCAAAGGAAATTTGCCATCATTACAGTGATTTACCCGCCCCTATCAATTTAAATTTACGAAAAACCACGTGGTCCACCGGTTTCTAGGATTTACCTGAGGTTACCGTTAGGTTATGTTGTATGTGAATTAATTACGAATTCCAATAAGAGCAAATTTTCCACCGTTACAATATTTTATCCGCCCTAACAATCTTATGTCAATTTATATATAAAAGTTCCGGAGCACAACGAATAGGTTACATTATGTTTAACAAAAAAATAATACATGCAACATTTACACTGCGGCCAGTATAGTATTTCGGCTCTCTCCGCTATCGCTTGGGACTTGCAGCAGCTAGCAGCATAATTGCACTTGATTTCTGTACTCCGTGTAAGGGCAAGTTAGAATAGAGAGAGCTGAAGATCTGTAGACAGAATGGCGTCAATGGACAAAATATTAATTTCATTATAAGAAAGCTATCCTCGCTCATATTATTCCATGCAAATTAATTACAGCACTTTGCATATGCATAAACGCTACCGCCGTCTGCTCAGAAGCAGCCATTTTCAATCAGCTGTTAGTTCATCTTCGCTTGTTCTTATTTGTGAATGGCTAACACGTGCGTTAGAGTCTTTCACTGTAAATGCCTACGTACTACTAAATTAACGTGTTACGTCTTATTTTATTACGTTTAATAACTTTCACTTGAACGGGGTTTTTCCACGAGTCACAGAAATTAGGAATGGCGAACTGGTTGTTTGTGTTTGGAGGTAGACACGGCAGCGGTGAGGAAGTATTTTATACTGTAAATTGCAAACAAACGGAACCCTTTAGCATGCTTTGCAGGGACGGGACCGACCTTCTATCCGAGCTGTATGGTGTACTAATAATCAAGTTGTGCGATGTCTGTCCGCAGAGAATTTCTTTACCGAGCAGAGAGACCAAAGGGGGAAGCACTGCGTAAAATCTTGTTAGGACCTGCTCTGTTCCGACATAAGACTTTTTCAATCTCTTCCCCCTTTTTCCCTGTTTAATATGCGATATTATAAACGTCTTTCTCGCCCTTTTCTTACGTTTGCTGTTCGTCCATCCCTTCCTCCCTTCTTTTTTTTTTTTTTTTTGTCTTTGGTTCGCGTTCCGCCGCCTTTTCTCCACCATCATCATCTTGGTGCACGCGGAGCGCTAATGAGCTAGCTAGGCTACCGTAGAAGGGGTGGGGCGCCGTCATACTCACGACAGAAAAAGATGGATGTAGCTCATTTGCTGAGTCTTCTTCATCTTCCTTATTCTCTCACACTCTTCTGTTTCTAACTTACCCATACTCCGCCAGCTACAGCTCCTTAGTTTTTCGCCTTTCCTTTGCTTCTTTTCTTTTCTTTTTCCCCCTCGGCAGCAGCAACTAATTTCCCTTCACTTTCTCCTGCTTCACATCGTCGCCTTTATGAACTCGCCTCCCCCCTTCCTCCCACCAACTCTGGGATTAATAACTTGGCTTGCACTCCCGCAGCGCGCCCCGCTTCGTGTTTGTCTCCATAGTGACGTCATCGTGCTGTCAAGTTGTCAAGGAAACGGCCGGTCGGTGCTGCGACTTGCCCCAGTGCCATATCCTCATAGCCACACACTACCCACTTCCCACCTGAAGAGGCCAGCTCAACCCTCTCTCTAACTATACTTGTCTCATATACCCAAGATCGTGGCTTCAATCCCGGGTCGATTAATTTTATTTTGGGCGTAAAAATCCAAGTATGGCTTCTTTCGGAAAGGAAGTAAAGCCAAGGGTCCGGTATCGTAGATTTACGGCAGGTAAAAGAACCTCAAGCCTGAAAGAACAGGCCTTTAGTTAAATTTATCGGACGTTTCATGGCCTGAATTGATTGAGGCGCTGATGACCTGAGATGTTAAAGAGAGTCCGTAAATAAACCAAACACTACTGCTACAACTCTTTTTCGAAGTGGTATGTACAGATCTTGTATATTTAATGGAAGCAAGGGTCAATATTTCCGTGTGGGAAAACAGTGGCGTGCATTCAGCAAGTAGAACTAACGTAATTTCAGTTTCAGTACTAAACATTTTATTTAAAGCGCTTAATTTGTTAAAAACGAATTTTCACAACTACGGATGCTTAGAATCGAGTGCAAAGGGGGTTGAAAAAATGGGCAATTCAAGAATATGAACAAAAGATCTCGAATTGTGACTTGTAAAGCTACAAAACACAACACAGGACTGTAAACACAATAGCATGCCTTTCCACTTTCGAAATCCACTCACAAGATCTATTTCTGGATACAGGGTCACCTGGTTTAAGTTCTTGCACTGCAGTAATTTTACAGGGTTTTAACTTAAATAGCTTTGTATATCCATTTGACGAGAGGGATAGGACATTCTCATTTGCTATGAACAAAGTCAAAATTATTTTTAAGGGGGAATGGTTCCAGAGAATGTCCAATGCTATCTAACGATTCTTCTTTGAGTACTGTACGTGGCTGTGTACGCATTTTGTCAAGAATACTTGTCGTTTCATTGTAAAACGAACTTGGAGTTAGAAGTTGAGTATCAGAGAATATCTCTTGAACCAATCTCCATATATCACGCGCTGATTCTGCACGCACACATGAATGGTAAATAATTGCTCTTTCGGAAATAGAATACCAGAATTGAGTCATGTTATCGTACTTAATACCGCCTAATGAGTACTTAATACACTTTTACACAACACACATGGACACGTCCATACGTTCCTAGAGTTAGACTCGTACTGACCACTCCTCCGGCTCCCCAGCCGCTTTCAAGTGTGGGATTGAGAAGACTGTTCCCGGGAAGGAAAAATTACCCAGTAGTTAAGAATAAAAATTAAGGGTACCTTCTACAATGACTTCTGAGTTATTGCATAAATACGATTCGGAAATAAATAGCAATTTTATAACTGAAATTTTATTTGAATCCAATTTCTTTACTAATTGGCACCAAGTTCTCTCTCTACTCCTTTGCATATTCCCCCGCGCTCTGTATAATAATTATATTACACCTTAATTGTTTATTAATCTAGAAGAAAATACCCATAAACAATATCTTACCTTACGATAATAATTAAATAATGTATATTTTTACAACAGACATGAATGTCTCTTACATAACAAAAGAGCCATTTGAATCGACCAATCTTATATTCCATCAAATGGGGAGTAGGAATATTTCTGTACTGTGATTAAACATATTTATATATTTAGGCCACCACGAGGAATATCATTAATCAAAAGAAATCCACTGTGCTGTATGGACGACTGGGGAATGAAAGCTGACGAGATTGCAAAGGTTGTAGGCATCTGAACTGAACGTTTACTGTATGAAAAATCTGTGTGCGTGTAGGATGCCGCCATTGTTGCAGTGTTTGACGAAGTTCAGTTAAAACCCGCAGGACTTTTTCTTTAAATACTTTTGTAATCCTAGACCAAGTTTGGGCAACTGATTCGAAGCGGCTGTAAAACATGTAAATTGTTTTCTTGGATTTCTAAGTTACAAAAGCCTACTTTACGGCATTGTTGGAGTTTTTGGTGCTCAAGAAATTGCAAGAACACGTTATAAAAGTGCACGAACTAAACCAAGAAATGATTCCTAGCTCACTGTACGAATATTTCCCCAGAAACTTTATATTCTATTTTTCACTGAACTTAAATTTTTTGACTTTGTAAGAGGAGAATTTTGTCATTTGAGGGTGTTATGACTACTTTTCAAAGTTTCACTATTTTTATGATATGATGAAATAAAGTTAAACGAGGGGGCAAATGTGTAGTTCCCTTTAGAGATTGTGTTGGCATAACTACCCCCTCCCTATGCACTAGGAGGGGCAAAAATTGTATGAATAAGAAAGAATGCCCACCATACCGAATCTTTTTGGAAAAGAGTAATTACAATAAGAACATGGAATTACGGAGGAAAAAGCCAAAAAGGAACACTCCACGTAAAACAAGAAGGAATTTAAGGAGAGTAATTGTCCACATACTCAATTTAAACAAACCAAAAGCTTGCAACGAAATTGACACACAAACAGAAGAGATACAAATTAATAACGATAGGGAAAAAATCGAAAGGAATTTAATAATAAAGCATGGGGTTATCTATAAAGATAAAAAAAAAAGCGAGAAAGAAGAGGAAATACCAAAACTACCTCCAAAATTCAGGAGTAAATGGAAATGGTGAATAAAAAGAAAATTAAAGCATACTACAGAGAAATAACTGAGAATACAAATACGGAAGAGGACGAGGAAGAGGATGGAGCAAAAGAACAGGAGGGAAAAATAACTAAAAAAACAAAAATCGCGCATTATAGGTTTTTATAGTCACTATGGAATGGAAGGAAATTATAATTGCAACATAAGTTACATGTAATAATTGCAATGTAGGGATAGAAGAAGAATGTAAAGAGGATAAAGAAGAAATGGAAGGAAAATGTGAAAAGGAAGGAATAAACGAACTTAGTATAGCTAAAGAACTAAACACAGGCTCAATAGAAGAAGAAAACAATACCTTAGACAGTAACGAAACTACCATAGTGACATCACGCAAACATTTGGATATTTCTCTCAACTCAGACAGACTCAGATTGCGGCCTTGAGACGCAGTTCGTAAAATGCGCACAAATTGCGAACTAGTTCCAGACGCAACCGATATAATGATCTCAAAAGTGTAAAATATTACAGCAAATCCGGAAGCATTAACAAATCTATCAGAAGCGGTGTGTAAAAGAAGAGATGAACATTTGCATCTATATAAACACGTTGATTTCGATATTAATCGAAGATGGCCGCACTGCTACACGCAGGTCATTTATGATGGCGCAATTTATTCAAATGCCTCTAGAATCTCAAAATCCACAAAACTAATAAGGAAGTAGTTTAAGACAGATGTAATTTTGCTATTTTTATTATTTTAGTACACTTCAAATTGTAACCTTATAAGTATTAATTCAAAATAATAATATAAGAATGTAATTTTGTAATTTAGAAATAAAGTGTAGGCGTTTGCAATACACGTCCAGGCTGAGATGGAGTATTTCATATTATTATTATTATTATTATTATTATTATTATTATTATTATTATTATTATTATACCCCTACCCTTGTACCGCCACAGGTGGCCGAAGTCGTTAAATCGCGGACTCGTGAGCGGGAGGTCTGGGGTTCGATTCCCGCCAGGATCGTCCTCCCTGACTGAAATTTTTCCAGGTTTTCCTCAGTCCTCATAAATGGCAAATACCGGGAAGGTTACCTTAAACTTAGCCTGAAATGCTTCCTTTAAAAAAATCCTTTCCCAATATATAATTTTATCTCATGTATCTTCAGTGTCCACCGCCTGTGGTGCCTCAGTAGTAAAAACGGGTGTTAAACACCATTAAAAAAAAATAACTTCTATTTTTCTATAATCTCTGTCCGGTTCTAACATTTCCCTGCTTATACATTTACCGAGCGAAGTAGCTCAGGCGAGAGCGCTTGAAACTCGCAATCAAAAGGTTCGGGGTTTAAATTCCCATAAGGATAAATCCATATATCTGCCCCATATCTCAAATCTGGTGTCTCATCTCATCCCTGCGGTTCTCTTACTGGAGGCGTAGGCGCAAACGGCCAGCTTCTGGGCAAGGCTTAAGTACTGAAATATCTTCATTCTTCGTTTAGAACCCAATCTTTCTCATCTACCTCGGCGAACTGTCTTGCCATTCTATTTATATAGCTGAACCGGCTTTATTCTGCAAGAAAACTAAAAATTAATTTCTGTAGAACACAAACTAAACTCTACCTTAAATTTCATATGCCAAATCGCACCCAAACCATTTTTGTTGTTGTTGGTATTATTAATTCAATATTTAACCATTTAGCGTACTTGCATTGTAATTTTTTGTACCTTAGCCACTTTCTGTACACAAATATTCTGTCATGTACTTTTTTTTTTCGTAATATTTTTGTGATGAAATCATTACCAGCATTGGTCTCGTCGATCATTAAACATTCGCAGTTAGCACTAATTATCAGGAAAGACAAGCCCTCGCCAAGATGCCACCCCGTGACTGAGGTTGAGAAAGAGCGGGTACAACGAACAACAATCTGCCAGTCATCAAAACCAATCTCAGGTGAGGCATGATGATTTTCAAACACCGCAAAGTCTGGGGGCTGGCGGGGCGTCACTACTGTGTCAGCCTCTAGCGGCAGTACAATACAATTAATGACGTTCCCGCATCTATCATGCACGCGCATACGTGATTGACAAGCGAAATTTGCTTGCTCTATCGGATGAGCAAACAGGGGAGCGCGGCCCCTGGGAGGGCCTTCACTGCACCAGATATGAGCTGGACTAGAATTCCAGCCTTTCGCGCACAGTTTCAGCTGAAAGCATTTTCCATACTCATGTTGTTGGTGTTATAATTATTATTTCATTACTTATTACACCGCAGTAATCGTAATGGGAAGTAGTAAATTAACCACAAACAATGTTAATATATTTGGAAACAAACCCAAAGCTATTCTCATCTAGACTGGAGTTTCGAAAACATAAACTCTCCTCATCACAGCACATTTGAATGTTGCCGCTGCCCTTGCTTTTCAAAGATTTTCTGGAAGTAGCATTATAAGCCCATATACATTTTTAAATGACCATCCTCATTTTCGCCCTGTTCTTTCTTTGCATAAAATCTAACATTAGTAGCAAAGAGTCCAAATCCTAAAGAATGAATTTCAGTAATGTAACGAAACCATTTCTGTAAATTCTTACATCGAAAATGAAAGGTTGGTCAAATGTCTTCATGGGTCTTCCTTCAATATTTTAAACAGAATTCAATCACATTAAAACCATTGTAAAATGTGTAATTTTCCTAAATGATCTATCAACATAAAACAGCATTCAATTTCAAGTTTGTTAACTGTGTGTAATTTGCCTCTCCGAAACTAATATTTTGATTTTACTTAAAACACAATGGATTATATCTTTAAAGTAAAGGGCTTGTGGTGTTTTCTTTAATATTCTGTGTAATTTAATAGGAGACAGCCATACATCCTTTAAAAGACAAGGTTTTCTGTCACCTTTTCCGGTGAACACTTTCCACTAAGTAACTACAGGTGTTATTGTTAGCCTATGAGAAGTAAACTCCATCCAAACAAAAATGCTTGTCATGGCAGATGCAGCCACTTTGCGTCTGCTCTTCAAAACTGCTGGCTCTAGTTCTGCAAGTGTGAGTCAAAGAATATTTTGGGAAAATTAGGAATGTGTTGCAATTAGACAAGTTAACTCTTTATTGTTTTGGAATGTTTCTTGCTATGAAAATAAAAATCAAGCTTTAAAAAAACTCAATTTCTCCGGTGCTAGCCACTATTGAAAATACAATCACAAAAATTAAGTCTGCTGGCGTTTTCTGTACGGTTTTAATTTAAGAAGTTTCGTAGTTGTTCTTTGCTGAGCTCATGTCTCCTATGACAGACGTCAGAGAAACTTCTGTGGGAACTCAAAAACTTTTATTACCATGTATGCATTATCTCTACGAGTATTTTCACCATAGTACTCATAGGACTGGTTTATTAGGAGAAATTTGTCGACAGTCAGTTTTTGCTCTGCTATAATACTTTGTATCATATAAAATAACACTTTCTGTACACTAATTTTCATTATCTGAGATACTAAACACATGACACAACTGCATTAATGACAAACTTGACTATGCATACAGTATACCATGCGAAGCTACGTGAGAGACCGGGCAACTGTTTTTAATCACACAGGCGACAAGCACGGGAGGCAGCAGAACATAAAATTCGCACTGTAGAACAAAAATGAAATCGTTTTTTTTCATTGCTAAATTACGATATTAATAAAGTAATGTTATAAAATATGATATACTGGATTTCTCGTGTGAGGCGGTGGAGCTGCATGGGCCACGGTACCTGTATCCATGGGCATACGGCAATATGAACTTATAACACGAGCTTTATCAAACTCTATTTTCAACACCCAGAGGCAGTCGGTAATAATATTACCAAAAATCACTTTAAAAATATGTACTATTCTTGTCAACCAAGGACATATTGGAGCTGTTCCTTTATTTCCCAAGCAAACATAAAATTATCCATCACTCGTCTTCATTTACTCTAGGATATGGGGATTTATCCTACACTCGTTATATTTTATCGTTGTTTTATTTCGAACAATCCCGGTTACCGTAAATTTGTTGACAAATTAATCTATCTCAGCAGGGCTTTGAAGTTGATCATCAGGAATTTTCTTCTGATAGCACGAGCTGATTCTTTTTTTTTTTTTTTTGAATAGTGTTTAACGCCCGTTTTTACTACTGAGGCACCACAGGCGGTGGACACTGATGGTACATGAGATGAAATGATAAATTGGGAAAGGATATTTTTTTTTAAGGAAGGAAGCGTTCCAGCCTAAGTTTAGGTACCTCCCCGGCATTTG
The DNA here is from genome assembly GCA_030762175.1 of Metallyticus violacea. Lineage (NCBI taxonomy): Eukaryota > Metazoa > Arthropoda > Insecta > Mantodea > Metallyticidae > Metallyticus > Metallyticus violacea. The sequence goes on from CM060836.1 coordinate 75,177,055, forward strand.
CCAGTTATGAAGACTGAGGAAAACCTGGAAAAAACCCCAGTCAGGGAGGACGGTCCTGGCGGGATTCGAACCGCAGACCTCCCGTTCACGAGTCCGTGCCTTAACGACCTCGGCCACCCGTGGCGGTCGAGCTGATTCTGTACGCACATAAAATCGTAAATAAACATTCGTTGTGAAGTGGAATACTTGCCGTAGTTTTCCGAGCATATTGCTTTACATGTGCGGTGCTCAGATTGATGACGCGATTACTGTCCATAGCCAATGCCGACATCGCTGTTGGTCTACTGCCTGACCGACTGGAAAACCCTTAATCTGCTCATTCAGTATTTTAAGAATATAAATTTGTATGTTGATTTTTGTACTGAAACCTATATTTTGTAATGATCAGTTTATTAGCTGTTTCTTAGCTGTCATTGTCTTCTTCAAGTTTTTCTAGACTTTTGTGTGTAGTTCCTTTACGTTCAGGTTATTTTTGGATCTTCCTCCATTACTGTTGAATACAAAAATAGGGAAAATAAAGAAATGCAGGCATCTGTCATTCTGAATACCTTGGCCGGAGTTAAATAAAAGAAAAGCCAATGTAAACTACGCGTCGGTTGGCGTCTTGGCATGTTGCGGCAAACGGTCCGAGCCACATAATTTTTACCGATCCCTTGAACAAGGGGAGAAAAAAGCGGGCGGCAGAGTTCTGGCGACCTCATGGTCATCCGTTACCGGGAGGTGCACAAAGGCAGTGCTCTTGGACGCGGTCCCGCGCCGCATAATGGCGGACATTATCAGCATTCGGCTTCTTCCGATACGCTCCGGAAGTGGAATTACACCCCCGCCCCTTATTTTTTAGCCGAAAGAACCAAAGAGATGGAGGGGAAAACCCCCTGGTTGGTTCTTGGCGTACAGACGGATGCATTAGACGGACTTCCGGCGCCTTCTCGGTGCAATGCATCACCCTCTCTCTGTCTAGCCACATAACGCCCATCCCCTCGGCCGTAAAAATGCATTTCATTGCCCCTCGCCCCGCGCCATCATCTGCATACAATCGCGTCACTTCCGGACCGCGTGAAATCGGGCAATGGACCGAAAACTTTGGCCCTACATGCATAATACGTCATTGATGGACAGGGTGTTATGACTAACATGCTCGTGTCGTCACATACCTTCATTGATTAGCCCATCTTCTCATTAGTCCACGGGCTTGACCATTTAGCACTTTCAAAAACATTACTAGGTATATAAACACTGTAGGAAACAGTGAAACAGTTGAGAACAGCTAAAATAGAGAGGGCTGCAAATGGCTCAGAGTACAAAGTTATTTGTCTATTTAGGGGACAGTATTTTGTAACTCCAAAACTCATAAATAATTTTATTTCTATAACTTGTGTGTAGGGTACCCCATATCAATGGAACAACTTTGTTTATTTATTATAAAGAAAATGTTTATTACGCAAAACATATGAGATACAAATAGATAGCAAAACTCTGCAAGTTTATTTACTTTACAAATATTTATAAACATTCAATATGTACTTGTGATAAACAGTTTTCGCCATTTGTTAAAATATGTGGTTTCGATTGCATCTAGCTGAGCATAAGAATGTATGCGTTGTTCACTAATGTACATTTGGAGAGCTTTTCTAGCCATTGATACGTAATACGTTTTTCTACATTATCTACATTATTATGCGGTTATTTGAGTTACGGTCATCTGAGAGCGGCTCTCTAGTGCAGAATGTTGTAAATCATGCCCCTCTGCCATGTTCTTACGAAAGAAGGGTTAGACAAAATCCAAAACAGATTAATAGCCATCGCGTTCTGTGTTAAAATGACTAATTTTATTATGATCTGTCCAAAGAAAGGTATGGGAGGATTTTTTTTTTTTTTATATTTTAGATAGTATTAAGCTAATGACTTCATGTTAGAATAAAAATAGAAAAACTATATTTCACTTTTCAATATAGTTACACTTTATTGTAATACACTTCTCACATCTTTAAATTAACATTTCAATCCCCCTACCCCATCTAGTCTGCAAAAATGGGCATAGACAGCATCCATCACTTCTTCGTCACACTTAACATTTTTTTCTCGAGGGTCCTTCTTGAGTTTTGAGAACAGGAAATAGTCACTGGGAGCTAGATATGGGCTGTAGGGTGGATGGTCGATCTCCTTGAAGTCACATTTCTTCACAGCTTCATTTGCAACAAAATCTGTGTGTACAGGCGCGTTGTCGTGAAGAAGGCGCACATCACCACTCAGCTTTCCTTGCCTTTTCTCTTTGATGGAAGCACGTAGTCTGTGCAGTAGGCCAGCATAGCACTCCCTATTTACTGTGGTGTTCCTCACCTTAAGTGAATGAAGAGTATTCCTTCACAGCCCCAAAAGATTGTGATCATGGTCTTCTTGGTTGACTGAGTGACCTTGGTCTTTAGAGGCGGTGCTTCGCCAGTTTTACACCACTCCATTGATTCTCTTTTGGACAAGGAATTATATTAAAGGACCATAGTTTCATCTCCTGTAAAAATGGTTTGGAGAACTTCTCTCTCGTTGCCACGGCAGAGCTCCAAAAATGCCTGACAACAGATGACTCGTTGCTGCTTTTGGACTGAGGAAAGAAGTCTAGGCACAAACCTTATTTAAGTTTAAATGTTCATGAATAATTCGAAGGACTTTTGTTTTAGAAAGGTCCAACTTAGCTGCTGCTATTTGAGTAGCCGGTCTTTCATAATTTCTCCATCCACAAGAGCGATGTTTTCAGGAGTGAGCACCTCCAAGGGCTGACCTACACGCTCTTCGTCTTCAATGCTTTCTTGACCCATCCGAAAAAGTTTGGCCCATTCTTTTACGGTAGAATATGAGGGAGGTGCTTCCCCATATACACCGCCCAATCGCTGTTTAATTTCACTTGGAGTAAGTCCTTTTGTTAAGAACTTAATAACAGCTCGAAACTGCATTTTGAACATGTCACAATCTTCTACGCATAGCCTTCTTTATGCAACTATATCTGAACAAGTGAACACAGCGGAGCAGAAGTTACAGCTGCAATTATTTACTTAACAGATAAGACATGACACCAAATAATGGTTGTTGTGAAGGCGATACTTCTTATCGACGAGGACCGAAACTTATGGATCTAACTCGTACTTATATATGTCGGTTTATTTAAGAAAACTATCGAGAAAACGGTTTATTTGCGGCTGGGCTACAATTATGAAATTTAAATAGTAATGTTTTTATTCCAGTATATTACATTTTTGAAGTGTTCTAGAATAAATAATCAAGTTTGTTTTGTGTTTTCTGTTTCTTTCTATACTTTGTGTGTTGCTTTTTGTATTTTCGTGCCTTATACTTCTATCTATAAGTGGCATTTGTTGTGCTTTGTAACATATTTGCACTTAATTAGTACATGAAGGAGGAATAGAGACATAAACCCCTAATAAAGAGGAGCTGTGAGTTAGTATAAAAACCAAAAAAATGTGTTAAATGTAAGTTATTTGGTATACTACAATGTAATGGTGATATCTTCCTGTTTATAATCAATCGCCGTTCCTATCTCTTCAGTCACAAAATGCTGTTGACAAGTGGCTCTACTCTGTGGTGATTTTAACGCAATTAACCTCGTAAAGAAAATACTTCCAGTGTTTGAGGCGGTTTCTGAGACGGTCGAGAGCAACACATTTATATCGGCGCTATTTCCCAAAGATCACTTAAAAAGAGCCCGTCGGGGAGGGAGAACGGCTCATGTAATCATCACGTGACTCATATGAGGAGGATAATCTGGACGCAGTAATCACCCCCTCTGGTCCAGCGGACAAAAGGCTTTAATTAAGAGAGGGCTGGTATCCGCAGTTTTTTATGCACTATCGGTAGATTGGGATGCTAAAATGGGCGCCCGCCGACAGTACGCTTTCTACAGCCAATGGGGAACCTCTGACCCTTTACGGGCTAGCAAAGGGCACAAGTTCGATACCATATTTCATACAACTGGCTTATTACCTTTCACTACGACGGTCTAATTTCTCATGGTATGCAACACTGCTCTGACTTTCTCATACAGATGTTTTTAGTTATGTGTCGCTTCCTGCATAATCTGACAAAAACTGTTGAGTTACAATTTATTATTATTATTATTATTATTATTATTATTATTATTATTATTATTATTGAGTTGATTTTGAACGAATAAAAATAAGTAGTTATAGGATGAAAAAACAATTTATTTTGATTAATATTGTATAGTGGTACTGCCCATTTTGGAACTACTGGTTAGTTTTCTTACATGCTGCCCTTTCTTGTAATGTATGCGTAATTTTTAAACAATATATTACAAAATCGCAACATGTACATTAAATGCTCGGGCTTTTTTTTTTTTTTTTTTTTTTTTGTACTTTTATTCTATTCAAATTCAAACAACAATGAAAACAATTAATCTTTCCAAGCAAAGTTGGAGAACAAAGAGATGACAATTGAATTCTCGGTACAATTTAACATCGTTAAGTAACAGGTGCCATTTAAAACTTCAAAGTGCGTAAAAGAGTGAAAACTAAATTGTAATAAGAATTGGAATTGAAATTCACCTTCAGTGTCTCAAATAAAATTTTTCTTCCGCGCGAGTGCAAAGGCCTTGGGGATCTGTTTATCCATGGTAATTAGTTTACAGCATCTTCAAAAGAGCTGCACTAATTTTGACACTATCGTACCGCTTGTGTTTTAGCCATGAGGTGAGCATGGCCTCCGACCGGTTGGCGCGTGCCAGCCTGCAGTAGAAAACAGTTTCCTATTCTCTGTCTAAGGAAAGCTGAGAAGCGATGTCAACGAATGGACATATTTATTATCATGTTTCCCCTCCATTTTAAATACTTCTGAAAATTCCACTCAGTTCAGCCTGTTATTTAACCTAAAAGAAGTTTTCCAAGCAGGAATACTTTTAATTGTGTATAAAAATTTCTGCCTCCACTTCTGTCTATGTCTAGTCGTGGCATATTTTCTCTTCCACTTCTCAGAGGTGTCTGTTTTACAGTGCATATTAGATTTAGGTAGACATAGTGTAATAAAAAATCCAGCATTGTTATATTTTCCTTATTTTTACTAATTATTTCAGGATTAATATCTATGCTTTGCTCCGTTTATTTCCATGTACATATCCATTGCTCTATTTTTGTAAATAACGCTAATTACCAGACAGGATATACTGTCTTCTTCAAACAGCATCTGTATTTGCTGTATGGTCACTGTCGCTAGCCGATATGCTTGAGCTGTTCTAGCCCTACAGGTACTGGTGAGTTAGACACGAGGGAACGGAATGCTCATTTTCGCTCATTTACAATCTGCTCTTTAATGTCGTATTATTATATCTCAGCTAAAATACTTAGAATTTCTACCCCATAATCGTGTAACAATAAACAAATGAACGAAAAAAAACAGTATTATTTTAATACTGTAAAACACTCTAATACGATAGCATAGTAATGAGGTATATAATTAAATCAAAGAAACGGAACACACATTCGAAATGAATTAAATGACTATAGGTTAGTTCTGAAAATATTTATTTTCAAATGTTAAGATTCACTTGCAGTTTAACAGAACTTTTCGTAAGATGGTATTGGGTGTTTTGAATCATATTTTCCTCAATCACTACAGTGAATTTTTTTTTATCTGTTTATTTACGAACGCTCTTTAACACCTCAGGTCATCAGCGTCCCATTCTAATCAGAGCGTGAAACGGCTGACAAATTTTGCTCAGAGGCCTCTTTTTTCAGACTGGAGGTTCTTTATCGTGCCCTAAATGCACGACACGGGACCCACGGCTTTACTTCCCTTCCGAAGGAAGCCATACTTAGGATTTTTTATTCTCGAAAAAAAATCCATCGATTCTGGCCGGGTTTGAATCCGCGATCTTGTTTAGGAGACAAGTATGGCTACCACTACACCACCAGGATCGACACTACAGTGAAAAAGGCGAACTATAGCTAGATACAAGTAGGGTGTTGCTTGGTTATTTTGCTGTTTATCTGTCTACATCTGGAACCATATCTAATTTATTCATTTAATGTAATCCATTATCCGCGGAGGATATATTAAATTTTAGAGAGGGGTAATAGTACAAGGTAGGACGCCCCAGGAAGCAATACTTTACGCCTCTAGAGGTTAGGTTAGGTTCCCCAACTGTGGCTTTAGACTTTTCTTTTTTCCTGATGTACTCCAAAGCTTGTGTGAACGAACAATTACATGAGATAGCGTTTTGGTCACGTCGCTGCGGAGAGAATGTTGCAAGGACATGTGTACATATAATAACAATAAATTCATCACCGCACACAGATCGATTTCTATTGTTCTGTTTTGGCTGGATCTACCTGCGATGATAAGATCACTGTTTGTACAACAGAGCAAACTCTAATTCAATTTCGGTCTGGTTTTTTCAGGTACGTGTTTGTGTGTGTAAATGTTTGTTGAGCTGAGAATTTCGAGCTGTGAGGGGGGGGGGATGGAATAACAACACAATACACAAACTTTTAACACATTGTTTTGATTGGCAGCGATTGCCAGTTTTTTTCCCCTCCCGCTCTAAGCTGTTTCGGAAACGTTCGCCAATGGAATGGGGGGCTAAAAATCCTTCTTGGATTGATTGCGAAAGGATGGGAGGGGGAGGGGGAGAAAAAAGTGTCAGTAGATGAGAATGAATGGGGTGGGTTGGAACGGTTGTGATTCGAGTTATCAGGCTTCTCACAAAGCAGGACGGTGGTGGAGTGGGCAGCGCAATTAACAGTGTGTCACCATTGAGAAAGCCGAGATATGAACTTAGCAGGCTTCCACCATACATCGCGGAACTTTTAGACTACCAACGTTGACATTGAAGCCATGTTTGTGCACCAATAGCAAGCAAAGCTTGTCTTGTAGCTGCGTTAAAAATATGAACGACGAACTGAACATTTCCTAAGTTTTTTCCTCACTATTAAAAGAGAAGTGCAAAATGAACCCTACGGGGTCAATTAATCTAACAAATTTCCATAGTATATCTCGAAAGTGCTCTAATCGAGACGATCCCAGAAAAAATCAAATGTTCGATGAGGATCTCTTCGCTTCCTAGCAGGTACATCCCAGAGGAACTGCCCTAGTGGGTTTTTCATAGAACGACACTGATCCTTGCCTTTCGAACTGGAAGCAGATACACTGCTTCACCCTGCGGCTGGGCTACCAGTACCACTGACAGATCGGCCTAATCCAGCATTAGCTTACCAACTCTGCAGGTGGATAATCCGAGCTTTTATGATGGTTTATCAACCTAGCAGTGCTAAGCGATATACTCATTTACCCTGAGTTACGGGACCACACTGTCCAGCTGAGCTTAACTCACCCAGGGAAGGGGCTCAAATATTCGCTCCGATGTATTTCTGGTAATGTAAAAAGTAACATAGTCTTGTTTTTACTAGATCACATTATGATATTTATTTCATTCTCCCAGGTTATCAAAGATTTGAGTGTTAAATTATTACAACCTGATTTAACTTCTTATATATTTCGGAGAAGGGGGTAAGGAAGTTGTGACACACGATACGATCTGCCTGTTTGACTGTTTCTCCCCAAATAAAGCTCTCTTAGGTAACGTTTATTTTGCATAAGGTTCTTTTACATGCCTGAAATCTACGACACGGTAATAAGCGACTTTACTTCCTTTAACTTCCAAAGGAAGCCATACTTAGGATTTATACGCCCGACCCTGGCCAGGTTTGAACCTGTGACCTTGATTGTATGAGGTTTCCCTTAAGTGGGAGACTACCAACCACCAATCTGGTTAGAGCATAAGGCTTGCTTCTACAAATCTCTAGGTAACTGACAGTCACCGCCACTAACGGGCATTTTCCTAAACAGATTGCCCCCCCCCCACAATAACATTAAATTAACAAACACATTACATATAAACAACACATGCAATAACATTTACTTTCATTAACAGAATTACTTAAAATACCGTTACTTGTTATGGGTCCTTTATCAGACGAACAAGGCAATTAATAACACAAGCGAAAACATTTCCTTTTTGTCCTAGCTCCAGAGTGAAAATAGTTTATGATATAAAACACTGCCATGATGTCGAAAATGACTTTGGACTTTTTATGTTTAAAAGATATTCAAGAAAAATAAAATTGATAATAGCCAATTTAAATTACAATTTAATTTGGTGTTTTATGAAAGTACTTTTTAGTAAATAGTAATAGAATAAATTTATATAAACCGATTAAAACATTAACAACAGAAATAACAAAACAAATATCTTTGTGGGTGACTAAAAATGCTTGCTGTCTGATGGTTTTCTGTTAGTCAGAACTAATATCTTTTTTCAGAGATCAGCAACATTTCAGAAACCATGTCCCTCTTCATCACTTACAGCACCCAAACTTTCAGGAAAAAGTAAAAAATGACATCTTACAGCCCTTTTTCTTTACAACACTGTAGTAAAGTGTTCACTAAAGATTCATATTGTTCATCATTTCTATTGCCAAGAAACCCTTCTACCACTCACTACCTTGAAAGCACGCCAGACCGCTAGTTCCAGTTTTGTTAGCTAAAATTTCGTCTTTTAAACGCTTCCTATGTTGTGGGCCTCGTTTAACCTTGCATGTGTCCAACAAAGAACTAATCCTTGCAGATAACAGAAATCACTGCCCTCTCTATTCAACACTTTGATAAACTGTTCCATTAATCTCTATTTTATGTGCAAAGAGCTCATCAAGTTAACATTTGTAGTGTTCACAAGTGGGCTGTGTTTCACATTGCATTTACCATCTAGTTCTCCAATGTTTAATGTTATAGTGTTTTTCTCTATTACGACAGTTTCACAATCACATGTCGCAACAATATTTGGTGAACCCTTCCTGCATTCCTGCATGAAATTCTATCATTTTCATGAGAACAGCTCTAATTATTTAAGCTAAGGCTCATGGACTTTGTTTCATACGAGGGCAAATCCATAAGTTTCCGGCCTGGCAGATAAGGGTTATCGCCGTTACAAACGCCTTATCTGGTGTCATACCTTATCTGTTAAGTAAATAATTGCAGCTGTAACTGCGTTCAGTTGTTCAGACATAGTTGCATAAAGAAGGCTATGTGTAGAAGATTGTGACATGTTCAAAATGGAGTATCGAGCTGTTATTAAATTCATCACAAAAGAAGAACTTACTCCAAATTAAATTAAACGGCGATTAGACGGTGTATATGGGGAAGCATCCCCCTCATATTCTACCGTAAAAGAATGGGTTAAACTTTTTCGAATGGGTCGAGAAAGCATTGAAGACGAAGAGCGTGCAGGTCGGCCCTTAGAGGTGCTCACTCCTGAAAACATTGCTCGCTCTTGTGGAAGGAGAAATTATGGAAGACCGGCGGCTCAAAGTTACAGAAATAGCAGCAAATTTGTACTTTTCTAAAACAACAGTCCTTCGAATTGTTCATGAACATTTAAACATGAATAAGGTTAGTGCCTAGACTTCTTTCCTCAGTCCAAAAGCAGCAACGAGTCATCTGTTGTCAGGCATTTTGGAGCTCTGCCGTAGTAACGAGAAAGAAGTTGTGCAAACCATTGTTGCAGGAGATGAAACTATAGTCCTTTACTATGATCCCTTGTCCAAAAGAGAATCAATGAAGTGGCATAAACCTGGCTAAGCACCACTCCTAAAGGCCAAGATCACTCAAAGAAGATCACGGCCACAACGTTTTGGGATTGTGAAGGAATTCATTGACTTCAAGGTGAGGAACACCACAGTAAATGGGCAGGACTATGCTGGCCTACTGCACAAATTACGTGCTTCCATTAAAGAGAAAAGGCGAGCCAAGCTGAGTGGTAGAGTGCATCTTCTTCACGACAACGCTCCTGTGCACACAACTTTGGTTACAAAGGAAGCTGTGAATAAATGTGCCTTCAAGGAGATCGATCAACCATCCTACAGCTCAGATCTAGTTTCCGGTGACTATTTCTCCTTCTAAGAACGCAAGAAGGATCGAGGAAGGAAATTTAAATGTGATGAAAAGTGATGGATGCTGCTTATGCCCATTTTGCAGACAAGATTTTATGGAGGGGATTGAAATGTTAATTTAATGATGTGAAAAGTTTATTGCAATAAAGGGTAACTATATTGAAAAGTGAAATCTATTAACATGGAAAATGGTTAGTCCGGAAACTTATGGACCTACCCTCGAAACCTACTGCGTGAAGGAAGGAACCTCCCATGATTTAGCAGAACTGCTTTAAACTGAACGTTGAAGAGTCGACAGGTAATCGTCATTCATAATGATTCCTTGTTAGTCATCAGATCATTGATATCATTAAAAAACATGTATGATCTTTAAATTCCAAATCGTTTGCAAACGCTTCATGACGTTCCCTATAGCAGTGATAGTTCCACGAAGCATACCCCTCTGTTGCTACTTCGAGCCTAAGATCTCTGCTTGTTTTTTCCTCCCAAATTTAAACTTCACACATGATAGATTGTGTATTACGTTTGTAGTAGGGAGATCGGATAACGGGACAAAACTTTCCTAAGTTCAAGCCACCGTCACACCGCTCACAGCGGTCTAAGTAATATCTTTGATCTGGACACGCCTATTTCGTATTAAATTTTTCCTTGGAAATATTTGTCACACTTGCCTTTTTATGTTGAAGTATATTTATTTTCTTCCTAGCATATTTTAGACATTTCTTTATTGCTTTGTTTGTTTACTTTTTTAAACAGATCGGTTATCTTATCTGGCTATTTACTCCAGTTGTAAGCAACTGTATAACGATTAAATAAGTTCCCCTATATATTAATTAGTGAGCATTCATCTAAGTATCTCCCCTTAGTGCTGGAAGCTGTTTATCATTGATGTTCACTCTTCAGGCATAGCAAGGCGATGTGAAAGCTACAGACTTGTGCGCGCTACATTCGTAAGCTTTTGTTTCGCATCGATTACTGGACACGGGGACCCATATTGCGCTCAGGGTTATGAATTTCTGCCTCGTCAGTATGAGATGCAAATTTAAAATTCATAGCGGGGGCTGCTCCGGTTCCCACATGAACAGTCACGGCTCTTTTCAATTCGATGTGGGTACATGGAGTATCAAAGCGTATCCCTGCAGCTGCGACAAGCGTGCAGAATCCGATAGAGGGGTGGGGGTGGTAATATTAGACGTGGTCACGCCACCTTCCCTACAGTTGTGATTTCCCTCCTCGCTCTTGCATCTACTGCCACGTTACGCCCTCTGTGTAAACGTCAGGTAAATTCATCTGCATTTGGGTCATCATCCAAATAGAGGTAGCTAGCGCTCCCTGAATAAAACTGAAATGTTAATTAATTCATTATGTTTTACGTGTATGATCTTCAAAAAGAATGTCAAAAAATTGACGTTTTTCCTGAAGCGAATCATATGCCGGGTCGATAATACTAAAACCGGATTGTATGCGCAGAAGAATTGTCAGAGACGTAGTATCTATAAGAAACCGAACAGTAACGGAGTAATTTGGAGGTGAAGTATGGGGTGCGTACAAAACAATTTATTAGAATCATTCGAGGTATGTAATGGAACTAGGTAAGTGATTATTAATGTAATTGTTGATACATAATAGTTTTTAGTTTCGCAATGCCATGGTGCACATGACGTTTAATAGGGACTTGATCACTTGAAACCCAAAATATTCGTTTAGTTCACTGATTGCCAGACAGATGACTCTACCTGTATCACGAACGAAAAGATACTAATCAGATGACATTGATGATCCAACCTGGACACATCAGATGCTACGGTGAAAGTTCTGCGAATCCCGATACTCGAAATGCATTCTTCCTTCGAGTAAGTTCGGCTCGTTGCGGCAGTGTGCTCCCCGATACTCATGGTCATTGAGTAACGTCCCGTGGGGTTACACTCCTACAGACATTAAAAGATTAATTCTTGATTAGGCCACCCAACCAGTGGTACTGGCAACCTTACCGTGCAAGCAGCATGTCTTCTTCCACCCCATAATGGAAACTAGGTGTCGGCTTATTCTGCCTTTGTGTTTCAATAAACCATACTGGGCCACAGGCCCTAGACGCAATCTTTACAATACACTAAGGTTTAGATCAAATTAACGTTAAGAATGCATAAAAATCCAAGCTTTGTTCAGCACAAATGCTTCTTCACAGCACGTGGATTCGGACAAACGAGACCTCGGGAAGACCGGTAATATTTATGCTAAATACCTTTTGGGTTAAGGAATAAACGCTGTTTACGTGATATACGCGTGTTTTGTAGTGTATAGAAAACAAACAACTCCGGCGGCAGGGACAGTTGCATACTTTGCGGCGGACTTAATTTGCCTAGACGCCGTGAGTGCGCCATAAATTATAAATAGTTATACCATTTAGTTTAAAATTCTTCTAAAAATATTCATTCGCAACGCCCAATTGAAATTCCTACGTTGCGGCTTAAGGAAGTCGCAGCCAGCAATATTAAATGTATAAAAACAGATAAAGTTCAAGATTTTTGTCAAAATTTAAGTAGGTATAGATTCTTTTAGAATTTAGAAAATTTTATACTTACCAAAAATTATCTACAAAGGTGTTCAAATCGATTTGGCAACATTGCATTCGTAACGACACATGCATTTGTTTCAGTGCCCCACCTCCTCTCTCTCTCTCTCTCTCTCTCTCTCTCTCTCTCTCTCCCAGTCCTCATTTTCTCAGGTCTTCTTTATAAATTTGTTAATAGTTTTAATTTTTTTCTGCATTTGTTTTAAATTGTTTTATTTTTATTTAATTTTTTTTAAAAGAATCGGTTAAGAAAAATGAGAATAAATCTGTTATTTCATGCTTATGGTCCTGACATCTGACATCTTTAAAAAAAAAAAACCCCACCACACACACACACACACACAATCTAACTGTGCAACAAAGTTTATTAATACTGCCTTAATCCCTTCGATTGCCGCGGGTGGCCGAGCTCGTTAAGGCGCAGACTCGTGGGCGCGAGATCTGGGGTTCGAATCCCGCCAGGACCGTCCTCCCTGAATGAGGGTTTTTTTTTTTTTTTCCAGATTTTCCTCAGTCCTCATAAATGGAAAATAGCGGGGAGGTACCCTAAACTTAGGCCTGAAACGTTTCCTTCCTTAAAAAAAAATCCTTTCCCAATATATCATTTCATTTCATGTATCATCAGTGTCCATCACCTGTGGTGCCTCAGTAGTAATAACGGGATTAAACACTAGTAAAAAATCCCTACCCCTTTTTTTTTTTTATTTCCGATTTCCCATAAGTCACGGCACTCTTCCCTTATTAACTGTACTCCTCTGTTATTTTCTACATATTCTACATGCCTTGCAAATGTTTGCTTCTTTTCTGTTAATATATAGGGGTGATCCGTTTAGGCATGGATAAAATCAAAATGCTGCAAAATGTTTTCTACTGAACTTTATATTTTGAAACTTCGTGTATACAACATTGAAGGACGGGAGATTTCTCAGAACGCTACATGACCCCCCATTGCACACTTTGTACAATTCATAACTGTGATGCAATTCAGCCCATGTCATCATAGATGCAAAATTGAAGCGAGTTTGGCTTGTCGACTTTGTAAGTGATGTGGGTACAGTTTCGAAAAGTACACTGACAGGGCGTCTCTGCTGACATCGTCTCAAACTTTTTGTACAGTTCCTTTGTCATGACTGCAGAGATAGCTGCTTCTGTGCTGGGTTTCGCCTGCGACCTCCTGCGTATTTTTTAACACAGAACCTGTTTCTACAAATATTCAATAACAACATTATTGTTGTTGATTTGGTTTATTTACGTACCTTCTTTACATCTCAGGTCATCAGCATCCCATTCAAATCAGGGCGTGAAACGGCAGACAAATTTGCTCAGAGGCCTCTTCTTTCAGACATGAGGTTCTTTTTCGTGCCGTAAATGTACGACACGGGACCCACGGCTTTACTTCCCTTCCGAAGTAAGCCTTACTTAGGATTTTTACGCCCGAAAAAATTACTCACACTATTTCTCTTTGAACTCAGCATACCAAGAGCGCGTTGCAATCGCTACTAATTTGTATTACCATTTCAATCATCTACGATTTTCATTTTCTTTATGTATTATTTTTCATTCTTACCATATACAGAAACTCCCATTTTTTAAGCAAAATATTACCAGCAAGAAATTACTCCTACTATCATATTAACTTTTATAATAACATTTAATATAAACCATATCCAAACGGATAATCCTATATATCCCTCTCCCCTTTTTAACATCCGCCATGGCGTGTACATGCGCCACTAGGGCTGCTCAGTACATCGCTTTCATATGTTTATCCACCATTTTTCAGTGTTGTCAACTGTAACATAAGTTTACTATAACGAGGAACAAAGGGGTTCCTTTGCGCCAACCTCAAATCTGAAATATATCCTAGTGATAAGATTGTTGCTTTTGTATACATGTAATGACCAGTGTTTTCTTAGGTTAGGTTAGGTTAGGTTAGGTGTTCGACATACAATCTAGCGCTTTTTGTTGCTGTTGCGTCACCATGATTTCCACCGCTCATTCGCCATTTTTAGTGCTGCCAAAAATAAATTTAATTGCTAAGTTGGTCCCGTCGGTAATAAACTTGCGACCAACTTACATCCTTTTTGTAATCACTTCAGCTTCAGTTTCATGTTAAGTTCTGCCCACAATGAAGATGAATCACGCCGGTTCTGTCTGTAGAAACAAAACCAGCAGAACTGAAACAAATGAAGGTGTCATTATAAAACTCATTTGAATGTGAGAAGAAAATCGCTAAAAATCCTGGCGTGTTTTTTCTTCGTCAAATTCATTAATAAATTTTAATTTGTCCTAAACTATATTTTCTTTCACGTAGATTTGTGTACCAAGATTTAATTGCCGGTTCTTTTGTTTGGTGTGCAGGTTGCAATTGTTTTCTGTGTGATCGTCAGTTGTTTTGGATCACTATAGCGATTCGAAAAACTATATTTGCTATTCATTTTCCACTAACGATTTTTTTTTGGGTGCTCTTCGACTCAATCACCAAGCTCCATTTCTGAGGCCGATATGTGTGGTCGTGTGTCTATGTGTGTAGATTTTCCTTCCCCATCCCCACCCCTGGCCGTCTTTTGTTTTCCACGCCCCCTCGAGCTAATGGGAGACCGACACAGGCTTGGCGAAGGTCCTGTAAATCAGTGACGTCAACACAGCGGTCTCGGGATTCGTGCAGTTCGGGAAGCAGATCTCCCGCCCTCCACACTCTAGGAAAATGGGGTTTTGTTTTTGTACCTCCACTCTCTGACCTACTGAAATATCCAGACCTGGGAGCTGAGCTAATATACGATCAATTCCCCTATTTTTATCGCGAATTTGCTGCAAAACTGATGTCCACTTCTGTAACAGGGTTCGGTTCGAAGCGAACATTTGCGGTGGCTGTTTCAGCACCGTGCTAATTTGTTGCAGGATTCGCTAAACACGAAATGAATGCCATTTGCTCACTCGCTTGACAAAGAATTCAGCTGGAACAAACGAGCCGGCCTTTTCACCTCTCTTGACTGTATTCTCGGAATAACCTACAAAATGTATCTCCTATTCATATAGCGGACCAGATGGACAAGCAAACTGGCTATTAGAGCGCACCGGCTTTCGTGTTGTCTCGAGAACGCTATGCTGATCTTCACACTAATATTTCAGACTTGAAAAATACATCACGTGAGTTAAGATTTTGTTTATCATTAATTGGTGTAATAATGCGCACATAAAATCATGCAACACTTGGCAGTCAATAATTCTAATGGTCTGTAATGGTGCCAAACTCAATGAAGAAATAGTGCTAGTCTGATCGTAATTTCCCTGAAATATGGGGCATATGGACCGCATCATTTTGGGAGAGCTGTAAAATTTTATATTTTCCAAAATTTACTAAATACACGCAAGTCCTACTTCATTGAGATATCACAACGTATTGACAAGGATATCTCGCTGTTCTCCGTGTATAGGAAACGAAATGTAAAAAAAAAAAAAAAAAACGTCACGGTAGGCAGGAATGTGCGGTGAATCTCCAGTCTACAACCTAAGAAGTTAAATCGGGCAGGCAACTCTTTAAATTTTTTATTTAGCTTAAGGCTGGCAATTTTAATCCTATCCAGGGGATAAACTGCAGTGTCCTGTGGATATATACCGAGGGTGCCAAAAATGTATGCACACTTTCACAGTAGACATCTCTTTAATCAATTTCAAAGTTGTACCGAAAAACAACAGTAATGTGTAGTATGATGTTCTGTAAACAGATGTGACTCACATTACGTTATGCTAGGGTTGCTACAACAAAATGGAGCCAAGATTATCGTTTGAACAGCGGAAAGCATATTTGAAGTGGTATTGGAGAACCGAGAAAGTTGAAGTTCAAAGGCAATGGAGACGTGTGTACAGAACAGAACCGCCAACGCGAGTAACAATTGCACGTAAAGCAATGTGCACGTGAAACTGGGAATAGCAGAACTAGCATACGTCGTATTATTAAAACAGCAAAGTTGAAAGTTTTCATCCCAAGACTTTTGCACATTAAATAAAGATGACCCTGATCGGAGAATGCAGTCAGTACTGTGAGTGGTTTCGGAACATGGCGCAAGAGGATGAGACCTTCGTAGGGAAAGTTGTGTGGTCCTATGAGGCTCAATTTAAGTTGAACGGAACTGTTAACCGGCATAACTGGTCTATTGGTGTGCAAACAATGCACACGTTATTTTGGAAAAGGCTATTAATTTACTTGCAATTGATATTTGGTGTGGGTTGTCATCTAGAGGCCTAATTGCACCATTCATTTTATGAAGGAACAGTGTACCTGAACATGATACACACATCCGTCTTACCCGCCATTCGTACACTCAATGGAAATGAGGAATTTTACTTCCAACAGGATGTTGCACCATCACATTACCACCGAGATGTACGTGCGTACCTTGATGACAATCTTCCAAGGCACTGGATAGAACGAAGGGATCCGATTGAGTTTCCACCGCGTTTTCCGGATCTACTCCGTTGGACTTCTACCTATGGGAAACTCTTAAGCATGTTGTATACCGTAGAAAAACCAGCTACACTGACAGCACTTCGGGAAGAAATTGAAACGGCGTGTGCTGCAATCGCTGAGGACACTTTCGTAAACGTTGCTCAATCAGTAGTTCAACGTACTCAGAAGTGTATCGATGCCGATGGTGGGTATTTTGAGCAACTGTTGTAACTGTAAAAGTCTAAGATGATTAGTGCTCATCATTTTCTGTTTGTGTAAATTCAGTTTTGTTATGTTAACACACTTTTTTTTTTGTTTGAAGTTTGTATACATTTTTAGTTGGAAACGAAGAATCAAGCTGGAAAATATCGGGTTCGGGTTTTCGTTCCAACCATGGATCATCAGAGGAAGACACGGTAGTGCAGTTGGTTAGAGAGTCAGCACGGAGGGTTGAAACCGTATTCAAATACTTTTTGGAATCTTTGTACAAACTAAATTCGCGAGCTCTTGTCTGAACTCCGTTTCGGCTAAAATAACATCTAGTTTTAGGAATATTGACATGATTAGTCATATAATTAAAACATAAAAATCTTCTTGACCCTGCCTTTAAAGAAGAAGACAATTCTGCTTCTCTAGTTCTTGTTGTTTTATATTAATGTAAACAGCATCGATACATTATCACTGTATATAGTGGAAGACTCCACTATACAAGGCATTTGAGATAGTGTATCTTAAGTTACAGAGATAAAATGCCGAATTTAATATATATTTAACATTTAAGTAATTGCAATTGTTGCTTAGAAATTCATACTGAGTTTATATAGCGTAAATTTTTGTGTTAGAACGGCTTCAAGCTACCCCAATAATTGTAACATATCTGGTTGTTAATAACCAGTAAACAGCTTTTTAAGCGTTAAAATTATTTAAAAGTGTCAGGCCAAACACATGAATGCACGCCACTGCATAGGGTGCTAATGATATTTCAGTAGTTTGAAATAAAAGTCGCAATTCTACTTTCCTTCTAATGTTGTGAAATATCTTTCATTTTTTTACCGAGGCACCACAGGCGGTGGACACTGATGATACATGAGATGAAATGATATATTGGAATAGGATTTTTAAGGAAGAAAACGTTCCAAACCTAAGTTAGGGTACCTCCTCTGCATTTGCCATTTATAAGGACTGAGAAAAACCTGGAAAAATCCTCAGTCTGGGATAATGGTCCTGGAGGAAATCGAACCCAGGCCTCCCAATCATTAGGCCACGCCTAACGACCTCGGCCATCCGTGGCGGTTTTCGGACGTAAATGCCCTAAGTATAATATCCTTCGGAAGAAAAGCCCCGTGTCGTAGATTTACGGCATGTAAAAGAACCTCAAGCCTGAAAGAGAGGCCTCTGAGCAAAATTTGTCGGCCGTTTCCGCCCTGAATTGAATGGGACGCTGATGACCTGAGATGTTAAAGAACGTTCGTAAATAAACCAAATCAATAAATTCTTCGAAAATAAGCTGTTCGAAATATGGGCATTTATGTTACCATATAAATGTTTTACCTATTTCTGCTTCTCTAGTTCTTGATATGTTGGTTACATTATTTCAAGGGTTACTTTATTTTTAATTTTATTAGGTATATTGCTCTATATACAAAATGTTAATGAGCAAGACCGAAATATTTGCAGCATTAATTATTTAATATTTAATAATATATTTTATATTAATATTAATATTTTTCAACACAATAAATTATAACATTTATAATATAGTAAATTCTTAAAAAAATACCAAGGATGTTAATAATAAACAAAAAATATAATAAAACAAGCAGAGGAAAAATTCACAATTTAAAATAAACTTAAATTATAAAGGGGTGTAAAACAAGCATTTTGAGAGAGGAAATCTAGCATTAAAGGTTTCAAACTTACATGTTAGGGATCAAAGTTTCAAAAGGGTATGCACGCCACTGACTTTTATTTTTTACTTGCACTTTAAAGTATCGCAGTTCGCGCTATCACCTGTCAACAGATTGATAGTATAATGCGGATGATTCTAGTAGAGAATCTTTCTCTGTAGATCTCAGCAGTTTTTATAGCACAACCTCTTGCTTCTCCACAAATCAGGTACAGGTCGACAAGTTGAGAAAATCTGTAACCATTCTTTAATTTGTAATTTATTTTATCTTATGTATTTTAGTTACAAAACAAACAAGCATGGTTACCACTAGACTACCAAGACCGACTGAATAAGAAGAGAAACACAATTCGTCTTCGTTTGTTCTCTCGTTAGCAATTCTCTCTTTTTCGTTCGTCATTTTAGTTTCTCTCTTACTCTCTTAGAATAAGGCCATAAAATGCTGTTATTTAAAACAGTTATAGGTATATAAACATTTCTTGCACTGAAATGATTCAAGCGCATTTGTGACTAGAAAAACATCGAAATTGTATCAGACCTTCCTTGCCTACTGTCTAAATTTTATTAGCTTTCAAATAACAATTTGACTAAAGTCACAAAATCAAGTGTTACAATGTGAATATATAACGAACAAATGCAATACAATTAAACTTTGTTTTTTACATTTCTAGCCCATTGTCTTATAAAATTCTGGTCATTTCCCCTGGCATTGCTGTATTGTCCCGTACCATAGAACGCCACTGAGGGGGGGGGTTCTTAAACCTATGGATGATTGGACAATGCGCCTGTGCACATAGATTTTGTTTCAAAGTAAGCTGTGTAGAAATGTAGCTTCGATAAAATCAACCATCCATCCTACAGCCCAGATCTAGCTCCCAGTGACAATTTCCTCTTCTCAGAACTCAATAAGGGCCTTCGAAAAAGGAAATTTAAGTGTGGCAAAGAAGTGATGGATGGTGTTTATGCCCTTTTGTAGACAAGACTTCTGGGTGTTTGGGGAGGGGGGGGGATTGAAAGGTTAGTTCAACGATGTGATATACATTTGCATTACAGCACATTTTTACAGATCATTGTGACAAATTTATGTTCATGTGCAATATTATTTTTATAATTGACACAAGCCTCCACTGCTCAAGGCGATGTTTTGGAAGAATAAAGGGACACCGAGGTATAAAATCTTTAGGGCAGAGAAATAGTCTCTACAAGTAGATTTATAGGTGAAAGAGCTCGACATTACATTCAGGTGTTTTTTTGGATAAATTCGCCTAAAACAATGAACAGAAACAGTTGTAGTAGGTGTATTGACACGCTTGAGAAATGAGTAAACACATAAATAAAAAGATTGTAAACGTGTTTTTTCTTCTGCATAAAGAACATTTGCTCTGGCAGAGTACAAGCCACCACTATATGAAGTGGCAGGTGTGTTCACGGCAGTAAGAATGTAACAAGGGGGTTTCCAAAGAGCTGGCAACCTCTTTTTGGTTTCCTTTCCTTTGAGCAATTCTTCATCACCCATGTAAAGGGTACGCTCATTACCAAACTGTCAAGGGACTTAATTCCTCTTTCCAGAAATGGAAAAAGCGGCTAATTAGAGAAGGGTCCTTCCTTGCCTTAATCTTTGTGGAGCGGTGTGCCGCTCAGATTAGGAGTTAATTACTTTTTCCCCGCGTGTCCCCGGGATTAGCGCCTATGACGGACAGTTTTCTGCCTGTCCACCTGTTTTTTCTTGTTTTCTGATTGCTTGCTGTTTTCTTCTTCATGCGAGGGAAGTGCATTAGTGAAGAAAATTGTATACCTAGGTTGTTCAGGTACGTTTCATTTATTTAATTTCTTTTAGCGTTTTCAGCATTTACAAAGCCTAGTTCTTGACACATGTGCTCATTTATTCATAAAAACTGTTCTTATAGTGTTGCAATAGCTCTTGCAGACATCCCGCTTAAACCTTCAGATCAATTTGGATATGATTAGACACTCTTAACAGCATGAAGTCTAAGGTTTTGGTTAGTTTTATTACGGATGCTCTTTAACCTCTCAGGTCATCAACGTCTCGTTCAGTTCAAGGCGTGAAACGGCCGATCAATTTTGCTCAGAGGTCTCTTTTTTCAGACTTGAAGTAAATCTACGACACGGGACAACGGTTTTAATTTCCTTCTAGGAAGCCATACTTGGGATTTTAACGTTCTAAGAAATTCATCAATCGTCGCCGGGTTTGAACTCACGATCTTGGGTGTACGAGGCAAGTATGGTTATCACTAGACCGCCAAGACCGAATAAAAAGTCTTGACATACAGTTGTTGTTGATTTGATTTATTTCTGAACGCTCTTTAACATCTCAGGTCATCAGCGTCCCATTCAATTCAGGATGTGAAACGGCCGACAAATTTTGCTCAGAGGTCTCTTCTTTCAGGCTTGAGGTTCTTTATCGTGCCGTAAATGTACGACACGGGACCCACAGCTTTATTTCCCTTTAGAAGGAAGCCATACTTAGGATTTTTACTCCCGAAAAAATCCATCGATCCTGGCCGGGTTTGAATTCCAATTTTGCAGACTTGGGACTGTATGTAACGTAAGGTGTCAACCTTACAGGTAGGTTACATTTTTTTGTTTTTGGCCTTTCGTCTTGAAATGTAACGGAACTAAAAACCATTGACCAAAGCGTATTTTTTTTTTATTATTTAAATAAGAAGTTATACATATATTTGCACTCCAGGTGAAATCAATCCTCCCTTTTGAAATGCAGCCATTTTCTCAGGAAGAAATAATTCTTATTCCCTCTTGTGTTTTAAAGGTAGGAGCAGTGGCGTGCAACGAGTTTTTGACCAGAGCAAGCAATCCATACTTACTTTCAGGGTCAAAAAATACCGCCATGGTAGCCGAGGTCGTTAAGGCACGGACTCGTGAGCGGGAGGTCTGATGTTCTAATCTCGCCAGGACTGTCTTTTCTGACTGAGAAAAATCTGGGAAAAAACCTCAATCACGGAGGACGGTCCTGGTGGGAATCGAATCCCAGACCTCCCGCTCACGAGTCCGCGCCTTAATGACTTCTGCCACTCGCGGCGGTATTTTCAATGTTGCTTGCACCCGTGGTTCAAAGGCAAAATCCTGCCTTCCATCATACGCACAGCATGAGACGAAGTTTTGGTGTTGTTGTACAGCACCTCTAAACCGAACGAAATAAACAGTAACCTACGTACTTTTTCAAGTCATTGTCTAAGAACAACTTAACCGTAACTTTCTAAAAGTAATGAAGCTATTATTATGTTAATATATATATATTCATAACCTATTGACAATAATATTCTTATAACTTTCGTTATCGTGCACTAAACAAACGAACCGCCACGAGTGGCCGAGTTCGTTAAGGTGCGGACTCGTGAGCGGGAGGTCTGGGGCTCGAATCCCGCCAGGACCGTCCTCTCTGACTGAGTTCTTTTCTAGGTTTTCCTCAGTCCTCATAAATGGCAAATCCCTGGAATGTACCCTAAACTTAGGCCTGGACGCTTCCTTCCTTAAAAAAAATCCTTTCCCAATATGTCATTTCTTTTCATATATCATCAATGTCCACCGTCTGTGGTGCTTCAGTAGTTAAAACGGGCGTTAAACATCATTCAAAAAAAAAACTAAACAAAGGAAGGAATAGCGCAAAATCCTGCTTTGACCCTTTTACTTCATTAAACTGTAACCCCAAGGTTATATTGAAGTTCCAGGACAGTTGTAATAACGAACGTTTACTTAGATAAGGTGAGGTTAGGTGTTCGGTTAAGTTTGATTTAAGCACTTTTGTTTAGTTCGACTTTACTCAGTCCTGCTATATAGTGAATTTCTGTTGGTAACACCCGTGACGTCACCACCTTATTGGTGCAATTTCAGCTATAAATTGTTCACGCACTTTTTCGGGCTGGTAAACGGGTTATGGCTTATTAATTAATGAAATGAAATACCTTATGACATTACTTTGTGGTATTAGGGGAACAAAATCTATAATTCAGCAATCTATAAGTATCACAAAAGTGTAACTACATTTTTAGAATTATTATTATTATTATTATTATTATTATTATTATTATTATTATTATGGAGTTCAAACTAAAAATAATAGTATATTTTTAATTAAATGAAATATATGACCACTGATATAGAAAGCTATACTGTGTGGGTATTTTTAAATGTTACTAAGTTTCTAAACTGAGCCCTAGATATCATCTTTACATTCACTAAAATAGAGAGAAATAACAGAAACTTTCGAGTTACATTGCGTATTTAAGAAGATGATGTTCATATGATTCAATAAAACAAAAACATGCACTAAGCAAATATACACAGTCTACAATAAACAATCGAAGGTTCCGTCGATTTTCAGTGGCTTTGAAATTTAAATGTTACTGTATAAAAACATGCATTGCAAACTTTTTCTGAAGGTTATTACAGAGCTCTCTTGTCGGTCCTGGTGGTGTAGTAGTAACCATATTTGCCTTCTAAACCCAAGGTCGCGGGTTCAAATCCGGCCAGGATTGATGGATTTTTTCAGGCATAAAAATCCTAAATATGGCTTCCTTCGGAAGGGAAGTAAAGCCGTGGGTCCCGTATCGTACATTTACGGCATGAAAAAGAACTTCAAGCCTGAAAGAAGAGACCTCTGAGCAAAATTGGCACCGTTTCACGCCCTGGATTGAATGGTACGCTGATGACCTGTGATGTTAAACAGCGGTAATAAATCAATCCGGTAATAAATCAATAAAAAAAAAAAAACATAGATTTCTGCCGCTGTTTGTTTCCTCACTGCGAGAAATCAAATAACAAAATGCATTTCGTGTTAATGTTTCTATATGACGATAATAAAACAATATTTTGGCAATTTTGTGCTTATACTCTCCTAATGTTCTCTCCGTTCTGCTTAAAAGCAAGATTAAAACAAGTATATATGCATTAATATTCTTTCTTAATTTTGTGCCGGAATGTAGAGTCGTACATACTCAATAGCAGTCCAAAAATTTAGCAACTAGAGAAAACGTGATCTAAAAGACAGTTGTGTAAAGAACGCAGACAGGAAGGGAGTGGAATGACTTGGGTAAGGGAGTACACGGGGATTTCGCGACACGCCGATCACAGTCATTTATCATCGGAGCGATCTTTTCATATCATCACACTGGAAGCCATTTGTCTTGCTGCTGTCAGTAGGGAGCCATCAGGTAGGGCACGCAGTAGGTGTGAAGAAACCAACAGGCCTACCGCTCCACAGCTGACCTCCGGCTTACTGGTCGCGGCTTCACAATTTTATTCACAGCATGTAGTAAGGAACGATTTTTCTTTTTTCCTTTTTAAAAGTCTCCTACCTCTTATTTCTTGCCACATTTTAAAGCGATTTTCTTATTAAATTCTATGATTACTTCGATTTATCGCATATAAATTAGATTCTGTTATTCATTTGTTTCGCGAGTGTCTTTTTATCTCTCTGAATGTGCTAAAACAAATGAGAGTCGAGTATAAAACTATCTGACATATAATATGTTTCATTATTAGATCCTGTGACAACAAATTGAACATCGGAAAGTCCATGAACTCTAGGAAAATGTTCAATAAACAAAGTACGTCAAACGGCTGCTGAGTAAACTAAGCGAATCCCTCAGAAAATCCAATTTGTGAAGGATATTACTCAACGTTAGAGCAGAGAAAATTTACGCTTTTTAAATGTCGGTTTTTAGATATACCCCCACTCCTAATGACCCGATTTCTCTCATTTTCAGGAACTAACTGGTACATACCATTCAAATGAAATGAAACAAGAAAACTAGTTCCTAGAAATCAGAGAAATCGGGTCATTAGGAGTGGAGGTTTACTAAAATCCAACGTTTAAAAATAACTCTAACGGCACCAATATTTATTTCTTCATAACCAAATCCGATATATACCATTTAAATAAAATAAGAATAATTGTTTCTGAAAATTAGAGAAAATGGACTATTATTAGTAGTGAAATATTTGAAAACGGAAATTTAAAAGCGCTCTTGCGTTTAATTTTTTCTATATTGTTTTAAAATAAAACGAGAAAATAATTCAGCATTTTTATATGTTTTATATTTAATAAAAGAATCGTCGTGGAAGATAGTAAATGTGAAATATTAATCTATTTTTGAGAATTATATTTCTATTGTTAATTTGGTTTATTTACGGACGCTCATTAACATCTAAGGTTATCAGCGTCCTATTCTATTCAGGGCGTGAAAAGGCCGACAAATTTCGCTCAGAGGCCTCTTCTTTCAGGCTTGAGGTTCTTTATCGTGCCGTAAATGTACGACACGGGACCCATGGCTTTACTTCCCTTCCGAAGGAAGCCATACTTTTGATTTTTACGCTCGAAAAAGTCCATCGATCCTGGCCGGGTTTGTACCCGCGATCTTGGGTTTAGAAGACAAGTATGGTTACCACTACACCACCAGGACCGACAGAAATCTATGATGTCTCAGTAGTTCACCATTTGGTGAAAATGTTCAGAGAAAGAAAAGAATTAGTTTACGAGTTATGAAGCCGAAAGAGCAACAGCACAGTTGTTCAACAAATTGTTAAAGAGGGCTGATTAATGCAGAAAGTGACTGTGAAAAACTGAAGAAACTGCGAGTAAATATAAAGCGTAAGGGACCCAGGAAAGGTCTTTCTGATGTACGACACCAACCATCAGACAGCTCATTATCTGACGCACTTCTAATGAGAAATATTTCCCCACCTTCCGTATTTACCCCAGCTTAACACCTGTTCCCCAAAATTAGTCAAAATATCTTATTGGGAATCAACTCGGAAGTGACAACAAATTCTGCTCGTTCATCACCAGGTGACTTGGGCAACAGGAACGCCATTCTATGAAAAACTTTGAGAAAACTTTAGAGCCACACGAGACAAGTATGGTTGCCACTACGCCACCAGGACCGACACACACAACATTTGTACGAGACTGCGTTGATGAAGTTTTTGTAGAAAGGCTTGTAGAAATGCTTCGGTTTTTTATTCACATAAAAAACTTTGGAGGTTTTCTTTGGTAACATATCAACACAGTATTAATTTTCTTTTTTTTTTGAATAGTGTGTAATGCCCGTTTTTACTACTGAAGCGGTGGACACTGATGATATATGAAATGATAAATTGGGAAAGGATGTTTTAAGGAAGGAAAGTTTCCAGGCCTAAGCTTTGGGGTACCTCCCCGGCATTTGCTATTTTATGAGGGCTGAGGAAAATCTGGAAAAAACCGTCAGGGATCACAGTCCTGGTGGAAATCGAACCCTAGACCTCCCGTTCACGATCCCGCACCTTCATGACCTCGGTCACCCGTGGCGGTGCACTATACCTACCACTGTAAGTAATAATTCACGAATTTACATATAATTTGGAAGACACAGAAGTATAAAAAGTCCTGGGATCCGAGTAATGTTCACTCTTCATGAAACATTGACGAAGTTTAAAGGTTCAGCCCATGATCAGTCAGGTTTGGAATTTTGAAAAAAATATGAAAAATAGAATTATGTCAAACATATTTCACAACTATACAGCCACATTTGGTTCGGAGCTGACGAGCGAGAGGTAACGGGCGATGACCAGATCGGCTCGCCAAGCCAAGGCGTAGCGCCGCCGAGTATTGGAGTCTCTATAATTGATGGGCGATATCGCCGCGTTGTTCGATCCGCCACCAAACTGTTGTGCCACCATCTCATCGATTTTTTAATCCTTTTTATTGGCACTCGCTTTGATGGGCTTCCCATTGAAACAGCCGGCCGGGCCACCACATGAAAAAAACACCACATCGATTGCCCATAAATTTTAAACAAGGTGGGGAAGGTGCGCTCCAGATTTCAGGCTGCGATGTTCCCGTACGGTGTTCATTAGTCACGGGGGTGGAGTTGATACGAGTCAGAAGATCGCAGTTCCATTCCCGTAGCGGATAATAGACGTTGTCATGTTGGAAAATGCCAAAACTGATAAGCTTATTTTGACCCAAGTGGTGCAGTGTTCACTTTATTTTCAAAATATTTTACTTTTATTGAAAACTACCGATAGATAACTTAAGCTACATTTCTACACAGATTACGCTGTTATTAAGGCGTTTAGGTATTCCAAATGAAGTGCTATAAATAGTGTCACCTTTGATGATAGGCTGATCAAATTGCCCTCACCTAATGACTTCATACATCTTCAGTTTTGATGTCAACAATACCCAACAGCACACTGCTGTTGACTGCAAGTGGTACGCCATGTCATTTGTTATGAAAACATTCATTGTCCGTCCAAAGGATCTCCGATAATGTGTCCAACATGTACGAGGATAGGGTCCATAAGTTTCTGGTCTTGCCAATAAGGATTATCGCCTTCACAAAAGTTTTATCTGGTGTCATACCTTATTAGTTAAGTAATTAATTGCAGCTGTAACTTCTGCTCCGCTGTGTTCAGTTGTTCAGATATAATTGCACAAAGAAGGCTATGTGTAGAAGATTGTGACATGTTCAAAATGGAGTATCGATCTGTTATTAAGTTTTTCACAAAAGAAGGACTCACTCCGAATGAAAGTAAACAGCGATTGGACGGTGCACATGGGGAAGCATCCCCCTCATATTCTGCCGTAAAAGAATGGGCCAAACATTTTCGAATGGATCGAGAAAGCATTGAAGACGAAGAGCATGCATGTCGGCCCTTGGAGGTGCTCACTCCTGAAAGCATCGCTCTTGAGGAAGGAGAAATAATGGAAGATCAGCAGCTCAAAGTTACAGACGTAGCAGCAAGGTTAGAACTTTCTAAAACAACAGTCCTTCGAATTATTCATGAACATTTAAACATGAATAACATGGGTGCCTAGACTTCTTTCTCCAATCCAAAAGCAGCAACGAGTCATCTGGTGCCAGACATTTTTGGAGCTGTACCGTGCCCACAGTAAGTTACATTTCTGGAATCAGTTTGAGTACACGACACCTTTATTGCATCAGATTGATAACATCGTCTTCTGTGAATGGGATTGACGGAAACGTTTGTATGATGTGTTGTTTCTTTTTATTTTTAAGGCTAATCCATTCCATTTTTATTTTATGTTGACATAAGATCGTTTTTCGTTACCAGTAATAGTCTTCAATTAGTGATGAAATAAAATAATTGAATTATTTCATATTACAATACAGTTAAAATAGTGAAATATTATATTTATAATGATATAGTATGTACCCCAGTTTTTCTGTTTAGCTTAAAGTTCTATAAAAGCTCAGAAAAGGGCAGACATAATCAAATAGGTTGAGACCAAGTCTAAACTACACAGTAACGAATACTCCATGAAAGAACCGTTTCTATGGCAGTTATTTGAAAATCACTACTAGGCTTGCGCAGCAAGGCAGGGCTGAGCCTTTGACAATGTTATTTGTGATAGGCTATCTAAGTCACAAACCGCATATTAGTTCAATTAAGGAAATATTACTAATTTTGGGTAGTTGCAACATTAAAAGATGCTTCTGATCAACTACAGAATTTTAAAACATAGTTGTTTGGAAGCAACATTCCTAGCAAGTAATAGTTTAATTAGACAAGAGTGTAGCAAATCATGTTATAAGCTCTTTGTAACATCTGCATAAGTTTGTATTAACATGTAATGCAAAAAAAAAAAAAAAAAAAAAAAAATAATCAATTGAAAGCTCGTAATTAACCATTGAAAATATTTTAATAATATTTTATCATCTGCTATTTAAATGAAAATGTTTAGTTAAGATCAAGTCAAATCTGTAGAAAAAGAACTTTCAATTGACATGATAGGAAAATATACAAGTTTTCTACCCTTGTTTTGGTTTTTGCATGCTTTTTAGGGACATTTTCGCATGCCTTATAAATGGTATAGAAATGGAGACGAAGGTAAATATAATAATGATAAGGAAGGGGAAATAAGGGGCCAAATTTAAGCAAAATAAAGCTGAATAAAACGACAAGAATATCCGACGCTAAGCGATTATCTACAGATATAGCAGAAAACTGAATACTCGTGAATATGGAAAATCATATTGATATCTGTGAAAGAGGAAGTGAAAGAGACAGAAGGCTCGCCTTAGCCTCTTTTCCCAACCCTCCATTCACGTGTATGTGTTGCCCTGCATTTTCTAGAGGAAGGAGTGTGGGAAAAGTGAGGTCTTGAGAGCTTGTGTGGATCAAAATGGGAATAATTTTTCGTGGCCATTCGGATCAGAGCAGCGGACTTTTTAAACTTAAAACGTCATAAGGGCACTGAATTCCAAACTCCCTGGCAGAACTGTGGAAAGAAATTACTACCAAAATTTGTAGATATACATTTGTGGTTATAGGTATTATTGCAGATTTAAACATGTTTTATAACATTTTTGAAGAACTTGGGAACAAGATTATTTATTTACGATTTATGTATATGTACAGAATTTGTTGGTGATATATGGTGATTATTTCAAGGGAGATTCCCTAATATTGGACTTCCTACTTCAAATTCGATTCCAGGTTGGCAAGTTAAGTTCGTGAAATGGGAAGTATTCTTGATAAGAAGCATACACAGAGCCACGTACGGTACTCAAGAAAGTTAGTTAACATTGAACATTCCTACATAGACGTCATCTTTCTGAGCAAATGGGAACATTATATTTCTCTGTTCAAACGGATACAAAGCTATTGAAGTTAAAACTGAAAATTTCTCTAGTGCTTAAACAGGGCGACCCTGCATCTATAAGTAATTTTTGTGAATGTATTTTGAATAGGGCTCATGGTGGAGAAATTGATCCTAAACTAATTTTATTTACAGACAAATCTTGCTTCCACCTAAGTGGATATTTAACTCACAAAATAACCTGTACTGGAGATTAGAGAAACATAACCTGCTTCACGTGTAACAAAAGATGTGAATGTTGAGAGATTTTTTTAAAAAAAAATAAACAAGGTTATTGGTCCATTTTCCGTGAATTACTGTGAGGTACCATAGGTGTGCAACTTTCCAACAGGACTGTGCAACGGCACATACAGCCCATGTATCCTTGCATGCAATTCATGAAAATTTCCATGACAGAGTCATCATTAATAACATATGGCCCCCTGATTTGACGTCCATCGATTTTTATCTCTGGCAGGGGGACATTAAAGGAAAAAGTGTAAAAGACAAATCCACAACATTAGATGAACTGTAAAATAATATTTGTGGAAAAAATTCCTCCCTTTTCTCAGAGAGGGTAATGGTAAATTTCATAAGCCGATGCCAGACATGTATAATAAATTCAGGGTGGCAGTTCCAGCATCTTTGGGCTTGATAATGGTGAATAAATGTTTTTAATAGTGTTTAACGCTCGTTTTTACTACTGAGGCGCTACTGGCGGTGAGCACTGGTGATACATGAAATGAAATGATATATTCGGAAAGGATTTTTTAAAGGAAAGAAACGTTCCAGGCCTAAGTTTAGGGTACCTACCCGGCATTTGCCAATTATGAGGACTGAGAAAAACCTAAGTCAGGGAGGACGATCCTGGTGGAATTCGAACCCCAGACCTTCCACTCACGAATCTTACGCCTTCGGTCACCTGTGGCGGTATTATGAGTAACCGAGTCTTTTAAGCGTTTAGGTGTTATTAATATTTATTGGGGCAGTCATAGCTGCATATTTTCTGACCCACCTTCATCGAGGTACCACCTGAAATGTTTGGATTTGGATCAGGTTTTTTTTTTTTTTTTTTTTTTTTTTTTTTGAGTCGTAAGGACCAATATTTGCTTGATTCGGTTTATTTACTGACACTCTTTTACATCTCAGGTCATCAGCCTCCCAAGCAATTCAGGGCATGAAACGGCCAATACATTTTGCTCAGAGGCCTCTTCTTTTACATGCCGTAAATGTACGCCACGGGATCCACAGCTTTACTTCCCTTCCGAAGGAAGCCATATACTTAGGATTTTTACGCCTGAAAAACTTCATTGACCCTGTCCAAGACTAACCCGCGATCTTGGGTTTAGAAAGCAAGTATCGTTACCATTACAGCATCAGGATCGACTGAACGTTGAAGAAAACCCGTAAGAGGTTATAGAGATAGTAATCAAAGAACAGTAATAGAATTTGTAGATTAGCAGTTCGGAATATGCCGAAATGTTACAACTTGTGTTGATAACAGAACGCTTTGAGTGTAGGGTGAGTGTCAGAAACTGTATCCAAATATAACAGTTTTCCTCCCAAGTATTTCTATATGGTTCTTAACTTCATTCTAGACATAAGACGCTCTTATTCCAAGTCGCGTATGAAGGTCCCTTCCCTCTGTGATCATTAGTAGGGAACGGGTATTTGGTGATTGAAATCCCTGTCCTCGAGAAGCTGTGTGGCTTTACACAATAAGAAGAAATGACGATTTCCAGAAAATCTCCAAAGTAAGAAAGTGCAGGAAATCGATTCGGACAATCAAAAACCCATCAAGTATACGATGAGCTGAAGGCGGTCACTGGTCATAAAGTGGAATTTTTCAGTAGAGGGTGGACTGGATATGTTGATTTTTGAGAGTAGCAGAAGAACAGAAAACGGTTATAGAATTTGGAATCTGGCAGAAGTAGTTGTAAAAATTAGGGAAAACCGAAATTGTGTAAATGCATGAATTGTATCTTGGGATTCAGTCAGGGATACTGTTTTGAAACTTTTCTTGGGCTGTTAGATTTGTCCACAGAGGAAGTTAGTAAACTTTTATACACAGTGAACAGAGGATATAAGTACGAGAGTAGGTCCATAAGTTTCCGGCCTCGCCGATAAGGATTATCACCTTCACAAAACCCTCATCTGATGTCATACCTTATCAGTTAAGTAAACAATTGCAGCTCTGCTGTGTTCAGTTTTTCAGATATAGCTGTACAGAGAAGGCTATGTGTAAAAGATTGTGACATGTTCAAAATGGAGTGTCGAGCTGTTATTAAGTTCTTCACAAAAGGAGGACTTACTCCAAATGAAATTTACACCGATTTGGACGGTGTATATGGGCCAACATCCCCTTCATATTCTACCGTAATAGAATGGGCCACGGGTCGAGAAAGCATTGAAGACGAAGAGCCTTCTGGTCGGCCCTTGGAGGTGCTCACTGCTGAAAACATCGCTCTTGTGGAAGCAGAAATTATGCAAGACCGGCAGCTCAAAGTTACAGAAATAGCAGCAGGTTGGACCTTTCTAAAACAACAGTACTTGCCTCCTACACCCAAGATCGCGGGTTCAAACCCGGCCAGGACCGATGGATTTTTTCGGGCGTAAAAATCGTAAGTATGGCTTCCTTCGGAAGGGAAGTAAAGCCGTGGGTCCCGTGTCGTACATTTGCGGCACGAAAAAGAACCTCAAGCCTGAAAGAGAGGCCTCTGAGCAAAATTTGTCGGCCGTTTCACGCCCTGAGTTGAATGGGACGCTAATGACCTGAGCTGTTAAAGAGCGTCCATAAATAAACCAATCAAAAAAAAAAAATAAATAAATAAAATAATAGTCCTTTGAGTTATTCATGAATATTTAAAGTTGGATAAGATTAGGCAAGATGGGTGCCTAGACTTCTTTCCTCAGTCCAAAAGAAGTAAAAAAAAGAAGTAAACATATATATACATATATATATGTTTATGTTTATATATATATGTTTACTTCTTAGGAACTCAGCAACTGGTCATTGAGGTTTGTTGCGGTGTTTAGAGTTCCTGTCCGCACACTCCCACTTAGTTTGGCAGCGCCGCTGCGCGTAGGGACTGACTAACTTTTATGTCTTCAGATTTTACGTCTAGTGTATTATAAGGAGGTCTCTACACAGCTTCTGGAACTCATAACAAGTGCTTGCTTTATCACCGGATACAGACGAGATGCTCTCTGACACAGTACACAAGTATCTATGAACAAAATCGGTACAAAGGAACTCTCTTAGTGTTAAAAGTTTTATCCGAGTGCCAGGATCGAACACACAATGGGACTCATTCATCAGTGGAGCGGCCGCTGGGGAGGGGGAGGAAAAAAAAAAAAGAGAGAAAAGTTTAACTTGGTTTTAATGTGAATTGGTGTGTGAATCAGATGTCATCCTATCACCCTAGCCTCCCGCTTAATCCTATCTGGATGATGATAATAAAGGTCATTATTGTCGGCCAAAATCCCTTATATTCCATATGCGGGCGGCAGGAGAGGGGGAGGAGGTTTAAATGCAGTTTGAGTTCAATTCGGTTTGATACGATTTGACGCTAATCCGTTTATCACGAGTTGCTGTGCGTGTTGAGAGGGAATTGTGGACTGGAGGAGGGAGGAGGGAGAGGAGATCGAGCATATGTTGGTGTCCGTGTTATGTCCAATTCCCTACACTCTCAAGTGTTTCAGTGCATTCTAATTCCGAGATAGGGCTGCCTGTAAGATAAAGGCGACGTGTTTTATTTATTAACTTTCTTTTAGCAAGTATTGTCAATTTGATATGAAATTGTGGTATTAATAGAAACAATGCAATGGTTTCCACCATCCTTCAGAAAAACAAATCATTTAAACTGAAACGATCCGAATGAAATGACTTGCTCCACGTGTGAGCAGAAATTTCCAACATTTTTATTATAGTTTTTTTTATTGAACAGAATAATTATTACTTCAATAAGCGAACATTTCTTTTCTGTCAACAGGAACATTTCTAAAATCGGAAATATTCTCAGGAGACATATATAATATATATTTCACTTTTCAATATAGTTACACTTTATTGCAATTCACTTCTCACATCTTTGAATTAACATTTTAAACCTCCCCCCTAAATAGTCAGAAGTCTTGTCTACAAAATGGGCATAAAACAGCAGTCATCAGTTCTTCGTCACACTTAAATTTCCTTCCTCGAAGGTCCTTCTTGAGTTTTGCGAAGAGGAAATAGTCACTGGGAGCAAGATCTGGGCTGCAGGGTTGATGGTCCATCTCCTTGAAGCCACATTTCTTCACAATTTCCTTTGCAACAAGAGCTGTGTGCACAGCACCTTGCAGCTTTCCTCGCCTGTTCTCTTTGATGGAAGCACGTGGTCTGTGCAATAGGCCAACATAGTTCTCCCCAATTACTGCCGTGTTTCTCTCCTTGAAGTCAATGAAGAGTATGCCTTCACAGTTCCGAAAGATTGAGGCCTTGATCTTCTTGGTTGGCTGAATGACCTTGGCTTTTAGAGGCGGTGCTTCCCAGCTTTACCTCACTGCATTGATTCTCTTTTGGACAACAGATCATAGTAGAGGACCATAGTTTCATCTCCTGTAACAATAGTTTGCAGAACTTCTCTCTCGTTGCCAAGGCAGAGGTCCAAAAACGCCTGACAACAGACGACTCGTTGCTGCTTTTGGACTAAAGAGAGAAGTCTAGGCACTAACCGTATTCATATTTAAATGTTCATGAATAATTCAAAGAACTGTTGTTTTAGAAAGACCCAGCTTTGGTGCTTTTTCTGTAACTTTGAGCTGCCGGTCTTCCATAATTTCTCCTTCCACTACTGGTATCGATGTTTTCAGGACTGAGCACCTCCAAGGGTCGACCTGCACGCTCTTCGTCTTCAATGCTTTCTCGACCCATTCGAAAAAGTTTGGCTCATTCTTTTGCGGTAGAATATGAGGGGGGATACTTCCCCTTATACACCGTCCAATCGCTGTTTAATTTCATTTGGAGTAAGTCCTTCTTTTGTGAAGAACTTAAATACGGCCCGATACTCCATTTTGAACATGTCACTTTGTTCTACACATACCCTTCTTAATGGAACTATTTCTAAACAACTGAACCTAGCGGAGCGGAAGTTACAGCTGCACTTATTTACTTAACCGATAAGGTATGTCACCAGATAAGGCTTTTGTGTAGGCGATAATCCTTATCGGCGTGGTCGGAAACTTATGGACTTACCCTCGTAGGTCGTGAGATAGAATTGATAGTAGATTTTCTTATATTGCACAGAATTATATTTGTAGTTTTTTTTTAATGGTGCTTAACACCCATTTTTACTACCGAGGTACAACAGGCGGTGGAAACTGATGATACATGAAATGATATATTGGGAAATGATTTTTTTTAGGAAGGAAACGTTCCAGGCCTAAATTTCGGGTACCTCCCCGGCATTTGCTATTTGTGAGGACCAAGGATAACCTGGAATACATCTCAGTCATGGAGGACGGTCCTGTTGGAATTCGAACCCCAGACCTCCCGCTCACGAGTCTGCGCCTTTACGATCTCGGCCACCAGTGGCGGTGTGCAGCGGTGTGTAATATCTTTTCGCCAATGAGGCATCACTG
The DNA here is from genome assembly GCA_030762175.1 of Metallyticus violacea. NCBI lineage: Eukaryota > Metazoa > Arthropoda > Insecta > Mantodea > Metallyticidae > Metallyticus > Metallyticus violacea. The sequence continues at coordinate 75,212,188 of CM060836.1, forward strand.
CATGTAGAATGAAATGGTAAATTGAAAGGAAAAAAAAAAAAAAGTTGGGAAGGAAACGTTTATGGTAGGATCATATTTTCTTTTTCTTTTTTTCCCCCTCTGTTTTATATCTTTCTGTTTTACATTTCTGTTCTACTAGATAGTGCCCATGTTATTTTATATTATAATATTTCCTCTCGGTTTTTTTTATATTATTGTCGACCACTGCGTTTGCTACGTACATCTTGGGACATCACTGATAGAGAATAGTATTGCACGTGGACATATGATCAAAGGACGCCACCTCTGTATCAAGCAGCTCCCCAGTTGTCTTCACGAGGGGCTCGATGGGCTCTGGTCCGTACCTCTCTACTTAGAACATTTCTAAGCAGGTATCGGGGATCGAAATATCCCGACCGGCAGTCAGCAATTTAAACACTGGACCTTAGGAGGCTCCTATTTCGTTTCTTTCTGAGTTTTACTTACATTCTTTTCTTCTATCCCTTTTTCCCTTTTATTTTAATTTACTTTATTTTCTCTTTATTCTTCTTTCAGTTTTTTTTTCCCCCATTTTTCTGTTCTCTTCTATCCCATTCTCTTTTGTCACCATCCTTACCATTCCTTTTCTTCCTTTTCCACCTCTTCTGTTACGTTATATGTCTCTTCTCTCGCGCCTATAACAATGACTGGCCCGATGCGAGCGTTTGTAGGGCTTTAAAGCGAGAAATCTTTGTCTCAATCCCACTTCGGTTCGAACTATTCTTTTTATTGAAGCGGACAACCTGAAGAGGGAAATCGAAAGGGCCTCGCTGTATGTAATAGTTGGCAAGGTGTAATCAAGGCGTTCCTAGCTACCGGGTTTTCTCCTCCACCGGAATGGAAGGGCAGGGGGGAGAATGTAATTTACAAGCTCCCCACCCCTCATGGCAGACCCTGTCTCAAAGAATTCTAATATTCGTACCACATGCAGACAACGGCGGCCCGTCAGCGCTGTACCAAGTAATTAATTATCAATCCCCGTCCGATGCCATGACGAGGTGGATTTCTGGTAGCCATGACGACCAAGGAATTCCTCTCGGCTGTGCCAGGCCGCCAGGCATGCCTGCTCCTATGTTCAAGTGGCGTAAGTAAGTATTCAGTACCTTGTAAACAACTTGTTATAGCGAGATCGCTTTACCCCTAAACTAAACGCAAAGTAGAAAGCGCTCTGTAACACTGACCGAGATATTTGGGGTGAATTTATTAACTCGTAATAAGATGGTTTAATAACGTTAACCCTCAAAACTCTGGATCTATTCCAGTGCAAGGACTCGGTCCTGGTAATATCGGCCAGGATCGATGGATTGTTTCGAGCGTAAAAATCGGAAGTATGGCTTCCTTCGGAAGGGAAATAAAGCCGTGGGTCCCGTGTCGTACATTTACGGCACGATAAAGAACCTCAAGCCTGAAAGAAAAGGCCTCTGAGCAAAATTTGTCGGCCGTTTCACGCCCTGAATTGAATGGGACGCTTATGAGCTGAGGTGTTAAAGAGCGTCCATAAATAAAACAAATCAACATCAGTGTAAGGAAAAGGGAAGGTCAATTCTCTAGCCATCTTTCCATACAGGGAAAAGTAATAAAAATAGGTGACCCTGAAATATGGTTTTTTGAAACAATATTAGATGATGTGTTGGTTTCAACAAACACGGGAACTAAAAAGATTCGACCTTAAGAATGTTTTCTTAATTTTTGACAACGAATCACTGTAATTAGATACCTGATAAATGTAAATTAGTGTATGTGACAAAACAATAGATACCCGTCCCAAAATACTGATCGCATTTCTTTACAGAGATATTTATTGACAATGAATAAACACAGATACTTGTTTACAGAGTGTGGGGCCAAAAATAATGAGTAGCAGTAGCAGGGCAGAGATAACAAAGTCGGTGTTGCAATGGAAAACTAAAGGCAAACACCCAGTCGTAAAATCAACTTCACTGTGGGGCAGTTTGTAGCAGTTCTTCCTGTAACTTTCATATATACGGTGATGGTAACAAGTTTATAGACAGTGATTTTGATGTTGGAAAATTTCTCAGAAAGTTTATTTATCAGACTTTCCTTGCAACACAACATTTTTGCTGACATAAGCAGGTGATCAGAAATAGCCCCCGCTGATCATCTTCAATATTCTTCATCCCTCCCACTCTTTCAATACCACGCTCTTCTGGTAATAAACTGCAATTTTTTTTCCGATATATGTCAACAAGCCTTCAGATTCATGAAATAGCCACTGCAGTTGTCTAACGAATGATCGAAACTAACACTCAAACAGATAATATGAGAGTAGGTCTATAAGTTTCCGGCCTAAATATTTTCTACTTATGATAAACAAAAAACTATACACTTCTCACATCTTCGAATTAACATTTCAATCCCCCCTGCAAAATATTCACAAACCTTGACTGCAAAATGGGCATAAACAGCACCCATCACATCGTCACACTTAAATTTCGTTTCTCGAAGGTACTCCTTGCGTTCTGAGAAGAGGAAGTAGTCACTGGGAGCTAGATCTGGGCTGTAGGGGACGGTCGATCTCCTTGAAGCCACATTTCTTCACAGCTTCCTTTGCAACAAGAGCTGCGTGCACAGGCGCGTTGTTGTGAAGAAGGTGCACATCACCACTCAGCTTTCCTCGCCTTTTCTCTTTGATGGAAGCACGTAGTCTGTGCAATAGGCCAGCATAGTACTCCCCATTTACTGTGGTGTTCCTCTCCTTGAAGTCAATGAAGAGCATTCCTCAAAAGATTGTGGCCATGATCTTCTTGGTTGACTGAGTGACTTTGGCCTTTAGAGGCGGTGCTTCGCCAGGTTTACGCCTTCTACTCTATTGATTCTCTTTTGGACAAAGGATCATAGTAGAAAACAACAGTTTCATCTCCTGTAACAATGGTTTACAGAACTCCTCTCTCGTTTCCACGGCACAGCTCCAAAAATGCCAGACAACAGGTTAATTTTTGGTGCTTTTGGACTGAGGAAAGAAGTCTAGGCACTAACCTTATTCATGTTTAAATGTTCGTGTATAATTCGAAAGACTGTTGTTTTAGAAAGTCCCAATCTTGCTGCTATTTCTGTAACTTTGAGCCGCCGGTCTTCCATAATTTCTCCTTCCACAAGAGCGATGTTTTCAGGAGTGAGCATCTCCAAGGGCCGATCTGCACGCTCTTCGTCTTCAATGCTTTCTCGACCCATTCGAAAAAGTTTGTCCCATTCTTTTACGGTAGAATATGAGGGGGATGCTTCCCCATATACACCGGTCAATCACTGTTTAATTTCATTTGGAGTAAGTTCTTCTTTTATGAAGAACTTAATAACAGCTGGAAACTCCATTTCGAATAATTCCCAATTTTCTACACATAGCCTTCTTTATACAACTTACTTAACAGATAAGATATGACGCCAGATAAGGATTTTGTGAAGGCAATAATCCTTATCGGCGAGGCGGGAAACTTAGAAACCTACCCTCTTAAGTGCTAATACTTAACCCAACGTTCCAAGCACATTGCATATACTGTGTGCAGCTAGAGCGAACAAGGTCTTGGGAAATGCAAGAGTATAGTATAATATAAAAATAAACACAAGTATATAGAATACTCCTGCTCAAAAACAAAGTCCGTTAAACTAGTTTGTTAACTAAATGACTTATTAATTAATAGAAACTGTGTAAGAGAAGTTTCGTCAATATATTATAAATATACGAGAGGGACTCTAAAAGTAGGTTAAACATTATTATTAAAGGGCAAGGACTTTTTACTGAACAAGCATTATAATACAGTTTGAAGCAGATAAACCATGCACGATTTCTGTGTAAACATTTGTCTAAGCCAGTTCTATAGCTTCATCAGACGTATAACCTATTCCATTACCTCGCATAGTGATCTACAACACTTGTTTGATATTCAACAGCGTGCCAGTTACACACAAGAGAAGTAGAGCGCCCCGGAACTGGAATGAAGGTTTAATACTGTTTGTTTTGAGAGCGTGCGATGTGAATAAATGTGACACTGTGTATTCCAGGTTTAATAGGACGTGAGCACCAAGTACTGGCCTTGACTCTTATTTTATTGCCAGTTTTTACTTGCCTTGTAGATCCAAGATCGCGGGTTCAATCCCGGCCAGGATCGATGGATTTTTCGGGCGTAAACTTCTAAGCATGGTTCCTTCGGAAGAAAAGTAAAGCCGTGGGTTCCGTGTGGTACTTTTAAGGCACTAAAAGAACTCAAGCCTGAAAGACAAGACCTCTGGGCAAAATTCATCGGTCGTTTCGCGCCCTGAATTGAATGGGACGCTGATGACCTGTGATGTTAAAGAGCGAGCGTCCGTAAATAAATCAAATAAATATTAATTTTCTGTAAGATCGGTTTAAAATATCTTGTATATAGCTTAAAGCAATGTAATTATTTTTTTCCCAATCACAGGCCAAATTTTATGGCAAGTGAGAGTGGATAATTTAAATCATCATCATCATCATCATCATCATCATCATCATCATCATAAAACGATTACTAGGTCTTATAAATACAGTCCCTATGCTGTGAAATATTTATATCAAGTATTTTCGCTTTGTTTTTCTCCGCATGACAACTGGATCTGCAGCCGGAAGGATACAGTGAAGCTGCCCACACCCCACCCACCTTGCATACATCCTGTATAATTAACTTCTATTGTAGGAGAATTTTCCAAGCATTGATCCAAAATCGTTTTACATTTCTTTGACAAGAACCTTTGCCTTTATTTTAAGTTTCTCATTCCAGAAACTTCCCATATGCATAAACGTATTAAGTCAATTATGCATCAATGATGGCTTGAATCCTTAACACCTTGGAGTCTTTTAAAGCAAGTTAGAACTTGACGTGAATCATGGATGCATGCAGTCATGATACATTTTACTTTCCACACAACCGACCCTCCAATAGTATTAACTTGCTTACTAACCTCTCATCGTCAATGCATCTGTCGACCGCGCAAGTGGTCGATACTTCTGTAGCTCATCCCAGTACAGCAAGGACTTTTTTCTTATTTCAGCATGGCAACCACATTTGTCTTAAAGCCCTGAAAATAATGAAGATTTTATTTTTGTGTTTTTATTTCAGATTATTACTACAGAATGCTGTATATAGGGAAACAAGTAGTTATTATCAGTATAAGGTTGCACGATTTGACATATACAGAGGTTCAGCAGAAGTTTACTCGAAACTTTCTGATGGCATTGTGGGTGGCATTTTTCAAACAGATTCTCTAGATGTGATAGAATACGTCAACCGACGATTTTCCAGCAGCTGTACAGGCAGAGGTTCACCTCGAATATGATCACCAGTCATCAAATTTTGTGTCCTTAGACGTTTTTGACCCTCACGGTTTGCCGAGGTTGTTAAGGTGCGGACTTGTGAGCGGGAGGTCTGGGGTTCGATTCCCACCAGAGCCATCTTCCTAGCCTGAGGTTTTTTCCAGGTTTTCCTCATAAATGGCAAATGCCGGGGAGGTACCCTAAACTTAGGCCTGGAACGCTACCTTCTTTAAAAAAATACTTTTCCGAATAAATCATTTCATCTCATATATCATCAGTGGCCACCGCCTGTGGTGCCTCAGGAGTAAAAACGGGCGTTAAACACTATTCAAAAAAAAAAAAAAAAATAGACGTTTTTTCTTGAGGATATGTTAAGTCAGGAGTGTACAAAACCAAAGTAAGAGTCCACAGTTTCAGGCGAAATGCTTACGAATATGCTACCGTGTTTTAAATGCGGTGATGGTGAATAAAGATAAAATGTTGATATCTGCATGCCATATACATTTAAAGCCTTACTTCATTAAAATTGATTAAACATATGTTCACTCTGGATGTTTAACATTTCAATTGGGTAACCAAAGTGCCTTTTTCAGTTTTTCGGAATAGTTTGAGAAGGTGAAAATGGTGAAAATAAAGAGCTCAATTCAGTAATCTTTTCTAGTAGATATGAAGTTTCAAGAACTTTATATTTTTCCCCTATTTTGCTCATTTCTTACATTCCTAAATACCGTTTATATTTGTCATATATATTTATAGCTTTTTAGCTTTCTCCTCTTCCCCTTTGCTGATTATTTTTGTCTTGTTTACTCAATATTCCCATGGTAATTTAAAAATGTTAATTTTTATTTCAACTTTATTAATGAATTAATTCAAATTTGCACTTTTTATATTTAAGGAAACTGCGAAAACAATCTAACTGACACAAGGAGTAGTTTTGCTTTATTAGAGAAAATTCATATCGAATAACTTTTAGACGGAAAAGCATGGGTGACGGGCATATCTAAGTCATACAGCGCCATTTTCACTAGTAAGAAGCGCTGCGTTCACCTTCTTTTGTTTTTCTTTTGTTGATTTGTTCTCTTCAGCGACTGGTCGTTATCAATGCTCGCTCCGTTCATTATAAAAGATGACAAGTCTTTTAATTTCTCTTCAGCCTATATTAGCGTCTACTTTTCCTTATGAATGCACAGGAAGTAGAAATTGTCGTTAATAAAATCTCGATTCTAATCAGTGTAGTCTACTAAGTTTTCTGTGATATCTAAAGTGAACTATAATCTATTGTTGTATTTTTTCTACATAAAAGATTCATATGCAGGTACATTTCTTGAATTATTTTTATACATTTTGAACAACTGATAACTTAATATTCTCTTTTACATTTATTTCATTTGTGTCTTTTAACAATAGTAAAACTTTAAAATGAATTATTAAAGTTAGTTATATAAAATAAGCGACACACTAAAAGCAAAGTATTTAAAATATATTTAATATCCCTGATAATACAATTCCAGAAGATTTCTTTAATAATACATTTTCTTTGAAAATTAAAATACTCCCACGTGCTTCCATCAAAGAGAAAAGGCGAGGAAAGCTGAGTGGTGGTGTGCGCCTTCTTCAGGACAACGCGACTATGCACACAGCTCTTGTTGCAAAGGAAGCTGTGAAGAAATGTGGCTTCAAGGATATCGACCATCCACCCTACAGCCCAGATCAGTGATTATTTCCTCTTATCAAACTCAAGAAAAAACTTCGAGGAAGGAAATTTAAGTGTGACGAAGAAGTGGTGGATGCTGTTTATGCCCATTTTGCAGACGAGACTTCTGACTATTTGAGGGGGGGGGGGTTGAAATGTTAATTTAAAGACGTGAGAAGTGTATTGCAATAAAAGGTAACTGTATTGAAAAGTGAAATATACTTTTTGGCTTTATCATATCTAGAAAATTGTTATGCCGGAAACTTATAGACCTTCCCTCGTATATTTCTAAAGGTTCGTAAATCTTAAAAATGGACAAAATATATTTTCATAACAGAACGCCCATACTGTCATTCTGCCTCCTGAAGTATTTAAAAAAGAGGCCTCTGAGCAAAATTTGTGGGCTGTTTCATGCCCTGCATTGAATGGGACGCTGATGATCTGAAATGTTAAAGAGCGTCCGTAAATAAACCAAATAAATCAAATAAAAGTTACATCAAACTACGAGTAAATGAAACTAAATCAACCCACATAAATTTCACCTGCAAATAAGTGATCCCTTTCCCAGTTAAGATTTCCCTAAGCAAGCACAGTCAAATATCTTAGATGACATTGGTTGCTAAATTAAGATGGAAAGAGCATATCAAGGAGAGGGGAAAAAAAAAAATACTTAAATTGAAGTACAGTATATTTCACTGTCTTGTTGAATATAGTTCAGATCTGTCAATAACAAATAAGTTCTTAAACTATATAAACAGGTATTAAATCCTGTTTGGACATATGACATCCAATTTTGGGGCTATACCAGTAAAACTAATATCAAGAAGAATCAGACATTCGAAAATAAAAGATGCTTTGAGAGATTGTAAATGTTCCTGGGTACATCGGAACGACTTGGATCTTAATGTGCCGGTCTGTGAAGAAATTTCTAGGAATAAATCCTGTTATTAATACAATTTCTGTAAATGTGAAGTACAATTTAAGATGTTAAAATCATTGCTCTATGTGTAGATTGTTTATGATAAATAAAATTCTACTGTTACAAGTTTGGTCTATGACAGCTACTTTAGTTCTACTTGATAGTTCATACTAAACTTTATTATAAGGTTGTTTGTGTGCAGTTATACAGTTTTGACATCTTTGACAGAAATTTGCATTCTCTATGTTTCTTTGGCGATATTTTCCTCAATTCCTCTTCAGTATGGGATATTTCTGCAGTTTTTATTTTTTTATCTGTTTCAGTGATAACACTTAAACGCAATATACTACACAAAGACCTGAGGTCACTGATCTTTCGACCACAAACTGATGTACAGCAACACACAGATATAAATATTGTTTGTTTTCTATGACTAGGCTATTTACTTGTAGCCATCAACGCGGGAACATCTGTTGTTATAACAGGCTAGTGGCACGGCATTGCCCAAGCTGCGGACATTGTTAAAAATTCTCGTAGTATTTTTATAATTTTTGTACAAAATTATTTTAGTATATTCGTTGGATAAATCTAAATTTAGATATACTGCAATGTTTTAATTTTACGTGTTTGCTGAAAATTTCACTAGCTTTGTCAAACCGTACGGGTGTCGGTCCTGGTGGTGTAGTGGTTACCATACTTGCCTCCTAAACCCAAGATCGCGGGTTCGAACCCGGCCAGGACCGATGGATTTTTTCGGGGCGTAAAAATCCTAAGTATGGTTTCCTTCGGAAGGGAAGTAAAGCCGTAGGTCCCGTGTCGTACATTTACGGCACAAAAATGAACCTCAAGCCTGAAAGAGAGGCCTCTGAGCAAAATTTGTCGGCCGTTTCACGCCCTGAGTTCAATGGGACGCTGATGACCTGAGATGTTAAAGAGCGTCCATAAATAAATCTATCAAAAAAAAAAAAAAAACCTTACGGGTGGTCGAGGTCGTTAAGATGCGTGAGCGGGAGGTCTGGGGTTCGATTCCCGCCAGGACCGTCCTCTCTGTTTTTTCTCCAGGTTTTCCTCATAAATGACAAATGTCGGGGATATGCCCTAAACTTAGGCCTGGAACATTTCCTTCCTTAAAAAAATATCCTTTGTGTCCACCGCCTGTGGTGCCTTGGGATTAAAAACGAGCGTTAAACACCATTAAAAAAATATGCTTTTCCAAAATATCGCATTGCACGAGGTTTTTCCCCCACTTAACAAGTCTTTTTAGAATAAAATATTGTTTAAAAAAATTAATACGTAGATTCACTTACATCTAAGGGGTAACAATTAAACCTGATAATATTGACACCTTATTTTATTATTTAGCGTTAACACTGTGGAAAATTTACCAATAATAACAGCAGAAAAAGAAAATTGTTCAGCATTTAACTGTTAGTCGTGCCTCATACTGTGAAAAATTGTGGCAAAATTTGTTACAGAGAATCCAGTTACTTGTTTATTGAGATGCACATGTAAAGAGTTGATGTCTATTATACTGTTAGATGTCTTACTTTGTTAATTTACGGATGCTCTTTAACATCTCACGTCATCAGCGTCCCATTCAACTCAGGGCGTGAAACGGCCGACAAATTTTGCTCAGAGGTCTCTTCTTTCAGGCTTGAGGTTCTTTTTCGTGCCGTAAATGTACGACACGGGACCCACGGCTTTACTTCCCTTCCGAAGGAAGCCATACTTAGGATTTTTACACCCGAAAAAATTCATCGATCCTGGCCGGGTTCGAACCCGCGATCTTGGGTTTAGGAGGCAAATATGATTACCACTATGCCACCAGGACCGACACTGTTAGATAATGCAAAATTTTTGTACATTGTAGTACATATATCCTGAACCTTTCTTTTAAGATGTTACAATGGAATTATTCATGTAGGTACTAAACACCAAATTAATAGTGAATTACTAGAAAAGATTGCAGCCCTCTGAAGACGAAGCTGTTGTAAGCAAAGTTTTGTGTTTCGAGTGGTCCTGCATGGATCATTAAAATGTAATTTTGTTGGCACGGCCTGCATGAACAAATAAACAAGTGGCGAGCGAGGCACGGCGCGGTGACGGGTGAGAAGTTTGAAACTGGGGCGTGGAATTCTCGGCAGCCATTTTCAATATGTGTAGCAGCCCTGGCGGTGCAAGGGACGGCATGATTAATGGAGCTGTCATGACGTGACTCGGTTCACCTTGAGATTCCGAACCGCCGCGAGCTCCATCATTAAACATATTGATTACCTGCAACAGCACCTTGCTTGATGGATGTTTCGTGCTTGAGGTGCCTGCCATTTATTGGAAACATTCTCTGTTGCAAATATTACTTAAGAGTGACAGTAAAACCACCTGGTTACAGTTTGTGACATCTCTGGTTAACTGTTTCAAGGAGCATTGTCGTTGAAAAATGCATAACTGTAGAGTTATGCATCCAGCTTTTGGGAAAACTGGGTATACAGAGAGTGCCCAAAAATGTATACACACTTCAAGCAAAGAAAACACTGTGTTAACATAACAAAACTGAATTCACACAAACAGAAAATGATGAGCACTAATCATCTGAGACTTTTACAGTTACGACAGTTGCTCAACTGAGTACGTTGAACTACTGAGCAACTATTGAGCAACGTTTGCGAAAGTGTCCTCAGCGACTGCAGCACATGCCGTTTCAATTTCTTCCCGAAGTGCTGTCAGTGTAGCTGGTTTTCTACGGTATACAACATCCTAAGAATTCCCCATAGGTAGAAGTCCAACGCAGTTAGATCCAGAGAACGCGGTGGAAACTCAATCGGACCTCTTCGTTCTGTCCAGTGCCTTGGATCCAGTGCGCGGGACTTTCTGTGCGAGGTCTCCCAGTTTCGCCCTTGTGAACATCGCATACGGTACCATGAGTCTCAAAGTTCTCTCGAATGCGTGCAATTATTTGTGTTGGCGATTCTGTTCTGTACACACGTCTCCATTGCCTTTGAACTTCAACAACATTTTCGGTTTTCCAGTACCACTTCAAAATTGCTTTCCCTTGTTCAAACGATAATCTTGGCTCCAGTTTGTTGTAGTAACACTATCATAATGTATGTGAGTCACATCTATTTACAGAACATCATACTGCACATTACTGTTTTTTTTTCGGTCCAACTTTGACATATATTTAATAGATATCTACTTTGAAAGCTTCTGTACATTCTTTTGGCACCCTCGGTATATACTTAGAAAACTGAACAAATGCTTTGCAGGAATAGGTTTAGTAAAGAAAATGCGATAAGACATAAGCTAAACTTAACAAACGGCTATTTCAAGAAAGGATTCGATTGAACCTTAAAACCTCTGAAAATCACGACATAGATACAGGGACCATACATACTAAATTAAAACTATGGTGCCATTGATAGAAAATGCTATGCTAGTATCGTTGGTATTAAAATTACTATCCGGAAAAAACCTAATGGATACTTTTAGCTCTTCTAGAATATATAAAATATCACCCGACTACGGAAAATTATAGATTAGTATGACCGGAAAATCCATCAAAACTTGGCTGTGAAAATACAAAAGACATTTGCACTTTATTCGTACAGAACATCCAAAGTTGCCATGAAAAGTAGTAATTGCAAAACAACAGATATTTTAATCTGCTAAGGAGATAAACCCTAGAAATACAGCAACATCGAGATAATATAAAAAGTCAGAGGTTTTAAAATAAGCAAGAAAATAAATTCGTTACTAGTCAACAAACAACGTCTGCACTACAATTCTCCCACTTCTGGCGATTCTGTCCTTACTGCAAAACACTCGCTAAGTCCACTAACGATGTTGGCTGTAGTAGCCAGTGAAAATTTTTTTTTTTTTTTTTTTTAATTTAATATAAATCAATGACAACTGCAAAATAGTCCGAAAATGATAAATATTAATAAAGATAAAAAAGGTATTTGTCCGAACCTCACCACAATAAACATAAGTGCAACAGCTAACAGTACTTTTTTAATGGTGTTTAACGTTCGTTTTTACTGCTGAGGCACCACAGGTGGGGGACACTGATGATACATGAGATGAAATGATATATTGGGAAAGGATTTATTTTTAAAGGAAGGAAAAGTTCCAGGTGTAAGTTTAGGATATCTCCCCGGCATTTGCCATTTATGAGGACTGAGGAAAACATAAAAAAAAAAAAAAAAATCAGCAAGGGAGGACGGTCCTGGCAGTATACGAACCCCAGACCTTTCGCTCAAGAGTCCGCGCCTTAACACCTCGGTCACCCGTGGCGGTGACAAGAATATCCTTCCATATTCCGACAGTACAACCACGCAAGTTTGGGAAGCTAATGTATCAATTATTTACATTTACAGGTCTCTTTCTCCCTTGTAGCAATCAGCTTCCACGTTCCATTAGTATGTAAAAATTAAAATGATCTTTGAATGGAAGCCTGATTTGTTCACTAAAATATACTTGCCAAAGAACCCACTCCCAGCACTTTCCTCTGAATGCGCTAGACAGAATACAAGTATGGAACAGTTTAGTCAAGAGTATTGTAATTCATTAGGTGAAATGATCAAGTGGAGAGAATGTTTTCTTCCTGTAACCAAAAAGTTATTGCCATTAGGTGGAGGATTGGCAGCTACCCCCCCCCCTTTGAATCAATAATAATTTAATATTTGTGCCAAAATGTTGTTCCCCAAGCAATTTATATTATTAATCAAATAATCTTTAAACCTATTGCTGTCAATTATAAAATTGCACAGCTGTGTCATCTGCTTCAAGTTATGTCGTGGTTCATCCTTTGTTTGCGCAGTTATTATTGCTTGATCGTCTGTCAACATTTCCATTCATGTTTTATTTCTTGATCATATGTTAAGGAACGCACCGCAGGCAGGCAGGCAGTCAGCAAAGGAACCTCCCAATTACTGCGAGTGAGCGAGATGCGGTCAGCACAACTCCTTGAGAAGAAGTCTGTCCGAGACTGTTGGCTTCCTTCAAGCAGTGCTCACGGCCGATTAAACAAATGAAACTCCTTATTCTGAAGGCACACAATGTAATTCCCAATTGGATAATTTGATTTGGAAGAAGGAGGGAAGAGGGCCTGTGTGCGATTTGTCTTTTGTGTCACGGCGTTGCATTATGGGAACGGGCCCAGCTGTGACGTCTCTCCAAACCACCGGAAATGCCCCTCCGCTGGACCGTGAGACATTGAGACGATATTAAACCGGGAGGGCGAGATGCACTGTAAGATGCGAGATCCGTAAAACAGTCCGGCAGCAATTGGATCACAAAAGCAGCAAGTGTCACTTTAATTGCCCAGATCACTGTTCCACTTTTCCAATCTGTATTGTTGTTGGCACCGCTTCCTCTGTCTTACACGAAAATCGAGACGGGACTGCTTTGAGTTTGAAGTTTTTATCCCCAGATCTCTACTCCGTTTCTAATGCACAATAGCTGCTCTGTGATTCTTACAACCAGAATTTAAAATCTAGAGCTACTGACATATTGCATTTAATGTATGAAAATCAGAGCAGTGTTTTTTTTAATATAGAAGCATTGCCCGTAGATGTGCAGTTTCTCTCTGTTGTAGCAACATAGTTCTGTTCACTTATTATTTTAATAACCTTTATACAGAAAGTCTCGATGTTAAGCGCGAGCTGCAGAACACCGCACTAGTTAACAAGTAGACATTATATACATTGGTGCCGCTAGAGCAATTTTTAAATTTGAAGTTTTAGAAAAATCCACCCTCCTAATAGTCTAATTTTGCTGATTTTCATTAAAACGTTTTTCTTATTTTATTTCATTGGCATATACCGAGTTTCGTCGAGAAAAAGCAAAAATTGGGGCCGCTAGAGCGACTTTTAAATTTTCGCTTTAGGTTAACCCCAACTCCTAATAGACCAATTTTGTTGGTTAAGGAACTCGATGAATCGTTTGTTAATTGATCGTTATATGCCGAGTTTCGTTAAGAAAAAACAAAAATTACATATATGCATTTTTTCAACGTCAATTTTTATGCCTAGTAAATGGAATCTATGGAGATTTGAAGAACATTTTCAAAATTTGTTTGATGAATACAACCTTCATAGCAGCATTCCTTCGGAGTTCGCTAAACTGCGAACAAACTAGAGGGTTATAATAAATATATGCGGACAAGCATTTTTATTATAAAAGACGGTCTAAATGCTGATGTATGGTAGCTCCAAGTATAGCTTTTAATTTTAAAAATTCATTAGTTTATTTTTCAGAGCAAAATTTGCAGATTTCAGAGCAAAAATAAAAAAGTGAAATGAATGCAATTAACGAAAATAATACATTTATTTAATTATAATATACACGGTTTTGTGCTTCCTTTTAAAAGCTTGTATGAGATGCGGTGCAAAGTTTTCAGCCTAGGCAGGTGATACAATAAAAATACAGGCATTATTTTTCAGCGTAATCCCTCTTTAGTTGAATACATTTATCACACATGTAATATTTCAGACCCCCTAAAGAAATATTCTGGAAAATGCTGAAAAACAGCGTCCTTGAACTAATTGTCGTTGTTCATCTTCGCTCTCAAAGTCAGATTTCAGTTCTGAAAACAGACAACAGTCGCTGGGGAAAGATCTGGGCTGTACGGTGAATGATTCACCTCCTGGAAACCACATGTGTTCACAGCGATCTTGGCAACTGCATCCGTATGGGCTGGTGCGTTGTCATATAGCATACAAACTCCTTGTCTCTGCATTTCACGTCTCTGTTTTTTGATGACACTGCACAGTTGATATTGTAGCTTACATAGTACTTCCCACTCACCGTTGTTTTCCTTTCATTAGGGTTCCTCTGCAGCCCCAAAATGTTGTTGCCGTTATCTTCGTGAAAGGCTTGACCTTGGCCGCTTCTTGATTCTCTTTTTGAAACACAATCATAGTAGATGATCATAGTTTCATCCTCTGAAACGACGGATTCCAATACTGCTCCCTGACAACATTCCACGCGCACCCTGCATTTGAACTGCTGAAAAAATTCGGGCATACATCTTGTACTGGCCTTACATATGCAAATGATGAAGGATGCCAAGACAGTTATGTCACAGGCTTACCCTAAGCTCTTCTTACTCAAACGAAATCATTTATCATTCCTCAGTGTGAATATGAAGGGGAAACTTCCCCATACACACCATCAAGGCCACTGGGTGAAAGTTCTTCTGTAGTTAATTTTATCACCGCTGTGTGTTTAATTTTGAGCATCACGTGTATCATGGAACAGGTCTGACTTAACGAGCTTCTCCAAGCAAATGAATGAAAGGAAATGCAGCGTTTACATGACGACTCTATCGGGCCGGAAACTTTTGGACCGCATTTCGTAAGTTGTTTTGTGCTTCTACCTGTTTATTGTGGCATATAAAATTTACTGTTTAGCAAGCAATCATATTAAGGAATTTAAATAAATAGGCAATTAAATATACTTAAACGAGTTTAAATACATCCACATCGGCAAGAAATCCCAAGCTCTGCGTTGATAAGAAAAGTTAAGTTGGAATGAAGGTTATGGGCCCGAAACAGGCACCCTGCAGGTCATATTTTGGCCAAACCGTTGTCAAGGGTGGCTGAGTTTAAAATGATTAAATACCCATGCCACCTGCAACTCATCCTATAAAGACCACAAGAGCAACTACTTGGGTACCTGGCGGTTGGACTTTGAACAAAAGAAGGTGGGGGGAAAAAAAAAAAGAAAGTAAAAATATTTTTGAAATGCCACTTGAAGGTGCTGTGTTTATGATTCCATTATTTATCCCTTTTTTCCCTCCTCCGATCTTCAGCCCTTAATGGCCACATCTCGTTCTTGCCGAGAATGTAAAGACTATGATATAAGCCACACTTAGCTTTTACGACCGCCCATAACGCCGGCTTCCAGCATTGGTATGCATAGTCGTTACAAAAATATGAAAACAATCCGGAGAAACTCCTTAAATTTTATTTTTATCCCACTATAATAATTAACTTCATTGTAAATCAAGACTTAAGCACGTTGCCGCTTGTGTGGGGATGAGCAAGACTACTGGTTTATGAATGTTGATACAGCTCGAGCTCGTGTTGTGATCAAAGCGTGTAAATCACAGCAGCTCTGTATACATTAGTAAGGGCTTTAGTGGGAACCTGAAGGCCACCTCACACCGAGCAGCTTTTGGGTGTTCGAGAAGGCGTGTTCACTTGAGCAAGAAACTAAAACTGAGAAGAAAGCAACAATCGTTTAATTAAATAATATATCATTAATGAAATCTCTATCAACTGTGGTCTATATAATAGCTAATATATCATAAATCTGGAAGGTATATTTATTTAACAAGTGCCACATACAATTTAGCACATATGCCATTAGTACACGGGCCCTCCAGTATTTTTCAACAATACAGTTAAACCGCTTAATGCAGACAGAGCACACGTCCAAATGTTCGGCCGTCATGGGTTAACAAGAATCACAAAGGGTACAATTTGGAGAGTTCGTCAACAATCGAAAGCGAGCGACAGCTGTCAGGTACACAAGTAGTGTTCTCATTAAGAATAGTCCAATTTTTGTCTTTAAATGCCATTGCAGCTCAGATTTGAAATTATGTTTAAAATTCCTATTTTTAAAAAGCATTAGGGAATATAATATTATCCTCGTGGATCTCTGAATTAGCAAGGTTGCTTTAGGCGCACGTGTTCGTTTCTAACGATGCCATAATGTGCAGGTACCCATTGGAAAGAGATTTTATGAGCAAGATCCTTCAGCAACAGTCTGCATTTCATAATTCTAGAAGGTATATATGGTGAGTACATTCGCTTAAACTTCATATCCTAAATTTACTGTGGTTTCAGAAGTCCGCCGTGCCTTGTACCTCCTCTAGCGGTAGGTTTGCGCCATCAACGTTTCCTGGAACTATTACTTAACACGTTTTTAAACGTAAAAATGTCTGTTAGGAACTTCTGTCTCGTATGTTTGTATTTGTTTGTATTGGTCTGTAGGGGGCTTGGTTTGCAAACCAATATCTCGTAACTCCAAAAATTATCATCATTACTCTTCAGTACCACTAGGTGTAAACCCAATCGCGGTAAATAAATGCAAACATACATACTTGTGGAATATTTGGTAGGGGAAATGGAAGGAAGCGATCGGTGGAGCCTCTTACCCATGTCATTTTGTATATGCACCACCTGAAACGTCACCTCTTGTCATGTGCGTTCTCAGGAAAGTTTACTTAGAATTTTTACAAATAAATTGTTGAGTAAAATATTTTAAAATATTATTAAACGACTATAGTGAAACAGAGTATTGATGACAACAGTCATGTGTATTAAATATGGGAAAACTTATTTCCATATCTGCAATTATAGTATGTCGATTAAGTCGTGATACAGTTTTGAACAGTCATACATAAGCAACGAAACAAGATAAAAGTGTAAAACCTTCACCAAATGAAAGAAAATCTCTCCAAGTTGGCATACCTGTTCAGAGCAGTTCACCATGGCTTCTGTTTGTTGCCCTGCACACCTCTAAACATTCTAATTCATTCCACACATGACTTAGGACATCAAGTGTAACAGAGTAAAGAGCGTCTTTGATTCTCTCTTTTAAATGGCCAATGTTGTTAATACGAACACTACATTCGTTGTCAGACATAGCCCCACAAGTAAAAGTCTAAAGGCATTAGGTTCGGTAATCGCGGTGGCTATGCCTTCCATCCAACTCAGGAAAATGTTACACCCAGAGAAACTCCCGAATAATGTTGGCGCAGCGTGGAGGAGCACCATCGTGTTGAAAGATGACACCTTCACCTTGAATTTGTGACACTGCATACAATTGCAACATGTCAAGGAAGTTGTTTGACTTCACAGCCTGCTCCGTAAAGAAATATGGGTCTATAATTTTATCATGAGTGAGGAGGGTACACCTTAGTGGTGTCACGTATACTCAATGTAGGCATGGGTATTTTCATAAGTCTATATCCTGACCTTATGGCATTGAACATGACCACACAAAGGAATGTGGTCTCATCACTAAACACAATCTTCTGTAAGAATTGTTCATCATTGTCCGTACAGCAAACGTATATCGTTTGAGTTTATCAGTTGGGCGGATAGTGTGTAACAACTGCAGTTTGTAACCCGTCAATTGGAGACGTTTCAATTATTATTCAACCAATAGAGCCGCTCCAAGTATTTGATTCAAACTGTGATTTCAAAATATGCGATGTTTTCTGTAAAGAAACACCCCATCCTGCAGAATGCAAAGTGGCATTGTTAACTTCATCGCCTCCTTGGCTTTGTGGTATTACATGAAGTACGCGGTAATTTAGTCCAGGAAACTTCTTTTAACGTGCCTTAAATTTACAACTTGGAAATCTCAGACGGAATCTAAACTGCGAACCTTGGGGGTCTTAAAGCGAGCGTATTACTCCGAGTCCTACTTTTATCCTTAAGACAAACATATCACAAGGTTTCAAAATAATTAAGTTCTCAATGTTAAATAAACGCTATAGTGAAATTACGCTTTAAATATTTTCGATTGCTTATTTTATATTTTTAGCATGTAATGTTTATGCTAATTCTGATAGCATTTCCTTAGGCTGTAGCTACAGTCCTTTAGAAAAAAATTTTGGACATTTTTTAGTCTTGTCACCAAAATGGAGAAGAACCTATAACTGTTCGTTTAAAGGCTTATTCTTTATTATAAATGAAACAAGAACGTGTCCTCATTGAAGCGGATTTTGAGAAAATCTCTGCAAGTAGTTACCCTTATCAACATATCGTTTACTGATTTATTGAAATTGGTATATTATGCAAAATAGAAAGATAATCTCCTTCTCTAAATGTTAATATTAGCTATTTTGCGGCCTTTATTATCATGGTCTTTATGATTATGAACCTTGCCAAGTTTTTTTATTTTTTGCGTCAATTGCGCCGTCACAACAGGACAAGAATAAATTACATTGTGTGTTTTTAATAACGATTTTCAACTGTTGTTGAGCTGCGTATGTTTCAATAACCACTTTCATCTGTTTGTTTGTTCATTTTTTAATGTTAAACAAATGCCGGCAGTTTGTAAGATGGCACAGGTCAGTGGATTATCTTAAAATGTTGTTAATTTATAGAGTAACGCATTGTAACGGGACTGCAACGACAAGAACATATTGAGAAAGGTTCCCAAAGGATTCTGCAAATTACTTAACGTTTAATAACCTGTATCAGTTGTCTACGTAAGTAATTATGAATAATTAATTAATCTGATCTCAAACTCTTATGTTTATATTCTGTTACATACACTTTATATTGTGCATAATCTCTTAAGGGTATCATACATCGGAAGAGCGTGTTAACTTGTTATGTGAGAGCCTTTCACTTGTTATGTTTAGTAGCAATCCTCAACTGTTTGTAGCGCATGTTATGAATAGCCACTTTCAACTGTTTTGTTTATCTTTGAATGTGAAACAAATGACGGCAGTTTGTAAGATGGCACAGTTTAGTAGATTCTCTTAAAATGTTACTAATTTATAGAGAAACGCGTTGTGATGGGGCTGCAACGGTACGAACATTTTGAGAAAGGTTTCCAAAGGTTCCCGTTTTCTAGAACGTTTAACCTCTGTCTGCTGTCCATGTAAGTAATTATGAATACATTAATATGATCTCTCTTATGTTTAAATCATGTATACTTTTCATTGTGAACAATCTTTTAATGTTATTTGTATACCGGCGGAACCTGTTAATGACTTTCCGCTTATTACGACAGCTACTAAGTAATTTACAGCAAACAATTGAGTTCCTGCACGGCTAGAAGTTGCAAAATAAAATAATAATTATCTCATAAATGAATAACGCCATGACATAATTTATTTTAATAAATATCCTAAAATATCAAAGAACATGTTTAATCACAAAGTATTATTACATGGATAAATGATGATGCAGTACAGCCTAAATATTTTCTAATGATTATCTAGCATGCTGTAAATAATGTTGTAAGACTTGACTTATTTAATTTCAATATGTTTTTATACTTTTTTCTCTCCTGCTTTTGTTTGTTGTTCATTTATGTATTCCATTAGTTTACCACAGTTAATTCTCAAAATGCCCTCACGCATGACCGTAGTCTCCGTTCATT
Organism: Metallyticus violacea; assembly: GCA_030762175.1. Taxonomy (NCBI): domain Eukaryota; kingdom Metazoa; phylum Arthropoda; class Insecta; order Mantodea; family Metallyticidae; genus Metallyticus; species Metallyticus violacea. The sequence goes on from CM060836.1 coordinate 75,232,234, forward strand.
CATTTAAAGATACACACACTATCTCCATTGGAAAATCCTCTATGAATCCAAGAACTACTTGGGGCTCTCAATATAATGTACGAGCGTAGGTCCATAAGTTTTCGGCCTAAAGATTTTGTAGGTATGAGAAAGACAAAAACTATATTTTACTTTTCAATATAGTTCCACTTTATTGCAATACACTTCTCACATCTTTGAATTAACATTTAAATCCCCCCCCCAAATAGTCAGAAGTCTTGTCTGCAATATGGGCATAAACAGCGTCCATCACTTCTTCGTCACACTTAAACGTTCATCCCTGAAAGTCCTTCTTCAGTTCTGAGAAGAGGAAATAGCCACTGGGAGCTAGATCTGGGCTGTAGGGTGAAAGGTCGATCTCCTTGTTTCTTCACAGCTTCCTTTGCAACAAGAACTGTGTGAGCAGGTGCGTTGTCGTGAAGAAGGCGAACACAGCCACTCAGCTTTCCCCGTCTTTTATCTTTGATGGAAGCACGTTGTCTGTGCAGTAGGTCAGCATAGTACTCCCCATTTATTGTGGTGTTCCTCTTCTTGAGGTCAATGAAGAGTATTCCTTCACAGTCCCAAGTCGGTCCTGGTGGTGTAGTAGTAGCCATACTTGCCTTCTAAACCGAAGATCGCGGGTTGAAACCCGGCCAGGATCGATGGATTTCTTTTCGGGCGTAAAAATCCTAAGTATGGCTTCCTTCGGAAGGGAAGTAAAGACGTGTGTCCCGTGTCCTACATTTATGGTACGAAAAAGAACCTCAAGTCTGAAAAAAGAGGCCTCTGAGCAAAATTTGTCGGCCGTTTCACGCCCTGAGTTTAATGGGACGCTGATGACCTGGGATATTAACGAGCGTCCGTAAATTAAACAAATCAATCAAACGTAATTCACATTCCAAAAGATTGTGGCCATGGTCTTCTTAATTGCCTGAGTGATGTTGGCCTTTAGAGGCGGTGCTTCACCAGGTTTACGCCACCCCATTGGTTTCCTTTTGACAAGGTATAAGACCATAGTTTCATCTCTTGCAACAATGATGTGCAGAGGTTTTCTCCCGTTTTCCTCTGCAGAGGACCAAAAATGACTGACAACAGATAACTCATTGCTGCTTTTGGACTGTGGGAAGAAGTCTAGGTGCCCATCTTGCAAATACCTTATTCATGTTTAAATGTTCATGAGTAATTCGAAGAACTGTTGTTTAAGAAAGGCCCAACCTTGCTGCTATTTCTGTAACTTTGAGCCGTCGATCTTCCATAATTTCTCTTTCCACAAGAGCGATGTTTTCAGGAGTGAGCACCTCCAAGGGCCGACCTGCACGCTCTTCGTCTTCAATGCTTTCTCAACCCATTTCAAAAAAGTTTGGCCCATTCTTTTACGGTGGAATTTGAGGGGGATGCTTCCCCACATACACCGTCCAATCGCTGTTTAATTTCATTTGGAATAAGTCGTTCTTTTGTGAAGAACTTAATAACAGCTCGATACTTCATTTTGAATATGTCACAATCTGCTACACATAGCCTTCTTTATGCAACTATATCTGAACAACAGAACACAGAGGCAATTATTTACTTAACAGATAACGTATGGCATCAGATAAGGGTTTTGTGAGGGTGATTCAGCTTCCCAATACTCTAACGTCTGTTCTTGAACAAAGTCATGCATAGGATCTTCACCATAGATTCCAACAGTACACTTCAGACCTGCTTTCATACACTTGAGCTGTTGTCTTCGTTTTCTTTTGATACTAATGTAGCTTGTGTACACTTTGATACCAAATTACTCATTAGTGAAGCAGGATGATTTCTTCTCGACTCTTGGAACTGTCTCAAAAGCTTCTGGAGAATTGAGGCACATACTTTGTTGAGGGCTGTAGGTGTCTTCATTTTTGAATGCTTTCTCATCGGTTATTGTTGGTGTAATACTGTAGAAATTGTTTGCATTTCAATACCTCTACAGTTAAAGACAAGCAATGCACCGTATAGCAGTACAAAGTCTTTTTTTAACCACTCACAACATGGATTTGCTGAATCTCAGAATTCCGCCGAACACAGACTCCGGGATACTTTCCGGGTCTCGGTTATCAACAACACCAGTCTTGGTGAAGCGATGGAAAACACCCTACTGAATTGCACATTTTTAAATATTTATAAAATGTTGCTTGATGATTAACCAATTTTATTAAAGGCTATCACGGCAACATAGCCTTCATCAACTCCGCATTCCATGGTTAAATATCAAGCAATGTATCCTTTCTGCAGCACCTGAACAACAACGACTTTGATAGTATTTGGCAGCAAAACTGTTATCTAATTGCCAAAGCTCTTTCCTTTCAAAATTTTATAAGCTTTTGTGACACATTTATACAGGTGTCCTATTTATCTTGCTCACCCAAAATAACTTTTTTCTGATGCGTCAAATGAAAATTTCTTTCAAATAAAAGTTTTTTTTAAAATCATGAGGGGGTTCATGCTTAGGGTTTACTATTAATGTAAGTAATATGGGATAGAGCTTCGGTTTTTTTTGTTTGTTTTTTTTTTAATGGTGTTTAACGTCTGTCTTTGCTACCGATGGACAGTGATGATATATGAGATGAAATTATATATTGGGAAAATATTTTCTTTTAAAGGAAGGAAAGGTTCCAGGTCTAAGTTTAGAGTACCTCCTCGGCATTTGCCATTTATGAGGGCTGAGGAAAACCTGGAAAAAACCTCAATCAGGGAGGACGGTTCTGGTGGGATTCGAACCCCATATCTCACACTTCTTAGTTTTAAATGACACACACTATTCAAGAATACATTTACCCTCTCCAAAAGCTATTCTGAAATGCATCACACGGTATCATTTTAGTCAAGAAAACATTGAAATGATAAGTAATGTCTGACTTCTTTTATTTAATAACATTACACAGCATTTGTTGAACTAAATGACTTACCCTCTTCAAGGCCAGTTTAAACATTTCTAATGATTAATAAACATTGACAAACGCAACAGAATGGACTCTAATGTACAGTACATGCATCTTGTTATTGTCAAGAATGCGGTCTATCGAAATATTCCGAGGACATTCTGCAACGCATTATTGATGCTTGTAGAGCAATTCAGGAGGAAGCAGTAGAACTATTCAGGGCGTCCTTCATCCACACAGTGGGCTGTGTATGAATTACAATTCACCATTTTGAGCGTAAGAGTAAACGTTCTGTTTTGCAGACAAGTGGTGCGACAAGTAATATAGTACAATAACAAGACACACGTACTGTACATCACAGTCTATCCTGGTGCATTGTTCAATGTTTATTTATCATTATAAAATGTTTAAACGGGTCTTGAAGAAGTTAAATTAACTAGTTATAAATGCACCTCATGCTATTAAATAAAAAGTCCACTGTTGCTAGCTGCGTTAGTTATACTTTTGTAGATCGTCCAACCAGTATAGGTGGTTACAAAACTTTATAAATGCTCTTCGTATTATCATATGGATTTATCGGGCAGAAATCTTTCAACACAAATTAGTATATAGAAACAACATCCGTTTAGACTGGAATGACCATTTTTTTTTTTTTTATTTTTTTGCCAACACAAAATTATTTAGGCAGATTAATGTGTTAACTATCTTTTCTTTAACATATTGTCTGTAAGTGACAATTGCTTTGTTAAAGACCCGTTTTTCAGTGACTTTAATGAAGGCATACTTTGGTCGTTCAGGTTTTACCGCCACTTTAGTCTCTCTAGGTCTTCAACATTTCGTTTTAGTAAGTAAAACTGTGGCTGTCAAAGTGCTGCAATTGGTAGGTGTAATTTTCTCAAGAAACTGGCTGGTTAAAGTCCGTAAATACCCTCCAATAAATCACACGACACCGCTCGCTTTGATGTGCCGCGCTAATGAGGATTTCGCTCACATTACGGTACAATTCCCGCGCAAGGGAACTTAACACGGTACAGGTTGGCTAAAATGTATATACATCGTGTAATGTTTCCGCACATCCTTTTTTTTAAATAGTGTTTAACGCCCTTTTTACTACTGAGGGACCGCCACGGGTGGCTGAGGTCGTTAAGGCGCGGACTCGTGAGCGGGAGGTCTCGGGTTCAAATCCCGCCAGGACCCTCCTTCCTGACAGGTTTTTTCCAGGTTTTCCTCAGTCCTCATAAATGGAAAATGCCGGGGGGTACCCTAAACTTAGGCCTGGAACGTTTCCTTCCTTTAAAAAAAATTCCTTTCCCAATATATCATCTCATGTATCATCAGTGTTCACCGCCTATGGTGCCTCAGTAGTAAAAACGGGCGTTGAATACCATTCAACAATAAAACTACTGAGGTACTACAGGCGGTGGACACTGACGATACATGATAAATTGGGATATATATATATATATATATATATATATATATATATATATATATATATTTAAAGAAAGAAGCGGTCTAGGATTAGGGCACCTGCCTCCTCCGTATTTGCCATTTATGAAGAGAGAAACAATCGTGGGAAAATCCTCTAGCGGAAATCGAACTCAAGGCTCCGCGCTCACAATGGATGTCATAACTACCTCGGCCACCCATACGTCACGTTGTGGCAGGCAGAGAGCTGCATACTTGATGATTCAGAAATCCAACTCGACAACATAGTCCATTGTTTTCCTGCTACGTGTGGGGAAGGCTTAAAGTACCAGCAGTAGCAGGTAGGAACCCCCCTGAGCCCTCCTGCTGTAGATAGGCCTATAACGTTACACAAGTATCAGAAGACCGTAATCTCTCGTGCAAAAGCAGTCTTGATATTAATTACAAGCCACAACATGTACATCCTTTATCGCTTCTTCTAAGCTCGGCAAATTCGCACCTTGCACTTGTAAAGCTGTTTGGAGATTGCAAATCCTTAATAAAGATCAGATTATTCACCTAGTGCCACAATTTTATTTTCTTTCTAACGATATTTCGGTTTATACCACAGCAAATACCTAATACAAAATTCTGCTAGAGATTAACGAAGAAAAGGCAGTTAAGTTTCATGTACTTTTTAAGGTTATTTATTACTCTAGAGCGGAAAGATGTCACATTTCACATTTTGGACATTAAGTCCTTAAAACAATACTCTCCCGCTGATTTTGTTGTTGATTTGTTTATTTACGGACGCTCTTTAACATCTCAGGTCATCATCGTCCCATTCAATTCAGGGCATGAAACGGCCGACAAATTTTGCTCAGAGTCTTCTTCTTTCAGGCTTGAGGTTCTTTATCGTGCCGTAAATGTACGACACGGGACCCACAGCTTTACTTCCCTTCCGATGAAAGCCATACTTAGGAATTAGAATAGTGCAATTCTCAGCATTGTTATTTCCATTTATCTTACTCACATTCTATAATCATTTTTGTTTCAACTAGCCTATGTATTTTTCCAGTCCCTTAATGTTTTCGTCTGATTTTAAATTCTTCTGCCTCTTATTTCACGTTGGAAATACACCGTGACAATCAAGTCGTTCTAAATCATATATAAACGAATTTGTCTTGCCATTGTAAGACACGTACACGTTAGAACCTATATTTCTCCTAGCCATGCTTGAGTGCTTGTCACTACTTGCTAAGTTCGGCGAGTGCGGTTCTGTGTTTGAATTTCCGCTGTTGCACACTATCTCTCGAATTTCTGTCTTCTGCTAAGTTGACGACATTTCACCACTGGAATGGTGTCGTCATAAGTGCAAAAGTTTCATTAATCTCTTTGTTGAGACTTTAATGTCCTTGAAGACAAGTGGATGACATTAAAAGAAGAAGAAGAAAAAAAACGGAACAGGTAAACACAAACATTTACAATACATAAGTGGGTAACGTGAGTTGATTCACCAGAACAGGTTTTCCATCTTATAATTATGCCGGAAGTATATGAGAATAACATCTATGGCTGACAATATTGCCAAGTATCACAGCTGTTTGAATGCATATTGCCTGAAGTGTGTGTTTCATCTCAGTTTTTGAGTACGGCATTTGCAATGTGTAGAGCGGAATTGCAGACAGGTCTAGACTAAAAAAAGAGCAAAAAAGTACATTTTTAATAAGGCCTACCTAAGCTGCATGCTAAAACGTATAAATTCTAATTGAAACATTATATAATATTGTACAAGACATCTGAATCGCGTATGCTTACTGAGAAACTGCAGCCCTCGCAACAGGAAAAAAGGAAATAGAGGCCGCCGCAAGTAAAGTTAGTAATTTTAGTGAAAGCATAAAACTATAATCCTTTATTTATAAGAGATAATATTATGCAATAAACTGTATTATAAGAATAGTATAAAATGGTTCCCCTCAGTGGCAATACATTGCTGGCATATGTGTAGGTAATTTCTATATTTCATCTAACTTCTCCTCCATAAGAACGCGGCGGTTCGGAACACTCAGAGATCCTGTCTTCCGTTCTTAACTTTAGCAAGTTGGCGAACAGTTTCTCTACCTAGAACACGGGTGTCAAAATGTTTACCATTTCTCTGTTTTCACATATATATGATACGTAAAACCGTCTTCAATACTATATTTATGTGGTGGCATAACTAAAGAGTGAAAACTACAAGCTCATACCGGCATATGCATTGTACTGCCTTGATAGCCATGTTCTCACTGTGGCACGCAGCCGCACCTGCCGCCCCGTAACTCAAACAATCTTAGTGTTCGGTATAATATATCTGTAAATAACCTTATATATATATATATATATATATATATATATATATATATATATATATATAACCTCAAATGGAGAATATTCAAGATTGATGTCATATGCGATACTAGATCGTAAGATATGGGCCCGATAAGGTCGAATTTTTTTCTGCCTGATTCCAAATCATAGATTTTGTAAAAGAATCACATTTCAATAAAAACATGTTACTACATACATATTTACGTTAAATGTGAATAGTTTTGGAAGCGTTCATTTTTTTTTTTTTTAAATTTATCAAAAGTCATCAAATTTTGCCATGGATTAGGTTTTGCATCTGTTAAACTTAACTCTATATTTTCTTGAGCTTGCCAGTGTTATCTTTGCTTTTATAATCAATTTTAAATGCATTTCAATTTCGTTTGTTTCTTGTTTACAATGATGCTAGAGACTAGAGGGTCTTACTCCCTTCACGACTTACGAGAGGCTCTTCCCGGGTTTATATTATTTTTCCTTCACCCTCACTAGATAACAGCCGCGCATTGTTTCATGTCTACATCCGCCGTATTTACTTAAAGCAGGGCTACCTTTTGCAGATTGTGGTTCCCATAGTCTTGGTTGCAGCTGTATCGGAAGTAAAGGGCTTACATACTTCCTGAGCTCGGCCTAGGGTTATGCAAGACCCAAACAGGCTCACTCCCTCCATCCCAGAATGTGGTATAGAAAAAAGTAACATAACGGGTTCTGTATGTGCTATGCATATATCGTATTTATTATTTAATAAAAATTGACAGCAGCCCAATAATACAACTGTTAACAAAAAAGTCTTGATTTTGTTCAGCCTGTGGCCACACTTTACTTTGTTCTTTGAAGTAACATGTGCATAAATTTATTGATGTACTGCATCTTTGCACAGTGTGGAATCTGACAAGTAGTTAAATACTTTGCCTAAAACTCTTAACTGTATTATCCTTAATACTACTCTTCTACATTTCTTGAACTGCAGCTGTAATTAGAGAATGACATTACAACTCAGTTGTCAGATGTTGCACCTTTGACTCTCTACTCCCATTTTGGGGGGGTTTCTAGTAGAACATAATTACAGTTGGCCACTTGACTTCCATATATAATGACTATAAAGAGCAACACTTATTCTTGTATGTATTTGTTTCTGTTTCATATTTTGGAACGGAGGAATATATTACAAATTTGATACATATCGCCTAACGACGTGCGTAGCCGAGGCCGTTAAGCATGGACCCGTAAAATCTGGGGCTCGATTCCCTCCAGATTTAATTTTTTTGACTGAGGTTTTTTCCAGGTTTTTCTTAAATGGCAATTAAAGAGAAGGTACCCGTAACATTAGCTGGAAACGAATTAACAGTTTTTCATTTTAATTAAGAATTATATATAACCTTTCAAATGAATTTGAAACAAAAATTACAAGAATAAGCCAAAGCCAGTTAATTTTTACATAGCAACAACATAAAAAGCAAATGTTTAGCATCTAACTAAAAAATAAAAATATGCATGAATGCTTGTTATATAGGAACAATATTTCTGTTCATATTGGTAGTTTCTTTTGATGTATTAAATTTAGACTTTCTAAGGTCTTAAAATTCTGTAAATAAACCGCAAGATTTTATATTTGAAAAGTTAAATTTAAACATAAGGACTTAAAAAAAAATAATTCCCAAGCTTTAAGGCGCCAAGGACTCCCATCTCATTTGCGCCATCGCTTATTCATTTCATTCCATTCATACCTACAGACGCGGTTATCCTGACCCCAATTAGTAACTTGTATCTTAAGTTTATAATTTATTCTCTAAAATTGTGGAAAATTTTGTAATATTAATATTTATACCGAAATGTACATCCTAACTAAATATGTGTTTCAATGTTTGTTGCCAAGTATCGCGGTACAAGAGAGCAACTTGAAAGAGCGGAACGGCGTGGAGACCGTCCAACGTTTGCCTATTCCCCTTCTCCTCTAATTGCCTAATTAATCTCGCCAGACTTAAGACTGTCTCTACACACTGTTGTGTCGGAAACAAAGCCCGGTAGCTGTAATGCATAACATTAACATTTCATTACCCAGCCCGAGAAGGTCTTCAGCGCGAATACAGTAGTGGCCATATTTATTGCATCACTGCTCCTGTATAATACATTTAATACAGCTAAAGCTCGAATAAACAATTCATGGTAACGTAATTAAAATTCTCCCTATGAACGTGTGCTAGATTAGCTCAGAATGCACAATATTCTACACGGAAAAATTGTACGAAAAAAAAAATAAATAAAGGTGATGTTACCACTCTTTGCCGAATGTGGACCGAAAATACGCGCAAAAGAAATGCAAAGTTGTCATGTTTAACTGTAATCCACAGGAAATTTTGTGTGATTGGAAGCGATAGTCACATCTGTGGACCACGACTGGGGAAAGTGTGCCGAAGAAAGCAAATGCCATTTTGTCTGCTGGGAAGGTGACGGTAATTTTTGGGGATTTCCAAATAATTATCCTGATGTAACATTTGAAAAGTGGCAAACTATAACGGGAGCTTATTGTTCAGCTTTAAGTAAGTCTTTAAAACATGAATTAATGGTAACAACTTGTTCTGTTACCAGAGCAACGAGTTGTCCCAAACACTAGCAGTCACATGGGAAAAAGTGCACAAATTGGCGTCAGATTTAGTTCTTGTCGATTTCCTCCTATTTTTCAATTTAAACACGTTTTTCGTTTGAAGGAAACTGGAATGATTTCGTGGTGTAACGCTGCTAGCCAGGCATGAATGAGTTCTGTAACTGGGCTCTCGACAGCGAATCTAGCACAGTTACAAGTAGATGAGTGCAGCCTGGCCTCTGGGACAGTTGGTTTAACTGCGTGCTCAGTGGAAGCTTTTCTCTACCTTTGTAAATACGAGGTAATCTGTTTCGTTGTTCAAAACTATAACTTTCGTCTCGGCATCGACATTTTCCCTCACTTCCGTTCAAGAGCATTCATTACTTTATTCGGAGGAGCGTGCCTTCCAATTTTTGTGTAATATATTATGTTCGCTTTTTTTAGCTTCGTGGGAGGGAGAATTTTTTCTGTAGCTCCCGCCCTTTATGAGGGGAATATTTTATTCTTTATTTATATAACTACTTATGTTTGTTAGTGTGTTTTGAGATATTTGACTATTGTTCGGACGGTTCCCTGTATGCTTTCAAGATTATTAATGAATATGCTTTCATGCTTATTGCTTTATATACTTTCTTAATGGCACATTTTCAGTTATTTACATGTAATAAGCTAAATCTCAAAGGTTATGGGATGCCTCTATGTGCTGCTGTCCAGTGCTGTTACAAACTACCCAGTCTAATGGAGCAATAGCTAGAGAAGAGGTGCAGCGGACATGCAAGTCTGACAAAACGCAATTTGTTTCATAATGTACATTCAATTACACGATTAGGGAATGGCATTGTACGAGGGCCATCGTTACAAGGGCTTCTGATGCCGAGGATTTTTTTTTGTTTCGGATTCGGTGCACCTGGCGTGTAGGGTAGACCCTAATGGTCATTTTGTTCAGTCACAGTTAATTCTTCCGATGGAGAGGTCGTCGGCGCTCCCGCCAACTCCCGTCCGTGCGAGATCCGCATGGTCATCCGTTTTTTGACTTTGCAGAACAATACGCTGCGAATATCCATCGGAAACTCGTGGAAGTTTATGGTTGTGACACGGAGTTGATAACATGTCACGAAGTGGGTTCGGTTGTTCAGAGAAGACCGTACTGATACTCATGACGAAGCAAGGACTGGGAGACCATCAGTGAAATCTCACGAACTTGTGCAAATAATAGAACAAGCGCGAAACGACCGCCGCGTGACGCTTGATGACCTTCACGAAGACTTTCCTGACATTTATCGAAGATTCCTTGGTCGGAAAAACTTGGTTACAAGAAGATGTGTGCGAGATGGGTGCCCAGAATGCTCACACCGGAGCACCGTCAAAAACGCGTGATCGCCGCGCGTGAATATCGTTTTGCACAGGAGGGAGAAGCTTTGCTGGACTCTATCGTGACGGCGGATGATACGTGGGGGTGTCACTGCACCCCAGAATACAAAAGACAATTACTTCAGTGGCGTCATTCATCTTCTCCAGCAACCCAAAAAATTCAAGACGACCCCTTCAGCCGGAAAAGTTATGGCATCTGCTTTTTTTTTTTGGATATTATGCCTAAGGGAACTACTATTAATACAGAGGCTTACTTCAATACCCAACAAAAAAAAAAAAAAAACTCCGAAGAGACATTCAGAACCACAGAAAGAGAATGCTGACCCGGGTAGTCAGCCTCCTGCATGACAACGCAAAGTCCTACACCGCGTGAGTTTCACTGGAGCTGCTGACATCGTCTGATAGGGTATTCTCACTCACCCTCCCTATACACCCGACTTGGCACCCTCGGAATATCGCCTTTTCACTAAACTAAAGGAGTTTTTGGGTGGAAAACATTTTCCCAACGACTAGGAGGCCTAGGAAGCTGTGAAGAAGTGGCTGAAAGCTGACGGCGGAGGTCTATGACATTGACATACAAAAGCTGATGCCCCGACTACAGAAATGTATCTATCTAGACGGCGATTACGTTGAAAAATAGTTTAACATAAATTAAATACAAGCATTTTTATATTTTATATAAATGTTGTAACCTTACTTTCTGGATGGCCCTCGCATTAACAATTGCATGTCGAGACATATCTGAAATTTGTATCATAGACGTTGTTATTGATTGCAGCTTTAGCGTTCTTGCACCGCGTTGGTATAAATTATCTTATTAATATACGCTCAGGAACTGTAGAATAAAGAGAAATATAATATTTACTAGGGTACCTCATTAACTGTTTTAAGCATCGAAGATGTTATTTTAGACGGAAAAAGAGCCAAGCACAAAATCTAGTATACATTCCGAAGTTTAATTGTTCCCCTATTATTGTGCATACGCAAAGAAGAAAACACCAGCACGTGATTCTGCAAAGGAATGTAGAAGTGAGGTTCCCTTATTACCTAGGTCGAGCAGGTAAGGGGCTGGTCGAGGGGGGCTGTGAGAGATCATTATTTGTCAAGAGCAGACATAGGATTCTCTCGCACATTCCAATATCGTCCTTGCGCCAGCTCAGTTATGGAGCTCATAACCAGACGTGGGCGGCGGCAGCCAATTTATTGGCCTCGGGGTCTCCCTAGCCACTTTCATAATTCACTGTACAGAGATATCGGTACAAATAGGAAAACTCCAGGCTTTAGCTTGGTGGATATTTTCCCATTTAGCTCTATATCTCTCAGTGACAGGTGTCCGGATTAAGGAAGGAGCTTGAGAGGACTTCCCAGGAAAGGTGTCCGGAGTTCTTTACTGAGTGCAAAAGTTTCCAACTAATATCTTAATTCTTTGTTGAATATGTATCTATATTACCGTCATATGTTTGTTAACCTAAAGCAAAAATAAAATGTTGCAATAAAAATATCACAGTAGAGAAAAAATAAGAAGAATGGAACAGCCCAAGAGTGCAGCTTTTGTAAGTACAAGAGGAGTGTAATATTAACATCCAGTCATTGCGAAAGTCGATACCGGAGTTCATCACATGGGTGGATAGACGTTTAGCACAGGAATCGTTCCTCAGACCTCTCAGGTTACAGAAGTGACTCTTTCCCTACCGTAATCCAGTGGTTTATGTACAGAACCTCCGGCCCTGCTTCCATTGTAGAAACTGAAAATCTACCATAAGCATAACCTTTCTGCCTCACACACTAGTTTCACGATTACCACTCTAAGCTTTCTTTCAGCAGAATATCAAAATTGGAAATGAAACATTTGTGTAGTCAAGAGCCCTGTAGCACTATTTTGTGCTGAAATGATGAGGGTTTAATGGGTCAATAGTGGAATGAAAATAAGTGAAAACCAGAACACCTGAAGGAAATCCCTAAAAACCATATATCGCCAACAAATTCCTTTAGGACCCTTTGATGGGATGCAAGGCTAGAAAGAAGAAGCAAAGATTAAGAAAATGTTTATGCATTATATTAGCCTGAGGAAGCCGACCAAAATTAAAATTTAGAGTAACTCAAACATCAAACTCAAAGAGAGAGAGAAAATGAATGAATATGTTTAACGTCCGTTTTTACTGCTGAGGCATGACAGACGGTGAAACTGATGATACATGAGATGAAATGATAAATTGGGAAAGGATTTATTTAAGGAAGGAAACTTCCAAGCCTAAGTTTAGGGTACCTCCCCGGCATTTGTCAGTTATGAGGACTGGAAAAACCTCAATCAGGAAGGACGATCCTGGCGGGATTCGAACCCCAGACCTCCCGCTCACAAGTCCGCGCCTTAACGACCTCGGCCACCCGTGGCGGTAAGAGAGAGAGTAATGGAAGTAAAATCCCAGCATTTGCCAGTTGTGAGGACTGAGGAACACCAGGAAAAAGCCTCAGTCAGGGAGAACGGTCCTGGTTGGATTCGAACCCCAGACCTCCTGCTCACAAGTCTGCCCCTTAACGACCTCGGCCACCCGTGGCGGTCTAGTACAGGAGTTAATGTTTATTAAAGTTATTATATTTGCCGTACCCTTTCTTGAAACAATTTGGGTGTAAAGTGTATAAGGAAATTTGTATAACATTCCCTCACCCTCAATCTATTTCATTTTTTAAAAGAGAGATTCCCGTGATGTGATTTCAGAGCACGATAAGGCTGCCATTTTCTCCTTCTTCTTTACAATTCCTGCTCGTTTTTGAGTGACATGCCGGCATGTTTGTGCAGCCTTCCCTAATCTAAATTATAGACCCGCGGTCCCAAATTGCAGGGGACCCACACATAGGAGGCGTTACACTGCCCGTTACACGCGAAGTGGCGTGCAATTAAATAACAGTCCCAGACGCTGTTAGACGTCTGTGTCAACGGTAAAGTCAACGTTTTAGGAAAATAAACAACGTTCTTTCACTTTAATGCAAGTTTGTCCACAAATTACTGTATATTTTTTTTCTAAATATATTCCTAAATACCTATTTTTTCTAGGAAGTTAATTCTTAAAATGCTGTTTAAATAGCACAAATTATTTGTATAATAATTAATTTATATGACTGTAAAATGATATTAGATATTTGATAGCTGATAGTGAGTACTAAAAGGTTCCATTAGATGAAAATTTACTTTTGAAGTAGATATTTAACTATCATCAAAGGGGACGGGGAAATAAGGGACATACCCCTAATTTTTTTGAGAAATTTAAGTGAAACGTGTAGAAATAAATTTAAATTATTATTTAAGAATATAGTTTAATACTTAAATGTTGAACATACTTATGTTTTAGTGTTTCAGTCTCAGAAGAAATCTCGGTGGAAAGAGGTCTATTAAGTGTAGTAATGAAAACTTTTATCGGGTGGTTGCACTGGTAATTGGTCAATAGCAAAAATGCTTCTTTAATGCTACAACCACAAACAGTTTCCAACGAATTATAAAGATGCTGTTTTCCGTGGATTTTCTATAAAAGATAATATTGTAATGTTCAAAATTCATTTGGGTAAATTATGTCTCTCTCATGCAACAGCTGCTGCTAGTGGGTGATTTTTTCCTTTGAAGACCGCTGTACGCGGTTGGTCGGTTCAGGCTGGCAGTGAGGTGAAGGGAGTCAGAAAGTCGGCACTTATGATTGTCGCGTAAATTATTACTGATACTTAAACACTTAAAAATACATTTACTGATCACTATCTAACAAGAAGATGCTGGAACTGCTTCTCTTAATTTTCCATACATTTCTGGTATCGGCTTATGAAATTCACCATTACCCTCTGCAGTTCCTTCTGAGAAATGGAAGAAATTTCTTCACAAATTTATTTTTCAGTTCAACTAATCTGTGCAGATTTATCTTGTACAAATGTCCTTTAATGCACCCCAGAGATAAAAATCGCGGGAACAAGGGGGCTATATGTTTTTTAATGATGATGGAATATTTTAGGAACTGCGTGCAAGGAAACATGGGCTGAAGGCGCTGTTTGTTGGATAGTCCACGTTCTCTCAGTTAATTCACGAAAAAAAGATTGCAAAATATTCTACACACACCTATCACAATTAATTGATTCTTCATAAAAAAAAAAAAAATAAGAGTCACTAATGCTACACCACAATCCCATTTTTTGATCATGAAGCAGGTTCGGTATTTCTGATCTCCAGTATCGGTTGTTTTGTGAATTAACATACACACTTAAGTGGAACCAAGATTCGTCCGTCAAGAACATTAGGTTAGGGCGAATTTCTCTGTCATGCATACTATTAAAAATCCATTCACAAAATCTGCTCCATGATGCAGGGTCACCCGTTTAAGTACTTGCACTTCAATACCTTTACAGCTGTTCGAACAGAGGAATAGGGAATTTCAATTTGCTGAGAGAGATCGAAGAGATTTTTTAGGGAAATGTTCCAAAGCATGTTTAATGCTGTCTAAAGTTTCTTCTGTAAGTATACTGTTCGTGGGTGTGCACCCTGTTAATTAAGACTACTCCCATTTCACGAACTTTGTTTGCTTGGAAGTTGAATATCTCTCTTGAGACTCCTTATATAACGAACCTTTTCTGTACGCACTTACAAATTACAAATAAATACTCCCCGGAAAATAAAATACCTGAACTGAGTTTATTAAGGTAATTAAATCACTGTATTATGCCTAGTTAATACTTAACACACTGTCACACAACACACAAAAACACCTCCGTACGTACCTAGAGTTAGACTCATACTGACCTCCCCTCCGACACCCCGGTCGGCTTTCAAGAGTGGGAACGAGAGGAAAACTGCAGAATTCCGACAATACGGCCAACTGCATGTGGAGCGGTTCCAGTAGCAATGCAGAACAAACCCTGACGAAACGAGATGACAATTCTTGAGTATTATGTTAAGTCATCTAATTCCAAATTGAACTACAGAATGCGTAAAAACGCATATGTAGTCCCCCGATAAACTGAAAATATAAGAGACTAGGATAATTTATATAAATAGTATAAGAATATCTTATCTATTATGAAAAAACTTTCATAATAGATAAGATATGATAGATAAGATAAGATAACAAAACTTTCCAATGCAAACCTAAAACCTCTAACAAGAACTTCATCAACCTTGTTACTACTTACGTGCCTGGAATTGAAAGCATCAGACCTATTTTCAAAGAATGTCACGATACTTTTTAATGCATCCATCTTTAAATGATTTTTCTAAAATTGTACCCCGCCTTACTTTCAGAACACCCCCTCACCTTAAAAGTATATTTCGCCGTAACCTATCCTCTCCGAATTTACCACGTCCCTTTGCTGGCTCGTATCCTTGCCAACGTCCTAAATGTAAAACCTGTGCACTAATTATGCCGTGCAAATCATTTCATAGCCCTAATTTATCCAAGGAATTTAACATTTCTTCATCTGCTACTTGTTCTTCCAAGAACGTCGTATATATGTTATCTTGTAAGCTTTGCAAAACATTTTATATTGGTTTAACTTCTACTGTTGTTTCGCTACGCATGAACAATCATAGACGTTCTGTTAAAACCAAGTCTCCCTTGCCGGTTGCCCAACATGCCTTATCTCACTGTAAGGATTTTGATGATGCTTTTAGTTTAACTCTTATTGATGCTTTACCTACACAGTGCTCTGAAAGTTTACTCAGAGATAGAGAAATGGCTGCTATATTTTTACATAAAGCACGTATACCACCTGGTTTAAATCTTACATATTAGTTTTTTTCTTCCCACACTCTCATTTCTAATTTCATCTGTTTCCATGCATAACGTTACCTTCGATACTCAATATTTACTTTTATCACTTTCACTTGTCTCTAGCTTCTTGCCATTGGAGAACTCACAGTAGTTCGGAATATAGCAATTTCAAGTGTGACTCTTTCTCTGTGTTTTATCTTTATCTATTTTTATTATTAGTGTTAATTTATCTATTATGAAGTATATAGTACCTGACTATCACTATGTCGGTCCTGGTGGTGTAGTGGTAACTATACTAACCTTCTAAACCCAAGATCGCGGGTTCAAACCCGGCCAGAATCGATGGATTTTTTCGAGGGTAAAAATCCTAAGTATGACTTCATTCGGAAGGGAAGTAAAGACATGGGTCCCATGTCGTACATTTACGGTACGATAAAGAACCTCAAGTCTGAAAGAAGAGGCCTCTGAGCAAAATTTGTCGGCCGTTTCACGCCCGGAATTGAATGGGACGCTGATGACCTGAGAAATTAAAGAGCGTTCGTAAATAAAACAAACAAACAAAATGCCTATCAATATACGTGTATCTCTTGTACTAGAGCAGCGCTTGAGAGTTTTGGCAGCCCACACACAATTACACGAATCTCTCAAGAAGTGAATTTCAAGCAGCGGAAATAAAGGTTGTACTTCAAAACCAGCCTGTATATCACTTACAAAGTTTCACTTTTCACTTTTATTCAGAAGGTTTCTTTCCTGCTCTTTAGTTTGCATCGACACAGAAAACATGACCTTGTCCTTGAAGATTCGAGAGACCCATCAAATTCTCAAGAGAGAGAATGAATCCTGGCCCTCCACTTTCACATCCACCACGGAGGATATCTCTTCCCTTCCAGTGACATAAATGTGACAGACAGACAGACAGTCGGACATGTTTCCTTGTTCACAATGGCGCCAGCTGATTGACAGTGGCTCCTCCCATGAGCGCAGGCGTTCCCCCAAATGAAATTAATTACTGTTTCGTCATGCGTGTACCTCCCTTCTCTCTGTGCCTGTCTTCTGACTATGCGGATTATTTTCTTCTTCTTAACGCCAAGAAGACTGAAGGTAGGCCATAAAGGTGTTCAAGGTGCCACAACAAAGTTCGTCCACCACTTTTTATGTCAAGTTAGAGCCTCTGGCATGACAATTTACTATCTGGACACGGCTCTAAGTAGCTGTTTATGTCTTGAGGGGTGTGCTTCTTGAGTTTTGTATAAGGAATCCCAAATTTAGTTGCTGGGTTTAATGTTCTATATAAAAAATTATGATGTTTTGAGATTCACTGTTCTATAAATCTGTCTCCTTGTCAGTATTCAGTAAAAAGGTTACTGCATTTATTCCTGCAACGTGCCATCCGTTTTGAAGATATGAGCAGAAATACATTTTACGAGCTCTGTGCTTTTGTTTTGTTTTGTGGATGTCATATATACTGGTACTACAGATTTATACTTGTATCCATCTTTTAGTTGGGCCTTCCTGGATCTGCAATTAAGTAGTGTATAAAATTGCTTATTTTCTAACTTTATGCACAAACTCTCTTTTTATTTATCCAGACATATATTGAAATCTGTCAATTTTATTGCTTATGTCTGCTATCGTGGTCTGTATTACTTGTCCTGTTGGTTTTCTATTCAAACTCATCTTTATTATCATTTGCTTCTTTCTATGAAAAACTCGAATACGTCGGGCATAAAGCGAGTATTTATGTTTTTACTAAAAGCATAAAATGATTCGTTAATTAAAATTGATCATAACAAACACAAGTTGAAAATGATGCCCCTCGTCGGCAATACATTGCTGGCAACTACGTAGGAAATTCCTGTGTTTCGTATAACTTTTCTTCCGCCGTGGTGTGGAACACGTTTCTTGTCATTGAGAGATCCTGTTTCTCTAACTTTTTAACAAGCTGTCGAACGGTTTCTTTATCTGGAACACGATTGACAGGGTATTTTCTTGTGAACCGCCTTACCACTTCCCTGCAAGAATCCGTTTTCATTATGATCAAGCATAAAAATAATTATGAACACTTCATGGGTAATGTAAGAATTGTATTGTAATAATATGTTTGAGAGAGGAATATCCTAAGGCACATAATATTCCATTTTTACTCATTTAGTGAATACTGAAATGTTTCTTTTAAAAAAATGTACAATTTAATCCTTTTAAGCATTATAGTTTCGTCCTACATTTTTGTGCTAAAACTGATGATATTAAGTTAATGTTCAAAATATAATTATAATAAAATATTGTTCTAATAAGTGTAGGTATAAGCCAGTTATAAAACACCATACTTACTAACTTCGGGATGTCAACTGTTCATAGATGCAGATGATATTAAAAAATACATTGAGGCTGCTGTTAAACCATTCTGCCTTTAATAAATTCAACATTTAATTTATTGTGTTTATCGTGGAACACAATTAAAAGCCGAATACAGGAATAGCATCTAACATGAATTATTAACTGATAAAAATCATAATTAATAATTAATTACTTCCTTTTTTACTCTCTTAATTTAGATCAAAGTAATGGTATCACTAAGAGTGAACAAGGGTATATATTTATCACATGAATAACATAATAGTTTGATATCATAAAGGAATTCTTGGAATTAGTATTCTATAAGAAATAAAGCAGTCGATCCTGGTGGAGTAGTGGTAACCATACTTGCCTTCTAAACCCAAGATCGCGGGTTCGAACCCGACCAGGACCGATGGATTTTTTTCGGGTGTATGGCTTCCTTCGGAAGGGAAGTAAATTCGTGGGTTCCATATCGCACATTTACGGCACGAAAAAGAACCTCAAGCTTGAAAGAAGAGACCTCTGAGCAAAATTTGTCTGCCGTTTCACGCCCTGAATTGAATGGGATGCTGTGACCTGAGATGTTAAATAGCGTCCGTATATAAAACAACTCAAAGTAATAAAGAAGCTGGTAAGATGTTTTTGAATGTGTATCAGAAACGATCAACATAGTATATGATCTGTTTATTTATGCTACTCCTGCGAAAATTTGGGAAGCAAAAGGTCGTAGAACTAACTTCAGAAACTATGTTTGCAAATATAATACCTTTCAAGTTTGAATGTCTTATTCATAATGAGATATTATGTATCAAAAGTTTGTTACATAAAGGTGTGTTAGATAAGAACTACAAATGATATAAAGGCGAATGCCTCGGTCATCGAACATTGCAGGCTGATCTGACATGCCTATCATTGCAAAGTGCATTGTATAAGTCGCTCTGAAGAGTTACGGAGATTCTTTGAATTAAGGCGTTTCATGGGAGAACAATAAATTCACCAAATAAATTGAAAACCGAAAATGGAATGCTAGTGTTGCCTTCCTTACAGTAAACTTTTTGAGTTTTGGACATTTGAAAAAACAGTTGATATAAAAAAAGCAGGATCTACGAGGTTTTAAAATGAAATTGTCTTTGTGGATAGAAAATTTGAATGGTGGAAAACCGTTATATTTTCCCAAACTGGAATCATTAATATATATATACACATACGTATATAGAAATGCACCTTGTGGTTCATAAATATGTATGTTAAAACATATAGAGAAAAAAATTCAATTCGTTTTTAAAAGTATTGTTACATTTGGAAGTATTATGTTTTTTTTTTTTTTTTTATTATTCAACTTAATGCCAAATTTTGAGGAAATTCAAAAGGTAGCATTACAAATTAAGGTAGAGTAACATTTTTCGTATCCGGCAACGGTGGGGTAAAGCCAGTGCCGAATAACTTTCATTAAATATAAAGTTAAATTTCAGTACTTAACACTGTACATTCCTCTCATAGTTCATAATAAAGAGCACACTAAACTTGTCGTACCTGATTTTAATGTTAATTGGTATACATATGATGCCGAGATCAGGGTAACCGAAGTCGCAACCGACTGCAACTATGAAGACGAAGTTGTAGCGAGCGACGATTTTTTACCATTAACTGTGATCTACTAACACCATTTTCCATTTTATACTTCAGCTACAAGTTCTGTTTAAGCAATCGCCAAAGGTGGCCGAGGTCGCTTAGGACGCGGTCTCGTGAGTGGGAGGTCTAAGGTTCGAAACCCGCCAGGACCGCCTCCCTGACAGGTTTTATCCAGGTTTTCCTCAGCCCTCATAAATGGCAAATGCCTGGGAGGTACCTTAAACACTTAGGCCTGGAATCCTTTCCTAATGTATCATTTCATCCCATGTATCATCGCCTGTGATGCCTTACTAGTAAAAACGGGCGTTAAACACTATACTTTTTTTCTCTGTTTAAGCATAAAAACATTTCACTCCGCTTCAACGCTAATAGAAGACAATGTACATTTCATCAAAATGACCACATGTCTGAGAGAGCAATATATTTTTTTTCTTGTACCTTCTTTTCTTATTGAGAAGTGCCGTTGTTTTGGTATTGCCTGTTATTTGGGTGCCGGTTAAAAGGGAATTTCCACAATTGAGATGTGATATAACCGAAGGCTCTGTGCTTGATTAGTTCAACATTTCCAAACTCAACAAATTTCTGCAATGTTTGGTAACATATACGTTCTCGAACAGACGTTTTCTGTTAGCGTGAAGATGAGCGACACTAACTAGAAAAATAGTCAACGCATTTGCATGTAGGACAATATGAAACTTGATCTCAGTAATTTGGTTTAATCAAAAAAGAAAGTGAGATTAGGAAAATGAAGACATATTCCAATAGTGTCACACATAGCACTACCCTGTTGGTTGCATAAACTTTGACATGTCTGCTGTAGAGTGTCTATCATTGTTATTTTAATTGTACTTGCCTTATTTTGATTATAAATACCTGGAACTGTAATAATCGTTACTATAATGAAGAAGTCGGTCCTGGGGGTGTAGTGGTAACCATACTTGCTTCCGAAACACAAGATCGCGGGTTCGATTCCGGCCAGTATCGATGGATTTTTTTCGGGCGTAAAAATCCTAAGTATGGCTTCCTTCGGAAGGGAAGGAATACCTGTCGTAGATTTACGGCACTATAAAGAACCTAAGCCTGAGATAAGAGCCCTCTGAGCAAAATTTGTCTGTCGTTTTCATGCCCTGAATTGAATGGGACGCTGATGATCTGAGATGTTAAAGAGCGTTCGTAAATAAACCAAATAAAAAATATACTGAAGTCTTTGGCCACTATACAAATGAATGCTGTTAAGCAATGCCAAAGGAAAAGTCACAAAAAAAGCTTTTCAACCACACCTTTCCGTGAAAAGAACAGCACTTTGCAATAGGAAAGTGCAATATTTACCAATGTTTTTGTGCAAGTTCAGTCAATATGGTAAATTATCGGAGTAAAGAAGGCGCTGTAAATAATAGAAAGCCTAAAAGAGTGCGCGTGTAACCATAGAAACATAACCGTAATAAAAACATTAGACAGAGCAGAGTATTGGTTTTATTGAGGTCACGAAGCAAGGCATTCTCTTCGTCAAATTGATGGGCGGCCCGGATCGATGGGGTGCGGGGGGATGGGTTAATGTGCCTTCTTTTTAAACTCCAATTGGCCCCTAATGGCAAACGAATCGGAAAAGTTAAATCCCAATCTTTCTCCTCCCAAATCCGGAGAAAATGTTTGTTTTCTCTTCAGGAACACTGGAAATTGTTAGTATTGTTATTATTATTATTGCTATTTCCTCGTTTTCCTTCAGAAGAGGGTTCAGGAGGGAGAGGAGACGAAGTGGAGTAATAATAGCAATGCCGAGGAATGGGGTTCGGTTCTAGCGTAAGTTGTGAAATTCAATTAACTGAAAAGGGCTATGGAGTTAGTCGCGGGCGCGCGCGCGCGCGTGTCATCTTCCCGTGGACCAGCTCATCATGCTAATGCCGCTTGCTGGGGCTGTTGGTAGGGGTGTAATTTGTGATAGTCTGAAAAGCGCGCACGGAATTCCGTGCCCATTCATCCGCTGTAAAATGATGATTATACCCCCTCCCATCCTCCGTACCGCCCCGTAATGTGATTGGTGTACACAGCAACAGCGCACTCTCCCTGAAAAGAGGTAGTTCTTGTTTTTTTTTCCTCCCTCTGCCGCTCTCTCCGGCAACTAATTTCTTACGCACCCTTCTCTCTCTCCCTCTCTCTCTCTGTTCGTCCCAGCATTTCATCCTCGCTGAAAAATAATGATAAAAAATAAGAAATGAATTCCCCACTTCAGTGTTTGTAAAGTATAACGCTGCTATTTGCTTACGTTTGTTTTCATCAGGGGCAATTAATTTCCCCATATGGGATGGAAGATGATTTTAATTGCGAAGAATGCACCCTTTTCAGATCACTCGTACGCCTACCCGATCCGTTTAGCAGCGTTCGGAACGAAAAAGAACGCTTGTTTACATGCTTTGTTTACAGCAGGACTTGAGGTTTTTAAATTTGCAAACAGATCTACTCCCCAATGTGTAATTAATGGGCACTACGTCAGAAATTTCATTCTTTGGCACGTCTAGAGTTTGTCTACAAAACAAAAGCAATTTCCCCACCACACACTTATACGTTTGTTCGTGTCCATGAGCCATTTGCAAAATATTTACTGTCACATGGGGTCCATAGCTTTCAAATATGCTGTAATGGTTTCAAAGTCGGGAAAAGTCGACACCGTGCATATGTACCTTCACTTTTAGGAAACCACTTGTGTCCAAATAAGGAGGAAGAAAGTGAATGCCTTTCTGCCCTGATATGTCACGCCATGTGTCTAGCGCGTAATCCGGTTTGCATTTTCTTTTTCCCTCTTTCCTTTCCTTGGTTATGACGACTGCATTTTATGCAGGAGCTTATTGTCTATTGCTCGGAATAGTTGGCGTCATCTTCTTAATCTGACTTGCTTCGTTAAGATCGATGAGTCGATCGTTGGGCAAATATATTTCGGCTTCTGACCGTTCCGTACTTTGTATTAATACAAATTCATTGCATTGAAACGCCACCTTCTAGACATTTTTACTCAAGTTTTCTGTTAGCACTTCGATAATGGTACCAGTGGCCCAGGTATTAGTTATTATTTTGGGTTTTTTTCCTTATTATAGATAAAATTATGGGGATTTTTTGTCATTATGAATAAAATCTTGACTTCTTTTATTTTCTATTGCTGGCATTATTTTGAAGACAGTAAATAGGAGTTCTTTTGGTTACAGAAAAAAATTACGAAATTCTCTTGATATATTTTTGTCGCTTTGAGCATTGTTTTTATTATTTTAAATTGTTTGAGAGATCATAAATAAGGAATTCTTTATTCATTGTAGCTAAGACAATGGAACGCTCTTTTAGTGCGCTTTCTTAAATTGAGCAGATTGTTTTGTTGTAGTAATTTAGAGTAAATGTGCTGCTCAGTTTTATTTTATCTTTGTTTTAATGTGTCAACTTAAAAAGTATTAAAGTAAAATAGTTTAGTTTTATACTTTATTTCGTACTTTATTTTATTTTGAGAAATGCAGCCTTTAAAATGATATTGTTTCAGACTTTTAAATAAATTTAAGAGAATAGTTTAGAAACAGGATATTTGGACCTGTAACGATCTGCATAGGTAATTTGGAAATTGAAGCGGTTTGTTGTTGACGTCGAGTGGCTCCACGCCAAACTATAGACGCCAAACTATGAGATGAATTTTTCAGTGATGTTATTGGCCCCATGTTGGTGATGCCAATTTATGAAGCGATTTTGATGTGTTGTTATATGGTAGTTTATTATGCTCAAAATCTGTCGCGTCCTCTGGTGTTTTGCGTACGATAGAATTTATCTACATCAAATATAAATTTAGCTGCCATGATTTCCACGGGTATGAAATGAATCTGAAAGCCGCGTCAGAAATTAATTTATTAAGAATCCTCAGCATATATCTCGACGCGTGTAGAACTAAGAAATGCGTGCATCGCAGCGTGTGGACTTTAGCAATTAGTGAAAGCGTCCCTGCAGAATGTGAAATTTAAAACACGTGCGTCCGAAGTAGAACTTGTTTTCTAAACTGCGTGAACTGTCTATGTGGGCTGCGTTATTTAAACGCAAGTACCCCAGTCGAGCAAACACCATTTTATATATTAAATTTAATCCAGTAATCGGTGGCTTGATAACGCCTCGGTTCAAAGGTTTAAAATATATATTTATTATTGCCTGTTTAAATTCACCTGTGAGCACACGCAATTCGTTATTATTTGAAAGTTTTAAACTCTTTTTGATATTGGCTAGTTTAAAGGCTAACTGTACAGCCGCATTTTGGGTTTAAAGCTCTAATGAATTTAAAAATCCTTTAGTTTATGAACCCTCCAACTGTTGAACTTTTAAAAGTGGCATAACACTCGACTCTAGGGTAAGGGAGGGAACATTAACACAATGACGGTGATGACATCGCTCGGATGTCATACAAAACTTAATTTAAGCCATATCCCCCCTGACAGGGAGGTCTCCAGGGTTTAACCCTTTTAGGACGGGCTATATTGACTTTCGTGGTTTCTTCTGATCACTTACAAGAATACTAGGGTGGATATTTCATATTATTTCATTCCATAGTTCTGGTTGCAAAGTAGAAAGTTCTAGACATAGTAGGATGATGTTGTGGGGCGTGGCGGTGGATTTGCGGTTTGGAGGATTTCCTTTTCTTCCATTAGACGGGTTTTACCTATAGTTGTGCATTGCTGCCCTCGGAATTGACCGCTGGAGGTATGAAAGAGTATATCAGCATGTCAAATGCGAGCCATCTTCTTCTGTCCATAGCATACGTTATAAAACAAAACTCCCATTGTCCATACCATTTAACGGAAACCTAATCCAAATCGAAACTTTAGTACATAAGTACAAGCTTTCATGTGACCTCCGTACTGTTTTGCATGAAATATTTTAGTGTGTAATATGTACGTCTGTGTTTCGTTAGTCCATTAGAAGCCGACGAGTCGAACATCAGAGTGAAAATTAATTAGAATTGTCACACATTGAATGCGATATACCCATATAATTATTTTAAAACTCTCATTTCGGCTATAATTAGCGAGTAAAAACAGAGTGAAATTTTTAGAATTTGTAGAATCGATCGTGATTATTGGTTCCAGTTCTTTTATTAATCATTCACCAATCGCTTTGAAGTGATGTGTGTTTTGCAACAAATACATATAGGATTATTAGGCTTCGCTTTGAAAACACGCTACTAGTTCATACTGTCAGAATGAAACAGTAAATTGACACCAGAGTACACCTTTTCTATATTTAAAAAAAAATACTGTTGCCGTTTTCTCTGTGTGTGTTAATGTTGATTGCTTTGTGATACCGTTTAATAAAATAACAGCATCTACAAAACACTGCAGGGTATTCGATAGTGGATTACAAAATTGGCTGCCACTGCTTGATATTTTACTAAAGTTAGGCATAGGCTAACAAAACACTTTATAACGCAATAGAATTAATTTTATCCAATGCTACCTTTTCTATGAATAATATATTACACATTTACAATAGAGCAATGTTGCCAGTTGTATAATATGATATTACACATTTACAAGAGCAATGTTGCCAGTTGTATAATATGATAATACACACTTACAATAGAGCAATGTTGCCAGTTGTATAATATGATATTACACATTTACAATAGAGCAATGTTGCCAGTTGTATAATATTACATTACACATTTACAATAGAGCAATTTTGCTAGTTATATAATATTACATTACATATTTACAAGAGCAATGTTGCCAGTTGTATAATATGATATTACACATTTACAATAGAGCCATTTTGCCAGTTGTATAATATGATATTACACATTTACAACAGAGCAATGTTGCCAGTTGTATAATATGATATTACACATTTACAATCGAGCAATGTTGCCAGTTGTATAATATGATATTACACACTTACAATAGAGCAATGTTGCCAGTTGTATAATATGATATTACACATTTACAATAGAGCAATTTTGCCAGTTGTATAATATTACATTACATATTTACAAGAGCAATGTTGCCAGTTGTATAAGATATTACACATTTACAATAGAGCAATGTTGCCAGTTGTATAATATGATATTACACATTTACAATAGAGCAATGTTGCCAGTTGTATAATATGATATTACACATTTACAATCGAGCAATGTTGTCAGTTGTATAATATGATATTACACATTTACAATCGAGCAATGTTGTCAGTTGTATAATGTGATATTACACATTTACAATCGAGCAATGTTGTCAGTTGTATAATATGATATTACACATTTACAATCGAGCAATGTTGTCAGTTGTATAATATGATATTACACATTTACAATCGAGCAATGTTGTCAGTTGTATAATATGATATTATACATTTACATTAGAGCATGTAGAGCAAATTATGAACGATTATAATGTATACTGGGTAAGTTTTCTAAAATATAGTTTATTTCGAAACAAAGGACTACTATTACTAAATATTCTGGGGTATTATGATTACAGTGTTAAAATTATATATATAATTTTAATTATATATAATTATATATTGCTAATTATATATATAATTAGCATTTTCAGAGAATTGGATATCATTACTAATATCAATTTACTGGTAACTATTGAACCTAATATATTATACTTAACATGCATTCGGGCAGGCACCGTAGCCAAATAATAATAATAATAATAATAATAATAATAATAATAATAATAATAATATAAAACAAACTTAATATCGCACGTCTTCTAAAAGTATGAACAAACCAAATGTTTTGATTTCAGCATATCTTGACTAATTGCAAACTCAAAACTCAATGACATGTGAAAGCGGGGGTGCTTCATCCTGCTTCCCATCATGTTAAATCTGCGCTCCGCTGTGTTATCAGTTATGGTTAGTGTGGAAAAAATGCCTTCCGAAACAAAATAACAGCAAAGTATGACCAAATTAGCGGGTGCATGACGTCAGAAAGAGGGTATTATAGTTTGTGACCGCAATGCAGAAATTTGCTGATATTTATATTAGATCGCTAGGCAGAGTTTAGGCTCAGCTGCACTGTAGGTTGAGCTCTCTGGTGTGCATTAAAGGAAATAGTGCGCAAGACAAAACCACACTGAAAAATAACATTCGTGAAGAATATTCTTCTATTTTTTTAGAGCTTCTTGTTTGATAATAGATAAGTGTTAAAGTGTAAGTAATAACTTTCATGGCAATCATAGCTGCAGACTTTTTGACTCCCGTTCACCGAGGTACAAGCATGAACCGATCGACGGCAGTTACACTTTTAGTAGTTCCGCTAAGGGTGGGGGGAAGCACCCAAGTTTTAGTGTAAACATTTGCTTTTTTGTAATTTTTAAACATAGTATTTGGTGGTATCCAATGCCCCGCTTATTGGAGTTGTTCCAAAATCAGCCCTCACGTCTCTATTGCCTTTGAACTACAACAACATTCTCGGATTTCCAATACCACTTCAAAATTGCTTTGCGCCGTTCAAACGATAATCTTGGCTCCATTTTGTTGTAGCAGCGCTAGCATAACGTAATGTGAGCCATTTTGTTTACAGAAGATCATACGATAATCTTGGCTTCATTTGTTCATTGTTGATTTACCTGTCACGTAGCAACGCTATCATAATGCATGTGAGTCTACATCTGTTTACAGAACATCATACTACACATTACTGTTGTTTTTCGGTCCAACTTTGAAATATATTAAATAGATATCTACTAGAAAGGTTTTTATACAATTTTTTTAGCTCCTTCGGTATTTTGAATTATTCTCATGGAATTATTCGCAGTGTGAGCAGTAGCAGAGTCTTGTTGAAAAAAAATGTGTGATACGCTCCCTGTCGGTTAATTCTCTGAAAAAGGGGAGTATTATATACATAAGGAATAGTATCAATTGTATGCTAAAAAAATGTACTATTAATCTTTCACCACTGATATAACACATATAAATCATACATAAACACACGATACAGCCATTATAAACACACGAGGCGTTATACACTTGTCTGTTCTGTGGAATTAAGAAACGAACACAATACACACCCGGGAATAGCTGCACTATGGGACTAACAGTCAGAACGGTCAACAAGTAAGCAAGCAGGTTCTACTCCCACTACGGCAAACGAATGAGAGCCGGCTTATCGAAAAAACCGTGCGTCTTAGGGAAAAATTTCACTGAATAACGGTAATATATGGGTCTGTAATAATTAATAATAGTCACACTATGTTCTATTCTTTGATAATTCGTCTCTATCCATGTCTATGTTACTCACGGATTTGAAAAGTAATAATAAAAATAACATAATACAATACCCGAATCTGTGACTTTCTGCTATTCACTTCACTGTTGGGACTAAAATTTAGAATAGCTCCCACCATAAAAAAAAAAAAAATAAATAAAAAATAAAAAAACTGAGCAAAAAGTTTAAATTCTTATATCTTGCTGTCTGAAGTTGGAAAATTACAATATTTTTTAATTTTTAATTGTTGCGTACTCCTGCTCTTGAACACGTACATCTCTCTATGCTGTTAATAGAGATAAATTGTTATTATTAATAAAGAGAAATAGCAATTTGTAATACTATGTTTTCATACCCTATTATAACATTTTTAAAGCCATTAAACACGAGAATCAATATTGAAATTTCCAGTTTTTACTCAAACATTTCCTTTTCAGAATTCCCCCCCCCCCATTTTTCAAGAAATCGCCCTCCCAATAACTCTGCTGGTATTGTCTGCGAAAGCTTTATTCGAAGAAAAGTCTTCTGAACTTATCCTTATTTACAATAATGTTGTAAAATTAACACAACAAGCATTGAATATCAGTGGCATTGTCTACAGTCTGATGTTAGATTTCAATAATGTATTTAAAAGCTATTGTCAACTACAATATTTATACTGCTGCATTGTGTGAGTTTTGATTTGGTTAATTTACGGACGCTGTTTAACATCTCAGGTCATCAGTGTCCCATTCAATTCAGGGCGTGAAATAGCCGACAGATTTTGCTCGAGGCCTCCTCTTTTAGGCTTGAGGTTCTTTTTCGTGCCGTAAATGTACGACGCAGGATCCACGGCTTTACTTCACTTCCGAAGGAAGCCATATTTAGGATTTTTTCGCCCGAAAAAATCCTGGCCTGGTTTGAACCCGCGATCTTGAGTTTAGAAGCCCAGTATGGTTACCACTACACCACCAGTACCGACAAAGCATTTGTAAAGTTCACAATCCATTATGTTCTGTGCATATGATTCAGTGGGAAAATTGACCGTTTGCACGTATCAAAATGTTTATCGAGGTCGTTCACTAGACAAAGAACGCTATTACTTCTGCTATCTATAGTGTATTTTTGAGAGCTAATCTTTGGAGCCATGACGCAGTGAAATATATCTATCTGTCGGCTGCCTCACAGACAAATAACTGTAATCTGTGATAAGCTCTTAACTTTTAAGCCCGGTTATATGTGCTATCGTGTTCAACAGTAAGTATTCGCAAGCGTTATGGGTACTCGTATAGTTCTGAAATTATGGCTTGATCCCTTTCAACCTTCAGCTGTTTTCTGGGTTTCTGCAATACCTAGGAAAGCATCAACCTGCTTGGTGTTTTTCAAGCATATTCCTGTTAGAAATGTCTTTTCAAATGTTTGTCATTGTTTCCTCTTCTAAATATTTTAGATCTTCCAAATAATTACATACTGATTCACCTTAAATACTTCGTTTTGTCTTTTGCCAAACGATGAAAGGAAATCATAAAAATTTCTGGCATAATTTTATTAATTTTTGACAACTGCTGGAAGTTAAACCTGTACTGTGGTAGCAATTCAAAAGAATTTACGGATATAAATATGAAAACTGCTTGTCATAAGACGAGGATGTTACCTCCCAACTCGACAAGGCTACGTGCCACAAAAGGTTAATGGCCACCATAAATTTGGCAATAAACGAGTGACATTTGGAAAGAATTTTATGATTACATAAAAATCGCTCACTGGGTCGTTTGCTTCTGGAGATTTGTAACAAGCCATTTGCCAGGTGACATCTTTGCGAAACAACTGCGCCTACAGGCTGCGTGACGTATGCCCTTACAAGTACAGCAGCAACTTTTGTTAGCTGGGTTGTAATGAAAAAGCCATACCCAACATTTGCCTTTCCCAGTAAGGAATGACGTGAAATAAATCTGTCAGATTAGCTGGTATAACTTGGAAGCTACAAGCGATATGCCTGAACCATCTCGTTTAATAACTTTAATTTGTTTAGACGCTTTAATAGTACATTTTACATTATTCCAAATTCAAGGCATATATATATGCAAAAGTTGGCAACACTGTCGCTATTGCAGCTCTAATCTGTAGAGATCGGAATTCGTCGCCCCAGTAGTTTAGTGTGAAACTATTTCAGACTTGCATAGCTTCAACTACCTTTTCCCCTCTTGCGATGATGACATTTTACGGCGTCATTAAAAGTTACTGACGCGGTCAGCGGTTGGCACACCTTTCACAGCGCGCTCTCTCGAACAGTGAGTAAGGTGTTTCATTCCGGACTTTATCCTTTCGATCAAAGGTATATTGTTTGTAATTTTTTCGGGAGGGTACGACTACATTCTATGTTACTAAGCTATTGTTTTATATTTAAGAATGTAACTAAATTCTCTATCTCTCTCTATTTGTCCGGTAGTATTCGCTAACACGACGTCCTAAGTTATACACTCAGAGTCCAAATTATAAAGTTTAAACTTCTTTGTTTCTTGCTGTTAAACTTTAAATGTTTAATTCATTTATTCGTTTTACGAAATATACAAAAATAGAAGTGATTTCTATGCTATCTAAATATATTCATATCTACATGGAATTTTTAACATAAAGTGCTTATTGCTTACGTTTGACTATTTTCATCCGCTAACTACTCTGCATTTGAGTTCAAAAATTAAAAATACTTGGGATAAAACTGCGTGACGGCTAATCTAAAATGCACTTGCTTTAAACTTTCTTTAAAGTGTGGGCTGAGGTTGAAGGTAAATCGGATTTACAAGTGATAGAGGGAAGTATTCTATCCGAGTGAAATCTTTTCTGAGTGGTAAAATAAACTTCAATGATTTATTTATTGGTGGTCTTTACGTACTAAAAGAAAACAAGCTTGAAGTACATCAGTAAAAGTGAGACGTTTGTCAGGTTTAAGTAATGGAAATTCATAACTAACTACTGCACTGCAGTAAGGTTGCATTTTCGCAGTTTTGACTCAGATGAAAATTCAAATATTTTATGTACCTGCTCCTTTCCACTCTTTAGCGGTACCTGATTTTTTGAAAATACAATAAAATGCTTTACAAAATAAAAAATATTTTGAGAGCATGTTTGTCACATCATCAGGTTATTGCTTAATATACAGAGCCCTCATTCGCTACGCAATCCAAAATTTATTCTGCTGACATGAAGTTACTGCATAACGCTCTCGCCACCTGTAGAGGGAAATCTTGTCATGCGGTCAGAGCTCACTCATACTCGCCTTCATGCTAGTTATTCAAATGTCTGCTACGAGACACGCCTAAATTATTTTGAAAAGATTTGGAGACAATCGGCAAAATTCAACCTTCCTAATGTTGTAAACCCCATCCCACCGGATGTTTTATTTCAGCGCCTCGGCGGATTTTATTTCAGTTACAGCAATACTTTTACATGGATGAAGGTGTAGCAGCTGAGTGGCTTTATACGCACTGCCTACAGATACACCACCAGGTTGAGTTAACTGTGTTAAATACTTTTGAGAAGAAGTTCTAAATTCCGATAGCTATTTCATGAAGCAACTCTATGTTAAAACTTGGTTTGGTCTGACCTTTTGTCAGACCAAACGCCTTTGGTGGATTTGTTTTGTTCACCAGTGTGATAACTGCACTTCCCGATGGATAAGTTACTCCTGAAAATTTAAGACGAAATTCTCTCCTACATATTTGCATACCTTCTTTTGCTCGTAACAATAATTAATAAACTTATTCTAGCGTATATCTTACTCTCAGCATAAACTTCACAGTGCAAAAATATACAGTAGAAAGTATAACACGCACTTATTATAGAACTGCAGCTAAAGTGATAAGCACAACCGAGTAAGCTCAATTGCCTGCGCCTGAGCAACCGGCATTCGCGCGACCATTGCAGGTCAACTGTTTGTACTAATGTATGCAAACTGTGATTACATAGCAGAACGGGAAATGATATTTTGTTCCATAGTTGCTCGGGAAGAAGAGGATTTGTCTTTTGGCAAGTCCTGTTAAAACTTAACGCAGAAGTTTACTATACTCCAAATGTCTGGTTAGTTTCCTCTTTGATATAACAGCACAGAATTCACTTACAATTCATAACTCAATAGCGTAAAATTGTTGACAGGTCCCTTTTAGAACTCAGCGCTTCAGCCTCGGGTGGCCGAGGTCGTTAAGACGCGAACTCGTGAGCGGGTGGCCTGGGGTTCGAATCTAGCCAAAACCGTCCTCCTTGACTGAGGTTTTTTCCAGGTTTTCCACAGTCCTCATAAATGGCAAATGCTGTGCAGGTACCCTAAAGTTAGGTCTGGAACGTTTCCTTCCTTTAAAAAAAAAAAAATCTCTGCCCAATATTTCATTTTATGTATCAGCAGTGTCCATCGTCTGTGGTGCCTCAGTGGTAAAAACGGGCTTGAAATAGACTGCCGCTATGGCTTATAGGAAAAACGCCGCAAGTTGGTTCATAGTTCATTAGATCACTCTGTATATAAATAAGTAGGAAATTGAAAATACTCAAATCATATAAAAATTTGAAAATGTAAAAGTGTTCGTAATTATGAAAAATCACCAAGTTTGCCCTCCTTAAAAAAGGGGGGGGGGTTACAGTTTGTTATAACGTGCGTATAATTTTTTTTTTTTTAATGACGAAACAGTTACAGTGCTGATTCAGCGGTTCAGTTTTACCACCAAACACGGTATTACAGGTTAAGGTAACTGTTCTTATGATACTATTAATTAATTGTTTACATGTTATAATCTATCTGCGGGACTTTTCGATCTTAGTTCTGCACTGAGATATAAAAGAAGGATAATTGGTCCCAGAGTTAATCTTAAAAGGCGTCTTGCTCACCCAAGAAATAAGTGCTAGTATTTTGCCAAGACCCCAAAAGATATTTAAACATCGCCCAAGCATGTCGGCAAACGCTGAGAACTCAGGCGCCAGGAGGCTACTGTGGAGTTTGTAGCAAGTAGCTCGGTCTTATCTCGGTGCCAAGACGTGAGAAGAGAGATGAAGATCCTCCGCAACATCCCTCATCATCAAGAGAGTGAGAATTCTCTCTCTCCCTCCATCTCCCCATTCCCAGAAACACACACTCCCTCCCAGTTACTGAATAGCAACTAATGAAGCTCCATTATATGATAGTCGACGTAGACGGACAGACAGACAGACGGATGGATGGTTCTGGGAGAGACTGAGTATCCGCTACCCCACTCTGATAATGTGTGGGTGGATTTCCGTTTGGGCTGCTTGTTTTATCGCGACATTGCCAAGCACACTACCCAAAATGAGATTGCGTAATGGCTTTGCAACGTTCGTGTGAGTATTGAAACCTCGCCAAGAAAACGATGTCTGATTGGAAGAATTTGGAATAAAATTTAAAGTAAGTGTTGTACATGAAGATACAATACTCTGTTTTGTTCTTAAATGAAACGTATATTTTCTTCAACACTGAAAATGAAATACCTGCATCAAAAACCTCATCTGGAAGACTTCTGAAACTGGGCAAGCAACTGGATCATCATTTATAGGCATTGATGTGTACCGCCTTTGATGCTTTGAGCAATTCAACGCTGAAAATGAAATACTTACATCAAATACCTCATCTGGAAGACTTCTGAAACTGGGCAAGCAACTGGATCATCATTTATAGGCATTGGTGTGTACCGCCTTTGATGCTTTGAGCAAAAATTTTGTTACTAGAGGAAAATGGTTATTTTACTCTGTTTTTCTAACTGTAGAAACCAGTCCTATAACATGGCACAAAGTTCTACAGGATCGAGACGCACTCAGCACGTTACACAGCTCGTGGAGTAGAGCGCCTGAAGTTCTCCGACCAGAGCAAGGAATGAAGAAGGACGGTAGCAATGTCTGGAGGCACAAGACAGTCACCTCCGTTTCTTTTGTTTGATTTTTTTTGTTTCTGTTACTCTGCTTCTTTACATTCAGGTGTGAACCCTTCACCATCGTCTCAAAGAAGATCTGCTGTCAACTCGTCTGAGAAACTTCTGATCTTATGATGGTGCTAGCACATGGACTCCACTATTAGAACGCTGAATGGCATGTAATCATTGGCCATGTCATGGGATATCGTGGCAGAGGGCGGCTGTTCGAATCCGACTTGGAGCAATCTCGTTGTTTCAGAATGTCACATTGTTATTCCAAATGCATCTTAATGACAATAGGGAATGAAAGAACACACCCTGCTTTATTAACGGACAATCACTATGCTTTTATTTTCTGCTTTTTACTGCAATTGCATTCTGATGGGTAGGAATGTTATCTTACAGACTTATGGTTCTATTTTAAGGAAACTTTTTTTTTAATTCCTTAACCTACTATATTTTCATTACTCAAAATTTCCATTTTAGTATCTAGAGAAATACTGTACCGCATTATTTAGAAAAATGTATTAAGCTCTCTTTATTAGGTGATTCTTTACGATAAAAGGCGCTAAAAAACGAGAATATACATACAACGTTAAATACATACAAACTATAAAACATGTACACTTGTTCAAAAAAAAAAAAAAGAATGACCACATTCTTGGATTTCAAAATATGACAAGGTTCCTACAACTGACGACGAATTTCACTACAGGTAAATAGCAGCTGTGGTCTAGTACCTCAGATTACTCAAATGAAAACTATACAAGTTCCAATCTCGTATATTTTTTTAACCCTAAAACATCGTATTTTTATGCATTTTTCCATTCTCTTTGTTTAATGAACAATATAATTTTTACTCACAATTATATTGAAAGTATACTTTTAAAGTTAATTATACATAAATCATTACCACATTTATTTCATTACTAACAACCTTCCACTAATTAAAAAAGTGTATGTTATTGCTTTTTTTCATTAAAGTAAAATATAATATACTGTTTCCTATCACAACGACGAGAATGTACAGCGCTCATATTATACAGCGAGCTACTCAGCCCCATGTCCTGCAACACACTAACACCCGCCTGTCAGCGGCTGGCCAATCTAAAGAATTCTACTTCGACTCTTAAGATCGCTTGCTGTTGACATGTTTTCTTTTAAACCTGTCTTGTGGACAGACGTACCGCTGTATTAGCTTTGATTAACGCGGGGTTTTCCCTGTCTGAGACAGAGGTAGAAAGAACCTTTTCATCTGCTGCGCAGTTGCACGCGGCTTGTCATTTTCCCTGTCCTTTAAGGAATCATTGCAGAGAGAGTTTAGGGGAGTGCTTAACTGTGGGTAAGGAGGTCCTGTATGAGAACACGTCGTGGACCTTCTAGCTGCTGTAGCATATGCCATCGACGCAAGCAATAGACGAAGTTATACTTGTAGTGTCATCGTACTATAATGGGCCAGGGCGCGTGTAGCGTGGTCATCGATATGATAGACGTTACTTGGCTTCTCCTGCTCACAGTGGTCGTGTCTCGTGTTGGGGCTGGATTTCGTACCAAGCTTCTGGACATCTTGAAGGTTGAACAGTTTGAACTACCGCAACTTTTCATTTTAGTGCCTTCTGCCAGAGAAAGGTGTCCCGAAGATAACCATAGGGTTCATAAGTTCAGCAAGAAGATATCTCACCCTCCCAAATCACCGGGTCTAAATATTATTGAGAATATTTGCACAGAAACAAAAGAGGCTCTTCGATTGATTTATTTATGGACGCTCTTTAACAGCTCAGGTCACCAGTTTCCCATTCCACTCAGGGTGTGAAACGGCCGACAGATTTTGCTCAGAGGCCGCTCTTTCAGGCTTGAGGTTCTTTTTCGTGCCGTAAATGTACGACACGGGACCCACGGCTTTACTTCCCTTCCGAAGGAAGCCATACTTAAGATTTTTACGCCCGAAAAAATCCATCGGTCCTGGCCGGGTTCGAAACCGCGATCTTGGGTGTAGGAGGCAAGTATGGTAGCCACTACACCACCAGGACCGACAGGCTCTTCGAAATGCCCATTTCTAAACCTCCCAGGACTTTTGTTGAACTATGGCGCAGGGTTGAAGACGCGTGGGATTCACTCGCATATTATTTTTGCTGGCTGATAGTCTCAATTAACACGTTTTTCGAGCATGAAGGAAGTTGAGTTGAGTATTGAATTTTTATTTGTTGTTATATTTTGTCCATTGATTTGAATTTCTAATAGAGACTGAACTGCGTCTTAAAATTAAAATGTTATTTTATTAAGGCTGCGAGGGCAGCAATATACATTTTAAAGCTACAAGAGTTAAAACTTCCTCTTATATTTAAAAACTAACTATATGGAGTTGCTGGTCATGCAGATAAAAATTATACATGTGTGGTTTTTTAATCCGCTTTTACTCATACATATAATCTATCAAGTAATGCCTTAAATCGCTCTGACACTTTGAGATTGGGATGTTAAAACTGTTCTTTTCGATACGATTTCACATTGGAAAACAGCGGCCGATTGTATTCCGCTTAAGCAATGAAAAGCAATACTTCCTTACAATTTCTGGTTTTAATGCAGAACGTGATAAACTTCTATGGTTTACACGAAGAAACAAATGTATATTTATGCCAATACTACTCGCAATGATATTATGTAATAACATCGCCTGTAGGAGCCGGCTTGCGACCTCTTTTATGTTTGAAAGCACGAAGTGTCCGTTTCCAACAAGTGGTCATTCATTATTTGAGTAAGTGTACACCGTAGTAGACAACTCAGAAAGAAACCACCCCAAGTGGTTTTAGGCAGGGCAAAAAGATGTTCACTTTAATAGTATAGTAATATTTAATTCCCTTTCATCATCTATAAGAGAACTATGCTAATAAATACAAGTAAAGGTCAACATTAAAAATATACTTTACCACTCACACCTTCTCTCAGAGGAGGACTTCATACAACCGAAAACGTGTACTAATTTTTCTCCATTGAATTAATTGAGCTTTGTAAATGCACTAATATAAATACTTTGAGTTACCATTTGCGATGATTTTAATTACGACGTGTGGAAGTGGCGTCGACGTTCACTACTACCAACACGTTGGGCGTCAATTTGTAGCGGAATATAACTGACTTCGCCGTTGACGTTGACATAACTAACACCACTACAATATGCTCAATTAGTTCATTGTTCGGTATTACAGCTGAATTTTTCAGATTGATGCTTCTGGGGTGAAAGTAGTGTGATTTTACGTATAACAAAGTCACAATGAATGGAAATCTACGGAGTTTATTAATGTTTCGTTATTACCACACAACAGTACACTTTTCTGATTACGATATGCTCTGAGAATATTATTAGATGTACACAATACGACACAGACGTGTTATAATTTGTTTCTTTCCCGAAAACTGTGCTTTTTGTGCTGTTCTAACTCGTATACAATTTTCCTATATGGATATTAATTCACACTCGTAACTCCTATCATTCACCACAAATAATAATTTTGTTATTTCTTTCAAGAAATATTAATCGCTACTTATCTTTACGTAATGTTAAAATACGGCTTCTTTATACGGAGTAAGAACCACGATTTCTGCTAATGGAATTTAAAACACGACTTCTCTTGACGAAAAGCATAACTAGCAAATTTTGAGATAAAAGCAGTCACTTCTTACAATAATATTGTAATAATACTATACATTACAATGCATTATATTTTCGACATACGTACACTAAGCGAATGAAATTCGTTAATTTCTATTTAGTCGCAATAAAGTTGTCTGTCTCGTGTTTCATTCTTGGTACACATTGTTAATGTTGTTAAGCTTGTCATTGGTTGATTCACTTAGTATTACAATTTTCTTATCTGTAGTTTTAATCTTTTCATATTCTTGGCTATGTATGTGTTCCTTTGAACCGTTACAGTTTTATATTATAAATATTGTCATAAAGGTTAACAAATAAACATTAAGACATACATTGTAACATTATCTGATACATGAAATCTATACAAATGAGCTTACTAGATTTATACGATTTAAAGCATATTACCAACGAATATATGTTATTTTAACTGGAAATTAAAGCCGTTATCTAACATTAAAACATGTGCAAATGAATTTATTAAATTTATATAATTAAAACATATTACCA
The DNA here is from genome assembly GCA_030762175.1 of Metallyticus violacea. NCBI lineage: Eukaryota > Metazoa > Arthropoda > Insecta > Mantodea > Metallyticidae > Metallyticus > Metallyticus violacea. The sequence goes on from CM060836.1 coordinate 75,270,850, forward strand.
ATGAATGTTTTGAGTTTCATATAAAATATTATAGCCTTAATCTTACTTAATAACATACGTAAATTAACTTCTTAAATGAACATAGCTAAATAGCTATTACTATTAAATGTTTGTGGCTTTATATTGAGCATTATAGCCTTTACGTAATATACAAACATGTGAAAATGAACTTATTAAAATAATATTGTTAAACAACTGCTATTAATGAGTGTTTAGGGCCTTAAGTCCGATATTTTCCGTTTCATATTTTGTAATTAATTTAAGTTGTCATTAATGTGTTTTTTCTAAGGTGGCATTTTAATGTAACTATGTAATAAAATTATCATCTCTGACAAACTCTACACAACTTTTATAAATATGAAAAGTGTTTTACGATTTTCTTCTTATATTAATAATAATTTCAGTAATTAATATAACAAACAAATGCAGTGTAGTATTTTCAAAAGATAAATTGAAACTGTTGCGGGACGTTTGGAATTGAAAAAATGGTAGTTCAGGGTTTTTTTTTTTTGAGTAGTGTTTAACGCCCGTTTTTACTACTGAGGCACCACAGGCGGTGGACACTGATGATACATGAGATGAAATGATAAATTGGGAAAGGATATTTTTTTTTTAAGGAAGGAAGCGTTCCAGGCCTAAGTTTAGGTACCTCCCCGGCATTTGCCAGTTATGAAGACTGAGGAAAACCTGGAAAAAACCCCAGTCAGGGAGGACGGTCCTGGCGGGATTCGAACCGCAGACCTCCCGCTCACGAGTCCGTGCCTTAACGGCCTCGGCCACCCGTGGCGGTCTAGTTCAGGGTGAGCAAGCTATGCGTTCCAGGGATGCATGGTTTAGACAGGCTGTACTCTTTACCAGTTCTGAAGGCACTGTCTAATAATTTAAAAAACAGATCATTTAAAAAAACATGTACTCACCCGTGTCTCCAAGTAACTGTTGGAGGTGGTTTCCTTCATTTTCCAAGCATTTCTGGCATCGACTAACGAAATTATCCATCACCCATCTTAATTTCCTTGGGGAAATTCAATTTACTTATTAACGGAAGCCCGTTTTCAGTTCCTCTAAGGTATATGGTTTTGTCCTATGCACTTTATCGTTGTCTTTGCTTCTTATCTCAATATTACCCTTTTCCCGAAATTAGTTAACTAATTTATGAGCTGTAGCACCACTTGGAACTCGATAATCAAAAAAGTTTTCTCAGAAAAATCTTCTATAAACACTGGTGATAGGAGAGAATAATCAAAGGTAGAAAGCTTTTACTTACGAAGTACGCTAGGCAGAGTTGATATAGTGTGGTCATTTTCGAAGTAGTTCTCATTGAGTTGTACGCACTTGGCCAAACTTCTACCAGTCTTGGAAACAGTCCTTCCCTACAACCGTTGATGAACAAAAACACTGGTCCCGCAGCTTGTTTCTGAGGGTAGAGCGGTTTGGGCTGTAAGGAGGATGGGCACACATTCGATGTTTTTTCTAGTCAAATATCATCAACAACGTTGTTGTGGTGTTGAAACACGGCCCTCCGAAGTGCGGTCGATTGTAGCAGAACTTCATCGCCATACACTTGCTATAACATTGCATACCGAATTTCTACAGACGAAAGCAAAATTCCAGAGCAGTATATTACTCGTTATAGAGCGACTCCATTTTACGAAGTCTACTGGCAAACATTCACTTTTGCTGGCGTCCTGTTCTAAGAAGCATGCGTGTACGCGCGCTTCCAATTTTTTTCTGCAACCACCTGTTTGCTAAATTCATGAAAATTTATTTAATCACTGTATTTTCACCTGTGTGATAAGAAAAAACAAAAAATGTGGTCTTTATTGACTAGTGCTTTTAGTTGTAGATTCCATTATTGACGAATTCGAGCTATGAACACAGTATATAGTATACTCAGTGAAAGCAAATCTTTTATTGGATGTGGTTTCACAGCTACTAACTGTGAAAGACTACGCTTCATTAATTTCAAGGAGAGAAACATCTCAGTAAATGGAAAAGCCTACAGCACTGACTACATGCTTCCATCAAAGAGAAAAGGCGAGGAAAGCTGAGTGGTGGTGTGCGCCTTCTTCACGACAACGCGCCTATGCACACAGCTTACAAAGGAAGCTGTGAAGAAATGTGAATTCAAGAAGATCGATCATCCACCCTACAGCCCAGATCTAATTCCCAGCGACTATTTCGGCTTTTCACAACTCAAGAAGGAAGGAAATTTAAGTGTGACGAAGAAGTGATGGATGCTGTTTATGTCCATTTTGCAGACAAGACTTAAGACTATTTGGGGAGAGGGTTGAAATAATTCAAAGACTTGAGACGTGTATTGCAATAAAGAGTAACTATATTGAAAATTGAAATATAGTTTTTGTCTTTATCATACTTAGAAAATGGTTAGGCCGGAAACTTTGAACCTACTACCTACCCTCATATTTATGTATATATTTCTCAAATTGATATTTCATAAAATCCAGGCTCTACTTGTAATATGTTCTATGTACATTCAATATTTTTATCACGAGAATAATGTCTTCGAGGGAATTTAGAAAACTCGGCGCCTGTGATCTCTACTTATTTGGATAGAACGTCGAGACCACCGAGATCGGTTTTGGACACGTGGAGAGAAATCCGTCTGCCGAGATTGAACTTGGGAGGGAACATGAAATAAAAAAATGGCTCACGTTGGGGATTTTCCTTCTAGGTCCGAAGGAGCAGAGTGCTGTTGGTCTGAGGATTACAGGCAGTAGGTATCGATTGGTAAGGTGTACTGTAGTGCGGGAGATGAAGAGAAAAAGAAAACGGCATGGAAGTTGGGCGAGAGAGAGTGAGAGGGTAATATTGTCTGGATGGCGTACCGTGGTTTATTGTGTGGATACGGAAATAGCTTCTTCACTCCATTTCTCATGCGGAACGTGGAACAAACTTGTAAACCGTCCGCTCCCTCTGCATATGAAATATGGAAACGGGGCTGCTCTTTTATTTTACTTTATAAAACTGCTAGAAGGTCCCTGTGTTTCTGTATGTAATGCGATGGTGTGCAACAGCGCGTGCATTTGGAGTAGGGCTTGGAAAGATTTGTTTCCATGGTGTGCTCACTTTGTTAACGGGCACTGTGGAATCTGCCCTTTGAGGAACAGAGATTTACCGCCTTGTGGTTCTTTGTTTCACCTTCTTCACAGGGCCCTGCTGGAGATGTTTCGGTTTTCCTTTCAACGTCTTAGGGTCCAGGTGCTCTAGGTTCTCAAGGAAAAATCCAAGTAAGACATCTTGTCATTCTTGACAAGAAAATCTGCATCGGAGACGGACTTTTGGAACCATTTTAATGGTGTTTAACGCCCGTTTTTACTACTGAGGGACCATATGCGCTGAGCACTGGTGATACATGAGATGAAATGATAAATTGGGAAAGAATTGTTTTAGAAAGGAAACGTTCCAGGCCTAAGTTTTTAGGGTACCTCCCCGGCATTTGCCAGTAATGAGGACTGAGGAAACCTCAGTCAGGGAGGACGGCCCTGGCGGAATTGGAACCTCGGACCTCCAGCTCACGAGTCCGCATCTTAACAACTTCGACCACCCTTGGCGGTTTTCGGAAGCATCATTCTTGCAAGTGTCTACAATGGGGGCTCAGGTTATCTACCCCAGTATGTTCTACAGTAGCAGTTCGAGTAAGATTGAGATTAAATTTTATATAAATTATATTTTGATGTATTGCATTTTTCGCCTAACCAAAATGGTGGCTATACGAGGTGAGCAGCATGAAGCAGTCACATTCTGTTCTCTTTTGAAGCACACAGCCGCAGAGACTAGCGGAAAACTTAAGCAAACCTATTATGAATGTGCACTACCATGTTTATATGGTTAAAGAATTTCAAAGAAATCAGTATTTCTACTGTCAGTATTTCTACTGTCAGTATTTCAGCAAGTGAATTTCCAAATGTCAACATCAATACACCTGCTATGATAAAATCAATGAAGCCTTAAGAATTCCAACAGATAGTGTTTTCACAATTACTCAGGAACGTTTGAATATGATCTGAATGGGCACATGTGAGTATGCTGCCTTTGTTTGCTGATAGACGTGATGCTTTTTATGAATTGGTTATCAGCGGTGACGAGTCTTGGATAAAAATGACAGCATTGTGTGGATATCGCCATCATCTTAATAATACCTAAGGTTGCTCCATCAGCTGGAAAGGTTAAGGTGATTAATCTCTTTGACTATTAGGAAATGTCTTACCAACATCAAGTCTACCAATTACAGGACAGTATTTCTGTCAGTTCTGAACCATATGGCAAACAAACGACAGAGATTCAGTGGGATGGGTCTAGCTCATCATGACGATAAGAGGGATCATGTGGCAAATATTGTGATGGGGTATTTAACTAAGTTTGACGTACGCTACGTATTATCACTTGCAGCCCTGATCCATCCTGGGCGACCTTCGCATTGCCCCACATTGAACAAAAATAATGTGGTCATCGGTTCAGTGACAAAAATATCTGAGGTGATTCTCAAACATCTCACAAGTGAGAACTGACATAAAGGTTGTAATAAGTGCATTCAAATGGAATGAGAGTACTTGAGAAAGATCATGTGGATATTGAACCAAAGTAGTCAATAGTGGGTGAAAACATTCCGTCTCTTTCTTGAACAGCTGTCGAGCTGAGCTTGCACGAGCGTCTTGACCTGAAAGAGATACAGTAACCAATTAGTTTGCGGTAAGCACTGGGACTTAGAGCATGGCAAGATTTTTGCCCTGAGGGCATACAGTAAAGGAGAGTGTTTGGAGCTTCATCCCTTCAGTTAATTCCTCACAAATTAGGGGACTATTTTAAAGAAGCCCATGAGAGGATGAATGCTATACACGGTGTTGATGCACTTTCCTTTTGAGTCAAGCTGTTAAAATAGAGTGGGTTTTCACTGAAAATGGCTATTAAAGAGGGAGCATTATCTTAAAAATGTGCCTAAAATAGTCTTATGATTATGCAAGATGGGAGCTGTGTACTTGATATTGCAGCTGGCACAATTTTACAATCATAACACCCAACTGATGACCTTAAAGGTAAATTCTATCTTAGAGCAGAAAGCATGTCCCCAGGAATTCAACCAGGAGAATTTTTACTTTCTCCGAGAAAATTCTGATTACTTTTTCTCAAATATTGTTACTGGAGACGAATAAGGGGTTCATCCAAAAAGCAAACAAGTGTCTATGAAAGAGTAAATATTTTTTTTAAATACTCTTTTTCCTTGTGATTGGGTTGGGCATGAGATACATTGCATTCTTTTCTATGGTCTTTTGACTTATCGTATAATATTTTATTTTTTATTTATTGTCTGAATAGTGTTTGACGCCCGTTTTAACTACTGAGGCATCACGGGTTGCGAATACCGATGATACATGAGATGAAATGATATATTGGGAAAGGGTTTTTTTTTAAATGAAGGAAGTGTTTTGTATGCATACGTTTCAGGTACCTCCCCGACATTTGCCATTTATGAGGACTGAGGAAAACCTGGAAAAGACCTCAGTCAGGAAGGACGGGCCTGGTGGAAATCGAACCGCAGTACTGCGCTCACTAATCTACGCCTTAACGACCCTCGTCCACTGTTAGTAAGGTTATTAAGAGATAAATCCAAACTCGTGGTTATTAGCGACTTGCGCCTTCCTTTCTCTTGGATTTTCATTAACAGTTGGTGCAAATTCTGCTGAAACCAACTACAGTCTCTCTATCTGCTCATCTTGCTGAAACATCTTAAAGGTATTTTAGCTGTCAGGAATCATAAAATCGATTTCCGGCTGTCACACACTCTTAGGACTTGGTTTATGTGGCATTCTATCTCTCCCCTTGTGTCCTTGGGTCCTTCATCGCGGTCCTGAGACCTTGTCCATAACTCTCCCCTCACACACACACATATACTGGCCGGCATGTTTTCACACGGTGCAGAGATGTATCGCTATCTCTGTCCATCTTAAGACGAGATATACCCCAACCAACCCTGGGAGCCCCTCTGAACCCCACCCCCGTTGTTTCTTCCTTTTTTTTCAATGAACTTGAAGTTTTGTGTGTCCTTTCCCACCTTCTGGATGGTATATGGGAGGAGGGGGTTTGGTTCAGGTAATTTATTTCGCTACATTCCACAGAACTACCCCTCCGGGGGTTGGAAAAGGACACCTGGATTTCTTTGTGAGCCCTCCCCTGCACCCCCTTGCCTAAAGGTAGGGTAAAATGTAAACAAGTGTCCCGGTAGACAGCCTTGCGCCGACTCCAGCCTACCTGAGAGGGCCCAGCAACTCCTACCTAAATCGCCCTATAAACAGCCTAATATTTCAAGTCCAGTGGTTAAGATCCGGGCAGTCAGCATTGTGAAGCACATTCCATGGGTAATATGGAAGTGGATAATAACTCGTTGTCGTTAGGCAGGTAGAGGCTTCGCCATAAAGTTGCATTACTTGTTAATGCACAGAGCTCTGACTACAGTAGCATTTGTAGCAGGCAGTAAGAATGTCACTATATATGATCATGCTGTTCCTCTCATTAATATAGATATCTAAAGACTTTTGAACTGTTTCAGTATTGTTCAATAAAAAACACTCTTGGCTAAAAATGTGCCGCCTTTTATTTAAGAATGGGAAAGCTACTACGAAATGCTAGTAGCGTTTGTGGTCTAGTTCCCACGTTTTAATTAGCGATAACATTTTTTATATTCTTTGGCATCTTGAATCACTTATAGTGGTTGTGTTGGGATCTTTTTGCACAGTTTATTTATATACTTTACTGATACACATCGCCATTTAACGTGCTAAAGAAAATTTTAAAGGCTTACAGGATCCACGGAAAAGTTTTGTGTGTGTGTGTGTGGGGGGGGTTGTTGATTTGTTTTATTTACGGACGCCCTTTAACATCTCAGGTCATCAGCGTCCCGTTCTATTCAGGGCGTGAAACGACAAATTTTGCTCAAAGGTCTCTTCTTACAGGCTTGAGGTTCTTTATCGTACCGTAAATGTACGACATGGGACCCACGGCTTTACTTCCCTTCCGAAGAAAGCCATACTTAGAATTTTTACACCCGAAAAAATCCATCGGTCCTGGTCGGTGTCGAACCCGCGATCTTGGGTTTAGGAGGCAAGTATGGTTACCACTGCGCCACCAGGACCGACTCGATTTTGTGAAATAGTGACTGGATTGTTAATGTTCATAATGATATATGCTTATCACACGTTCAACATGAGCACCATTCACATTGGGACACGAAATGTGGTACGAAAGACATTCGGAGCATTCGTGGTGTTCTGATGTGATAATGGCGAAACTCACGTCTTTTGATAAATCACCAAACAAAGTCCATTGATATGAGGGCAGGAGACCATATCATGGGTCCTGCGCGCCCAATCCATCTTCCAGGAAACACGTCATTCAAAACAGTGAGAACATCTATAGCATAATGACATGGTGCTCCATCCTGCTGGAAATAGTGTTCACACGTTTATCCTGGACAAGCTGTGGTTTCCATACATTACGCCATTTATTTACAATTATGTCTGTTAACCTTTCCACAAATATGGAGGTTGCCTCATTGCTAAATATGGCATGCTTTAATATGTTGTGATTTTCATTAGCTGCAAACAAATCCTCACTAACACGCTTTGCCCAATCTCGTTTTGTAAATGGCGCAGAATCTGCAGATGGTACTGCTTTTTCTTCAGCGTGTAATGTAACACTTCATGCATCTCCAAATGTGGAGTATTCAGTTCCATGACAAACACCACACCGATTTTGAGCTGCCCTAATGGCTCCAATTCTGTCATCAGAGATTGATGGACCGTCTTGTCATTGTCTTGTCGGGCTCATTATTAACAGTACCAGCGCGCTTGAACTTGTTCGCCAACAGTTTAATTGCTTTTTCTATGCGTCCAGGGTTTATGGAATCAGCGATCAAATTTAGTCCGAATCTCGCCGAAGATGACCCTTGCAACCTCCATGTCACAATAATTACCCTCTCAGGCACACTTAACATCATGCATGTTCAGTTATCTATAACACCAGAGCACACGTTGAGTTGTAGTCACGAAGCCAATGCCCCATTCTAGCAGCAACTATAAGATTTACATCTACAATTCACCTGAAATGCACTGACATACAATTATCTGCCCTACGTCCCCCGTTTCCTACAAAATCGATACGCAATTTGTGAACACTCTGTATTTACAAATAGAGCCTACTAGGCGGAAAACCAAATTCATAAACTCTCATGAGAAAATTAATATTAAAACTCTTTAAAAGCTTACTAATAAATACACAAATTATATAAAAGTCCTGCAACAAACCTGAGTCACCAAAGTAGACAAAAAATTCAATTGAATTTCTAGAAGAAAGCTGAAAATATCTAGTCACATTACTCTGGAACTTCTTACCTACGTCCTATCACATCGGCAGCTCAGAGTAGAAGATCCTTCACTGTCCCTGGAGCGAAGTAATAAACTCCGAATTGAATTAAGTCAAGACATGAAATTAAACTTTAAAGTTATGTCATCACACTCGTGCTCATATCAAAATCTCAACTGAAGTGACTAAAAGCCCAAATATTTTCAATTAGGTTACTTTAAAGGAACAAGTTACATATTCACCATGCTAGTGAATGAAGATCTGTACAGTTTCTGGGTTTACTATGGAGAAATAATTGTTGTAGCAACATATTTTGGCACATTAGGGAACATATGAGGTACTGATCCAGATTTAAAGTTCCAACACACCATGGGTATTTACACATTTTTACCTTCCTCTATGAAAAAAAAAAATCTGTTTTTATAATTAAATCTTAATAAAATGTAAATAAAAAATTATGCTTTTGTCTGAAAGTTGGCGAACTTTCTGTGGAATCACCTTGCCCCACTTTAAAAATTAATATTGACCTTAGATGTCCTGAAACACATATAACACATTTCAATCAACAAATGGATTAGGTTCTTATTATCCAACAAGAGGTAAAATATCTTTGAACCAAGAACAGAATTTGTATATTTTAAAACACCATCAATCAGCAAACGAGTAACTACAAGTAGTCATTAGTTTGTCAAACTAATTGTTGGAGTTAACAATTGCCTTAATAATTCTTCAAAGTGTACACTTTTGTTTTCTTTAATTTCCATTTAGAAAGTTACATTATTTGGGCTCTAACTTTTAACAATTGACAAAAAACTTTCTCATAACACTGGGTTGCTGTCTGGTAATACATTACCTAATTTGGAACATACAACGGCGAATATTCTGCAACGTCTCCGCTATACGGTACTTGACCATCCTCTTGTTGTCTGAGATGCCCACATCTTTTTGCAGCTATGAAGGGTTTTAAAACACTTGTTTCATTTCCAATCAACAAGTGTATCTACCTGTAGGGTGGCGGCAGTAACCATAGTCGGGCCGCAGTAACTGATCGTGGGTAACACAAGAACTTATTTTGTGAGTCAATAATCAAATGCATTACGTTCTTATAAATCAGCCATTGTTTTGCGACGCTTTGGAATGCTTCCGTTTTCCTTTATCTGCGGTGTTGCAGGATTAAGGCAGGATATGCTCACACGGTAATGAATCACTAGTCGATGAAGTGCCCCGGAAGAAACCTGATACCAGGCAGCGTCCTTGGCGCATTCGTTTGAGGCAGGTGGCTACCGTGGCGTGCCACAGTATGGAACAGACACTTTAATCAACATCTAATTACCTGTTGCCCAAGGTTTCGTTATTAACAATACGTTGTTGAATTTGGTGATGAGAGAGGAGTTCACAACAATAGACGGCAGGGGGTCTCTCTCAGCTCTGGCTGACAATGGGCAAGCTTCTGTCTGTTACAGAAGCAACCTACACTCTTTCTATAGCACTGTGCGTCAAGCAGATTTCTTGGTGTTTATTTGCGCTTTTAAAATCTCGAACGTATTGATTAACTTAAGCCTGTAAAGCTGTGTTGGTCCGACATTTGTTCTGTTGCAACTTGGATGCATGTGCAAGATTTAAAAGTAAATACGTTTTTGTATATTGTTTTGAAATTTGGAAAAGCCAGACCTACAAAAGTTTTAAAATATCTAACTTTTTTAAAAAGTAAAAGGCTCGCAATTTTTGAGTGCAGTTTTCCTTATTCAACATCAATTTTTGGTCATCAATTTTATGAATTTAGTAAGCGAATTTATCTGGCAAGTCCAGACCCTTGAGTGATATTTATTAGGACTATTTCACGAATAATATAAATATTAAATATAATTTCTCTAAGCTTGGCTAACAAAATTGTAATAATTGCATATTTTTACTTAACTTTTCAAGCAGTTTTGCGGCAGAAGAATGTCGATTGTCAGTAACGCCAATAGAGAACAGCCAAAAACGGCTTTAGGACTATTTCATGAAGAGAATAAGAATAATAGTGATATATACATTTTTTAAATTCGTGCACAAAATATTAACACTTGTATGAGAAACCGTGAGACTGAAATGGACAAAAGTCGACAATTGCAATCGCTACCAATCGATTTTCTAATACCAACTGAGAAAAAACAAAAAGAAAAATATAACATACACCGTCTATTTTTCTTTCTATCCTGTGATTTGGAATTCCTAATGATATCAATTTGCACATTTTACGCATCACCAAAATACTTTAAAGAACACTCCATTTTGTGTTATGATTGTCGATTGTCTGTGCTTTTGTTGCTAGCAATAATCTCACCACCGCCTCTAGCAAAAGTGGTCAGTGGTGCATGTTCAGGAATTATATAGTGGAGGCATAGGGTTGGCTACACTGACCTCATGACAAATGCATCTCCAGTGATAAAACGGATTTGAGAATTTTTTCGCGATAATTTCACTCCTTGATCCCGCAGTGATTGGTCAAAATTCAAAAATTTTGTTTTTCGTTTCATTGGTCGATTCTAAGATGATGTCACATAAATGAAATAGTTATGTTAAATAATGTACTTAATTGAAAACTACAAATGTAGTTTCCAAAATAGTTATTTATGATAGAGCTTTAAATATGAACTTTTATTATGTGAGTTCATGTTTGCGAAACGAAGCCCGGCAGCCTTTAATATTCAAAAATAAGAAACTGAAAATGAAGGAACATATTCCAGATATTCCAAAACTTTCCTTGGTTCAAAAAAAAAAGTTCGCGTATTTCTCACTGGATTTTAGGTAAGCCCCCACTCCTAAATTATTTCGCTACTTTTCAGATATTATTTTTATTATCTTAATTTCAATGACATGTGCCGAGTGTTGTTCAGAAAAAATAAAAAATTGCGACGGTTATATGAGTTTTACATTTCGGGTTTCAGATAACCCTCCCCCCTCATAATTGTCTGATATCGTTGATTTTCAGGAAAATTTTCATATTTTATTACAATGGTATACACAGAGTTTTGTTGGGAAAAAACAAAAATTGCAGCAGATAGAGTGTTAACGGTCAGATAACACACCCGCGTATATGTGTGTGTGTGTGTGTGTGTGTGTGTGTTTTATCCTTTTTATTTTTATCTAGTTATTGTTATTTTAGTTACATTTCAATGTGTTATTTTATTTTTCACTTATATGCGTCATGGTATCCAGAATATTCGGGACTGGTGCAGCCATCTCGACAGTAATTGCAGTAGAGTTTTGTACCGCTAGGTGGCAACACTAGCACTTCCAATGAATGAGTGTTTAAAGTTTCATGCAGCTGGGTAGATTGGTTGAGTTTCTATAATACACATCATGATACTCTACCGCCACGGGTGGCCGAGGTCGTTAAAGCGTGGACTCGTGAGCGGGAGGTCTGGGGTTCTAATCCCTCTAGGACCGTCCTCCCTGACTGAGATTTTTTCTAGGTTTTCCTTAGTCCACATAAATGGCAAATGCCGGGGGGGGGTACCCTAAACTTAGGCCTGGAACGTTTCCTTCCTTAAAAAACATTCTTTCACAATATATGATTTCATCTCATGTATCATCAGTGTTCACTGCCTGTGATGCCTTAGTAGTAAAAACGGGCGTTAAACACAACTCAAAATGATACTCTGTTTGTAGTGTGTAGCGAATTTTATGATGGATCCAAGATTAGAACAGAGAGTGTGCATCAAATTCTGAGCAAATATCGGGGAAAATGCTACGGAGACCCTTGCAATGATTCAACAAGTATTTGGGGGACAAAACATGTGCCGTACACATGTGTTTGAGTGTTCAGGACCGGCCGCACAGCTATTGAAGACGATGCTCACACCGGTAGGCCCGTCAGCTGCACAACGCCTGACATTGTTGCCAAAGTTCAACACCTCGTTCGTGAGGATCGACGTCGAACCATTGAAGACCTTGCTCATGAAGTGGGAATTGGTTAAGGGACATGCCAACGAATTTTAACTGATGAATGGGCATGCATCGTGTCGCCGCAAAATTTGTGCCAAGGATCCTGACTGCTGATCAGAAGGCGCAGCGTGTTGAAATTTACACGGAGCTTCGTCAGGCCGTATCCGATGACCCAACCTTCTTGTCCAAGGTCATCACTGCGACAAGAGCTGGATGTATGCTTATGACCCTGAAACAAAACAACAATCCTCCCAGTGGAAGAGCCCGAACTCACCAAGACCAAAAAAAGCGAGACAAGTGAAGCGCAAAGTCAAGAGCATGCTCCTCGTTTTCTGTGATACCAAGGGGATTGTGCACAAAGAATTCGTACCACCAAACCAAACAGTGAATTCCACATACTACTGTGGCGTTTTGCGACGGCTTCATGAAAATGTGCGGGGACGACGGCCCGAACTTTGGTGTCAAGGGAACTGGCTGTTGCATCACGATAATACGCCCTGTCTCAAGACCTTGTTCACCAGGAGCTTTTTGACGAAAAACAACATGACGGTTGTCCCCCACCCACCGTACTCGCCTGATTTGGCACCCTGCGACTTCGCTCTATTTCCCAAACTGAAAATCAAGTTGAAAGGACGTCGGTTCGACACAGCTGAGAGGATTCAAGAAGAAACGCTGTCTGTGCTAAACACCCTCAAAGAACAAGACTTCCCCAAGATGCACTTGGAAAATGGCAGAATTGCTGGGACGGTGTATACGTGTGGAAGGGAGCTACTTCGAGGTGATGGCGGTCATTAGTCTCAAAGTAAGTTTTTGACCAGATGGCAGCACCAGTCCTGAATATTCTGGATACCACCTCGTGTATATATATTCCCCACCGTCATTTTTGGTGCCTAGTAAGTAGGATCGATGGAGATTTGAAACATTTTTTTCCCCAACTCTTCTCATGGATACTTCTTCGGAATTCGCTAAAGGGTTGAGAATCTCTTGTATCAATGCCTGTTTTATTTGATGTTTGTGGGTTGAATAGCTGAGAGAAGGTCATCAAAGTTGTCCCATTCTTGCGTTTAGAACGTGTTTTCTATTTCATAAACGCCAGAAATGAGGAAAACTTCCAGTTCGGTACAGTTATTGTTCAATTTGAGTACTTTCATTCTGTTAATCTAATGGAAAGCGTGCATACTGCTGAAAGGTGATCTGTAGCACCGGAGGTGTTGGATATAATTATCTCCAAACCTGAGGTTGAGGAGAGTTGCCTCTAGCGCAGCCTTGTCCATCAAAAATTGCCTCCTGCTGATTTGTGGCGGGGCGGAGAGACCTGTTTATTGTTCTAAGTTCATGGGCAAGCTCCACTGAATTCCTAGAGTCCTTTGATGTTAGGTAGAGAAAATTGGTTTTCATATTCACTTCCGTGTACCTTATTGTCGTTAAAGTACAAAGTGCTGCTGACAAGGGGCATCTCTGTGGAAGTAAATAACGTTAGTGTACTCTGGTCTACTCTTGATGGACAGGGAGCATTGTCAGTGCATATGGAGAGCGTTCAGAGCTGTGCTTTAGCTCATAAATTTCCTTATGCTAATCAAACTCGTTCTTTGATCTTTTAAATGTACAAAATAACATTATTTTATTGTTCCAACTATCGTAATAGTGTGAATAATAATTCTTTACTATGCAACACCTCTCATTTAAATGAGCTTGTCCAAGCAAACGAGTAGGAAAGGAAATGCATTGTTTATACTCAAACCGCCACGGGTGACCGAAGTCGTTAACGCGCGGACTCGTGAGCAGGAGGTCTGGGGTTCGAATTCCGCCAGGACCGTCCTCCCTGACTGAGATTTTTTCCAGGTTTTCCTCAGTCCTCATAATTAGCAAATGCCGGGGTGGTACCATAAACTTAGGCCTGGAACGTTTCCTTCCTTAAAAAAAAATCCTTTCCCAAATATGATTTCATCTCATGTATCATCAGTGTTCACCGCCTTTGGTGCCTTAGTAGTAAAAACGGGCCTTAAACATTACTCAAAAAAGAAAATACTTCTCAAATATTTATTTTACAACATGAGCATTACTCTGTATGTAAAGTCGCAAACTTATGTACTACATTTATATCTAATAGTTTTAATAGTTAGATTAGGATTAATATTCTCATCAATTAAATATCCTCACAAGAATGGTGTGAAATATCTTCACGTTTTCGAGAAATATCTCCACCTTCAAATATTCTGCTCTAAACCAACAACTCAGTTTTTGACGGCGGAACAGGAAACCATTTATCATTTAATGCATATAATATAACATTGTAAAACTATTTGGCCCTGGGCCTTTTAGGAAAATAAGTTTCACCAGTAAATTGAAAGTATATCGACAACCATTTTCAAATAAGTACCATAGATTTTACAGAATATTTATTTCCAGTAGGTTAGACCGTAATAAGAAACACAGAAAATACATTCAAGAAAACTTTTTTTTAACAAAAATTGTTAAAAAGATATGACCTCTCACTAGAGAACACTAAGTGTTTGATTTTAAGGATCCACACCATTAAGAATAACAATTAATTAAAATTTAAATAAAGAACAAGATAATTGTTTCATTTTATTTTAAATATTTCCATTTTGGCATTGCGTAAATATGTATAAATTAAACTTAATATATTTAGACAGTTCTATAGTAAGAAAAACAACAACAACAATAATAATAATAATAATAATAATAATAATACAACTCCTATTTCTACAATACACAACGTTGTTGGATTTTCTTTTACAATAACACTGCAACCAAATATCCAAGATATGGAAAGTTAGACCCCAGAGAAAAGCATTAGACATCTGCAGCGTTTAAAGCAATAGGAAACTTTCGTGAGAAAATATAGAATGTCCTATAATTTTTCATCCCCTGTATTCCTTCTCGTAGACCTAGAAGAAAAAGAGTTTTCAATTTGTGTAGTGATAATCGGTTTTAAGTTTCTTACCTGCTTGAACTCTGTGGGAAACCAGAACCCACAAACTGTTTGCACTTTATCATGTCGAACGTGCGCTTGTGATGACGTTCTGTGGTTCCGTCAAAATAAGAGCAATCGCCAACCGTACGAGTATCAAAATCATCGAAAACATTGTATCGGAAAACGAAATACGGTTTACTCCAGACATAAATTGCTCTCATGATTGAAAATCATGGCATCATCAAGTACTTAAAAAGCACAAAGCAAAATTTAGAGGAGCAGAGGGTCAGGGTGAAATGATGGTATTAAAATATTTAATAATTAGGTGTTTGCCTCTTTTAAGATTAAAACTTCCGGGCGCCTCTGAAAACACGAACAAATGAAAATATTAGCACTTCACTGTATTTCAAAATTTGTCGGCCGTTTCACGCCCTGAGTTGAATGGAACGCTGATAAACTGAGATGTTAAAGAGCGTTCGTAAATAAACCAAAATCAAATCATTCAATAAAGTTCCCTGCTTTTTTTAAATTTATAAGAGGATAAATTCTTAGGCATTTTGTTTGTTTGTGTATGCCTTTTTTTTTTTTTTTTTGGCATTTGATCCTGGGTAGTGTAGTCGATCTTAGATGTATGGCCACTTTTCAGACAATTTAGTAAAGTGAAGGTATTACATTACTCTTCATATTAGCTATCCTTAGAAAGGGGAAAATTTTGAAACCTTTGATAAAATTTCTTATAAGACAGTGCGCCTGCTTTCAGAAAATTAATGAAGTCGACCAACATAAGTAAACTACAATGAAAACGTTTATCGTGTAAAACAAATTGCATTTAGTTTTGGTCGATCTTGGTGTTGTAGTGGTAACCATCTTGCCTTCTAAACCCAAGATCGCGGGTTCAAATACGCACAGGGTTGATAGATTTTTCGGGTGTAAAAATTCTAAGCATGGCTACCTTCGGAAGGGAAGTAAAGTCGTGGGTCCCATGTCGTACATTTACGGCATGAAAAAAAGCCTCAAGCCTGAAAGAAGAGGCCTCTGAGCAAAATTTGTCGGCCGTTTCACGACCTGATTTGAATGGGACGCTGATGACCTGAGATGTTAAAGAGCGTCCGTAAATAAAGCAAATAAATCAAATCCACTTTTAGTTTTCTAGTAAGTGTACAGTTATAAAACTAACTGACAGGAGAAATATGAAAGCATTTTCATCAGCTCTGAAGTTATGTCCTACTGAATACACATTCACTTTTATTGCTAAAGCCACCTCTGGCGAGAACGTGCTGGTGAAGTTTCTTTGGGTTCGACGTGCTGTTATGAAACATTTGAATCACGTACTGACGATGAAAATGGTCATCGTTAAGCAAAACTGTTTGATAACAGCAGAGGACTTGCAGCTTCAGAAAAGGAAGGACGACGACGGTTTAGGAAAGTGTACGCCTCTCATTACGAAAATTACGTTTGAAGTTTTGGATTACCAACAGAACGAAAGAAAAGAGAGAGAAAATACCGCACCGCAAGCCCCAGCACAACACAACCTCGCCGGAGATGAAGGAATGTAGTGCCCTTTTTGTTTGCTCCACTCGTTTCACCAGAGGTAGAAAGAGAGAGATGCGGTGCTCTTGTGCTCAAATTATCTGTAACTCGAGCCGCAGACCCACCGTTCTCGGCACCCCTCCCCAACGTCCTCCTGGTCCGAGCTCTGTTGTCCAATAACACGAAGTACTTGTGTACTTCAGGAAATGTTATTTTGTACACTCTGGACACTTTCGGTATGCTGAGTTACAGCGCGATCATTTGTAGTCTGAACCGCAGTTGAGTTAATTCTCGTAGAGTCCGATACCGCATAGTACGCTAAAGAAAATACAGTCGATTTATGTAAACGAATGCATGGCTTTTGTTTCAAAACTTTTTGGGTTAAATAACTCCACATTTTACATAAATTTAATTTACATATTGAGGGGGAGGTTAAAAACTAATGTTAATTATATTTTTGGTTTCGCGCCATTATCCCACCACGTTTATATTCCATATGATTCCCTGCTTTTGCTTAAATTAATAATCTGTTGTTTGTATTGTTGCTTGAATTTGCACAGAATGCAATCTTTGAGCAGTTAATAAACTATAGATACTGCCTCTTAAGTAATGTCCATTTTTAAACAAAATCTTATTTGATGTGTTTCTGACAAGAGTTTAAACTAGTCTTCAAAGTAAAGACTATTAGATTCTGTAGTATTGGGCCACCTTTCAGCGAGGTTTGTTATTTCGCGTCTGGGCCAGTTGCTGCATTTTTAAGGTTTTTTTTTTTCCTTCCGTTGTTGAATACTTTCTCGTCAGAGAATTTTTCATTGGCCGTTGTTAGCGTATAGCTGTAGCAGTTGTATGCATCTCAATACCTACCTGCTGCTTCAGTTAAAAATGACCAAAAATTGCGATGAAAAGCCCTCGGTTCAAGGTCGTGTCTAAGTATTCTGGACAAAGATCTCTTGGAGACATCATTGTTATGACAGTATCTACGGTGTCCGGATCTGTAACAGTCATCAGCAATACTGCTGTTAAAGATTTTATTTTCTTATTTTTATACATCTGTGCAATTTCACTTTATGATTTTCTGGCTTTTTTTTAATAGTGTTTAACTTCCGTTTTTACTACTGAGGCACCACAGCCGGTGACACTGATGAATCATGAGATGAAATTATAAATTGGGAAATGATTTTTAAAGGAAGGAAACGTTCCAGGCCTAAGTTTGCGGTACTTCCCTGATATTTGCCATTTATGAGGACTGAGGAAAACCTCAGTCTGGGAGGACGGTCCTGGTGGGAATCAAACCCCAGTCCTCCCGCTCACGAGTGCGTGCCTTAACGACCTCGGCCACTGTGGCGGTTTTCTGACCCTAAGAACGAATCCCTACTGCATGCTTAAACCTCAAATAATGTGCTCTTTCTGTAAGTATGTTATTAAAAACGAACAAATCACCTGCAAACCTTTGTTAGCGTAGCAAATATTTACTAAAACACTCATTAATGAAAGCTACCCTTAAATTTTCTGCATTTACTAAACAGCCAATCATTTGTATTTAATTGTTAATTTCACGAAGTTCTTTATAAATTGGCGCATTCGACAGTTTTTAATGAGGCACCGAGGCGCAAAGTTCACTGCAAAAGTACCCAAGTTCTAGCGCTGTCAAGGATAAACTTGCTAGCACTGTGTGAAATATTTGACGCAGTTATATACGAACATTGCAACTATCTTGTAAAACCACCAGGCTGTAAGGATTGCAACAAATATGATGCTATCAAGGCAGGTGCTATCAAACACCATGTTGGAACCAATCGCTAATTAGCCGTCATTACCTACACCGGAAACAATGGTAACCTCACGATGGTGCTGCTGCGCATGTCTGTTTCCGTCACGCCGACATTAATAATTTTACACACTTCCCTTTCGTTAATTTTTCTCTTTCGGTGAGCTCCGATTTTTCGATCAAGGATAATTTATCATAGCCGATGTGTACAGCCCAGTTATAACAGAAGCACGTTATTTCCTTTCGACGTGTTAGATCTTTGCTTATTCTTCTTCGTACACGTACGAAAGGGGACTATAAAACCTTTAATTGAGTTCCATGGGTTCTGTACAAAAGTTCTTTGGACAAACAAACCGCCAACATTTCACAGTCAATAGAAGTGGTTTTATAATATATATTATAAAGTGTAATAAATGAATTTTATTTCAACAACATTACAATTAAATTTACATGAACAAACAAAATACCTAAGACTTTAGCAACACCAAAACCAGGTTCTCCCATATCTTAACCACCTGGTTATAAGTAAGGTAAATACTCTACAATTTTAACAACTATGTGTGTCCTCAAGAGCTCCTTCCTTATACTTCTCCTCCACTTATCCCTTACTTTTCCTAAGAATTCCCCTATCTTGTTTATTTTCCCTGCCCTCATATCTGACAACTTTTAATTTCCTCTATATCTTCTTGTAGTTTATCCCGTTTTTCCATCTCAGATACTATCCCTCCACCTTTTTACTATTTCACATTCTATTAGACAATGGAATGCATTATAATCCGTATATAATACATCTTTCTTTAATTTTATTTTCTTCGTCGTTTCAGAAATAATACACCTACAAGACCTATTCTGATTTGATTACAATTACAATTATCTGTATACGAGGTGGTATCCAGAATATTCGGGACTGATGCTGCCATCTGGTCAAAAACTTACTTTGAGACTAATGACCGCCGTCACCTCGAAGTAGTTCCCTTCCACACGTATACACCGGTCCCAGCGATTCTGCCATTTTCCAAGTGCATCTTGGAAGTCATGTTCTTTGAGGGTGTTTAGCACAGACAGCGTTTCTTCTTGAGTCCTCTCAATTGTGTCGAACCGACGTCCTTTCAACTTTATTTTCAGTTTGGGGAATAGAGGGAAGTCGCAGGATGCCAAATCAGGCGAGTACGGTGGTTGGGGGACCATCGTCATGTTGTTTTTCGTCAAAAAGCTCCTGGTGAACAAAGAATTGTGACAGGGCACATTATCGTGATGCAATAGCCAGTTCTCTTGTCGCCAAAGTTCGGGCCGTCGTCTCCGCACATTTTCACGGAGCCGTCGCAAAACGTCACAGCAGTACGTGGAGTTCGCTGTTTGATTTGGCGGGACGAATTCTATGTGCTCAACCCCCTTGGTATCGAAAACAAGGAGCATGCTTTTGACTTTACTCTTCATCGGATACGGCCTGACGAAGCTCCGTGCAAACTTCAACACGCTGCGCCTTCTAATCAGTAGTCAGGATCCTTGGCACAAATTTTGCGGCGACACGATGCATGTCCAATTCATCAGTTAAAATTCGTTGGCATGTCCCACAACCAATTCCCATTTCGTGAGCAAGGTCTTCAATGGTTCGGCGTCAATCCTCACGAACGGGGTGTTGAACTTTGGCAACAATGTCAGGCGTTGTGCAGCTGACGGGCCTACCGGTGTGAGCATCGTCTTCAATAGCTGTGCGGCCGGCTTTGAACCGAGCATGGCACTCAAACACTCAAACACAGCTCATGCTTTGTCCCCCAAATACTTGTTGAATCATTGCGAGGGTCTCGGTAGCATTTTCCCCGAGATTTTCACAGAATTTGATGCACACTCTCTGTTCTAATCTTGGATTCATCGTAAAATCGCCACACACTACACACAGAGTATCATGAAAAGTACTATAGATTCTCAACACATCTACCCAGTTGCATGAAACTTTATTAACACTCGCTCATCAGATGTGCTAGTGTTGCCACCTAGCGGTACAAAACTCTACTGCAACTATTGTCGAGATGGCAGCACCAGTCACGAATATTTTGGATACCACCTCGTATTTTTCTCGTCTCCAATTTCTTTTAAGTATTCTATATAAGTGTAAGAATTTTATCCTCTAAGCTAGCTTATTGCTTCTACCTTCTGTTTCACTTCTTTAAAAATCCACTGAGTTCCTTTAACCCAGTCGCCACACATTCCCCATTAAATTTCTTCTGACGGTTTCCCCACCTCCCCACACCAACTCTCTCTTCGCAGTATACCTTTTTTGTACATGACATTCTTTTAGTAAATTATTATTATTATTATTATTATTATTATTATTATTATTATTATTTTACTATTCATCCTTAGATCCCATGCTGCACAAAATTTAGTAATTTCATCAATGGCATATTGTAACCCTATCACAGTTATTGCTCGTGTTTTGAGGTCATAAACGAAAAGCAATCCTGCTTTTTTTCCAATAATTGGACAATGCCTATTTATTCCTTAATCCTATCTAGAAGACCGTCTATAAACAAATTAAATAATGTTGGGCTCAATTTACATTGCTGTCTCAAAACCAAATAATGTGCTCATACACTTTTTAGTTCTGCTTACCTTCACATCTGACACAAAACCTTCATATAATTTTTGAAATTCAAGATTAAAAACTGACTCCCTTTCACCTCAATTTTATGCCAATCCTTCCTTGTTTATTTAATCAAATGGTTTCTCAAAATATACAAAGAAAATGAATATCTTACTCCTTTTATTTCTTAAATATATATCCACTATAGTATGCATTACATTATAAAGTGTAAATACTTACATATAACAAGACTTTTTACACTTTGTATGTTTGATATTTTACAAAAACATAAGAGAATACAAATTAATATCAAATTAGCTATTAGTATATCGCACCCTAAAAAATAGATGGCCGCAACTGAAAAAAAAAATTAGTCTTTTAAAGCATGTATTGAATATTTTAATTGACATAGTTTGGGCCACTATTTTCTCACACTAATCCTTTTTTATAATCCTTATTTTTTCATTTTTGAATATATTGAAATCAAAAGTAGCCCTCAACTATTTAAGTTATGACCAAATACACCATTAGTCAAAAACATTTCCGAAGTTTTAAAAAACCAGTACGTTTCTGAATATTGACTTGTTCTTTATTAACCTTGCACAGAAACACAAAGAAACCTTTGGAAAAAATTATATTTATGCTGCCATCGATAAATAAAATTCCATTTGTTGATCGTGTTTTGTTAAAATAGTGATAACATCATACCGCACATTTCTGTTGTTTTTCAGTCCAACTTTGAAATATATTAAACCGACATCCACTGTGAAAGTGTATGTAACATTTTTGGCACCCTCTTTATATAGACTGAAGTATGGAAAGTTTCAGCATACATAAATTAGAATTCACACAATGTTGTTGGATTACATTTGGATGGTTTGAGACAGGAAGATGTTTCGGTACTTCAGCTTTGCTCAACGGCTGGCCATTTGTGCCAATCTCCCGGTAGGGGCACCTTTGGGAGGAAGGGATGTGTGAGGGGAATGGAGAGGCTAGTATTGTTTCCAGATAGAATACTGCGATGTCAGCGGACTCCCTCCAAGAAGTTCATGATCTCAAAAAAAGGTCATTTCCGTATTAGGTGCCTTTCTATTTCAAATGACAAATCGTTACACCGCACACAGCACCAGCGCATCTCTCTTGTAAGAAGACCAACAGAATAATAAATTTAAGTGGAAGAACGTAACATTTGTGGAAAATTAGCCTGAGCGACCAGGGGGAACCCAAGGGCTCCAAACGATACCGCCTAAACCAGCCCGCTTGGTTAAGTTTTTATCAGCAGTTTTCTTCACTCGAAAATTCCAGCTTTTCCTGTTACTGTGGCGGTAAAAGAGGGCAGAATAGCTGACTGTCGCTAAGGCCACAGTTACTTTAATGACTAACAGATGGCAGAAGCAGTAGCAATTGCAAATGGCTCAATTTAGTGCTACTATTGCTTTGTTTAAATATCCCTATCATTAACACTCTTACAAGGACCTCTGTCTTTCTTTCTTTCTTTTTTTTTTTTTTTCTTTCTGGTAACTTTTGTTTGCTTAAATTTCATTTTCATAAAGCAACTCTTCCCCTCGGCGAGTTCCTTTTCTAAAGAATTATCCTCTTCTTTTCTTTTTCTCATATTTACTTTATGAATGGGCGCGTTTACATTGAAAATAATTTGCCGCCATTGTGACGTGTCCGCACATTGTTATGGGAAGGGGAGCGGTGCGGAGGGGGCAGAGTTTCTTTGCCGCGATTACCTCCCCTTTGTTTCAGCGAGAAGGAGGACCTGAAGAATAACATTGTATTTATTGTACTGGAGGCGCGCCATTCACATTCCTCGTGTACGCTTTTCATAAGGAACTGAATAAAAAAAACTGCTCTCCTCTTCTCTTTCCTTGTGAATGACGCAAAGTGGCGAGGAGTGACTGAATTTTTTTTTTGCATGCAAAAGTCACATGCCATTGTTTCACGGGTAGTGCTCGCAGTGATCGCAGAGGGAATGGACGTGGTTTGCTAGAGCAGCGCTCCGCTTTGAGGTGAGTGCGCTTTTTATGTGCATGTGTCGGTCATTCAGCACGTGGGTATTTAGTTCTGGTTGGCAGTGCTTGGTGTCGCTGTCGTCTGTACCACCTGCCTTTTTATTGGTCGAAACTTTGCACACGTGGGTTGTAATTGTCGGTTGTGTCGCTCTGTTTTCTTTCAATATAAGACCACAAGCGATCTGCATTTGTTTTGAAGGCAATCTACTTGCGTACATCTTATAACTGCAGATATTATTGCGTTTCAAATGATGGTGCTGACCTGAGAAAACAAAAAATGTAATATTATACTTTTTTGATCATATATTAATGGCATGTAATAAAGATAAGCTGGCCACCTCCATGATCTAATGGCAGAGTTTCCAACTGCTAATCTGGAGATCTTGGTTTCGAATCTCCGTCAGTTCTAGTTGTCGAGGTAAGGGTTTTTTTTCGGAGTTTTTCCAATCCATGAGAAGGTGTATGTTAGCTTCAAGGCGTCAAAAATTCCGAGCTATAATAATTACGTTTACAGTTTACAGACCTGCGAGAAGACCTAGCGGCGTCAAAGCGGCGATAAATTAAACATTATTAAAAAAGATAATAAGTCATGCAATTTCAGAAAAATCAATAAAAATCTTTTTAAAAATAAATTATTTTGTGATTGTTATGCACCCTCAAATAACATGCTTCCTGCGGTGCAGTTTTCAATATTTGGAAAAAAAAGCTGCATATTTCTGTTGCAAATATATAATAAAGGTGTTTATAACAAAAGTTTATATTTTATACTTTAAATATAAATGGAATATTGCATATATATGTTTGTTTATTTATATATTTAAAATTTCTAGCCGATACTTTTATTTATCCATATCCTAAGGTTCATTGCTGAAAGTTTCAAGTTAATTGCTGAAATTTAGCAGCGAAAGGAGCATTGTACATTAAATGTACACACGTGCTAAAAAACAAAGACATTTAACAAAAGCGGCTTTTAATATTTAGGAGATCATCTTTACGTTTACGTGGGGACCACGTTATAAATTTTAAAGTAAATGTGGGACAAAAAAACTTTGCTGTAAGAATCTAAAAGTAATTTTGATTGATTTATTTACGGACGCTCTTTAACATCTCAGGTCATCAGTGTCCCATTTAATTCAGGGCGTGAAACGGCCGACAAATTTTGCTCAGAGGCCTGTTCTTTCAGGCTTGAGGTTCTTTTTCGTGCCGTAAATGTACGACACGGGACCTACGGCTTTACTTCACTTCCGAAGGGAGTCATGCTTAGGATTTTTACGCCCGAAAAAATCCATCGATCCTGGCTGGGTTTGAACCCGCGATCTTGGGTTTAGAAGGCAAGTATGGTTACCAGCACATCCCCAGGACCAACACACAAAAAAGTAATTTTAACTTAAATTATATCTTCAAATGGAAAAAAAAAGTATTTACTATTTTGTACACATTTTACAGATTGGCCTCCGCGAATCTCGCCTGGAGGACTCTAGTGTTATGTCCATGCAGAGATTTTATTCCTAAAAATTGACTCTAAACCTTCAATTATATACAGCCTAGGCTTCATAGTTAACCACATTGTATTAAATATGATCTATCCTATTGAAAATGCAGATATTCGTGGTTGTGTGCGAAAAGGGTACGGTATTTTGTATGGAAAAGCATACGCACCCTAAGCCGAATATCCATGGTTCAAGTCCCTTCTCATTGGCGGAGTAAGCCGTGGCAGTAACCCCGTACATCCTGTGCCGCTTGGGAACCAAGTCATGCCTCCTTTTACGAACGGCAGCGGAGGATAGCTGAGAAAACTGAGCCCAACTCTTAGTCGACTAATGCACGTAGATAATTATCACGTCCGATTTGTGGTTCAATTGATTAGAGCGGTCGTCGTGTTACAGGTAGTGAATTCACTACATTCCGTTGGCCAAAATTTTTGTCTTCATAATTTCCCTTCACTTTTCTGACTATAATAGATGTATCATTTTTCAGGAAGGACAATGTATAAAAAAAAATTATACTGTAAACGCACAGGTTAGGTTAGGTTAAAATTCAGGGAGGACAAACGCAGAAAAAATATACTGTTAACGCAAAAGTTTCAAATTTATTTTAGGTTAGGTTACCTAAACAAAAAATCCACAACTTATACTATTAAAAGCGTATTTCAGTTTCCCATTTGATTTCGCTATATATTGAATATGATTAACTATTAACATGCATTCTAAAATTTTCATTTTTAGCATTTCATTGCTTGTTTCTGGTGTTACGACTTCTATATCCACCTGTATTGTTGAAGTCCCTGTACAACTCTCTGCATCCATCATTTTTCTCCGCAGCCATTCGTGAAAGAGGCATCACTAGCTCCCAAGCTGTACAGGATGTAGGGCTAAGTAGCCCTGGCCTGCCGCAGCGACCTCTGCTTGCTCTACCTCCGGCTCACGACTTCATTGATAGAGGGCAATATTGCAGGGGACATGTGATCAGCATGCGGGCACCCCGACTATTACGCGGTTCCCTACATCGAAGTACGCCTACTCTCCATTAGAAACGCCTAAGCACGTACCGGGCCCGGCCATGACCTTTACCTCACTCTAATTGCACACCTTAGTTTAACATGTGACTCGAGTGAAAAATATAAGTTAATGTATACCAACTTAACACTTTTTATTTTTGTTCCTTTCTTTGCTGTTCCTTTCCGAGGCTAATTGTATTTTTCTATCTTCTTCTTGGACATAGTTCCCAACGGTTTGATCAAATTAGTTAGCCGTGGTAGTCGTCTGTGTTGCCATTTTCTCTATATGACGTTGCCAGTGCTTTGTGACAGTCTTTAATTTCATCAGCAATACTGTTTGTTTTTAGTCATGGATCTAATTGCTTATCCTTGGTCATATTTCGTTATTATTCTATTTATTCTATTATATTTCTGTATATTTTCTTTCATATCTCCATGTTATATCCTTTTTTATATATATATATAATTTAATTTCTTATATTATATTGGAGCTCGTCTTCTGAACGAGCCAGCACGACCTGAACATCCGGAAATAATATAGTCTTAATATCAAGTAAGAGAAAGAGAGAGACCACAACCTGTCTTAATTCTTGATTCCTGTTTGGTCATTTAAATACTTAATTGCATTAATTAAATACTTATTATATACTCTGAATATATTCCATAGTTTAGATCTGTTTTTATCATATGCTTTTACCTAATCTAGAAAAAGAAGATATTATGGTAAATTGTAATCTATTTGTCTCCCAATCATTTGTTTTATTGTAAAAAAATGGCAGCAATCCAACGCATCCCTTTGCGGAATTCACGCTGTTCTTCCACTATTAGTTGTATCTTCCTCTTTGATATATTTGCATATTCAGAGAGTGCCAAAAATGTATACACACTTCAAGCAAAGAAAAAACTGTTTTAACATACAAAACTGAATTAACACAAGCAGAAAATGATGAGCACTAATCTTCTTAGACTTTTACAGTTACAACAGTAACTCAAAATGCCCATCGTCGGCGTCGCTATACTTCTGAGTACGTTGAACTACTGATTGAGCAACGTTTGCGAAAGTGTCCTCAGCACATGCTGTTTCAGTTTCTTCCCGAAGTGCTGCCAATGTAGCTGGTTTTCTACAGTATACAACATCCTTAAGAGTTCCTTATAGGTAGAAGTCCACGGAGGTAGATTCGGAGAACGCGGTGGAAACTCAATCGGACCTCTTCGCCGCATCCAGTACCTTGAACGTGGGGCTGGTATAGTGCGAGGTCTCCCAGATCTGCCCTTGTGAACATCGCATACGGTGCCATGAGTCTCAAATTTGTCTCGAATGCGTGCAATTGTTACTCGCGTTGACGGTTCTGTTCTGTACACATGTCTCCATTGCCTTTGAACTTCCACAACATTCTCAGTTTTCCAATACCACTTCAAAATTGCTTTCCGCTGTTCAAACGATAATCTTGACTCCATTTTGTTGTAGCAATGCTAGCATAATGTAATGTGAGTCGCATCTGTTTACAGAACATCATACTACACATTACTGTTCTTTTTCGGTCTAACTTTGAAATATATTAAATAGATATCTACTGTGAAAGTGTGTACATATTTTTTGGCACCCTCAGTACATAAGAAACCAGACATGAACGTATAGCCGAATAAGAATGCTATATTTCTTTACTTTTATCTGAGAGGAGGTTGTAAACTTGAGTTGGAGTACAGTTGTAATTATGTCCATTACAATGCATTAGTTATCGACAGATAGGAATGTTTGGCGGTGATAATGATATATCGTTTACGTTTTTGTGTAACAATGTAAATAATAAAAGCAGAGTGTTGTGTTTCATTATTAGAGTGAAAATGAAAACGTGTGAATATGACTATTAACAATTACTGTAAGGATGAGCCAAATCACATAAAAATAAATACTCTCGCAATGTGCCTAGGTTTTCTTGAACAGCAGTAGAAGGGAGGGGTCCGATGCGCGGCTTCCCTGCGGGAAGCTAAGCGGCATTTGCGTGGGACAGTGTCGTTTGATGGATGGCGCCGCGCGGATTAGAGTGGCTGTCGTCATCACCATCCGGGCGCAAGAGATGAATTTGAAAAGCGTGCTCACGTCACGCGGGGATCAGGCGAAATGATGTATCACCAACACAACACGTGCACCTAGGGGACCTGCTCTTCCTGTCAAAAAACACGAACTTTTAGTTTTAATTTAAAGCGAGCGTTTAGTTCAGAGCGTTTCAACCTGTGGACCTGATAGTCTTTAAGTATATCGTGAACAAAAGGTTCAGGCATTTCAAAGGATGATATTCGGCACAAATTAATATTTTAGTGTCATAATAGTCACCATGGCTATGAGCAACCTCAGACAACTGTACATTTCATTGTGATAAAACTCTTAGGGTGCGAAGCAAACAATTCAACCAGTGCAGTTTCCAGATCGGCAAATGTTCGGAGGCGATTAACCAAAGACAGGAATAAATAATAACCTTATGTCAGCAGAATGTTATAATGTTAAGCCACTTTAGCTGTATGTGGATTTGCATTATCATACAAAACAATAACGTCTTTATGTTTCACAGTCTCCCTAGTTTTAAGCCTTTCGGCACGCTCCAGCTGGCATTGACTGTTAGAGCACAATACCCCACACAAAGCACCAAACACAGAACATAACTTTCTTTCTTTTTGTGCAGTTTCGGTTCTTTGGGAATAGATTCGCTCTTTTGGAGTATCGTACAGGATATACTTCTCATCGCATGACAGGAGCATATCAAGAAAACTATCTTTCTGTGTACATATAAAAAACCTTTCTTAAAGACTATTTTGTACTGACATAACTAGCGAAGAATAATTAGCACATTTACTCGCTAACAAAGCCTCCCACAAACTAATTACAAGGCGCTTATCTACACATACTTTATATGCCTTGTTGACTGACTTCTACCGCGCTCTATCGGCCCGTAACCCAAACAAGCTCAATTTATTAGGTAACAAGAATACTTGTAGATAAAAAAAAAATGAATCTGACACAAAAATAAAGTTCCAGAAAGGAAACTTCTTCCTAAACTTTCAAACGATGAAAGTGTATTAGATACGAGAGTAGATCCATAAGTTTCCGGCCTAACCTTTCTAGGTATGATAAAGATAAAAACTATATTTCACTTTTCAGTATAGTTACCCTTTATTTCAATATACTTCTCACATTTTTGAATAAACATTTCAATCCCCCTACCGCAAAATAGTCAGAAGTCTTTTAGGCAAAATGGGTATAAACAGCATCTATCACTTCTTCGTCACACTTAATTTCCTTCCTCGAAGGTCCTTCTAGAGCTTTGAGAAGAGGAAATAGTCACTGGGAGCTAGGCCTGGGTTGTAGGGTGGATGGTCGATCTCCTTGAAGCCACATTTCTTCACAGCTTCCTTTGCAACAGGAGCTGTGTGCACAGGCGCGTTGTCGTGAAGAAGGCGCACACCACCACTCAGCTTTCCTCGTCTTTTCTCTTTGATGGAAGCACGTAGTCTGTGCAGTAGGCCAGCATAGTACCCCCCCCCCTTTACTGTGATGCTCCTCTCCTTGAAGTCAATGAAGAGTATTCTTCACAGTGCCAAAAGATTGTGACCATGATCTTCTTAGTTGACTGAATGACCTTGGCCTTTAGAGGCGGTGCTTTGCCAGGTTTACGTCACTCCATTGATTCTCTTTTGGACAAAGGATCATAGTACAGGACCATAGTTTCATCTCCTGTAGCAATGGTTTGCAGAACTTCTCTCTCCTTGGCACGGCAGACTCCAAAAATGGCTGACAACAGATGACTCGTTGCTGCTTTTGGACTGAGAAAAGAATTCTAGGCACTAACCGTATTCATGTTTAAATGTCATGAATAATTCGAATGACTGCTGTTTTAGAAAGGCCCAACCTTGGTGCTATTTCTGTAACTTTGAGCCGGCGGTCTTCCATAATTTCTCCTTCCGCAAGAGCGATGTTTTCAGAAGTGAGTACCTCCAAGGGCCGACCTGCACGCTCTTTGTCTTCAATGCTTTCTCGACCCTTCGAAAATGTTTGGCCCTCTTTTACGGTATAATATAATTAATGCAGCATATTCACCGTGCAATCGCTGTTTAATTTCATTTGGAGTAAGTCCTTCTTTTGTGAAGAACTTAATAACAACTCGATACTCCATTCTGAACATGTTACAGTCTTCTACACATAGCCTTCTTTATGCAACTACATCTGAACAAGTGAACACAACGGAGTGGAAGCTACAGCTGCAATTATTTACTTAACAGGTAAGGTATGACATCAGATAAGAATTTTGTGGAGGTGATAATCGTTATCGGCGAGGCTGGAAACTTATGGACCTGGTCTAAAATGTACAACGATACCCAAGCTAACAAATATTCCGGGTACAGGAAAGACAGAAATGAATTTGAGGCTGGATGTAAAATATGTATGAACTCATTTCGTGCTTGCTTTTGATCTTTTGACAATTTAATACATTATGTTTTGTTTCGCATTCATTGTTTTTATTTTTTATAAATATTTTATATAAAATATATAGACATAATTTCATGTGTTATGCATATCTAAACCAA
Organism: Metallyticus violacea; assembly: GCA_030762175.1. NCBI lineage: Eukaryota > Metazoa > Arthropoda > Insecta > Mantodea > Metallyticidae > Metallyticus > Metallyticus violacea. The sequence goes on from CM060836.1 coordinate 75,301,072, forward strand.
AATGTGTGTGTGTGTTTTTTTTTTAATGTATGTTTTCTTTGACGTTTTATTCTCTGTTATTATTTACATGAATGGGGTTACTCTAATAAACATAAAATGTCAATTTTCTTTGGAAGGGAGATCAAATTATATTCGTCAGGATTGCATACATTTTCACTCTTAGTGCACCGCCTGTGGTGCCTCAGTAGTAAAAACGGGCGTTAAACACTACTCAAAAAAAAAAAAAAACTCTTAGTGCAGATTCAACTGTGACTTTTTATATTTAAATTTTAGAACATGGTATAAGAAAGCTAGTGATTATTTATACTTTTTCTTTGAACACACTGGAAACTCTTAGATGTTAATTGTAAAAGAAGAGATTATTTGAGTTCTTTTTTATCCGGTAGGATTCTGCAAACGGACTCACTGCTTACTATTTTATAAAAAAATAGCGTGAATGAAGTGAAAAATAATACCCGGGAAAATATAAGAGAAACTGAAGGAAACATTATGTAAGTGCTTAAACAGGGATCATAAATTTCTGGAAAATATGTAATGCCTTCTATATGAGAATTGAATAGAAATTTACATCAGTAATATATTGCGCTGCTTCCCCCATTTGCGGTGGGAATATAGTTTGATCCTCCGGTGTTTCAGTTATTATTTCCAATGAATTTAACAAAAAGTACCGAAATTTTTTAAATTTACTCATATTTATAGTCAAGGTGTATCCCTCCCTCCCTTTACGAAAGAAGAACCACATCAGATGCCTCTTCATTTCGTTTCGTCGACGTGACAGTGTGGAGCTGTAGAAGGAAGGGAGAGAAAGAGTGCATCTTTGTGCGAGTGAATGGAAAGGCGATAATGTCAGCTACAGGGATGACGAGGTTAGCACAGAACGTCACCTTGTCTGTCCGGAAATGGAGCGGGAGGGTCCGGCAGGTCGCCTTATCTCCTGGCACCGGAAGAACGTACCCTGCTTCTCGAATCTCCATACCGCAGTCTCTCCCTGAATATACAGCAGCCTTCAAGAGTAGCTCCTTCAGAAGAAAATCCTTTAAGAAGGTTTGAATTCTTAAGCAGTAATGCCCTGATCTTCAAGCAAAATGTTGCGAATGACAGTGAAAGATGATCAAAATGCAAGTTCCACTTGAAAAATTTCAAATCTGACATTCACTCACAGAGGAATTAAAATTTTTGCATTCAGCTACGAGAATTTTTCACAGAGACACGTGTGCTCTGGATCAGTTCTTATGAAGTGAGCATTAGAATTTTTATTGAGATAGAATAAAGCATAAAACTAAAATAACTTGATAAGAACGTCCTACCACTTCACATGGTAAGAATACAAAGAATACGTTCTTCACGTGTTTTATTACAAAAGTGACAAACTAAGAAACAGCTGAAGGCTGGTGACAGCACTCGTTTGTTTTGGGAACAACAGGCATAAAGGAAGCTTGACGTTGATTTGGTTTATTTGTGGACGCTCTTTAGCATCTCAGGTCATCAGCTTCCCACTCAATTCAGGGCGTGAAACGGCCGATACATTTTACTCAGAAGCCTCTTGTTTCATTCTTGAGGTTCTTTTACATGCCGTAAATAAATGACATGGGACACAAAGCTTCCGAAGGAAGCCATGCTTTGAACTTTTACGATCGAAAAAAATCTATCGATCCTGGCCGAAATTAACCCGCGATCTTAGGTGTAAAAGGTAAAATATAGCTACGGAAGCTTAACGATAAACGAGAAAGTAACGTTCATTATATGGCATGAAAATAGTTTTTAGTTACGAAGAAACATTAGAGTAAAATGTATGTTAACTAGCTAATGATTTTTTTTTTCTTTTTCTTTCAAATTCAAACTTTCTCATTACAGTGTCCAAGATGGAACCTCAGCCAGTGTTATCGATCTCCATTTGTAACTTTATTTTATTTTGGCAAACTATGGGATAACAAAATTTATGTGTCATTTTTGTGAAATGCAATATCCAAATAGAGCTTCTGAGCACGATTCAACATGAAAATTTACAAACTTGCAAAACCAGATATTGTGCATAATTAAAAAAAAAGGATAGTGCACATTATTTTTAATAGTGTTTAACGCCCAAATTTACTGCTGAGGCACCATAGGCGGGGACACTGATGATTAATAAAATGAAATGATATATTGGGAAAGGAATATTTTTTTTAAGGAAGGAAACGTTCCAGGCCTAAGTCTAGGGGTGCCTCCCCGGCATTTGCTATTTATGTATGCCATTTGACTGAGGAAAACCTGGAAAAAACCGCAGTTTGAGAGCACGGTCCTGGCGGGATTCGAACCCCAGATCTCGCTTACGAATCTGCGCCTTAACGACCTCCTGTTACATTAATTATGAAATTAAATTCTTATATTTTCATTAACTAAAAGTACCTACTAGTGTTAACATTAAAAAATGCGGCCTTTCTTTAAAAAGTACTTAAATGTTATATTTACAAAATGCAGAAATGGATTTAATTTAAGCTTGTTAAAATTTTTCAAACTAACCTGTATCGCGTGCTATTTATTTGAACAATTGAAAATCAACATCTTTTAACATGTTTCCCTAAGCTACGATTATGTAATATTGTAAGATATTCTTTCAGCGTCTACTTTTTAAAACTCCATTACAAAACAAAATATTTTCTATTTTCGGCATTGAGTAACTAACTAATCAAAATTAAGGTAAATATATGGATATTTTTGCAAAAATATCTCTTCTCCTGGAATATAGACATATTTTATCAACATCATATCTAAAACATAGTGCAAGGGAATGGTAAATGCTAAGAGGGACTCAGAAAGTTCCCGGACTTGAATAAATTGTTTACAATAATGTGTAAATATATATACAGATGGTAGGCTATACTTTTATCTGTAATTCAACATAACTTCGACCAGCTGTTATTTGTGCATCCTCAATAATGTGAGTTGAAAAAAAAAAATTTAGCCAAGTAATTTAGTGTCGCGAAATGGAGCTGTGGCGAGAACCGTATGAGAGATTTACATAGGTTTTAGGGGACCTTGCTCATTAGGGTGCAAGTCCTCATTTGATTCGCGGAATTAAAGAGAGGCCTATAACCTTTTGGAGAGGATAAGAACTGTAGAATACCTTCGAAGGTAGCAACTGCGTAACATCACCGTGTGCAGAAGATGTTGCTAGTTGACTTCCAAAATACCTTGAAAGATTTAGAAACATTCCTTAAAATTCCACTGAAAAGGTAGTCAAAATGTTACATGATTATTTAAGGAACAGGAACATTCTTATTCCCTGCGTTCAACAAAATTTAGTAAAGTGTCTTATGCTTCAGTAATGCTTAAAAATACAATAAAGATGCTCTAACCGTATTTCGATGGTAATAATAATAATAATAATAATAATAATAATAATAATAATAATAACTGATGAAACATGAGCTGTAAATATGATCTGGAAACAAAGCGTCAATCAATTTGGATCTTTCCATATGACAAATCCCCTGATGAAAATAAAGAGAGCAAGGAGTGTGAAGAACAAAATGGTGACATTCTTCTCCATTAGCTGTCATGTCCTTGAAGATAGAAGGACAAAAAATCAACAGATTTGTACACAACGATTTATCTCACAAAATATTTCCAAAAAGTTTATGAAAAACGGCCGAAGAGGTATCAGGCTACACCATGGATAAGCTTCTGCCCACACCACCAATACTACATCTAAGTTCCTGAAGTGAAGCTTGCCACCCAGCCTCCTTACAGTCCCGATCTGGCTCTCTGCCAGTTCTTTCCGTTACCTTTGGTGAAAAGGTGATTTTCAAAGGTGCTATAGTAGCATACGAAGAGGAGTTTAGCTCTAATGAGGACACAAAATTGCAACAGTGCAATTCTAGACGGTTCTAGGATCGCCACAGATGGCCGAGGTCGTTAAGGCGTGGACTTGTGAGCGGGAGGTCTGGGGTTCGAATCCCGCCAGGACCGTTCTCCCTGACAGAGGTTTTTTCCATGTTTTCCTCAGTCATAAATGGCAAATGCCGAGGAGGTACCCTAAACTTAGGCCTGGAACGTTTTCTTGCTTGAAATGAATCCTTTCCCAATATATCATTTCATCTCATGTATCATCAGTGTCCATCGCTTGTGGTGCCACAGTAGCAAAAACGGGGCTAAACACAATGGAACGGAATGTTAAATCGGAAGTACACTGATTTTGCTTGCTAAACGCTCAGCGAACATGTTTTCGTTGAACTTGTAAGCATTTGCCGCGCAAGTGGTCGATACTTGTTTGAATCACTTAGTACACTAGGGATAGGTTCTTGATACTCTGATTATGGTCTCGATAAAGGAGTGCGTCCCTAAACTCGATCCCGTAATAAAAGCAACTTTAGTTTTTTTATATTTTTCAGATGGTTTTGAAAGGTTTGCCAACTGTATAACTACGCTCCAAATGTCTTTAAAATCACATTAAAATGTAATAGAAATGCTGAACTGCAGTTTTAAATTAATATTTCCGAACCTAGTATAGGTTAGGATAATACAGAGGAGTATATTTCTGCATCTTGGCAACACTGATAGGCCTTGTGTACAGAAAACCTACGAGAGCCACAATGGCATCTCCAACAGTTTGCCTCGGGGGGTGAGTTTGGGAGGGGGCCCAGGCGCAACCCTCCAATCACCAGAAGAGGGTCTTTCTGTAATCCACAAATCACCGCCACGCCGCACAACAGCATCCGCTTCGCCAGACACGTTTGATTCTGCAACCAGGTGATAATGATTCTGGTTTTAAGGGCGCAAAACTGCAACCAGAAATAATATGAAATGGGACAGTAGAAAATTAGTTGAAAGCAAATAAATGACTCAGGAAAAAATCGAAAAACCTCAAAAGCAGTTCAGAATGCGAGTTCTAAACGTTACATCGCTCGATTATTTGCGAACCTACTGTTATATTAATTTCTAGCGTAGGAATTTCATTTTTTAGGGTGTGGCATAAAACTGCTCCTTTTACAATTAACATTCTGACGTATTTATAATATTATTGGTAGCATTGCGATTATTATTGTAGCAGAGACATTTGGGCAATATGTTGCAACAATGCGGTAGTTTAGTATGAAGGTGCATTTGTGCTTTCTCTCTCTCTCTCCGTATAATACGACTGGGATTGGCAATTATTTCCAGTTCAGTCTTTGAAAGATAACCGCAGTATTTGCCGCATATGGAAAAAAAATCGTAATGGTGATCTCATGAGTACCTATAGTTATAAAGGTGTAAAACGCTTCAGAAAGCAATACAATATATTTGATATATTAGTGCCCTCTAAATGACTAAATGAGAATATTTTATTTTATTGGTAAAAATTATTAATAGGTAGTGTTGACTAACAATACCCAAATATATCTGTATCAAGTATCGAATATCGATATGCGATGGACTCTGATGATATCTGAGTTGAAATGATAAATTGAGAAAGGAATTTTGGAAAGAAAGCGTCCAAGGGCCTAAGGATAGGATATCTCCCCAATACAGAAGGGCGGTCCTGGCGAGATTTGAATCGCAGACCTTCTGTTCAATTCATGTCACTGGTGAAAATTTGACTTTGACCCATCTCTTACTCAAAGTAAATAAATTTGACAATGACATGTTTAAAAAGCATAATAATGTAAACAACGAACATAACACAATTATATGACACTTTAAATTATAATGAAATGGCTTGTACACGTAACACATTATTTTATTTCTCTTTTTTTTCTTTTTTTCTTTTTTTTTATTTTAACCACCATGAACCACTTCACAGTTAGTTAACGTAGACTTAGAATAGCCAATAGAAAATGCAATAATTGGATCATAAAATATTTGCCATACTTTGCCAAAGCGCACATTGCGGCCCTCTCCAAGTTTTTACTCAACAGTGCTTCTGGATGGCTGTCGTTGAACAATTCCTTCCACTTTTGGCATAGAATGTACCTTATGCGAAGCTTCTGAAAAACGGGAACGGGTAAAGGTGGATGGGGAGAGAGAGGGAAGATGAAAAAAACGGGCGGGTGTCAGAAAGTCAAGCAAGCTCTTGTGTCCGTTCGGTTAAGACACGTCCAGGAAACATGCTGACGTCATGGGTGTAGATAGCAGGGTCGTAAGCTGCTCCTGTGGTTTATGCAACCTACGTGTTTTCCTAACAGCTTTCTTGGTGAAACTTTTCCCTCGGCCTTTGCTAGTGGTCATGAATATCTAGGTAAAAGCTATACTGTGAAAAAATCAGAAAAGTTAGAATTTAATCCCTTTTTGCACATAATTAAGGCTCAAGAAATCGCCAAAAAGTTGCTGTCATCCAAACATGTGAGATTGAGAGAACATAGTTTGAAAGAGGCAGATTTCACGTTTTGAAGGGGAAAAAGAACATTTTTTTTTTGTTTGTTTAAAGGGAAATTCCAAAAAGATGACTTATTTAGCGGCTTGTTTCATTAATAACGATGGCCGTTAATAAACAACACGAAATATTTTTCGTCTGTATAGAGGGATCTTAGACAAGTGATTTTAGAAAGGAAATCATGGCCAAAAGTTTCAGACTTACATGTTAGTGCTTTAAATTTTGAAAGGCTATGCACTCCACTAGATTTTATTTTTATTGCATCATAAAACATTTCGATTCACACAAAACCCATGAACAGATTGAAATAGAGTAGGCTGTGGATGACTTCTGTTAGAGAATCTTTCTCTGTATATCTCAGCGGTTTTCTTACAGCACAACCTCTTGCTTCTCCATAAATGTGGTGCGTGTAGGCAAGTTCAGAATCCATTTAGTGACCGTTTTCAATTGCTTTAATTTTTAATTTATTTGATCAATTATTTTGTCTAATATCTTTTGGTTACGAAACAAACAACTGTAGAATGAAACAATTCATAGTTCGAGGGTAGGTCCATAAGTTTCCGGTCTCGCCGATAAGGATTATTGCTTTCACAAAATTCTTATATGATGTCATACGTTATCTGTTAAATGAATAATTACAGCTGTAACTTCCGCTCCACTGCGTTCAGTTGTTCAGATATATCTGCTATGTATAGAAGATTGTGATATGTTTATAATTGAATATCGAACTGTTATTAGGTTCTAAACAAAAGAAGGAGTTGCTCCAAATGAAATTAAACAGTGATTGGACGGTGTATATGGGGAAGCATCCTCCTCATATTCTACCGTAAAAGAAAGGGCCAAACGTACTTGAATGAGTCGAGAAACCATTGAAGACGAAGAGCGTGCAAATCGGCCCTTGGAGGTGCTCGCTCCTGAAAACATCGTTCTTGTGGAAGGAGAAATTATGGAAGACCGACGGCTCAAAGTTACAGAAATAGCAGCAAGGTTAGGCTTTTCCAAAACAATAGTTCTTCGAATTATTCCTGTACATGAATAAGGTTAGTGCGAGATGAGTGCCTAGACTTCTTTCCTCAGTCCAAAAACAGCAACGAGTCATCTGTTGTCAAGCGTTTTTGGAGCTCTGACGTGGCAACAAGAGAAAGTTCTGCAAACCATTGTTACAGAAGACGAAACCATGGTCTTCTACTATAATCCGTTTTCCAAAAGAGAGAGAATCAATAAGGTGGCGCAAACCTGGCGAAGCACCGCCTCTAAAAGCTAAAGTCACTCAGTCAACCTACAAGATCATGGCCACAATCTTTTGGGGCTGTTAAGGAATACTCTTCATTGACTTCAAGGAGAGGAACAACAAAGTAAATGGGGAGTACTATGCTGGCCTACTGCACAGATTACGTGCTTCCATCAAAGAGAAAAGGCGAGGAAAGCTGAGTGGTGATGTACTCCTTCTTCACGACAACACACAGTTTTGTTGCAAAGGAAGCTGTGAAGAAATGTGACTTCAAGGAGATGGACCATCCACCCTACAGTCTAGATTTAGCTCCCAATGACTATTTCGTCTTCTCAAAACTCAAGCAGGACCTTCGAGGAAGGAAATTTAAGTGTGACGAAGAAGTGATGGATGTTGTTTATGCCCATTTTGCAGACAAGACTTCTATAAATTTTTATCAGGCAAATTTAGAGTATGCATTTATCAAACAACTTGATCTTTCCCATAGGCTAACTATATGTTAATACTCCCTGGTATAAAAGTGCCTGGAGTAAATAACGACATTTCTCTAGCTGCAGGCTCAGTTATGTTTGCACTAACTTCAAGTGTTGTAAAATGTCTAAGTGTCCCATAACAGTAGGATGCAGTTATGGAAATATAAACCGGTAAATGGGAGCGTCGTCATATTAACTCCAAGAGGACGGAATTACTCGACCTCGGAAATAAAATTGTTTAACGACTAATTTAGTTGCCGTTTCCAGTCCTAGCTCTGAGACGGAGATGTGCCAGTCTTTGTAGGGGCCCGTTTGGGTCGTAACGCAGTGTGACGTGGTTTACAGCCGTGCCGATTTTTATTATGGCTATTTTTTTACGATCAATATAACAAGTATAACGTAATTCCCACCTCACCCTCCCCCTCATCGGCAGCAGGTTCGGATTTTAACTGATAGATACCGCCGCACTCGGCCCTGCGCAATTTACTACCTGCCGATCACAACACTGCGTCCAGGGACAGTCGCTTCTCCTGAACAATGAGCCCTTAATATGCTCGTGCTTCGGTATTGCTGTATTGGTTTCATTTGTGGCAGAAATCTCATCAAATTCACAAGATATTCAAAAAGCATCTCTTGATGAGCCCCCCCTCCCTGAGATACAAACTTTGCCCAGTGTGCAGAAACTCTCAAATCTTTACGAACATTGATCAAGTTCAGGCGACCTTGGCCAGGAGTCATTCTTCTTCATAAGCAGCCATCGCCACAATCGTCAAGCTAGGGAATACTCCAACATTTAGCGTCAACAGGAGTTGTCCCTCAACGATTATGCCATCAACGTCCTTCAAGGACCTGACAAGTCCAGGGTATAATGTCACTCTCTCTAGACCAGAGGTTATTGAGCAAGTTTTCATCAATAACTTAAGAGCAAGTGCTGTCTGTTCGTTAAAATATCTGTGGTTGCTGAAAATGATCGTGCGAGTGAGTTGAAAGGAGAAGGAAGAAAAGAAAATGAGCAACGTTAAAGGAAAAGCAAAAACTTCCAAAAAAAATGCAACTTCACCGCAATGTGCAAGAAATATTTACTGTCAATGGCTATGAATAAGCTCAGAAAATACTGTTCATTATTTGTTTTCCATTCCATCCCATTATCTCATGAACTTAAGGGCATTCCCCCCTATCAAGGCGGTATTGGGCGCCAATTCGTTGTCCCAGTTGAGATGATGAGTTATGGTGCACCAACGGGTTCATACATAAACTTGTTGTTTGTAGTTTCCCCCATTTTAAAAACATCAGGCAACATCAGACGCCGGAGTTCATCAAATACCACAGTAGGACTGTCACACTCGAGTGACTTTTATCACGCAACAGTTTCGTCACTGTTATAATGCTCTTGTACCGGTGACTTTCATTAAAGTCTACACCAGTTGCACTATGGACATTGAAGATATTGCAAAATTTGTTGTGCTCTTGTGATCAAAAATCCAAATAATAAATGAAAGAATCTGGTTCATCCATTTTGCAGTAATAGATAGGACAATTTTATACCTTCCATGGAAAATTCAGGCATGGGGATTGTTTCGTCACTGGAATGTTGCCTTCTAAAATCACCCAATTGTCACGTCATCACGTCACGTGTGCTCAACTCCATAAATATCAATGACGGAATTGTTGCATGTTTGTAGCCCATAGATGTTAAAAATATTTATCAATACTGATTTGGAGCTACAATTACAAATCTTCCCGTCAAGGTTGGGATTATTGCTAGCCCGTTTCGAGGCTTGCTGTATCTTTACAGCTTGTTCTCGAATTACCCAGGTTTCGTTTACCTATAGTATTATAATAATAAGCTTGCCTTGATTATTTGTTTGAGTGCATTCTCTCTGCATGTTTCTGCTACTGTTCATCAAAATCCTTAATATCTTCTATAAGGATGATTTTAAATTTATCTGTTATATCACTATTTTATGTATTAATATGCCTTTTTCGACTGGTCTAAGAACCTCATTTGTGCTGTTTGTAAGCGTTTCTTATCTTGTGATATTAGGATTCATGTTTCACAATTATATAATATAATAACTACACGTCGATTATTAGATTTTCAGTTTATTCGACAATGAAAAAATTCAAAGAAAATGAAATGTAGGAATGGATCATAATGTTAGTTCTGTCCATCCTTAAAACTCCTTTAGGATGTAACCAAAATGGCCTCTGTGCAATAAAAGTGTAAGTTGACAAAATGTATGGCGATTCTGAGACGCCATGCATATGTATAAACAAAAAGAGTAGAAAGCCTACATCTTTACCGAAGACATTTACTTGCTACTATACTGGAATCAAATTGTTTTTTAGTTTGCATTTTAGGTACTTAGCTCTGTGTGGTCATATCGTAGTCTTATGACCTTAGTTAAATTACTTTGTACTTTTGAATTTATATTTTTCATAATAATAATAATAATAATAATAATAATAATAATAATTTTAATCACCTGCTTCTGCTGCATTCTCGTCTTTCTTCAATTCTTCTTCTAGTTCTTCTGTTACTCTGGTGTTGGCTTCAGGATGGTGGGCTGAATAGGTGCTTTTGACTTTTGTTCCAAAATGTTAGGCCCGGAGCCTTCTCCAATGGGTAGATCCGGTTACACAGATAAATAGAAGTTTTAATACATCTGGTTGTAACGTTATGAATTGCACTTTGGGTATATTGGTTTAAAGTTTCCTGTTGTAGTGTGTTAAATAAGCAAGGAAGGTGTATTTTAAAGCCAAAGTGTTGCATTTATTGTAATTTATGGGTATCATTAAAATGTATTCATTATCTAAGTGGAAAATTCTATGAAATCTTGTATTGTGTAATTTTTGTTGTTGTTTTTTTATCTTTTTGTACATTTAGTGTGGCAATGTTTCAAGGGTTCATATTTATTTAAATAATGTATTACTGTGTTAGTTTTACATAAGGTCAATTTTCATACCTGAAATTAATTTAACACATGAATTATATAATACTATTACTGTTCAATAAACATCCTTTGTGATCCTCCCTACTTTTCTTTCTACTTCCAAAGCTTAAATTTCCTATCAGAACTGCTTATGAGAACATTTACTTTTTTTAAATCTAAATTTATGTCATCTACAGTTTAGGTATGGCCATATTTCTTCACCAGTCCCAATCTGTCTTATAATTTCTTTGCACTAACTTGGGAAGCAGTGCTCCAAAAGCTTTAAAATATCAAAATATGTTCTTTGAAATATAGATGGCAAACATTTAAGAATTTTCATTATTTTCTGTTGCAGATATCACCAAGTACACGTGCTCTATGGTAAGTAGTTACCTTTGTGATTTAAATTCTTCAGTAGAATGAAGGAAGGAAAATAATGTATTGTAGAAAAAGTCTGCTATAAACTTTTTTGTTGCATTACTTAATTTCTTATGATAGCACGGGCATAGTAAGAAATAGTCTGTGACGGTAATAACTACACTTCGCCGTTGATGTAGAAGCCGACACATTGGTGGTCAAATTTGTGATGGTATAATGGTGACGCCGCCGTCGTAGACGTTGACGTAACTAACACCACTACAATATGCTCGGCTAGTTCAGGGTTCGGTATTATAGCTGGATTTTTCGGATTGATACTTCTGAGGTGAAAGGAGTATGATTTTTATTGCAACAAAATCACCACGAATAGAAAGCCATGGAGTTTATTAATGTTTTGTTATTATCACATAACAGTACCCTTTTCTGATTACGATATGATCTGAGGGTATTATTATATGCAGACTGAATACGAGACAGACGTGTTATAATTTATGTTTCTTTCCCGAAAACTGTATCTGGATATGAATTCACACTCGTAATTCCCATTACCATAATTAATAATTAATAAATTTGTAACTTCTTTCACGAAATGTTAATCGCCACTTATCTTTACGTAATATTAAAATACTGCTTCTTTATACGAGTAAAAAAAAGTGATCCCACTACTTGACATTATCGCCAGTAAGAAGGAGATTATACGAGTAAGAACCACGATTTCTGCTAATGGAGTTTAAAACATAACTTCTCTCTATTGAATCCAACTCATAACTAAAAAATATTAAGACGAAAATAGTCACTTATTACAATAGTATTGTTATAATACTATACATTACAATGCATTATATTTTCAACATAGTATATTAAGCGAATGAAATTCGTTCGTTTCTATTTAGTCGCAATAAAACTGTGTGTCTCGTGTTTCATTCTTGGTACACATTGTTAATGTTGTTACGCTTGCCATTGGTTGATTCACTTGGTATTACAATTTTCTTATCTCTAGTTTTAATTTTTTCATATTCTTGGCTATGTATATGTCCCTTTTAATCGTTACATTTTTATATTATAAATATTGTCATAAAGGTTAACAAATAAACATTAAGACATACATTATAATAGTCCTTATCTGATACATGAAATCTATACAAATGAGCTTACTAGATTTATACGATTTAAAACGTATTACCAACGAATATTTGTTATTTGAATTGAAAATTAAAGTCTTTAACAAACATTAAAACATATGCAAATGAACTTATTCAATTTATATAATTAAAACATTATCAATGAATGTTTGCAGTTTTAAATCAAATATTATATCCTTTATCTTATATAATAATACATGAAAAGGATTTCTTAAATTAACACAGTTAAGTAGCTATTACTGTTAAATGTTTGTGGCTTTACATTATATCCTTTACGTAATTATATCCTTTACGTAATATACAAACATGTGAAAATGAACTTATTAAAATTATATTGTTAAACAAATGCTATCAATGAGTGTTTAGGGCCTTAAGTCGGATATTTTCCGTTTCAAGCCTGAAAACTTAGCTCATTAAAATTGAAAATATACAAAATGTCGTCTTGATAACCTTTATCTTTAATTAAAATTAATATCAGGGGATTGAAAAGGTAACCTATTGCATCTGAGCTTGTCTTAATTAGGATATTAATGTATTTGTATATGTACAAAGTAGAGGCTAATATGCAGAGTCCCGCTTTCCAGCCAGATATGTTGTACAAAAGGCAATATACATTCAAAATTCCGAAGTTGTGAACAATTTCATGCAGGTATCTTACGGTAAATTTATAAGAGGGCTGTTCAATAAAGAACGATCATATTTTTTACAGGCGTCATTTCCCGAAATAAAATGTAGCTTTGCAATGTTTTGTTAGCTTAATGCATAATATATACATGTTAATACTTTCATTGTTGTCACTTCCGGCTTCCGACTGTGAGAGGTGTATAAGTTGAAACGTATTCAATTCCGCCTACAGCAAAATGGAGATGAAACTTAACGATCAATTAGCTGTTGTGAAATTCTGCTTTCGTAACAACAAACCTTCAGCTGAGGCATTTGGAGAGTTTGTTCTTTCCTGTAGATTATCTCGAAGGAAAGGGACCCGGCGCATCAGTTTGTGTTCTAATTGAAGAAATAATTAACACTTCTGTCGTCATTGTTAGTGGAGATCACCGAATGACATAAAAAACGCTTTCACAATATCTGAAAAATTCTATAGGTGCCACCAACACATTGGTAACGTGAAAAGTTGCACATAAAAGTTATGGGTTTCAAGATTGTTGATTCCCAAACCAAAGGCCGTTCGTGAGTCCTGGTGGTGTGGTGGTAACCATACTTGCCTCCTAAACCCAAGATCGCGGGTTCAAACCCGGACAGGATCGATGAATTTTTTCGGGCGTAAAAATCCTAAGTATGGCTTCCTTCGGAAGGGAAGTAAAGCCGTGGGTCCCGTGTCGTACATTTACAGCACGAAAAAGAACCTCAAGTCTGAAAAAAGAGGCCTCTGAGTAAAATTTGTCAACCGTTTCAGGCCCTGAATTGAATGGGACGCTGATAACCTGAGATGTTAAAGAGCGTCCGTAAATAAAACAAATCAACAATGTAGTTCGGTATAGATGTTGAAGATGATTGTTACAAGAAGATGCAGAGTTTCTTTCCAAGCTAATCACTGCTGATGAAACTTGACTACATAAATTCTTAGAGCAAACAGCAAACTGTGGAACTCTCCAGCATCACCAATACCTGCTGCTTCTGCTGGAACTGTTCCGGTCATCTCATTTTTCGATATTCAATTAATGGTTTACCAGTATGTCATACCTTCACACACCAGAGATGTCCTGAAGGCCACATCTCCGTGCAACAATCTGGATGTTGCACCATGATAATGGCCGCATATTGCAAATGTTGTTGATAGATATCTCACAGAATCAACGTGAAGGGTAAGCCTCATCCTCCTTAGTCCAGATTTAGCCCTGTGTGCCTTTTGCCCAAGTTGAAGAAACGCCTTCATGGGAGACATTTTCCGTCATCAGAAGCAGCCGTGAAGACTGCAGAGGCCTTAATGGTTTCTAGCAAGACTTTGTAGACTGGCAGAACCGTTAGGACAGATACATTACATCCAACGGGGACTACTTTGAGAAACATTATCAAAATAATGAGCCTGAATAAAGGTAAGTTTTCAAAAATGCTATGACTGTTCTTTATTGAACACCTTTGTGTATCTCAAAATACTGTATGGTTTTTCAATTATAACAGTAGATCATTATTACGAGTTTGCAAATCGCACTGGAAAATCTGAAAGGGATGTACTTTGAGTCCAAAGCGCCATTATAAAGTAATTATAAATGGGCTATGCTTTCTAAAATGTTGGCAATCTAACAACTTGTTTTTACCAAACTGAACAAAAGAGAATGTGTTGCCCAGATTGATTGACGCAACCCGTCCTTCGAACAGCATTCTGGTATTGGGGCACTTCTGTGATGAATTTGCTGGCTTTAACATTATTTGCTACGCAACGCTCGATTTCGCCTTCAGGATCGTGACGAAGACGTGACGTCACACTCTATTGCCTCCCCGTGATTGTGTTGACCTTGAGATGTCACCCCCTTGATCACTATATCAAGTCATAATAAGACTAAACTCTGGAGTGCTGTGTCTTCAGCTCACTACCTACTTTTCTTTAATATACCATTTTGTTTACTGTTTGGAAAGCTTATTTTATAGCACGTTGATATTTACAGGTACGAACGAATGGGTTACTGTCATTAATTTCTTTTGTTATGACTGTATTTAATTTATAATCTAAGAAATCAACGAATGATTGCAAGAAATAATTGAATATATAACCTGGGAATAAACATAAAAGTAACTGCAGTTGAAACGCTAGGAATAAATGTAATTTCTCAAAATAGCGTAATTCGATGATTAACTATAACCAGATCATGCTACCAAGCAAATATTCCAAAAGAATATTTAGGAAACCTAGAATGTTTTTAAAATTGGTTTTTCGAAATATTATCTTGTTTTATCATTTACTATCACAAGAGTTTCAAAATAATGTTTACTTTTTAATTACTCGTGTATATTAATATTCTTTAAGAGTTTATCCTACAGTTTAAATGTTGACTTGATCAAAATATATGCGGATCTTAATTTATAAATTACTTCTTTAATATGAAGTTTCCAGTATTATTGGCGAACTTTTTTGTTATTTTAGAAGAGTTCTATTAGTAATAACTGCATATAAGAGTAAATTATTTTACTTCAATTTAATATGAATTTATTAAAAAATATTTTTATATTATATGTGTGATTTCAGAAGCTTCTTAAATATTTGTTTATTCTTATAGTTTATTATTAAATTTTAAATTAAATACGTAACATCAAATTCAGAGATTTCTAAGTACTGTTTGAGAATAAAGAAATAAGAACATAGCTTTTACAGAAAATAACAATAGAATAAAATTAGGCTTAAATATTGTTATTAATGCTAGAAAAAAATATTATGACAGTAATAACGGATCTGATGAACATTTTCATTCAAGATTCTAATGTTTGGGCGAGAAATATATTACATTATGTGCGACATTAGTCAGATTATAAAGGGACATTGGAGTTGAGGTCACGATTCCAACAGAATAATTGTAAAATAAAATAAAAAGACAACATCCTACAATGAAATTTCAAAGAATTGTCTATAAGAAATTTTGAATGGCTATGTGCATGATGGGCAAAATAAAACTTAGCATAACTCATTCCTTTACATTAGCATAAAGCTGGGTTCACATCCGGAACTTTTGTACAGAAATATGACATTTTGTATCATACAAAACAAACGAAGAGTGGTTACGTTTGGAACATTAGTGTAAGTCAGTTTCAACATGGAGGAAACTTTGTTCTGTGCAACTGCTATTGCTTGTGATATTATTGTGGAAGAAAATGGGAGGGAAAAAAGCAAAACGAAGGTGGACTGGACGTTTTTTGCAGAAAGAAATTTTGATCCTGACTGATCCTGAAGTTTTTGACTTTTTTATTTTCATCACTTCCCTGCTGCATTGGGATTTTAAATTATTCACCCCCTTCCACATCTCCAACCTCAACTTTGAGGAAAGAAGCAATTTCACGCAAAGACTCTTCCTGTCTCTGAAATTCCTTTTTTGAGGATTCCAAATACTTCAATTTCTTCTATTCTGTTTTTTGTGATGGACCTACTCCATGTTTCTTCTTTATGAAAAAAAATATATAAATAAACGTCATTAACTGAGCCAATGTGCGAATAATCAGGTTGCAGAACGAGAATTGTTTTCATTCACCTAGTGATACAGGGATTTAGTCCTATCATGTGTACAACTCATTCATTTGTATGAAATATGAAGTAACTTGTTACACACCGAACAGAACATTTTAGGAGCACAAGGTCTATGCAAAAAGTTTCCGATGTGGACCCACCTTAAGTCTTAAAGCTGTGATTGAATACCAAATATTTGGGGAAAGTGAAAAAGCACAGCTCACTAGTCCATCTTATTGTAGCAGCAGTTTTTTTGTAGATTAATATACTCCTTTTGGTTGAATTTATTTACATTTCTAAATGCTTCAAGTTCTACAGAAGTATCTTAACTGTGTTGTATCTTCGTCCCCACGCACATGGGAACATCCAAAACAGAAGTACGTGAGAATGTTCCCAAGCGAAATGACACACTAATACATTAACTACAACCATCATTGTAGACAAATTCTCCTACACTGACGGTCAAGGTGATAGAGAGCATTGAACATACTTTCACTACCATTAACCTCAAGAGCCTTGCTTCATTTGGCGTATGCATCACGCTCCGATCATCGGCGTGTAACTCGATTACGATTAATGTCAAGCTTCAGTTGCACTCAAACTGGGAACACAAACAATAAAACTTTTGTTAACGATCTTGGCGTCTCTTACAAAGTACAAAACCAAACCTTTTGTTTTCCTCTTTCAGTTGTGTTTGTCCGTCCGTGGCGTGTTTGATGCGCTGAAGCTTTGCTCCCCATGGCTTAACATCATCGTTTGAAGTGAACAATTTGTATGGCAAACTTTGTTAAATTTTCCTATTCGCAGTATCATCCATTCTATACTTTCATTAGCGATGTTACGAAAATTGTCCAAGTTATGAGATATAGTTGAGCGTGACCCGGACGTTTATGACATCGTCACATTCGCATCACAAAATTTAAAATAAACATTGATTGGCATACTCTAATTAAAACTACAGACAATGTCATATCTCAGTGGTATCAATGTCATATCTCAGATCTTTTGAACTTTAGTGAAGTGAAGTATATATTAAATTGTGATTAATATCATCCTACAACATTACCCTTATAAGTACAACAATTAATGATCAGTTTAAAATTTCTCATCACTGTATGTTATAATAACATTGTGTCATTATTATTTGATCTAGCCTCTTTAATGATTAGCCTACTATGTAAAATTAAATTTTGTATCAGGGCCGGCTTTTCAGATGCAGCATTTACACCTCGACTAGATCAATATTTTATCCTGTATATATGCATTATTAAGGTTATGATTTGCCTTTTTACTTAGATTTCTGAGTGCTGACATATGACTTTATTGGAAACAGCGCGCTGCTTTGGCACGATTCGCACACCTGTATCCCGTCGGAATGAATTTGACTGTATTTGCAACCTGTTGCCTAGGCAGCCGTGGACGATTGCTTTATACTCCCAGATAGTAAGTACAGTAAAACTGAGAATTGGACAACGGGCAGCATCTGGGGCAGGGAGATACGTGCCCCGCACCCATAGTTAATCAGAAGAATGCACGAACAGCCTCAGTAGTACCATTAAAAAAAAAAAAAAAGAGGCGAGCACTGCCAGCTGGCTAAGTATAATTTTTTTATTCTTCGTACAACTATAGCAATTTTAAAATATTATGTTTACACGTATAGTGATTTAACGACTTGTTTTATTGTTTGTAGCCTCAAAAATTAAACTCTTAGGATATTAACGTGTTACTTTTCCATGATAAAATGGAAAAAGAAGTACAAAGAAGGATCTCATTAACCTGGAGAACATTTTGGGCCCTGAAGTTTATATTGTTAGACCAAACACTAAGAAAATCAGATTCCAGACGCTCGAAATCTGTATATACCCTGTATTACTATATGGGTGCCAGACATGGTCAATAACAGAAAAACAAAAGAACAAAATTCAAATATGCCAAAGAAAAATACAACGCAAGATCCTGGAAATAACTTTGAAGGACAACATACCTATAGTATTAATAAATCAGTTATCTCAGACAAAAGACATCGCACATATAGCTACCAGAAGTAAATGGCAATGGGGCGGTCACGTCACAAGAATGCAGGACAATAGGTGGACCTACAAGATCTCCATGTGGGACCCCTGGATGGGGGGGGGGCACAGAAGAAGATGGACAGACCTCTTCAAGGAACATGCAGGTCTAAGTTGGTCAAGAGTAGCAAGAGGAAGAGAAAAATGGAAATATCTCGAGAAGCAACTGGTGCAGTGAGAAATGGAATAACCAAAGAACAAATCAGTCAGAGTGACTTAAACAGCAGACGAACAACTAGCGTGGAATAGCAAGAGAGCTTTCCCTACTGGTTAGGACGCCTTTGCCCTTATGGGACATAATAGCCTATCTTTATCTTTATATTGAAGAGATTGGTATGGTACACTGCACGTACAAACAGTGAATATTGTATATGTCAAGTTCATACACTTGCTTTAGTACTTCTGATGTGTTGTATTTTATGTTAAAATAGAGTGTTTACTTTATTAGCGTTCTGTATGCAATAAGTAACCTAAAACTGTGAGTATATCAGTATATTTTTATACCCAGCCTATGTGATGGATAACGTTATTTTCCAATGAAACTCCTTATGTAGAGGTTGGTTTTACGTCAAGAGCCGCCACTGTTTTGTATGCATTTTTTCAACTAGTGCTCACCTAATACATTCTAATTTGGAAATGACTGTTCTAGGCCTTATGTCACATTCTTTCACAGGAGAAAGTGTTTTAAGAAGCAAACCAGAGAGATGCAATAAGAGAAGGAACGGTAACGCAATTGTTCTTTGCCTAACTTTGGTGGAACACTTGGCATGGAAGGAGGAAAAGATGGCAGCCTTCGGAGCGTTGTTTTTCAGAGTTTGCCGCATCACTCACTCACGTCGAGCGGAAAAGACGGCCCTCTTTCTGTCTTCTGCCTGAGCGAGCTTCCCTTGTCGGCATCTCGAAGTCTGCAGTCCCGTAAACTGAGCTTGTGTTATTCCTGATAAGAAATCTGGTCAAGAGGAAACGTGAGCGATTTCCGGCCGTCAAGGTTCTTCCACTCCGCCGCATATTCTTGTCTTTAATTGTCGAAATTGCGCGCCGCTCACAAACAAACAACCCTGTCCATTTTTAAGGAAGATTGCCTCGCTGACGGGGAGTGGAAATTGCCTGTCATTTACTTTTTGCAGAACCTCAGAAAATTCTAGAAGGTATTTTTATATAGACTGACATGTACTAGCTGGTTTTACAGTAGCATTCGCAAAATAACAAGTAGGAATAAAAGGATAGAGAATACAATGTACGTATATGAACACACGTAAAAGATATAACATGAAGGCATTTTCAAAAAGTATAAGCTATAAAGTGTCAAAATGCTTGATTGACGTGAAGGAGTATTTAATACCTTTCTTGTACTTATGAATAGGGGTAAAAAAAAAAAAAATTAAAGCACCTGAGCGTACGATGTAACGTCAGTGCATTAGTGATATACGAATAGAACCATACATGATTGCAACCTTGACATCTTCCTTGGGAATCATTGTGCCGTAATATTGAAATAAATGCTCTGCCACATGATATTATTAAACTGTTTTCCCTCTGTTTGATAAATGTGCTCAAGGAGTACGAAGAGTATTTGCGGAGAAACTGCAAGTCAAAATGTTTTGTTATTGTTTTTATTACAATGTTTTAATAATCTATCAGGTTGTAATGGGGCACTACAGGCGGTGGACACTGGTGATAGATGAAACGAAATGGTATATTAGGAAAGGATGTTTAAGGAAGGAAACGTTCCAGGCCTAAATTTAGGGTACCTCCCCAGCATTTGCCTTTTATGGGGACTGAGGAAACCCTGGGGAAAAAAATCTTACATTCAAGGAGGACGGTCCTGGCGGGATTCGAACCCCAAACCTCCCGCGCACAAGTCCGCGCCCTAACGACCTCGGCCATCCGTGGCGGTACGGTGAAAGGTAGATCAGCATTTGAAACAATAAGAAGGACGTAAAAAGATTCCTACACATTAAGAGTAACAGTAACCAGTGAATGATAGAGATAGCTGGTGCTTGACAAGGAGAGTAGAAAAAGTGTCAACTTAAACCTCAGAGACTTTAGAATAGTCTGTTATATTTATCTTACTTTCTGCGTCTGTGTAATTGTAATTTTTTTTTTTTTTTTTTTTACAAAAATCAATTATAATCGTCTTTAAAATACGAGGGCGGTCTAAAAAGATATCGGTTTTCTTTATGGATAGCCATGCATTTAAGATAATTCTTTATGTGTGTGCATGTCTACGGAAACTAGTTTTTAACATAGCTATGTTTGTGAACGCAATGAAGGGAAGTACGCATTTGAACTTAAAAATAAAAATAATTCATTATTTTAAGCACGCAACGCATGTATGCATTTAGCTATCCAAAATAAAGATGTTGAAACGTTACTGGTTGAAAAGGGTTTTGCGGCAAGGAAAACAGTTTCGTTTCCTTTCACATTCCAGCCCATCACAATATGTATAACTCAATAAATATCAAAAACTTTCTCGTCAAACACAAGCGCACCTTTGCCGCAATTCAGGAAATCACTTGTCTACGAGCACAGTGCACAATCATTGAAAATATTCGCTTTGAACACAAATCACCTGTTCGGCAAGTGTTTTCGGGTTTCTGGGTATTGGCAGACGTCTATAAACAAACTTTTTGATACAATTAATGCCGAAAGGTTTATTTTTCGTTAGGCAACATAGCTTTAAAATTTAACTTATTTATTGCGCTGCGGTTGTGTTCCTATTGACCCTTATCGTAAATGAGAAATGTCTAGCACCTCTCCCAGAACTGCTGCGTCGCAGCGACTATTTCTGACCTTTCCTAGCGACCACTATGGCAACGAAACGTTGATTCAAACCTTTAGTTCCCTACTGTTTCCTGTTCATGAACGCACATCGCTAAACGGACGCGACATAATGCTACAAAAACAAATAGACTACAAAAGTGATGCGGGTTTCAAACCAACTCACTAAACCATACAACAAAATAAGATATAAAAATGTTACAACATAACAAGCGATACAAATGTAGCTTCCGCGAGATATCGAAGAAGGGTCACTAAATGTTGTCTCAAAAATATATTTACTGCAGTGCATTTAATAGAGAAAAAAAAACAATATATCCACTGTATAATTTTTAACTACCATAGACTATTACAACAGGTGATATCGAGCTATGACTATTTAGAAATCATTTCAATTACTATTAACCAAATGACAGGCTTCAGGAAAGGAAAAAGAACATTTGAAAATATTTTTATAAGTTTAACATTAGTCGGTAAATATGTTAGTAACAAAAGAGGTAGACTTTATTTTTTGTTTTTTGGACTTAGAAAACCTTTCGACTCAATTTCTAGAGAAACAATTTGGATTAAAATGAGATGGAAAGGTGTAAGCCAGAATTTTATAATAGTAATTCAAAATATTTATAAGGAAAAATGAATTTTGTATTAAATATTAAAGGATGAGACCAGAGATAAAATATAAAACAGTGTAAAGGACGTAATTTAACCCAGTTCTTAATCTATTTTCTGATTGCCTTATAAGAAATTAGTGAAATTAATGTACTTTCATCAAGTATAAATAACGTAGGATATTAAAACGATCACTAGAACCTGTGTAATATTATGGTGATGAAATGAGCTATCAAACTTAAAAAAAATAGTGGGAAGAGATCGAAGTTGTCAAAAAAAATCGATTACTGGGGGTTAGCCTGTCTGGTAATGGGAAATGGAGCGAACAAAAAAGAAAAGCATTGGAAGAAAGAAAAATGGCTATGAGTGCGATCAGATCTTGTATAAATATGCAAGTAAAATGGTTAGAGAGTATGTAGCTCAATAGTAGAGAGCAGAATGGTGTATGGAATAGAAATTCGGGGGCCAGATAGAGGATGGAGGGGATAAATACGATAAATATATTATTTTAGAATTGACCTAGGCTTATCTAGATTTTCACCTAATAAGGTTGCTCTAATTCAACTAGGAATTTAGGGTATAAAAGCAGTTTATAGCAAGAGTACTGCAATATTGATATAGAAAAGGGAGACTAGAAGAGGAGAGCATCATCAAAAGGTGTTTGGTAACAAAAGAAAAATAAAATCAAATATTCCACAAGAATTTGGCATGGGATCAATATGGCAGGAGGGGGAAAGAATAGGTAAAGGATTTCGGAAAGAGATAAAAACAAGAATTAAGGATATAGAAAAACAGAAAATATGGGCTAGTCTTAATGTCAAAAAAAAAAAAATCTCTGAAATCGTATAGCACACTAAAAATAATTGGGGAAAATAAAACTGCGATATGGCAGGGAGAGAATAACTGGCATGTTAGAACAGAAGTAATATATTTAAGTGGAACAAGAAATAGATTTATTAAGGGAATATGCTGAATATGTGAAGAATCAGATAGTTCTTGGCATTGTATATTAGAATGTAAGCAAACCAAGTTTTGGAGAGAACAGTTCCTATTACGAAAGTGGGAAAATTTACCAAATGAAATAAGAGGTAGAAGAATTTTAGAAGACGAAAGTATACAAAAACTTGGAAAATATATCATGAAGGCGAGATAAAAATGGTTATGGAAGATGGGCAGATAAATGGAAATAATTCTGTTGAAAATGACACTATTTAAGAATAAATATATACCCCGTTTACATACTCAAACTGGGGTTAATTGTAATGGGTATGGAAAGAAAACAACTCCATAAATTGAGGGTTATTAAGTAGTAGGCTTACATAGTTTGATAATATGGAAATATAAATTGATTTTAACATGTTTACTTGATTGTTAAAACTGCATAAAGTTGATTCTATTATATGTAAAAACGTTATATCTGCATGCAAATTGTAAATCGGAAGAAAAAATATATTCATTCATTAACCAAATGGTTATTTGAGAGGAATAGACAATAATATGACATTAAAACACTCGAAATAACTAATTCAAGTGTGTTTTCCTGTCTCTCAGCTATCAAATGATCACGCACTTCCAAGTTTATCATATCCTGCAGGATTTTGGTTCTGTCATATCTGTTGTGTCATATCAATTGCTAATCTAGAACGAGGATCAAAATTGCTATCTTTTTCCTTTGGATGTTTTGTCCGTATCTTGTATACACCAATCAGATATCTTTCCGAAAACTTACCTCCCCACACCCTTGGAGGTGATGACTGATAAGCTGGTTTGCTGCTTCCCTGGACATCCACCTCACGCCAGAGGTTTTTCATCTGATGCCTCCTCATTGATTAAAGGTGTAAACATTTCTTCTATATTTTCTTCTTCAAATACCTGTTTCTTTATTTTTTAAAAATGGTACGCTCTTCTCCTGTATGTGCATCTTCTGAAATTCTGCTTTCCCCACAGCAATTCTCAGCTGTGACCTATGAAACTTGCTGGTTTTCGCCTACAGCAAAATGAGGTGACATCGACGATCCTCCCTTACAATGACAGCAGCAGTATTAATATTTTATTTCATCAGATCAGTACAAACTGGAGTACCAAGTCCATCTTTGAACTTGATTGTCTCCCCTCTTCATAAATTTTGAAACATCTTTGAGCTGTGCTGTAGGAAAGAATGAGCGTAGGTTCATAATTTCCCTGCCTTACCATTTTCTAGGTATGATAAAGACAAAACTATATTTCACCTTTCAACATAGTTACCCTTACACCAATACACTTCTCACATCTTTGAATTAACATTTCATCCCCCCCCCCCATAAAAATAAAAGTTTTGTCTGCAAAATGGGCATAAACAGCATCCATCACTTCTTCGTCACGTTTATATTTATTTCCTCGAAGGTCCTTCTTGAGTTTTGATAAAAGGAAATAGTCACTGGGAGCTAGATCTGGGCTGTAGCGCGGGTGGCCCTTGAAGCCACATTTCTTCACATCTTCCTTTGCAACAAGAGCTGTGTACACAGGGACGTTGTCGTGAAGAAGGCGCACACCACCACTCAGCTTTCCCCGCCTTTTCTATTTGATGGAAGCACGTAGTCTGTGCAGTAGGCCAGCATAGTACTCCCATTTACTGTGGTGTTCCTCTCCTTGAAGTCAATGCAGAGTATTCCTTCACAGTCCCAAAAGATTGTGGCCATGATCTTCTTGGTTGACTGATTGACATTGGTCTTTAGAGGCGGTGCTTCGCCAGGTTTACGCCACTTCATTGATTCTCTTTTGGACAAGGAATCATAGTAGAGGACCATAGTTTCATGTCCTGTAACAATGGTTTGCAGAACTTCTCTTTCTTTGCCATGGCAGAGCGGTCCTGGTGGTGTAGTGGTTACCATACTTGCCTCCTAAACCCAAGATCGCGGGTTCGATCTCGGCCAGGACCGATGGATTTTTTCGGGCGTAAAATTCCTAAGTATGGCTTCCTTCGGAAGGGAATTAAAGCCGTGGGTCCCATGTCGTACATTTACGGCACGATAAAGAACCTCAAGCCTGAAAGAAGAGGTCTCTGAGCAAAATTTGTCGGCCAATTTGAATGGGACGCTGATGACCTGAGATGTTAAAAAGCGTCGGTAAATAAACCGAATAAAATAAAAATGGCAGAGCTCAAAAAATGCCTAACAACAGATGACTCGTTGCTGCTTTTAGACTAGGAAAGAAATCTAGGCACTAACCTTATCAATGTTTAAATGCTCATGAATAATTTGAAGGACTGTTGTTTTAGAAAGGCCCAACCGTGCTGCTATTCCCGTAACTTTGAGTCACCGGTCTTCCACAACAGCGATGGATGTTTTCAGGAGTGAGCACCTCCAAGGGCCGACTTGCACGCTCTTCATCTTCAATGCTTTCTCGACCCATTCGAAAAAGTTTTGGCCCATTCTTTTACTGTAGAATATGAGGGAAAGCTTCCCCAATATAACCGTCCAATCGCTGTTTAATTTTATTTGGAGTAAGTGCTTCTTTTGTGAAGAACTTAATAACAGCTCGACACTCCATTTTGATCATGTCACAATCTTCTACACATAGCCTTCTTTGTGCAATTATATCTGAACAACTGAACAGAAGGGACAGCTGCAATATTTACTTAACAGATAGGGTATGACACCAGATAAGGGATTTATTAAGGCGATAACATTTACCTTCTCAGTACTTTAATGCCAAAATTCTCAAACGTTCTGTTTATTGTTTTGGTTACAATGCGTACCTTACTTAATCTCTCTCGTAAAACAACGAAAGGCCTTCGAATTCTCTTTGTATGTCAAAATATTCACCTTAGTTGCACAACAAAACTCCTGATGTCTTCCGGGTTTAATGGCACATTTTGTGAGTACTCGCGAGATCATTAGACATGAAAGTGCCAAATGGAAAACTGAAGCGTTTTAGAGCATGTGAGACACCTAAGAATCGCTTGCACGACGAGTGATTCCCCTCACTGCAGCAGTTTACATTGTAATAGATGTTATTGTTTGAAGTCTAAATGTGGCTAAATATCCTGCTGCTGCTCCAAGCGTCGGTCGCTAAGCAAACACCACCGTGTCTAATTGTTACGGTGTCCTGGTGCGCCATTGATGCAGCGTATCCATCGCCGATTAGCGCCCCCAAAGCAAGATCTACCGACGGCCACATGCAGAGGCTCTTCCTCACTGGTCAGGCGTGAAGGAATGCTTATAGCGAAATAGGTGGTCCTCGTGAACGTCCATGTTCTGGTTCAGGTAGACACATGGGGGTTATAACAAATTATCTTTCCACAAACACTTGGCATAAAGAAGCACAGCTAATGGAGCATTCAACTACGACTGTTCCAGAAAGTATTTATAATTTAAACGTGTAGAACAAAAACACTGAAATGAAATTTGAGTCCCTAACTAAATAACTGAAGAAGGATTTTGTGTCCACCCCCACTGAAACATAATATTAATGTACATTTATGTAAACCCAATCATCGTATTTTGGCATTGTAATTAATAATATAAATATTATGTATATATTTGTGTCATTGGCTTTAACTCAAATGTAAGAATCGTTCAAAAGAGAAGTTTTATATTGTTCTTCGCTTAATAGGAACGTACTAATTGCATTTAATATAATAGTAATAATAATTTTAAAAACTAAATTTTTATGGTCCTTTTTTAAGAAAAATAAAGAGCAAAATCTCTGACCTCATAAAGGCGATAGAGCTTTTGAACCCCCTCAACTGCTCAACAACTTACCAGCTATCCGTGCTCTCAGCTGTAGATTTGAGTCTGTGTTTCGTGCCCCGTGTTTAAATTGTCACGAGGTCCCTTGAAGAGGACAATTTACGTCATCATCTACATATCGCACGTGTTCTCAATAATCGAAGCATCGTGCTGCAATTAGCATAGTTGGGGCGTGGAGCGGGAAAGGCTGGCAAAAACAGATGTCTCTCGGATCGCGGGCAGTCCCCGTACACCCTCAAGAGGCCCTCTAGAGCGGCGTGGGAAGTGTGGGAAGACGAAGATAGGTTGGGAGGGGCCCGCAGTCACTGTTGCTGACAGTTAAAACCCATTTACAGGAGCCCTGACACGCAAAACGAATCTGCAAATAATTGATTTTGGCTTAGAGAAGGACTGTGGTGACTTGTAGTGATAGCTGCGTGGCACCACAACACGCCTCACCCCACTGCGGGGGAGCAGTCTGCTCGACACGAGTTCTCCATCTGCAGTGCACCATCAAACTCCCCGGGATTCGAAAAAGTGAGCTGTGTACGCTTTACATTATATCGAAGCCTTACATGTGTTGATGGATGTAAATTGAAGGATAATAAGGTGTAAATGCTGGCCATTGCAATGGTTTTCTCTTTTGAACTGCTCATAATACTTTTATGTTTAATATTTAACAGATAAAGACTATGCTTAAATGTATATTAAAGCATCTTTCTCACCTGTTGTAAGTGGAGTCAGATGCTGGTACCGGTGAGCCCTCGCCCCTCTTCAGAAGAGAAGGCTAATACCCAAACTATCACTCTATAAACTATTGTATTTATTAATTATAATTTATCTTAATTACTAATTTATTATCTTATTGCAAACTAATTATATTGTTATAATATACAATTTCTCCAAGTGCGATTTCTGTATCAATAATCTAGTTTCTTTATCATCTTTATTACAATATTCAATAAAGATATACTTTTTTGACAACATACGAGGGTAGATCCATAAGTTTCCGGCCTAACCATTGTGTAGGTATGATAAAGACAAAAACTATATTTCACTTTTCAGTATAGTTACCCTTTTATTGCAACATGCTTCTCACATATTTGAATTAACATATCAACCCCCCCACCCAAATAGCCACAAGCCTTGTCTGCAAAATAGGCATAAACAGCATCCATCACTTCTTTGTCACACTTAAATGTCCTTCATCAAAGGTTCTTTTTGAATTTTGAGAAGAGAAAACAGTCACTGAGAGCTAGATATGGGCTGTAGGGTGGATGGTCGATCTCCTTGAAGCCGCATTTCTTCACAGATCGTTGTCATGAACAAGGCGCACACCACCACTCAGCTTTCCTCGCCTTTTCTCTTTGATGGAAGCACGTAGTCTGTGCAGTAGGTCAGCATAGTTCTCCCCATTTAATGTGGTGTTCCTCCCCTTGAAGTCAATGAAGAGTATTCCTTCACAGTCCCAAAAGATTGTGGTCATGATCTTCTTGGTTGACTGAGTGACCTTGGCCTTTAGAGGCGGTGCTTCGCCAGGTTTACACCACTCCATTGATTCTGTTTTAGACAAGGCATCATAGTAGAGGACCATTGTTTCATCTCCTGTAACAATGGTTTTCAGAACTACTCTCTCGTTGACACGGCAGAGATCCAAAAATGCCTGACAACAGATGACTCGTTGCTGCTTTTGGACTGGGGAAGGAAGTCTAGGCACTAACCTTATTCATGTCTAAATGCTCATGAATAATTCGAAGGACTTTTGTTTTAGTAAAGCCCAACCTTGCTGCTATTTCTGTAACTTTGAGCCGCCGGTCTTCCATAATTTCTCCTTCCACAAGAGCGATGTTTTCAGGAGTGAGCACCTCCAAGGATCGACATGCATGCTCTTCGTCTTCAATGCTTTCTCGACCCAATCGAAAAAGTTTAGCCCATTCTTTTACGGTAAAATATTAGGGGGATGTTTCACCATATACACCGTCCAATCGCTGTTTAATTTCATTTGGAGTAAGTCTTTCTTTTGTGAAGAACTTAATAACACCTCGATACTCCATTTTGAACATGTCACAATCTTCTACAGATAGCCTTTTTATGCAACTATATCTGAACAAATGAAGAGTTGCAGCTGCAATTATTTACTTAACAGATGAAGCATGACACCAGATAAGGGTTTTGTAAGGCGATAATCCTTATCGGCTAGGCCGGAAACTTATGGGCCTACCCTCGTATCTTTATTTGTCTCATAATTTTGACAATACTTCCCAAAGTACTCCCCGTTGGATATAATGCACCTGTCCTAGCGTTCCTGCTAGCCTTCAAAGGCTAGCATTATTTGACATCCTTCACAATCGCTTTCACCATTGTTCTCATGATGGAAAATGCTTCCCACGAAAGTTTATTTTAAATTTGAGAAAAGGGAAAAGGCTACACACGGCTAAATCTATATTATAGGGAGGGTGGGGAATACCTCAAGTATATTTTGTGAAATATTTAGCAACAACATTTGTTAGCCATCCAGCTTGTATTGTAGTCTTTATGGATATCTCTGTACTATTGCTCAGTTACAGTTGCCGGTAAGCCAATCTTTGAATGTCGATAATTAAGGTGACCGTATATTCTGTATTATCAAAATTGGATACTTCCCGATTACCCTTGAGAAAATTGGTGAGCGAATGAATGTTTATATTCAGAACACCTATAAGGAAGTCATCCTTGGCAGATTTCATTAGGGTGTCATCACACTGACCCTCGCAGTAACTGCTGTCTATTATTGAAAACCGCCACTGGGGAACGCTCAACAACGCTCGGCTCTTAATGTGTTTTCTAAACAGTCCAACTCAGCTCGACATTACATTTGCATTTCTCCCCCTCCAATCTTGTTTTTTTTTTTTTTTTCTTCTTCTCTTGTTGTTTTATTTTTTCTTCTCCAGAAACAGCCGAATTGTTTCTCCATCCCTTTCCTTCACACATTTTCTGTGTCTTCCTTGCTTTTTATTCCCCCTCTAATTTGTTCCATTAGAAGCAGTAATCCCGAATCCAGAACGCGGTAATGGGTTTCAGCAGTTTTGCTTCCAAGCAATCTGCCCCTGCACGCTCTCAAATTGGGGCCAAGGAGGGGGGATATAATTTAGTAATGCGCCCAATAGCCCCGAGGAGGGGAGACACCATATATTTCCTTGTTTTTTTAAAGTGTGGGTTCTTAATGTGTTTGGGTTGAGAAAAGCTGCGATATGAGACAAAGAGGCTAAGTGCCAAAGTGTATCAAGTCTTGCAACAACCCTGTGAGATCTGCACAGGAACATCCGGAGGTAGGAAGTAAGGTGCAGGTTTATGCATCCCTACGACCGCAGTTTTTAATTAATTTAGCCAGAAAATAACAAATATATATATATATATATATATATATATTTACTAAGAGGAGGATTTATATGCCAAAATATATACTTGGACGATGGACTTGAAAATCAGTAAATGTGTTTTAAAATATTAAATTAAGCACTGTTATAAGTAAGAAAAACTTATATTAGATGCTTTAAAGGATCTTACTATGTACTTGTATGTTAGACACATTATAGCGGGCATCATTTTGGGGAAATGGGAAAATTTCATGCTTTAGTATGTCCAGTAGAGCCCGAATATTGGTCATCCCTAAATACTGGAAGCTGGACACCTCTTATAGTCATAGCTATAGAACAAAATTTATTTCTGTTATGTATTTCTGCTAACTTATTTGAGCTTGATTGGCATTTACCTCTAAATCTTTAAATGGGTCATTAGCAAATACACGTACTGTAACATCAAAATAATTGTTATTCCCTAACTGGCTTTCTGGTACCTGTTTGAGCTTCATTGACATTTATCTCTATGCTTACAATGGGTAACTAAGCATATTGTTTGGAATTTGGAGTTCTTTAACTTTATTCCATTTTGTGTTTCCTCAGTTTTTTTTAAAATTGTAAAACTCTTTACGTTTTTCCGATAAGTACACTGTATATAACTATAATCTTATTGCAGCAATTGCATGCCTAAAATAAGCAGTGTGGTCCTCAGTTACTGTTGAGCTGTGAAGTGCAAAATAATTAATCTTATTACATAAGATTAATTATTAATTTGGAAAGGATTTTGTTTTTTTAAGGAATGAAGTTTTCTACACCTAAGTTTAGGGTGCCTCACCGGCATTTGCCATTTGTGAGGACCTGCGCTTAAAAGACCTCGGTCAGCATGGCGCTACACATATTTACTATGAAAATCTGCTTTCCTCTGTCATGGACAGCTAGTTAAATTAGCAAAAATGTTTATTGAAAACCACACCTGTCCAAATTAGAGAGGCTTCATTTTATATGAAAATTGTTCTTGCATACTATTCTTGTGCAGGACATGAGTGGAAATGAAAAATCAGGCTTCAAAAATTCAGGTCACGGCCGGTATTCGAACCTACTCAGCTGACGCTCTAATAAATCATTATAGGGAAACCTTAGGGAGATCCAGGTATGTAGAATCAGGTGAGACAGGTTCGTCCTTACGTTCTTGGAGGTTCCTGAAGAATTTCTCATTTCTGTTTCATTATTCATACTAAGAATTATATGCCTTTCTATAAATAATTCAATTTCGTTGATGTGTGTTAAACTGAGGTGCAATAAACCACTATAAATAATATATTTTCAATAGAAGATAGTTTTTCTGTTATACTAAGAATATTGAAGCATAGTTTAACTATACTAAGCGAAATACTTGAAGGAATTTAAGTCACAGTGCCGTGGCGGTTGCAGAGCATAAGGACGCGCAACCTACTCACAGTGTCGAAGGTAGATTGATCCATGTGCCTAGGTTAAAAACCTGAACACTTTGATTTATACTCTACTTCATTACTTGTCAAAAATTGGCTTACATAGAAATTGGATAGTGGTGTTGTTGATGATAATAACAATAAAATAATAATAATAATAATGATGATGATGATGATGGCTAAAACCTGAACACCTTTATCTATATTGTACTTCAATACTTGCCAAAAATTAGCTTACCTAGAAATTCGATAGTGTGGTGATGGTGTTGTTGATGATGATGATGATGATGATGATGATGATGATGATGATGCAGTTGGAAGGTCATATTCAGCACACTTTAAACTTAAAATGAAACCTTTATTATACACAAGTAATAAAATAACACATTAATATGTAATCAATTTATATTTAGACTTGGTCACTGGTATGGCGTTATGATCCATAGTTCTAAGCACCGGTTGGAATTAGCAAACAAGTCATTTTATTTAAAATTTAAACCGCGTCATAGAAAAAAAAAAGCTTCATAGTTGACAAGAGACCCAGTACTACCAACATTTAAGTATTCGTTATTCAATTCGATGTTTTTATCACAGAGTTATCATATTGCACTATAGACTGCAATGACGCTCGCTCTTTCCGCGAACAGACAGACCGACCGAAAGATGCATGTTGTTTTGCATTAGAGGAGCCGTTTCTGAGTAATATATACGAATTCTTATGTCATACACACTATACTCATATACAAATGTTGTATAAAAACGCGCCGATAGTAGGATAAACGTTAAATGCATATATTTGTGCATACCAATGCAGGATATTATAGTTACATATATGCATGGTATGCAGTAGGCATAATCTAACAACTAAATTCCTTCCGAATTAAATAACTATTGAAAGCCAACTTGAGAGGCGAAGTTGCTATCATACTATATTCCTGGTTAGTGAGATATGACTTTCATTCACTATTTGCATATATACAGCTACTAAATACGGCATCTTCTTTACTATTGGGAAAATTATTACAAACTTTTCTTTTCAAAATAGACTTTGCAAGACGGAATAACGGAATGTGTTGGAATAAGGATTATATAAAGCTATATTTTAATTTATTAATATTCAAAATACGTTTCATATAAGCATATATCTTCCACAGTACTTATAAATAATATCACCTTGGTCTAGTGGTTAGCGTTACGGAGGCCTGGAACAGCCTCGTAGGATAATTGAAGAAGAGTTGGCGTTCTCCGATGCAGGGAGTCGAGCTAATCACATGCCCTTCAGCCGCCCTTCCCCTCGCAATACGGCCCTGTATCTGTGAAGTCGTAAGACGGAAGTAGAGGAAGCAGAGGTCGCTGCGGCAAGCCAAGGTGCCAATGAGAAGATACAGTTGATAAATCAAAAATTATTTATTCATTGTTTACTTAAGCCATCAAATAAAACTTAATATATGGATGAATAAAAACTATCTCCTAGTTTATTTATTCTAAAATATAATAGGTCTTAGTCACAGGTTTCTTGACGACAGATTGACTTTTTAAGAATTTTTGGTCATTAGGGCGATACTTTAAACATTTTCAAGTTAATCGATATCGATTTAAAGATCAGAGATCATTTTTTTTTTTTTTTGTGTGCGTTAATTTGGGACAAGCTTTCAGCTTTCATGCCTCTGTGAAAGGGCTTTTTCAGTATCTACATTTAGCCTAGTTATTGCATTACAAAACTTTTTAATGTGCCATCACAGTGGAATATTTAAATCAACCCCAGTAATGACCTTTCCCTCCCTACCAGAGAACTTAATAATTTATTATTTTAAATTTTGTGCTGTATCTAAATTTGTTTCAATTGTTGTGGGGAACGCTTAGCACCTGTTACAAACAAGTAGTCTATTGTAGGTTTTTAAAAATGAAAGCAACTGGTCACATCATCTTTTTTAAATTTATTTATTTATTGGTGAAGCTAAATCAAAAACCAAAATAGTAAATGCGCTTCTGGAAATAAAAACTGAAACACGTTAGGACTCAACTATCATAATATCTATAAATTTGTCTTTAAAGTGCATTTTACAGACCATTAACATCATACCTGTTAAACATTTAAAGATAATTGTATAGACATTCTTCATATAGATATTAATAATCGGGACCGCTGTCTTTATCTTATGTTAAAAATAAAATAAATATTAAACACGTTATAATGAGGGGGGAAAACACTGTGCTTAAAATTCAAAATTTAGAAAAAAATTTCCCCTCACTTCTGCATTTTACACATTTTTACTGCTGAGGGTCGGTCCTGGTGGTAGTGGTAACCATACTTGCCTCGTATACCCAATATCTTGGGTTCAATCCTGGCCAGGGTGAATGGATTCTTTTAGGACGCAAAAATCCTAATAATGAAAAAAATAAAGCAAAATAAAAACAAAATACAAAAATTTAAATATAACAAAAAATTACAAAAACAAATAGAACAAAAACAAACAAAAATCTGGTAAAATTGGTACATGATAAGTTCATCAATGTACATTTTGTAATAAATGATCACAGCATAAAGCGAAAATATATAGATCATATTGAATATGTCAATAGTTAAATAATGTAATTTATTGTATAATGTTTACATTCTAAGCACAAAAGAATATTTATACACATCAGTATTAACCCTTGGAATAAAAAAGATATTACGAAATCGGTTTGGTGAGATATTTAGAACATAAAAGCATATTGACTGTCATGTTTGAATCATCAACCTTATAGTGTAATAGTTTGTAAAGGAAAAGTAACAAGTAACAATTTCTTCTGTGAGATAAAATTTGGTATTGAAGCAATTGAATTAAAGTGTCATAATAAATTAAATTAGAAAAAAAAAAGGATTTTTTTTTGGAAAAATGCATATTTTTTAAATTTGCGTTGAATTGTTTCAATAAGTTAACAGACTTATCAATGTAAGGACTCGATATAATAGAAGCATATTCAAGTTTAGACCTGACTAATGAATTGTATAAAATAAATAGAATTCTTAGATCGTTTAAATTATATGATTTACGAATAATAAATCCCAGATCCTTACGTACTGCACTAATATGTTTAGTAAATGATAAGTCTTGGTTGAAAATCACTTCGAGATCATTCTTTGTTTCGACTAATTGTAATTTTTTTCCCTCTATAGCTAAATAAAAGCAACGTTATTTATGAGTCTAGACATTTTGGTGTCTTAAAAGGAAGATTGTTTGCTTTACTCCATTCATTTATGGCATTCAGATAATTTTGGAGTTTAACACGACCGGAGACAGATTTTATAAGCTAAAGATTTTTGGATCGTCTGCCAATAGTCGGACATTAGAAGAATTAGCAAGTAATGACATATCATTAATAAATAAAATGCGTAATAGTAGACCTAAATTTGAGCCTTGAAGCGCTCCAGAGTAAACTTCAAAACTGTATGATGTATTACTTTTATATTTAACAACTTGTGATCTCGATTTTAGATATGATGCCATAAAAATATCATAGGCTTAGAAAAACCATATAATGGTAATTTGTTTATTAATTTATTATCATTGACTTTATTAAACTTTTTTTTGAAAGTCTGTATAAATAACATCAACTTGAGATCAATTATCTGATTCACCAGATACATAGTGGACAAAATGGCATAAATTAGATCTATTGGGCAAAAATCTATGCTGAGTAATACTAATGCTATTTTTAACATGCCAGAATATATGAGACTTCTTTCGGAAGGAAAGTAAAACCGAGGGTCCCGTATCGTGCATTTACGGCACGATAAAGAACCTCAAGCCTGAAAGAAGAGACCTCTGAGCAAAATTTGTCAGCCGTTTCACGCCCTGAATTGAATGGGACGCTGATGACCTGAAATGTTAAAGAGCGTCTGTAAATAAAACAAATGGACTACTAGGTTGGTTCTGTTTTTCATTTATATGTTACATGCTACATTTATTATGCACAAGAATTACTCAGAAAATAATTTAGTAGGTGAGTGATTTTTTATGGAAATCTAACAATTTGAGAATGTAGAATTTTAGAAATGCATAATATATGTTTTATAATAAAGAACTGGTTTGAAACACTAATCGCGCAACATTTAATTTTTATGTTTTATAAAAAGCATTATACAAAAATTTAAGTTCAAAGGTGTACGTACCACAGGTTCCTCAGAAACTGCCAGCGGGGACGCATGCGCAAGCGGAACGTGAGCGTGACGGAGTGCTGGACATGGTGCGGGTGACAAAATGTCCAATTGTCCGGTCCACCTTGCTCATGAATCCCATTAAAGGACTTTATGTCCGTGAGGTGGAAAACGTGCTCTTGGCTGTCTCCACAAGCACAAAGGGCTGGCTGCAGTTGCAATGCAACAGTGTCGACATGGATCTCAGATGACGGATGAATGAAGGAAGAGAGCTTCCACAAATGGAAATGCATATCAGTATTGTCATTATGGTAAACGTTTCTTAATTACCATATCTATTGTGTGTTCTCGACAAATTCAGGACACTAATCGAAATGTTCTTAGTTTTCAGCCAATAACAGTTCAAATCTTCTAATTACTCCCAAGTATCATCTCACATGGTTTTCGGTACGATATGCACTCAAAATCTTCACGTAAACATAAGAACAAAAAATGAAAATACTTCTTTTCTTATTTTTCTTTCTCATTTCCAAAATTACTTAGAATTTCGCTACCGTATTATATTTTCCCACAAAACTGACACGTTGTTTAAAAAAAAAAAAATAAGCAAAATGTGGCATTGCAATGCATAAACTTGGGTTAACATAACATAACGTGATTCTACTTCAAAATTTGAAGACGATGTCTCACTTTTTACATATTAGCAAATTACGTTTGATTCTACGAGGTGAGAAATTCAATGAAAACTAGGAAAAAAACTACAAAAATAAACACTTCATTATTCTACCCAATTTACAAAAAAGTGCTCACAGTAAGGACTGAACTTCTTTTTTGCTTTACAAACACTTCATCTTTCATGCAGGCACTTTTCATTATTAATTGTCAGCCAACGGAAAATCTCATTTTTATGGAAGATTTAATGGGTTGACTGTAGAAAGTGGAGGTTACTTTGGCATTGTTGTCTGTTATTACACCTTTAAGCAAACACATTGCGATTGGTTGATATGGAACAGCGCACTGCAGAGGCGCGGAACGATTGTTAAAACAAGTAGGTGGGAAATTTCACTCAGTGTGCTATTGCTTGGCATTTTGATCAGAGAAATGCGTTAAATGAAACGTCTCTGTAGTAACCGGTTCAAACATTTCAACAGATTTTGGACAAAAGAAAAACAAGAAACCAAAACGGCCGGTCATTCTCGTAGAAAATTGTCCCATTTGAGATGCGGAAGAATCTTCCGTCATTGATAACTGATGCATATCCATTGAGTGAAAGTTTGTTGCGAATTTTCGACCAGGCCTTACGAGTACTTTAGAAAATGCAGTGAGCCTTCAATAATGTTATCACTAAATTATATCAGTTTAGTGACCTCGTTGGACGCCATGAATTTGGAAGATAGTAATTTCAGCAGGATGGCATCGATGTGAAACAAAACAAACAGAAATGTCATGGGCGATTTTTTCAGAAGTAACGAATGACACCCAGATCATGCAATCTGACACCAATGGGAGAATTTCAAAATTCCACTGCAAAAACGATAAATATTCCTGAATTGAAAGCACTAACTCGAAGAGTTATCGACAAAATTCAGCCGTAAGTATACAAAAATGTGATTGAAACTTTTTTCAAAAGATTATGAGAATATAAAATAAATCTTTTTTTTTTAATAGTGTTTAATGTCCTTTTTAACTACTGAGGCACCGTAGGCGGTGAACACTGATGAGGTGAGGTGAAATTATATACCTATTGGGAAAGGATTTTTTTTAAGAAAGGAAACGTTCTAGACCTAAGTTTAGGGCCCCTCCCCGGCATTTGCCATTTACGAGGGCTCAGAAAAACCTGAAAAAAACTCAGTTACAGAGGACGGTCCTGGTGGGATTCGAACCCCAGACCTCCCGCTCACTAGCCCGCGCCTTAACGACCTCGGCCACTCGTGGCGGTAGAAGATGAATCTTGGAGGACGTTTAATTTGTTCTAAATTTAATCGCAATTTTTATCCTTTGAAATAATATAAAACCCTCTTAATAAATAAAAACTTATTTAAATGATTTTTGCAATATTTTTAGAAAATCCTATATTTAAAGTGAAGACTATTTTTTTCC
Source organism: Metallyticus violacea (assembly GCA_030762175.1). Classification (NCBI taxonomy): domain Eukaryota; kingdom Metazoa; phylum Arthropoda; class Insecta; order Mantodea; family Metallyticidae; genus Metallyticus; species Metallyticus violacea. Next base: position 75,338,926 of record CM060836.1, read on the forward strand.
CCGAAAGGGTTTCTGGCCTATATACGAGGGTTGTTCAACAAACAATTATCATATTTTTTTAATCACATATCTTTACTCTCCTCATACTTATAATTATCTTAAAAGTAGCCTCCTTTGGATTCAATGCGTTTCGGTCAGTCATGCTAGAAACCATTTTTTGACAAGTACTCCCAAAACCTTTAACCCTTCTACTGAAGATGGAAATGCCTCTCACGAAAGTGTTTCTTCAATTTGTGGAAAAGGAAAAAAGTCGCACGACCTAAATTTGCACTACAGGGGAGGGGGTGAGGGGAGTACTTCAGGACATCTCAGTAATATTGCCCAGTTACCGTTGTGTGTGCAGGTATGAGAGGCTGGTGAACTAAACAATGAGGGGGCCATAACATCCCCATCAGAATCAACCACTCTTGGGGGGGGGGGAAGTGATGAAGGAGATTTTTTTCAGGATCGAAATGATGTAGCCACGTTATATCAGCAGTGATAACCTTTGAAATAAACTCCCCATCTTCCGGTCACATCACCTTCAAGCGCATGGAACCCACCGAGCACAAACACGTCTCACATGCAACTTTTCATTTATCAACGTGTGGGTTTCGCACAGTTACCTTTTCGGAATTTCTGAAAGTGTTCTTAATGCATTACGAAGATTCTCTCTGGCAATGACACCAACGGTGTTAAAGATTTCTCTGTTAGAACACAAACTGGATTTGATTGCCTCTCCTCTTTAAACATTTTAAACTTCTTCTAGCTCTGCTATAGAGCAGAACAAATCTTTATAGGCTTGAGGCGATTTATTGAGAAGAAAGTAGCATATGTCACCTCCGTTTTACTGTAGGCGAAACTGAACATGTCTCAACTTTCACACCTCTCACAGGCTGGAAGCGGACGTGACAACGAAACTAATAGGTACAACTTTTTCAATACGCATTAAGCTAACAAAATGTTGTTAACTTCAGAAATTATGCCGATGAAAAAAAAATTATGATCATTCTTTATTAAGCTTTCGTCTTTACATACTTCACTTTCCTGCATAATCTACTTTATTTAACTGGAAATGAATAACTTTATTGTATTTTTCGAATGAGTGTTCCATTTTTATTAAAAAGGACAACGAAATAATATTGTAATAATTTTAGAGAATATATATTTGAATATCTAATATTTATTAGATTACTAATCTAATAAAACTTGTAAAAGATACATTATTGGATTAGCAATAGGCTAGCTTTAGCAAAGGTCATTCGTCTAGTATTAGCACTTGTAAGTATTAGAGGCTTTTAGAAAAGGACGATGCGTCAATTTAGAAGAACTATCGCTTTCAATGACTTAGAAAAACCATGGAGCACGAGCTATGGAGCATTATAAACAAAAAGAGATATGCCCACATATTAATGGATTAAAAAAATCACGTAAATCAAGGCCGAAGACGAGTTTGTAACCGTCCTCAATGTTTTCAGTATTTACTGAGGCATTCTTATAGAAACAGGAGACTGACTTAGTCACTAAATTTCTTATTTTATGCTCATTATATAATAAAGACAGTGAAGAAAATCTACAATTATAAATTATATACACATGATAATTTAAAATGTTATACATATAAATAAATGGCACACTATGAAAACATCTGGTCAAAGTTTATTGGAACAAAATGTTTAGAACGGATTTTTTACTTCAACTACTGTGACATATTATTTATTTAGATAATGTTGTAGAGAATAAAACTAAAATAAATAAATGCCAATATTTTTGTGGAACAATAAATAAAACAGTACAGAATACTGTGGGCGTTACAAAAGTCTATGCCTGACTAAGGAAACACAAAATTTAAGAAAAATATTTTTCATTTTTAATTTTCAACACAGACACCTTTGGTGAAACGACTTTCTTAACTTTTAATACTCAGTAGAATAAGATTTATCTACCTGTGAAAAATAAACGTCTATCTCAGCTTCAACCTCGTCATTTGATGTTAATCTTCGTCCATTCAGTCATTTCTTCAGGTTTGGGAGCAAAAAAATAGTCGCTGGGACCCAAATCCGGCGAGTATGGCGGATGTGAAAACGAAGATCATGTTTTGCAGCAACAATTCCAGACGTGTGTGAAGGCGCAATATCGTGAATCTTTTTTGCAAGGTGTGGACGTTTAACCTGAATAGCATCCTTCAGTTGATCCAGTATGAAAATTAATAGTTTTGAAAAGCCCTGGGCGCTCCTCATCTTGAACGGACGTTAGATCCCTCTTTATATTCTATACTTATTACGGTGGAATTTAACATTCTTTATATTCCAACTAAATACAAATACAAAATTAAGCAATTTGGAAAGAAAATTTATATCATGGATCAATACAAGTAAACTTGGATGTCGTAGGCAAAAATGGGAACAAGAACCGTACAGGCTATAGGCCTAAGAGGAAAGCTTCAGCAGCTGAAACAAAATAAACCACTACTGGTTTTAGTCCAAGCGTGATCATATCTGCTCATTTTAGACACAGAAGGGCATCACCCGACGTCTCGTGTATAAAATGTATGCAGTAGGCTACTATCCCAAAATAGCTGAGATAGAAACGTTTTACACCAATTTAAAATACAGGATGCATCACTGTTTCATGCGCTTTTTGGAAGGTATAACTTATGTTGCACAAATTTTTGGAAATATTGCAATACACTACACTTTATTGCAGTACACTTCTTACATCTTTGCATTAACATTTCAACCCCCCCCCCCCCAAATAGCCAGAAGTCTTATCTGCAAAATGGGCATAAACAGCACCTATCACTTCTTCGTCACACTTAAATTTCCTTCCTCGAAGGTCCTTCTTGTATTATAAGAAGAGGAAATAGTCACTGGGAGCTATATCTAGACTGTAGGGTGGATATCGATCTCCTCGAAGTCACATTTCTTCACAACTTCCTTTGCAACCAGAGATGTATGCAGTAGGCCAGCATATTTCTCCCCATTTACTGTGGAGTTCCTCTCCCCTTTAGAGGTGGTACTTCGTCAGGTTTAGGTCATTCCATTGATTCTGTTTTGGATAAGGGAAGGGATCATAGTAGAGGACCATAGTTTCATCTCCTGTAACAATGGTTTGAAAAACTTCTCTCTCGTTGCCACGGCAGTGCTCCAAAAGTGCCTGACAACAGATGACACGTTGCTGCTTTTCCACTGAGGAAAGAAGTCTAGGCACTAACCACATTTATGTTTAAATGCTCATGAATAATTCGAAGGACTGTTGTTTTAGAAAGGCCCAATCTTGCTGCTATTTCTGTAACTTTGAGCCGCCGGTCTTCCATAATGTCTTCTTCCACAAAAGCAATGTTTTCAGGAGAGAGCACCTCCAAGGACCGACATGCACGCTCTTCGTCTTCAATGCTTTCTCGACCCATTGGAAAAAGTTTGGCCCATTATTTTACGGTAGAATATGAAGGGGATGCTTCCCCATATACACCGTCCAATCACTGTTTAATTTCGTGTGGAGTAAGTCCTTCTTTTGTGAAGAACTTAATAACAGCTCGAAACTCCATTTTGAACATGTCACAATCTTCTACACACAGCCTTCCTTATGCAACTATATGTGAACAACAACACAGGAGCGGAAGTTATAGATGCAGTTATAAGGTTTTTGTGAAGACTGTAATCCTTATCGGTGAGGCCGGAAACTTATGGACCTATCCTCATAGCATGAAACACTATATTTGAAATGTGTAAAACAAAATAATATTGCTTAATCACCGGTACAGTTAATTCGAGACACTTTCAAAACATATTTTATCCTAAATGTAAGCCGGTGATTCGCTTCTAAAGAGAATAGTGCAAAACTTTTACTTGAAAATGTCTTCAAAACTGAAGAATTAAGTGCAAAACTTAGTTAGTTCGTTTTGTTTTTAAAAAAGGGGACGTGCCAAGAGGGAATTTCTAAATTAAATGTTTTTTTTTTTTTCTTTTTCCAAAATCAAGACAGAAAGTTAATAAAAGATACTTCATTTAAATTAATAGTCATTCCAGTTTAAAATGTGATGCATTGTTAAATCCGTTTAGTCATCGATACTATCAGACCCGAAATCAACTTGAGTCACGACGTTAGGAAGACATGCGTATGTGTTCGTCGCCGAAGAGCCCCGGCTGTCCGATTCTGAACAAAGGAGGCGGTTTGCACCGAAAGTAGGAAACATTTAAAGTGGCTCTCCCCCGCCAGAAAATGGCCGCTAGGTACGACCTTCGCCGTCGCGGTAAATAATGGTGGAGCACGAGGGTGAAGCATTCTCATGCAAATGTTCCTGGAGGGAACCGTCCACATAACTCAATCTCTGTAATTGTCGCCCTTCCGTTTCCTCCAGGGCCACCGAGATGCAATCAAAACTGCTCCAGAGGGCAGAACACCCTCTCTCTCTCAACGTGCTTCCGCGTTCCCAGTCTTGCGTGTCTCTGCATATCTTCGGCAGTTGCAGAACTCGCGTTTAGCACCATTTTAGGCATATTGGCTATCAGATTTAAGTTTTCTCAATCATCTTACCGAATTCATTACACACTAGACATACAGCGGTAGTGCTGTTCTGTTCTATATACCTTTTCAACGTGGATGTTTCAACGAAGCAAATAAAGGAGTGCATACATTTAAATTCGCCTGTACCGACGCTGGAGACCCCAATTTACGGGCCTTAAAAATTATATTATTTAAAAATTTCTTGAAAATATGTATATAGTAGTGTTTAACGTCCAGTTTTACTACTGAGGCACCAGTAGTGGTCGACCTGATGATACATGAGATGAAATGATATATTGGGAAAGGATTTTTTTTAAGGAAGGAAACGTTCCAGGCCTAAGTTTAGGGTACCTCCCCGGCATTTTCCAGTTATGAGGACTGAGGAAAACCTGGGGGGAAAAAACCTCAGTCAGGGAGAACGGTCCTGTTGGGATTCGAATCCCAGACCTCCCGCTCATGAGTCCGCGTCTTAATGACCTCGCCACCCGTATAACCCATTTTTGAGAATTTTCTTTAAATTTAGTTACCTGTATTTGAATGTATTCTTCAGTTGTTATTTGCAACCATCGCTCAGAACCTCTTCGACGTTTTCTTTTCCTAAGCGAAAGTGTTAAATATATTCCTTCAAAGTGGATGAACTTTTAAAATTGACATGAATTTTGCATATTAGACCGAAAACTTCTTGAACCTACATTGTAGCTCGAAGCATTTTCATTTTTAAACATTTGACTTTTCTGATGAGGGTAGAGTAAAACATTTCCTCTGCTACTTTAGAAATCGAATTCCAAGCCGCCAGTGCATGCCAGTTCCTCTCTAGATTGTATCTTCTCTTTTCCGGGTCACTTAGTAAGCTTCCCTTTCGTTAAAGAAGCGCTCGCGGAATAACTGAACGAAACCAAATCAGAGTCCAAGTTTTTTTCCACGTTGAGAAGCAAGAGTTAATGAGATGCCAAGTAGATGCTGTGAATTTTAAACATTCACATTTGGCACAAGATATTTTTGAGGTCTCTTTATTAAAAATAACTTTGATTGGAGGTGGTCTTAAAATCTAAAAAGAAATCCTTTCAGAGTTTAAATCGGAGTTTTAATGGACATACATTAAATATCTCTGGATGAATTCAGTTTAAGTTTTTATCTAGAGGTTTTCCCCAACTCACACAGTGAACATTGACCTTTTCCCGAAATGGACACAACAGAAATGTCATTATACGAATATCTGCTAAACAACACAATCATAGTTACAATTTTGACAATGCAAATACCAAAACATTTCTCAAGAACAAGGAAGGAATTTCCACCGCACTGAAACTGGGTTTTTGGCATTAGGGAACACGCCCAAGTTGTACGCAATGCGTGTCGTGGTTGGCCTCCCCCTGTAGCCAGCATCCTCCAACCCGCTGCATCCCGCTGGGGTGGTGGTGGGACATGCGCAGTTGTGCCATAGCCACAATCAATGCCTGGTACTGTTTCAACCCTCAACTCGGAGTTTTCCAATCCACTCGAGAACACAATGCCTGCCCCGTTACTATGGGAACGGAGCGCGCGCGCGCGCAACCTCCTGCCTGCAAGAAAAGTCAATCCCAACACATGGTTTGTATCCAACGTCCTGTCTTCAAAACTTGTCCGCACTGGCGGAGATGGCGAATTTGTCACATCTTGATGTGAATCTTCGTTAACGTTTCTCTCTACCACTGCCCAAGCTGAAAGTATACTTTTAGAGACGGCCATCCGTAATAAATGAAAATTAATAGGTAGAGTTTTCTTAAATGTGTTGTATATCTCCGGGTTCTGACCAGGAAATTCTTCCGCGGTAGAGTCTTTTCAACAGACGAGCAGATATGAAGACAATGTTTCTGGTAAAGTTAAAGTCACAGAACTGTAGAAATAATGTGGGTTATACAGCATTTGATAGTTTTGAGCATTTCCACCAAAAATTACACAAGCACTGTACAAGGACTATCCAATATCCTGGGATTGGCTGGGTGGTAGATGAAAGTTGTACCGTCTCATTCTTCTATGCCGAATTCTATGCACCTCAACTCCGCACTATCCTTTTCGACCCGTTTTCACTCCTTGTCTTCTCTTCTTATTTAAACACCCGATCGAATAACAGTTCCATTCTCTCGTCTAAACCCTTACACCGAACTTTCACTTTTTTTTCACCTTCACAGTTGTCTCGTCTCTGGAACTCTCTACCGTCTCGTATCAAGGACGGCTGGTCACAACGACACTTTGGAATATTGCTCGAGCATTTGGAGAGTGCAGCATATTAACAAGTACCTACTTTGCTCAAATTGTTAATACCATTAATTGTATTGTATATGTGTTGCAATTGTACCAGCTGAAGTGACTAAAGTACTGTAAAAAGTCTGCGAAAAGACCCAGAAACAGACAGCTGCATTGCTCAACTTCAAAAAATTCGTTGGAAAATACAAAGAAATCTGATATCAGGCAGTATGTGAATTGTATTGAACTGTTAGCCTGGCCCCAATGAATTTTTTATTGGTGAAGTTGCCTTTGTCCAAAATATTCAAGTAATGAATTTCATCACGAATATTGAGGACTTTATAGGAAGTCTACTGGACAAATTCTTCTCAAAAGTCAATACCATGTCCCACGGTCCGCACAAGTATGTCTGTGATTAATGCCAAATAGAGATCAGAGTATTATCATTTCATGCAATTCAGCAAAAATTCGTTAATTCATTGCTCTAACTTTCAGCAAAAGATAAGTGCACAAGATTATGCAGTGTACAAAATTTAATATTTAATAATTACAATAAAATTAGCTAGAAACCTTTTTATTTTTGTAAAAATTACCTACATGATATTATTTATTTACTGTACTGAGCCGTTCATCCTCATTACTATGAAATTACTTTCCTATAGGCATAGCAATAACAACATAGACACAGGTAGCGGATGTTTGAATGGGGGATCTAGGATTCGATTTCCGCTAGTATCGTGCTCCCTAACTGAGTTTTTTTCTTTCTTCCAAGTTTTCCTCAGTTCCCATGAATGGCAAATGCCAGGAAGTACCCTAAACTAGGACTGGAACGCTTCTTTCCTAACTTATTATTTCATCAGTGTCCACTGACTGTGATGTCAAACTGCTGAAAACTGGCGTTATGTATATTATTTGCTTATACAAGATGAATAATTTAAAACTACAGTCGCGAATGTTTCCGAAAAGAAAGACTCTATAGATGTGCTGTTTTCACCAAAAGAAGTCCAGAAAGATTCCAAGAATTCCAAATATTAGAAAATGTATTTCTAGCACAAAATCATAAACAATGCCCATTGACTTCAAGAAAATAAAACTAGTTGAGATTAGAATGTCAATTAGACATTTCCCATGATCTTTGGGCAAAAAGCAGTATGTTCCCCCGATTGTTAGACAGAAACAGCACATTTTGTCTACAATTTAGAGAAATTATCAACATATGTTGCAGTTTATCCTGGTTGGGTCTAAGATTTCGTGCTCTAATCATATGAAACTTATAAAAGAATCGTTTGCCCCATTTAACTGCTTGGGCACTAGACCCACTTTCCTGCCTGCCACCTGTCATACTCTTTGATAATTCACGGTTGTTAACGCACTTTGTTTTGCATTGTGCGAGATTTTTTTACAAGAGAAAAGGATTGGAAGGAAACAGCGGTACATGCAATAAGACACATATCTCTTATTATTAACAGTGGTACCAACTTTTCTCCTTAAAAATGCTAGAGAACTGTTTAAAAGTCACTAAATCTCACACAGTTTTATCTGAGCGTAAATATCAGCACATTTAATTAAAAGTAAATTTAATTCAAATTATAAAATATATGACGATACCCTCCAATCTTCAAAATATTCGAAAATCGGGTAATTACACTCCGATTGGTTAGGCAGTCGGTTGTCGGCCGACCTTTGAAGGTACCGTTAAACTGGATCATTCTCGAAAGCAAGCCCGGCGTTAATAATACAAGTTTCGTGGTTTTTATTGTGCTCAGAGTATAAATGTGTATTTGCATTGTTAATACTCCGAATTCTCGTCATGTTGAAACATTTCGTAATTATAATAAAAGAAAGAGTTAAAAAACACGAAATTAAATTTTCATTAGTTAAATGTAAGAAATCAGCAATTTTTCTCCCAATCAATCAATCAATCAATCGTTTTCTCAAACTTTTCTCCCACTTACATAAACGAGGACGTTTTGATGAAAAATTTTCAGTCTCTACCTACCGGACATAGGAATTATATTCATGGGCGTCAAGTTCTGATGTATTTACAGACACACATTTGATATTATATATGTTTTTCTGTTATAAATACCGGGTCTTCGTTTTGTTTTTCCTCTCACGCGAGCCGGGCCGACAGCCGTAAGCACACAACACAGTTATCGTCGCTGATCGGCAAAGTACTGAAAACGTGTGTACCTTTCTCAAAGGAAATGAAATTTCTTCTTTCCCAGTTGGTAGGCTGTGAAACATTCACTTCAATAATCTTTTAAGGAAGAAATGTTAGTTTGTTGTCCTAACACACGATGCCTGCGTCTTATTTTCTTGTTTAACACTGATCTTTTTATTTTGAATTTTATTTTACGTACTGTATATTTATGAATGAAATGAAAATTCTTTGTTCTGTTTTAAATCTTTGCACCGCGACAAATAAAATTCAATAACACAGTAATTTCTTTCTGTTGTGAACCTAAACGCGGCATTATCAGCGGTGATACGCGTCCTTAACTGTCGGTATGTCCAACTGTGACCGGAAAAATCCGGACTCGGCCCATGTGCGTGGATAAACAATACGAACATCAAAGTTTCTTAATAATATACGCAAAATTTAGAAAAAAAAATCTCTTTTTTTTTCAGATTTATCTAGCTAGTAGAAAAAATTGTCTATTAAATCTGATATCTGGCGTGGCTTGATTTACAGGACTTGGTTTTACGGCATAAGCCGACATTATAATTGTATTATTTGTTGGCTTTTTTATTCCTTAACAGCTAATCTATGGTTTATTAGTAATAGTCTTTGCTGACTGCTTAGCACAAGACGAACAAATATAACCACATCTTATTTTTGTCCAAAATACAAAGAGTTAAATTGCTAGGGTAACTAGCACTGCATTAAAAATTCAACTGAAGATGATTTCTTGCACTTATTACAAATTTGATGGCGGTGGAAACATGAAAAGAAAATTAGGTTGTAAGGAAGACAGTTTCATTATGCAGAGAAACAGCGCGCCGCGTGTGAAAATTACCGCGGGGCCCTTAACAGGGAGCGCAGGCAGGCAGACTCCGTCTTCGCCGATTCCAGTAGCATTTTACGGCACATTAGGGAAAGGGGGGTAAATTCATCGGCACACTCAATTTACTTTACACCTTCCTGTATGAAGATATAGTGCCTTCTCTAGATAAACTTCCTCAGCTGTTACCGCGGCGTCTTGTCACACAGCAACGTGGCCCAGACGGAATATTTCAATGATATATTGAAACGAGTCTGACACACGGACATCACAATGTGATAATTACGGGGGTAGTTTGATAAGTAGCTATCGATCTTAGTGGTGTAGTGGTAGCCATACTTGCTTCGTAGACCCAAGACCGCGGGTTCAATCCCAGCCAGGGTCGATAGCTTTTTTTCTCGAGCGTAAAAATCCTAAGTATGGCTTCCTTTGGAAGGGAAGTAAAGCCGTGGCTCCCGTAAATAAGAACCTCGAGCCTGAAATAACAGGCATCTGAGCAAAATTTATCAGCCGTTACATGCCCTCAAATGAAGGAAACGCTGATGACCTGAATGCACTTTCTATGTATCAATATTCTATGATCACCAGTCATTCTGATATAAATTTGTTGTTTGGCAGTTGTTGATCGCAAGCATTGTGAGTGACATGATAAACTGAACACATCGGAGCGGAAGTTACAGCTGCAATTATTAACTTAACAGATAATGTATGACACTAGATAAAGGTTTTGTGAAGGCGATAATCCTTATCGGCGAGGCCGGAAACTTATGAACCTACAAGTGGAAACAGCTAAGGTGGTGGATTTTAGCATTATGCTGCCAGCTTAAAGTCAGAACAATTAAAGTTATGTTAAGAGTAGTAAAAGCTATATAAGCTAAGGTGGTATTCGAACCAGACCTCCCACTCACGAGTCCGTGCCTTAACGACCTCGGCCAACCGTGGCGATTGAGTGTAGTTAAATATCTGTAAATAAAAGGAGTATTTCCTCAATATGTGTCAGCATTTTGTAGGAATATTTTACAGTCTTGATATTTTTTTTAAAAAAAAAATATTTAGAATATAAAGAAGAATGTCACAATAGAATGAAACATAATGTACTATTAAAAAAATTATCGTTTAGTGGTAAAAACCGAAAAGGGACTATCAGGGGTAGGGGAAACAGGCATCTCATACCGCAGTGTACATTATATTACAAAACAAAAAAAAAGTACACATGAAAAAAGTAAATGCAAGATGTACTTGAAATGTTGGAGGCGCCTACTAGCGGTTGAGAGTGAAAACATGGACATATTCGGGTCGACAATGGAAATGAACAAAACTGGTTCAATTGAAATGAGATTGTCCTTGGTACCGATAATTAGGTATTAGATAAGGCGTTCTTTTCGAGGTGCGCACAGACAGTAACCGCCACTCTTCAGGTCAGCGGGGAGGTCAATAAACAGAGGCGCACGCGTACCATAACTCGCTTTTGCCACACAGGGAACGGAGCGCTGTATTGAATTCCGATGTCAACAACTAATGATGCACCTCTCTTCAAAATTTATTTTTCCACAGCATTGCTTTTCCATACATTTGCTGCTTTTTAAGAATTAATTTCATTTTTACAGTATCAACAATGTACTGTTATAAAAGCAATTTCATTTATAGTTTTGCTGAAAATTTCAAACTTTAGTTACATCTCTAAAAAAAACTTTAAGCTTTTTTCTTATATTGATTTTATGTAACGTTACAGCAATTAACATGAACCAAACCAGCCCGGGCAAATTTTAAAGACAGCAAAACTATAGAAATATTGAATAATATTGCTTTTTGTGATCTGAAGTTGTTTAAAAAAACTCGCGCAGATTTAAAACCTTTTCATAATGTCCATTTAGTGAGCAATGATGCATTTATTTTATTAATTTTTTCACACACAATGCAAATTCTACAGTAATTATCTCGTAATTCTGCTAATAAGCTTTATACAGTGAGTTATTTTTGGTCTACTTCCGCAACTTTACGCAAGCCGCACGGGGCCAAGGTCGCGTACGTTACCGGCTTCGTCAGTGGACAAATTCTCTGGCATTTTTTGCCCGCGCAAGTTTAATCAAGCACACAGTTAATGTCATAACTTGTTTTTCTGGAACTGAGATTACTGCTATTCAACTGCCTATTTGTGTTTTTTTGTATAATATGCGTGAGGAATGCAGTGTATCGCGGTTCACTCAGGAAAACAACGTTGTAACGTCTCTGCAATATCTTTCAGCACCAGTTTAATGCTAACAGAGATTGGGCATGGAAGCAAGAGTAAACAATTTAATAATTTAATTATTTATTAATGAAGGCACCCTTAGATATTTTAAACTTATGGGGAATGGGATATACTCATAGTTTCTGCTCCATCCTTGATGTACGAAGTTAATAGATCGAAGTAGTGTTTTGTCTGCAGTCATAAAATTCTGATATATTTAATGATGTTTCTTTCAGTGTTTATTCTGATATTTAATTACTATGGAGTTTACCTGTAGACAGTAATTTCTTCTACTATTACCAGCTCACATGTATCTGTCAGGGAACTGGCGTGAACTTGGCCAGGTGCGTTTTGCGTTCAGTTATGAACGGGAGCCAAAAATAACACTAGCCATGATACAAGAACTTCTCATATTGTGAAATATTAAAAATAAATGACCAGTTTATGTTCACACTTAAAACAATTCTAATAATGAATATGATTGATAGTGTATTTTATTTTACATAAATAGTGCCAATGAAATACTTTGATTTTCCTGCTTATTTACACTATAGATGTTAAATCATATAAAAGGTAGGTCCATAAGTTTCCGGCCTCGCCGATAAGAATTATCGTCTTCACAAAATCCTTATCTAATGTCATACCTTATCTGTTATGTGAATAATTGTGGCTATAACCAACGCTCCGCTGTGTTCAGTTGTTCAAATATAGTTGCATATAGAAGGCTATGTGTACAAGATTGTGACATGTTCAAAATGGAGTGTCGAACTGTTAATAAGTTCTTCACAAAAGAAGGACTTCAAATTAAATTAACAGCGATTGTACGGTGTATATGGGGAAGCATCCCCCTCATATTCTACCGTAAAAGAATGGGTCAAACTTTTTTGAATGGGTCGAGAAAGCTTTGAAGACGAAGAGCGTGCAGGTCGGCCCTTGCAGGTGCTCACTCCTGAAAATATCGCTCTTGTGGAAGAAGGAGAAATTATGGAATACCGGCTGCTCAAAGTTACAGAAATAGCAGCAAGGTTGGGCCTTTCTAAAACAACAATCCTTCGAATTATTGATGAACATTTAAACATGAATAAGGTTAGTGCCTGGACTTCATTCCTCAGTCCAAAAGCAGCAACGAGTCACCTGTTTTCAGGCATTTTTGGAGCTCTGCCGTGGCAACGAGAGAGAAGTTCTGCAAGCCATTGTTACAGGAGATGAAACTTTGATTCTCTATTATGATCCCCTGTCCAAAAGAGAATCAATGGAGTGACGTAAACCAGGCGAAGCACAGCCTTTAAAGGCCAAGGTCACTCAGTCAACCAAGAACATCGTGGCCACAATCTTTTGGGACTGTGAAGGAATACTCTTCATTGTGACTTCAAGGAGAGCAACACCTCAATAAATGGGGAGTATTATGCTGGCCTACTGCACAGACTACGTCCTTCCATCAAAGAGAAAAGGCGAGGAAAGCTGAGTGGTGGTGTGCGCCTTCTTCACGACAACGCGCCTGTGCACACAGCTCTTGTTGCAAAGGAAGCTGTGAAGAAATGTGGCTTCAAGGAGATCGACCATCCACCCTGCAACCCAGATCTAGCTCCCAGTGACTATTTCCTGTTTTCAAAACTCAAAAAGGACCTTCGAGGAAGGAAATTTAAGTGTGACGAAGTGATTGATGCTGTTTATGCCCATTTTGCTGACAAGACTTCTGACTATGTTGGGAGGGGGAGTGAAATGTTGAATCAAAGCGGTGAGACGTGTATTGCAGCAACGTATGCAACACTTTTACATTCCAACTTTATAATGCAATGCTTACGTCTGTTTAATATTTTAAATTAGTTTCATTTTCCTTTTGTTTTAATTGTAATAGTGATATACTTATGGTCTTTTACTATAGAATTAATAAACAAATACTCTATTCCTAAATATGGTATAAAACGAAAATATGAAAATGATTATTATAATGCAAAAATAAGCATTGATCCTTGGTAATACATATAATTGACATAGACATCGACTATACATATATGATTATGATTAAAATACTGTAGGGCATCAAACTACAATCGTAAACAGAGTTCATTATGAATATAAATCAATTAGACACCTGTAGTGATCTAGAAGCCCAGGAACCATTAACCTAACGAAGTGAGAGCAGAAAGTCAAAGGTGTAACATCTAACAACTGAGTGTTGTACTGACATTCTGTAATTAAAGCTGCAGTTCAGGAAATGTAGAAAGGGATAATTATGTTTGCTACAGTTAAACTTCGGGTAAAACCTTTCACCATTCCTCGTAATTAGTACTATGCAAAGAGGCAGTACGATCAAAAGACACCGCCACGAGTGGCCGAGGTCGTTAAGGCACGGACTCGTGAGCGGGAGGTCTGCGGTTCGAATCCCGCCAGGACCGTCCTCCCTGACTGGGGTTTTTTCCAGGTTTTCCTCAGTCCTCATAAAGGGCAATGCCGGGGAGGTACTCCATAAAATCCTTTCCCAATATATCATTTCATCTCATGTATCATCAGTGTCCATCGCCTGTGATGCCTCTGTAGCAAAAACGGGCGTTAAACACAATTCATTCACGATCAAAAGATGTGTGCTATTGTTCAATCTGCGGCTACAAGCGCAAAGACCATGCAGGTGAATCGAACAAAATCGAACTTTTCGATTGCATTATTGGAATTCCGTCTAATTTATTTCATGTTGTGAAATAGTATATATGCAGCGTATAAAATTCATTAAGTTATTTGTATCCATACCACAGTGTGGAAAGACGTCAAGTTTCTAAACCATATTTTAGAAAAGCTGAAGTAATATTACACAAATTATGCATTTGCAAATCTTTTCTAAGCTATACAATGAGGTTATTTGAATTATGTACCGTCTAACTGCTTACTGAAGCCACAGCAACCGAAAAAAAGGAAGATGTATTCACCATGCGTAAAGATGTATTTTTATTTTTACTGTAAGCTTAAACTTATATTATGTTGATGACAATAAACGTTCACCTGTGTTATAAGGGATGTAGAAAATGAGACAGTACATTGCAGCATTTGTGGAAGAAATCCATGCATTCAATTTTTTCTTCCGTAAAAACACGGCGGTTCGGAACATGTTTCTTGTCAATAAAGATCGCATCTCTTGAAACTTTTTAACAAATTGGCAAACAGTTCCTCTACCTGGAACACGGTTGGCCGGATATTTTCTTTGGGATTCCCTTGCCACTTCTCAGCAAGAATCCGCTTTCACATATGTATTGAAGATTATATTTATGTAGTGACAACATCACTAACAAAGCGCTATTAGCAATCAAGTTAAACGCAATGAAACTGCCGACTAACTCACGAAAGCACTCACTCGCTAAAACCGACTAAAAGTTGCCACCTGCACATGGGAAATATGACAAATGGCTTTTCCCAGTATGCAGCCACGCTCTGCCGACCCCTAACTCAAATAATCTCACTGTATATCTATACATTACGAGCATTAGCTTCAAAATAATTAAATAGAAGAAAAAGAAATGTTTTAAGCTGAACTTAAGCATGGGGGGATGCAATAGTGAAATTAAGCGTGTAAGTTTTAAAAAATAAATGGAAATTGCATGGGCATTTAAAAAAATAATTTATGTTGGTTTGAATTTTAATATACTACGTGTAAATAAAACAGAAACATACCTAAGAACTATTCAAGTGTTTTACCACTGTAATACAGAACTATACCTTCAGTAATTATCAATTAGGGTGCGTTTATTTGCCATCAAGGTCTTCCTACCGTGCCAGACAAATCACTCGATGAAAATGTCACTTGTTATTGCGTACCTCAGGCTTCCGGTGAAAATTCTAGCATTTTATGAGACGTGCACATAAATGTCGCACGTTGGAGAAATGAAGGCTATAAAAGTGCGGGTGGGGGGGGGGGGTGTACAAGCTCGCGTTATAATCACAAGGGAAGCGCGTTCTAAAACATAAGTCTCTACAGAAACGTTGCCGGCATGCAAATGAGCACACTCGCGCTGAGCCCGCTTCTATTTGCATTCACAGCTCATTCGGATGCAAATCGGCGAACCATTGACTGGAGATTCTCAAGGATTTCGGGAGATGGTGGGAGGGAAGGAAGGAGGGGGGAGAGGGAGGTTTGAGTTCAAAGTCACAGACAGCCAAGCAACAAGTTATGTTAGCAGCAGCAGTCACTTTTTTCTGCACCTCCACCTTCGTAACCACGGCAACTGCTGCTTCCACTCTGCTTTCGTAACCGAAGATGCCACGTCACTCTAGTTCAAAACTCAATGCTTATTGTCGTCTCTACAGAGATAAAGCCTGTAAGGTTCATGTTTTCTAGCCTAAAACTTCACATGCTCCCCATTACGAATTGTTAGTTATACAGGATGCTTCAAATTAAAAAGGGGGAATTTAAAATTGATTCCCTATTTAATTTTCCTGATTTGAAGAAACTATGACATAATTTTATTTTTTGTTGGCGGTACTGGAAAAAGCGTATCTTCATTATGATCAATGCGCAAAAAAAGGAACAAAGATATCAATTGCAACGTTGCCATATGCATTCTATAGCGGCGAGTGAAGTTTAGTCCAAGTGTAATCAGGCAAGCGACGCGATTCCTGGGGATTTAAATGCCCCGTTGAGTTTATTACAATCACTGGTAATTATTTATACCGTGCGAAGACTGACTTCACAGGCTTTGACAGCGTTGTGGCAACGTCGCTGACCCCTCTATACAGCATGTTATCTGTTTACTGACACCGGTGAAATTAATACACTTAAAATACTATGCCTTTACCTGCTGTT
This sequence comes from Metallyticus violacea, assembly GCA_030762175.1. Taxonomy (NCBI): domain Eukaryota; kingdom Metazoa; phylum Arthropoda; class Insecta; order Mantodea; family Metallyticidae; genus Metallyticus; species Metallyticus violacea. The sequence continues at coordinate 75,355,664 of CM060836.1, forward strand.
CATTTATTTATTTTTTATGCTCTTCCATTTAATCGGCGAATGAAGAGGAAGAGATACAAATATGGAAAACCATTTTGTTTTCGCTACTACTATTAAGGTAACTAGGAAAAAGACTTGTGAAATACTACAGGACTGCTGAAAGTTTAGTTTGGTTTAAGGGACATATTAAAATAATGAAGCGAACTTCTTCGCCCCCCCCCCCCCCCGTGTGAATGTCTTTCTTTATTTTCATTAATCACAGCCAGCATGTGTCCAACACTCGTTGTACATTTAACACAAGGACTTGATCACATTTTCCCTGATAAACCTGAAAGAAGGGCAGGCGTTTCCTGAAAGGTATCCTATCTAGTCTATCTTAATTAAAAGCCGCCTACCCTCTCACTTAAAAACGATGTTATATTGTTTCTTTTTGCTAACTGCAATGTCATGGCCTACTAAAAAGTTATTCTCTTCATATAAATATTGAAGTATTTGTTCTTTCATTTCAGGAGATACCTCTCTTATTGGCCCAATTTTTAGTTCAGTAGCCCCACTTGCTGACATTTTTTAATTTGCCAAACTAACCAGTAATTATCTTTTTGTTATTTTAACTCTAGAACGCCCATGAAGGTTCAATTGACCGCTTTTAATTTTCAAACATCATATTTTCACTGTTTTCGGAGGTATTTTTGAATGCTTTTGTGACTTTTAATCACAACCAATGACGTTTGCTCACCAATCATTTTTTTTTTTTTGCAGGCGTAACTTTTTAAAATAATAACAAATTTGCCATAGGTTCTCTAAGGCGGTTAATTCACCCACGTTTCTTATGGCGTTTATTATGTAAAAAAATTCGCTTAGCTTTACATTTTCACGTAGCTTTCATAGACTACTGTCACCATTACACATGGCTAATTATAGAAAGAAGGAACATCTATGGCCGCTAGACGCAAGACATGTCGTCGGTCCTGGTGGTGTAGTGGTAACCATACTTGCCTCCTATACCCAAGATCGCAGGTTCAAACCCGGCCAGGATCGATGGATTTTTTCGGGCGTAGAAATCTTAAGTGTGACTTTCTTCGGAAGGGTCCCGTGTCGTACATTTACGGCACGATAAAGGACCTCAAGTCTGAAAGAGAGGCCTCTGAGCAAAATTTATCGGCCGTTTCACCCCCTGAATTGAATGGAACGCTGATGACCTGAGATGTTAAAGAGCATCCGTAAATAAATCAAATCAACAACAGAACATGTCAAATAAGATTATATAAGAAAAATAAAACAAAATGCAGTTGTTCGACATGCATAAAAGGTGTATGTAGTTCTTGTATAAAAAAATCTCTGCAAAAAGTGTCACACCAATATCTCTAAGAATGTTTCAATATAAGAGCTTTCTGTATAGATATAACCCGTGTTTGTATAACTTACGTCTTTTTTGTACAAATAATTTGTTACTACATAAATGTTGCCCCGGAGAATAGAAACATTTCTTCAAAGTTAGAAGAAATAATTGGGTATGAGACAGCGTGCACTTTTACATCAGCAAACATAGGAGAGGTGTTCAATAAACAGTGAGCTTACTTTTATTATCGGCCTAGCTTCTCGCCCTAAAATTAAACTTTTGTTAGCTGAAAGCTTAATGTACACATGGTACTAGTTTCACTTCAGGTACTCTTGTGAGAGGGGTACAAGTTGAGACATGTTCAGTTCAGGCTACAGTAAAATGTAGATGTCACATGACAAACAACATGCTGCTCTGAAATTCTCCTTTCGTTTCAATAAATCTTCAGCTGAGGCCTATACGTCCTGTGGATTTGTTCTTTGTTATTTCCTGTAGCACAGTTTGAAGATTGGTTTATATTTAAACAGGGGAGACAGTAATTTCAAAGGGTTTGGTGCTCCATTAGCACCGCTGCTGTCATTGTGAAAGAGAATCGTCGATTAACATTAAGAACACTTTCGGAAATTCTGAACATTCAACTGGATGTCAACCGCACTTAGGTAACGGAAAAGTTGCACATGAGAATATTTGTGCACGGTGGGTTCCAAGGCTATTCGCATGCAGTTGACCATTAAATGCACTGTTTCTTTCGTAGGTAATCACTACAGATGAAAATTTACAACATAATTTTGTATCTGAGAGCAAACCGGAAAGCTCTGTGAGGACATTTTCCATCATCACCGATACCAAAAGAAAGCGAAAGTGGTTGCTTCTGCTGGGAAAGTTTTGGTGATCCCATATTTCGATATTTAAGGTATGGTTTACCAGCATAAAGGGGCAGAAATGTCCTGAAAACTCTGCAAGACCAGCAAAATTCATGCAACAAGCTGGACAGTGAATGGGCGCACATCTCAGATGTTGTTGGTGAACGTCTCAAAGAAATCAATGTGAGGTGTGTTCCTCATCCTCCATATTGTCCAGATTTAGCCCAGCGTAACTATTTCCTTTTTTCCAAAATTGAAGAATTATCTTCGAGGGAGGTATTTTCTATCTCGTGAAGGCTGCGGAGGTATTCTGAAGAACTCGTTAAAATGTCTTTGAAGACTGGCAGAAACACCGGGACAGCTGTGTTCAACATTCTTTATAGAAACCTTTCTGCTTTCTAATCAAAGCAGGGGATATGCGTAACAAAGTTCTAGCAGTGTAACTCAATCATCCCACTCATGTCTGACCGCAGATGTTTACCTTTCTTTTTAATCCGGAAGGGAAACTGCATGGCCTATCGATTAATCCGGTGGAGGAGGATAAGATTTCCTGTCAGAGAGGGTTGTAGTGCTGGCCAGGGTGCTAAGCCCCTGGGATCTCAACTAATGCACCATTACCGGCCCAATTGGGTAATTGAGAGAGCACCAGGGGAACCCTTAACACGGGGTCAGTGCATCTCGCAACAAATCGGGCGCGACGTGTCTGTCACCTTATACTCTATTAGCCGTATTAAGTAAGTCAGGGGTGGATCTTGCCCTTGGGAAGGGGATGGCAAGCAGTAATGGATATTATAGTGTTCTTCTGTCTTCTTCCATTCCCACGTACTAGTTGGAGTACTCTGTCGTATTGATAGGATCCATTAGTGCAACAGCAAACAGAACGCATGCAGGTGACACGTGCTGAGGTTTCTCGCCAGTTGTCAAAAGAACTGCGATTTGCTCTTTTTGGGAGCTCAGTGTTTCCCTTGTCTTTCTTCCACTATAACGTTATATTTCTCTCTTTCTCGTCTCATAAATACTTGAGCTTCATGTTTATAATAACCCAAATTGTTTTGAAAGGGAATAAAGTCAACCGAAAGGTCAGGTGACGACAGAAGATATCCAACACATGATTAAAAGAGAAAGAGATGCTTATGAGCAAACAAGAAACTAACGGAGAAGTCATAGAAGGAGAGCTGAAAGAAGAATAAGGAAGTTTTCTGGGCTAGAGTCTGTGGAAAAGTTGAACATATATTGGGATATTCAAAGAGAGCGTAAGTTTTTATAGGGAAATCAAGATTACAGAGTTCTAGAGGGAAAAAAAAAGTGAGAATAGCACTGTGCGGATTTTGAACTAAAGCGTAAAGATGAGGTTGAGGTTGAGGTTAAAATCAATAAGTGCACAGTACCTGGAGTATTGCTATTTAAATGCTGAAATGTAGTGATAAAAGATTTATAAGGACATTATCAAGGAAGTAAGTAGGAACCACAGAATTACACAAGTCATCGGTCAAGAGGCTGTTAGCAAGTTCATTAAGAATATAATAGAAACATTGTCCGAAGAGCAGGCAGGATTTACATGGGGTACAGATCATTTTTACAATTCGACAGATGACTGAAAAGATTACTGCGAAAGGAGAAGAAATACAATTAGTATTTGTGAACTTGGAGAAGGCATATGACTCTGTTCCTGTGTGTAAATTGTGACAAATGAGCAATGATGAATCCAGCTCCAACCTAACCATTTTATACGTATATTAAAGACAAAAACTTTATTTCACTTTTCAATATAGTTACTCGTTATTGCAATACACTTCTCACATCTTTGAATTAACATTTCATTCCCCCCGCCTAAATAGTCAAAAGTCTTGTCTGCAAAATGGTCATAAACAGCATCCATCACTTAAATTTCCCTCCTCGAAGGCCCTTCTCGAGTTTTGAGAAGAGGAAATAGTCACTGGAAGCTAGATCTGGGCTGTAGGGTGGATGGTCGATCTGCTTGAAGCGACATTTCTTCACAACTTCCTTTGCAACAAGAGCTGTATGCACAGGCGCGTTGACAAGGGATCATAGTAGAGGATCATAGGTTCATCTCCTGTAACAATGGTTTGCAGAACTTCTCTCTTGTTGCCACGACAGAGCTCCAGAAATGCCTGACAACAGATGACTCGTTGCTGCTTTTGAACTGAGGAAAGAAGTTTAAGCACTAACCTTATTCATATTAATGTTCATGAATAATTCGAAGGACTTTTGTTTTAGAAAGACCCAACCTTGCTGGTATTTCTGTAACTTTGATCCACCGGTCATCCATAATTTCTCCTTCCACAAGAATGATGTCTTCAATGTTTTCTCGACCCATTCGAATAAGTTTGATCCATTCTTTTACGGTGGAATGCTTCCCCATATATGTTGGAATGGACCTTTTCTTTCCAATAATTTTCAGTTTTTCAATTTCATATCATTTAATCCGTTGATTCTATAATAGCTTGAAAGGATCAGTGAGCAGGGCTGATGCGGTGTTACGGTAACTTGCTCTTTAGAAAGGTTTCTACTCTCGGCTCGATCTCCTTGTAAGGAAGGCTCCGCCGGTGTTGTGGGTGTTCTATATGGAAACAATGTTAAGAATTCCTCCCTGTACGTCCTTGTTCGCGCAGTCACCGTTGTAAACCCTGGCTGCCCGTTATTTCCCTCATTTCATCCCTTCCGCAGGTAAGAGGGGACGTAGACACAAACGGCCAGCCCTTGAACACGGTTAAAGTACTCTAACAAGCCAAGCCAATATCATGACTTCTAAAATTGGTTTAAATCTTTTAGCGTTTATTTATATCGAACTCTACATACTGTATTTAGAAGATGCCTTGATTTTTATTATGATACAATTTTATTTATCCAAATTGGTAATATCTTAGAAAGCATAGTTGGAAAGAATTTAAAAAGCTGACGTATGCTATATTAAAAAAATTAAACATTTAATTTCAACATTTCAGAATATTTGGTTCTTATAGATAGATATTTCCAATTTTGACCCTTACACTATTTACTCGGTATTTCAAAACTGTTCTATATTCTATATCACCAGTGCCTCCCTTGAATTTTTTACTATACTATATGAAATTTTTATTCAAGTGAATAGTTAACGCTTAGTTTTGCATGAAATTGTTGATATCATGAAATGAACACGTTTCAGTATGTGCAGCAGATACCCAGATGAGACCGGAATATTAATTTGTCAGCATCAGAACTGGGAAACGAAAAAAAGACAATTGGAAAGAAACGTGAGTGGAATGTGCAGCGAGTTTTGTTGCATTATTTTCGCACTCTCCGTAACCATACTAATTTATCAGCGTGTTGTTTTGCATATGGAAGTACCATGACAGAGCGTTCATTATGAACACAATTCTTTGCTGAAGCGAAAGAAACGCTCATTACTGGACAAGACTACCACATTTTTAAACAAAAATTACACTACTTACATACTGAAATTCTTTCCTGCAGGTGATGAATGCTTGGTCTATATTTCCAACTTTCAAGGAATTCTGTGTTCATCTTTCATGGTTTAGTGCCATGGCATTTTTGGCTGGCGGTATAGAAATCATGGACGACTTTTGCGGGGAGGTATCTTGTCGCTTCTTTCTCCTTCTCTTATTTCTTAAACATTACAAATTTTCTCTATTGATCTCTACCATTCTTCTAATTAATGTTGCTGTTATATATTTGAATTCTCTCGTGTTAGCTGTCACTCCTCTGAACACAGTAGCTGACTGAAGTCAGTAAAAATTCGGCTAGTACTGAAGGCAGGTTGTGTATGTCACTCCTTAGTTACGGGTGAAAGCCATTCACCTTTTCCCAGCTTGTGAAGTTGGTTCGTGATGATGTTAAAGCAGACAGTAAAATGAGAGTTATCAGTACAGAAACTTTATCACCCTTTATTTATATACAGTGGATTTACTGGTAACTTAAACGTGTTGTATGTAGGTGCGTGTTGAAAAGAACACAAGCTGTGGGTCGATTGATGAAAGAAACCACTTACAATAACGCAGATCTGCTACGGGATCACCTTGTTGTAGATAACTGACACGTGTAAACTTGTAAGGTTTGATTTTTAACAATTTATGTTGCTGTATGTGCAGAAGACACTGATACTCCAACTTGTAGTTTTAATTTCGGTAGTGATTACTATAAACTTATTTATTGATTGAAATGCACAAATCTAGTTCAATTTTTAGGAAATCTAATATTGAAGATACAAGACTCTAGAATATTCCCTCACCTCTGGCAGGAGTTTTTGCGTTTCGGCCAATACCGGCTTCCCTCCCCACTTATGGTTGCCTGCCTGTTCGTGAAATTCCGAGAAATCATTCGTGAAGATGACAATATAGCTATCACTAAAGCAACGCGTTTTTGTGTTTAACGCCCGTTTTTACTGCTGAGGCACCACAGGCAGTAGACACTGATAATACTGAGATTAAATTATATATTGGGAGAGGGTTTTTTTATGGAAGGAAGCGTTCCAGGCCAAAATTTATGGTACCCCCCGACATTTGCCATTCATGAGGACTGAGGAAAATTGTGGTGGATTCGAACCCCAGACCTACCACTCACGGGTCCGCGCCTCAACGACCTCCTCCACCAGTGGCGGTATCGCGTTCGTGAGGAATTTATTAGGAAATTCCCAGTGCAGTTGCCTGAATAAATTTGACACCTCTGTTTCAGTGCAAAACCAGAAACACAACAAAGTCCTATCTGGTACACAATTTGGATTTTCAGAACATAGCGAGGTTGTGAGTGTTCACATGACCATTATGATGAAACTATGCCTAGTCTGAAAAGAGCACAATCTGTGAGTCGATTATAACCCTTCAGTCACTGATGAAAGAAACCAGTCACAATAATGCACACATGCTATCACCTTGTCTTAGACAATGAACACGTATATGCATTGAACATTTTGAATTTTAACAGTTTTGTTGTTTTATGTGTAGAAGTCACCGATACCCCAACTTGTTGTGTTAAATTTGGTAATGATTTTGTTGACAAACGTTCAAGATTTGGGACAATTTCGTCTAATTTGTCTTCTTTTAAAACTATACGTCTTCACGCGTGTTTCTTGTTTTGCATTGACCTGTTGTATCAAATTCCTGAATTGCAGTTGTGAAAGGAGGCCATTGTCCAGGAAACTTCTGAAAAATACTTGCACTAAAGTCTTTGCGAACGAATGCTGGGAAGTTCAATGGCAGGAAGGCATGCGGCTGTGAATGGTGAGGAGAGCCAACCTTAACCGGGACACAAAATCCTGTGCGAGCGGTGAGGACGTATTCTGGAAACCCAGTAGTTCATTATACCAATAAGATTTTTTTCTTGTGGGTGTCTTGGAATCATTCAAATAATCCTGAACGTTTTAAAATTACATTTCATTAGAAATTAAATAGAAATGTAGAGCTGAAGAAATCACTGCAGTTTAAGGAGCTAACTAGTCGAATGTATTCAAGAAGACATCCAGTGTTCTCGTATATGGCAAAGAAGTGAACAGAACTCTCTTTTTCGTTTGCATGGTTCATGAAACCTCAGATATAGCTGAAAATTCTGTGTGCAAATATTGTTAGGCTTATAGATGCTGGTGCTTTAAGGATTTTTTTTTTTTTAATTTTAAGAATAGTACTGTTTTCTTACGTAGAGGGCTAGCAGTGTAATAAATTAAACATTAAATGTTAAATCTATATAGTTAAGTAAGATCATTAGCATTTTGTAGTACTAATATCGTACTATGGCCTCTTCAAAATATGAACCCAGAGCCTCCACTAATAGAAATGTCAGCAGAGAACCCCTTATTATCACCAAACAGGTTATAGTGATTTTTGCCCCATTGGTTCTCATAGTCTTTGACTGTCAAGGTATTTTACATTTAGTTTACTATATGTTCAACTTATAATACCTATACATTTCTTGACCTTTCATTCCCTAGAGAGGCTTAAGAATATTTCATAAGGTTATGGATACTGTATCAATCACTTTATTCACTCTCCCTTTTAAAACATTTTTGTAGTATTTTGAAATAAAAAATTTAAACTTGCAAAAATGTTTAAGAACCTTGAAGCAGAGTTGCAGGATATTCGCCGTTGTATGTGCAATGTTATCAAGATGGATACATGTTCCTGTCCCAGTGTTTTATAAGATTTGTTGGCTAAGTAGCAGTATTTTGTAGGGGTTGGATAACAATTTAATAGTCACATGACAATATGTACAGGATTGTTCAAAATATTTGTTCGATTTTTGTGAAACACAAATGAACAGAAAAACTATTAAAATAGTTCCTTAGGCCTGTAGTTCTCTTTGAACCCCAAGCGAAATGGCTCAGGGGGTAAGAAACTCTGGGTTCAAATCTCTTGCTAATCCTAACTTTGAGTTTCCCCTTGTCGCTTAGGCAAATTCTGCAACGGGTCTTTATTTATTTTCGCTCCAATTTAATATAATTTCATTCCGTTTGTTCTCTTACAGCGTAAAAAGTGTCAGGGAGAGGGGACTTGTGCGGTGTGACGGTGGCTTGCGCTTTGTAACGGTTTCAACGTAATGCAGGCTGCAGTGTCGAGCTGTAGCGAAGATTGTCGATTGGTTACAATTTTAGTAGTAGGTGTTACTTTGTGCAAGTAATTTCCACTGTGAACATGAATCCCTGTTAGCTCAATAGGTTAGAGCGTTGTGCTATTAATGTGAAGGTTGCGGGTTCGGTTCACCTAGATACGTATTTTTTTCTTACCTGCAATCTTTTTGCTCTCACAATAAATGTTACTGTTTGTTTCAATTTTCATAATTAAAAAAAAAAAAAACAATAGAACATAAAAAATAAATAATATTATTCCATAATAACACTTTTTTTCTTCCAATAAATGTTACTTTTTCATACGTTAGACTAGGTGAGATTAGTTTAAGTTTTACAAAAAAATAATAGAATATAAAAAATAACATTATTCCAAAATTACAATTTATAACTCGTTATCTTTCCCCCCCCCCTCCCCCCAGACCTTCATAATTTTTCTGCACTTTCCCTAATCGAATAAATGTCACTTTTTCGGTTACTTCATTTTAAGTTTAACAAAAAAAAAACATAAACATTTTATTATTTCCATAACAGCGTTTCCGTTGGGAACGAAGATATTTGCTGGCTGCAGTCTGGAACGGTAGCAGTCGGCTTTCTTCGTCACGACTCGGCTTGCAGCCGGTGTACGTGCATTTTTTCTTCTTCAATAATGTTTAACTTTTTTTTTTTTAATGAAGGAAGGTTCCAGGCCTAAGTTTAGGGTATCTCCCTGGCATTTGCCATTTATGAGGACCGAGGAAAATATGGAGAAAAAACCTCAGTCAGGGAGGAAGGTCCTGGCGGGATTCGAACCCCAGACCTCTCAGTCACGAGTCCACGCCTTAAAGACGTCGGCCACCCATGGTGGTGTGTACGGGCATGTAAAGGTTTATACCTCGGTGTATGGTATGGAAGCAGATCTTCTGAGTAACTCGAATCCCTTGGTAGGGAAACCGGTATCAGGATGTTGTACTACCTGGAAACACGTTAGGGGCTGTCTACGTTCGTGTCGAGCCAACACAGATCCTGCTCGCCCGGTTTCTCCCTACCTTACCTCATCCTTTCCTCCCGGAGTGCCCCCCTTAGGGGTTTAGACTCGTAAGCAAGCTGAGGTTCCGACGTATCCTTCCCCCCCCCCCAAAATGCAATTAATGTTATCATCTTTGACCTCCAGGTGTCACTGTTTGCAAAATGAGGATAACGTAAAGTAGAATTTCCACTCTCACTTAAATCCAGGAAGGACCCACATTCCATCAAATGAAATGCACAATTTGTGATAATGGGAGTACCTTCTGTCTTAAACACTTTGTTCACCGTGAGATTGTCTGTGGTGTCGAAGTCCAGAATTAAGTATTACCGCCCTCTACCTTCTACTATTCCGAGTACCATTATCTACTTCTTCATGGCTAACGCGAGGGAAGAAATACTCTATCATATGGATGTTTGCAAAGTGACAGAAGGCGTAAAAATTGAGTATTTGAAATGCGTGTGGAAATTTTAAAAAATTTTGATGCACAATAAAACAAGACTTGTATCTCTTATCTTAATTGTAGTACATGCAATAAGTTTATTAAATCCGTGATTGGTTTTGAATATATACAGAATGTACAAAAATAATGCCGTCCAAAAATAGCATTGTAGGCTAGATGACATATTCCTCTTAATTTAAGTCTGGGAACCATAAATACGGAAATACCTTAACAGATGTGTCTGGTTAAATGGAACACATTACCAGTGAAATCAGCTAAGGAGGCTTAGCAATGTTTTTATTTACAAATGTTATATATTGAGGAAGGCATTTATACTGTCGCGGCTATTTTCCTCTGAAACTATGGGGAAAATTAAAAAATGCTTGAGACATAATTTGAAGTGCTCTTAGGGGGACATAAGATAGCAGCCTTAACTCGTCCTTGAAATGCCATTCTCAAGGCCATTTCATGGCCAAATTACTTTTCTCAGATGGAATGGTATATTTTCTTTTCCGGGAATGAAAAGAGCATTCAATTTTCAGTATAAAAGTTCTAGTACATCTATCAGCTAGGGGTGATAGGTGATGTGATATTGGACAAATAAGACAGCAAATGTTTTTCACTCGCTTTCACTTCTCTCTCTCTTTTATTTTGCTGTTGTTATGGAAGAAACTCATTTGTTTATAGCAGATGCTCATTTGTTTACACGGTACACAAACGAATGCTCATCATTGCCATTTCAAACCTCAAAGGACGTCATTCTCATCCAGTTCCACTTCATTTTCAATCATGGATGTTCAATACACGATCAACGAGAGGATCGATATGATTTACATTTATGGCGAAGCTCATAAGAACGATAGAGCAGCTTGCAACTTACACGGAGATCGATATCCAGAAGGGAGGCAGCATCTGTTAGAAGTTTCCAACGACTTGCAAACTTAGAGGTGTCGCATCAAGAAAACACAATCGAATGAAAAGTGCTACTGGGGAAAATTCGGAAGTCGCTATATCAGCTGCAGTTGCCGCTAATCCTCACCGAAATTCCCGACAACTGGAACGTGATTCGGGAATTTCTCAAAGGAGAGAGAGATTAAGCGTCACAAATACCACACATATCACTTAAGTCTACATCAAGCCCTTCATGGGGATGATTTTCAGAAGCGTATAGAATTTTGCCAACGGCTCTACTACAAATTTAAAATGGTAAATTTTCCACCCTACGAAAATTGATGCCAATAAAGTGAAATTGAGTGAAAAAACATTTGCTGTATTATTTGTCCAATATCACATCACCTAACACCCCTAGCTGATAGATGTACTAGAACTTTTATACTGAAAATTGAATGCTCTTTTCATTCCCGGAAAAGAAAATACACCATTCCATCTGAAAAAAAAATCAATTTGGCCTTGAAATGACCATAGTGACATTTCAAGGACGAGTTAAGGTCGCTATCTTGTGTCCTCCGAACAGCCCTTCAAATTTCGTCTGAAGCATTTTTTGATTTTCCCTTTCGTTTCGGAGGAAAATGGCCGTGACGCTGTAAATGTCTCACGCTGTATATAGTTTGTATATGATATGTACCTCCGTCAATGTGCAAATAGGCTATACACCAAATAAATGCTCGAAACATCCACCACCCGTGCACAACACTTGGGTTGTCTCGCACAGTTGTTCTTCTTTTTTGATAGCAAAGACCGCAAGAAGGCGAGAAACATCTTCCAAGTCTTCCGAGACCTCCCTTTACCTCAGTTTCTGGAAGTATTCTATAGGTCCAAGAGTGACCTTGGGGCCAAGGTACAGGCTCTTTGTCGTGAATATTGCCTATTTAACTTCTGAAGAGCGCCCTAAGAATAGTGGGGTGGTGCACCGTCATGTTCGGACCACATTACTGTCTGAGTGGCGTGACAAGGCCAACTAACCCCGACTCGTGCAGACTGATTGGCCTTATCTACCGTTACCGCCGCCTCGATTGCCGGATAGTTGAATATTCAATATTAAGAGTAAAAGATCGGTTAAGAAATATAACAACAAGATTTAGTAAGTTGAGGGCAATAAAAAGAACAATTGTGTATCCATTGGCAATCTGCCCCAGAAAAAAATGACAATGTTAACTCGTAAACTAAGCAGATCGTAAATGTAAAATTTTAAGAAGAAAAATTCTTTTTGACTTTCGCTATTGTGAACAACCCGACAGTCACTAAGATCAAACCCTGCGCATTTTTGTGAAGAATGACGAATTTCGATTGAGAATTACAGAAGTAATTAAAACTAGCGATGCTTTTATGAAAACACTCCTTTTGTTGCTGTTAACTGTAGAAGAATACAGGGAAAACACTACAGTACTAAGAAACTACAGTCCTCAGAAATATATTTTTTCCCCTTCAAATTGACATCAAGAAATAATTTGCTTCCCACGTTAGCCGTGCGTTTCCTACTTTGACTTCCACAGGCGGCTTTTCAGAGTAAACAAGTGTGTCACCATATGTTATGACGTCATTAGTAACATGGGCTTTGTGTCTGCTTTGGCCTAGAATTCTGGTGACGACATCTCAGCATCGACGTTAAGAAAATGCAAGACTTTGAAATTTGGAGTGAGAAAACCAAGTCAGTAAAAAAGGAAAACTGAGTGTTCAGTCTCCTTGGTGTTTGGGTCGCAATTCTTCTGTAATTGGCAAACATAGGCTTTTGTAAAGGTTAATTCATTGTTCCTGTCGACTCAAGGCGAGACCATCATTTCGAGTCCCCCCTTTAACAGTCAATTTTAATCAAAAATTTTCTGTATTTAGATTTCGGTCATTGTTTCATAAAAATGATAAATTTACCAAGGTAACTTCTTCATTCTCGAGAATGTACTGTATAGAGGGCCGTAATTACTAACTCAGTTTATTTCTTTCAATATTGGAAGCAGCGACGAAATGCTTTTTTAGAGATAGGAATAACCGCCATTCTTCATAGAATACATTAACATCTTCTGTATTCCAAACTGATGATTTCGGTTTTCCTCGAAAGTTGAAAAACAAAGATAGCACGGGCCAAATCTGGACTGTACGGTCGGTAGTTCGCCAGTGTCACTCAGATTCTTGCAGAAATTCTTTCTTTCTTCTTTTTTAAAGTGGTGTACGCAGAGGCATTGACTAGGTAAAGTAACAATCCTCATACCCATACCCGTCTTCTTTCTGCTATTGTTCTGCATGCTATGCAGAGGCAGCGTCTTTTGTTCCTGGTTGCAATATGGCCACTTGCTGAGAAAAAACGGGCAAGTATTTCCCCGTCTACGCTTTGATGTATCTTCACAGGGAGATCGTCATATGGGAAGACCAAAATCGCCGATCGCCTCGTTAATTGCTATTGTCGAAAGGATCAACCACTTCCTTTGTTATCTTTTGTTCTTCTATGGGGTTGTGAGATACCCAACAACAATGAAAGCTTCGTCACAGTATTCCTGACACCTGCAGCGAATGAATATATAGAGACTACTCAGCTTCCTCTAATTCGCGAATCTTCTTCACTGTGGCTTCTATACTAGCAATATTTTCATCTACCACTGCTAGACTCCACAAACTATTTATTAGTATACAAAGCTATGTAACATTTCCAAGCATTTTTATTGACTCGGGTAGTACTTATAATCTTAAAAGTAAAATATTGCACGAAAATGCTCTTGAGTCACCCGCATCAAACAGCACGACCACAATAAAATTTTTGCTGCAGCTGCAACGATGAATGCCCCGCGCTAACTTCCGCTATGGCTATTAATCAAGACATTCTCATTCCAGAGTTGCCAACAAGAAACTTAAGTCGCTAATAGTTTCTTCAAATTCTGAAAAAAGATACCTGCCCTCATATTAATTTAGAAATGAATATTTTCTACATCGAATTTGTATTTCCTTGTTTTATAGCTAGTTACTCAATTTTTGGTGATAAATAGTTCAGTCGATGATCGTTTAAGCAATTATGTTGGAAGACTATTACATTTTTATAAATTTGAATATCGGTTGTTGAAAAGGAACCTATTTTCTATTTTCCTTCTAGTACATTTATGTGAATATGATTAAAGCATTGAGGAACCTTCATACGGCGAGAGCTTGTTGCAACGTCTGTTTCTGTGGCCATTCCAATAAATATAACACAATTTTGGAAAATCAGCGAACCATTTGGGTATGAAAAAGTTGTTTGCTAAATGTCTAAACGCTAATAAACGACTCAGAGAGACAGTTATTAGTAGAGCCCGCAAGTTTGGGCATTTATTTTGGTTAAAATAGGCAGACAAAAAGGTACTTAAATACTAAAAAATATGCAGTAATATAATTAAAACGTACACCTGAAAACAGAGAGTAATATCACTCATTATTAATGATAATAGATATTTAAGATACTTAATAATTTCTTTATCAACAATTAAAATACTTTAACTTACTTTTCTTTGTTACAAGCAACAACAAGATGTATTTTTCAAGGTATCAACAGCTGTCATAGTCAGCCGCTTGTCAGAGAAAACATTTTTCATCATGGAAAAAAAAAAGAAATTTCTACATTCACTCAAGTGATTGGAGCATATTTAAAACTAACTATAACGTAAGTACTCATAGCAGTTAAAACAAAACATTCACCTTTCAGGACATTACGGAAATGTTCATCAAAACACTGTTTTGAATAGTCCTGGCGAATGAGCAAAAGACGTGCAGTGGATTCTGGTCGAGCTCATTTTCTGTTTTTGCGTTTATAGGGGAATCAGGTAAATATCTCGCTTACTTCCGTGCTAAGCACTTTGTGAACGATCTATTCCACAGTTGTACGGCTCTTATCTTTCTCGTTTGTAATTGTTTGTTAATTTACAACAAGGAAGTTACCCCACATAAATTTCCTAGAATTATCTCGCGCAGATCGATACAAAATCATTAGCCAGAACTATTCAAAACTACAATACTTCCTTCATCCTCTCTACTTCCTGGTATTCGTATGCCTGAGGTAACCGTGTGTTCCTTGCACTAAAGAAGGTTCTGCAATTTAAAGAGCTTAAATGAATGGGTTATTTATTTATTTATTTGACTTCTTGAAAGGAAACCAATGTATAAGAAGATTCTCAAAAGATATTTTTGTAAGGTGAACGTATTTTTTACTTCGATAAATTATTGAAATTCTTTATGTGCTTTTTAAAATGCATAAATATTAGCAGAAAAAAATCCTTAGCGATCAAAAACGGGCAAAATAGTTTGTAAACCTTAAAATAGGCAACAGACCCCCCCCCCCAAAGAGAAAAATAAAAACCGGCCCTACCGACCCCAAAAGTACGACAACATATTCATTTATTTCTATCTGACCCTCAAATATATCCTCCCAGATAGAAAAACATTTTGCCTAACTTCCGGGCTCTGACATAGTGAACTATTTCTCATTAAAAGCTAAACTTTTGTAAATTTAGGTGCTGCAGTTCATTTGCCCACTGTTGTGCCAGTGTTTTGAAACGCCCAGATGTCGCGGGTGTACGCTGAAATTCATGACGTAACTTTTGAACCAATTTTGGAGAAGGAAAGTCTGGCCACAAAGCCTATTACTTGCTTTGTTTCCCAGACAGCACGTCTTTGTTTGTGCCTCACTGCGCATGCGCCAGCAGTACGATACCTCACTGCCACTGGCGCATCCCACTGCGGTCCGCCGGCTCCTGGCCCCTCCCCCCGCTAACCCTCTCTTACTTTTTCCTTACCCCCCGTTATTTATTTTCTCTTTACCCCCACAGGGCAAGAAAATATATATCTGCAATGCTTTATCTTTCCGGCAGAGTTCCGTTTATTTTTCAAGTTGTCAGAGTGGCAGCACGAGGAACAAGAACCTCGCAGTCATTAATTTCACCCCAAATTACCGGGCCGGCACAGTGGCACACCGCCTCCGGTACTGCCAACCTAGCGGCATCAACAGAAAAACTAATTACCTGCCTTACTTGACGTGCTAGGGTTTGCATTCCAAACAGGCGCTTTGCAAGTTTTGAGCTATCCAATAATATGACGTTAAAATGAGACGATTTAGTGTTGCCACGTATTTAAAACACAACTAATTGCTTCCTGGTATTTGTAGACATTTTATATACCATCCATTTGCTTGGATTACCCATTAGCATTTAAACTGTAAAACTAAAGCAGCCATCGTCTTTAACATCTTTAAAGAAGTAAATATTTTGAGCACCATTTTTAAATTAGTAAAATATTCAGCCAGCTGGGATAAATCTGCCTCGAAACTAGTGGATATCATAATTTTAGCTTTATCAAACTTCTTGGAAAAAGATAGTCAATATTACTTCTTTTGAAAAAAGCGGGAAAATGTCATTTGTAAATTACAATAGCTCGATGCCGCTGCAAATTTTACATTTGGCATAATTATCACAGAATATTTTTAAGAAAATTTTCCGAGTGTACACACGCAGAAAAAAAAAAACATAAAATTAGGTAGGACTGCGGCAGTAACGAAATACAGAGATTTAAGGCATTACTTTTTTTCTTAACATTTCAATTAATGGTATACTAATACCAAATATACTATTTTTCTCTATAGCTAAACATTTTTTCAGAAAGTGAATAAAATATGTAAAAATTATACATTTATAACAACGTATTCAGGGTAAATGTTTTTTTTTTTTTTTTTTTTTTAATGTTTTCATATGCTTATTAGCAGAAATCCATTGGCTGATTAAAGCGAAGCGGTCTCCCGGCTGATAGCAGGGTAATGAATTGCTATCGTTCATTTTTAACGCGCGGGAACAAAAACCATCGAAAAGGAGAGATATTGTTTTGAAAATCAGACATTTGTGGCTAGGTGCTGTGGAAATTACATTAAAAGAGAGAGAAAATAGGAAGTATTACTTTACGAACGACCTCGTAGAATATGTTTGTTTACTAATCCACCAATTAAAATATTAACATCATAATGGTGATAGATGAAGAATAAATTGCCTCCACTTGAAGACGATTTGCAAGTAAGTTCATAATAAAATTGCTGATTCCAACTGAATGCTATCGTCGACACTGTTTTGGAGATTTTAATGTTGGGCATTTCCCAATTCGCTATATCGCAATGCATATCTCTGTAGCTTTTTTGTTAGATTTGTCTCGAAACATTTGTCACACAGGTTACGTCACACAAATAGAGTGGAGTTAGTTCAAAGCTTGCATCAATCTCTTAACAAGTTAACTCCCTGTTCTGACCGCTGAGGAAAGGATTGTAACATAGTTGAACGGACGGAAGGAAGGAAATGAAGTAAGCTTTGGTCTGATACAGACTGAACAGATGCAAATGGATGTCGCTGTGGCAGTAAATTCCGTTTTATTCCATTTTGCGGGGCGGTAGATCAGCTTTGATCCTCCCTGCCGCCCTCCCTCCTTCCCCTGCCCTCCTAATCGTCAACATCTCGTTCGCGAGCGTCTACTGACGCGTGTGTTTGTGTGTTTTGTTCGCTCCATGCGGTTTTCGAAATGGGAGGATAATTACAGAATCACAGCGGGAGCCGCCTTGGCAAGGGCGTGCTGAGGACACTGTCACATCGTCGACAAAACAACCGGCGCGCTCTGCATGGGGTAAATTAAGTAGTTGTATGCGTCTCTCCTCTGCAGGAATTGATTTCATTTCATCTGCATTTGCACGGACAAGGGAAAACTGCTCTGACAGTTACACATGTCTGACAGTGTCCAACTGTGGCGTTTGTCCCAGAAAAACACTTTTGGTAAGCTATAACATGTGTTTGGTGGAGAAGCTATGTGCCGTTGCTCAATATCGACGTAACTCGCTCGCGAAACACCCCATTCTACATTATTTTAGACAAAGCTATCATTCTTTTCAGAGTATGTATAAACATTTACACATGAAATTAGATTTTCATAACCTAGAACGTTATACCAGACCCTTATATAACTGTTTCATATTTCATTGATGTTTCACTGAGATCCCAAAGATTTTGTGTCTCAAAGTGTAACCCCTCAGTATATTGCTTCGATTTGCAGTTGTTTCTCGATGAAACAACCGACAGAGTCACGATCACTAACTACCTCCTAAGCTAGCAGCTTTGCCATAAAGTTAATGACAGGGACTAAAAACAGTTGAAAACTGAATTTACTTCTGCTTCTTCTTTCACCCCAACAATGAGAATTCCCCTTTTTTTTTTTTTTTTTTTTTTTTTTGATTTATTTATGGACGCTCTTTAACAGCTCAGGTCATCAGCGTCCCATTCAACTCAGGGCGTGAAACGGCCGACAAATTTTGCTCAGAGGCCTCTCTTTCAGGCTTGAGGTTCTTTTTCGTACCCTAAATGTACGACACGGGACCCTTCCCTTCCGAAGGAAGCCATACTTAGGATTTTTACGCCCGAAAAAAATCTATCGGTCCTGGCCGGGTTCGAACCCGCGATCTTGGGGTTTACGAGGCAAGTATGGTAACCACTACACCACCAGGACCGACAAATTCTCCTATTAGGATTATGGAAACTTAAATGTGGATAAATGCGTTCATATACGAGAGGTTAGTAATTAAACCACCTGAGCATGTATGAAAAAATATTTTGTCGTATTTCTCAAAATAATCCTCTAACAATTCGATTACTCAAAATAATCCTCTAACAATTCGATACGCGTTATCCACTTTTTCTGCAATGACTTTAAGTTCTTAGGAGTAAATTATTGTGGTTGATTTTCAGACACCTTGACATCTTCATCAATTGATAACTGCTGTTCCCTCCCAAAATTGCTGATGAGTCTTAAGAGGTAAAGTCAAGATTAGGCTGAGGAAACCCACGTTCTTGGATGTCAGCGTGCGCTTTGCACTGGGGCTTTTTCGTGAAGGTGACATGCTCAAATGTTGGTGAATAATTTTCCAATGCACAAGAGTGGGGCCGATAAGTATTATCGCCTTCACAAAACCCTTATCTGGTGTCATATCTTATCTGTTAAGTAAATAATTGCAGCTGTAACTACCGCTCCGCTGTGTCCAGTTGTTCAGATATAGTTGCATAAAGAAGGCTATGTGTAGAAGATTGTGACATGTTCAAAATGGAGCATCGAGCTGTTATTAAGTTCTTCACAAAAGAAGGATTTATTTCAAATGAAATTAAACAGCGATTGAACGGTGTATATAGGGAAGCACCCCCCTCATATTCTACCGTAAAAAATTGTATTAGTGTATTACATTACTCAGAATTATTTGTGTTTTCATGCTACAACTTACATTGACTGATTTAGTTTTCCTTCTTTCCAAGTTCAAACAGCAAATAATAATAGCTCAGGTTGCCAGACAATGATAGAAAACAAAAATTGAATCCTGTTTAAAAATTAAATATTATAAGGTAGCAGTGTCATGGGGCAGGAGGTTGGTGAGAATTAAAATATAATCAACACTTGTTTTAAAATTTTCCTTTAATATCTTTATTGGAGTACATTAAATTTATTTTAAATGCAGAGGGTGCCAAAAATGTATACACACTTGAAGCAATGAAAAACTGTGTTAACATAACAAAACTGAATTAATACAAACAGAAAATGATGAGCACTAATCATCTTACACTTTTACGGTTACAACAGTTGCTCAAAATGCCCATCATCGACGTCGATACACTTCTGAGTACGTTGAGCTACTGATTGAGCAACGTTTGCGAAAGTGTTCTCAGCGATTGCAGCACACGTCGTTTCAATTTCTTCCCGAAGTGTTGTCAGTGTAGCTGGTTTTCTACGGTATACAACATCCTTAAGAGTTCCCCATAGGTAGAAGTCAAACGGAGTTAGATCCGGAGAACGCGGTGGAAACTCAATCGGACCTCTTCGTCCTATCCAGTGCCTTGGAAGATTGCCATCAAGGTACGCACGTACATCTCGGTGGTAATGTTGTGATCTGCCAGATCTGCCCTTGTGAACTTCGCATACGGTACCATGAGTCTCAAATTTATCTCGAATGCGTGCAATTGTTACTCATGTTTGCCGTTCTGTTCTGTACACACGTCTCCATTGCCTTTGAACTTCAACAACATTCTCGATTTTCCAATATCAATCCAAAATTACTTTCCGCTGTTCAAATGATAATCTTGACTCCATTTTGTTGTAACAACGCTAGTACAATGTAATGTGAGTTACATCTGTTTACTGAACATCATACTACACATTACTGATGTTTTTCGGTCCAACTTTGAAATATATTAAATAGATATCTACTGTGAAAGTGTGTATACATTTTTTGCCACTGTCGGCAGAAATTTATTCAGACAGAAAATTAGAAAAAGGATGTAAATTTACAGGATAGAGTACTTTTTAAATTCGCTTCTTTTAAAATGTATTTCTTTTTTGGACATGTAAGCACATTCGATGCACTTTCTAGAATGTTCCTTAAGGATAATCATTAAAGAAGATGAGAGAGAAAGGGACAGCAAATGTAGAAATTCAGCATTTCGTATTTATTAAAATATAAGGATTTTTTTTTCCTAATACACTCTAGCTTTACTAGACAGGATTGAGAAGAACATAAAACATTTTTAAAGAATATTTATTATTAAACATGTTATTCATACAGAATAGAATTTTAGTAACATTTATGCATTCCTGAGGTCTCGCACTATTTTAACGCTTTTACAATTTCTTATCTTTCCATGCTCTGATCCATTTATTTGTGTCTTAAGCTTCCGAAAGCAGTTAAGGTGGACATGACACGTATTTTGAACGAGGTTTTCACAGTTTTGGATCCATTGTAGGCTCTGTGTTTTTAAATTTGACGAAAACAAAACGCAGAAATCACTTACTTAGAAAGGGACATGCAAGAATTTCACACACGATTTAATGGTAGGCACTTTCTAAAATCAGAGAAAGAAAATTAACCATTTGTTGTAAAGATGTCTTTATATTTGTTTTAAAACATTTCATCTTTCTCTCGTATTGTTAGGGGTCGCTAAAGGCCCGCAAACCGTTGTTTGAATCTACGGATACACAGTGGTTATTTTAAGCAATAAACGTTATAAAAAATAAGAAATTCACACTATAGTAACGTAATTTGTAACACATCGAAATAAAAATGCTCACTTAAGGTAAAGAAATATTAATCTCTATTCTTTCGAGAAAACAAGGTTTAAAATCTTAAGTTCGTTTGGGAACTTGAGGGCTTCTGACGTTTAATCCGCATGCAATTAATTCTGTAACACAAACATCAACCACGTGTTTGTGATTCGCATACTATGGTGAGATGTTTTTGCAGCAAACATATTTCGGACTGCGTGCGTTAACTGTTATACTCCTAGGCGTCTCATTATGGGTATCGCTTGAGAAGGCGAACTGCTAACCCCGTCCAAGGCAGGACCCCGCGTTCCCTCCCCGGACCGGTTTCCTCTCTCACCCTTAAAAAATCCCTCTTATGCTACCCCATCCCCAGGCGGAGGGTAGTGGCCTGGCCATACAACAACCATCTGCAGGCTGAATAGAGTACGCCGCACTAGCGAGGGGAGCTGCAGTTTCTTTTGTGTGGAGAAGGGCGAGGGGGGAGAGGTTGTTGTCGAGCTTGCAACACACACACACACACACACATACTGCAGGCCGTACCGTGGTCGTGGTGATCGCGGTGGCGTGTCTTCCCGCGATTTTCCCCGGACAGCTGCTGGGTTATTTCTCCTTGATTACGGAAACGAAAAACCAACCAAGCCAGTTGAACTATTAAAGGATAGTAAACTAAAAGCACAATTGTAAAAAATGATCCAGTATTCTTGTAAAATAATCACGAAAAAATCCACTGAAATGACCTTAAAATTGCTAAAAGTTACCTTAGAAATTCTGACAAATGTAAATGTTAATACGTACTAGTTTTAACGTTTAACTAACCATTTACCTGGTAGGCCAGACACTGCATAATTGACTAATCCAATTTACAGCTCGTTTAATTTCATCTCGATCGAATGCCGGTGCAATATCGTCCAATTGGAAGTATCGTATTTGATTAGCGCTTGTCTGCATATTATTCACTTTAATAAAAAATAAAGAAATCTTTCTTGAAAAATGTAAAAGGCCGTTTCACGTATGGCATTGATAAGCAAGTAAAGTGTAATATTGCAGTATAAGTTATTTTATTAATATTTTTATTCGGCAATAATCTTAGCAAATAATCTGTTGATAAAGACTTAAGGCAAATTTTAAAACGCCTTGGGGAAGATGTTAAAAAATAAACGCCTTTCAACTGTTCAAACAACTGACAAACGATGCTGACCTGTTATTGAGGAATACATATGTTAATATAGGAACAAACCGTGACAAAACACACACGATGTGTAGATACAAAGTAGGACTTTTGAAGTGAACGTAATTTGTCAAAAGATGTAGCTCGCTCAATGAATATTTGATACCGTTTGGTTAATCTCGTGACACCTAGTCTTTATTCTTTAATTTTAAAAACAAGATTCGTAGAGATTTTAGCATATTAGATTACCAACTATTATTATTAGATTACCAACCAAAATATTAATTTTTGGGACGAAATTAAAATTAACATTTATTTGTCACTCCTTCATCCTATGTTTCATTGGATGAAAAGTTAAAAAATGTATATCCAATTTTGCTCTCCTAAAGCAGTTTAAGGGGAGTGGGTAGTTAACAGGGCTGATTCAAGTGTATATAAACTTTTGAAACAATAGTAAGCTAACTAAAACGATATAAATGCATATAGTAGGAAATAATTACTGTTACATGCTAATTTTTAATATATATATTCATTAGCTGTGCACTAATATTTTATTTAGCTTGAAACTTTTTTACCTTCGACTATCAAATGTTTATGATGTTGTAAATAACATTTCTAACAATCGTAAGCTACAATTATGAATACATTTCTTTTAATTTTTTATTTCAAAATTATTTTATTGCAAAAATTTAAACTTTTTGAACACAACTTCGCAACATTTTTTTAACTAATATATGACATATTGATAAAATTTGTGCTGGAAATTGTCATAAACGTTGTTTACAATAATATATAAAAATTTACAGTCGTAGGTAAAGAAAGTTACACTTGAATGAATGCAAGCTAAATAAATAAAAAAAAAGTGCATAGCCAATTAAAAATATATAAAAAATAGCATATAAAAGCAATTATTCCCTATTGCATTAAAGTCGTTTTAGTTCGTTTTATGTTTCAAAATTTCATATAAATATCTATAGTAGTTGGAAAAATACAGCGGCTTAAAAAGTTTGTATTCTGAGCACTCGGAGCAGCCCTGTAACTACCCAGTCCCCTTAAAGAAACATCATAATTATAATCAGATCAAAAAGTTTACACTAAAACTGCAAATATCTGTAATGTTCAATGATTTCAAAGAGTAAAACTGAGTTGTTATAGTGTTCACTGTATATGTGAAAGGCATGGTTAAGCTTTTAAACCAAACTAACTCATTGCTAGTTCAATGTACTTAGAAATAACTCTAACATTTGTTGTATATTTATATACAAAGATCTATACAAGTATTGACCACTTGCTCGGTCCTTTCATATGCAGCAAATGCACCAATAGTTTTGTAATATTTGGATAATGTATCTCTAAATGAACTTTCTTGTACCATCTCTTTCCTAAGTGGGATCGCTTAGCTGTGTACTGTGCTTATTCCGAACACTAAGTTCCCCGAATTTTGACGAGATTACATACATAAATAAAAATAAAACAGTGTTTTCCTAAATTTTCAAATAGTAATTATGAATCGAATCCCGTTAAGCAAGCTACCGTGGCGGTAACCGAGATCGTTAAGGTATGGATTCCTGAGCAAGAGATCTGGGATTCGATTCCAGCCAGGAGTACCCTTCCTGATTAAGATTTTTTTTTTCCGGTTTTCCTCAGTCCTCATAAATGCCGGGAGGTACCCTAAACTTAGGCCTGGAACGTTTCCTTCCTTAAAAAAATCCTTTCCCAATATATCATTTCATTTCATGTATCATCAGTGTCCACCGCCTGTGATGCCTCAGTAGTAAAAAAAAATAAAAATAAATAAATAAAAGGAAGAAAATCGTTGTGTGTTGACTATTGTGTTATACTTTATTAATAAAACAAAACAAAAAAACTTAAACCATATAACAAACATTTTCTAATTTTAAATATTCTAACACAATGACAAAAATATAAAGCTATTCTTTTGAGAAAAGAAAAACTGCAGGACATTTCTTAACATGGTAGCATACCTCGTTTCTCACAGTACCCATAGCCATAGAACGCTGTCTCATGCAGCAGTTTATCTGGACGTTGTTCTTTCAAACTGGCTTATACTTGATATTCTCTCCACATCCTGGATATAATGTCAACTTCATTAGGCAATTTTGATGTGTGATTGAGACCTGAAAATTTAACCTGGCAAATCTTTTGTTTTGTGGGAACAAATGCATTCTTATATGTCTCACCCAGCATACTTTTTGTTTTAAATATACACATCGTTTGAGTTTCGTGACGCGGTTCATTGTTTTCGTGACAAAGGTCGTTTTATTGTGACTCTACGCTAAAGTTGGAGGTCCTTTTAGATTATTGCACTCCATGGACAAATAACGGCTTTATGAACGGTAGCATTAATGTTAAAGCAAACAAGAGGTTTTAAGTTAGTGAAAACAATAGTTTGATTGTTGCAAACCGTTTGTTGCCCTTACTTATACACAGCTCTCGGCATAGGACGTTTTATTTCTGCCAGAAGGAGCTTTATGTTAGCTTTCATTTAGAATTCATCGGAAAGCCAACAGCTCCATTTGTACAGGTTGAAAGGCCACTTGCATTTTCTGTTCGTTTCATTACATTAATGAACAAGGCAAACAGTAGCCTCGTGTTTGACTTTTAAACTGGCTCACAACGCGTTAAGTCCTTTTGCTGTGCCGCGAATGGCAGGGCTGATTTTCAAGGGAATTGGGCAGTTTCACGTGCGCCGTTCACGGAAGGGACAGACAATGATGTGAATCTGCGTACGGGTATAACAAAAGGAAAATGGGGAGAGAAGGTCGCCACTTTGTCTAAAGCGGGTCAGTTTCGGGGCCCCGGCTGAAGCGAATAGGCTAGGTCAGGGAACTCTGACTGTCTCTTCTCTGATCAAAACAGCAAATGCCGGGATTCGTTCCCCTCCTAGAACAGGCAACTTATCAAGAAAATATGCTTTTTTGTTCCTTATTTATATGCAGAATATTTTCTGTCTATTGTCTACATAATAAATAGAGACTCTTGCAATTTTCGAACAAAATATATTGAACACGCAATCGTGGTAATGTCTGTTTTGTTAGGTCTATTATTGCTCTATATACAATTATGGGTCCATAAGTTTCCGGTCTCGCCAATAAGGATTATCGCCTTCACAAAACCCTTATCTGGTGAATTATCTTATCTGTTAAGTAAATAATTGCAGCTGTAACTTCCGCTCCGCTGCGTTGAGTTGTTCAGATATAGTTGCATAAAGAAGACTATGTGTAAAAGATTCTCATATTCTACCCTAAAAGAATGGGCCAAACTTTTTCGAATGGTCGAGAAAGCATTGAAAACGAAGAGCGTGCAGGTCGGCCCTTGGAGGTGCTCACTGCTGAAAACATCGCTCCTGTGGAAGGAGAAATTATGGAAGACCGACGGCTCAAAGATACAGAAATAGCAGTAAGATTGGGCCTTTCTAAAACAACAGTTCTTCGAATTATTCATACATTTAATCATGAATATTTAAACATGAATAGGGTTAGTGCCTAGACTTCTTTCCTCAGTCCAAAAGCTTCAACGAGGCATCTGTTGTCAGGCATTTTTGGATCTCTGCTTGGCAACAACAGAGAGTTGTGCAAACCATTGTTACAGGAGATGAAACTACGGTCCTCTACTATGATCCCTTGTCCAAAAGAGATCAAAGGAGTGGTGTAAGTCTGGCGAAGCACCGCCTCTAAATGTTATGGTCACTCAGTCAACCAAGAAGATCATGACCACAATCTTTTGGGACTGTGAAGGAATACTCTTCATTGACTTCAAGGAGAGGAACACCACAGTAAATGGGGAGTACTATGCTGGCCTACTGCACAGCCTACGTGCTTTCATCAAAGAGAAAAGGCAAGGAAAGCTGAATGGTTGTGTGCGCCCTCTTCAAGACACCGCCTGTGCACACAGCTCTTGTTACAAAGGAAGCTGTGAAGATATGTGACTTCAAGGAGATCGACCATCCACCCTACAGCCCAGATCTAGCTTCCGGTGACTATTTCCTCTTCTCAAAACTCAAGAAGGACCTTCGAGGAAGGAAATTTAAGTGTGACGAAGAAATGATGGATGCTGTTTATGCCCATTTTGCAGACAATACTTTTCACTATTTATATACTGAATAATTCTTTCTCGATACATATTCCTACTCTCAGTATTATCATCCCTTTCCCTAATAATTCGCATACTTGGGTCAACGGATTCCAAAAATTATTAAAAACATATTAAAACTTTCTCTGGAATTTGTAATTATCAATATTCCTGCACTTGTATAGACATCTATACAGTTACAAGTGCACTAAACTTCCGTAAAAAACAATTAAAATCGCTTACACCCTTGAAAAGTTGTGAAGTAGAAGTGTGGAACAGATTTCGACTAATTACTGCCACTTACTTGTAATGTATAAAACCATATTTTTGAGGTAGAGGGTCCATGTGTAGTGTGCCATCACTTAATATTTATTTAAAAGTTGTATAAATCCTGCATTAGAAATGAGAGTAAAGTTGATATAAACAAATAACTTTCACGGCAGAAGGTGCTGAGAGGTTTTGGGAGGAAATGGAGGGAAGAGCAGAGGGGTGATCGAATCTGTTGCGAAGTGTATCACAAAGACGGAGGTAGTCAGTTGTTACGTTAAACACAGAAAAGACTGTTTTAAGTGAAGCAAGCCAGGCGTTCCCTGAGAGACAACCGTTGTAGCGATTTGCTCCAGGCCAGGCCAAGTCCTTGAAGACGCGTTTCATAAATATTACACCTTTTTAATCTGAACGCTAGTGAATAAGTAAAACAGTGGCTGTTTGTACAAGGGAACTGGAGTCCCAGAAGGTAATATCCCGGCCAATATCCTCTCGAAATGAAGCCTACGTCCAATATCCAACCCTCACCCCACTCTCCGTGCCCGCTACGTGCTGCACGGAATCGAGAATTCCAAGAGAGGAGGAGGGGGATCAGATGCTGGGGACAAAATGGAGGACATTTTTATTATACAGAACAGAAACTGGTGCTATTTATTTTGCAGTAGTGGTACTCAGCGATAACTATACATTTTTTTTTTTTTTTTTTTTTGATCTGTGAGGTTTTCGCTTCTATTGAGGTCATTAGTAAAAATCTTAAGTTATCCAAATGCGATTTTTTTTCAGTATGCTGGAGCTTTTTTTTTTTTTTTTATTTGTATTTAACGCCCGTTTTTACTACTGAGGCACCACAGGCGGTGAACACTGATGATACATGAGATGAAATGATATATTGGGAGAGAATTTTTTAAGGAAGGAAACATTCCAGGCCAAAGTTTAGAGTACCTCCCCGGCATTTTCCATTTATGAGGACTGAGGAAAACCTGAATTCCTCAGTCAGAGAGGACGGTCCTGGTGGGATTCAAACCCCAG
This sequence comes from Metallyticus violacea, assembly GCA_030762175.1. Classification (NCBI taxonomy): domain Eukaryota; kingdom Metazoa; phylum Arthropoda; class Insecta; order Mantodea; family Metallyticidae; genus Metallyticus; species Metallyticus violacea. The sequence continues at coordinate 75,383,439 of CM060836.1, forward strand.
ACCTCCCACTTACGAGTCCGCACCTTAACTACCTCAGCCATCCGTGGCGGTATATTTTATAATGAAAATGTTGCTTTGAGTATCATGTATATTTTTACAGGCCAATATCTCTTAAAGGGATCAATAATCATATAGGGGGATATGAGGGGAATGCTTTTAGATTTTTAAATGAAACAATGATATCATTTATAAATAGTTAAACACTCCTTAAAAAATTAAGAAACTTTTTTTTTAATCCTAAAATTAAATCTTGGGAAGTTGCAGGGTGTTAAAAAACATTTGCTTGCTACTAGTTTCACATGTCTTTTTTTAGGGTGCTATAGATATCGCTTTTTGTTAATGTAGCACTATAAAACACCAGGTGATCCGGGTAGCCATGCAAGCCTAGCATTTTTCGTTTAATAATTCACTTGCGTGTGGCGGTGTCCATCTTGCTGCTACAAAAGTTTTTTCCCGTAAAGTTAGGGAAACATTTTCCAATAGTAGATATTCTTTCCTGGTATTATCCTTTATTTGCAATGCTTCCTTTTCCGATAAATAAAATGACTTAATTTGGCGAGGAATATGAAAACATGTAAATATTATACCATCGTTCCATTTAAATTTCTGAAGTAATTCATCCCCCCATAAAGGGACCCACTTAAGTTTTGCCCATGTCGCTATTATGAAGTCCTCTTTGTGCAATCAGTTTAGGAATGGTCCGCTAATAGGTCTGTATAAGTTATGACTTATAACATTTTATATATAAATGTGAATAGAGATAAACGAATATTAATTTTGTTCTACTTAAAATCACTAAAAGGGCAAAGTAGCGCTGAATAGTTCAGTTGGTAGATAACTTGCGTCATATGCGCGATGTGGTGTGAATTGCTAGAAACTTCCAGAACAATTGAAAGTTAGTTTCAAGAATTTTCAAGAGAGCGTAGCGTGCAGTGGTCTCATATATACTATAAAGTTCCATAGGATTTGCTAGAGGGCATACTGAAAAGTGTGACACACAGAGCCGCCACAAGGTGATACTGAAATTACGAAAAATCGCTTTTGTTACTGTCGTTGTTTGTAATTTTGGATTAGTATTTAAAACTTGAATGTTGGGGGGTGGGAGATAATGGTTTGAGTTTTTTAAAAAAAATTAAAGGGATTCACAGGTTTTCAGGATTCAAGGGTTTCAGCATTTTCCCATCGCTAAATATCAATTATCCAATATCAGAATTAATGGAAATATTTAAACTTCTTTATTCTTTACCTCAATGTGATATAATGTTTTATTATGTTGTTATAAACATGAACTACATAACATACAAAGTGATCGGTAAAAGTACTTAACTATTATTAGATCAAATTTAGTATAGCATTGCCGTAAATAAAAAGTTACACGGAATAAATTCTTTTGATAGGATTCTTTACTTCTGTACGTGTGAATAGCTCAGATACTATCTTCACCAAAGAGTTCGTTCAACTGAATATTATTCAATGTGACTGCTAATTTGAATTGGAAAACCATACTAGCGTTCAACACATTTTTTTAAACTTTCCTCAAGTCCTGGTACTTTTGTAAACTTTTGAGTTTGAACCCTAATTGTCATAGATTAAGAAGTTAAATATAAACGAAACAGTTCCCTCTGGAGTACCTGGCAAATCTGCCCTTGCTGCCTCTGCTAAGTCAAATGTAATAGAATTTAGTTAGACTTGGATTGGATTGGACAATGCAATGTGTGCATCTCCGGAAGGAAGGAATGAGTAATGGAGACACCGGGGTGCTAGGCACGGACATATATGAGGGTCTCTAGCAATACAATATATCAACGCCGGCGATGACCCTCCTTCCAAGAATTCAAATATTTAAGAATGAGCCGCTTCCACCCAGATGCCGAGGAAGAAACCTTTCTTCAACGGAAACCAGCTCACAGAGCAGTCCACCTCGCTCGATTCTTTCGACCCTGAAACAGAACCAATGGAGTGAAAGAAGAGATTTTTTGAATAGGAAAAGTCCAGACCACATTCGGGTCCAAGAGTACCCCCGTTTGATTAATTTGATATTTCATGAGCATCTTGGATCTGTAAGATATGGCTTCATGACTTCCTGAAACTTTCTCAATGTTAATCATCTCATTTACCGACATTAAACTTAAGAGTCTTAATTACTTGCTCTGTAACTGGTTCTTGAGTATTTCTGAAGCCCCCGCTCTACTTACTGCCAAGGATTCGCTTCAAACCTCTGCACGAGTTTTGCATTTTAGTTCATTCATGATTTAGTTCATACATTCCACCACCTGCAATCGAAACAACAAACATGGTTATAGATAACAGAAAATGTACATATTAATAAAATAACATCAATATGTTTTAAACATTTTGTTATAAGAATTTCTAGATTTCAAATCCTAGCAAGTCTTCATGCAGTGAATTTTTGTACACTGGATAATCAAGATGGGCACTGCTCAAATGAATGTATGTCTGTAAGTCTTAATTTATCAAGAAGACAGATCTGCTTGAGACAGATCTGCTTGATGGCGGTGTTGTTAGTAATATGCAATGCGATCAGCAGGTCTTGAGCTGCCCACAAAATAAATAAATTCGTCAATGAATTTAACAAATGAACTGAGTACCTTGTCAGGTGAAAAGCGTTTGGAAACTTATTAAAGATTTACTGATTATGTTCAGAGTTCTGCTTCTGTTGGTGAAAATGGAAGAGGAGTAGATCAATACACAATTGATTTTTATGAACATATGCACATCGCCTACTTAGTAACCGCTGGTTTGTCTATTATTGCTGAGAGATTACTGATCAGAAATATAACCAGAGTTTGTTATTCAGGCAAGAAACGAAAAACAGCCAAACTTGTTCCAAAATACTTTACTAGAAATCAACAGGTACTGATTTCCTAACGTTGTGAAGTAAGGAACTGCTATATTAAATCTATTTTAATGTTTCTAAGGCATGTTACCGTGCTGTGTGAAGGTTTTCAAGGGCAGTGTACAAAGGCGAACAGATCGACTGTTCTGCGGATTTCATTCGTGACAAATGGCCTCATCTTGCAACATCACGAACCCGATGTTAGTTTCTTTTCCATGGAGTGCCGGCCACGCTCCATTGCGCTAATCACTAAAGTAATTAAACGGACCACGTGTTTGCTTAGCGAGAACACGTAACAATGGCGCTGCGCAAGTCGTGGACCAGGCGCTGTGACGTCACACCGCATTCCCTTACTCACGCTGGGATTGTGTGTAACCGATCTGGTCATTTACGTTAATTCAGCTTAAATTTACAATATCAAAGCCTTTGCTCTCCAGAGGAACAGGATATTGATTCTCTCAGTGTAGGTGAACCAAGAATTTATCATGCTTTTGTATCAAACAATGTGTTTTGAGGCTTCATTTGTGGTAGAAAGAAATCTGAAATTTTAAAATTGGTTTTTAAAAATATATTGCTTATACACGTAGAATTTACATTTATTTATACGAGGGCGATCTGAAAAACTCTTGGCCTAACAGTGAATAAGTTTTTGACTTGAACCTTGTTACAAGTAATATCACGATAGGGTCCGAAATGACCTATAATTTATCTGGAAAACTCCGACCCTCGAGTGATATTTATTAGGACTATTTCATAAATAAAATAAGAATATAAATATAATTCTTCCAAACCTAGCTTACAAAATTATAATAACTGTATATTTGCACTTAGCCTTTTCAAGCAATCTTGCTATAGAAGAATGTCGATTGTCAGTAATGCCAATATAGAAGAGCAAAATACGAGTTTAGGACTATTTCATGAATATAATAAGAATAAAAGTGATGTATTTCAAATTCGCATACAGACCATTAACACTTGTATAAAATGTTAAAATGTTAAACTTATGAATATCTATTCCATTCCGAAACCGTGAGACTGAAATGGACAAAAGTCGACTATTACAATCGATACCGTTTGATTTTCTAATAGCAAATGAGGAAATATATTTCTCTCTCTCTCTCTCTCTCTCTCTCTCTCTCTCTGGTTTGGAATTCCTAATGATAAGATCAATTGACACATTTGACGCATCACCAAAACGCTTTGAAGAACCCTCCATTTTGCTTTATGATTGTCGACTGTCTATGCTTTTGCTACTATCAAATAGCTCCCCACGCCTCTATCAAAAGTGATTTGATAATTTTTTTCTCGATAATTTCACTCCAAAATCCGGCTGTTATTGGTCAAAAATTGAAAGTTTTGTTTCGTATAGTTGATCGATTTTAAGATCACGTCATATGAGTGAAATAGTCACCACAAACTCATTTAATGTCTACATGTTTAATCAAAGTATCTGGTAATCTCGTATTTAAAGTATGTTTCCGTAAGGTCTGGAAAATACTCACGTGACCAACGAGAGAAGAGTTTAGGAACAGATGAAACAAAGAGAGAGCTCCCGGTGGATGCTCAAACTACTCATATTTCATATATCTCAAATTTTCCATTGCTAAAAAACTTTTTAAGAAAGTGCGTTCTTTTAATGGAATGTTGTTTTTCTTCATTTTTCGCTAACATTTTCGTCTGGTTTGTTGGATTGGATTTTACCTTTCAAAGAATGAAACCATAACCTCTGCTGCAAGTAGAACAGATCTTGTCTTTGGCTTCTGTCCACAGTTTCGATTCCGGTGTGTGATGTCCCAGACTCACAAAATTAATTATATTTTGCACTTTTTTAATACAAATGCAATTTTGATGTAGTTAATGCAGCTCTCATTTTGAACATTTTTTTTTTTCATTTGCAATTATAATATTGGGTGATTTTTACCTTACCTAGTTGCCTGCAGCTGACGCAGCTCTAGAGCTCTCTTCTCTTTCCCCACGCTTGAAAGCCGGACGGGGAGCTGGAGGGGAGGTCAGTATGAATTTAACTCTAGGAATTTATGGACTCATTCTTACGTGCTATGTGACAGTGTACTAAATATTCATTAAGCGGCTTAATACAGTGTGTTAATTACGTTAATATGTATCAATTCAGTGTTTGTTCCCTAAAGTGTATTTATTTACTATTTGTACGTGCGTTAGCGTTTAAGTGTTAGTAATGACTTTCCCGACAATAACAGCTGCAGACTTTCTGACTCCCGTTCACCGCGGAACCAGCTGGAACCGATCGACAGGCCGTTACGCGTGCAGCGGTGTCGCAAAGGAAAAATCACCCATCATAACCTACACTTTCATTTGAATTGTCAATGACCTCAACATTTTCACTCATTTTAACTCATCTGCTATCAAATTTTATATTTTCAATGGTTTTACGCACATTTTTACTACTGGGACACCACAGGCGGTGGACACTGATGATACATGAGATGAAATGATATATTGGGAAAGGATTTTTTTAAGGAAGAAAACGTTCCAGGCCTGAGTTTAGGGTACCTTCCCGGCATTTGTCATTTATGAGGACTAAGGAAAACCTGCAAAAAACCTCAGTTAGGGAGGACGGTCCTGGCAGGATTCGAACCTCAAACCTCTGCGCCTCAACGACCTCGACCACCTGTGGCGGTTTAATATATTTTTCTGTTGTGCTTTTTGGACTTTCTTTACGCGTGTCATTTTCAAGACTGCCGTGGGCATGTTTAAATTCACCGGCTCATTTTTTAGATCATGTGGGTTTCCTTTGGCGTTAATGCATCTTTTACAAAGAACGTATCACTAAACGATAAACTATTTTGTGGAATACACACAAAACTCCTACTTTATAAAACTGTATAAAATGAATTATTTGAAAAAACGAGTTGAAATTTCAAATCAATGCTTAAGATAGATATATAGTGTACAATGTCTAAGTATGGCTTCCTTCGGAAGGGAATTAAAGCCGTGGGTCCCGTGTCGTACATTTACGGCACGATAAAGAACCTCAAGCCTGAAAGAAGAGGCCTCTGAGCAAAATTTCTCGGCCGTTTCACGCTCATAATAAAATGGAACACTGATGACCTGAGATGTTAAAGAGCGTCCGTAAATAAACAAAATCAACAAAAAAATTAGAATAAATGACAATCCAAATGCGTTTTTATGAATAAAAAAAACTAGTCTACAAGTTTCAACATTTACTTACAAACATTTTACAATCAGAAAGACATTCTTACCGCCACGCGTGGCCGAGGTCGTAAAGGTGAGGATTCATGTGCGGGAGGTCTGGGGTTCGAATCCCGCTAGGACCGCCCTCCCTAACTGAGGCTTTTTCCAGGTTTTCCTCAGTCCTCATAAATGGCAAATGCCGGTAAGATTAGGCCCGGAACGATTTCTTCCTTAAAAACAAAATCCTTTCCCAATATATCATTGCATCTCATGTATCATCATTGTCCACCGCCTCAGTAGTAAAAACGGGCGTTAAACTCTATTTTAAAAAACAGAAAGACATTCTTAAAAATTTCCTGGGGAAAAATAACTAATAACAAACAATGTACTTGTAATTAAAAATCGTAAGAACTTTTTAAATTTTGTTAAAACAAAAGATTTTGGATAAAAAAAAGTAAAAAAGAAAATAATATGACACATTCACATTATATATTGTTAGTATTAGGTACATATTTGAACTAATACATAGAGCTCGACATAGTTTGATCCGCGAAAGCTATAAGGATAACGCATACACATGTGTGAATGAAAAGCGATAATATTATAAATTAGTACTCATAAATACTCTTTGCAGTAGGTCTCAAACTTTACCTCACTGCGAAATGCGGACCCTTCTTTAATGTTGCTCATCGACATTTATAGATATAAACAAACAAATGAACGTTTAATTTTCATTTTATTGTTCTGCATCTTTGTACAAGTGTGGTAATCATATTAAATTCAAAATGTATATAAAACAATGTTAATAAAAGCCAACAATATATGTCATTAATTGGTAATTTTAATTTCTAATGATGTATACATCTGGCTTGATAGAAGACATTTTTTCTGAGTTCTGATTCAACAGTTTCTACATTTGTTCTTTTAGATGCATGAGTGCAGAAAGAAAATTGTTTTTCATACAGGTAAATTTTTACGAAAGGCATCAGTACGATCTTGGCCCTCTTTGATAGTTCGGCAAAATCTGGAGCTCACTGCCGAAATACTAATTTATCATACCTCAGTACATACGCATCATATAATTGTTTCAACTTTCATTGGGGAAAAGTTTAAGAATTGCTGCTTTAAATGTATGTGTGTGTGTGTACAGTGCTTTCAAATTCGACGTTCATTCTCTAGAGCGCGGGCAACGAAGAAACAGCTGCTACTGATTGCTATGACCTTCATGTGTCCACAACTAAAGTTTGGAGCATTGTCTTTGTGCCGTTTAAGCGTCCTTAAAATAATATGCTTTAAAAGTAGTGTTTTTTATTTTATCTGTATGTTATTGCTGTTGTAATACTGAAAAAGACAGTGTATTTTAAAGCATAGACATTTTATATGTCATTCATATGTGAAAACGAACTCTTGTAGAAAATTAAGAAATTTCACGTGTTCCTGCACCTTATAGATGCACTGTTCATAATCTTGTAATTAGATATAGGGAAAAGAGATCTGTTCTGGATAAGCATTGTATTTATTAATAACTTATATATTATTTATTATGTCCTATTAATTATACATGTTTCTATGGAAATTATAGTGAGATTATTTGAAATACGGGCCGGCACAGCACCGCTACAATGGACAGGAAGCAGCTTATGGTTAGTTCTGGGAATGTTTTTTTATGCCAGAATGTTACTCGGTGTTTTTGTTATATGTAATATATCATGTCACTAGATACATAAATACAGCCGTGAACCGTATGACACATATATGAAAACATATTCTTGCAGAGAAGTGGCAATCGTGTTCCAAGTAGAGAGAGTGTTATAGAGTTGCTAGAGTCAAGATTTCTGAACGACAAACTTATTCGGAACCGCCGTTTTCTTACGGAGGAAAAGTTAAATAATATACTAAACGGATGCCGGCAATGTGTTGCCGCTGTGGGGCATCCTTTTCAACATTTCTATAGCACAGATTAGTGCTTATTATTATCATCGATTTTTTTTTTTTTTTTTTTTTTTTTTTCCAGTTCAGGCAGGAGCACTCGGTATAAGCAGCCGCATCGTGACTCACATAACCTCACTATACATATTAAGCTTGCTGAGGCCTCAATATAGCGTTTAATGTTCATTCACTAAGCAAATATTTCGCTCGTTTTGGACAGAGGATCGTGGGAAATAAATTACTTTTTACGATTCCATCATCACTTTAAATTATTTAGTATCTAATATGAAACAAGAAAGGAATTTTAGATTTTGACAAGATGTAAAGAACAGAAGAATAACGGAATCGAACCGATAAAGAGCTTGAAGTGGCTCGTTGTAAAGAATTTTATTGAAACATTAGCGTGCGAAAAAACACCTGAGCATCAAGGAAGTGTCTGTCGTCTTGAATAAACCGCAGGAATGGGAGTACATATTTAAAGTGGTGCCATCATATCAGAACACAAAGCCCGCGTGCATGTGAGCTCACATTGGGGACATCGATTTAAATCTGAATGAAACTGCATCTCGTTTGATGCCGTCTTTTGTGTCCCCCCTCCCTTTGTGTTCGCGCTTCCACCCGGCGTGCGTTGTGTACACAAACGGGGTCAATATACCACGAAACTTCTCTCGTTCCTTCGCACCATTTCGATATGTAAGGCAGTTTTAATGTCGCTTGAAACTCTGGAAGAATGTGCGAAGGTCACCAGCTGTGTATCAGAGGCGATTAAAACATGCCTTCCGCCATGTATTTCCTGTTATGAAGAGAGGGAGAGACTGCGAGTAAACTGCCGATAGAGGTCGTAAACATTGACACAGACAAGTTTTTTTTTTAATTGATGCGTTTATGAAATACACGTTGTCGGCGCAGCGAAATCGATTGATTTGGAGAACTATGCAAACGTTTTTCAGCTCTTTTCTCTTTTGGTGAATTTCTAACGGATTTAAGACATGAATTTTGGGTATTATAGGGTCCAAAAGTTCAAATAAATTAATTGATTTTAGGGGCACTTATAGTCCCGATATTTTTGGATCGTCAATACATTTTCTTAACTAACAGTGCAATTTATTTTCAGCATTTATTACAGTTTATCAAGTAATTCTAAGGCACTTATCATAAAAAAAAAAAAAAAACTTTAAAATGTATCTTCGACTATTTTGCTAACTACCCTGATTTTATCTTCACCATAATTTTCTCTTTAAGTACTCGAAATGAGTTATAATGTATTTATTTTCTTTTTCGAAGCATTTACATTCCCACTTTCTGCAATCGCTAGTCAGATAGAGCTTGGGCCTTTTAGGAACAAATACCTGCGCAGTATTTTCAAGATTATATATATTTTGGTGTTATTATACAGAAATTATCGAACTACATCCTAATCATTTCAAACATAAATTTCCAAAGTGACTAATAAAATGACAGAAGTTACAGAGCATGTCTCAACATGCGCGAGTTAAACAGAAAATGCCTTGCAGTAATAAGGTCTCAGTGGAGACAGGTAAAATATAGCACGTTTTATTGCATTGCCTAATAAAATAAATTAATCTTTCTAACATGAAATAGACCAAGCAATTAATGTATTTTATTCTTTATAGTATTTACATATGAAGAAGGAAATGAGAGGGGCACCTGAAGAGTATATACCGAGGCTGCCCAAAAATGTATACACAGTTTCACGGTAGACATCTATTTAATATATTTCAAAGTTGAACCGAAAAACAACAGTAATGTGTAGTGTGATGTTCTGAAACAAATGTGACTCACATATATTATGATAGCGTTGCTACGTGACCTATAAATCAATAATGAACTAATGAAGCCAAGATTATCGTATGATGTTCTGTAAACAGATGTGACTGACATTATGTTGTGTTATGCAGGCGTTGCTACAACAAAATGGAGCCAAGATTATCGTTTGAACAGCGGAAAGCAATTTTGAGTTGGTATTGGAATTCCGAGAATGTTGTTGAAGTTCAAAGGCAATGGAGACGTGTGCACAGAAAAGAACCGAGTAACAATTGCACGCATTCGAGACAAATTTGAGACTCATGGGTACCGTATAGCGTAGAAAACCAGCTACACTGGCAGCACTTGGGGAAGAAATTGAAACGGCATGCGCTGCAATCGCTGAGAACACTTTCGCAAACGTTGCTCAATCAGTAGTTCAACGTACTCAGAAGCTTATCGACGTCGATGGTGGGCATTTTGAGCAACTGTTGTAACTGTAAAAGTCTAAGATGATTAGTGCTCATCATTTTCTGTTTGTGTGAATTCAGTTTTGTTATGTTAACACAGTTTTTTCTTTGCTTGAAGTGTGTAAACAATTTTGGCACCCTCTGTATTATTGTAAACAGTCAATAATTCGTCTTCATTGTAGAATTAATAAAAAAAAGTTAATTTTAGGGATCAAAAGAATTAGCAACATTTGATAATATTAACCTGTTTTGCATTATATCCCAACAATAAAGTAAATATTTTTACTGTTCATTCAATTAATCATAACATAAGATTCACACAGCCTTCTCAGGTTGGGATAAACATCTTGCGGTAAATTCATTTTCGCTAACAACAATAACAATAGACAAAAGAAATAAATCATCTCCATTGATATAATGATGTCATAAGTAGGATAGAAGAAGGTCTTTACTTCAGAATAATTCATTTAAAAATCGATATTAACATTAATTATATTTTATTAATATACTATTTATAATTCTGGTATATTAAATATGTAGCTTGTAAAACTAGTGTACAATGATATAGGTATAATAATACAGAGGGTGCCAAAAATGTATACACACTTCAAGCAAAGAAAAAACTGTGTTAACATAACAAAACTGAATTTACACAGACAGAAAATGATGAGCACTAATCATTTTAGACTTTTACAGTTACAACAGTTGTTCAAAATGCCCACCATCAGCGTCGATACACTTCTGAGTACGTTGAACTACTGATTGAGTAACGTTTGCGAAAGTGTCCTCAGCACATGCCGTTTCAATTTCTTCCCGAAGTGCTGTCAGTGTAGCTGGTTTTCTACAGCATACGCTACCATGAGTTTCAAATTTGTTTCGAATGCGTGCACTTGTTACTCGCGTTGGTGGTTCTGTTCTGTACACATTGCCTTTAAACTTCAACAACATTTTTTCCAATACCATTCAAAATTGCTTTCCACTGTTCAAACGATAATCTTCGCTCCATTTTGTCGTAGCAACGCTAGCATAACGTAATGTGAGTCTCACAAGGTTACAGAACATCATACGACATCTTGGCTTCATTTGTTCATTGTTGATTTACCTAACACTTAGCAACGCTATCATAACGTAATGTGAGTCACATCTGTTTACAGAACATACACTACACATTACTGTTGTTTTTCGGTCTAACTTTGAAATATAGTAAATAGATATCTACTGTGAAAGTGTGTATATAGTTTTTTAACACCCTCGGTATATACACCGTTTTCTTAATATTATCGTAACATAATATTTGGGCAATGAAATCAATAATATTTAATAATGTAATTATTTTTATGGTAAATTTGTCCAACTAATATCATAATATAGCTTTTATTAATACTTTTGACAAATGATAGATACTGTTTATAATTGAGCAATAATATTTTATATTAGTAATACTAGTCGTTATTTATTTATTTATTTATTTTTCATTTCCTTGACATGTTCATTCTTTTAAAGTTTATGCTTTTTAATTATTTACAAATTATTTTCCTCTTTAATTTGAATATTTTTACTCTCTTTTCTATATTTTCATTCTTCCTACTTTTATCTAGGGGGTTTTAATTTCAAAGATAAGACGCAGAAGAAATGCTTTTTGGAACTTGCTAGAAGGGACCATGAGAGGTTAATATTTTATTCTTTTTATGGGAGCTATATCAAAAATTAAGTAAGTTGACACTAATAAGGGGCATATCTCAATAAAAATTACGTTACTAGTGTTATTTCATTCACTGAAGTTTACTCCAGAGCTTTCCCTCACTCTCTACAAATTTCTGATGATTGGACGTTAAAGGCCAACATCTTTAAGAGGACTTTTTCTCGTAAAATCTCCAAACATCAGGAGTTGCTGTTTTGTTTTCCCATCGCATGCTGTTCGATTGAAACAGCCCCTCACATTCGCGCAATTTCTCTCTGCATTTCTGTTTTATCGTGCAGTAATCCCTCTCATATTTTAATTTGTGGGGGAAAAAATTACATGCTAATTTTAAACAAGTTTAACCCTCGTGATTTAAACCGCTTAGTTGGTAGCATTATTATACATATTACGTAAGCAGATTAGTTGGAGATTTGCCTACCACGTGCTTCGGTATACCGCCATTAACCTATTACCAACGCAAGAGATGAAAATTTAAATGTGGCCACTATAACAAAAGACCAAGTGAGAACAATACATTTCCGTATTTACCTAACATTTGCTTTGTGCGTTCATTTCACCTGGCAGGGCTGCCAACAGATTTTGTTTTATCGCCAAATTCCAGTGTGTATTTGTTCAACACAACTTGGGGATCATTTAGGAAGGATATGCTAAATTATTTAAACTCTGTACTCTGTTATGGTTTTGCTTCCACAGGAAATGTGGTTCAAATCTTGAAGTGGCGTTCGCTAAAGTGAGAGTGGAGTGTTAAAGACAATTGCCAAGTAAAATGTTCAGATAATCTTTTTACTTGTAATGTAAACAACAGCGTTTCAAAACCAGTGTGCATAAGATTATTTTATTGTACTAATTGACACTTCAGCCGAAGGAGAGAAAATTGTAAATGAACTCAGATAATGACAGAACTTTTCGAATTTCAAAAGAGAGTGTTGCTATTTTCAAAACTTTCTTAACAGCAACCATATTAATTATTACATTTTTTTTTAGAATTTAGAATGAGTTAATGTAGTTAATGTAATAATTATTTGAGTGATATAAAGCTATTTCATAAATCATATGACATTCTTTTCTGACTAGATCTCAATGCGAAAAGAAAATTGAACGGTGTATAACTTTTTCAATGAAAAACAATAAAATGCCCGACATTAGGTTACAAAGACTTCTAAGCAACAATTTGTAATGTGTTGTAAGAAAAAATGTTGGAAAATATTGTAAATCAAAATGGAAATATTTTAAAATTGCAATACAGCAATAAACTTTAAAGTATTTTATTTATTTTCTTTGTTTTAAAGTTTAGATATACTACAAACTTCCTACTTCCATAACATATGTATTTTATTTATTTATTTATTTATTTATTTACTTTGGGGGGGGGATGTTTTAAATATATGAATTTTGCCGAATCAAATTGATTTGAATACACTTTCCGCATTGCATTCGAACTTAATACTAACCCCGTTTACATTATATTTTTTTCAATACAGATTTATACATAAGTTTTCATAATTTACCGGATGAACTGTATATTCACGAATTAATTATTTATTAAAAAAGTAAACTTTGGAAAGATAAAAGAGACACAGAAAATTAAATGGAATAAAACAATACGCAAACGAGTTTGGAGGGTAAATGTGAAATGACGATCGTCTTTTTGCGATAAAAATGACTAACGTTAGTGCGCACGAACATACTCAATTCGATATTATAAATCCCGTTTAAAGCACATTTTCAATCCAGAAAGCGTATTCAAATCGATTTGAAGCAAGACATGTAAACGTGTCTGATTAACCAACTTGATTCGTAACGTATTATGTGGTAACATGTTCTAATATTATAAATATTTTATTTATAAATTTTGTATTTATACGCATATTTTAATTCCGTTATTATATGTCAGGTAATTTAAATTTACATTTGGGAACGATGCAGATAGAACAATTAAACTATTTAAATTAATATTTACATTAAATAGGTATGTCTTCATTTTTGAACATGTACTTAGTAAAAATAGTGCCTTATATAGTTTTAGTTTTAAAATTACTTCTTCATAAAAATTTTCACTTATATTTCTTGGTATTTTACATTTGTTTAATATCTATTTTGATCACGTGCAATGCTAAATGCTTCATTTCTTCGAACTGCAATGACCATTTAAAAGAGAAATCATCTAATTTATTTTGACTCTCCTAATTTGATGTTGCAGCCAGTGGTATTGCTTTAAGCTACAGGGGGTAATAAAAAGCGCTGAAAATATAGTTCATAAAAGATTTTTTAGTAACTAATCAGTGATTTCTGAAGGTGGATATCTTGCCTTAATGAACTCAAATTTCTGACAGTAACAATGAAGTAGATTTAGATAGCGATGATTTTTAACATACCGTGAATGATGTGCGTTGTTAATTTGAAGCTCATTTAAAGAAAAGCAACTCATACTTTGAGCTAAATATTCACCAGCAAGCACTGAATTTCTAACTTGGTCACATATTTGTAGAACCAACACGGCAAAGGAATAAGCGAATCAAACTAATGATTGGCCATTGGTACAGCAGGTGGAATCTCTCCAAACAATGGAAGAAGGCGCCTTCGGTAGCCACAAGCTCATAAAGCAACCCCAAACAAAGGGAGAGTAGCACGCACCCCATCTTTTTGTTCTGCCTCCCTCATGGATTACCATCCCCATGATAGCCACGGCGGCTCTACTGCGCAAATTAGCAATTCATTGTTATTACCACAATAAAGTTGAAGATCCGAGCGAGATTTTTAGGTAAATGGTACTGACCGAGTGATTGATTACCTGCCTATAGGTGTAAACGATTTTTTGTTCTTTACTCTCGTCTCGATCTTTCGCACGTATCTGTCACAGATTTAACACTACCTTTGTAAAGCGCGGGACAATCCTTAATAACCTCGCCCCATCCCATCGAGACCCAAGTGTCTAGTGTTACAGCTTCCGCCTAAATTGTAACACATCACGAGATACCTGATAATTCTTCAACCTTTTACTGTTACTGTTTGAATTTATTATATTGTTAAGAATATCTTAGGGTGCCTTAATTCATAAATAACGAATAAAGGAATAAATATTTACTATTTACTCTCACATACGCGCAATTGCGTTTTAGCACTAAAAACAGTACTGAAAGAGAGTCCAGAGATGTGGCAACGTTGGTTTCCTGAGTGAACTCTTGATACACCTCATTTCTCACGCGTATCAACGTAACTGGATGACTGTAATCTAGGTTTCAGGAAAATAGGCTAGCAAGGCGTTTCCCATACTATATCGTACCTACAAACTTCGAAAAGTGCACCAAATATTTAATTAGCATAAACTAAAAATTTAATGTTTCATTCTGATGCATTCCACAATGTCAATCTCATATCATAAACCTTTATTATCATGTATAAGATAACGTGTTGAAATTATCATCATAAGACAAAGTTTTGCCTAAATGTTAAGGTTTCTGATAATGTTAGGCAAGTTTATCCGATAAAACTTTGTGCAGTGCGATACAATATTAGATCTGTTTTCTTGCATTTTAACTATCAGATAAAGCAATAAAATGTAGTTCATTATTCATATGAAACAACGAAGTATTTATTTCCCCATATAATTGGAATATCAATTGCAGATAAGCCAGAAATACTTTTTGTGTATTCTTTTTGCCTTAAATGCATTACTTCAACATTTAGCACAATAGTCATAAATAAACCTTTATAAATAATTTGCAAAAAATGTGTTTCTCAAAATTTAAACATAATTACATATCTAAAACATTATAAAATTAATGTAGGTGTTTATTAGTATGTTTTTCACTAAAAGAATTCAAATTCATTTGACCGATGTGTCGAAAAATATAGATAAAATTGGAAAAACCATCCCTGTTCTAATTTTAGGTACACAAAAAACTTCGAGTGTTCAAGTTATTTATTTTGCAAAACGTAACAAGCAAGGGTAATTATCGGATACACTTCCTGCACATTTTATTTAGCTCTTAGAGGCGTAAACATTTCTTTCTTGGACCATTAACCAATTTAATTTAATATTTAAAGAAAACACTTTCCGACATTACATAGCATTTTCGGTATTTTGCAAGGAATCTTTCCTGTCTGATTTCGGAAATTTTGAATCCAAAGCCCCACACTGGTGTTATTACTGAAAGGAAACTAAATATACATAAATAATAAATGCTTTTTTCTTATTGGGTTAACTTGAACAATAACAGTGTGTAAGGGCAGTATCTTTAAAAAGAAACAACAATTACAGCATCGTATTACATTCGAAGATCACGGGTTCATTTCCCGGCTATTGAGAGTTAGTGACTTTCTACTTTACTAAATAAGGGCATTTACAAACCTTTTTAAGCAAAATGCAATATTGATGTCGATAAGTATAGCATATTTACTAAACCCAATTTTTTAATATTTGTATAACGCGTTTCGTAATTAAATTCGTGGTCTTATAGTGTGTGTGTTTTATTTATGTGTTAATAGCTAGTTAAAGGAGTGTGTTCTTCCACGAATTTCTAGACATTTAAACTCCTTGCGAATGTGCAAAGTTTTCCCTCCCATGCACCTCAGCGCACAAACAGTTGAAATCCGGTTTTATAAACACTGCAGTAGCAGTACATAAAAAGGCGTCCCGAAAAGTGATTTATAGGTAAAACTTTCAAAATAGTAGAGTAATATTGATAAATGCGCTCTAATTAACTAAATAATAGCAATAAATTTAAAATGTGTGCTAATTTTAAAGGAAGTATGTGTGTCAAAAATAAGGAAATGGTGTTTAGTCCACATGCAGGCAAGTTGGTGTGTCTACATACTAAGTAAGTGCACGTGGGTGTGGAACTCACCTGGTCCGGCAGAGTCCTGGCTGGGAACTCACCGGGCGGCCACCCGGGAGCGTGGATCCGCGTGGCTCCTCCCACGGAGAGTGACGTCACGAGGCTGCCCCTCCCCGAGCGTCAGCGCCGAGCGATGATTGGCTTTCTGGAATGATGGCAGGCCCGTCACGTCGGCCGGAGGGGCAGGGCGGGATACCACGGGTAGCCGCGAAAGAATAGAGTTCGGTGGTTCGGCATACAGACGAGAGAGGTGCTCGGCACAGTGTGGAGGCAGGCACGTTGTGTCGAGTCTACAGCAAAGAAGTATAGGCGAGTGTCCATGTGTCCGTGGTGACTTGTTGCGTCAGTTGTTTCGTGTCGCGCCGTTTCCGCAACCTCGGTCCAAGCTGTACTCGCACAGGGAGGAAGATATGCTGACGATGGAGACAGACCTCAAGGGGGGTAGCTTGCACGCCAACATGCCGCCCCACCACCCGGGGAGTCTACACCCGGGTCACCCGGTCTCCTCGTACGGCGCCCTCGGTTCCATCGTTCACGGCAACGTGACGCCCGTGATGAGCAGCGTCATGAACCTGGGACAGCCGCCGCCCCAGCAGCTGCACCAACAACAGCAGCAGCAACAGCCGCCACCGTCCCAGCAACAGCCGCAGCATCAGCACCCTCTGGCAGGCCATCCTCAACATCACCATCCCCAGCAACAACAAGGCCAACACGGCCCCCAAGGCGGCAGCGCCTCTCAGCAGCAGCAACAGCAACAGGCTATGGCGGCCCACCACCACCCGCACCCTGCTCAGCATCCAGGCGGCGGGGGCGGTCCAACCAACAACAATAACAGCACCAACAAAAATCAGAACGTGGACCGCGTCAAAAGGCCCATGAACGCCTTCATGGTGTGGTCCCGGGGCCAGCGGCGCAAGATGGCCCAGGAGAATCCCAAGATGCACAACTCGGAGATCTCCAAGAGGCTGGGGGCCGAGTGGAAACTCCTCAGTGAGACGGAGAAACGGCCCTTCATCGACGAAGCCAAACGATTGCGCGCGGTCCACATGAAAGAACATCCGGATTACAAGTACAGGCCCCGCCGCAAGACGAAGACCCTGCTGAAGAAAGACAAATATCCTCTGGGGGCAGGCTCGCTCTTGCCGGGCTCCGACGCCGCCTCCAGATCGGCCGCCTCGGCAGCCGCCGCCGTCCAGCAGGTGGTGGGAAGGGACATGTACCAGATGCCCAACGGCTACATGCCCAACGGTTACATGATGCATCACCACGACCCTTCGGCCTACCAGCAGCACCACTCGGCCTACGGAAGCCACATGGCGGCGGCGGCTGCAGCGGGAGGCTACCCCCGCTACGACATGGGCCAGATGCACCCCAACTCGGGCACGCTCAACTCGTACATGAACGGCTCGTCGTACGGTATGTACTCGACGGGCGGAACGGTCCCGGGTGGTGCGGGTTCGCCCTATCATTCCGCAGCAATGCAACAGCAACAGCAACCGGGCTCTCAGATGTCCTCCCACAGCCCCAGTGGCAGCAGCATCAAGTCCGAACCCGTGTCCCCTAGTTCGGGAGGCCTACACACTCCGACGCCGGTGACGGGAGCGCCCGGAGGCGTAATCACCGTGAAGCGCGAATACGTCGGAGCGGGGAACCCTGGCGGAGGCGGTGCGACGGCTTCCCAGGGCGACCTCCGCCAGATGATCTCCATGTACCTTCCGACGGACCCGTCCGCAGAGCACCATCAGCAACAACAGCAGCAGCAACAGCAGCAGCAACAACAGGCCCGTCTTCAGCAGATGCACGCGCAGTACCATCAGCACGCCGGCGGCTCCCCCGATCCCATGGGCCCGGGAGGCACCATGCCCTTGGCGCACATGTAGGCCTTCGCCGGGGCAGTGGCAGACATGACTTACCCCGGCTATGCGGACATCATGTTGATGGACAGATGCTGAGGAGGTGTTTGCCACTGCCCACAGTCCTCCAATTCCCCGTTTTTAGTTCCTTCCTCGATGAACCAGGTGTAGTGCATTACTCGGGCGGTTGGTTGGTTCTTTTCCGATTGTGCCAAATAGTCTTTAAGTTAAGCACCGCCGGCATCGCACCAGTGGAGCTCGTGGGAGAAACTTCTGTTTTGTTTCTTGCCTTCAAGTCTCAACAAACTAATAGACAAAGACAGAGAGAGACCGCAGTGCACGGAACAGAATGCATGTGTGATATATAGGTATGTATGTTGTAAATAGTCAACAAATAAGAATTGTTTATTTGTTTTTTTATCATTATCATTCCTCATGGACATTTAGCGCCAGTGCGCCCAAAGACAGCATAGAACTGTATCATAGGTTATAAATATAATAATAATTACTATTACTATTTTTGTTTTTAATTTACTTCTACAATCAATTGTTTACGTTGACCCCAGGAGGTTCATTATCAAAGAGAAGTATACGTGTGTTTATAAAAAAAATGATCTAAGAGTAAGAACTAATTTTTTTGCTGTTTTGTTTTTGACGAAAAGTAGGTACTGTTGTAAGGCAAATGCTGCACTCTCAGAAATTACATTCGCGGACGAAATACTCATGAAACTTGTCAAAAAGTTGTGATACAGTTGTGCAGCCCTTGTTTGCAAGTAGTTATTTGAAAAAGAGGGAGGTTTTGTTCGCTGTTTTGCACCTTTGGGTTCCAAAAAATCAGCAGTGCAAGTATTTTCAAAAAAGATTATAATTTTATTATCTTGAGGTTGTTGACGTTTACTCAAGGTTTTTAATATGTTCATATCTCCCACAAGACTTGATTTTGAATTTGATAATTCTGTTTTCAAACGTTCTGCCAGTAATCTCGCCAGATTAAGACGGCTGTGTGTAGATAACGTTGAATTTTTGGCATATTTCTGTTTCTATTTCATAAGTTAGATGTTTATTGACCACAAATTCCTTATGAATTCTTAAAACAGTGTTAGTTTATAAGAATATTACGGAAGCGTTGGCGTTGTTCTGCAGAAATATTTGCCACCATTTAACTTATTATCTAACTGCCCCATTCCAGTTGGGGATAATGTTACAGTACCTCTTAAATCAAATCCGCCATAACTATTATAATGGACTCTCAGTGATTTCAATGCGCTATTTGCTATATTTACTGGGTTCTTTAAATGTTTGTAATTTCCAATCATTAATTTATTAGTACTACTGTAGTTCCTATGTAAAGAGAGAGCAAATTTACTTATTTGTGTCCTTGGGTTCGGCATTTCTTGACCTTGAATCATTTATTAATTTTTTGCTACCTGCGGTTTTGTTTCGTGATGCGAGGCATCGCATGGCAATATGGCTATTTAAATTATTTAACTACCGAAACGTAATTCATTTGTGTTCTGTTTCGTGGCTAATAGCCTACTAGAAAATGCAGGAGTGCTGTAGGACATATTGTGTAACTTTTCCTTACTTTAGTATACAACGTACATATAGGCATAAATTTAGAGATATTCTCGAAGCATTCATTATCCAATCTTGCATAATTGCCATTGATTGTTGGATTCACAGCAGCTGGTTTTCAAATTAATTTATATTGGGGGCATCGCTGAAGTCAAACCAGTTTTGTAAACAAAAAGTATTAATCTCTATATGCTAGTCTGTACAGTTCTTTTACAAGGGCACATAAGCAGTTAAAAACGTACATAATAAAGCTTACAGAATAGTTATTTGACATCAATCACTCTGTCTTGTTAATATTTACACTCATTGGTAACAGTGAACAAATTCTACCACTTTCCTTATATTACCTATGACTAGATGAAATTTCAAATTATTGTTTCATTAGTGCAGATGGTTCTTGGGTCACAGCATCATCATCATTTCAAATATTTCTTTCCAGTATTATAGATAGGATATTATTAGCTGAGAGTGCACGCATTTAGTAGGTATATATTTTTCCAAAGTCATTAAGTTTTCTTTCTGAGGTAATGTTTGTACAAAAAAAAATCAATCTCTGCAAATGCCGATAAGTTCATCTCTTATCGTCTCAAATGTACAGTAAGTGTCATATAGTCAATGGCAAAAAAAAAAAATAAATAAATAAAAAATAAAAAGAAGAAGAAAAAGAAAAAAGAAGAAAAAAAAAGAAATGTGAAAAAGTTTATAATTATTATTATTATGATGATTATTATTGTTAATAGTCTGCATCGAACATTTTTAAAGACATGAATTCTCACTTTCGTCTTCTGTAAGTCTTCGCAGCGGGGAAAGTTTATGCGTTTTCCAGTTGCGAAGGTTTGCGCCTCTTCCTTCACCGTTAAACACGGCCTCCCCCTCTTCTTTGTGTTCGTTACATATCCATCATCATCATCTTCACTTTGCCCATACTTTCCCACACACACATAACCATACACATAAACACGGTATTATTATAATTAATTAATAACTGATAAAATGACTTTGTAAATACTATTGCACCAAAAATCTTGTTGTACATATATTATATAAAACATGAGGATTTTCACCCCCGTTTGAAAAGATCTGAATAAATTAAATACTTCAAATGGAAAAGTGTGGTAATGATTTTTATAAACCCTGTCACTCAAACCCTCAACTTATTTTGAACCAGCTGGAAATATTTGAAATGACACTTAAGAAAAGAACGCCATTCAGAGAATAGCTGTGTTGAAAGGGCTTTAGTTTTAATGACATGTGCTTATGATATTTTAATGCTGTGGAAAAGAAAACTTCATAGGGCTATTGCATTTAACTAATCATATTGATATACATCTAGCCATAGCTTATAAAATTTGGTTTCTTATTGCACGTTATATGACTAAGAAAGTTCTTTGTGAAGGAGAATTATATTCAGTCTTTATTGTTCGTCAAAATCGTTTTGCAGCCTGGCACTACTTGCATAATATCAAATTGTTTTCATTGCTAAAACGCTGTCATTAAATTCATATTATATTGCGTTAATATTACGGAAACAA
The DNA here is from genome assembly GCA_030762175.1 of Metallyticus violacea. Classification (NCBI taxonomy): domain Eukaryota; kingdom Metazoa; phylum Arthropoda; class Insecta; order Mantodea; family Metallyticidae; genus Metallyticus; species Metallyticus violacea. The sequence continues at coordinate 75,405,130 of CM060836.1, forward strand.
TTTGCATATTCTGAAAACACAATTGCAGAATTAATAAGTTAATATTAATAATAGGCTTATAATACTAGTTTAAGTATTAGTGAAATTTAGCCTTTTCAGTTGTAAATCCGTTAGCAACAGACAAACAAACTAATTAATCTCTAGTAATACAATGATAAGTATAATGAAATGAGGCATTGGCCAGAGAAAATCGACGTTAAAATTAACTTGGTTTTATTAATATTCTTTTATTTAAAAGATAGTGAAAATAACCTCCTTTATAATTTTATACAGCTATTGCAATCTTAAAAATTAAGAATCTTGCTGCGCTCGTCTTTTAGAAACATTTATTCATGCAATAAAGTGTAATTTTATGAACTGTAACCATTTCACACAACATTAAAACCACGCATTGAAATTCCCAAGTGTCTATATTGAGATATTACATTTCTTGCTAAACCCAGGGCAGGGCTTTCATTTCCGATAATTGCCATAGCGTGAATATCTATTGAAAATAATTTTAATTTAAACAAAAAACAACAACAACAACACGCCAATTCAGATATCAAATGCTAAGAAATGTCAAAAGACACCCCTTAAGTTATGATAGTTAAAATAAAGGGCATTCAGTTGGTATCGCATATTTTGTTTTCTCTGTGAACAAGTTAGTTCTAGAATAAGAACATAAGTATTAGATAATATAGCCTATTTTAGGAACTTTTGATTAAATCGTTTGCATTTTGTTCTTTTTAATAGGGTGTACAGTTTATTACTAAAGCACTAATATAATAATGCTTAATAGTTTTTGTAATTCTATTTTATCCGAATTCAGATAACAGTATCTATTCAGGCTACGGTAGAAAACAAAAGATACGATAATGTACTTTGTTTTAAAATTCAAATATCATCATTTATGGCGTTATTTGATATTTCGGACCGGCTGGGGTGTGAAACCTAAAAGGTTAACCAACATATCTTTTTCACTTCCACCTTCAATATTTAAATTTTGTCTTTAGTTTAATTGGCCAAAATTTGAAATGAAATTTCTGTAATTAAATATTATTTCTTCTTATGTCCACTTTTTGAAGTTTTTACTAGTTTATTTTTAGACATGGTTTGTTTGTTATCAATATATTGTTAAATCATTCCTACTCAACAGAAATGCACAGTAGGTTTTCAATTTGCAACTCATTATCATTATCTTCCTTTAAGTTTTTCGCATATACTTAATTAAATATTTTTAAATGTTCATTCTAACGCACTAGCAGCTTAAATTTGTCTTCACCGCAACTATTCTTCATTAAAATGAGCACAAATTAAACCTTTTAAGTTTTTTTTTTTTCAAAGCTATGGTTGGGATTCTTAAGTCAACAGTGCTTTTCGGCAAGGAATTTTGAATTAATGTACATTTTTTTTTGTTTCATTAAAGTTACTTTAGAATCCATTATTCAGAAGATGAAAATTAAAAGTTTTAAAGCTAAAACCAAAATTTGAAAATCTTGGAATATATTTTATAACCGCTGAACCAGGTAATATTTGGAAACGTTCTTACTACCGTCGAAAAGTAAAACAGTCATGTATAAAGAAAAAAGAAATAATAATAATAATAAATATAATAATAATAATAATAATAATAATAATAATAATAATAAAAGAACGCACCCACTTCTTATAATTAACTCATGTTTGTAATAATGAATTCTTTGGTTGTTTCGCTATACATAGAGGAGGTCTGACGTTGGCACAGTAGAAACATTTCGTTGCTCTTCTGTTTGATTTATGCTGAGTTCGTGCAGTGCATATCGTTTACGCTTGTTTATCGGCGATGCGATAAACAAGCATCTTTGGGCTACTTTTAGATCATATCGATCTAATACTGCCATTATTTATAATGTAAATACAGGATTAAGTGTCGTTTAAAATTACGCGATTCCCTTGCAGAGAATAGGAGCCAAGCAAATTGATTTCTTAATTATTTTTAGAAAATATTGCGGCAGTAAGCTTCTTTCAATAAAAATATTATATTAATCACGATTATCTAATGATATGCATCCCTAAACTTCAAATAGATCTAAATTATAAATAAAACTTGAGGTTGATGAGAATTACATGGGCATTTTTGGGAGCAGAGAAAATCTACGTACATTCAGCAACACGTAAGAGATGTGCGGTTCTTATATTAAGATATTTGTGTAATTATTTTATTAATTAACTCCACTAGAGTGTTAATCCATTTTCTCTACTTTGTTCTTCATTTGAAATGCATTTTGGTTGTATTGTTAATAGAATATATTTTTTTCCCAAATCGATAAAATGCTAAATAATAACAGTTTTAAAAATATGTTTACGAAAAGCTTGAACTTCAGAACATAGAAGTATTTGATTTAAGTGATAGCACGTGGTACTATCTCCTGTACTTTTTCACCCCATGGAAAGGGTTTGATTTACAGAAAATAAAGATAAAAGACGATAGCAGCCTATGCGGGTCTTTGGTTTTTACCATCTGTATAGTAACATATAGAAAACTGTTTTAAACAAGTTCTTTTATATGCATTTGCTTCCATTTGTTCTCATTTTTTCATTTACTGATCTTATTCATATGTGTTGCTACACTCTGTTCCCCGCAATTGCGGGGAATCTTTATTGTTTTATCAGTATATACACTTAATAAAACATATAAAGCGTGAATGATAGCGGAATAGCGGAAACGGTTATTACTTGTTCACATAAATATTTATTTATACTAAAATACAAATCTGGTAGAAATAAGTGTGTTTACAGAGATAATGAAATTTCTTGTAGCTTTTTCAACATTACGAAAAGATAAAAACAACAATGACCGTTTTACTGCATCTCAGATACATGCGTGTCGGCAATTCTGGTGTAAATAATCGTCAAGTTTTACTAAACGTAAGCAGAGAAGATGTAACGTAAAATTCTGTTGTTAGATTCATTTAATCCTTATGGGACTATTAATAATTTCAACATGCAGTTAAGGAAATTAAAACATGCACAATATTTGTGTGAGAATTTGAACACGGTGCTGAACAAGACATTAAATTATTTAACTACCTAGTATTTAAAACTGAAAAAATTAAATCAGCAATATTGACAAAAACTATAAACTTTTTAAACAAAAATAATAAACATTGAAAATGAAAACAATAACAAGCATGCATTTATTTTTACAATAATTGAGAAGCGCTTTTTCGCAGTTCTTTCGTTTATAGAAGTTGCAAATTCAGATTTATAATTTTCCCACAAAGCTAATGTATTTGAAAGGAAATTCTATAATAAAAAATTTGACTTTTACTTTTTATCTATGAAATTAAATGTTAACAACTCTGCATGTTTTTATTATGGTGCAAAAATTAACATTTGTAAAGTTAAATTACTGTTTAATTCTATCCTAAGTAGTTTTATTGAAGTTATCGTAAAACGTGAAACATTTGCGATAACTCTAAAACGTTGAAAGTATATATTATAAATATCGACATTAAAGATATAATCATTTTGTTAAAATTATTTCCTGTTTCAGAAATAACTTGTTAAATTAAGAAAAAATTGCGTTCTCTTTCAATTAAACCTAACTTTAAAGGCATTTCAGCGTTATAGGTCTAAAAAGCAAAATCTGACAGTACTTGGTATCCTATTAAAATGTAATATTAATTGTATTAATTAAATTGCTTCACATAACATCTGTAAAAGACTTAACAATTATCTATTACTTCAGAAAAAGAAATATAGTTAATGAAAATTAAGAATAACAGAAAAAATATGTTGATTTCTCACACTTATTGCAATATTTCCAGCCTAAATCTTTTTAATCTTATCTTTACAATGTAGAGTACATTTTGGAATGACTGCAGTGGTAAAATCTTAAGACGTTAAACTTTGTGAATGATAGATAAAACAGTTCTTCTTTTGTCGCTAATATTACTCCCAATCTCTTGTTGCTAAGGGTAGAATTAACCAAAATAGTTTGTAACGCACAAAATGCTGGGATCTGCTGAATTTTCTGAGCATTACATCAGATGTGATTGTCGTACAAGTTAAATAAATCTATATAGTTATTATTCCTATGGTATAATTATTGCATAATTTGGATGATAGGAAATAGAATATCGTATGGTATTTGAGAGCGCTGTTTGTGAAATAAAATAGTAAACAATTAATTTTCTTGCATATACTTCATATACTGAGATATCTTTGATTCTTTCTTTCTTAAGGAAATAATTCAAGCTTTAACTTACAAAAACAAATATGGATTTCTATCCAAACTTTGAGATTTAAATTAAATTTAAAATGTTTCCTGTTTTTCCATACTGCACAGTCATTGCCTTTTAAAAACTTATCCGCTAAACAGTAGCGGTCATTTAAGAACGAAAATAAAAAGCGATGATTTTACAAGATAGATTTCCCCAATTGAATGTAAAACTGGAGTTAAGCGGCGAGTTCTCGAGTCCTCAACAGTCCAATATCAATATTTTCTTGCCTATTCCACTCGTTTCAGCTTTATTTTGCTATCAGAAGAGTTTCTTCAGATCTTCAACCAAATTGGCTAGCTCTTGTCTTTCTGTAGGTGAAAACGGTTTTTTCGGGAGCTCATCTTGTTTTCCCAGATGAGATACCCTTTCATCTTTAGCAATTTAAATTCTGTGTCTTCCACTTGAGATTTATTGATCCTGTTTCATTTTAATTATTTTACCAACTGCGCCAAGACTAAATTTACACATTTCTGCCATCTCCTTTATGCTAAAGAAATATTCTCATACATGGTTATCATATCTGATCGTTTTTTAGTTATCAAGTTCACCGTCCAAAACAAAAGAAATGTGCCCCGCTACTAACACTGGAAATAATATTAATGGAGTCAATATTCATAAAGGGACCTACGAGAGAAAACAAAAATTGATGCATTTCTTGATTCATTCACTTAATTTAAATTCAGTTACATTAATGACATAAACAAAGTAAAAAATAAACAATGCAACTTCAGGCAAGTCTTCAAATATTTCTTAGAGAAAATTGTGATTTTTATGAATTCTGTATTTAAATACTCCTTGGAAATTTTAAAAAATTTGGAAAAAATAATTGCAGATTTGTGTTCCGAACACACAGTAGAGACAAGCAAACACCATAATTTTTATTTCAACTATTGTAGTATTTTGTTGTAATTTTAAATATAAACACAATATTAAATGAAAAAAGCATATTTTTCTTTATATATTGAAATTTTCTTGCAGTTACTTTTGTTTGTTAATGTCTCAACAGCCCCTGATAAAAGGTTCAAGTTTATTTGTGAAATTTAGTGCCATGTGGGGTAATTTGAATTTAAATGATCTTTACTTATGCACTGGGCCATATAAACAATGCGGAGATATAAAGTAAAAGAAGGACGAAATAGCTTTGGCATATTAATATAAAAATGAACTTAATTATTCTAAAAAAAATCGTATTTTTGACAACTCAAGACAAACACAATAGCCTAAGTGTTAATTGTTGACTAACTATGCAAAGGGGGATGGGATAAAGCAACACATGATAGCAAAAGAGCAAATTTTCAAATGAAGAATTGTTTATTATTTGTCCACTTAATTTCCACGAATCTAAACATTAAAAACATACCGGAATTTGCAGATTTCGTTTGAAGATCATAACTGACATGTTTTCTTTCAGCTTTATACAATGTGCTACCTCCAAAAGATATCAATATCTAACCTACAGACATATCACCCATATCATTGCCAGTTAGAATATCAAAAATTGCAAACAGCCTTAAGAGATATTTCGAAAATACAATTAGTTGCTTTAAAACTGAAACTTCATTTTGCAACACTGAGCAATATAAATATTTATAACACTCCAGTGTTATTAGCTTTGCTTTAATACGGAATATGATGGTTATTAATCTATTTAAACAAATACAAATTACATATTGTATAATGTTAGCAACCCTGGAACCATGTCAGTCTGGAGCAAAGTCTATAACAGTTGGTGTATACTAGAGCTTCTTTCAGAATAAGAAAGCTGTATTTTTATACGCCAAAATAGAAAATTTAATAATAATAATAATAATAATAATAAGCAACTTTTAATTTAATTCCACACCTCCAAAACATTATAGACCTCTAATTACTACGTTTGCTACTCCTAGTGAGAAACACGCGAACTATATCTTTGAAACTAGTAACGTATCAAAATGACTGGAGTAAATCAAATATTAATTTATTTATAAATATCAAGATTGATTAAGAAATATTATATGATACATGTTTAAAAGTTATTTTATTTTTTTCGTAGGTTTGTATTGCTAACATCCTGCATGCAAACTAAAATGCAATTTTTAATACTTGTATTATAAATAATTATTTCTTGAAAGGACGTTAAACTTTTAAATGTAAACAAATCATTTACCACAGTTAATTTTGAATTACATTTCTACAGGGGTTTATAACTTCATTATTACGAAATGGCCGGAATATTTATAGGCATAACCATCTTAGTAAATAATCCTCCACCTGATATTCCAAGAAAAACTCACTTCGGAGGCTAATAATTTATTTATTTACTCATAAATATAGATTAGCAATTTTTATGTATTAAAAGTGCTTACATTTAAATTCCGATCCCCTCTTTGGATTAGCGTTGCTGACTCCTGGCCGGGAGGACCCGGGTTCGATCCCCGGTACCTACTTACGAATTTGTTTTAAATTAAGGATATTTGGAGGACCACTTAATTTGTGAGGATAATTGGAGAGCTGCCTGATGGAGAGGCGGCATCCTTCGATCAGAAAAGCCGCGTGATAGGTGACCGGTGGGGTACAGACATGCCGAACATATGCCCCCCTGCAATACTGCCCTCTATCAATGAACTCGTAAGACGGAGGTAGAGGAAGCAGAGGTCACTGCGGCAGACCCATTGTCCTTTTTGAATAGTGTTTAACGTCCGTTTTTACTACTCAGGCACCACAGGCGGTGAACACTGATGATACATGAAATGAAATGATAAATTGGGAAAGGATATTTTTATTTTAGGAAGGGAACGGCCTAAGTTTAGAGTACCTCCCCAGCATTTGTCATTTATGAGGACCGAGGAAAATTTGGAAAAAACCTCAGTTAGGGAGGACGGTCTGGTGGGATTCGAACCCCAGATCTCCCGCTCACGAGTCCGCGCCTTAACGACCTCGGCCACCCGTGGCGGCGCCCATTGTCCGATCTTGGGCTGTCGTCTCATAGAGGAGGAGGAGAATTGGATTATTCCAATCATATATAAAATTTATAATAAACAATTAAAACCATTATCAATGTGTTGACGTACATTATTTCATTTTAAAAAAGTTATTTTTTGAATTTTTTGAATTTTGATTACCTCAAAGTTTAAAAATCGCGTAGTGCAACGAAAAAAGCATAAATTGAATGTAAAAGTACATGAATATTGATATTTTATATATAAATACATTTTAGAAGCAAACTTAAATAAGTATTAAATATTTAAAAGTCGTAAAGTTATATGAATTTTATAGCAGGCCACAGACTCTGCTCAGAAAAAATATCTAAAAATCTTCTAAAAATGTAGTTAAGATGTTACTGTTAATACAAAGCGAAATGGTGTCAAATATATAAAAGTTACAATGATTTAGCATTAAATGTAACACGTTGTAATTTAAAGATTTTCGGCGTATATAACTCTTGACTCTTTATGAGATCATAAATGCTGAAAATAGAAAAGCCGGAACTAGTTGAATATAAGTCCAAGATATGTGAGATAATAATTTCACTAATTCACATCACTGCTGCAATTTAACTTTTGTTGTGTTGGCGTTGGCAAGGACACCAAACTTTAATGATGCTATGTTACCGGTAAACGTGGAAAAACTAACAAAAGACGGCGTAAATGCGAACCAGACCATTTCCGCTACAATTCCCCGAGTTTATTGTTAAATGTAAAGTACAAAACGATTGAATACGTGTCTAATATTGCATAATAAGTACTGATTAAGTCGAAACATGTTTATAAAGGGGTTTTAATTTCTTTGGGTAGATATATCAGAAACAGAAATGTGGTTTTTGTTGTCTAATTTGGCTAAATGAAGTTTATGTACAGCTTTTGTGAAAATGCTTGTTATAAGCAAAATAAAACATGTTTTTGTCTGTCTATACTAACTTTTTATATAGTTTTGTTCAGGAATCATTTGTAAAAGTTTACTTAATCTTTATACGGGACTTCTGTATCAAACATTTAAAAATAGCAATATTGGGCGTGAATATTATAATGTAGTTGGCAATTGAGATAGCACAAAGCATATCCCAAAGCACTAGCAGAAGAGAATTAATACCGAATGCAAATAAACCTTCATAGTCATTTTAGACCCGGTACAAGATATAAATGCGATTGACAGAGAAGGGTGTAAAGAATAAAGAAATAAACAGTACACACTAATTAAGAGCAAAAAAAGGCCAATAAAAGTGTATTATAAAATAAAAAAAGTAAAAAGTAAAACACTAGAAAACTGCGCATGCAGGAAACTTGAGTACTTCGTTGCCTGCTAAGGACACTTAGCTATCAGAAATAACACATGCGTGTTTACCAGCGTTCTATGTTTCATATCTGGAAAGAGAGCATTAAAGTTAAATTGCCCACAGTTGGTATAAGTAATTAAACAAATATTTCTATAATTATAATTTTTAAATTATTTTCTTGTACTTTTAAATTAATTATATTGTTTTAACATTAGAACTAATTTTTGTGAAATAGCATGCATGAAAACGTGATTTATGAAGATAATTCTGTAACTGTTCGGTTAATGCTTCCTTATAAAACATGTATGTTCAAGAAAGAAATGCATTAAATTTTGAGAACTGAAAATAATATAACAAATGACTGAAATTCAATCCACAGATGGACATAAATTTGATCAAAAAGTTTATTATGAAAATTCAAAAACTTATATTTTCCCCAACCATAATATCTACTTTGAATTACATACAAACAACAATTATGGGGCCTTAAAGCTATATCATGAAGATAATTCCCCTTGCTTCAAGAATAAAAATGGGCACCATAATTCTATCATTTAATCAATGTCATCTCTCTGATATTGGGGTTGCATGTTGATCAATACTGGTTCTGTATTCCACAGCTTAATATTTGTTAATGCATATCTGTCCATCATTGTCAAGAAACGAATACGTTATATATACTATCTGAGAGATGACCCCTTTAAGACAATAATTAGCTTAATATACTGTTCAGCACAACATTGTTTTTATAACGGAAATATAAAAAGCGTTAATATTTAACATATTTATGCATGTGCTTCTTTAATGTTTACTGTGGTATTTTAGTATGCAAGAACAACATTGCCAGATGTTTATTGTCTTTTATAAATCGTGTTTCTTTTATTTTAAAGTAGTATGATTTTAGGGGCAGGAATTTCTGTGTTTCATAAACACCTTTCAACAGATAAATATTTATTTTATTAGATCAAGTCCCTGAATATTGACCAAAAACATTTGCTAACAATTTTTAATTTTTTTTGTGTACCAGAATTATAAAAAAGGCTAGTTGCATAAAATGACCATAATAACATTTACATCATTAAAATGTTTTCATTGATAAAATGCTGTTCTCAACTGAATATTATGTTACAATATTTAAAAAAAGTATATTACTAAAAACAGAATCAATCATTCGTCTTTATTGCAGTAAACATAGTTACAGAATTAATATTCTCATAGACCTACTAGTTAGTTCGAAAAATAAAAATGCATTACGACATGAAAGTCAGATTTTGACAGATTTGCAACTAAATTATGGTCTGAGATTTCTTCATTTGTGACTTAAAACCTTCGCTAACAACAGTAACCAATAGATAAACGAACTAAATGATCACCATGATACAATGAGGTCATAAATATAATAAAAGCAGGGATTGACTTTAGAGTAATTCATTATAAAATCGCATTAATATAAATTTTATTTTAATAATATACTTTTACAATTCTTGTATATGTAAAAAAATACTTCTGTAATAAAGCATACTATTATGAACTAATATCATAACATACTACATTTTTCACACTTAAAAACATGTGGATCCTGGTGGTGTGGTGGTAACCATACTTGCCTTTTAAACCCAAGATCGCGGGTTCATTCCCAGCCAGGGTTGATGGATTTTTTCGGGCGTAAAAATCCTAAATATTGCTTCCTTCGGAAGGGAAGTAAAGCCGTGGGTCCCGTGTCGTACATTTACGTCACGATAAAGAACCTCAAGCCTTAAAAAGAGGCCTCTGAGCAAAATGTATCGGCCGTTTCATGCCCAGATTTGAATGGTACGCTGATGATCTGAGATGTTAAAAAGTGTCCGTAAATAAAAAACAAATCAAATTAAACTTAAGCACATTTAAAAAAAAAATGGATATTGAGAGAGAGAGAATTAAATAGAAACTATTTTAAACAGTTAATAATCGGAATGGCGAGTGGTTAGTTTATATAAACTATAACAAAGTTTCGTGAAAATGGAAGCCAAAATAAGGAAAATATTAGAAACTGTAGTATTATTTATGCTATCTATAGGGCATAAAGTTGACCTAGGCGATTTTTTTGTTTACAAATGTTGCTCGAAGCTTTTATGACAGTGTGTAATTTCTGTATATAAGTGCTTAACATAATTTTAACTCTGATACTGACCGAATCGCTGGCAAAAAGGAAAAATGGAACTAAATATGAAAACATATATTAATTACTAATTCTGGTTAACTTTGCAGCACTTATGCATGACTGTGGTTGAACTAAATTCTCTGATATATTATTAATATATGACTGGATACATGTGCTTAGTGTCTGCCCAATTAAATATTCATGTTTTGTAACATGAGTAACGAACTGGAAACAAAAGCATAGATAGAAGACAGGTGTTCGACTGAGGACAATCACTTATACCGATGAATTCTTTTGTTTTGTGTATAAAATTACTAGAAATTACTCGAAAGGTTTGCATATATAATGTAGATAGGATTTTTAATGGTGTTTAACGCCCGTTTTTACTACTTAGATACCACAGGCGGTGAACACTGATACATGAGATGAAAAGATAAACTGGGAAAGGATTTTTTTTTCTTTTTTAAGGAAGGAAACGTTCCAGGCCTAAGTTTAGGGTACCTCCCCGGCATTTGCCATTTATGAGGACTGAGGAAAATGTGGAAAAAACCTCAGTCAGGGAGGGAGGTCCTTCTGGGATACGAATCCCAGACCTCCCGCGGACGAGTCCGCGCCTTAACGACCTGAGCCACCCGTGGCGGTTTATGGGATAAATTAGAAAATGTAGAAGTATATGTTATTTACATTCTGAAATTTTGTTCAGAGATCGTTTTCATCTTTGATTTTCGTATTGAAGATGTCTTATATTTCGCATTTGTTACCTAAGTACTGTTAAAAAAACTTACTACTTTAATATTTAATAATATTACATGCATATACTAAAGAGCTTGTTGCTATGTTTTTGTTTTTTAAATGCTTAATGTGGAATATCACAAAAGCGGCCAGTTTGTATACTTGTATGTCAGCTGATATTATTCACAATGTATACTTAACATGGTGATATGTAGAAAAACTTCTCAACTGCAGATTCTCCATTGTTTGAGTTTGTCCGCTGCTAAAAGTTAAAATTTACTAACATACAACACCGAAATTTGCACTTGATTACAAATGTATTATTTTGATGCATCTTTTTCATCTCGTAATGACGAAAAACTGAAAATCATTTTGTGGTATCACCTAACATTTATGTTTCCTGCGGCAGGAAACTCGTATGTTACGCACTAACTTTAAGTATTTGAGGTTTATATATGACTTGTTTTAATAACTGCTCGTGCTGTACACAGTCATACCAATATTGAATATTTATTAAGCATATCAATATGAACTTATTTCTTCTAAGAATGTGGAGTTAGCAAATTCATGTGCTTCCTGTGTCGAGCTAAGGAGAAATTTTCTGGTGTTAAAGACTGGCATTGCAGCATGTTTAGGTCCGTAGTCAAATAAATATAAAAAATGAACCATTAGATAAAAAGGGCAAGGTTTTTCCGTCACTCGTCACATAAAGTTAGATCATTGAAAATATTTGTAAATGTTCTGGAGATAAAGGGGGAGGGGAAGGTTTCCAGTATTGGAAGGAAAACAAATTTCCCAAGATTCAGCGAAAGTTGTTTGTTTATTTACAGTCGCTCTTTAACATCTCAGATCATCAGCGTCCTGTTCAATTCAGGGCGTGAAACGGCGGACAAATTTTGCTCAGAGGCCTCTTCTTTCAGGCTTGAGGTTCTTTTTTGTGCCGTAAATGTACGACACGGGACCCACGACTTTACTTCCCTTCCGAAGGAAGCCATACTTAGGATTTTTACGCCCGAAAAAATCCATCAATCCTGTCCGGGTTTGATCCCGCGATTTTGGGTTTAGAAGGCAAGTGTGGTTACCACTACACCACCAGAACCGACTAGGATTAAGCGAAATGTGCTATTTTTATTGATACACAAATTCCTGAACTAAACTTTTTTGAATATTTGGAGAAACAAACATGAGCAGGTTTAAAGATTGTGTGCAGTTATTTTCTGAAGAATTTTATGGTTAAAAACGACAAAGAGAACATCGAAGCTTTGATATCTACTATGTCATTGAAACTACATTTTCTACAAGAGTGATGAGTGTGAAAAACCTTTTGTTCAGAACATTGCTATGATTGAAAAATGAAAATTTTCATCAAACATGTTGACTTAATATTATTGGCAACTAAGGTGTGTTTTATAAGCGAATATCTGAAGCATTTTTTAATATTTTTACATAGTTAAGCGAATATGTAAATATTGCATATTTTGAATGTTTTTATGAAACATTAACGATTTATTTCTCGGAAATATATATTGAATGGTGTTTAACGCCGTTTTTACTATTGAGGCAGCACAGGCAGTGAACACTGATGATACATGAGATGAAATGATATATTGGGAAAGAATTTTTTTAAAGAAGGCCTATGTTTAGGGTACTTCCCGGCATTTGCCGTTTATGAGGACCGAGGAAAACCTGGAATAAACCTCAGTCAGAGAGGACGGTCCTGGTGAAATTCGAAATCCAGACCTCACGCTCTCGAGTCCGCGCCTTAACGACCTCGGCCACCCGTGGCGGTTTATAAAATTGTGTTTTATAAATGCTCAATCAACCGAAATCATGTAAAAGATACCAAAACAAATCTAAACTGGAAATGTATATGTTTAGATCTATTCACGCTGTCTTTGCATGGGTCATAATGCCGTTTCATGCATGCGCAGGCGTTGTTTATTAATGAGAACACTTTTAACTTATTACAATGAGAAACACTGTATTAATATACTTACAATGGTCAACCGAACACTTTATATTAACAAATAACAATTATTCTCGTTTTTAACGTTATCGTTTCCAAGCCTTCATATCTACATCTCCCGGCTGATAATAATTGGCACAGGGCTGCGAGGTTTGGCATCTTCCCAGAGGTTCAATCTGCTGGTCGGTGTAATTGCCTGTAAATATTAGTCTCTCTAAACCGTGTAACGTGGGCATCTGGGGATACAATTCTCAGTTGCCGTTTTATGTGTGTGTGTGGCAACATTCGCTCACTCGACTGAGATGAATTCCCTGCAGCTTTTGGGTAACTTAACCGCTCAATTGTCAGCCATTAGCCGGACTGGCATTGAAATCTTTAAGCTAAAAGTATTTACTTGAATTGTTTTATGTTTTGCTTGATGAATCTACTGCATCTTCAGTCTTGAAGATACCTGCTTCATTCTTATTGAATCTCTAGTAAAACTGTGTTGTTTTCAAATGCATAAGTCTGTTTTTAATGTTTATGTTTACGAAAATGCTACATTAATCATGAATGCTATTGCTTCAGCTCTGAACAATCCTTCAAACATTTTATCATCACGTAAGGCTTCTAGAATTTTTTTTATTGCCATATATATGTGAAGAAATTTTGGTTATTTAATATTTTTGTAACAATTTAGATTCAAATTTGTTTAGGTTTCTAACTCATTTCCATTTACAGAAATGTTCTTAAATTTGTCAGTTGTCTTCGGCTTTGACACTATTGCAGATTATATTATCATGCTTTTGTAGTTGAAGCTGCAATGCTTAATTTTACATGCATAATATCTTTTCTTTTAGTTATCGATACTTTTTTAATATTTGAAAAGTACCACAGTATCGTACAGAAGATGGTCATGAAAAAACAAACTCTGAAATTAATAAAATAGCAATGTAAACATTGATGAAAATACAAATAAATGCATGACAGTTTTACAGATAAAATAGTCAGTATATTTAACAGGGTCTTTTTTTGTACTTTACCGCAACTTACACATTTTCTCAGAGACTATGCCCCATAATTTATTTGTCGCATTTTGAAAAAAATGGAATATTAATTAATGAGTAATATATACTGTTTAAAAACGGAGGTTTTGGTTTAACGATTTACTCAATTTTGTACCCCATATTTGAATTACGTTGCAATTGAAACACCAAAACTTATATTGCCTTTTTTTAAAGATATTAATGATTCACAGATTAAGCTGTAATAACAATTTTTGTTCACAGAACGTCACCATTTGTCGTTTCCTTGAGATATTGTTAATATTTTAAGATATCTTCCAAAATATATTTGTGAAAAATCAAGCCCTGAAATTAATAAAAACATTGACAACAGTTCCGCAAACTAAATTTTCACTAATATAACGCACCTTTTTCTCAGAAGCTATACAATATAATGGTGCAAACTTTTAGGTTTATTTTTATGTATTTTGAATAATGTTTAACGCCCGGTTTTACTACTGAGGCATCGCAGACGGTAAACACTGATGATACATGAGATGAAATGATGTACTGGAAATGGATTTTTTTAAGGAAGAGAACGTAAGTTAGAGTACCTCCCCTGCATTTGCAATTTATGAGGACTGAGAAAACCTGGAAAAAAAAAAAAAAAAAACTCAGTCAGGGAGAACGATCCTGGAGGGATTCGAACCTCAGACCTCCCTCTCATGAGTCCGCGCCTTAACGACCTCGGCCACCCGTGGCGGTATAAACATTAATGAAAATAAAAATAAACACATTTTAGAGATTAAATCGGGTAAAATATTAAGTATATTTAACAGGGCTTTTTCTTTTTTTACTTTTCGGCAAATTAATATTTTACAAACATCTTTTCTGAGAAATTGTGCATCATAATTAATCTATCGCAGTTTGAAAAAAATATATATATAAATGTTTAAAAATGGAGGTATTATTGTACGTTTTATTCAACTTTGTTCCCGATTATTGAATTATGTTGCAATTGAAACACGAAAACTTTTATTGATTTTTAGATATTCACAAATTGAGCTGTACCTAATAATATTTTTTACCCACAAATTGTCACCATTTGTCATTTCTTTTAGATATTGCTAATATTTGAAGATATTTAACATCTTTCTAAAAACATTTGTGAAATAGCAAGACCTGAAATTAATAAAAAACATTTGACAAAGTTCCGCAAACTAAATTTTTACTAATATAATGCATCTTTTTCTCAGAAGCTATACAATATAATGATACAAACTTTTAGGTTCATTTTATATTATTATATTAGTTTATGATGTTATACCTTTTGCATGAGTATTAAGAAACCAGTTTCGTAATTTTTAGAAATACAAGTAACATTATAAAAGAGTTTTACATGCTTTTTTGTTTGTTTGTACACCAAACTTATGACGGATGTTAATGAAATAAAATAAATTATACTATGTACTTATTATATCGATATTATATTATATTATTATATCGATGGAGATTATTTAGTTCGCTTGTCTATTGTTATTAGAGAAAAGTGATTTATCGAAAGAAATTGTAGCCCAGGAAAAGGCTGAATTGTCACTAATACCTAGATTTTATTTATTTATGGACGCTCTTTAATATCTCAGGTCATCAGCGGCCCAATTCCCAAGAAAAGCTTATGATTTTTATCAGAAGAAATACAACAGATTTATTAATTGAATGAACAGTAAAAATATAAAGGATATTTCAAAAAACTTTAATGTTGTCATGTATTTTAGAACATGATTAGTATTATAAATGTCTACTAATTAATTTGGTAGCTAATATTAGCTTATTTTAGGTTTTCTGCTACAAAGATGAATGATTGATTCTGTTTTCAGTAATACGTTAACATTATCGTAACATGATATGCAATTGATGACAGTATTTGAGCAAGGAAAAGAATTTAATGACGTATTTATTACTATGGTAACGTTAATCAACTGGTGCCATAATGCAGCGTTTTATTGACGATTTTGACCAACTAAAACTATTTTTAATGGGAGACTTAGTGAAATATTCAATTATTTAGTTGCCTTTCCGTTAATTCAGAGCAGTGTTTCTCAAACTATGGTTTGTAAACCAGAAGTAGTTCTCGAGGTCTATCCTTGCAGTTCTCTGGAATCTACTGATCATTTAGTATTTGGTAAACTCGAGCACTGAATGGCGAAAGACGATAAAATGAAATTTAAATTAATTTCAGATTACACTATGTCGGTGATAACTACAAAGAAACTAAATTTTCGTTGTCAAAGTTGTATTTCATAAAAATGTTTGTTAAACACGTGTATGGAATTTAAATATTCCTTGCAGCTGAATTTAGTTAATGCTGTAAAGTTAATTAGGATTATATTCTGGAAAGTATGCCTTATAGATGTACATTATTATGAGACAACGCTTACATTTGTCAATTGTTTAAAAAAAATGTTTCACTGTATTAATTAGCATACACTTGTATACGTGATTGAGAAAACTTTTCAAAATATGCTGCTATATTTCTGATCTTACGTGTTATTTTTCACATTTTTTTTATTATTTATTTTAATTAATATTTTCCCTCCCTCACCCTTTCCCCTTTGTGGCTTGCTTAATTTTTTTCCACACATTTTGCTTATTTTCGAAATTGAATATTTACTTTTATGACCTCGTTTGTCTTCTGTCTTTGAAGAACACAGGCGGTTTGAAATATTGGGTTTTTATTGCAGTGGCGGCTTGTGGCAGAATATAATCGGGGTGCACAATCATATTACTACTATTACTAAATTTCTAAATATAAATGGCATACTTATGAAATTCTTGATAGTCAAACTGTCACACGCGCTGAACGATCACAAAAGAGAGAGACAAACAGAGAGAGAGAGGGGGGGGATTTAATAGAAATATCATAGAACCAACCTATTTAAACAAAAAAGTCCCTTCTTCTGGTTTTCATGTCACCAAATTGTCGTGACCTTTGATTAATGCCTGGAATCTGCAGGAAAAAAAAAAAAAAAAAAAAAACCAGAACGCGTTGTATACTTTATATGTTTTGAACTCACAGATTGAATATTTAGTTGGTCTACCCAGTGTTTTATTTTCAATTTTTTCTTCCAGTGATGGCAATAATATATATATATAGGCGTTGTGTAGTGTTTATTTTCCTTACATTCAATGAACATAAAACGAAACAAATCAACTGCTTGAACAGTTTACAGAAAACAACATTAACCTGCCGTTCAGTAACAGCTTACCATCAAAGAGCAGTTTTGCTTCAAATGTAAAAGTGTTTGATCTTGAAATAGCGGCAAGTTTTCTCTCATATATATTATGTCGCATTGCGATTAATAATACCTATGGTTTCACTGTATTATTATCTAATAGTCTTTTAAAAATATTTTATTCCACTTTGTAAAGCAACGCCAGTTAGCCTGTATAAAATTCGAGGCATACCTTCCTGGGAACATACGTGGCGAGAGGTGATGCTTCAGGTGGTGCATGCACAACAATGGAATTTATGAGAGAGTGGCTGCTTCTACTAGTCAAAATACTTCACAAGCTTACGGAGGCAGGCAAGCCCTGGTACTTTGTCGCATTAAGCAATTGTTTTAGGAAATAAAACGTTGATATTTTAGGGAGTAGTGCAAAACCATCCGCCTCTAGATTTTTATGTCAGTTTCTTAAGGTTTTCTGCTTTATTTTAATTACTTTACTTTCCATTTTTAGCATAGGCATATGCCTATGTATTACTGGAAACATTTTAATAAAATGACTAATTCCATGTGAATATTGGTTGACAGAATCCATAAAAACAACCTGCCATTATATGTAAATTTAATAGAATCGTAGATCCAAGCATAACTGTTACAGCCGTAGCACCGCCATGGGTGGTCGAAGTCGTTACCTCCTAAGCGGGAGATCTGGGGTTCGAATGCCGCCAGGACCTTCCTCCCTGATTGTTTTTTTCCAGTTTTCCTCAGTCCTCATAAATGGCAAGTGCCGGGGAGGTACCCTAAACTTAGGCCTGGAACGTTTCCTTCCTTAAAAATCCTTTCCCATGTATCTCCAGTGTTCACCGTCTGTGGTGCCTCAGTAGTAAAAACGGGCGTTAAACACTATTCAAAAAAAAAAAAAAAATAAACAGCCGTAGGTTGTTGGTCCTAGTGATCTAGTGGTAACCATACTTGCCTCGTAAACCCAAGATCGCTGGTTCGAGCTAAAAATCCTATGGCTTCCTTCGGAAGGAAGGTACAACCATGGGTCTCTTGACGTAGTTTTTACTGCACGTAAAAGAACCTCAAGCCTGAAAGAAGAGGCCTCTGAGCAAAATTTATCGGCCGTTTCACGCCCTGAATTGAATGGGACGCTGATGACCTGAGATGTTAAAGAGCGTCCATAAATAAACCAAATCACCAAGTCTTAGGTTCTCTTGAGAAATCTACACGTCTCCATTGACAACATTTGCAGATTTTTTTTAAAAAAATGTACATTATATATAGTGTTTCACATTTTATTTATAATTTAGGAGCAATAATTAATAATAATTTTATTTTAAAAGACATTCTTTTAACCAAATTTTACATAAAATTATGTTTTACATCGATGCCAATTTTTGTGAATATAGTACTGAAATCTGGTTAATGGATAACATTAAAAAAAGTGTAGATTTTCATACTGTTAAATCAGAGTAAATCACAGGAAACTAGCTTGAAATTGTCAGTACTTAAAGAGACATCTGATGCTAGCTGAAATAAAAGACCAGACTTTAAGATAATGGTAGAGAACGCTGGACAGGGTAACGAAGCATGTGATTGGCTGGACACGCGAGCCAAAAGCACTGGCCGCATGGAAACTGCTTAGTGGGCAAAGTCTTCTTGTCTTCCTATGCTGTTCTTTTTTTTTTCTTCTTCTTGTAGCATGACATTTTTTTTCAACGGTCCTTACAATCAAAGATTTAGGAACCCATAATGAGTTACTTCTCGACAGCGTAGCACAGTGCGTTTAATTTTTTTTTATTTACATATAACCGCGCCACTCCTAGGCCATCCATTACCAGTACAAAGCGATGTAACTTTAATACACCGGAATACATTTAAATAGCGGCTCGTGTAAAATCATGTAGAACGGTTTTCAACTGTGTGTCCTCTCTTTGGACGAAGTTTTTTTACAATCAAGCTCTCTTAAAATTTGTATAAAACATCATCGCCCCCAATTTCATTCCCTTACACATTACAGATCAAAGGTTCAACCAATCTGGACAAGATTGCAGATCTTTAGAGCTTTGCAGAGGACGTTTTAGCTGCACAGCTTGTACCCTACTTCGCCACCAGGCCTGTAGGGGTGAAGGTGTGGAAAATTCCAGGTTTACAAATTTACTTTTTCGGTAAGCACTGTTTTGGGGATATGACCTACATGTTGAATTTTATTTATTGTTATTTTCTGACAGAAAGCAGTAAAGAGCAGTAAAAACTTCTATTACATTTTATTTTTAACCAGCTTAGAACTTTTCTATGTTAGGGAGGATGGAATGGCTTCCATCCAACCTCTTGAGGACAGTTGGAGAACTGACTGATAGAGAGCTGCCGTCCTTAGATCTCGTGATAGGAGACTGGCGGGTTGTCGGTTCATTAATCGCATGTTCCTTCTGGAATACTGCCCTCTACCAATGGAGTCGCAAGACGGAGGTAGAGGCCAAGGTCAAGGCCGATATTGGGCTGTTGCGGCAAGAGAAATACTATAAAATAAGCGCACTGTTTATCCAGCTTGTACCTATTATTTCTGAGGGCATTATTAGTGGTCTGTAGTTCGAATCCCGCTAGGACCTTTTCCTGAAGTATATTTTCTAGGTTTTTCTTAATCTCCGTCAACGGCAAATGCCAGGAAAGTACTCTAAGGTACATAGTCAATTATCTATCACAGAAAAATTAGCAATTAAGGTTACTTAAAAGTAGTTCAAGGGTGTTCTGACATTAAGAGGTAGGCAAAAAAAAAAAAAAAATTAAAATATTAACATAGACAGTAAAATAGGCATTTAGACTTTTAAACAGCAGCGTTATTTGCAAAGATATCACGTAAACACTGGACTTGCTGTTTAATGCTGTCATCATTTTTTTAAAGTTATAAGCACCGTTAGTGAGATAATGTATTTTTACAGAAGAGAAAAGGGGCGTTCAACGTCCACTGTGATAATTGGAACATACTTGATCGGGATAAAATCTATATTTTCACCATTGTTTCTAAGTCTTGAATGTCAGACATAGCTCTATTGAATTTATTTGTTCAGTTTGGTGCTTCAGTGCTTACCTGTCTTCGGCATGGTGTCGGCTTAGGAACTGAAATCCAGCTGCAAGGCATTTACTAAACAACAGACTTTTGTTACCATTATTTTTATATCATTGTGAAATGAAAGCCCATCCCTTGTCGGGTCTAACATAGGACGTTGCCAGAAATTTCTCAATAATGCTTTAATCTCCACCTCAGTGGAAGTTTACGACAATCAGGGAGCGGCCCACTTAATCTTGAACACATTGTTAGCGCATTTCCTTTAAAAAATGAAATCCCCAGCAAATCATTCTTTACAACAGTTGCGTTAGAAGAAATAATTGCTTATTTCCGCTAATGAAGCATTAAACTATAAGAGCAGAAAATTTGCAAATAAAATATTACCAAAAAAGAAATAAATAAATAAATAAAAATAATAGGCACCTAATAGGACAAAGTCAAAAATAAAAAGTTTCCACAGTGTTTGATAGTCCACGAACACCATTTATATGCACTAGTATCTCTTCGGACGGCCATCCCTGTAATAAAAAATAATAAATAAATAAATCAAATAAGAGGCATTTTGTTAAAATCCGCACTCCAATAAGTATTTTCAACACAATCAAAGTTGATATTCTCGAGCTGATGTCTTATAAAATCGTAGCTCTAAATTTGGAGTAAACAATCCTCACTTTCATTCCAAGCTATCCATGCTTACAAATGTGTGTTTCCAAGGTTACTTCATAGTAAAACGCAAATGAATCTTTATTGAAGGTTTTACTATTGAAACCTCCCATATTGCAGAAACCTAGTTTTAACGATAATCTCATTTTAAAAAATTCCAAAACAACGACCTGTACAAGAAATTATTTTTAGTTTCCTTGGACCAATAAGTGTAAGTCATTAGAATTATGATTTTTTTTTTTTTTTTTTAATTTTACTGGACTTTGATTTTAAAGCCTGCCGGTCCGTAATTACATATTTGAAATACATTTAATTAAAAAGAACAGGCCAATTTAGATATTGCAGTATAAGTTTCAAACCAATCTTAATTACATTTTAAGTTTCCCCTTCATATCAGCCCCACTATAAGTTTCAAATTTCATCCCTGCCTCATAATTCTGAAATTTCAACAGTTATAACATCTTATGTTCTCTATCGTTGTTTGGCAACCTAGATTGTTATTATTTGAATTCAGACATATTAAAAAAATAAGTCAATTGGTTGTAGGGTAAGTAAATTTGTTTTAAATTGGTGGATGTTCATATCGGAAAGTCTTGAAACAGGTGGCCGATTGATGAATTGTAACGTAAATTAGGGATATTTTAAAAATAAAGGCTGATAAATATATTTGGTCTCTTGGAAATGGAATTTACCCTTTTAGAGAAAGTGATTTCATAGTATACATTAAAAACGAGCTTCAATATTTTAAATCTTATTGCATTGCAAAGTGTTTATTAACTGTTTATGAATGACAATTTTTAAAAGTTAAAACAATTATCGTTAACAGCGTATTGCGTTTATTGTTCCATAGGACAGGAACAAACTGACCAACATTCAAAGATAGCTACAAATTGTCAGGTAAATATGAATATACAAAATATTCATATATTAAAACAAAATTCAAGGTCAGGTTTCTAAGATGAAGTTCTTTCCAAACTTCCGGGTAGATTATTTTCGAAGATCTGCGAACCTATCTTATAATACTAGAAGTGAGAAATTTACATTTACATTTTAAATGTTTCGGGATATATCCCTATAAACATCCAACAAAAAGTACTTATTGTTTAGTCTTTAGTTGCCCAAATCAAGCCCATAAGAAATGTTAGTTAGAAATTCTTAAAAGTTGTAACTTTCCAGACCAACTTTGGAACAAATCCTTCGAAGACTGTTGTTTAAAGCAGTTAATTCAATGTATTATGATTATTTTAAACTGTATATAAAATAAACACTTAGTTTATTAATCCTTAATATTTAAAATCTATAACCTAGCATGCATATCTTTTGGGGATTTAATAATGTCAAAAATGCCAACTTGATAACAGTGAAAATGCTTAAATGATCATTGTTTATGCCTTCTAGAATCCAAACACAGTGTGTTATTAGATTATGGGAAACACTCAAAGAGACAACATTTAAAACTAAAATCAAAATTGAAAATTATGCTTTTGAACAAATATCGCCTTTTGAGTACCTCAGCTATATACACCCTATGACAAAAACTTTGGTGTAAAAAATCAAGAAGAGCAAAATGTATAGTATATATCGTATGAAAATGAAACTATAATAAATTAACTTCATATATTCGTTTCAAAAGAATGTAAATGAAAAATTAAATCAGAAAAGATAGACTGTTTAGATATTGAAATATTTCAAAATAAATTATTTAAGCTGGAACAGGTTAATTAATCTGTATTCGAAAAGTTATTGGCCTGACTCAGAGATGTCGTAAAGATGCCAAATTACTATAATAATCTTTAAAGTTCCAGACGTGTAAGTGTAGTCACTTGTTTGTATTTGTGACGATCGTGTAAACAAACTAGTGTTAACATTTTCTATCAAATGGAAAAAAAGCTGTAATAAAGTACTTCATTTTCAAGGGCTTAACTCCAACAGAAATACAAAACGAGTTAGATTCCACATTAGAGAATGCTTGAATGTTGAAGTAAAATTTTAGTGAATTATTTCACTGTTTAATAATAAAATACGGATGTTCTCTACAGATGATGTCTTGACGTCCAGAAAGGTGATAGAGGTATCAGCGATTACCAAACCCCAGTTTGTAGCAGAGTTTGGTAATCTCTTGTTTATTGTCTTATGTTCCCTCTGACAAAGCAGTAATCTAAATATGAGGCAGGGCTCAGTATCGGCTGCTGGTAATCCCCTGTTCAGTAGCTTTGGGCCACCCGCCCACTCATCATCATGCCAGAGTGTAAACAGAAAGTGGTGCTTGCTGCGTGTTCCGAGTGTTTACATTCTCATCGTGAAGACTGCGCTAAGAAATGGAGTAGAGTGAGTGAGCGAGGGAGGTTCATGAACTCTATGGGCTTGCAGCCTACTTCCCCACGTCGCTCTGAGGCAACTCTTAAAGCCACCTGGCTGTAACACTAAGCAGCGTTACAAGTCCTTGAAGAATTCTTCTTGAGTAAAAGGTTAAACATTCAACATCAAACACTGATCTGCTCTTGAGAGATTCAAGTACAAGAATGATGGAAGAAGAAAAAAAAACCTTCCAGATTATAGTAATATTTTTGATAAAGTTGTGCTTTTCCGCCAGTTTATTGCGTCAGCGCTGAGCCAATATCTCACCCTGTGGCACAAATGACATGTAGGAAGAAAGAAGAATTATTCTGCTTAATTTTGATAGTTGATGTTGTTCATAACCCAACCTGTACCAACTGACTGGCGAAAAATGTATTTCAGCAAAATTTTGGCATTCCACGAAAGCATACCCAACATAGATCCTCGAACATTACAGTAGAACATTTGGGCTTTACTCAAGCCTCTCCAGAGAATGAATAACTGTGACCGTTAAAGTATTCGTTGACTATATACAAGCATTATACAGACCTAGCGTGTGCACAGGTGTTCCTGAAAGTGAGAGAATGGTTTGAAATCTTAGACTTCTTAATGAATTAATGCGGTTACCCACAAACGAAGACCTACTGAGCATTTTGCGCTTGGAATGAAGGGTAGGTTTCAGTGCTGGCTACTGTCCTTTGTTTGACATTTCTGAAAGTACTGGCATATATAAATAAAAAAAGTCATTTTATCACGGTTTTATTCTCAATAAATGTTGTTAGAGTGTTTTAAGAGAACTGGAAAGTGTAGAGGTCATGAATACGTGCATAAAGTCTTATATTATCATTTTTTTAAAAAAATTTTTAGTGGATTATGTTCGTAATTTTTTCTAATACTTATGAAGGCTTCTCCGTTGTATCTCTAAAGTTGTATTATTTTGCTTTAAAATAATGTTTGACCAAAAATTCATTAAATGCCTTTAGTAATGAGAATAAATGGAAAATTATACACATTTAGAGATATTTTTTCTCGAAGCATGCTTAGATTAAGTATTTGAATGTTTACTACTATTTTTGCTATACTTACCTGAGCTTAAAACCAATTCTCAAACTGCAATACATACAATTAAAAAATGTAATACTTTATTATTTTGAAAATGTGGCAGGAAAGCAGAGCATATTCCAATACAATAAATGTATTACAGTTAGGGAAGTGATTTTTCTCCCAAGCTCAAGGAAATACAGCAAAATTAGTAATAAAATCCCAAAACTTAATTTCAACATATTTTCTGAAAATTGTACCCAAAGCTATTGAACTTTTAAAATAATAATAATAATAATTATTATTATTATTATTATTGAACCTATTTTATGAATTATTTTTCTAAATAGAATTTTGAAATAGAACAATAAAACTTTTCAGCAATAATGAGCCAGATTGACAAATATCAGCATAACTTTTGAACACATGGCATTGAACATTTTTTAAAATAAAAAATTGTATTAAACTACAAATTGCACATTAATGACCTCTAAATTTCCCAGTTCCCTTAAAGGGTTGAAGACAGGGGAACTACAGCAAAACTAAGCAAAGATTTAATGACATCTCTCTTGTAATAAAACTTAATATAGACCATATTTGTTAATCTCTGAGTTTTTAGCATTATGTTCACACATAAGATTTACGAATTTGGATTCCATAAAGCAAAACGATTCTCAGTTAAGCAATTTTCATGTTCTCAAGTTCGTTTTTCCGTTAATTAGTATTATTGTTGTTACTGAATCTCTAAAATAAGGAATTCTTGAAATAACGTCCCCGGGTTTGACCTGGACTGAGATCTATAGGCTTTTTTAGAATGTAACACACAGAACTATATTTCTTGGGTTTTAAGCTGTCAGTCCTGTTTTATGAATTTACGGCACATTAAAAAGATACATATCTGAAAAAAATAAGAGATCCGTGGACAAAATTTCTGACCGATTCACGTTCAAATAATGCCTTAGTTCGCTGCAAGATTGTCATGACGGTGCTGGGCTTACAAAGTATCTCTCTGTTCTATGTAGGTAAATAAAAGCAATTCTCTTTGGTATGTACGAGGTCTAGGCTCAAAGTTCCGTTTCTAATTATGCACGGTATGCTAGAATATCTTAATAAAATTTGGTATTAAATTAACGAACAAAATGAAACGAGAAATAAAATGTAATGTTCTAGTGAAAATCAAGTTAGTTGAGCACTATACGAAATGTCCTGCTTTATAAAAGTCAACAGACTTCTTAAACTTCTGGATTTGCTTGGGTCATTAGGTGTTCTTGCAAAAATGTTATTAAATAATGTGTCATATTACTTTATTATTCTCTTTTATGTTCACCATTCATTCAGTAGTCATGTAACGTAATAAAATTATTTATTATTTTTTGTTCAGCTTCAGTAATTATAAAATAAGCTGGTTATGCTGCAAACATTTTTTCACTTCACGAAGGGCGAATCACTTGATTGGGTGTGAAAAATGTTTTTTTAAACCAATTTTATCATCCGTAAGGTGTAGCAGTATCAGGGAGAGAAATCTAAATTATTAAAGGTGCTCAATTACTATCTGGCAGAAACGTTGCAGAATATTTGCCGTTATATGTGTTTCGCGAGAGTGCTGGAGTCGCCCTCAATAGGTAAGGGTGACACTTTTAGATTCAGTAGCTAAGTAATAGATGACAGTGGCGAAGCGTGACTTTTTCTATAGGAATGGGATGTCAAAATTAATTTGTTAATTTTCAAAATTACGGCTTACATCTATCAAAAGTTTATATTCCAGACTCATTTTACCGTTTCTTTCTTTAAAATCCTAGAAAGATACGCCCCCATTTCGCTGAACTCGACAATTACATAGAAACAGCAAGAAAACAGCTATATATAAACATCGGGATTTCTAAGTGTTAAAACCAGAATGAATCTTACGCCTGTCACCCCTCAGTTGTTTATCTGCCTACCAGTTCACAGTTTGTGTTCTGGCTCTGTAGTGACCTAATAGTTTGAGTGTACATAGCTCGATGTTCGATGATTAACAATTTTTAATAAGTGAAGCTACTAACAAATTATGAATTTTTGCATTATTAAATCACTTCACAGTATCACAACACATAAAATATATTGCAATATAAGTATGTTTAAATTGATATCGTCTGCACCCTGTTCCTGCTGTTGGGCCTCAGGTTGTACAAAATTTCAAAAGAGGGCAACAACCAAATTGACTGAGTACTGGCCTACACAGAAATGAAAGCTCCGCAAACGACCCCCACTTCTCCCTGGCAGTGATTTGAACTTGCGCAAGGCAGGCTAAACCTTTGAACTTAATGGTGTAGGTGATAGGTTATCTGCCACAGAAGCACACTTGTTCAAATAAGAAAATGTTTCAATACGTCGGTAAAAGTTAGCACTGTAAGTTAACATTTTTCTACTCGTATTCAGCCTGTGTTTCCTTTGTTGTATTGCAAGAGGGTACAGTAGTTGCATTTTTGCCTTTGTCTACCGTTTAACTGAAGTTGAAGTAAGCTTAAAACACTGCCACAAATTTTTCGTATTTCTCTCCATGGTAAGTAGACTTTCAAAACAGTGAGAAAAGTGGGAGAAAGCTGGGAGGGAGCGAATCCCCACGTGGCCGTTTCACACATCCAGACACGCAGCTCCGGGGTTCCAAATTTAATTTGCATTTGTTTGATGGAATGCGACAGCAGAAGAGAACAAGTGAGGGCTTTGAGAGGCTTGCCATTCCTAAACATTAGCACCCTCTTTCCGAAGGAATCTCCAACTTCTCGCGCTTGTTAGCATCACTACCTTCATTTACCTTGCAGTGCATCTCTGCATTCCGAAAACGAATGTTTACAAACGGGTTAACGGCTTATATTTTTAAAGATCTTTTTCGTACTAGTTGCGGATTAATGCTTTTTATTAATTAGCTACTAGATATGTTTCTATTTGTTTATTTGATCGGCATTAGTTGAGTGCTAACAACTACTAAGAGATACGAGGACAAAGGGTCATAGTAGAGGACCATAGTTTCATCTCCTTTAACAATGGTTTGCACAACTTCTCTCTCAAAAACGCCTGACAACAGATGACTCGTTGCTGCTTTTGGACTGAGGAATGAAGTCCAGGCACTAATCTTATTCATGATTAAATGTTCATGAATAATTCGAAGGACTGTTGTTATAGAAAGGCCCAATCTTGCTGCTATTTCTGTAACTTTGAGCTGCCGGTCTTCCATAATTTCTCCTTCCACAAGAACGATGTTTTCAGGAGTGAGCACCTCAAAGGGCCGACCTGCACGCTCTTCGTCTTCAATGCTTTCTCGACCCATTGGAAAAAGTTTGGTCCATTTTTTAAGGTAGAATATGAGGGAGATACTTCCCCATATACACCGTTCAGTACCTGTTTAATGTCATTTGGAGTAAGTGGTTTTTCTGTGAAGAACTTAATAACAACTCGATACTCCATTTTGAACATGTCACAATCTTCTACACATATATGAACGCAGCGAAGTGGAAGTTACAGCTGCAATTATTTACTTAACAGATAAGGTATGACACCAGTGAGGGTTTAGTGAAGGCGATAATCCTTATCGGCAAGGCCGGAAACTTATGGACTTACCCTCGTACATAGATTCCTTATCTTAAATTGCTTCTCTAAGACTTCTGTGAAATTGTTGAGCTTTAGTTCATTAACATCCGGTATACGTACAGAAACTCATATAAATGCTGGTACAATAACAAAGCACACAACTAAATAAATTAAAAAATATTATTGGGAATAATAATTTGGAACTAGATCAATAAGCCAGATATCGTTGGGATATTTATAAATGGAACTATCTGAAATGAGATCCGCCGATGAGCGGATCTACCGCCTTCCAATTGCTCAAATACCGCACACGGCAACCTTCCAGTCAGTTGCGAGCAGGATTTAGACAGAGTCTAGCAGTTGTGCTGTGCGTCGAGAGTGAGATTGCATTAAATAGTGCAATAATGTTATGCAATGATAATGCGTCGTCGTATTTCTCTGAGTGACAGGGGGAATTGATCCCAAAATTATTTATTCTGATTTATAGCCTTCTCGTTCCCCAAATCTTACGGTTTGTGATTTTTTTTCCTTTGAGGGAACATTAAAAAATAGAGTATGTTCTCAACTAATGCTCAAGCGGTAAAATAAACATTCGAAATGGCGTTATGTCCGTTATGCGTGTCAGTGCTCATTTTCTAAGATACTTGAGCGCCGCAGGCCTACGCAACAAAGTATAGGAGGCATTGCGTGGTCTAACCGCCGACCGGCTTAACTATGTTTCGCGTTTTTTAAACTGCTTTCTGCCCACTCGACATAGAGACTTTACACTAGCATCTATTAGTTTTATTTTTAAGTTACTTGCGACTGAATATGATCGCT
The DNA here is from genome assembly GCA_030762175.1 of Metallyticus violacea. NCBI lineage: Eukaryota > Metazoa > Arthropoda > Insecta > Mantodea > Metallyticidae > Metallyticus > Metallyticus violacea. The sequence goes on from CM060836.1 coordinate 75,434,174, forward strand.
TAAAAAACTATTAATGAAATTCACTTAAAATTTGAGTTTCAACTAAAGATCTATAAAGCACATGTTTTAAAAATGTCAACCAAAACAGGTGTTATAAAGAGTGTACGTTTCTATAGATTTCCCCGAATTTTTGAAAATAATAAATTAAATTGACATTTTTCTCTAAAAATGGACTCTTCGCATTTTAGTGTATTTTTAAAAACCCTCTAGATTGGATTTAAAAAATGCCTGTTATTTTTCAAATTGAAAGTTTGCATTAAGAATATTGTTTTCAGCGCTGGTTGTTTCAGAGTTGCGACACCTCTAAACAAAGACGAGGTTACCCAACCTTATGTAAATGCTACACAGTGCAAGTAATGAGCTCCCTTGGGTAAACTGTCAAATATTCACGCAAAAGTACAAAAATGTTTTGCTAATGTAAACTGATAAAATTACTAATGTAATTCTAATATTATTCTGTGCATACATTCTCAAATATCGTCTAGGGAAGTTTTTCTAAGTAAATGTCATATATTTTTAAGTCACTTTGCTTTCTTTTTCCACTTTCCTGTCTGTTGCGCTTCTGTTGTTTGCTAATGATGAATATTATAAGCAATATCATGCTATAAACACGAAGTACGTAATGTTAAATAATCTGTAAAACCGTAAAAAAAAAAAGTGAATGAGTCAAAAGTAAAGTTAAAACCATGACAGAGACAAAAGAAAGACGGTCAGCTGTGATTTTCGTGTTTCAGTTGTAACTGTCTTATTTCTCGTGAACAGGAACGCTGTGTTTGAATACAGAACGCAATCATCCCGTTATTCGTCATTTGCAGCAATGAAAATGCAACTTAACACAAAATACTCCTGTTTTTTTTTAGCGAATTGCAGAATTCCCGCAAGCTAAGATTGTGTACCAGCCATAGGCAAAGTATTAACTTTATTTTATATGACATTATTTTCGAACTTGGCTAGGGCTGTATTAAAACATACTTTAGTACATATTTCTATCAACCCTACTCTGAAAATTATATGCACAATTGTCAATTGAACAATAGAAAATGTTTATATGGCCAAATTTCGTAGTTTTGCTCAAATCATGTAATTTTTAAAGGTAATTTTTTAAATACACATATGGAAAGAGATGCAATAATTGTTCCAAATAACACAAGCTAGAAAAGCATATTGTGTGCGATGCCAAATCAAATATGCCATGGTTGCGATTCGATCGATAAAACAATGCTTATGTATTGTACTGAGAACTTTTTGGCAGCGCGTGGTTGGGCCAAGGTCACGTATCCCATTAGGAATTATGACAGTCCACTAAATGGAAAGACAGTCGCAGTTTGCTGTTAGGAGAGCATGATCTATTTCTGCCTTTGTGTTACTAATTAAGCGATCAGTATATCAGTATATAGTGTACAGGTGCTTAAGAAAATGTCAGGGCGAAATTAGAACAATTTCGGAAGCAGAACTGGTGCAAGATGTCAGAAACTTTGATTGAAGCGTACACCATTTCGAAAGGAACATTTAGTACGCTATTATAGATCGAAATGGTACCAGTTCTATAAGGGAGAAAGTTAGAGGAAAGTTCTGAATATATTCCACGTTCAAACGACGATATGAATTGCATTAAATAATGAAGTTTATCTACAAAAATGCGTTGCTCCAGAGTTAGTTGCCTAATCATCTTCGCGAATGAATGTATACTCTCGTGAGACCGGCAAGAAATAGGTTAAAACTTGACAAAGAATAGAATACAGGCGCCGCCAATTTTGGCCGCCTGGTAGCAAACAGTTAAAACCCGCGTTAACGGACAACGTTTAACCCGGTAACATGTACGAGGTTTCAGAGAAGGTTTCGGCGTCAATTAATAGATGAACAATTTTTTTACAAATGCTACAGTTTTTGTTCATTTATCTAACATACCCAGTCGACTTTCGTCTCATGTAATGGTCTTAGCAAAGCTCAGTGCATATACGAGCGTAGGTTCATAAGCTTCCGGCCTCGCCAATAAGGATTATCGCCTTCACTAAACCTTATCTGTAAATAATAGAAACTGTAACTTCCGCTCCGCTCTGTTTAGTTGTTCAGATATAGTTGCATAAAGAAGGCTATGTATAGAAGATTGTGACATGTTCAAAAGGGAGTTTCAAGCTGTTATTAAGATCTTTACAAAAGAAGAACTTACTCCAAATGAAATTAATTAGCGATTGGACGGTGTCTATGGGGAAACATCCCCCTCATATTCTACCATAAAAGAATGGGCCAAACTTTTTCGAATGGGTCGAGAAAGCATTGAAAACGAAGAGCTTGCAGATCGGCCCTTGGAGGTGCTCACTCCTGGAAACATCGCTCTTGTGGAAGGAGAAATTATGGAAGATCGGCGGCTCAAAGTTACAGAAATAGCAGCAAGGTTGAGTCTTTCTAAAACAACAGTCCTTCGAATTATTCATGAACATTTAAACATGAATAAGGTTAGCGCCTAGACTTCTTTCCTCAGTCCAAAAGAAGCAACGAGTCATCTTTTGTCAGACATATTTGGACATCTGCCGTGGCAAGGAGAGAGCAGTTCTGCAAATCATTGTTACATGAAACAATGAAACTATAGTCCTCTACTATGATCCCTTGTCCAAAAGAGAATCAATGAAGTAACGCAAACCTGGCGAAGCACCGTCTCTAAAGGCCAAGTCACTCAGTCAACCAAGAAGATCATGGACACAATCTTTTGGCACTGTGAAGGAATACTCTTCAATGACTTCAAGGAGGGGAACACCACAGTAAATGCGGAGTGCTATGCTGGTCTACTGCACAGACTACGTGCTTCCATCAAAGAGAAAAGGCGAGGAAAGCTGAGTGGTGGTTTTCACCTTCTTCACGACAATGCGCCTGGAAGCTGTGAAGAAATGTGACTTCGAAGAGATCAACTATCCACCCTAGAGTCCAGATCCAGCTCCTAGTGACTATTTTCTGTTCACAAAACTCAAGAAGAACCTTCGAGGAAGGAAATTTAAGTGTAGGGGGATTGGAATGTTAATTCAAAGATGTGAGAAGTGTATTGCAATAGTGGGTAACTATATCGAAAAGTGAAATATAATTTTTGTCTTTATCACACCTACAAAATGGTTAGGCCGGAAACTTATGGACCTACCTCGTATAGCAGAAAATATGAGTTACTTTCTATAAGTTTTGTTAGAGATTATGAACAAGCAATTTTTATGTTTATTCGACTTTTGTTTGAGTTAACTGTTGCTAACTTTAATGGTAGTTAATATTTTTGCGTTTGACTGATTTAATATTTATAAAACATGGTGTCTGTCTCTCTCCTTTAGGCATCGTATGTTTTATTTACTTATTTTTTTTTAATTTTTCATTAAACCGTTGTAAAATGTTGTCATTGATTTAATAAATTTTCTAACTTTTGCTTTATTATTGAATTTATCGCAATGATTTTGACATGTTTCTTCTCTCTCTATAGTTTCTATATTTAAATTTCAGATTAATTATTTCTCACGTTCATTTGTAATATTCAGTGATAGTAAATTAATAATGTTATTTTATAACAGACACACAGGAAAGTATTGCAATCATTCAACTCTTACCTGATTGTCATTTTTACCAGTTTTTTTTTTTTTTTGTTTTTTGTTTTAAGGAATGATTTGTTAGGCAAGTTATACAACGCTAGAAACTGGTCGTCAGGTTTGTAACTGCTACCGCGCTAGTTTTTTGTTTTAGCAAATGTTAGCTGCTATGGTTACACTTTTGTCAGTTTGGTATCTGTTGTCGTGAAGCAATCCATTTGCTGCAGAGTCCAGTATCAGCAGCAATTTGTCTCCAGGGCGAGAAAGAGAGAGAGAGAGAGAGATGAGAATGTTAGCGGGCCTAATCGTCCCTTCGCATGCCCGCAGCTCACCAGCCGAAACTTTCCTCTTTTTTCCCCTCCCCCTCCCTTGCCGGCCCGTTAATTAACTACATGAATTACTCGATGTGCTGCGCCGCATTGCCATTTCCCAGATAAGGGTCCCGGCTCCATATTGAGACCACAGTTATTCCAAATGTTTCATGCAAATTCCAGCAGGCCTGTCATCGGAGTATTGCTGCCGCCTCCTGGGTTATCGGCCCTATTAGTTATGGATATGGGCTCCGGGTGTTTGGAAGGGAGGGGAAACATTGCGGTACTCGCGATTTAATGAACGTGCGAGGGGAAGGGGAAGAAACGTGCCCCTTGGGTTGCAAGGGTAGAAGCAGTTTGCTTTCTCCTCTGCAATTATATCATCTGCATGTCATCCGCTTCTTGCTCTATGTTGGCCCCATTCCTATAAACCAGAGCTTATTTATTTATATTAATAGTTAACGAAAGTGTTTTAACATATGCGGGTAATAATGGAAGTTTGCCCCTGTAGAAAATGCAGCTCCTGTACGCATGCGCTTTCTACCAACCAACACTCACACATTTCCGCTTTGCCAGTTGACCTATAGAAGCTAACCGCTTAATTTCGTGATGTTGCTGTCGTAGTGGAGGAAGTATTGCATCATTTCAATAAAAAGAATTACTTTACCTCTAGACCTTACCTAAAATGTTTGTAAGTTAGGGAGATTTGGAAAGGGGTTTTCCGGCATCCCAACTTCTTGAGGACAATTGGGATACTGTCTGGTGGCAATCTTCAATCACGAAACCCGCGGCGATCGGCGGAGTGCCGGCATGCTGATCACATGCCCCTTACAATACTGCCCCCTATCAATAAAGTCGTAAGACGGAAGTGGAGGAAGCAGAGGTCACTGCGGCAGGCCAAGGTTCATCCCGGGCTGTAGCGTCAGATGAGAACAGGAAGAAAAAGAAGAGAGAGAAGTTGCCTAAGTACGTACTGTTTGCTGCTGCAGCGATTATATCACTTATACAGTTTCAAACATACACATATCTACAACGTTTTGGCCACTTGTTACATATAAGTAAGCATTACTTTCTGTTATAGTGTTTAACTTTGAATTAAATACTTGAAAGCAAGAAAATTCATTATAAAAGCCTAAATAGTTATGATGCTTTCTGAACCTGTTTTTACCAGTTTCACGACAATATACATTCATTGGCAAAGATGTCGGTCCTGGTGGTGTAGTGGTAACCATATTTGCCTTCTAAACCCTAGATCGCGGGTTCAAACCCGGCCAGGATTGATGGATTTTTTCGGACGTAAAAATCCTAAGTATGGCTTCCTTCGGAAGGGAAGTAAATCCTTGGGTCCCGTGTCGTACATTTACGGCACCATAAAGAACCTCAAGCCTGAAAGAAGAGGCCTCTGAGCAAAATTTGTCGGCCGTTTCATGCCTTGAATAGAGTGGGACGTTGAGATGTTAAAGAGCGTCCATAAATAAACCATATCAACTCAACAATTGACAAAGATTGTTCGAAATTGGCTCTAGACCAACTTTTTGTGTTTTTTTGTTGTTTTTTTTAATATAAATAATTAGTTTAATTGCCTCCTTCAATTGCAATTGTGCACATATTTGAAATTCAGTTCAAATGAAAAATATTTACAATCCAAACTGTACAGCTTTAACAGAGGATAAAGTATAAAAAATTGGCTCATATTTTAAACATCCCCCAACAAAACTACCCCTGGAATTAAACACGAGAATCCGTTAAATTATTACCGTATCCGAATTGAAACGCTTAAATCAGAATGCGGTTTCCCGATACAATACAACACATTTTAGAAAGCGAAGTTGAACACGGGCCCTCCGCCCACGACATACAAAGTAGCTGAGACGTAACTACCGTGTGGCGGACAAGTTTTATATCTAAATTCCGGTATGTACCACTTTTTCAAAACATCCACGAAATATAGGTTGCCTATAGTAATTAAATATATAGTACAAACAAACATCCCTAAGCCTACTATATCTTTGTTTAAGATGTTGGCTTTTTATATGAACGACGAAATACCAGTAGCTTTGAATTTATTTTTCCAATGCAGTGATGAAATGTTAGTGGGTGGTTTTGGTAATTTAAATGTTTTATTTCCTTTGATTCCTAAGCACTGTAAAAGCTTTGTACAGCTCAAATTTTGCCTTTCTTTTTTACTTTAGTTCAACTGAAACCAAAATGTACTCATTACTAACATTACCAACTGTTACTACTCATCTCATCTCAGTATTGACAATTCTTCATGGATTCTTTCCGCCAGACTTCTGACCGAAGATACCGAAAAAAAACATTTGTAGCAGAGAGGACGTGAGTTTAACATTTGTAAAATTATTTACACCAGTTCTATCTCATTATAAATTATTAGGAAATATATAAGTAATTGCTCCATATTTTAATTGCTTTGCTCAGAAAATGTAGAACCTGTGCACTATTGGCTCAACTGAGCAGGTCTTCGGGGCAAAGTTGGTCTACACTGTAATATCCGCTGCTAGACTAATAAACCGTGAGTAGTCTGAATGCGATACAAGGGAGTTGGGGCTTGTAGATGCAATAAAAGCGATTCTATACTTAAGCGCCTTGCAGTATCCCTTGGATTTGAGTCGCAGGAGAACATTTCGGTATTTCAGTCTTGCTCAAGGGCTCGTTGTTTGTGCCTATGTCCATTGGGGTACCTAAGGAAGGGATGTGGTGAGTGATACAAGGGCGGTGTGTCACGGAACAAGTCTCTAACAACGGTTGCCTCTCAGAAGGGCCAATTCCGTTACAGACGCCAGGGCAGAAGCATTTCCAAAGCGCAGGTCACCGTAATACCGTACATCCCACCTCACCTGACACTTTCGACGCTGTAAGAGAACCAACGGAGAGCGGAAAATTCGTGGGAAGGAAATAGCCATCTCAACATTGGCCTAGAGAACCAGGAGAACCATGGGGGAAACCGCTAGATCGCAAGGGGTTTGAATCCGAATGCGGGTTCCAAATCATCACTAGAGCCACACCTATTGTTAACCCTTCATCAGGTTAAAAGATAAACCGCACTAATTGGAATATTATTGATAACAACATATATTTTTATGGAATTTTCTTAATATTTATTTATAAAGAATTGAAGAACTATGTTCCTGTGTCCTTTTTGTTGCAACCAATACCAATGCCTTCGTAAAACCTGTTTGCCTGATCTTTGAAATCCCAAATAGTTTTATATTCATGTCAAGATAGTCTATGTAAATTTTCTCCTTGTCCACACGATGAGAAGATGGTGCAACAGACCTACTTGCCGTATCCAAACCTATATCGGCAACAATGTAATTAGTGAAGAAGACCCACCCCCTTTTTTTGCCACTTCGGTTCGCTGGAAACGTAATTAATTCCACACACATCAAACCGCGACAAACAGATGTTTTGTAGGTTCCTCGTCCATAAGACATCTGACTTGTGGTCTGGCCATACACCGCCTTCTTTTTAATGTTACTCACGCTATGGATCGCTGCGCCCACTTTCCTTGCTTTAAAGAGCTGTATGGAACATGAAAATAAACCACATTACCTTTACGTTTAACGTGGTTTTATTAATGTATGTATTTCTTAGCTTCTATTCCCTATTCACCCTTAGAGTTATTCCAATCAAAACAATGCCACGTGGCGTGACGTCACTAGCATGACTATGTGCAATGCACGCAAAGAAAGTAGTTCTATGTTAGCAATCTAAATTTGAGGACGGGTTAAGTAATAAATAACAGAAAAAGCAATACTTGTGATTTTAATTTAATTACTGCCGACTTAAATTCGAAATTACAAATGGATACGCTACAACTCCCAAATTGCAGCGCGTCTGACTAAATGGTTGTTTAAACAAGGCAAGACGTAAGCAGTTTGTGCTTGTTATCATGGCTGATTCTGCTGTTTCAATGGAAATATGTTATGTAAAGTATAAACCATGCAAGGTTTTAACTAGTGGAGAGAAAACAATGTTTGAAACGAGTTTTCAAAGCTCTGCAAAAAGTATCCGGCACTCGCAATAAAGTAGATGGTAAACCTAACCTGAAATTACCGATGCTCTCTTGCCATTATGTCTCTTATAATTGCCGCGTGTTTCTAACAATCGGGAGTATTCTTGGCGCCAATTGCGGAAGGATGTATTGTTTGTTTGTTTGTTGACGATAGGATCATTCTAAGACTGAATACAGATATTAGTTTACAGCCTGACCGTTGGGGATCCCGTGATAGTTGAAAACAACCCAGTGCTTATTTTCACGGCTCACGGGTTCGAGGACAACATAAACGATAACTTAAATGCTTCACCAACTTATTATTTAAATATAGTAGTATCTCTTTCAGGAACAGAACAGGATTTATAACAGTCAAAGTTATCCATACCTTTTTTTTCCAAAACTGGGTCAGAAATCAAAGCAAATTGAGTAACAAATAATGTAATGCAGAATTCTGTAGAGAAGTTTTCTCTTTATTTAATACCTGGCGAAGTGCCGCCTCTAAAGGCCAAGGTCACTCAGTCAACCAAGAAGATCATGGCCACAATCTTTTGGAACTGTGAAGGAATACTCTTCATTGACTTCAAGGAGAGGAACATCACAGTAAATGGGGAGTACTATGCTGGCCTACTGCACAAGACTACATGCTCCCATCAAAGAGAAAAGGCGAGGAAAGCTGAGTGGTGGTGTGCGCCTTCTTCACGACAATACGCCTGTGCACACAACTCTTGTTGCAAAGAAAGCTGTGAAGAAATGTGCCTTCAAGGAGATCGAACATCCACCCTAGAGCCCAGATCTAGCTCCCAGTAACTATTTCCTCTTCTCAAAACCCAAGAAGGACCTTGGAGGAAGGAAATTTAAGTGTGACGAAGAAGTGATAGATGCTGTTTATGCCCATTTTGCAGACAAGATTTCTGACTATTTTTGGGAGAGGGGTTTGAAATGTTTATTCAAAGATGTGAGAAGTGTATTGCGATAAAGGGTAACTATATTGAAAAGTGAAATATAGTTTTTGCCTTTATCATACCTAGAAAATGGTTAGTCCGCAAACTTATGAACCTACCCTCGTATAACGCCAAGGTTTGGTTTGGAGTCTGGTTTTGAGGCCTGTGTGCGTGGCAGGTAAACTGAGATACCTGGCATAAATAGTCAACATTTAAGTTTTTAATGCAAACCAATATAGCACATATCACTGAGATATAAATTACATAAGTCGCAGATACCGAGCGGGGTGGCTAAAGCGGTAATGCATGAGACTTGCATTCAGAAGATGCGGATTCAAAAGCCTTGGGACCTTGGCGATTTTCGTGGTACTTCGCTTTCCATGACTTTTCTGTTCTCTCATTTCATTCTGTTGGCTTTATTGTAAGAGTGAACATTATATTGCTATGTGAGGTATGATGGTGGCTCATCCCGGCATCTGGTATAAAAGTATCCTTCCTATGGGTTCTAAAGACTTGGAGCGGGAGAGGCAGAGTTGGAGGGTTTTATGAAACATTGTTTGGAACCTCCGAGCTTCTTCACCCATGGATCCTGGCCACCCGTTGGAATCGATTCAATTTGGGGCTCAGACACAAACGGCCGGCCGTTGAGCAATATTGAAGTACTGAAACTTCCCCTCCCCCAATCCAATTCAGTCTAATTCAATGAAGCTGTGGAGAGAACAATATTGAGGTGGTTACAAGAAAAATATGTGTTTAAACTTGTAAAGGTTATGAGTAATAAACGAGTCAATTAACATGCGTATTTACTCAATATCTCAACTTTAATATATATTAATTAGCATGTTTCCTTCACGCCATATAATACCTAACTTCGAGGTTATATGAATTACAGACTGGCAGAGCGCGGCTGCCTACCAAGATTAGACACTGTTTTGTAGACGGATAAACTGTTCGCCAACTTGTTAAAAATTAACGAGAGAAACAGGATATCTCAATGACAAGAAATGTGCTCCAAACCGGCGTGTTTTACGTAAGAAAAGTTAGGTTACATACATGCAGCAATGTATTGCCACTGAGGGGCATGAAATTCAATATTTATTATATAAATATAATGCGTTCGAAAAAAATGTAAATACTAAATAAAATTATACTTTAAGTGATGTACTTTCGGGCTCTACGGCCCATGGTTGACATAACCTCACTGTAGTGAAGTTCGCTTAATTAAATGTTGATATTACCTTAATAATTTATGTTAATTTCTTCTATCTACCTGTCATAGAACTTAGGTGCACAAATATAATATATTTTTAATTTATTTTATTCTGATAGATACAAAGGTAGATTTAAAAAATAAGTTTCAGCTACTCGCATCTGGCAGCCGTGCGCAACAAAATTGGCACATGCGCAGAATAGCGTTCATGTTCAAGCGTTTCCTTGAGGCTATTTCATTGCAGTGACAATAAATATTTAAACACGAATGTAAAATGGCGAGTTACTTCAAAACGACGTATAATTTTTATGGGCAAAACGTCTCAACTGCATGGAAATTCATCATGAAATTTCGACAGTATATGGGGCAGTTCAATGTCGTACCCAGCCATACAGGGAATGGTGCCTTCTTCAAGGCAGCACAGCTGTGGCTGAAGCTGAACCGCAAGAAAGGCCAACAAAACCAACTGGTGATGCAGCAATCGCACAGTAAATGTCGTGTTGAGTACTTCAATAGACAGTACCTGTTTGTTGTCCGAGACCATCTGGAGCAGATTTCTATCATCAAGTAGTCGAAAAATTAATGAAATGTTTACAGAGACTGAGTGATCGCTTATCTTACATGCCTTGATCAATAAAAGTTGGAGTGAGCAAGTGTAAATGGCGTTTTGAATTCCCTTTGTCATTTATGAAATCTTCACAGTGACAACAAATTATTCTGTAGTGCTGTGGATTTCCGAAACGTTCCTGAAACGTCTGCTTGGAGGTTTCCAAACCGACGACGCTTCCTAAATTCACCTGTACCATACAGTTAAGCTTCACGGTCACGGCCCTCAAGAATGGCATTGTGGTTTAAGATGAACAGCAGCCGAGAGGAGTATAATTTCGAAACATGTCAACAGACTCCTAATTGTCCGACAGAGATATCCGTGGATAAAATGTTGAATCTGCTCTGTGGAAAACCGTAAAGATTGTAGCAGACGTGGCAACTTCTCTGTCTCTCTTTCACTCCTCTTTCTGGGCTATTATTTTACTCGTGTTCTCTACCCTTCCTGCAGTTCCTTATTCCACAGGATAATGTTGATATATGTGTTGCAGTGAGCATACCAGAGGCATATAGTTACACGAGACTTTGCCTCGCCACATTTGTGCGTTTGCGTTGTTCTGTTTTAAAGGATGTACTTCGTCCTTACTCTTGTCCAGCTGGAAAGGAAACTGTATTATTTTCAAGGCGTAGATCTGTTCATGTCTAAACAAATTCACGAAGATGAGCTCATTAAACTTTAAAATGAACAGTAAAACTTAAAAAATTTCTCCAATCTGTTTCTCTTGAAATCGTCTATTCTCACAGCGCAGTTTCAACAGTTGGTGTATATTAATTATAATTTGTTGAAAGTACAAAATTTTGCAATTAAAATTAATAACTGCTGAAGGGCCGAAGTGTCATTCTTCAAGAACCTTTTGAGTGGTACTCGTTCTTTTAATTTTGTGAATGATTATGCAGCAATCATGAACCCTATGTATTTCTACTCATTATGGAGCTTGCAATTGTGTAATTCAGCCGCTAGTCGCTGAAACCTTGTACTTAACGTTTCCATCTCTACGAAATCTTTTTTTTTAATAGTGTTTAACGCCCGCTTTTGCTACTGAGGCACCACAGGCGGTGGACACTGATCATACATGAGATGAAATGATAAATTGGGAAAGGATTTTTTTTTAAGGAAGGAAACGTTCCAGGCCTAGTTTAGGGTACCTCCCCAGCATTTATGAGGACTGAGAAAAACCTGGAAAAAAAAACCTCAGTCAGGAAGGACGGTCCTGGCGGGATTCGAACCCCAGACTTCCTGCTCAAGAGTTCGCACCTTAACGGCTTCGGCCTCCCGTGGCGATCTCTACAAAATCTGAATATGTGTGGAGCAAATCTTCAGTGAAACTTATATGGTGATTTTTATACAGTGAGGTATTTGATTGATCATTGGGGAAGTGCACTGCCGTAATCGAAAAGGGGAGAATGATTTGCATAATATAATTTTAGTGTTTATATTTTTACTGAAATCATAACATAATATTGTATTTAAAATGGGTGATAGTAATAAGTACTATGCTGTGTGATAAGTGGTGTTGAAAATGATGCCCCTCAGCGGCAATATATTGCCGGTATCTTAGTAGGAAATTCCTGTATTTGATCCAACGTATCTCCTTAAGAACACGTCGTTTCTTGTCATTAAGATTTCTCTCTCCTTTATCAGAATCCTTTAATGTGGAATTCTAACTTCTTTTGTATTTCTATTGGGGTTTACACCCTTCATAATGAAGTAGTTTATACCTGTTCTTACTTCATCTTTAACCATTTTGTAGAAAATGTTAACACTAGTTTGTTTACACGATCGTCACAAACAAGTGACTACACTTCCGCGTGTGATACTTTACAGTGCGACACCTAAAAGCGATGCTTAACAACTTGGCCATCTTCATGATATCTTTGAGTCGGTCCGAGAATTTGAGAACATCTTCAATATGTAATGGCATAACTAACGAAGATCAATTAGCATTCAGTTTATACATAACGAAACGATTGGCTTCTCCCAGTACGCAGCTGTGTTCTGTCGGCCCATAATTCAAATATCCTAATGGTACACCGAAACCAGTAGTTTTGACATAAAATGGAAGTTACCGCGGAAAAGTTGTACAAGTGAGACAGACTGGAAAATTCATAAAAGCTCTTTATGCGTCAGATTTTCTGGGAAATGAATACAATTATGTACTCGGCATGTCAAAGGGTACAGAAAAAAAAAAAATACTTCGGCCTATAAAATGACGTCACTGCAGCATTTATGAGAGAATGATAAGGCACGGTAGTTTAAAGACTTCGTTCAGAACAACCCAGAACTTCACATGGTTCCATCTATGGGAACATGTAGGTACCAGGACTCCAGCTAAAATAACGAATCGAAATTACAACCAGTGCAAATGGAGTTAAAATGCGCCATGCCTGGTCTATGAATAGTAGCCAACATTTTTCTGAAATATGTTGACGCTTCTGCTGTTCTTGTATGATATAGTATAACTGGTTTTTCCGGTATATACAATATATGTACGATTAGTTCAACTTATTTTCATCGAGTATTGAGGGAGTGTCATCTACTCAAAAACTCAAGAATTTATCATTTAGATTTGCTCTGATGCTTAGAATACTCATCCGCACACACCCACTTAGTTTAGTAAGTTGCTATGCAGAGTAATTGACTGACCTTCATATACATTTAAAAGTTGTGTCTGGTATGTATGTTGAGTTAATCTAATATTAATTTGAGACGGTTATAGAAACTAGGTTCAATGAGATAATACTGTTCATGCAGTGGTATTGAAACACTTTTTTCCAAGGCTAGTAAATATGTTTATGAGGCATGCTTTCAAGAAAAATTTGAACAATTCTAATATGAAATTACTGCAAAGTCCGTTACTCAGGAGATGCTTATAAGCGAATTCAATTCGAATTTGTGAAGGCAATTAACAGAGGAGCAGAGAAATTGGTGTCGGTATAGCGATTTTTAAATTTCGGTTTTCAGGTATATGCCAACTCCTAATGGTCCGATTTCCTTGATACTCAGAAACTATTTTTCTAGTTTTCTTTAAATTGTTTATACCGAGTTTCATTGCGAAAAAGCAAATGTTGGTATCGCTAAGGCGATTTTTAAATTTAAGGTTTCAGGTAAAACTCCCACTCCTAATAGCCTGATTTCGTCGGTTTTCAGAACTATTTTTGTTATTTTATTTCAATGTCATATACCGAGTTTCGTTAAGCGCGGGGGGGAGGAGATTACGGCGGATAGTACGATTTTAAATTTTTTTGTTAACTCCCTCCCCAATGGTCCAATTTAGCTGGTTAATGAGCTCAATGAATCATTTGTTAATTGATCATTATATGTGGAGTTTCGTTATGAAATAACAAATATTGATGCCGCTAGAGCGATTTTTAAATTTTTGCTTTAGATTAACCCCCACCCCCCAAAAGTCCAATTTTAGCTCGTTAACGACCTCGATGAATTATTTGTTAATTGATCATTATATGTCGAGGTTCGTAGTGAAAAAGCAAATATTTGTACTCCTAGAGATACTTTTAAATGTTGGATTTCAGTTAACCCGCCGCTCCTAACACTCTGATATTGCTGATTTTCGGAAAGTATTTTTATTGTTTATTTCTATGGTTTATGTAGAATTTCATTGCGGCCTCTAGAGTGATTTTAAAATTTTCGCTTTATGTTAATCCACTCTCTTTAAGTTTAATGGTCCGATCTCCCCGATTTTCAGAAATTATTTTTCTTGTTTTATTTAAATGGTATGTACCGAGTTTATCGCGAAAAAATAAATTGGTGCTGCTAAAACCATTTTTAAATGTAGGGTTTCAGGTAATCCCCCCACTCTTCTTTTGCTGATTTTTGGAGACTATTTTTATTATTTTATTTCTTTGGCATACCGAGTTTGAGGAAAAAACTACAATTGTGGCCGCTATAGCGTTAACAGACCGACGGTGCCAAAAATGTATAACACTTTCACAGTAGATATCTATTTAATATATTTCAAAGATGGACCGAAAAACAACAGTAATGTGTAGTATGGTGTTCTGTAAGCAGGTGTATCTCACATTACGTTATGCTAGCGTTGCTATTTTTATTATTTTATTTCTTTGGTATACCGAGTTTGAGGAAAAAATTACAATTGTGGCCGCTATAGCGTTAACAGACCGACGGTGCCAAAAATGTATAACACTTTCACAGTAGATATCTATTTAATATATTTCAAAGATGGACCGAAAAACAACAGTAATGTGTAGTATGGTGTTCTGTAAGCAGATGTATCTCACATTACGTTATGCTAGCGTTGCTACAACAAAATGGAGCGAATATTATCGTTTAAACAGCGGAAAGCAATTTTGAAGTGGTACTGGAAAATCGAGAATGATGTAGTTCAAAGGCAATGGAGACGTGAGTAACAATTGCACGTATTCGAGACAAATTTGAGACTCATGGTAATATATGCGATGTTCATAAGGGTAGATCTGGGAGACCTCGCACAGCACCAAGCCCCGCGCACTGGATAGGACGAAGAGGTCCGATTGAGTTTCCACCGCGTTCTCCGAATATAACTCCATTGGACTTCTACCTTTGGAAACTCTTAAGGATGTTGCATACCGTAGAAAACCAGCTACACTGACAACACTTCGGGAAGAAATTGAAACTTCATGTGCTGAGGACACTTTCGCAAACGTTGCTCAATCAGTAGTTCAACGTACTAAGAAGTATATCGACGCCGATGGTGGGTATTTGGAGCAACTGTTGTAACTATAAAAGTCTGAGATGATTAGTGCTCATCATTTTCTGTTTGTGTGAAATCAGTTTTGTTATGTTAACACAGTGTTTTGTTTGCTTAAAGTGTGTATACATTTTGGCAACCTCTGTACGCGCGCGTATGTGTGTTCAAATTCGGTAAAAAGGAAATTCTGAAAGTGTATTTCGCAGTGACCGAGAAAATCTGCACCATTTGCGTTTCGCTTTATGGAGAATCTAATGCATAAATTAAGATTCCCAACTAATTGGAGAATGAAACATCACCTGGGTGTTTAGGCAACAGAAAGCAGAACCAATTAAATCTGTGAAAGTACTGTATTGTCACTTGTTTTGGATAGAGGAGAGAGCTTTACGATCAACAAGCATTTCTCAGGCGTAAGAGAATTCTCTTACAGATTTGACAACGCTGCACATTGTAATATTTTCCAGAGACAAAGTTAAATATTTTAGAAATGTGTTGCAAAACTAAGAAATACACAATTTTTTTTATATTTTTTCAAATATTATTGCATTAATAAGTATATCTTTTATTAGAAAAATGCGTTTCATCTCTTCTATGGTATAGCAAAAATAGCTGAAGACTATCGAAATAAATTTGTTTGCTTGGTAATAGCCCACCATGAAACAAAAAGCCAACAAGCTGTATGTACAAAAATAAAATACTCTCCTATGTGCTGTCGGTCCTGGTGGCGTATGGTTTTTTTTTTATTCCGTACCGTAAATGTACGACACGTTAACCACGGCTTCACTTTCCTACCGAAGAAAGCCATACTTAGTATTTTTACGCCCGAAAAAATCCATCGACCCTGACCGGGATCGAACCCATTTAACACGACATTAGAATGAATGTTACGTGAGTGTGGCACTTCTTTATGTTCATTTTTACACTTTTGAACTAGCTCTGATAAAAATATTAAAATATCGCGTCGTTAATCTTTACTTGGGAAATTTGGGCACTGGTCACCCTGTTAAAATCAGCAATTCAGTGAAAAAGGATGAAAAATCTGTTTAAGCAATGGATTCCTAACTGTTGGTGTGTTTCAAAACGTATTTATGACCTTTAATAACAATCTGCAGGAATGAAAATTATATTCACTTGCTGCGCATAGGCTGCCAAAGTAGTGAATTGCGCCGGAGTAAGCGTAAAGGACCATTTTGTAGGCTGACAAGATAATGACCAAAGGCATTTTAATGGACAACTTGAAACGAGTTAAAAAAAATGTACATTTTTGAAAGATGAATTGTAGAAAAAACCATTTA
This sequence comes from Metallyticus violacea, assembly GCA_030762175.1. Taxonomy (NCBI): domain Eukaryota; kingdom Metazoa; phylum Arthropoda; class Insecta; order Mantodea; family Metallyticidae; genus Metallyticus; species Metallyticus violacea. The sequence continues at coordinate 75,450,821 of CM060836.1, forward strand.
TGATCAAAGAAATTCTCTTTAACCATATCGTTATTCGGACATAATGTAAATTTTCACGAATTGCTCTTTCAAATGATTCCTGTCATCTTATTCTTCTGATTTAGACTCTAGGGACTTCCGAACTGGAAATTTTGGCTAGATGAGAAGAAAATTTCTACGAATACATCGCGACTATTTTGCAGATTTTGCAAAACAATTTTTTTTTTATTAAACTCGCTGGATAACGCTTATGTCAATGGAGGCTAGTTATTGTTAACACCCGTTGTTTCATTCCGGAATATGGGAGATTTCGGTACGAAGGAGAAATTCCAGTTTTTCCTAGAGGGCAGAGGGACTTCGCTTTTAACACCATTTGGCAAGGAACTAGGGTATTACTTGGACGTGAAACGGCCGAAATTTCTCCTGGCACCTCTCTCTCTCTCTATCTTTTTGCAGGTACGTACTTATTTCATGTGCCACACATCTAAGAATAAGTCACGGCGGCTTAAGTCACTTCCAGAACACTTGCATTCAAGATTTTTATCTTACAAAATATATATTAATACCTACTGGGAGGTTATTTTGAAAAATGAAAGCTATATTTTCAAAAAGAAGTGTTTAACTTTCTTATCAAAATTTGCAAACGGTTCTCTTAATAGTTACACTGTATGTTGCTTAAGATAAAAGTGGAATAAACAAATGGTATTTTTCGAACGATTTTGGCATCAAATTCTTTTCATTTATAGCATACTTTTTGGAACTCAAAGACTTTTCAAAGTGTTTTTACTCTAAAATATTAGTTACAATGCATACATTACAAATGTCCCATCACCGTTAACTTGTTAAAGTTTGTAGACATGATTTTTCCCTCTAAAGTCGTCGACAAGTGTAATAATTTGAAACATTGTTGCTGCCAAATTCGTAGGTTCTTTCTGCTCGAGTTCTGGAGAATGTTTGTGAAGATGAAATGTTGTAAAAGATACAGGAACATTAATAAATGCATCATTTTCTGAGATGATCAACATCGTTTCTGATTAATTGGCTCTCTTGGAGTTTTAAACCTAGCATTTGGGCGGTATTTGAATGCTGAACACTTTCGTCTTGGAAGAACACATTTGAAGACGCGCTGAAGCGTCAGATAAGTTCAAGATGACGACAGAGATGGGTGTTACATAACGCGCAGGTGAAACTATGCGGTGCCAAACAACCTGGCGACAGCTTCTCGACTTCTCGTTTTGAGCTGTCATTTCTGAGCGGAATACTAACACTTGTCACTCCTCCAAATGCACGATACGCATGCGTGATTTTATGACATAAACAGGAAATGGGCCACATCCGTTCGCCCGGGCTGAACCCCAATAAATTATGGTGGACAGTTTTTGCTGCATGGTGTTTCTTTTAGGCCTTGAAGTCCTAGTAAATCCCAATTTAAAAAAAAAATGATAGGAAATAGAGAATTCTCTGATAGTCGAGAATTTGTAACTGGCATTTGAGACAAAGTTCGTTATTAGTAAGGCGCGTCAAACTGCATTTTAGCACATTTCTCGACATTTGAGCGATGCTGGAGTTACGATAACTTGTAAGATAAACTTTTCCCCTTTTTACCATCTATTGCGTTACTGAGCATGGATAAAAAGTATATCTGTTTATTACCTCTTCGCACAGACTTTTTTTCCTGAGTTTCTTTATTTCTTGCCTTGACGAGAGGCCTATGTGTGTAGAAAAATAAATGTTTCATGGATGACATAAAAGATCGATATCAGTTTTTATGAAGCTCCGTGAAACGGTGGGTTTATATTCCTGGGGTTCCTGCTTTAACTTTTGCATATTCCTTCAATGATCTGGTTATTAGGTACTCAGTAAGATAGCGGTGACCTATGGGAGTCCCAACCTCAGAAGTCCGCTACACTAAGCTACGACATTTGTGGAAATGTCCACAAATTCATGAAAACAAAGAGTTAGCATTGGACAACATTTAAAAAAAACAAAATCTTTAACTTAAGAGTATTTAAACTTGCATTAATTAATAGTTAATTTACTAATTCGTTGTATTCATTTTTAATGTTTAATCAATCGCCCTTAATTCCCTACACTTTAACGCTGTATTAGCCAAAGTAAAAACTGTGTTAACATAACAAAACTGAATTCACCCAAACAGAAAATGATGAGCACTAATCATCTTAGACTTTTACAGTTATAACAGTTGCTCAAAATGTTCACCATCGACGTCGATACACTTCTGAATACGTTGAATTACTCATTGAGCAACGTTTGCGAAAGTGTCCTCAGCGATTGCAGCACATGCCGTTTCAATATCTTCCCGAAGTGCTGTCAGTGTAGCTGGTTTTCTACGGTATACAACATCCTTAAGAGTTCCCTATAGGTAGAAGTTCAACGGACTTAGATCCGGTGGAAACTCAATCGGACCTCTTCGTCCTACCCAGTGCCTTGAATACTTCAAAATTACTTTCCTCTGTTCAAACGATAATCTTGGCTCCATTTTGTTGTAGCAAAGCTATCATAATGTATGTGAGTCACACCTGTTTACAGAACATCATACTATACGCTACTGTTGTTTTTCGGTCCAACATTGAAATATATTAAATAGATATCTACTGTGAAAGTGTGTATACATTTTTGGCACACTCGGTATATAAGAATCATACTCTATCCAGTGAGAGTATGTGATAATTCATATTCCTGACCGAATCTTAGACGCATCATATTATATCAGTCTGTTCTCACACGTAATTATATTTAATGCATATATTATTATATAATATATGAACGCCTCCTTAGTGTGGTTGTTAGCGTTACTGAGTGCTGAGTCGGAATGGAGTCCGGTACCTGTGTAGGAATTTCTTCTAAGTTAAGGAGGTCTGAAATAGGGTCCACCTAGCCTCGTAAGGATAATTGGGGAGCTACTTGATGGAGAGGTAGCGTTATTTGTTCTTGAAAGTCGCTTTTAGGTGACTCGCACAGCACCAGCTGTTGATTACACGTCTTCCTGCAATACTGCCCTCTATCAATGAAGCCATAAGGTAAAAGAAGGAAAGGTGGCTGGGGCAGACGTGACCCGATAGTCTTAACGAAAGTTTTATTTTGATATTAACAGTTCTTAATGTTCTTTTAAAGACATTTATAAAGAATTTTTTTAAAAATTTTAAACAAATGTGATATAATGAAAATTTAACAAAGAAAGCTCTACTGCACGATTCTGAAATTTTTTCATGTCTACATCACGAACTGTGAAATACAAACGTGTAAAGTTGTTGAGCATTGACGCGAAAGTTTAATACTAAACGTTTTTAATGCATTTCATGGCAATATACACGACGACAACACAAGCAACGTTGTAGATATGGAAAAGGTCGTGAAGTTGTGATTGATGCGTTTCATCTGTTACATTATCCATTTAAGGACGGAGTATAATAAATTAATGACCACTTTAATGTTTCTCCGAAGTTTATAACACACATAATATTGTCATATAACCTTGTATCTACATTGCTTTTTCTGTAACTTCTATCCTTCTATTAGTGCTTGTGGAGTAGTTGAGTAGTTTTTACTACTGAGGCACCACAGGCGGTGGACACTGATAATACATGAAATGAAATGATATGATATTTTTTTAAGGAAGGAAACGTTCCAGGACTAAGTTTAGGGTACCTCTCCGGCATTTGCCAGTTATGAGGACTGAGGAAAACATGGAAAAAACCCCAATCAGGGTGGACGGTCCTGGTGGGATTCGAACCCGAGACCTCCTGCTCACGAGTCTGCACCTTAACGACCACGCCCACCAGTGGCGGTACTATTAGTGCTACAAAGAGCCGATACAACGTATTTAATTGTCACAACTGTATTACTAATGTTCACAATGGCTATGTTCCCACTTTTCAACGAATTTCCTGGACGATGTTTTACAGTACTAGCAGGAAGCACATGCTTCCTCCATGCTTTATCTTTACTTTGAAACTGAGTAAACTGCACATTGCGCAAATTACCAGTAAAAAGATGTTTTTAACCGGTATCTCTCAAGGTTATTACAGTGTTCACCAATGTGATTTTCTGAATGAAAACTAGCGCTTGTTAAAGTTTAAACGCTAATTTCCTTTAGGAACTACTGTGCGTAACATCAAAGATGTAGATCGTGCTGGAGCCAATGAGAAACGAGCTGCACCATGTGATTATATTTACAATTTACAATAGAAGTTTGATGCTTAGCTAAACATGGTGTAGGCAATTTTGTGTGCATTTTTCAACACACGTTTTAAAAGTGTGTTTACGTCACTGGATAGAGTACACAAACAATGTTTTCTTTCTGGAAGTTGAATGTAAGTACTTTAATAGGGGTGTTGAACAGATCTGATATATTGCAAAAGTATTTCTTGTATGTCAATGGGTTGGATTGTTAAGAACTAAAGGTATTTTCGGCATTCCAGCTTACATCTTCTCCTCGCTGTTATTTCAAAACCTATTTTGTTCTCTAACAAGAATTTATCCGCAACCTACCCAATCTTCCAGTACACGATAGGAGAGCTCTGTTCTCCAAAAACACAGACACCGTTTCGTCTTACTCAATCCAAGTATCCAATTCAGGTTTTTGTCCCCGTAATTTACTAGAACCAAACTTTTAACGATGATGACTTAATTTCTGAGAGCCACGCCGCCGCGATAGGGTGGGCGCCCCTAATGTGAGCAACCCCTGTCGGGGCTCACGCAATAGTTGCATTAGGTGTTCTAAATGGAACGTTACGCGATTAGCATCGTCCACTTTGCACGTTCGTCATTCTGGTACAAGTTTCAGACGTACGCGGTAACCTGGACACAGTTCCACAGACTTCAGGCATTATCAAGTCCCTTTCGTACCCCCGTTTACAATGGCATTGCGTTAATGTTTTCTATTTGTCAGGGAATTCTTCTGAAATGGCATAGAGAAAAAAAAATCTTTTGGTTTGCAAATTAGGGATTGGCAAACGGGTCTTGCAAGTAGAACACCCCGACGATTTTCACGTTTTATTTTGGGTAGGGGGGGGGGGCAATATCCTCATTGCATATTCCTGTGTCATACAGTTAATTTACCTGGCTTGAGCTATAGATTTATTACAAGGAAGAAAGCAAGATCCCAGATTTGCGTGTTTTCAGATCCAACGTTAGAATTATGCATAATAATTACTAATTTGATCAACTAGTATAAACATTTTATTCGAACCATAACAATATAGGCACCCTTTACTTTTGGCTACGAATTCTTTAAGTCTATGAATGCAATGGAAGTATTGGGACCTGCATAATCTACCCTTACTTTTCTCACATAATTAATACGTATTTTGAATAGTGTTTAACGCCCGTTTTTACTACAGAGACATTATAGGCGGTGGACACTGATGATACATGAAATGAAATGATATATTGGGAAAGGATTTATTTTTAAGGAAGGAAACGTTCCAGGCCTAAGTTTAAGATTCCTCCCCGGCATTTGCCATTTATGAGGACGAAGGAAAACGTGGAAAATACCTCAATCAGGGAGGACGGTCCCTGGCGGGATTGGAACCCCAGACCTCCCGCTCACGAGTCCGCCCTTTAACTACCTCGGCCACCCGTGGGGTATTAAAGAGTTTTAAAAAATATTATTTTTATGAAAATGGACCAGCAGAGAAATATTATTATTTGAAAATCACAATTAGAAAAATACTAATTCAACCCCGCACAAATCATAGTTCATTAGTGTCCTTGTCCTATTTATAATGCGGAGCAATAAACGAACATTAAATCAAGAAGAAAAAGAAGAAAGAAAAGAGAAAAAGAAAACTTAACGCTTCGGCGCTGGGGGAGGAATGTAGGCGTTTGTCTTATCAGTTAATTCATCCGCTTATTTTGAGGGCTAAAAGAATAACTCCCGTAGGCTAAAGGAAACAAGGGACTGCTTTACTCGACATCCTAATGCCTTCTGCAGTGCTCGATGCTCTGTTCGAGATCCAATGGCAGATCTAGGAGACTTTGTACAGCAACAAGCCAAAGGCACTGGATAGGACGAAGAGGTCCGATTCTGTTTCCATCGCGTTCTCCGGATCTAACTCCGCTAGACTTCTACCTATAGGAAACTCTTAAGGATGTTGTATACCGTAGAAAAACGAGCTGCACTGACAGCACTTCGGGAAGAAATTGAAACGGCGTGTGCTGTGGACACTTACGCAAACGTTACTCAATCAGTAGCTCAACGTACTCAAAAGTGTATCGGCGTCGATGGCGAGCATTTTGAGTAACTGTTGTTAACTGTAAAAGTCTAAGATGATTAGGGCTCATTATTTTCTGTTTGTGTGAATTCAGTTTTGTTATGTTAACACAGTTTATTTCTTTGCTTGAAGGGTGTATACATTTTTGACACCTTCTGTGTGTGTATAAAGTGCATCATATTCCCCTTCAAACGTTCTCTCCCTCCTTCAGTCACAAGCGCAACAGACTACTGCCAGATACCTTTAATGTGTAGTCCAAAGCAGTATTTCTTGCCGATATCATTTTTCTGTTACTGTATACAGTGAATGTCATAATATTTTTCAAATAGATTTTAGCACCAACTATCTGCAGATAATGTGCACAAATCAACCAAAGAATTTGTACCGGTCGGCTGTGCATGCAGCTAGATTGTGATAAGGTATGAGTGTTGTGCAAAAATTAAACAATTAACAGCTTTGCAGGTGTCTTTTAATTGTATATTTTTTACGAACTATTTAAGGGCATTCTCTCTCTCTTTTAGGAAAAAATATTTATTTGATATTAATTCTAAAATAATATTGTGCGAGAGTTTTCTAGAAACATTTCACTTATACTTATTTTATTCCACAGTCACTTATTTTGGAATCTTTAACATATAAATGATGTAAAGAAAACCTGGAACCCTACTACCTTTTTCCTAACAAGTATCCCCCAATATTTGTGCATCATACCGAACTTCCACAAAAGAAAACATAAAACAATAGAAATTAAATTACTGGATTCACTGAATTTTGAAGAAATAAATCTTATAAATTTGAAATCTAAAAGAGCAACAATATGCTTTGAGCGTTTTTTTAAACGATTCTATTGTATCTCCTAAATGATAATTCCCAAACTTTGAAGACATAAAAGGGGGAAAAAACAGAAAAGGAGTTATGAAAATTGCTTTTCCAGTTATAGGTCAACCTCCCTACAGTCTGGATTTAGCGCCTTCGGGCTTTTATCTCTTCAGTCCCTTTAAGAGATGCTACCCATGGGGAAAAATGTGTATCTGACATTTTTTATAACGTCATTTAATGTTGTAACAAAGTAAAAGAACAGAATACAGCTTTTGTAAAAAGAAGACCGTGTTTACATTTGTAATTTTCAAGATTTCTGATTAAATAGTTACTAAGGAGAAGACATGTGTGTTTTGTTCATTATGTATGTACTAAATTTCGACAAATATTATCTTTAATCCCAAACAAAAGCATACTAAACTATAGATGTCCTTAATACTTATTTAACTCGAAATTTAATGATCGAATGCCAGCCTACACACTAAATATAATTATTCAAGTTAACATTAATAAAAATGAACGCATTGCCAATCTTCATTGACATCTCTCGGAAGTAACACAATGAACGGAATGCCCTTGCTGGAGCGCAAGGCAAGGACACGCGACAAGGTGGCCACGTGCGTGTACGCCGCCTGTTCCGACTGGGTGATGCTGCTGCTGCTGTTGAAATTACATCGCGTAAGGAAGGACCCGCAGACATGGAATCCGTGATGCGGGTCGCCGACCGGCCTGCGTCTATCTCACGTTTCCAGCACCAAGAGGAAGGGGCGGCATAGCCCTCGCCGATATCAGGTGAGTCCCCTGCCTTTGGTCAGGATGCATCATGCATCATGCCTCACAGACAACAACCTGTGCCGCAGGCTCAAGTTGGTCAAATGAAAATGTGACGAATTCCCTGACAATGACATATGCAGTAATAGTCGAGAACCTGAATGCATGGATTTCACTGCTACAGAAATCACAAAGAAGTTCTTAAGACTGTGACATCATCTCAGCTGTGGTTTCATGTTGGAAGAGTTTTCAAGTCGGGATTGGTAAATACAAACATTGTCACCTTTTCATTTGGCCCCCCTCCCCCATAACAATTTAGAAAACAAACATTCAAAACATCACTCCAAAAAAAGTATTAATTCCTGATCCATTACAAACAACATGTTGCAAACATGGGGTTTGCTGTTCCTGGATGCCATTAGTAAGTGTTAACAAAGAAGGTCCTAAGAAATCATGTTTTTAGACTCTAAGAGGCCATCAAAGTATACATTTTATATAATAACTGCACAGTGTTTGTCACTCTAAGGATTGTGGAATATTTTCTTTATTTTATTTACAGTTTGTTATTTCGGGTTTAGAAACGGTAGCATGACTTGCTGGAACTTTACAGAAGTATCCCGAGAAAACTGTAGCAGGAACAAATACTCTCTCTTGGGTGTCAGCGGTTGTTGGTGATCAGATAAAGCCCAATGGCAATAAGACTAGGGATTTATTCGGTTTGCTAGGAAGGGAGGAGGCATTTTCAGTACTTTAGCTATGCTCAAGGGCTGGTCGTTTGTGCCTGCTTCCCCATTAGGGAGGAACAGATGAGATTAGGAAGACACCAGACTACCAGAATCCATGGTGTGAGGCACGAAATAGAGGAATCCGTAACATTGTGTCCAGATAGAGCGCCCTGACGCCATGGATGGAACTCCCTTCCCTTCAAGGAATTCTATTCCTTCATAAGAATCTGTTCTATGCCAAATGTGGAATAGAAACCGTTCCAAAGCGCAAGCCAGCATAACTTTGCACAAACCACCAGCTTTCGCGTGGCACTTTCAATCTTAACAGAATGAAATGATATAAAATGAAGAGCGGAAAATTCTCTGGAAATAAAATACATATATCCAAGTATTCGCATAAGATGGTAGAAGACAGATGAAGGTCGGTGCAAGGGCGAAGCCCACAGACGGACCAGAAGAGAAAACGCTTAATGTCCGGCGCCTCCACCAATTATGACACGACTAAGGTTGTGACTAGGAAAGCGCAGTAATAGGAATAGTCAGAGGCAAAATTAAAGAGCTTATGCCATGGTAAATACTTTTATTATCTATCATGTATGCCCACTATAAAATATTTCCTCAATCATTTATTATTTAAAAGAAATGACAAGGTTGATGTAGAACGTCAGCCATGGAGACTGACAGGGCCCTTACCTTAAGGGCGATGTCAAGCGTAGAGCAGCAGCGCAAAGCAGCTGAGCCACTAGTGGAAAAAGGCGCGACTTAAGTTTCTGCTACCTTCAAATGTAGTTTCACGGCCGCCTAGGGGGTCTTCACATTATGCTGTAACATTCATCAATTATGGTACCTACGCCCTAGGTTTGAATTATAGTGACCAGTGAGAATGAAATACGTCGGTGTTAGGTTCTTTCCCGGATCCGCGATTGTTATAAGTTCAGCGTGACTCTACTTGTTACTAACGGACGATTGCGTCACGGCAAAAACCGTCAGCGGAAGTGGTAAACCAAATGGATTTAAATAAGTTGGAACTTTCTGTTTCAACTAAGCGGTTGAAAAAGTATAAAATATTCAAGCAAATAAAAGTAACCGTTCTCATAATAATTTTGACCATGTACTAAATTATGCACCCCTTGGTCGCACGTGTGACAATATATAAAAAATAAACCATGAATAAAATAAAAAATGTAATATCATTCAGTTGTTTTTTTTCTCCAAATGTTGTAGCGGTAAATGAATGTTCGCCATTCCATTAAGTTTGCTCAGATAGGAACCTGTCATATTCTCCAACCTTTGAGTATTTCCTTCCTTTTCTTACCGGTAGGTAGCATCTTTATTTTGTACTGTTTTTCTTTAGCGTCTACATAAACGTACATGGTAGTCGGCTATAGGTAAGTAACTACGTTTGGATTCCAGGCTTATCCTTTCTGACAGGATGGGAATTCATGTGTCATCGTTCTGCGACGATATCCTTCATCAAGACTTACCTACAAAGTTCTTAAATTTGGAGCCTGAGCGACCTGGGAAACTAATTTAATTTACTGTATGTATAATTTATTTTACTGGCTTGCACTATTGTAATTGTGTGTATGTTATCAGCCTGTTTTGCTTCATACTGATGCTGTTTTTAACGAATTCTTCTAATGATTTGATTATATGAGGAAGATTTGTAGACAATTTTGTTTCTTAAATACTTGTTTGTTTGCAATTTGAATTACGAGAATATTATTGAAGTGCATATTTTGGAATGAGTAATATTTAATTTATGTTTGAAATTGAAAATTTAAAAAAAAATTCAATTGTTATTTTTTTAATTCTATTAACATATTTAGCATATGAATTTCTCTATCATATTTTGTATTTAAAATTAATCACACAAGAACCATTGACCACGTTTTCTCTGGCAGCTAAAAGTCACTTAAATCATGGACTGTAGGGTTCCCAAGATTTACCAGACACAGCCTCTTAAAAGCTTGCGATGCAAACACCTTTTCACTTTTTTCTGAAAAGTTTTAGCTCTAGGTTACATGCCAACAAGGCCCTTCTCAAAGATCTTGGTGCAGAAACTTTCGTGGATTCCCTTCATGGTTTTCAGCCGCTTCCAGAACTTGCTTTTGAAGCATTATCACAACTTACGCTCAACGCCTTTGGAAATAGTTTCATGTTTAAATTACAATGCAGATAGCGCACATTTTTCGTGAGTGAGTGAAATTATCACGCCTGGAGATCAGCAGAGCGGACATGTCAAAAGGGTGAGAAAGACATTACACCCCAGTCCACCCTCGTCGTGTTAACGGATTGATTTTCTAATTCAGAGACAAAAGAAAGGCGTGGGTCTTTGCATGACACGCTCACTTTATGACGGTGTTGGAACCGCCATGTGATTTCCATACCATTAGCCGTTCTGGATCAATTCCACGGTCTCTCAGACAAAATGCAAGTTCACGGCTATAAATACAAGGAAGGCTACGCAAAGAACAAATGAGCATCGTACAGCCTGTTACATTATTTATTGAGAGTAGTATGACACAAAGGGCATTATTAGCTGCGTTGCGTTGTATATTACTGTAATCCGCTCTGATTTAATGTTTATAAACTAGAGGAACGGGCTTCCATTCTCGTTGAATAGCGACAGAATATTTTTTTTATTACGCCTAAGGAGTAACGCAATTATTTATTCCTTTCATTTGTCGTCCTAAAAGCTTATCCCTAGACCAAATTTAAGGGTAGATGTAGGTAAAATTTGTGAAAAAAATGCATCTCATCCCTTACTCCCGTAGAGGATCCCTAAAGAGTGGAGGCACAAACGGCCAGTCCTTGAGCACATATTCTCTTCCGTCCTTAAATATCTTAATTTCCTTGAACAATTCAAGCTAAGGTCATCCTGTATGCTGCGGAGTCAATTGAAAACGAGGAAATTGTCAATACCTAACTTTTACCTCACGAAACTTAGGCCCGTCTTCCTTATGAGACTGCAACAAGTGGTTCCTTATGGCCAGGATTTCAACTGCTTTTTTTTTATCCTTGAAGTAAAAGAATGAAACGGGAGGGTGTATCATATATTTCATATGCACACGCGGGGAATGACAAATGTGACCCCAAGTTGTGGGGGGTCCCCCCTTTGCCCAAAACAACAACTTGTAAAACAGTTTGTGTCATGCTTCACAAGTAGCCCAGGATTCTTGGAGAGAAACACCCGACTATGTAATTATTATAATCATATACTGTTCCGGGTACGTGCGTAATTTATACGGCTTCACTTAGCCGAAGAGGGTGCAGTATTGGCTTCTGCTACCTATATGTCTGTAACCAAACTTCTATTGGGCATTTACGTACAAATATTTGTACGAAAAATGGTAAAACAAGTTAAAAATACAAAAAAGGATAGGAAAATAAGCAATAAATATACATATGTAAGTGTTTTGTGTAATTAGTTCAATGGTGTCATTGAATAGGTCGTTATAGACTTTAACCTTACTATTTCCTATTACTTGAATTTGCTTGCTAATCTTTTGGAGGCCATTTAATAGGCTTTTAAAGGCTTTTGCGATGTTCAGTTCTTATACTTTGGAAAACCTTTTAGTGTTTACCCAGTAAACAACTCATTGACTGGGGTGGTTCAGAGGGTAGCGCATATGGTAGATATGGGTTCAACCCCCTTTCAGCCGACCATGCCTAATCTTGGATTTTTTCGTGGGTTTCCTTGGTCACTTACGCGAGTGCTGGGATGGATATTTACATTTGAATTTCGTTAGTTCCAAGGTGAGCTGTGCTGCGTGCGGTTTCACGGTGACTTGCGGTATATAAATGTTTCTATTCCGGCGTTTAGGGCTCCAACTCATTAGGGGGGGAGTCTCCACCGACATCATATTGTTCTGCCGGGAAACATGTTTCGTCTACGTCCACGCAGTTACTACCCTGTGTCTCCCTTACTCATCCTTTCCTCCCAGAGGTGTTCTCATTGGGAACGTAGTCACAAACGGCCAGTCGTGAGTACCGAAATACTGCTCCAAACAATGCATTCCAATCAAATGAATATTTCCTCTCTTTCTAATCCTTTATTAAGAAAATGTCATCAACATTTTATTACTGATTAAATTTCTTTGTTGATATATGTAATTGTTTTTAAAATTATTTGGCTCCCTTTTACATGCTAATAGAGTACACGAAAACCAACAAAATATTAACATATTGTTTTGATGTTGAGAAAATAAATTGTCTTACAGATATTTTTTATACTGCTATGATTGTCTCAAAAAATTCCTAAACTTTTTAATACCACTTTTTTCACCCTTTCATGATTGATTAAATGCATCTAGTTGGCCAATTCCAAAACTGTCTTAAGTATAAAAAATTATATTATTTTGCACATCTTCCATATCTGCATAAAAGTTTGCTTCTAAATTTTTAATTTCTTGTGTAAAACAATTTGAATATTTCCTCCTACGCCAAAAATATTTAAATCCATATTTTGAAGTCAAGTTTTGGAAGAAAAAAATTTTCAGAACTATTTACGACCCCTAATCACATTAAAGCAAATCATGATGTCTTTGAACAAAGTACTTAAATCCACCAATGTTAAAATTACCTCTTTTTTAAAACTTATCACATCGAGCTGAAGGAAATTTTGTAGCTAATGTTGGTAGTATGCTCTAATTGTTTCAACTGTTATGTATTAGCGGGAAAACTATTAGAAGAATGGCTTATCTAAATTTTAGTGGTGCTGAAAATGTTGTTAAAATTTCAGATAGAAAGATTAATTGTTTCACACACTCCTTGGAAGAGAAAAGTGCAGAACGACAACTGGGAGATCAAAAAGAAAAGAAAACGGTATGTTTATTATTTTGTGGCGAAGATATAGAACCTTCTAATGACAGTCCTATAGAACACGATGCTATGCTGCAATAGATTGAGAATCTGTGAACAATATTCAGAATGAAAATTTAAGAGTTTGTGTGGAGATTTCAAATAACTATATATTATTTCATATTAGTAAAGTAAAACAATAAAACTAGTCTACTAGTTTACTATTTACTAGCTATTAGCCGTAATTACATCAGTTCTAATAAAAGTTGTTTTATTAACGCTTAATCCACTATGGTAGAATCGTATAATTTTGTCGTTAGTCACTTGTCAAAATTATTAGAGTAGCGACTGCATCCGAGCAACCAGAAGGCTGTTTAAGAGACATTTATTACTCCGTGGACTGTTTGTTGATGCGATTTTGTTTATATGGCATGTGTTTTAAATCGTATATTTAAGCTAAGAAATAGTATTAAGTATACCATATCGTAAATAATCTCTAGCATTCAAAACAAGTAACAGTGCTGTATTTTATGGTCATAAACAAGTATTGGACAATTCTCCGACAAAATTACGAAGAAAGGCAAAGAAAATAAAAAACGAAAACTGTGAAAGCATTGAGGTTAATTATATTGAAGAAAGATTACGCATGTGTTAAGGGATACATTTTGGCTAAACATCAAAAAGCTACAACGGTAAGTGCTTTTTTTTACATTCATATTATTATCTACAAATAATGGTGTAAGTAGCTCAGATTCTATGCTGTTTTTTCAAGTGAAGATAATTAATAAGTGGTGGATTTGAGACCACTTATTGCATAAACAATGTGGTTATAATAAACTTTACAATTTAATACGTCAAGCTTAATTTTTTTATAGTGTTTAACGCCTGCTTTAACTACTGAAGCATCACATGCAATGACAATAATGATACATGAATTGAAATGACAAATTGGGAAAGAATTTTTTTTAAGGAAGGAAACGTTCCTAGACTAAGTTTAAGGTACCTTCCCGGCATTTGCCATTGACTGAGAAAACCTGGAAAAAACCTCAGTCAGGGAGGACCATCCTGGTGGAAATCGAACCCCAGACCTCCCGCTAACGCCCTCGGCCACCCTTGGTGGTGTCAAGGTTAATAGAAACAATACCTAACCTAAAATATGTACTTTTAGTATGTAAATTCACTATTCGAGATTTAGGAGTAGAATCCCACTAGTTAACAATACCAATATTACAAGACCAAATGTTTAATGATACAGAACACTGATAAAACAAAATGGCACGCTAATAATACCATTCTGCTACACTAGTAACTAGTAGTTTACGCTCAAAGTTCTAGAAACACGCACTAGTAAAATTAACAAATAATACTAAAATGGACACTAGTTTTACTAAATCACGAGTTTCGTGAAACAGAGCACAGGTTTGTAATACTGCCAAGGATGCCGAGGTCGTTAAGGTGCGAACTTGCGAGCAGGAAGTCTGGGGTTCGAATCTCACCAGGACTGTCCTCCCTGACTCGTGTTTTTTCAATGTCCTCATAAATGGCAAATGCCGGGGAGGTACCTAAACTTAGTCCTGGAACGTTTCCTTCCTTTAAAAAAAATTCTTTCCAATTTATCATTTCATCTCATGTATCATCAGTGTTCACCGCCTGTGGTGCCTCAGTAGTAAAAACGGGCGTTAAACACTACTCAAAAAAAAAAAACTTAAGACCACCCTGCTTCATTATTATAATAATTAAAGGATAATAAATATTCGACTTGATGCTTACAATATTAAATCGATTCAGTTACTATTTGGACGAAGGTGGCAAGAAACTATGCAATCCTTTTATCTTTTTAACAAATCTACGAGTATACCTAACGTGGTTTCTATGAACAAAATCGTCAATGACCCCAGATCAAAATTGCCTGTGATGTGCATAAAATCAGTGGGCCAACCGTTTCTGCATGGACCGTCGATAATACCTTAGGTCATGTTTATTACATCATCGCTTTTGCAAGTGATCGCCCAATGGGCGACTGATCGAATTTATGTATATAATAATCGTTTAATATGCCATTTTTCCTAATTTCATGTAGTAATTATGGGTTATTAGTATTTATAAAGCTGGGAGTAGCAATAATACTACTTCTATCAACAATAATAAAAATAATCTCGCAAATCACGCAGATATGTTATTTACGACTTGATAGGTATAACGATGGCATCCTGAAATATTATTAGAAATTAATTACATGCGTAAAGAGAGAAAAATAAATCACTCACACACTTGTTTAATTGAATAGATCGGTTTCGCCCGATTGCCATTTCTTTTTTGTTTCTTATAGCCGTGGGATATTGGCTTCTAAAAGTGGCATGTCCATCGGCAAGCCTTATAACTTCCCTGTCATCTTGACACATCGGAAAACACGCTCAGCACACGCCCACGCGTTGAGCGCTACTTTCTCTACCAGAGTGTGGGTGTGTCGCTCTGTACTACTTTCACCCAGCCTTACATTGTTGAAAGCACTCAAGAATGCCGATAAAATGCTGGTAGATGTCACTGTTACTAAAAACAATACTAGGCGAAAGCGAGGCATCAATCTGTAGATCTCAAGTGCGTGTGCTTTCTGTATTTCCGGCCCTCTATCTCTCGCCATGAAGATTGTTGACATCTACAGGCCAGTGCAAAAAAAAAAAAAAAAAAAAAAAAAAAAAAACTAAGGCATTCATCCAGAATGTCAAAGTCTGCAAATAGTAAAAACGTCACTGGTGATTATTCTCAAATGTTTTTAAATATAACTGACAAACGTTATTGTCTCTTAAAAATCTCTCTTGAAAATTTACGCATTTTAATGCAGACTGTTGGCGAATTTGACTAATACGAACGCAGGCTCTGTTTTCCAACCACAATAATTAACATGGAGTTTTGAACTGTCTTCTTTTCCCAGAGAGAATCAAATTGGTAGAAAATTGTTGTATATTGACCTTATCAACAAATTGCCACAATAAATATCACGATAGGGTCTGAGATTACAGTGAGTGAATTTATCTGGAAAACTCATACCCTCGAGTGGTATTTATTAGGACTATTTTCACGAATAAAATAAGCATTTAAATATAATTCCTCTAAACTTGGTTTACACAATTGTAATAATTGTATATTTGTACTTAGCCTTTCCAAGCAATCTTGCGACAAAAGAATGCCGACTGTTAGTAATGCCAATAGAGAACAGCAAAATACGAGTTTAGGACTATTTCATGAATAGAATAAGGATGAACGTGATATATGCGAAGCGGACTCGTGAGCAGGACGTCAGGGGTTCGAATCCCACCAGGACCGTCCTCCCTGACTGATGTTTTTCCTAGGCTTTCCTCAGTCCTCATAAATGGCAAACGCCGGGGAGGTACTCTAAACTAGGCCTGTAACCTTCCTTAAAAAGAATCCTTTCCCAATATATCATTTCATCTCATGTATCATCAGTGTCACAGCCTGAGGTGCCTCAGTGGTAAAACGGGCGTTAAACACTATTAAAAAGAGAAACCGTGAGATTGAATTGGACAAAAGTCGACTATTACAATCGCTACCGTACGACTTGCTAATACCAACTGAAAAAAGAAAAGATAACATACACTGTCTCTATTTTTCTTTCTATTCTGTGGTTTCGAATTCCTAATGATAAGATCAATTTGCATATTTGACGCATCATCAAAACGTTTTGAGGAACCCTCCATTTTGCGTTATGAATGTCGATTGTCCATGCTTTTGTTGCTATCAATAGCTCACCACCGCCTCTAGCAAAAGTGGTCAGTGATGCGTGTTCAGGAATTATATAGTGGAGGTATAGAGTTGGCAACACTGACCGCAGGACCGCGGGATAAAACAGATTTGATAATTTTTTTTCTTCGAAAATTTCACTCCAAAATCCGGCTGTGACTGGTCAAAATTCAAAATTTTGTTTCGTTTCATTGGTCAATTTTATGGTGACGTCACATGAGTGAAACAGTCATGTTAATAATACAAATAACTACTACATACCAAATACTAGAGAAAACAGCGAGACCAACCAGCATATGAGTATTTTCTGTCTATTGATTAAATTAAAGATGTTAACAAAGTAAATAAACTTGTGCTGAAATAGTTATTAAAAAGAATACAGTTACATGAAAATAAAAAGCACATGAACACACTCATCAAATATTTATTTCTCCTCTCTGTAGTACCGCTTAACTTATACGGTGAGAGCAGTTTTAAAGTCCCGATGCATAATTCACCCGGTCGGCGGTTATACCCCGCATTACCACTGGTATTTTCTTGTATAGACTCGCGGTGCTCAAGAACTTCACAATTTTAAAACTTTGGTACAACTTATTAAATAACAGAATTTCGTGGTCACTACCCTTACAGCTGATGTTGGAAATGTTGTCCATTATCCCTTGCGCATAGCCTGCATATTATTAGGAATGTATCATTGACACACATCAATTGACCATCACTAATGGATATAACTTCGTTTCGAATGTTTGTAAGTATCTCCAGTGTATGAGAGTTAGTTGAATATATTCTGTTTTTCAATATCCCAGAGATAAAAATCACCCGTAAGATCGACGGAATGAGGAGGTCAAATCCAAGTTGAATTTTCTGGAGTCAAAATATACGACGTTCAATTCACTGTAAAACAACACAGGATGATGTAATGAAAACAAACGCAGCCAATTTATGAAATATAACATTTTTCTATCATTCAAGACTAAATGTATCAGTGACTATGACGTACTATTATTTTCATGTAACTCACCTCTAATTTGACTGTCTAAAGATGTGTTAGTAAAAGACAAGTGCTATGTTTAAAAATACGAACATTATCTCACTACATGAACTCTAACAGAACCCTCCTTTCTAGGAGGCCGTAGCCCTTCATGAGACACCCCAGGTTTTTAATTCGTGTTTTTCATTACAACCTAATTAGAAACTTGTGACTAATGCGTTTATATTCTGTTATGTTTTAAGGATATGCGAGGCGTGATAAAAAAAAATAACGGTATTTTTTTATTTCTCGAGCTTCGTAGATCCGATTTTCATTTTTTTTTTTTTAAGCTTATTGGTACACTGTTTCTGACCCAAAGTTGGCGTTTTCAGCTGTTTTGAATGTTTAGTTGCTATTGACAGTCGAAAAGGTTAGACGTGTTTTAGTGTGCTCGGCGATTTTTACTTTCGAAAAAGATGGATCAAAGATTTTGTATTAAATTTTGCTTTAAAAATGGAATAAATTTCAACAAATTATTGGAAATGTTGACTGTGACTTTTGGCGGATCTACTATGAGCAAGACAAGAGCTTACGAGTGGTACAGACGTTTCAAAGAGGGCCGTGAAGACGTTTAAGATGACTACCGCCCTGGACGTACTAGCACATCAATAACCGCCGACAGAAGTGAAGAAAATGATTCTGGAAAATCGCCGAATCATATCAGAGAGTTTGCTGATGATGTCGGTATATCATTTGGTTCATGCCAAGCAATTGTTTCGGATGTTTTGGGCATGAAACGTGTGGCAGCAAAGTTTGTTCCGAGATTGCAGCTCACACCTCGCTGCTTGTTAGTGATTTTTTCGCAAAAAACAAAACGTTATGTTACCTCAGCCACCATATTCCCCGGACATGGCTCCCTACGAGTTATTTCTATTCCCGAGGCTGAAGAAAACCATGAAAGAACAAAGTTTTGCCACCGTTGATAAGGTAAAAATACAATCGCTGAAGGATATACCGAAAAGTGAGTTCCAGAATTGCTTCCAAGATTGGAAAAAGCGCTGATGCAGTGTATTATATCTGTAGAGCATTTCTTTGATAGGAACAGAATTAATGTTGATGTAAAAATAAATATTCCTTATGAAAAAAAATATCAACGCTATATTTTAATCTCACCTCGTACACTGTTTTTAAACAATTTATTACCAAAACAGAATTAATACATTAAATGCTCAATAGTTTTTGTTGTTTGTTCTGTCTAAATTCAAACAACAACTGTAAGGTTGCTAGGCAATAAGAGAAATAAGAAGTGATAAAAATTTAATCTTTTTAAAATTTAAGGATCGCAAGATAAAAGTGCTATTTGAAATTTCAAAGAAAGGGTACCTGGGGTGAAGGAATGAACCTAAATGTAATTAACATTCATTTTAAACTTCCCTCTCAACATCTAAATTGACATTTGGTTTCGTTTAAACTAATATTAAGTAGGCATTTTAAGTGAAGTCCTGTGTATTGTTCCAATTAAAAACAACCCACTTACAAAAAAATGCATAAAGTAAAATAAAAATTACATCCCTAGGCCACCGTTATCATACTTTACGTCACAATTTGTTTTCAAGCTCCAGAATAATAAAATTGAGACCAAAGAGTAAAACATTTTTTAAAATATGACATTTAGCAGCAACGGAATAATCAACAATAAAATCCAGAGTGTTTCATGTCCTCCCAGATATAAACAAAGACAACAAAATAAGCTACCTATGTTGCAACAGTGTGTTCATTTTGCCAGTCAAAAATGTTCCTTTATTAAAGGCATGTTTTGAAATTAAAATATCTTAAAAAAAGTATGGAGTGGAAATAAATTAATGCCTGACCGAATTTAATGAAACTCTGCTAGGAATTGTATAAATGTATTAACGGTTTTCAGTAAATTAAATAATAAATCTATTTGTGAAAAGACGTTTGCCTATATAAGAAAATCGGAAACTGATATATCTGTTAAAAAAAATAGACACAGGTATTCTTTGTTAAACACTTGCCCTTTAACGCTCATGATTAAGATCTACACTTCCTGTACGCCCGAGAGGTCGAAACCAGTTCCTGAGATTCCAGCTGCCAAACGTGGAAGCAGAGTTACAAATAGGTGGCAGCACTCTTGACTCGGGGAGCCGTGACGCAACAAAGCTGATGCTAATTGAACAATCAGTTTACCAGGACAGCTGAGATGTGTATCGCCTACATAGCGTTGACGTAAACAAGTGGGGCTGTTTGTCTTGACCAGACTGTACCTTCATCTGTTAGCGTGGCTCTTGACCTTTCGTTCTGCAGAGTTCTCAAACTGTACGCCTGTCACAGAATCCTAATAATTTAACGTCAGCTGTCGGCGATTTTCAACTTTGTACTTTGCTGGAATTCCTTTTGTTTCACAATATAGTTTGGTTCCAGACCTTGCTTAGCGAGAGTTTTTGTTTGAAGAAGCTTCCGTTTAAAAGAATCCAAAATTTACTGTCAGTGTAGTGGAACTTAGGTTTTTAAAACACACTTAAACCTTAATGAAGCTTGAAAGCCGGCCGGGGAGTCGGAGGAGAGGTCAGTACTAGTTCAACTCTAGGAAGTACGGGCGTGTTCTTGTGACAATGTATCAAGTATTACTATGTGGTGTAAAACAATATTAATTACATTAATATGGCTAAACCCAGATATTTTACTCCCCAAACAGTATTTATTTACGATTCATACGTGCTCACAAAATCTACTCATGATGTAAGGAGATTGTTTCAATAGAGATTCCCTGATATTCAACTTCCAAGTCGAAATTAGATTATTCACAGATTGGTAATAAATTTCGTGGGACGGGAAGTATTCTTGATTAAAAAAAATACCCTACACAGCCACTCAACAGTACTAACAGAAGAAACGTTAGATAGCATTGGGCATGCTGTAGAACATTGCTCTAAGGGGAGATCTCTGTTCGAACGGCTACAAAGCTACTGAAGTTAAAATCCTATAGTGCATGATAACCAGGAGTAGTGCATGATGAAGAAATAGGCCCTTATATAATTTTCTTTACGGACGAAACTAATGAACTAATCACACAGTACAGCCACCACCCTCAATGATGTTGCTAGGCGATACACTGCAGTCAAAAGGCTGAGTAATAATTCAAAGAAAGTAACCGGAATAGGTAAGGAGGAGAATACCTTCAAATATCGATCCAAAACAACAGAATATTCACAAGAATAGCACAGGCTTCCAGGTCTTTAGCTCTGATCTACCACCTAGTGATTCTTTTCCATAACGAGGAAGTCTTAAGCAGACAATAGCGGTAATGGTGAGGTGAAAACTGCCATCATTTTTCAGATATACGAGAGACCTTTTTTGAGGGCAGTGGCAATTGATAAATCGTAAAAAAAAATAGTGAAATGAATGCAGATTATATTGAAAATCTGTGATAGGCTATTTATTTCTGTCAGTTCGAAAGTTAATTTTAAATTTTAATTGTACTTCTAGCTAGGACAAAACCAAGATATGCTAAGAAACACACTGCGAAGTGAAGCATATAATAGGTCATTATGTCAGTATCCATCAAAGCTAATAGGCAGTACATGATTCAAAAGTAACAGATGAACTCCGCCCCACCCTGTAGAGTGTTATTCATCACAATGAAAATGAATCGGTTTTCACGGCTGTAATTTATACGATAGCGGCGTGTAATTATCAAGGCACGGAAATTCACACCTCTAGTCGGGCCGCTGCTTTGTGCAAAGTGTGAACAGTGATGCTATCTGGCAGTGACTTGTCAGTTGCAATCCATGGAGTTTATAATTACACACTGCTTCTCGCGATATGACGGTGTCAGTAGGTGAGAGATTTACCTTTGTTCAGGTGCAAGACGCTGGTGCGTTCTTTACACCACCAGCAAAACACGAGATGTTCCAAAACTCATCATTTGTATATACAATAATTGTTCTGTATTTCAAAGACTTCCAGTTGTATTCCCAAAACATTGAAACCTTGACCTTTCATTTCTGCTACCCGCAGGAACATCTTACCCTGGAGCAGAAAGTTCACTAATATCGAGTGACTTTTTCGCAGTTTTTCCTGTCATCGTTTACCAACTGCGGTTCGTGATACCTTAGGGTTCTTTAAATATTGCAACAACTACAATGATAAATAATTGGCAAAATAACTTAGAAGAAAATGCATATAGTAATACAATCCTTTATGCAGACAACCAAGAATTGCTTGCAAAAACCTCATCTAAATGCTGTCAAAAGTGTCCGCTCTGTTAGCAAAACGTTTCCCACACAATGGCTACTTCACTTTGGGGATGAGGTCACAATTACAATGACTGAGATCGGGCGAATGGCGGATGTGGAAGAATTTCCCATGCACTGGATGACACACAAGGACACCTTGACTGCCATACGCCAGAATGATCATGACTTTTGTTGGTGAAGGATATTGGCGAAACTTGTGTTTGTGTGGTGACCCAGGGTGACATCATTCATTGGACTGTCACTTGAGTTCTGGTTCATACGCTCTTGCCCACATTTCATCAGTTACAATGATGCGATTCAACATGGCATCCTCTTCTTCCTGAAATCTCGCCATATTGACGCGACATGATTTGTAGAGAGTTTACTTCTGTACCTCAATTAATGTAACTCCCACTTTGCCCACATTTTCCGAATGTTCAGGTCCTCCTGTAAAATGCAATGCACTGTTTTTGCCAGAATTCCTGTTTGGTCTTCTAATTCCACAGCGCCTATCTTCGCATAAGCCCTGTACCATCATCATCACTCGTACAACTTTGTCCGCGGACATAGGACGTCCACTGCGCAGCAAATCGACAACCTGTCCCGTTTGAAAGGCTCTGTCCGCCTCATCATTGTTTAATAGGGAAGAGCAAGTGCACCCAGTGCTTCCAGTACCTCTATGTGGCATTCTTGTACATTCCTGCCGCGGAGAAATTATATTTTTACGTTGTTCACTTTTTGTGATCTTCATTCCTGACCACTGTGGCTCACCAAATGAACTTTTGGGACGTGCTGAGATACGCAGTTCTGCTTGTAAGGACAAATCTTATATACACCATCTGGTGGTTTCATTCGAAAGTGCACTTTAAATTGTATAAATTAGATTTTTGGTTTATTCCCAAATTCCCGAGGGAGTAATATGTATTGCATGAGATACTTTTTCCTCTATTGTATATGTCCGTCCTGGTGTTGTAGTGGTAACCATACTCCTAAACCCAAGATCGCTGGCTCAATCCCGGCTAGGATCGATAGATTTTTTTGGACGTAAAAATCCTAAGTATGGCTACTTTCGGAAGGGAAGTAAAGCCGTAGGTCCCTTGTATATTTACGGCATATAAAAGAACCTCAAGCCTGAAAGAAGAGACCTGTGAGCAAAATTGTCGACCGTTTCATGCCCTGAGTTGAATGGGACGCTTATGACCTGAGAGCTCCCTTATATAACTCAACTTAGCTGCACATTTCGTACTGCATTATTTTAGCCTTTATTTCCCAGAATTTATAGTTAACCATATTATTAAAGTTAATTATATTAAATATGATTTCTCATACGTCATATGAAGTTCAAACCATACCGCATATATTCGGGTTGCTATACCTATATTCTAAACATCTCGTAAAACACGAGTCTCCTAAAATTATTTTAAATGGAAACCAATTCCATCCCACTGATTGAAACCGCACCCGCAAACTTCGGAGTAGCAACCTCTGTTTGGTTATTGCAGGAAAATTGTAGAGTGTTTAAAAGCAAACTTAAGTTCTTTTCTGTCGTTAAATCTCAAATACAGTTGTGCTGGACTGATCGTTAATATCCCAAAATCTACAACACTTACGTGACTCCAGCTTTTTTTCCTTACCTGGCCTCAGACAAAACTTCGCACGTTACGAGAATGGCGGCATTCCGAAGCAGAACTCATTCCAACGTAACGGTCTGTAAGTCAGTTAACTCATTTTTCTTACACCTGCCACGGTTTCTGAAAAGCCTACCTTCCCTTACATCGATCTGGCATTTGTGCAGAAAGATTTGGATGAGATAAACTCAAGATAGATGCACCATTGGCAGCGACTGTGAAATTTCTTATTTATCTTAAACGAGGTTTGAAGGAAAATCTTTCATTTTTTTGGTATTTTTCAAAAAAACTAATTACAAAATTTTTCAAACTTTCCTGAATTACATAATATAATTTTTTTAAAATTGGACCGAAAAACAACAGTAATGTGTAGTATGATGTTCTGTAAACTAATTTTACTCACATGCATTATGATAGCGTTGCTACGTGACAGGTAAATCAACAATGAACAAATGAAATCAAGTTTATCGTATGATGCTCTGTAAACAGATGCGACTCGCATTACGTTATGCTAACGTTGCTACAACAAAATGAAGCCAAGGTTATCGTTTGAACAGCGGAAAGAAATTTTGAAGTGGTATTGGAAAACTGAGAATATTGTTGAAATTCAAAGGCAATAGGGCAAAAAGGTTTCCACTGCGTTCTCCGGATGTAACTCCGTTGGATTTCTACCTATGGGAAATTCTTAAGGATGTTGTATACCGTAGAAAAACAGCTACACTGACAGCACTTCGGGAAGAAATTGAAACGACCTGTGCTGAGGACACTTTCGCAAACGTTGCTCAATCAGTAGTTCAACGTACTCAGAAGTGTATCGACGCCATAGGTGGGTATTTTGAGCAACTGTTGTAACTGTAAAAGTCTAAGATGATTAGTGCTCATCATTTTCTGTTTGTGTGAATTCAGTTTTGTTATGTTAACACGGTTTTTTCTTTACTTGAAGTCTGTGTACATTTTTCGCCCTCTCTGTATATCTATTTGAAAATACATATGCAAATATTAAAAACTCCTGATTTTGACACCATCCATTTCAAAATAATATAGCGTTCGAACCTATTAAGATAGAAGGTTCTAGTGCTTACCATCGCTAGAAAACTTTTTGCTTTTGCTGTTGGTTATTCTAACTCTGGCAAGACATGCATTAGGTTCCGGGTTGCAGTTATGAATGAGTTGTTACATTTTTATTCAATTTTCTCAAAACTATATTTTCCTGCATTTGTATGCTTCTAGAGAAATATCAGCTCCATTAATTGCCTTCAAATTCCTTAAAAATTTTCATAACCTAGGAATTTTGAAGTGTTTTTAATGAAATTTTGGACAAAAATACGCTCCAAAAATTTAATTCTCATTTAAATATTTAGAATGTATTAAAGTTGCTTCAGTACACAGATTAAATGTGTCAAAATAAGTTGTTTAAATTTTAATGTTGTAGGCGTAACGGTTTTGCCACAATAGGAATATAACCTTAGCTAATTTAGACAAGATAGGGTATTCATAGTGAAACAAAACATTATCGGTATTATAATTAGAAGTTATGAGTAAAATATTTTGCACATAAGCCTGAAACGTTTTCAAAATTTGTGTTGTAATAAAAACCTACGGAATTATCACTGCAACATTTTCCAAATTTTTTATAATTAATTGACACAAGGTGCATTAGTTGAGATTTACTGCATTATTTTCAGATTAAAATAAGCAATAATTTCTTAAGAGGAATAAAAAGCCGATTTTCATTTTTTATTACTTTTTGATTTTGACACGACACGATAATTCTAATTATTTGTAAATTCTTATTTAAATCATATGTCACATTGTACTAGATTATTCACTAACTTAAACATAAACTATTTGTAACAAAATTTTCTAAAGATATCTTTTATTTTTTAATTGTTCGGTAAATAAATAAATGTATTAACAATAAAGGCTACGGA
The DNA here is from genome assembly GCA_030762175.1 of Metallyticus violacea. Lineage (NCBI taxonomy): Eukaryota > Metazoa > Arthropoda > Insecta > Mantodea > Metallyticidae > Metallyticus > Metallyticus violacea. The sequence continues at coordinate 75,476,698 of CM060836.1, forward strand.
ATGAAATAGGATTTTGAGGGTTTTTTTTCCCCTGCAAATGTGACATTTCTTTATTTTTCGTGATTAATTGCGGTTAATACACTTTTGCATTCAAATCCCCATTATATCAGAAGCCTAAAAAATATAACTTGAAACTTTAACTACTATTTTTAACAGAATAACAAACTAATTTAATTAAAAAGTTTGATAACATAACTCAGTTATTTTCTATCAGAATAAATATCCAAATTTACAAAAAAAAAAAAATGCATCATCATTGTAACATCAATGATCGGTCTGAAGATTTCAATGTTTAAATCAATACCGGTTTAATGAAAAATGTATACTTTTCGAATAGTCAATAAAATTTAAATTTGTGTAGTTTCTGGTTATGTATATCGGAGTATTGCCCACAAGATTATACGGTCAGGAAACGAGCAGAGTTAAAAAGTAGGTTCATCGATTTCATAAGTTTGCCACCAGGTGTCAGCTGAGACGGGTATAATGTTAGTGATATAGAAAGTAGATCAATTGTATTATAAACAGTTGGTGAATATGTGAATTGCTGTATATCACAATGGACATTAGACACAGCAAAGAAGGTAGAAGATGTTACTTGTCATCTTTTTCTGTAGAACCAGTCCTAAGAGAAAAATGGATTACTATTTCGAGATAGGGAGAGAGGCTGAGATTACTCTGGTCGCCGGGTAGCTGCTTTAAGGTCTGAATTCGGTGGCTATGCGAGTTATAAACAGAGAAGAGGAATGCAGAAAATGTATATTTCCTAGACTTAAAACATCATATCCTAAGCTCGAGAAAGTAAAACAATTACTATTGCCAGTGGATAGTGCTTTCGGTACCGATGAAATAGAAACGCATGTTAATTCGCCAGCTAGTATCCAGAAACCCAATAGTACAAAATGTAAATGCATTGGAAATTGAAATTGCCGAACAAGACAAACTGTGATTAGGTTAAGATGCAAAATAAATGTTTTGACGGAATCTTAGGAAAAAGGACGATATCTCAACTCGAAATTAATATTAATAAAATTAAAGAAGAGGGAGAAAATGGTGAAACAAAGGCTGTATTCCTTTTAGAGCAAATGGAAGTATATGATAAAGAGTGTGTTAGATACGGCAAAATGACACTGAAAATTTGTAGGCTTTATCATAAAAAAAACACCAAACAGACTATACACTTATCAAACTGTCTCACTCGAAAACATTGAGGAATTATGTACGAAGGTAGGTTCATAATTTTCCCGTCTCGCCGATAAGGATTAACGCCTTCACAAATTCCTTATTTGGTGGCATACCTTATCTGTTAAGTAAATAATTGTACCTGTAACTTCCGCTCCGATGTGTTCAGTTATTCAGATATAGTTGCATAAAGAAGGCTATGTGTAGCATCCCCCTCATATTGAACCGTAAAAGAATTGGCCAAACTTTTTCGAATGGGTCGAGAAAGCATTGAAGACGAAGAGCGTGCAGGTCGGTCCTTGGAGGTGCTCACTCCTGAAAACATCGCTCTTGTGGTAGGAGAAATTATGGAAGAGCGGCGGCTCAAAGTTACAGAAATTGCAGCAAGGTTGGGCCTTTCTAAAACAACAGTCCTTGGAATTATTCATGAACATTTAAACATGAATAAGCTTAGTGCGAGATGGGTGCCTAGACTTCTTTCCTCAGTTCAAAAGCAGCAACGAGTCATTTGTTGTCAGGCATTTTTAGAGCTCTGCCGTGGCAACGAGAGAAAAGCTCTGCAAATCATTGTTACAGGAGATGAAACTATGGTTCTCTACTATGATCCCTTGTCCAAAAGAGAATCAATGTAGTAGCGTAAACCTAGCGAAGCACCGCCTCTAAAGCAAAGGTCACTTAGCCAACAGGAAGATCAGGACACAACCTTTTTGAACTGTAAAGGAATATTCTTCATCGTCTTCAAGGAGAGGAACACCACAGTAAATGGGGAGTACTATGCTGGCCTACTGCGTGCTTCCATCAAAGAGAAATCGCGAAGAAAGCTGAGTGGTGGTGTGTGCCTTCTTCACGATAACACGCCTGTGCACACAGTCCTTGTTGTAAAGGAAGCTGTGAAGAAATGTGGCTTCAAGGAGATCGATCATCCCCCCTACAGCCCAAATCTAGCTTCCAGTGACTATTTCCTCTTCTCAAAACTTAAGAAGAACCTTCGAGGAAGGAAATTTAAGTGTGACGAAGAAGTAATGCGTGCTGTTTATGACTATTTTGGGGGGAGGGGTTGGGATGTTAATTAAAAAATGTGAGAAGTTTATTGCCATAACGAGTAACTATATTGAGAGGTCAAATATAGTTACCCGTTAATGGTTAGGCCGGAAACTTATGGATCCTACCCTCATAACTTATTAAGCTGTAAGACGTTTTTGTAAAACATTTTAAAATTTATTTATGGCGCATTAAAATATGCGGGGAAATATCCGCCCGGTGAAAAAAAAAAAAAGATAGTTTCTTTGTTTCCAATTTTAGAAATGTGAAATAAAACTACAGCGGGACGTAAGGTAGGCTCGAAATTTGGCCGAAGACACAAGCATCACGTTGGACACAGTGGTGACTGTTAACGTGCTAGCAGATTCCCGCAAACGCCAAATAAAAAGACATGCAGTAGGTGATGATGTTACTGGGTCACACAGAACTCGATGATGGCAATGACTAAGAGGAATGGCTCAAGCTAACCATCGCCATCCGTCACGGCGACAGCAGCCATGCGGAAACAGAATGTACTCACATCACCATTATCGCCGCCGTTTTGTTGATTACTTCATAGCACCCGAGGGACAGTTATTGTGTAGTGTGCTGTTACTTACGTGTTACTGGAAATAAATCTTGATGTGTTTATTTCGCACTGCTGTCACCGCCTACACTTAATTCTAACTTTCGTTGCCATCACACACATGCGGCAAGGAAGATATGAAATCTTTATTGCTTTAGATTGGTCACTTGTTTCTTAAAACAAGAACACCTTATCATTGAAAGCCATGTAAAAACCATTTTTTACTTTAGTGACCATGAATTTGAAGATTTTATTTATCAATTTTGTACATGTTTTGGATTTTAAGACACTATGTTGCATATTTTCAAGATTCTGTTACATAAACCGTCTAATTTGCAAATCTTTTAAAATTTGAAAAGAAAAAAGAAACACAACAGGTTAAAATAATTAATAAAATATTCTACTAAATAAAATATATTCTGTACAAGTGCTATGTCACCACGGGTGGCCGAGGTCGTTAAGGCGGGGACTTGTGAGCGGGTGGTCTGAGGTTCGAATCCCGCAGGGGATCATCCTCCCTGACTAAGGTTTTTTCCATGTTTTCCTCAGTTCTCATGAATGGCAAATGCCGGGGAGATACCCTTGGAACGTTTCCTTCCTTAAAAATCCTTTCCCAGTACATAATTTTATCAGTGTTCATCGCCTGTGGTGCCACAGTAGTAAAAACGGGCGTTAAACACTATTAAAAAACAAGTACCATGACACAGTTAATATAATTACCTCAAGAGACACTTTCCCTACCCACAAAGAGCAATTCTTTCTAGTCAACAATAGCATAAAACCTCCATCATGATTTTCTCCTACCGGATAAATAAGGCATCTCTATGTCTGAACTCAAAAATTTATTTTGAATTGCGTACAAGTTGAATAAAACGTAAACAATAGCATTTGGAATTGGCTGTTTTTAAACTTGCTTTTCTATAGTTAGAATTTCACTTTTGTTTGTTGTATGAAAAATTAAATCTTATGTTAAAACACATTTTGGGAAACTTTACTACTTTCTCTAGAGTCTAGTAAAGAAAAAATTTTTTAGTCAATAAAGTTATAGAATTATTTATGCTTTATCATTTTGTCCATCAACACCGTGTAATGTAGAGGGATTTTTTCAGCCTTGAAAAATACCCTTGAAGACAAAATACACAGTATGACTAATTAAAATTATTGTATAATTTTATATTATAATTATTATAAAATTATTGATAATATTAATTAGGAAAATGCTAATATATAAATCATATTTGTTGCTTGTTTTTATAATTAAAAAAACTTCAAACAAACAAAATAAATTAAAAGATGGATTATTAATGAATTAGTTGATTACACAGTTTTATAAAAAAAAAAGTTGCGTGTTGTATATTTTTGCATATTTCAGATGTTTTCATACATATAAATTTTAGTCCCCTTTATTACTTACCTCACACCTCACTTGTACTAAATAGTTAGAGGGTTTTTTAACTTTCTTGCATTATTATATTTTATACCTATTATACCTCATACCATGTAGTTCCCGTTACATTTATATAATTATACTCCTGTAATTATGAAAGTGATAGTTTTTATACTCGTCTTTCCACACAACAAATATCATTTTCCTTGTGTACTCCTGCATGCAATAAGAATATCATAAATCAAATTCTACAAGAATCTCTACATGCTATATGTGTGTGTCTTATACAGTGAGTTTATTTCAATTACGAGTCCCCGCGAACTGGAAGAAATCAGTCGTCAGGCTATATGATGCATGTGCAGGTAGCATCTTTGTAGATTGAGGGAGATTTTTCTGAGTTCATGTGTTACTCGTTGCTAACAGTTCTTCTTTGTTATGCTACACCACAAATAAAATATTGCAGAACTGGTTTTATATACGATACATATGTGAAAACGCATTCTTGTACAGAAATGGTAAGGCGATTCGCAAAAAAAAAAAAAAAAAAAAAAAACTGGCAGTCGTGTCCCACGTAAAAGTTACGAGAGACAGTTATGAATAACAACAAATGTGTCCAAACTGCCGTTCTCTTACGGAAGAGGAGTTAAAGGAAGTATATGAATTTTTTATGCAGGTTTCGGCAATTTAGTGCCGCTGAGGGGCATCATTCTCAACATTTCTTATAACACAGGTTAGTGCTTGTTATTATCAATTTTAAATACAGTATCATTTAATGCTTTCAGTTAAAATATATAACCCCCTCTTTTCCTTGCGGCTGCAGTACGCAGTGGCCCATAACCTCATTGTATACATTTCTTCTGTAATACTGAGCTTTTTGGGTAATCTATTGGTCACGCCAGGTATGATTAGAGTACAGAGAAAGGATAAACATGGTGAAAGCTATATATATATATATATATATATATATATATAGTATACATTCATGTACATTCTTTGCTATAGTTACTGTTGCAAAATGCAAGAAACCTACTTCATTTTCAGTTTCGATTTTACAGGGAGTGCATATTTGCTTTGTACGCAAGTTATTTTCGTTTATTTCAAAGAATGTTTGAATTTGACAAGTCAGGTATCATATATGTCTATATCAGTACAGATAAATACTCGTTACTATGTAAAAATACACTTTGCAATTAATAGTCTTCCCACCAAACAATTGCCTCTTTAACTGACCTGTAATTGGTCTTATATAGCTTGCATCTATTTGAGAGACGAAAACCGCGCTTGTGGTCGATACTTGTTTGTCCCATCCATTTTTTTTTTCAATTAATGTCTATATACTGAAACTAGTGTAGATGGAAAATCAACACACAGCTGCAATATATGTATGCTCGATTTATTAAATGAGAAAAATTTCTGTTTATAAAGTGTCATAGTTCTTCGAGACGAGAAATGCTAAAAATTAATAACGACGCAAATAAGTTCGGAATTGGTTACTAAATTTTTCTGGCATTTGTCTTTTCTTATCGAGAAGAAACTGTTGAAAATTCCTCACGTAGAATTCGAAAAATCTCCTTCCTTTTTGTAGCTGATATCGACCCACGGAAGCTAAATGTAACGTTATTAATAACATCTTTTGAATCTGTTTGTTCGTTCTAATTCCCTTGCGCAACTTAACGCTCATTCAATTGTTTCCAACGTAACTACATACGTGAATGTTTACAGGGAGGCACAGTGTGACACTAGTTCAAGATCCAGGAGGCAAAGCACTCGATCACAAGGTGACAGGGTTGCCGTCACACCCCGCGGCTGTTGTTTTCCCCACGTCAGAACCCGTTAAGTGCTACCGTGTTACCCACCTTGCTCCAGGTGCTGCCGAAGAGGATGTAGCAGTTAGTCGCGCAACGTGGCGCACGGAAGGGGAATCTGTGTAACTCCAGAAGGGAACGAAAACTGTTACATGGAAAATAAGAGGCGAAGTATAGGAGCCCGCACCAAGCGTTCAAACCTGTCAGTAAAACTACGTGAAAACACTAAAACATTTTCACGTTTGGAGGAGACCGCCACGGGTGGCCGAGGTCGTTAAGGCACGGACTCGTGAGCGGAAGGTCTGCGGTTCGAATCCCGCCAGGACCGTCCTCCCTGACTGGGGTTTTTTCCAGGTTTTCCTCAGTCTTCATAACTGGCAAATGCCGGGGAGGTACCTAAACTTAGGCCTGGAACGCTTCCTTCCTTAAAAAAAAAAAAAAAATCCTTTCCCAATTTATCATTTCATCTCATGTATCATCAGTGTCCACCGCCTGTGGTGCCTCAGTAGTAAAAACGGGCGTTAAACACTACTCAAAAAAAAAAAAAAAACGTTTGGAGGACACTAATCACAATTTCACAATTTTCTGACTGAGGATTTTTCCAGGTTTCCTCAGTCCTCATAAATGGCGAATGCCGGGCAGGTACCCTAAACTTAGGCCTGGAACGTTTCCTTCCTTAAAAAATGCCTTTTCATTATAGTACCATTTCATTTCATGTGTCCACCGCCTATAGTGCCTCAATAGCTAAAACGGGCGTTACAATACAATTTTGTGTATATAAACTACAAACTTCAGATATTAAAACATTACTTATACTTGTAAATTTGATGATAATTCCATTTGAAGTAATTTTACCCAGCAGCAATGGTGTGTAATTTTTTTTCTTGTATATATTACATATGTTAAGTGTCCCTTTTTCATGCCTGCTTTTTATACCATTTTTAATACCTGCGCATCCATCCCTACTCATTAGTAACCTTAGAAATGATACATATAAAAGTTTAAAATAAAGTCATTGAAATTGTGCTATGACACAAACTTTCAGTTCTGTAGGCAGCACACTCATTTTATGTTGGTACCCTTGTTTTTCTTCTATATAGGTATTAATTAAAAGCCGAGACAAGACTTTTTTGCTAGAACGTCCCTCCAGCTGTGTAATGTTACCGTGTATCAAGTTGTGAACACTGAGAAGTCTATCTCGAAAGGTCGACAGGAACAGCGTCCCTGCTTTGAGACGTTTCGGCAAGTTAATGTTGTCTGTTTGCATGGATAGGCACCGGAATTATGACATGTGACCCATGACGAGAGAGGGACAAGGAAATTGAGCCTTGTCTCGCGGCTTGTCTCATCAGGTGGGCCGGCAGCCGTATCAACCCTGTGCATCATGTCAGTGGCGGACTGGTTATAATTATAGCTTCCGGAAATAGATTGTCTTATTTATCTTCATTTTCAGATTTTATGATCTTGCTACTTTTATCTTAGATTTTATGTATAAAAAGTATATTTTACATAATTGAGCAATGAATGACAATTTATATTTTCTTCAACATATATGCACTAATTTACTGTCCCTAACTAAAGTTAATTTGAAGTAAATATTGAAGGATATTTAGGGAAAAAACAACTTCCGGGCTTTTTATGGTTTTGTCATCCGTTTGACGCAGTTAGTTGCTCGGCAATCGGAGCGGTAACTCCCGATAAATCGGATTTGCATTCAGTCCGTGCAACTGACTCAAAATTTCGCAATTACAATTGCAATGAAAATAAGCACTTACCTTATGATAGGAGATGCTAGAAATGTCCTGGTACATCCTTATGGCACCATTGTTCTGAAATTACAGGCAGGAGATAATGATAAGTGATAATAATGCCCGTTTTTACTGCTGAGGAACCACAGACGGTGGACACTGATGATACATGAAATGAAATGACAAATTTGGAAATTACTTTTTTTTTAAGGAAAGGAACGTTCCAGGCCTAAGTTTAGGGTACCTCCCCGACATTTGCCGTTTATGAGGACTGAGAAAAACCTCAATTAGGGAGCACTGTCCTGGCGGAATTTGAACCCCAGTTCCCGCTCACGAATCCGCTCCTTAACGACCTCGACCACAGAGGGAATATATTTACACCATTTTGAAAATAACTATTACAGAATTTTTTGTTTAATAATATAAAACTCGAACTTAATTATAAAAGCTACAATACACTTGTTAAATTATACGTTGAAGTTATCGGATTTTTGCTCTTTTATAAACCGGAGACAGTTGAATGTATTTCCTACTTTCATATGCCGGTTTGAAATAACTGTTATCTTTTGCGTTTATCACAGATTTTATCTGCTTTTAGTGGGATAAAATACTCACTTTGGACTCCCTTGTTCAAAGGAATTTGTGCAGTACACTTTAGTTAGTGCTGCGCATATGACTTTTGGTGAGATAAAACTCCCAGGATTTGGTCGTGGAAGATTTTTGTACCATATATCGTGGGAAAAGAAAACATAAGTGCTAATATAGTGCTCTTGATTTTATTAAAGCATTCTCTGAAAAATTAGCAATTAAGTAAATTGTACTTAATCGTAAATTAAGCATAAGGTCGAGGCAATGCACGTTAATATCGTAATTTCAGTATTCAAACAAAGCATTGGAATATTTATATTAATAGTTGCTCAATTTAACATATTTAAACACACAGAGAATAGAATAAACTAACAAGTTTATCCCAAAATAAGATAGGACAACAATATTGCCTAAAACACTTTTAACAAACTACTGCACTTAAGAAAGACAATGTACTAAACAAAATTTCGAAATTATTACACAGAATGAAAAAAAAAACCTTTTTTCTTACCAACTTTCTTAAGACACAATACCAAAATTGAAGAAAGAATGCCATAGCAAGTGTCCAAAGTTTCACTCACAATAAGAAAGAATATTTCCTTATTTATTTTCTCCCATACAATTAAATAATCAACACAAAGCATTATCCTCCTAAACCCAAGATCGTGGGTTCGAATCCGGCCAACCGATTGATTTTTTCGCGCGTAAAAATCCTAAAAGTATGGCTTCCTTCGAAAGAGAAGTAAAGCACGAAAAAGAACCTCAAGCCTGAAAGAGAGGCCTCTGAGCAAAATTTGTCGGCCATTTCACGTCCTGAATTGAATGGGATGCTGATGACCTGATATGTTAAAGAGCGTCCGTAAATAAAACAAACAAACAAACAAAACATTATTTAAAATCACGAAAATATGCCAAAGAATTTTACATTGTTATCTACAACGAAAAAAAGAATTCCTTGTTTATTTTCTTTAAAATAGTAACAGGATGAAAAAACAAACGAATTCCAAAGTTTTACCCATATTAAAGAAACTTTTCGCACAACCATATTTGTTGTTACAAAGTAATTGGCCGCTGTTTAAAAAAGAAAATATTATTGCAATGGCACAAAGCAGGGATTACTGTCCCCTAGCCAAAAGTTGAAAGATATTGCCCCCCAGAAAAACAGAAAAAGCACTGATCTATTCCGACCAGTAAATGCTGTTACCAATAGGTCCCATTTACAATGTAAATTAAACGTAAACACAATAAAATAAGACGTAACACGTTAACATAGTAGCATGTAGGCATTCACAATGAAAGACACAAACGTAATATTAGCCAATCACAAATAAGAACAAACGAAGATGAACTAACAGCTGATTGAAAATCCTGCTTCTGAGCAGACGGCGGTAGCGTTTATGCATATGCAAAGTGCAGTAACTTATTTGCTTGGAGTAATATGATCAAGGATAGCTTTCTTATAATGCAATTAATTTTTTGTACATTGATGCCATTCTGTCTACAGAGTCACTGATCTGCTCTCTATATCATATCTTGCCCTTATACGGAGCACGGAAATCAAGTGCAACTCTTGCTGCTTGCTGCTGCAAGTCTCCCAAGCTACAGCGGAGAGAGCCGAACTACTGTGCGTGGCCGCAGTGTAAATGTGTGTATTATTTTTTGTTAAACATAATGTAACCTATGCGTTGTCCTCCGTAACTTTTAAATATAAACTGATAGGGGATTTTTAGGCGGGTAAAATATTGTAACGGTGGCAAATCTTCTCTTATTGGAATTCGCAATGAATTCATACATACACTAACGCTAACCTCCGGTAAATCCTAGAAACTAGTGCACTCTTAAATATAAATTTATAGGGGCGGTTAAATCAGTACAAGGAGGTAAATCTTCTTTTATTGTAGCAGGAAGAAATTCATGAACCTAAATTTATAGCCCATTCTGTACGTGGTACTATTCGCTTGAAGTCTTGTTATCTAGCTATTATTTGTGGGTCGCTACCTTCGGCTCTCTCCGCCGTCGCTCGGGACTTGCAGCAGCAAGAGTTGCATTTGATTTCCGTGCGGCCTGTAAGATAAATTCTACCATGGAGCTCTACAAACTGAGCAGCTGTGTTTTGATTGACTGATTTTTTAAGTTTAAGTTAGACGAAGACGCAAAACATTTTTACGTCTAATTGTACGTTTATTTATATGTTTTAAGTGATTCATTGTGAATGGGGCTATAATCGGTGGACACCGTTAACGAGAAAGTGTCAGAAAAGTGAGCGTCACATCTAAGGAAAGAAAAAATTAAATATTTCAAGGTATTTAAACAATTGGCAGAAGGGAAGATTTTCTTCAGAGCTGTTTAAAGTAGAAATACTTTACAAAACAATTGAAAGCGAATGCATTTGCGCGTGTTCATATTTCTGTACAAACTCGTAACCCTTGGTTGCAATAAGCGGAAAGCCTTATAGGAAACAAGTAGGTTCTAAACCTATCGTGTTGCATGTTTTAGTACAGTCTGCCACTGGTTGCTGCTTCCAGTGTCGAACAAGCCTGTACCTCCTGCTCAGTTCCAGTTTCATTAGCATGACCCCTCTCTGTAAACAGAGGAACACCCGCCCAATCTAAATGGAAATTTTGGAAGTGACGCTCCTTGCCCCGACAAGACAGCTACGTGTTCCAGAAATAAGAATTGAAACAGCCGGCGTTTCTTCAGCCAGTGCTCTAAAAATCTCAAGAGAGCTTGATGAAGTTTTTACAATCAGTTTCTATTGTTTAGTGTAACAGCATGATAGGACATTTTCTTGAAATTTACTTCTTAAACAATTTCCACGTCTATAAATCGTCTTGCCCACCAAATGCCTCAACTTCGAGAGCATTGATTACTTGCAAATGAACATACGAAATGTTAAGTATTTCGCGGCTAGAATTCTTAGGAGTAGATAAATTCATATCAACATTTCACTTATTATTTTTAACTTTTTGGTTACAAAAATATTGCAGGTTACCTTTGCCATATGGTTGTTGATCATAAAACATTTGAAGGGTATGAGGGAAACCAATCAAAATTCCATTTTTAATTTTTTTTACAGGGATTTAATTAAAAAACGCTACAAAATTAAACACATAGACATACAAAAATGTTTTTTTTTTTCTAGAATAGTTCTTAAAATATATTTCTAACAGATCCTTCTTTTGAAATTAGTTCCATGTATTTGTTTTTCGTTCATGTTAATTAATAATAAAAAGTTAAAGTACATACACTTGTAGATAAAACAATCAAAGTTCACTAACTATATTATTAAATATACCGAATTATATATATATATTGAAAATAATCATTCAATCAAAATTATTCATTGTCTATTACAGGTAACCTTGATAAACAGAGCTGAGTATTTTCCGAACAGAATCTCTTAAATAATCTGATTTTGTCTTGGAAAGTGAAATTAAACTTAAAATAGAAAGGGACAGACTGCTTATCGGTCTGTGTACGACACATTTTGTCAACAATAACTTGGGGTTCCCAGAAGCCATTGTAGGTTGTTCGACTGGTTATAGTTCTAGCAGAGATTTTGTCAGTTACTATTTCTCGTATATCTTATCTTCCAGTACATTTGACATGTCTTTGTTTATTTAAAATATCCTGGGAACACTCAATGATATTGAAAGGAGATGGTTTCACGGGGCATCTTCGATGTGCTCATTCCAATCCCTAGGTGTTTGAGTATTGTTTTTTTTGATTTATTACACCCATATCTTTGCCACATTCCATATAAATGTAACCTCTGATGGGAAAAGTCCCTTTTACCGATTCAAATCTACTGTACTTATGAACCATAGTGAATGAGCGAATAATGGTGTAATTTGTATTTTGGCCGGGACAGGAATCACAAAAAATTTGTTGGTATGTGCACTTTGTATGTTTTTATCTCCAAGTAAACTGAATTCACAGATAAACAAATCGCGTTCCTGTTTTGCAACTTTCAGGAAATACTGTTTTCTATGTTTGCAATCTTCACCGAGAACATCATATCATTAAGTCTACCGTGTTAGATATTTTCTTTGGTTCACTCTGATGAACTGTTGTACTTTCATCGCTTAATTCCATGTCCAAGTTTAAACTGCCTGTCTAGACACAACGGTAACTGAGCCTTGCTTGAACAGCAGTGCAGTTAAATAGCAGCTCTAAAATATAAGCTACAACAAATATGTAGGTTAATAATAAAAACCTAGCTGACCAGTATTAAATCAGACTCTTCTGAAACAGTACAAAAGTACAACCATTTAATTGTTGTGAACTCTTATTTTTTCCATTTTACAGAGGACTCTGATTGTTTTTCCCCGGGATGTTTGTTCTATCCTGATTTTTATGGACTATGTGTTTGTTTCTATTTATTTTGCTTTTTTCCTGTATGAGCGTGTTGTAATGTAGTACACTTTGACATAAAAATCTCAAATTTCACCAAAAGTGGACATAACTTGTTTATCCCCTATACCCTTCATTTGGTAATCACTTCAGATTGCATGGCATTGAACAAACAAAGAATATTAACGAGCTCCAGGAAATGTGAAGGAGAAGGGGCTCTTAATCAAATTCAAGTAATTTGTTATTAATTTAGTGGATGTATAATATAAAGTCGAAAAATTTGTGAATAATTAATTGAACCTTTCAGAAACTGGACGACATTCCAGACTGAACATTGACATGTCTTGTTAAAATAACTATCATTACTACAACCACCACCACTATCATCCCTACCACTACTACAAGGGAAATTATTCGTAAATTTAATCCACATGTGTTCATGCATGACAGGGCACCGCCCCACTTTTCTTTTGCTCCTAGAAACATTATGATATATAGGGTGGAAGAGGTTCCCTGGCCTCAGTATATTTTATTTTTACTTCTGGTCTATTTGTTTAATTTTTGCATTTCTTGAACGATTCTATTATTAGGTCATTTGAAGGTAGAATAGCATTAAAGTTTGGATATAGTTATTTCATTAATATATTGCTGAAATCCCAAAGATTTTTTTATATTTCCATTAACAGTGCTTTTTTTTTTTTTTTTTTTTTTTTTTTTTTTTGCGCTTTGGCTTGCATATATTTTGTAATGGAACCGTTGACAGTAGAATGACCACTACCTTTCAGTAGGCTTTGCCAATGACAGGAGTTAAAAGAATTGAAAACTCAACTAATTTTATTTCATCAGCTTTGAAAGTAATTGTTATATTATGAAGGTCTAAAAAGACGATGAGTGCATATTTGATAAATGAACCCGAAGCACACAACGCTTTAAGTTACCTAACATTCGCCTTTTCAAAGTATGGAAAAGCTCAGGAAATTATTTTATCCAAGCTACTGACATTATGGGATTTGAACCAGAGACCTCCGGATCTGCAGCAGATACGCTGACCACAAGATCAGTGAGAAGTTTGTTTGCTCTTTGATACCGCATTTCCATGTCTATAAATTATTTGCTAACCTAAAGCTTTAGTGAAGATTTTAGAAAGACCTTCTCCAGTTCTCCCTTCCCCGTACCTCGATCAGTCACTCATGGCGGGATATTAATTCCAGCTGTCACAGCGAACCAATCAATTTGTTAAAGCCTGTCTGTCCGTCTGTCGCTGGACTTTGACAAAGAATGCGTTTTGTATTATCGCAACGGACACAGGAATTTCTTCGGTGCCTGCGGGAATAATGCTTAAAATGTGCACTGGATTGCTGGGGGTATCTTGTATTAAGACAGTTCCTTATCAGAAATCTATGTAGTGTTAAGAATCGAAAATGTTATTATACGAGAAGTGGCAACACTGCAATTATATGGGTTGAATTACAAATAAACTCCTCTATGGTGATGACATCTTCAGCAAATAAGTTTACACCTTATCTGATCGTAGATATTCCTTCATGTAGTGCACCGCCATGGGTGACCGAGGTCGTTAAGGCTCGGACTCGTGAGTGGGAGGTCTGGGGTCCGGTTCCCGCCAGCACCGTTCTCCCTAACTAAGGGTTTTTCCAGGTTTTCCTCAGTTCTCATAAATGACAAATGCCGGGGAGGTACCCTAAATTTAGGCCTGGAATGTTTCCTTTACAATATATCATTTTATTTCATATATCATCAGTGTCCACTGCCTGTTGTGCATCAGCAGTAAAAATGGGCGTTAAATACGATTAAAAAAAAGTCACGTAATGCAAGAATCACATTTCGAATTATAATTAAAAAATAAATATCAACTTTATTATTTTTACTGTACAACAGACTTTGTTTGATTTGTTTTATTTACAGACGCTCTTTAACATCTCAGGTCATCAGCGTCCCATTCAATTCAGGACGTGAAACGGCCGACAAATTTTGCTCAGAGATCTCTTCTTTCAGGCTTGAAGTTCTTTTTCGTGCCCTTCCGAAGGAAGCCATACTTAGGATTTTTACGCCTGAAAAAAATCCATCGATCCTGGCCGAGTTTGAACCCGCGACCTTGGGTTTAGAAGGCAAGTATGGGTACCACTATACCACCAGGACCGACTCTACAAACGTTAAAGAAGCTACCCCCCGATATGAGGTTACTAGAACGTTTTTGTGTAACGTAATTTCTTACAGAGAGTAGAGTGACACGTGGTGAATCGATCGCATCCATTGCCGTCTAAAGTATTACTTGGACGTAAAAGGACCAGAAATGTTCTTATTTCAGATATGGGGTTTTACATGCCTAACTCTACAATACTCCACCTGCAGCTTAAATTCCCTCCCGGGGAACTTTGCGCTCTGGGTCCAGAAAAATTGATCGCATTCAGCAAAGAATTTGAGTGTCGAGATGAGCTAAAACTCCGAGATTACTAAATACCAATATAAATGGTTAAAACATGTGTTGAGAATAGATAAAAGAATATTATTTAAAAAAAACGTTTAGTTATACAATCCATATGGAAGACGAAAGCTTGGAATGCCAAGGAAAGCATTTTTGCTATTTTGTTTTCGTCCTATTTAATGACAATCACAAATAAACATTCGCCATACATTTACTTTTATAAAGGAGATAGCAAATGCATTTCCCGAATTCATTGATTCTTTACATGTATGAACTTTTAATCTAAACGTTTGCTTTCTGATTGGCTTATACACTGAAATGGTGTAATAAAGTAAACATATATTGGGTAAAGGTACTATGTCGTATTACATTCACAAAATAATTAATAAAGCGGCGTATTAGAATGACTAATGATTTTCTTTTTGTACATTTTAAACATTTGCGCTTAAACTTTAATATGTATCACATAAAATCAGTGTAGCTGGTTTTTCTACGGTATACAACATCCTTAAGAGTTCCCCATAGGTAGAAGTCCAACGGAGTTAGATCCGCGGAACGCGGTGGAAACCTCTTCGTCATATTGCCTTTGAGCTTCAACAACATTCTCGGTATTCCTAAATTGCTTTCTGCTGTTCAAATGATAATCTTGGCTCCATTTTGTTGTAGTAACGCTATCATAATGTATGTAAGTCACATGTGTTTACAGAACACCATATTGCACATTACTGTTGTTTTTTAATATGTTAAATAGATATCTACTGTGAAATTGTATATAAGTTTTTTTGGTATCCTCCTCTATCATATTATTTTTCTCCCTTATTTAAATGTTTTAATGCTCGAATTTCATCAAATTTTACTCCTTTTTATAGTTCATCGGCTTATCAGTTTATAAAGCATTGTGTTTTGTATCAACTTTACAATATATTCTTTATATAATCTTAATGGGGTATATTATGTACTTAGTCTTGGGCTCCAAAAGTTCTTTTTCTTACTTTTTTCTTTACGTTTTCTTTGATGTTTTTTTTTTTTTTTTTAATAATTTTGTCAACCTTCCTACCTGAAAAAAGTCTTAACCCCCATTCTAATAATTTACTCATTCCATATGTGACTCCAAAAGAGGGGATTCAATGCTTAAATCTTGAGAGCTGCACTTTGTGGTTTGAATTGTGCCACAAGACAGTAGCTGGATGTCTGTTTGTTTCGGGGCTCGACAGATTCAGGATATGCGCAGGAACGCTCGTCCCTTGCCCGTTCCGAACGAAGGACGGCGATCTCTCCTCCAGAGCGGGCGGGCGGGCGGATGTGGCACTGGACCAGCCCGCGGAAGTCCGGTGTACGCCACCCACATCCCTTGGAGTTATGTCGGTGTCCTTCACCACGTGCCCGTCCCATCCGATCGATAGCCAGTGGCTATCATAGCTCTTAATCGTTCTAAAATTACCTTGCTCAGTGCTTAGATGTTGAGGATCTTGGGTTATTGAGCAAATTACCACAGATCATTTCATAGCTTTGTGCGAGTACAGTAGAATCGCCCTGACATCGTTTGAGGCTGGGTAAGGAGTGTTGAGAACTGAGAAAAATCTAGACGAATTAGCCATCCGAAATTTTCCCTTATAAAACAATTTTAATGAGTCAGTAGGAGTCAAAAATGAATATCATAATGTAAAACTATTATCAATTTTAATGTGGCAGCATTGTTACAGATCTATACATTTTTTCGTCGAAGTAACGCATCAAATCAATTAAATTGAATGACTTTTTATGAGAAAATTCCCATGTCAACTCTTATTTTCAATTATTCGAAATAATGTTTATATTGGCTACTTGTAATTAGAGATGTCGTTACAAGAACAGGTCCATTGTAAGAACGAAAATGAAATTAATGTTTTCATTAGCAAATGAGAGCGTTTGGATAATCATGGCTATAGAATATGCCAAAAGTAAAAATAAAGGAAGTTTGTGCTACTTCTTATCCATTGTCAAACTCTAATTGGAAAATATTTTATATTAAATATAGAATAACTATAAGAGAAATACCATTTTAATTTTTCTTCCCAAAATATATATTTCAGAAATGGAAATATTTTTGTCTGAGATTGCAATTAAATTTTAATAATTATATTTCATTTAAATTTGTAATTCGATGGGGCCAAACAATAATTTACCAATTAGAACTTTTGACTAGAATATTTAAGGGAGCGCCGTGTTTATGTTAGTTTTCCCGTCCCCATTCTTTCTTTCCTATAATGTTTCAAGATAATCTTGTCTTATAAATTGCTTCATAGTTCTTGCTTTCCAATAACGTCTATCCTTTGCTTCACTTTATTCTATAGCTCTTGTCTATTTATTAACTTTTGTTCCTCTATGCAATTGTCTTGAACTAATATTATAGTACTTCATTTATTCTAATCTATTTTCTTTCTTGTTTCTGTTAAAACAATTTGGCGGTGGAGGATTCTTTCGGTACCTGAGCCGTGCTCACGGCTGGCCATTTGTGCCTACGCACTTAATCTTCCGGTGGAAAGAGTAAGGTGAAGAAGACAGGGGGGGGGGTCAAATCTACGGAAGGTGGAGTGAGAAAACACCTAAATCTATTGCTGATCCTGCATGAGTGATTCTCGCTGAAAGAGGGGGCATAAACTGTTCAACCAGTTCCAGCCTCTCTTTCAACAGTTCTACTTAATAATAGAAGAAATAAAGAGGGTGGAAGTAATCAAAAATGTATATTGTTTATTCGTGGGAAAGCTCCCTCTGGGATTGGGCGACTAATATGTTTCCAGAGAGAACAGCCCCCTCCCCGAGCTGTTGCAACCCCTTGGAAGATCCACTTCCATTGACTCCGGGCAAAAACCTTTCCAAGGTGCCAGCTACTATCATAATACACCAGCACACCTCGTTCTGGGACTTTCGACCCGTGTAACGGAATGAACGGAATAAAATGATAAGAAATGGGATAAGGGAAACCACATAGAATGTAAATATCTATCCCAGCATTCGCCTAAGTTTTTTTTTTTATAGTTTTTAACGCCCGTTTTTACCACTGAGGCATCACAGGCGGTGGACACTGTTGATACAAGAGATGAAATGATAAGTTTAGGGTACTCCCAGGCATTTGCATTTATGAGAACTGAGGACAACCTGAAAAAAAACCTCAGTCAGGGAGGACGGTCCTAGCGGTATTCGAACCCCAGACCTCCACCTCACGAGTCCGCGCATTAATGACTTCGGCCACCCTTGGCGGTCATGCGCACAAGTGACCAAGCAAAAAGAAAGAAAGAAAAAATAAAACGAACAACAGAATAGCCAGCACAACGGGAAATAAACCCGGAACCTCCCGAATTGGGGTCTTGGGTGTTTGGTTTTTAGTAAAACGCAAGGATTGCATTAATGTCTCAAAAGTTTTGGTATTTTTATTCTGTACAAATTGAAACAACAATAGCAATAATCCACGTTGTCAAAAAATGTTCTAATCCTCTTTAAACTTTTTGTATCATAAGGTATAGGAGGGGTTGTTGAAATTTCTAAATAAAATTATTGGAACTGGAGAGTTTTGAAATAAAAGTCCTGGGTATATTTTATATGTATAACTACAGAGGGTACCAAAAAATGTATACACACTTCAAGCAAAGAATAAACTGTGCTAACATAACAAAACTGAATTCACACAAACAGAAAATGATGAGCACTAATCATCTTAGACTTTTACAGTTACAATAGTTGCTCAAAATGCCCACCATCGGCGTCGATACACTTCTGAGTACGTTGAACTACTGATTGAGCAACGTTTGCGAAAGTGTCCTCAGCGATTGCAGCACATGAAGTTTCAATTTCTTCCCGAAGTGCTGTCAGTATAGTATGAAACATCATACTACACATTGCTGTTGTTTTTCGGTCCAACTTTGAAATATATTAAATTGATATCTACTGTGAAAGGGTGTAGTACAGTATTGAACGCAACTTTAAATATATTCTCTTTAACTGCTTTTACACATTTTTTTTTCTTTTAGGTTTTCATATCCATCTTAAAAAATTGAAATAGAATTTAAAGATTTTACCAGCGTATTTTAATATTTACTGCAGTTTGAAATAAATGAAAAATTTAACAATTATGAACGGAGTGTAAAAAACTTAAATATGTAATAGGTAAATTAATATAGCATTCGTCAGTTTCATACGAAACAACCTGGACTATATTACCGCGGCAAACGTTCTGACCGCTTGCCACGTCATATACCTAGTTAAATAATCCCTTGATATATTGCGCCTGAGTGCCACTTTCAATAGACAAATGAACTTGGCTTGTCAACAGGTTTTTCACCGATAATCCATTTCTGAACGAGCTATCCAAAACTGACAATTATGTGTGTGTTTGAGTTCTGAACACAGTGCAAGACACTCATGAATGAAAAGAATATATAATAACACACACAGGTCTAACAGTGAACCAGCAACACATCCTTACCTGCCAAACCATTATCCTCATTTGCAAGAGTTGAAATGCTCTCTTTTCCTACCATTAAAAGCAGGAAGGGGTTTTGCTCGCAGTATACCTGCCGTTCTGATATGCTGTGGTGATAAGGGCAAACCAAAATTTTCTGTGGAGGCTTCTTTCTACAGAAAACTCGGTTACTAACTAAATATATTGTATTCTGAATTATATTTTTAGTTTGTAGCAATAGAATAATTGTAAATAATGACTTCAACATGTTTGGGCATAGCTTTAAATTTTAATTTAATTCACTTTTAAAAAACATAAAATTATATTTTAATAGTAGAACAAAACAAGGAATTAAAACCAGGAAAATCTTGTACTGTTTTCACATTAAAAAAATTAATCAATAAACAAAAGTGAAGGTTAAAATGAAACACACATAGCATTTATAGTTATTACAATTGTACTATCGATAGTTTTGAGAGATAGCGAAATCTCAAATTATTGTAAATTTATATGTAAACACATACTTTGAAATTAATTAATAAACAATTATGTCAGAAAACAACCAAGAATTGAAACAAAGTTGCAATCTTTCACCAGTTTAACTCAATTTCTATATAAATGTAATAGGAAATTAATAAACAAATGGTTATATTTCAGTAATAAATATTAAAACCATTTTATATGCTGATGCTCAATCTATAATATCCAGTAGAAAATACATAACTCCAAAAGAAAATATTCAAATTATGAAAGTTTATGTAAAGTATACAATTTGGAAAAATTTACATTAAACGCAAAAATTAATGCATAAATATTATAGAGCAGGTGAAACTAGCTATCTCGGGGCGTATTTCCATTCCTTACGATCAAGTTATAATAAATTAAACTGTAGAAATTCAGAGTGTTCGTAGAGAGGTAAAAGAATATTTTGAAAAAAATCTAGAGACACTCAATTAAAATACTATAAAGTGATTGCTGTATCTTTGAAGTATAAGATGAACAAACTAGTCAGAGCGGAAATTAAATTACTTCGCACAGTAAGAAAGAAGAGAGATAAAAATATATAAATGGGACAAGACCATTGCATATTTTGATAGCAGATAAATTTTAGAGTTTAGACGTAAATGGATAGAAATTTAAAAGGAATGAATTCTGAAAGAGATCATTACAAGTTCTACAACATCAACCAAGAGGAAAACGTGATATAAGAGTCCAAGAATGAAATGGACTGAGCTTAGAACACGTCAGATGACCTAACACATAGAAGAAATAGAAGAAGAGGAACATATAAAATTCATTTTTATTACAAATTCTTTGGCTGTGCGCCAAAGAATTCTGCTAACGATTTTTCTTGGTATTTTGCCATTCTTTTCTATGACTGAAATTCTTAGGTGTAGAACTGCAAATGAGGTAAGATATTCCTGTATAGTTTAATGTTTACCTAGGTGTGACAGGGTGTGCAAACTTTGTTAAATCAAATATGAATATTTTAACGCAAATCTTCTAAACTGCTGTCATAATGGTAGTTCTCAATTACTCTCTTATATAAAGAAACAAAATTCGGAGCTGGTTCGAGTGTGTATGGTGGACGTGTCATTGACATAAATTGCGTTCAAGGAACATAGAGAGCTGATAAAAAAATATTCCACTTTTCACTTCTTTAATGTTGTAAAGTATTTTAGTAATTAATATTTTGTAATGCATGTACGAGGGCCATCCAGAAAGTAAGTCCCAATCGCGCCTGGAGATGGAACCACTTGTCGGATAGGAATGCGCATGCTCAGGAGTAGAGAGGAAGTATGTGGGAATAATGCAGTAAAGTTTCAGCCTTGTGACGGCCGTGGTTACCGCGCTGTGCTAGGAGAAAATGACTGCTCTGATATTGTCTCCCGCCAACTGCGAGGTTCGTGCAGTCATCCGAGGTTTGCTCGCTCAAAAGAAAGTCCAGCAGAGATCCATCGCCAATTGTGTCACGTGTATGGACAAGACATTATGGTAAGACGATGGTGCAGGCAGTTCACTGAAGGACGAACCAATATTCACGACGACGACCGTAGTGGCCGACCGTCCCTGGTGACGGCAGAAGTGTTGGAAAGTGTGCGGCAAGCAATTGAGCAGAACCGGCGCTTCACAATTTCAGAACTCTCTTGTCAATTCCCCAGATGTCTCGCTCCCTTGTGCACGAAATTGTCTCCCGGAAGCTTGACACAATTGGCGATGGTTCTCTGCTGGACTTTGCTTTTGAGCGTGCAAACCTCGGATGACTGCACGAACTTCGCAGTTGGCGGGAGACAATATCAGAGCAGCCATTTTCTCCTAGCACAGCGCGACGGTAACCACGGCCATCACAAGGCTGAAATTTTACTGCATTATTACCACATACTTCCTCTCTATTCATGCGCATGCGCATTCCTATCCGACTAGCGGTGCCATCTCTAGGCGCGATTGGGACTTACTTTCTGGATGCCGTAATATATAAATGGGGCCACATTCTAAATAATCAAATTAAGTACCTTTATTCATAAGTTTGTGCGGCCATGCATAGTGATTTGAAAAGCAAAAACCAGCAAAATTCTTACATTATACCAAGGGTGCCAAAAATGTATACACACCTTCACAGTAGATATCTATTTAATATGTTTCAAAGTTGGACTATAGTAATGTGTAGTATGATGTTCTGTAAACAGATGTAACTCCCATTACGTTATGCTAGCGTTGCTACAACAGAATGGAGCCAAGATTATCGTTTGAATAGCTGAAAGCAATTTTGAAATGTTATTGGAAAACCGAGAATGTTGTTGAGTTCAAAGGCAATGAAGACGTGTGTATAGAACAGAACCGCCAATACGAGTAACGATTGCACGCATTCGAGACGAATTTGGACTCGTGGAACCATAGGCGATGTTTACAAGGGAGACCTCGCTCAGCAACAGGCCCCGCGCACTGTATCCAAGGCACTGGATAGGACGAAGAGATCCGATTGAGTTTCCACCGCGTTCTCCGGATCTAGCTCCGTTTGGTTTTCTACCTATGAGGAACTCTTAAGGATGTTGTATAGCGTTGAAAATCAGCTACACTGGCAACACTTCGGGAAGAAATTGAAACGGCATGTGCTGCAGTCGCTGAGGACACTTTCGCAAACGTTGCTCAATCAGTAGTTCAACGTACTCAGAAGTGTATCGACGCCGATGATGGGCAATTTGAGCAACTGTTGTAACTGTAAAGTAAGATGATTAGTGTTCATCATTTTCTGTTTGTGTGAATTCATTTTGGTATTAACATTATTGCAGCTGCAGAAAAATATTAATCGTGGTCGTGCGCTCGCTGTCTAACGTTCTAAATGGCGGTGACTCGACGAGAGAGAGAGAGAGAGAGAGAGAGAGAGAGGACGAGAGATGATTTATTGCGAGTATAGGTGGATCTGAAGCAACAAACATATCTGAAAAAATAGAGCGCTTTTCTAGCGGATAATAAAACTATTAGTGGTTTATAGAGACGAGAAGCACACGGAGCGTATAGCAACAGTAGTCGCAGATAAAAAACATCGCTTTTGTAGAAGCCATAGTGAAGATCATTCCACGAGTGATGTTTGAAATCCTGCAGAAATATCTTTGTGTGAGGAATCTTTGTTGTCATTGGATACCTTACAGCCTCACAAAAGAACAGCCGTTTCAATAATGACTGCTCTAGACATGCCCACAATAACTTCATAGATAAGCTGGATGTACCAATACGATTCACAGGAATTTGACGACCTGGGTCTTCCCAAATGATGTAATGTCGATGGGAGGCTGGTTCACAGATTCTACATGTAAGTGACCGTACTCCAGGAACAAAAAATTGTCTCTGCCAATTGATACCCTATATATATCTTAATTCGCGAGGTTGTTGCTTCACCTTGACCGCTTAGAAATCGATGGCATTCATGCAAAAATCGAAAGTGAGACTGGTAAACTACCCACCATGTCCAGATCTGACTCCCTTGACTTTAACCTGATTCCAAATTCGGATGAAAAATTGAGAGCTCAGTCTAGGAGTCCTGAAGAAATTGCATCTTACGAAGATAAAGTTGGTGTTACTTTTAAAGGAGTATGTTGTGATTGCTTGTGGAACCTTCCAGAACTTTGTATCGAGAGTGAGTAATGCTCTTGGCAGAGTTGCTCAGTTACATTTAACAGTGTAAACAAAATTCTAAATAGCCAATATTTCAGAAGTAGAGTTGTAACAGGTGGGACAGTGTTCGCCATTCTTAAAATTCTTGCAAAACCATTGCGCTAATTTTGCTCTGCCCATTCGTCCATTAGTACTGTGATTTATAAAATGTGTTCTTGACTTATATAGCATGTTTCTGTTTTGTTTTACATACCGCGAGCGAGATGAGGCCCAAACAAACAAATGAACCAGGTGCTAAAAAATGAAAGATTTACTGTGGTTTTTCGTTAATATTTTATGTATATTTTTAAAATGGGAATGTATTTAAAAACTTTGACTTCCTTTGTATTTTTCTTCTCAAAATAGTGACAATATGACGATTATTTAAATAATTCTGCAAGGAAATTTGGGAGAAATAAAAAAAACCACACAAATTTAACTAAAGACCACAAATATTACACAAATACGTGCAGGGACAGTGTTATATTTTACATTTAAACGTTGTAGTGTAGGCAGTACTTCGTTTGCTTTAGTTGGCAACAAGCAGAGGCCTTGTCATGCTCTGTAAATACACACACGCGCGGTGTTTGCTTTCTTCGGGAAACTTGCGTCTGTAAACTGAGTGAAACACAATATTAGTGTTGTTTCTTTGTCGCCAGGGTTGTCACATGCATGGACGCACTCTGCGCTGAGGTGCTCCTGGACCGTACACAGTTTGGACAATTCATGAAGTCACGTAAAATTGAAGGGCAGTTCGTCCACTGCTGACATGAAATTTCTGGAGTAATTTTTAGATTAAGATGTACGAGGGTAGGTCCATAAGTTCCCCGGCCTCGCCGATAAGAGCTATCGCATTCACAAAATCCTTATCTGGTGACATACCATATCTGTTAAGTAAATAATTGCAACTGTAACTTCTGCTCCGCTGTGTTCAGTTGTTCAGATATAATTGCACAAAGAAGTATGTGTGGAAGATTGTGACATGTTCAAAATGGAGCATCGAGCTGTTATTACGTTCTTCACAAAAGAAGTACTTACTCCAAATGAAATTAAACAGTTATTGGGCCGGCTCGTAACTCAAATAACCTGAATGTACGACATAAAAAGCAAATAACATTTACTCAGTTTAAAAATTTATTTCATATTTACTCTGGAATAGTAAAGCGATCATACATAAGTGAGTTGTATTAAGTTAATCAAGCTTTCATTTAAGATACCGAATATTCTGAAAGAATGAACCTCAATTAGAATTTATTTACAAAAAAAAAACTTTTTTAATATTTGTATGAGGTTTTCCGAAGAGTTCGTCATGAATGTTTCGGCACAGTAGAAAGTTTGCACTAATTATGGATAATTTTGTGTACTATCTATTGTTCGTAATTAAAAATTCATCATCAGATGTTTGAAAACAGGTAAACTGTTAGAAACAACAAATCGCTGCGGTAACTATTTCAAGTTTTTAATAATATTGAACAAGCTACTAACTTTTCCAAATTTTAGAAGATATTTTGTTATAAAAGTAAATATTAAGGCTATGTTTAAAATTCCAGTAGCTATTTAACTAATATTTATCTGAATTTCAAGATATAATTCCTTATATTACCCATTTTAGTACTTGCTTTTAAATTCAGTGTTAACATTATGCATGTGCATATATTAATATTTTAATATATCTCTTCTGTTAAGATAAAATTAAGCATTTAAAAGCCCATAGCGAAGCATCTACAGACTTTTACTGTGATCATTGTAAATGTTTAATTATGTTGTAAACAGATATAAACAACATATTTTTTCTATACACCTTGGCACTTACTGCACTTCTGTGTGCATATAATCATATAAAACGTGATGGTTCAATGATAAACAGAAAAAGCTAAAACGTCTGTTGTCAGCTTTTACCTATCTATGATTTTAAAAATTAAAACAATAAAGAAGTGAAGGAAGATAATTTAATACGTGATTTGAGTTTTCCTTGAGAACGCTACGTGGCGGCGGCTTGTAGAATGCTGACTCATTAATTGGACATTTCATAGGCGTGAAATACAGTGCATGATTAGGAAATTCTGCTTTCCACACCTTGACCGTATAAGGCTCAAGGAAACGGGACCAAAAAGAAAAGTGGAGTTATAGATAGCTTTCGTACAGGACATTAATTAAATGAGCAAACTCTGAAAGCACAAAAACTACGGTCTGCAGTGGAAGGGAACTTGCCTTTGTACATACCAAGAAAAAGGAATAACACTTTTCATCGTACCCCTGGATTTATGCGTGAAATTTGTCAAATTTTAAGATATAACGTGTAGAAAATATGACTTATTAAGAAAATGTAAGTCATTTTAAATCCGCCATCTGTTGCATAATACTTAGGCTCTGTGAAGTGGGTATTGCTCATTTTTAGCACGGAAGTATGTGTGTCGATTTTTTTAATAGTGTGTAACGCCCATTTTTAATACTGAGGCATCACAGCCGGTGGACACTGATGATACATGAAATGAAATGATAAACTGGGAAAGGATTATTTTTTTTTAAGGGAAGGAATTGTTCCAGGCCTAAATTTCAGAATACCTCTCCGACACTTGCCATTTATGAGGACTGAGGAAAACCCGGAAAATACTCTGTCAAGGAGGACGGTCCTGGCGGGATTCGAACCCCAGACCTCTCGCTCACGAGTCCGCGCCTTAACGACCTCGGCTATTTGTGGTGGTATGGAAAAAATGATAAACACCGAACAGTATGCGGCCTTTAATTGCGGAAGAATATGACAGCAATGAAAATTCATAGACATAAAATGCTCTACGAAGATCTGTGCCGTTTTCCAAGTGGATCCCAGCTCAAATTCGGTCGTGGAAGCTTGGAAGATGAACTGGTAGGGCATGGGCAAAATTTTCCACCATGCCGGAAATTGTCAAAGAAATGCACAGTGTTAATCGAGAATCGCCTACTAAAAGTGTCAAAAATTGTTAAAATTATAGGCATTTCAAGCAAACTGGTATTTCACATTTTGACTGAGAAATTATGCAATATGTATCTCCAACACGGATACCATGCCTTTTGTCCTCAGGTAAAAAGTGAACCAGAATGTAAATCTCTGAGCAAAGAACACGTTTTCAGAGAGATAGATCTGATTTTACCCATCAATTCATGGGTACCAGTGGTGAAACACTTCCACACCAGAGACAAAACAGTGGAAATATCGTGATTCTCTGCCGCTAAAGAAGGTTTAATGTGCCAACTGGGCAGAAAAGACCATGCCATCAATTTTTGAGATGCTAAAGGTATTCTATAATCCTAGTGAAACGTCTATTATTGAAACATACTGCACTAACCTTTATCAAAAACAAAGTGAAAAAAAAAAATCAGAAAACACTGCCGTTATCAAAAATGAACGTGATCATGTCAAGGCAATGCCCGTTTTCACATCTGTTCGTTGCAATGGCAAAAATTAACGAATTGAACAATGATAGCCGTTTCATTCCATTATTCCCAGTTTTGGCTACATCTCTCTTCCCAATGCTGAGGTAATTCCTTATTGGAAATACACGAAGAACTTAAAGCATTAATTGAGGAGTGTTTTGCATATTTGGAAAATTCCGTTTTCCGTGATTGGATAAAGGCATCGAAATATCGTTGAACAACATTCAATAGTGCACTTCTATAATGAGAAATTCATAACTCCAGTTCTAGCCCAAGCAAACCTTATCACATTGTTCTATATGTTTTTTTTTCCCTTCTTCATACTATTTTTAGTCACCTATAAAGTCTCAATAAACTCTTTTCACCTAAACTACTAATTATTTCTTATCGTTCAATATCTTCCAATCTTACATTTACTTCTTTCCAGAATCATTGTTTTGGTATTCCCTATTTATCCATACTTTTCCTAAACCTTAGGATATGATAAAGGAATAGGAAATTGTTTAAAGTGTAGAGAAACCAATACAGATTTTCATTGTTTGTTATATTGTAATCAAACAAAGTTATGGAGAAAAAAGTTTTGGAATAAAAAATGGGAAAGTTTAGATGGGAAATTTTTAATTAGAAAGATTTTAACTGTAAAAGCAGAGAAGGATATAAAAATGACAGGGTAAAGTTTGAAATAAATGGATAAGAATGACAAAAAGAATGATGGAAGGAAAAGTGAAAGAGGTGTAATCTTAGATGTATAATAATTTATGAATTTACAGTGTATTTAGGGAAGGTGAAGGAGAATTGATAAAGAATAGTCAGATAGTTAATAATTGATAAATTGAATAGGGGAGGGAAAGGGAATAAATTGGCATTAGAAACAGGATTATTATACACCAACAACCTATTTGTCAGTGTGTATATAGTCCTTAGGAAATAAGTAACTCACAAGTACATGATAATAGTTGGATGAAGTGTTTAGAATTAAAATATTTTAATAGCGTCGTAATAATATGTATTTATTTTATATTGTTAGTTAGTATTACGGAATTGACGAAGACGTAAATCTTATTGTAATATTTAAAATTGTATGTTCATGTGAATAGAAATAAATTCAATTCAATTCAATATTGAGAAATTAATAAGAAAACTTTTAAAAATACGCCTTTATTTTGTGTTCCACTCCGATAACTTTTCAAACAACCCTCGTGTAACTTCGAGTGCTGCTTTTTACTTACCTAGTTATCTGTATACATTTGCTGTATCATTCGTTTTCATTCCACGAAGCTCACATAAGCAAAGTAATTTCTTCTTCTACAAGCCATGCTCCGTCCCTTTGTTCGTATTTATAAGTCCATCTTTTGATTTATAATTAATAAATTTGCAATATTATCAATTTTGTGACATCTTCAGAATTTGCTGGTTCCATGTTTATTGTTAGTTTTATTCTTTTTTTAACATTTAAAGTGCAATCTGATTTTTTTTAACGCTACAACTTCCATGAATTTAAAATAGAAGTTTAACGTTGTTATTAAATATCTGAATTCTTTTAAGATATGTTCTCTATGTGTGAGAAAGGTTTCTTTTCATACAAAGAATAAAGAAGTGGTTTTGTAGTTTAGATGTTAAAGAATTACTTGTGATCATCCAAAGAAATCGCTTATCGTATGTGTCAGAGAAGATTGTCAATTGACAATCACACATTTATTAAAGAGGATAGTCATTTCAAAATTTATGCTTGAAGCCAATATCCTTGACTGTTTGGTACTTCGACCTGATGACCCTAGAACAAAAAAGTAAGAGAGTGATATCTTCAAAAGGCTTTTGGCGTTATTTAGTCGCAATTTAACATATTTTTCTAGACTGCTTTATTACAGAGAATAAAACGCAAGGAACCACCTCCATTCTGGATGTAAATGAAGTGATATTCTGGAGACTGTTGTAACCCCCTCGGCAGCCAAGATTATGATATTTTTTTTGAATTCTGAAGAAGTTATAATCGCATAATTGTATACACAATTAAGGGCCAGTGCTATGCAACGTTAAAGACTAAACTTTTGTTGGCACTAAAGGAAAAGAAGATGAGAAACTTGTTACATGACATTCTCTTTCATTAGAACAACGCTCCCGTACAAGAACCTAGTTTTCTTTAATGTACCAAACACCCAGCATGCTCACCTGTTTAATGAATTTTGTTTTTATTTCCAAAACTAAAATGAAAGAGCAGCTGAGGATATTATTTTTCTTTTTATAAAAGATGATGTTATGGAAGCAGTTTAGTAACCCTCTAGTCAAGAAATAATGTTAATTCTTAAAGTATCTTTGGTAAAATGTTCACTACTGAACGAGTACTCTTTAGAGCTAGGAGTAACATATTATAAATACCTTAAAATATGCGCAAGCCAACCTTTCTCTAATTTCTTCGCTTTGGCACATGATAAATTAAAGCTCTGCGTTCAGTTGTTCAATCTAGTTGGACAAAATTGCTGAAAGAATCATGCAAATAGTTTAGCTGTTAAGCGCACTTACTTTTTCAAATTTCGTCCAGGTACCAAAAAGAATGAGAAATACCCTGTCTCCTCTCACTGAAATTTGAACTCTTTCTTTCGGGAAATACAAGCACACGCACTATATATTAGCAATTTTGATTCCTACCCATTGATTTACATGGTGTGTGACAAATATTATTTTCAGTACACCCTTGTTATTTGTATAATAATAATAATAATAATAATAATAATAATAATACTCTTTTGTTGTTCGATTGAACTGTTAAGAGCGTAAAAGAATGTTTCGATATTTCTATTTTGCTCAACGGCTGGCCGTTTGTGCTTTTTATCGCAAGTACTGGCACCTCCAAGAGGAAAGGTTGTGGTGAGGGAAACACCGGAGGGCCAGAATCCATAGAAAAGTAATTTATACCTTGTAATACAATCAATGGAATGAAATTATATGAAGTTATAGAGCTGAAAGTTCGTGGAAAGGAAAAATTCATCTCTGCATCAGGCTGGGATATCCCGAATTTAATATTTAATGCAATGAAGTTAATGAATATTTTTTATTGAAACAGTTACATATACAAAATTAGGCTTTTGTATTTTTCATCGTTGAGTATCTATATTACAAGAAAGCAATCTTGCAAATTAGATGTTTTGTAATTATTTTAGTCTCTAAAAACTTTAAAATAATTAAACAACTGAACTATTAGAGGTAGAGGGATCAAATACGAAAAAAACTTTTCTTCATAGCATTATCAAAAAGTTTTTTCTACGTTGATGGTCTGTATTCAGGACAAGTAACAAAAATTTCTATCTTTACTGTTTTCTCTCGAAAAATCTGGACCTGCATTTACTTGTAGCTCAAGCTTAAACGAACATAATTAGGTAAGTCGTTTCAAGGAAATGAGGAGATACTTGACCATTTTCTACCTGAAATATTGGGAAATACCAGAGAAAAACATGTGCATTACCTGTACAAAGAAATAAACTTGACACCAGTTGAGTGTAAATTATAGTCTCAGGTGATGTTGTAGCAATAAAAACTGAAAGGAAGAAAAGTGTTATTTAAATTCATGGCAATACGAGTATTAGAAACCGTGTTTCTATATTGACTGAACACGGTGCATTTTCGTATATATTAAAAAGAAAAAAAGTTTTTCCCTGAAAAGATACCTTTCTTAAGTTGCACAAATTGTAGGAAACATTTTTAAGAAATACTTTTTGCTTCTGTTCGATTTTGTGCTGTACTCCGATCTCTCCCCTCTCTGTTAAACCTGTTTTTTTTTTTTTTTTTTGTACATTCTGTTTAGAGCATAATAAATAAATAAAGAAAAAAACAAACTCTTTTCTAATCACTCGTTTTTGACAACTTGTGTCTTTTTCACTACTTATTGAGGACGAGGTGCATGTTTATTATTACCATAAACAAATGCATACCTAAAACCTTGCTCTATTAATACATAGTCCTGGTGGTGTAGTGGTAACCATACTTGCCTCCTAAACCCAAGATCGCGGGTTCAAACCCGGCCAGGATCGATGGATTTTTTCGTTCATAAAAATCCAAAATATGACTTCCTGCGGAAGGGAAGTAAAACAGTCGGTCCCGTGTCATGCATTTACGGCACGATAAAGAACCTCAAGCCTGAAAGAAGAGGCCTCTGAGCAAACTTTGTTGGCCGTTTCACGCGCTGAATAGAATGGGACGCTGATGACCTGAGATGTTAAAAAGTCCGTAAATAAATAAACAAAAATAGCCAAAAGCTTTATTTTGATCACAAACTTTCCAATAATATATCCTGTCTCATCAGTGCAGAGCTTTTTATAAATTCTGCTTATTTTGTAACTCTAAATATCAGTACTAATTTCTAAATTGTGAAAAAGTTTAGATTGAAGTTTGCAATTCCTGACGTCTGCGTACTTAAGGGTGGAGATTAAAATTGCTGAATAAATTTTCTAAAATAAGCGACGTACTTGCTTTGCTTAAGGAAATATTGCATTAATATAGGCTCTAGAACTAACAATTTGAACAGCAAATCAGAACGCGCTGCGTTGCTATTTTTATTAGATCGAACTCGCGGAATGTGCAGTAGGCGTGCAGGCGGCGGCAATTTAGTTTAACACAGGTAAGTACGACATACAATTGGAATATAACATCCTTTACTATCTACAGAACAGGCTGTTGTTGCTGTGTTGTTTTTGTAGAAAAGAAAGAAAAATGCTGGACATAACGGAAGGCTTTCAGGGGATTTTTTTTTGAGTGAGGGTATTTAATCCCTCAGAGTTTCCGACAGCCCAAAGCCCGCCCCCTCCCCCACAGTAGCTGCTGCAAGTTCTTTTTCCTGTCAATCACATAAACATCCCCTGCTAAACAGGAAAACCCGACATGATCGGCTTCTTCCCTTCCATCTTCTTTTCTTTCCTGCTTCCTTCCTTTCATTCTTTTATTTTTCGTTTCACCACGCAGTCTACTGTTCGTATAGAAGTGCTTTCTAATTTCAGCCGTGTTCATTCGCTTCATCTTTTCGAAAAAAAAAATAATAATAATTGACAGTCGACCTACTGCTTGTTTGCGGGGAACGTTTTTGATGATCATGCCCTCTTTTGCATTTTCAGAACTGGGCAACAAATTTCTGTGCTTGAAGAGTTCGACCATTGAAGTTTCCCTCGCTGAAGATTTTTCATTCATGAAAATCTAAATACTTAAGGAGTGCCCACTTAATTTGTAACTCTTATCGTACTGTCATGGTAAAAAAATTGACATCTTTATATATGCGGTTAGTATTTTTGTTTTCTTTAAGCAATAAATATGTCAGTGAAAATTTTTGCGCAAATTTACCAGATGAAACAAATGTGCACTCTTAGGACATCATGCTGTCCTTAAAGAATACCTACTCACCTACATTTTTAATGATAAATAAGCATTAGGTTAGGTTTATTTTACTTAAGGTAGTTCTTCAACGATTTTGGTCATCAGCTTCCAAAATCTGGGCTTGACATAGTCGGTAAATTGCTTACACACACACACACACACACACACACACACACACACACACATAAATTAACAGTAATTATAACAGCAGAAAAGAATAAAATACTAAGAAAAAGTCACACTTGAGATCGCTAAATTTTGAACTCGTGGAGTCCTATGGCAAGAAGACAAGTCACTTGAAAGTAAAAATGGTTCCATCTGCAAGAAAAGTCATGACTGTGGTTTTCTGGGTTTGTCATGGTGTGGCGCTCGCAGACAACCTCCAGAAATAAACTCAAAAATGATTTTTTATCATTTAAGAAGTTTATTAATCCCTCATAACCTGAATATGATTAATTGTATTTCAAAACGACCTTGTTAAACATTTAAATATTAAAAAATAATTTACCAAAATTTCAGCCCTTTTGTATATAACATACTGAGAAAAAATTCTTAGTTTACTA
Organism: Metallyticus violacea; assembly: GCA_030762175.1. Classification (NCBI taxonomy): domain Eukaryota; kingdom Metazoa; phylum Arthropoda; class Insecta; order Mantodea; family Metallyticidae; genus Metallyticus; species Metallyticus violacea. Next base: position 75,509,732 of record CM060836.1, read on the forward strand.
AAAAAAATATGCATTTGACATTGAATATTAATGAAATACCATGTTTGCACACTGTAGTTTGTGACATTATTACAAGAAATTTTTGTAATTTTTTATAAATATTAATATTCGAATTAATATTTGTGTTCCGCGTGCCCTAAACATTTTTTATGAATAAGATTTTAAATTATTTACGTTTTTCCCCCTTCAAAATTAAAGTTTTTCAAATGAGATTATTTAAGTCGCAATACATGTTATTAAAATTTTCCAGCTAAAGATTTTTATGCAGCAGGAACTAAACTCATGTTCCTCATCTTGCTTTGGTCCAACTCCTTACCTGGTGACGCGCACTGTCGGCTCAGATGATGCCCATCCCATCCCGAGTAATCCAGATGCAGCTACCGAAATATCTCTGTCTCTTTCTCAGGCCCAGGTGGGTCCACAGGTATGGAGCAGCGAGGCATAGGGGGGGGGGGGGCTAGAGCCTGGCGGGGTTCAGTTTCAAGAAGGGAAGAAAACCTATCCAGTACCGTGTGCAAAAAGAGAAGAGAGAAAAACACTATACGGTGTTCCTTCACCTATTACCCTCTCGCAGGGACAGCGCTTGTCCTTTGTTTTTCAACTTGTAACTGCAGCAGCAAACACAGAAACAGTAAAACGGCTAATCCGTTTGTAATGCTTTTGCATTGTTTCTTCTTATTATAGTATTTATACCAGAGGAACTGCAGTATAATACAGGATAGGCATAAAGTTTCGATCCGTTTTAATGCAATGTGGTTTTTTTGTAATTAATGTAGATACCAGGGTTGATCCATAAGTTTCCAGCCTCGCCGATAAGGATTATCGCCTTCACAAAAGCCTAATCTGGTGTCATACCTTATCTGTTAAGTAAATAATTGCAGCTGCAACTGTTCAGTTGTTCAGATATAGTTGATAAAGAAGGCTACGTGTAGAAGATTGTAACATGTTCAAAATGGAGTATCGAGATGTTATTAAGTTCCTCACAAAAGAAGAACTCACTCCAAATGAAATTAAACCGCGATTGGACGATGTATATGGGGAAGTAAACTAGGGGGCCTTTCTAAAGCAACAGTCCTTCGAGTTATTATATGAATAAAGTTAGTGCCTGGACTTCTTTCCTCAGTCCAAAAACAGCAACGAGTCATCTGTTATCAGGCATTTTTGGAGCTCTGCCGTGACAACGAGAGAGAAGTTCTGCAAACCGTTGTTACAGGAGATGAAACTATGGTCCTCTACTATGGTCCCTTGTCCAAAAGAGAATCAATGGAGTAGTGTTAATCTGGCGAAGCACCGCCTCTAAAGGCCAAGGTCACTCAGTCAACCAAGAAGATCATGATCACAATCTTTTGGGACTGTGAAGGAATACTCTTCATTGACTTCAAGGAGAGGAACACCACAGTAAATGGGGAGTACTATGCTGGCTTACTGCACAGACTGCGTGCTTCCATCAAAGAGCAAGTTGAGTGGTGGTGTGCGCCTTCTTCACAACAATGTGCCTGTGCACACAGCTCTTGTTGCAAAGGAAGCTGTGAAGAAATGTGGCTTCAAGGAGATCGACCATCCACCCTACAGCCCAGATCTAGCTCTAAGTGACCATTTCCTCTTCTCAAAAGCTTAGAAGGACCTTCTAGGAAGGACATTTAAGGGTGATGAAGAAGAGGTGATGGATGCTGTTTATGTCCATTTTGCGGGGGGGGGGGATTGAAATGTTATTTCAAAGATGTGAGAAGTGTTTTGTAATAAAGGGTAACTACATTGAAAAGTGAAATGTAGTTTTTGCATTTATCATTCCTAGATAATGGTTAGGCTGGAAACTATGGACCTACCCTCGTAAATACCTTTTACGTTCATTCATCTGGACCGCCATCTATTTCAAAGTTCTGCACCCCAACGTTCGAGTGCAGCCCGAAGGACTTAATATGAGTTTTTTTCACCCCAGTTATAAAATATAACCTTTTTGCATATAACGCTACAAACATGTTTTATTTACTTCATAACGTATACAATAATCAGCAAATGTTCAATCTGTAGATTTCCCATGTAATCTTCCACTCTTGACAAATATCCTAATGCACCCTGCTGATAAGGATTTCAGAATCAATTGTACCGGAATTCTATTGCATTTGATTTTTTTATGTTATGTTTTCAGAACGCAATATGGGACTTCTTGCTTTTGGGTATATTATCTGCAAATAGGAAATAATTACACCAGGTTTAACTTGTATCGGCTATAAAATTGCCTGGCGTACCATTTAATATGAATGTTCGATCTTAAATATGGACATTTATGTTAAATATGTTTCAATTCAGAGCAATATACCGAAGACGCGCTTCGGTTTTTTTTTTTTTTTTTTTTTTAGCTATTTCTTAAACAAGTAAAAAACAAAAGTGTTTCTACAACATGAGATATGGAAAAGGTTGTATTGGATTATCTTTCTGTAATGTGATGCACACAATAGTTGGTTTGTATGATTTTTTCCTCTCTCTCTGTTTTCCCATATTTTATGCGCTTTTTATTTTATTATTATTTTTTTTCCTGTAGGAAATGAGAACACCTGCTATACTTTCTCTAAAGAACTTTCAAGAATGTTTACGTCTAATTGTAGTTCAATAATGGTTTATTGCTGAAACGGCAACAAACCCTAGCTCCTTCCATGTGAATAGAACAAGTATTGTTATTGAACACTTGCTCCTGCTGATTTTATGCATTTTCTGCACACTTGTTAGCTTTGGGAGAAACTGGTATGCCATTCCTATACCTGGCAGGGAGACAGGCAGGTAATTTTTTTTTTTTTTTTGAGTAGTGTTTAACGCCCGTTTTCACTACTGAGGCACCACAGGCGGTGGACACTGATGATACATGAGATGAAATGATAAATTGGGAAAGGATTTTTTTTTTTTTTTTTTAAGGAAGGAAGCGTTCCAGGCCTAAGTTTAGGTACCTCCCCGGCATTTGCCAGTTATGAAGACTGAGGAAAACCTGGAAAAAACCCCAGTCAGGGAGGACGGTCCTGGCGGGATTCGAACCGCAGACCTCCCGCTCACGAGTCTCAGGCAGGTAAGTTGGCTTAAATCACTCATGGACAAATTGAAGGGCACAAGGTCAGCCCCTCCCTTAGGGGCTGAAAACTGCAACAGCTTATGTTCCTTAAGAGCATATTTTTTTCACAACGTTTCCAAACAAACCAATAAAAGAAAGTTTTTAAATTTTGAGTTTATTGCAACTAAATTATTCAATTCTAAATGTAAATATAACAACTTAGGTATCAAAGATATGCGCGAGAAATCAGCATAGCATGCTTTATTACTGAGCAGGCAATACATTTACAGTAAAATGTGTTGGACAGTATTATTTTGCTTACCCTGTCACCCTGGAATTGGACCAACCCTATAATGGTAGATTTTCTTTTATTTATGTTTATTTTTATTTGCTACTTGCTTAAGTTGATATTATTGTTAGTTTCACAATTTTCCTGGAATGCAAGAAAACTTCCTAAGCAATTTTATGTAGTGACAAATAAAGAAACTAATGGCTTGAAACAATGTGTTATTTAGAAACTCTATTTTAATTAATAATGTATAAGAATGTCCGTTTAAACTAATGCTATTTCTTCTACCGTTATATTTATCTAAAACTGGATCATTTAATATATATTTTTAATTAAAAGTAGCTTTTGTCACAAATACCTTTATATTATTATTTATTTCATAATATATATATATATATCTAAATTACATTTTTATTGAAACAATTTTAATTATAATCAAACAATTAAAATTATATTGCTATTTTGCCATTGTTGTTCATTTAAAGTAATTTAAGAAAGAGCTTTTGCTGACTTTACGGTTGTCATCACCAATGGAAAGTGTTTGGAGAGAGCCGTTAGAAATAGGAAGGGGTGGAAGTGTTGTAGTGTAGACTTTATTTGTTGGCCCAAGCCCCTTATAGTCAAATATTTATTCTGTTGTTGTATTTGTTGTAACTACTTCTGTTTTTCTTCAAATTTTATTTAATGGCAATTTTGAAATTTTGCCATCTGTGGGGAAGTAAATAGCGAACCTTTAGTGCGCGTAATGTTTAACACTGGAAATAGAGACAAATAAAGAGCAGCAGAAAGGTGTTGTTCTGTACTAAATATCATGTTCATGTGTGTTGGAGTTGTTTGAGAGATTCCGAGACGGACGATATCATCGCAAGGCAATCCTAGCCCCCAGGACAGGCCAATTGCGTCATCACTCCTGATATTATTGCTTGGGTGAGTGACTTTTTCCGGGAAAACCGACAGATATCAGTGGAAAAAAATTGAATAGGCATATTTCCATATACGTCACTACCAAAGACCACCTGCAGTGGCCGCGCAGTGGATTCCACATCAAACTAAATGAGAAACAAAAGACTCTGGGTCACCTGCAGCAATACAATGAGGAAAAGTATGTGTTTCTGTCTCTTATCGTCACCGAACGAAAATGGCAAAGTCAAATGAAATTACACCAATTCTCCTTTACCGATAAAGTCCGAAGTAGTAAACAGAAGTTCCAGCAAAGTCCTGATCACATTTTTTTTCGACTGTGAGAGCCCGTTGCTTGTAAATTTTCTCGAGTATAGGTGCGAGGCGCTCTAAATACACGTTGCAGAAACAGGCGCGCCATAAAGTGGATACACGCTGGTATCAAACGTTATTGTCCTTTTCTATGATAAAGTCCGCCATCATATTTCTCAACTGGCGAGAAACACGTTCAGAGATATGGCTGGGAAACACTTCAACACAAATCTTTACACATGCGATTTTAACATTTTTGGGGACATTCACATTTTCTCGAGTATAGGTGCGAGGCGCTCTAAATACACGTTGCAGAAACAGGCGCGCCATAAAGTGGATACACGCTGGTATCAAACGTTATTGTCCTTTTCTATGATAAAGTCCGCCATCATATTTCTCAACTGGCGAGAAACACGTTCAGAGATATGGCTGGGAAACACTTCAACACAAATCTTTACACATGCGATTTTAACATTTTTGGGGACATTCACGGATATCGCTTGAAAAGGACGAGGCAATGTGCAGCTGGGTAAGGTTATGGATTCGTCAGCTGTCTGAAAGTTTCTACAAGAATGGAATTGCCCGATTGTTTCTCTTATAAACATTTATGGAGGTTACTTTTGAGGAGCAATTATTAATCTGGATAAATAAAAGACAACTGTCGTGGCTGCAGGCCTACTATCTGGCCACTGTCCACTAAAATCACATCTGTACAAGATGGGAACACTTAAGGATTCCCTTATTTTTGAAATGTCTAAAGACTGATGTATATATGTACACATATGTAACTATTTTCCAACCTGTTTATTAAACCTCCCTTAAAGAACGTCTGACCTTCTTGAAAGACACAGAACTGCTGAGGAGATGACAAAAGATCATAGTGGTAGAGATGTTTGGATCAATTAATTGTACCAGCTAGTTCTGTAGAAACAAAAATACGAGTGTATATTTGAGGTTATAAAATGTTCAATTACACGTTTTGGCATTTGACACGTCTTCCTTCAGTGATCTGGTAATGAATCTTAATATATACACTATATTTAATAAGAAGATGTGCGAAAATTCGTCAAATTTTAGTAAAAATGTATTACATCTGTGCCACGTTTTTTTCCCCCACTGCGCAATTGGAGTTTACACTAGTTGAAACTGGTTGACTTTCAGTGGACGTGCTATTCTCAGTAAAACTGGAGTTGAAGTTCCCTTGACTCTGGCAATTGGACTTGTTCATCGTGTTTATCAAGTATTGTATTTTATTGTACTTGCATTTACGTAGGAAGTACGTGTTGGACTTTCTATTGTGTATTTGAATATTGTGGAGTGCGCCAAGAGTGAGATATACGCGAGAACAAACAATATTTACTTCCAAGGTAATTACAGAAGTTTTGTAGAAGAGAATTTGGTGCTAAGGATGACCAAGGATGAGGAAGCTATAGGCTCAAGAGAAACTGGGCACAGTGTTAAAAGCGTAAATGATGTTTTATATACAACGGAATGCAGGAAATACTCATGGACTGTTATAGCTGACCTACCCATGTGTGTGTATGTGTGCGTGCGTGTGTGTGTGTGTGTAAAAGACAAGATATGTTCAAGGTTAGGTCCATAAGATTTCGGCCTAACCTTTTTCTAGGTATGATAAAGACAAAAACTATATTTCACTTTATTGCAATACACTTCTAACATCTTTGAATTAACATTTCAACCCCCCTCCCAAAAATAGTCAGTCTTGTCCACAAAATGAGCATAAACAGCATCCATCACTTCTTCGTCACACTTAAATTTCCTCCCTCGAAGGTCCTTCTTGAATTCAGAGAAGAGGAAATAGTCACTGGGAGCTAGATCTTGGCTTTAGGGTGGATGGTTCATCTCCTTGAAGGCACATTTTTTTCACAGTTCCCTCTGCAACAAGAAATGTGTGCACAGGCGCGTTGTCGTCAAGAAGGCGCACACCACAACCCAGCTTTCCTCGCCTTTTCTCTTTGATGGAAGCACGTAGTCTGTGCAGTAGGCCAGCATAGTACTCCTCATTTACTGTGGTGTTCCTCTCCTTGAAGTCAATGAAGAGTATTCCTTCACAGTCCCAAAAGACTGTGGCCATGATCCTCTTGGTTGACTGAGTGACCTTGGGCTTTAGAGTGGGTGCTTCGCCAGGTTTCACACTTCATTTACTCTCCTTTGGACAAGCGATCACAGTAGAGGACCATGGTTTCATCTCCTGTAACAATGCTTTGCACAACTTATCTCTCGTTGTTGTCATGGTAGAGCTCTAAAAATGCCTGACAATAGATGACTCTCTGTTTTTTGAACTGAGGAAAAAAATCTAGTTACCCTTCTTGCACTAACCTTATTCATGTTTAAATGTTCATGAATTGCAGGACTGTTGTTTTAAAGACCCAACCTTGCTGCTATTTCTGTAACTTTGAGCCGTCGGTCTTCCATAATTTCTCCTTCCACAAGAGCGATGTTTTCAGAAGTGAGCACCTCCAAGGGCAGACCTGTACGCTCTTCGTCTTCAATGCTTTCTTCCATTCGAAAAAGTTTGGCCCATTCTTTTACGGTATATTATGAAGGGGATGATTTCCATATACACCGTTCAATCGCTGTTTAATTTCATTTGGAGTAAGTCCTTCTTTTGTGAAGAACTTAATAACAGCTCGAAACTCCACTTTGAACATGTCACAATCTTCTATAAACAGCCTTCTTTATGCAACTATATCTGAACAACTGAACACAGCAGAGTAGAAGTTACACGTGCTATTTAATACTTAACTGATAAGGTATGAAACCAGATAAGGATTTGGTGAAGGCGATACTCCTTATCGGCGAGGTCGGAAACTAATGGATATACCCTTGTATAAAGACAACTCCATGCAACCTCATATGATACGACGTACAAAGAAAAACATCTATTAATATATGTATAAATAATCAATGGTACACGAGGGAAAATGCAATATAAAATAAAGCAAAAGTATGTTTTTTTATGATCATGGCACCGCAATGTTAAGATGTATGTATTGTATCAGGTGAAGAATGATCAGTTAATAGTTTGGCCAAATGATTTCAGGGAACTTCGTGGCTTTAGTTTCCCATGCATTCACCGAAAGGCAAAGATAAAACCTCTCAAGGTACTCGTATATGTGCTGAAATTCGCGATTAGTACACAGCAGCAACTTGTTCAGAGGAGGAAATCAAGCAGTAGCTCTATCAGGATGCCCTGGCTACACTGCATGTTAAAGGTGGAATGAAACATTGCACTTGACTCGCCAGTAGGTTGGTATGTATATTTCCGTTTCCGGCGATCTGCTCCCCCGATGTGGTCGGATGGTGTCCATGTCTGGCTTCCTGCACGACAGATCACTACCTGGTTCATCCTGAACTGCTCAATCTCGTCAGGCCATCAGCAGTTCAAAGTTCACTCGATGGGATCACCGAGCCATCGAGAGCACAAGCACTTTGACCTCTGGAAATTGTTTTTCTCGAGTTGGAATCTTCAGAAATTCCACATTCTCTATCTTGATTAAAAAAGAAATAATAATAACAACAATAATAATAATAATAATAATAATAATAATAATAATAATAATACCTAAAATGAAGACTTCTTGAAATCCGAAAGTTCCTAGCAACCAGAACAATATGGTAAAAGTTTTTTCACGTGGTACCATTGAATTGAATTGCAAAATTAGCTGGGTTTATGTATTGAGCATTAGATTCTGGGAGAAATACTTAGAAGTAAATTCTATTATATAACATTTGCGGAATGTATAAGCAAATGATTGACTTATAGTTACTACTTGAGTACAAAATTTTCTAAATATCTACACAGAGTTGCAGGAAGGACATACGAAGATCATCTATTTCATCTAACCTAGACTGCATTAAACATTGATTAGTATTTAATTTTTTTATGAACTTTTTCAAGAATTGGAGAAAAATAAAATTTCTCTAAGGATGTTTTATCTCTATGAAGTTCTTGCAGTTGCTGGAGCAGTACAACTCAGAACTTCAAGAGAAAATAGGGAGCAAATACCGAGGGTGCCAAAAAATGTATACACACTTTCACAGTAGATATCTGTTTGATATCGAAATATCATAGTTTAATCGAAAAACAACACTAATGTGTAGTATGATGCTCTGTAAACAGATGTGACTCACATACATTTTGATAGCGTTGCTACGTGACGGGTAGATCAGAAATGAACAAATGAAGCCAAGATTATTGTATGATGTTCTGTAAACAGATGTGACTCACATTACAGGCAGTATCGGTATATTGTTATAATTTATAAAAAATATGGAGAGTATTTAACTATTTTTTGTAATGAAATTTTAGGCATGTATCATTTGAATAGTTTTCATTATCTTTACCTTTACTTTCTCTTAACTTTATTTTAACCATTTATATTTATATCTTTTATAGTATCGTAGCTTTTTCATTATAATAACATTATTTTAAAATTCAAAATCAGCGTTTTTTTCACAAAATTTTAAAACTGGGTGTCGATGTTAACTTTAAATTTATAAAAGCACAACCAGAGCATTTAACTTTTACTTTATTTCAGTATAAATTGTCCTAAAAATTGCTTCCGAAAATATTTGTTATGTTTAACTAGCTTTGTAATTGATTGAGACCAATAGTCATTGCTATAAATATAAAGATAGATTTTCTCGAAGCATTTTAAAAGAGAGCAACGATAAGGATGACCGTCACAGAAAAAATTCTCCCCCGGCAAACGCGACACTTTTTTCCGATAAAACTTTCACTTCAGTATCGCAGTAACAGTAAATGTGATGTAAGGTTAGATGTAAATGTTTACAACATGTGAAGTTTTCTCACGTTGCTGTTTTGTATTTTGACTGGACGACAACTAGTAAATTCATAGTTGATATGGAAACGAGTTCTGAACACGTATTTTTGCTTTTTGTATTGCCCCATGAAGAGCGTTCTGTATTCAACAGAGCTGGCATTAACAGTTTCATCTCTAAGCATGCAGAGAGACGAATAATTTCAGAATATTATTCCGTTTCCGCTCATAGCCACAAGATGTCTCCAGCACTGCACTGCTTGAGGAGTGCAAGCCGATAGCAAGTGGTACTTACAACGCTAAGAGACTGTACACACTTCGCCAGCGCTGAGGATTGAAGTGCACGCCATTAGAAAAAAGAAGGAAAAAAAAAAACTAATGGAGAGGTCTATCGCATGCTTTTGAGTATCATAAACATGCGGTAGGTTAATGATTTTGTTATTTTCGAAAGATTGTGGCTTGTAGTCTTCGGTATTTTTGTATTTCAACTTGTAGTTTTTGGTCTTTTCCATCTTCCTAGTTTGTAAAGTGTGAGTTTTGCAATGTGGCCTTTTACGACTTTCTGTTGAATTTTCTGTAAAATAACTGTGCATTATTGTCTGTCTGTCACATACTTTTGCAGACCTTTAAAAATTCTCTACCCACAAGAGACATTCCTGGTACTTACATTTAGTAGATTATTTATCTGAGTTATTTTAAATTATAATCTTATCTCTGGCTTTCGCAATAAAATGAATGTAGCTTTAAAAAAATCTTTTAACTTCTCTCGCTTTACAAAAAGGTATATTTCAACGGAGGTTTAAATTTGTTTCAGAAATTATTGAAACGTGATTTTGTGTGTTACTTTAATTATTGGTTTAGTGGAAAATGTTTATTGAGAAAGGACTCAAAATGACATTAAGATAATTTCAGATGGATACGAGGTGGTATGCAGAATATTCGGGACTGGTGCTGCCATCTGGTCAAAAAACTTACTTTGAGACTAATGGCCGTCATTACCCTCGAAGTATACACCGGTCCCAGCGATTCTGCCATTTTCCAAGTGCACCTTGAGGGTGTTTAGCATAGACAGTGTTTCTTCTTGAACCCTCTCAATTGTGTCGAACTGACGTCCTTTCAACTTGATTTTCAGTTTGGGGAATAGAGCGAAGTCGCAGGGTGACAAATCAGGCGAGTATGGTGGGTGGGGGACAACCGTCGTGTGTTTTTTTGTCAAAAAGCTCCTGGTGAACAAGGCGCATTATCGTGATGCAACAGCCAGTTCCCTTGTCGCCAAAGTTCGGGCCGTTCTCCCCGCACATTTTCACGCAGCCGTCACAAAACGTCACAGTTGTGCGTGGATTTCACTGTTTGATTTGGTTTTTCGGTCTTGGTGAGTTCGGGCTCTTCCATTGGGGGATTGTTGTTTTGTCTCAGTGTCATAAGGTACCTACAGCTCTCGTCGAAGGTGATGACTCTGGACAAGAAGTTTGGTTCATCGGATATGGTCTGACGAAGCTGCGTGCAAACTTCAACACGCTACGCCTTCTGATAGCAGTCAGGATTCTTGGTACAAATTTTGCGGCGACACTTTGCATGCCCAATTCATCGGTTAAAATTCGTTGCCATGTCCCTTAACCAATTCCCACTTCATGAGCAAGGTCTTCAATGGTTCGACGTCGATCCTCATGAACGAGGTGTTGAACTTTGGCAACAATGTCAGGCGTTGTGCAGCTGACGAGTCTACCGGTGTGAGCATCGTCTTCAATTGCTGTACGGCCGCCCCTGAACCGAGCACGCCATTCAAACACACGTGTACTGCTCATGGTTTGTCGCGAGCATCGTTGCGAGAGTCTCCGTAGCATTTTTCCGGAGATTTGCACAGAATTTAATGCACACTCTCTGTTCTAATCTTGGATCCACCGTAAAGTCGCCATACACTGCACACAGAGTATCATAAAAAGTACTATAGAATAACAACACATCTACCCAGCTGCATGAAACTTTAAACACTCACTCATCTGATGTGCTAGTGTTGCCACCTAGCAGTGTAAAACTCTACTGCAAATACTGTCGAGATGGCAGCACCAGTTTCGAATATTGTGGATATCTCGTCGTAGATTTTAATTATAGAAATGAAGTTTGGATAATTTATATTATTGAAAAACGTGCCGTTTTTGCACGCATTTATTGGTTCCGAACGCTTTTGCCCCTTTTTCTCACTCATATTTGTTACCAGGCCACGTCAGGAGGTCTGGTTGTTTAGTTTTGCTTGCTATTGGCTGTGAAGACTATCATATCATCTGGAAGGGGTGATGTGTGCAGCCTGACTTGCGTGCTCTTACTTCTTTGAATAGAATGTCGTGAGCAACAGTTTTTTTTTTTTTTTTTTTTTTTTTTTTTGCCTTTACTTCTAAATTTTAGGGGCAGTTCCTTTTCTGTAAGGTAACTCCTGTGATCTAGGGTTAATGAAAATTTTAAAACATTTTAAAAGGTTTGCTATTGCACTTCTATACCGTAAAGTTTCCAGTTGTAATTATTTTAGAAGACAAGACACCGAGATTTGAAAAGCCAATGTGCACTCATTACCCAAAAAATTATAGGAACACATGTTTAAACCAAATCCCCCAAATAAATAGTTGATACCATTAAATTTTTGACAGTTTATAATTATAGATTGAAGAATTATATAAAATTAGAATAGGTATTCTAACAAATGTTTGTTTCTTAGCATTTAAAATCCAAATTACTGATTGTAATAGAAAACAAAGTGGAAATACAAGATTACATTGTTAGTGATCAATATTTCCATGGTTATTTCAACACTTAGTATCAAGTGTTTCATCCGTGAGCTGCGATTACTTCATGACACCCAGATGGCAGCCTCCTAATAAAGATTTGTGGGATTCTCTCCCATTCTCCAGTGAGCATTTGCGAGTTCTTTCAGGTCCTGTGGTACAACAGGACGCCCACGAACAAGTTTTACTAGCTTATCCCACAGATGCTCATTGAGATTGACGTCAGGATTGCATGCAGGCTCGAATTTGGCACTCTTGCACGACATCTTTGGTATTCCGTGCAGTATGAGATTAGCATTAGATGAAAATTAGGGTCCATACCATAAGTAAAGAGTACGACATGTTGAAGGATCATGTCATTAATGTAAACATTAGCATTCATACGTTCGCCAGGATGTCTCCATACACATGTACAACCATCACAACGACTTGTCTGTGAAGAGAACAGCCTTCCATTGTGGCAGCTGCAAGTTAAATGCTTCTGAGCAAATCTTGCCAACTTGCCTTGTGCTGAAGTGTCAAACGAGGAGCTTTAAAGGGAATTTAAGATCTCAACCCTGAATTTCTCAATCTGTTTCTTACAGTGCGATCAGAAATCACCGCTTCAGTTGTTGTTCATACATCAGTTTGCAGATTTGCGTCTGCGCAAAGCTGATAGGACAAGATATCTACCCTGTACCTCCGTTGTCTTTTTAACCCTTACCCAGGCCGCCTCTTGTATCCACCTGTCTCTATATATCGCCTTCAAACCCTATGGATGATAGAAAGACTAATAGGAAGAAATCTGAAGACAAAACCAATGGAATGACGATCTTCAATTGCTCGTGCCCCTCAAGTTTCATTCAGATGTCTCGTTGTTTTACATTAGCCTCAGAGAACGCAAAATAACAATAACATACCACAATACCGGTTTTCAAAAAAATAAGTCAAAGAGAGCTCATTTTTTTCAACAGTTCTTGAAACTTCGCTAATTCATTCAGAGTAAACCCAACAAATAACCCAACAAAAAACCCAACATTTCATTTTTTGCCGCTTTTTAATTCAAAATTAAGCATTTCTGAGTTCTGACATGAATACAGAGGTGCCAAAAATATATACATACTTCAAGCAAAGAAAAAAAAAACTATGTTAACATAACAGAACTGAATTCACACAAACAGAAAATGATGACACTAATCGTTTTAGACTTTTACAGTTAACAACAGTTGCTCAAAATGCTCACTATCCGCGTCAATACACTTCTGAGTACGTTGAACTACTGATTGAGCAACGTTTGCGAAAGTGTCCTGAGCGTTTGCAGCATTTGTCGTTTCAATATCTTCCCGAAGTACTGTCAGTGTAGCTGGTTTTATACGATATACAACATCCTTAAGAGTTCCCCATAGGTAGAAGTCCAACGGAATTAGATCTGAAGAACGCAATGGAAACTCAATCGGACCTCTTCGTCCTATCCAGTCCCTTGGAAGATTGTCATCTAGGTACGTACGTACATCTCGGTGGTAATGTGGTGGTGCGCCAATTTCTCATTTCCATAGAGTGCCTGAATGGCGGGAAAGACAGATGTGCGTATCACGTTCAGGTATACTGGGCCAGTTACTGTACCTTCAAAAAAGATTGGTCCAATTAGACCCCTAGAGGACAACCCGCACCTAACTTTAATTCCGGGTAAATAACCAGCATTTTCCAAAACAAGTGAGTTGTTTGCACACCAATAGACACAGTTACGCACAGCCAGCATATACCAAAACAACAAGTGAATTGTTTGCACACCAGTAACACAGTTAGGCCGGTTAACAGTTCCGTTCAACTTAAATTGTGCCTTATCGGATCAAACAACTTTCCCTCATCCTCTTGCACGATGTTCCAACACCACTCACAGTACCGCATTCTTCGATCAGGGTCATCTTCATTTAATGCGTGCAAAAGTCTTGGGATGAAAACTTTCAACTTTGCTGTTTTAATAATACGACGTACGCTGGCTCTGCTAATCACAGTCTCACATGCACATTGCTTTGTAGATTTCTGCGGTGAGTGCTCAAAACGTTTCAAAACTACAGCCGAGGACGTGGGGCTTGTTGCTGTGCGAGGTCTTCCAGATCTTCCCTTGTAAACATCGCATACGGTACCACGAGTCTCAAATTTGTCTGGAATGCGTGCAATTGTTACTCGCGTTGGCGGTTCTGTTCTGTACTCACGTCTCCATTGCCTTTGAACTTCAACAATATTCTCGGTTTTCCAATACCACTTTAAAATTGCTTTCCTCTGTTCAAACGATAATCTTGGCTCCATATTGTTATAGCAACGCTAGAATAACGTAATGTGAGTCACACCTGTTTACAGAACATCATACGATAATCTTGGCTTCCTTTGTTCATTGTTGATTTACCTGTCACGTAGCAACGCTATTATAATGTAAACATAACATAAACATCTGTTTACAGAACATCATACGAATATCTTGGTATCATTTGTTCATTGTTGATTTACCTATCACGTAGCAACGCTATCATAATGTAATGTGAGACACATCTGGTTACAGAACACCATACTACACATTACTGTTGTTTTTCGGTCTAACTTTGAAATATATTAAATACATATCTACCGTGAAAGTGTGTACACATTTTTAGGCATACTCGGTATATTGCTAACAGAGCACTGCTTTGGCACGATTTTTTGTGTGTGTGTGTTCCTTCGGCCCAATCCCGTCAGTAAGAAATTTACTGCACTTGCAACCTGTTGCATAGCAATTGCAGTTGCTTGCTTTATCCTCCGAGATAGTAAGTACAGCCTTAAAGGAGCCTAGGGTGGGGAGAAATGTGTATCATTGATTGGCTGCCTCGCTTCGATAGAATTCAGAATGATAGCCTGCCGGTGATCATTACCAGCCTACAAAATATAATATAGCTATTTGTCTTATAGTGTGTAGAAACTTTTTTTTATTGTTAAGTGTTACTATTATTGAATTAAACTACCGCTATATTGAAGCAATTGATGTGATACTATTGTTTATGTCTTCGGTTTTCTATGATGCCATTCCGGTGCATTATTGCATTTACATAAAATGATGTACAAACAGTGAATCTTGTGTAACTACGTCAATACACTTTTTTAAAAGTTCTTCCCATCCAAGGTCTAATTTCCCAGTTCCGAAGGAACCAATTTCAAAAAAAAAAAAAAAAAAAAAAAAAAAAATACTGGTCTGTCATCTCTCCTTGGGCGTCCTTCTAATCAAACCCTTTTCGTTTGTATTGAAATACAACCTTAGGTAATCTGATCTCTTCCATCTATTCACATGGTCTGTCCATTTCTTTTTGTGTGATTGAATTTCCTCAGTATAATGTATTGAACTCCGAGGTCTTGGAAAATATAATCGTTTCTGGCGTGATCTCTTCTAGCCACTGCTACTAACGGCCTTTAAAATCTCATCTGAACTGCCTCAGGACGTCGTTCTTCATTTTTTTTTTCAAGGGCCACTATTCTCTACCATAGATTTACTCATAGTATTATAGAATTTTAATTGCACTTCTTTTCTCTTATACTTTCTGGAATCTTTTTAGAACTTAATTGATATAAGTATATCTTTGAATGTGTTTATTTATTTGCTCTTTCTTTAAATTACTAATTTCACATCCTTATAATCTGGTTTCATATAATAATTTTTGCTCTTTTCGTATATTTCCCTTCAAAAACTACTAGTTTTATGCATATTTATCTATTTGTCTAATTTTAAAAGTTCATTTTCCTATTATATATTATATTTCTGATGTGTTATATTTTATGTTGTGTAATAAATTGTTTTAAACAAGAGTATATTTAATTGTGCATGTCAGTGTTTTTTCTACTCAATTTGTGCAATAGGTATTTTCAAATTAAAGTTCTTATGTGGAAATAGGGCTGCACCAAATTTTATGTCAGAAGCCGTCACTGAGTCCTTCATCCCAAAATAATGCTTAGACAACTCAAACTGAAAATAATTCTGCTAACATAATACACTTAAACCAGAAAATACATGTTTTAACACTGCAGTACTACTTATTTAGGTTTAAACACGGAATGTGCTTATTAATCGATTTAATTGGATACAAATCATATGTATTTTTAATTTTTTTACATTACCCACGGCATTCCTAAATCAGGAAACAGCCCTATTAGTGATTATTACCTAATAACTATTAAAATAATTTCTAAAATTGTTTGCATAAGTAACGATGTGAGGTTGAGAAAAAAAAGCAATAAGCTTAATTGTGCAATACATGCTTCTTTCAGCACGAGAAAATTACACTTTTAAGCAGCCATTTAGTAAAAAAAAAAAAAAAATCTTTAATTAGTATTTAATCCTCATTTTCCTTGCTGTGACATTACAGGTGATAGGCAATGATGAATTGGGAATGATATTGTTAGCATTTGCCGTTTGTGAAAAATTAATAAAACATAAAAAAAATCTGAACATAGAGGAGGTTTCTGATTGGAATCGAATTCCAAACCTCCCATTCATAGGTTCTGGCTCAACGACCTCGTTAATTTTATGTTGATTTGGTTTATTTAAGGACGCTCTTTAATATCTCAGGTCATCAGCGTGTCATTCGATTCAGAGCGTGAAACGGCCGATAAATTTTGCTCAGATGCCTCTTCTTTCAGGCTTGAGGTTCTTTTTCGTAAATGCACGACAGGGACCCACGGCTTTACTTCCCTTCTAGCCATACTTAAGATTTTTACGTCCGAAAAATCTATCGATCCTGGCCGGGTTTGAACCCGCAATCTTGGGTTTAGAAGACAAGTATGGTTACCACTACACCACCAGGACCGACATTTTAACGACCTCGGCCATCCGATAATATATAATGAGAATATAATTGTAATAATACTATTAATAAAATAATTAATGGAATCAGTAATTTTGTGTTGCCATAACACTAATTATCACCACTGCAATGTTGGTAGCATTAGCCAGATTATCGTTTTGAAACAAGGACTGTTTAGAATGACTGGGATGAATTTAATGTGTTTTGTAAATATTATAGCTGTCTAATAGTAATGTATAATACCCCTGTTAAAAGTGACTACCATATTCACAAAATTATGTGCAACTTTTAAAACTTGTGTCATAAATTATATAGTTACAGTTTTTACACGAAACTTCTCAAAAATTCACTCATGGTGTAAGGGCGATATTTATGGTGAAAATAGTGTAACTCAATGTATTGGAAGTCTTACAATTGTAAAGCAAAAACAATTGCATAGATGGCAATGTAAGAAAATTAAACTTTCCCAATCGTTTAGAAAATTTTGTCATTATTACTTGATATTGCCTCTAAAATTGTGCCGAAATAATAAATTCACTATTTTTATAGAGTTTTTACAGAGCAGATAAGCTGGTTGAAGTAGTGACGGGACTCCATAGTAAGGCGGTCTTCACTGTGCATTGTTAGAAAGCAACACTTTTTATAATAATTCATAATGAAACCAATAATAATAATTTGGAAATTATGGCAAAGTTTCGTTCTCTATAACGGTTTTCAAAAAAGTTAATGCAGGAAGAACCAAATATAATTTTTGTCCTGATATTGCGGTATAGCTGTCGCTCGACTGGGAGTTGAACCCAGTGCAGTGGACGGATGCGGCAGGTGCCGGAGTAGGGAACTACGCTTGCCTAGCGGACCCTGGTGCCGGCGTTTGCGTCCAGATTTTCCGCGTGGGAACCGTCCCTACCGTGTCGAATTTCCTCCGTCACTCTTCTCACAGTACGTGATATGTGTGTCTGTGGTTCTGCTTAGCAAAAGTAAAAATCATTAACACATCTCTCTGAAAATATGATTGAAGCGTCTAAACTGTTTATAACTGTACCATCTTTCAGCATGTCCTTAAAAGTCACTGGATGCAGGAACAGGAAAGTTGGGAAATTCTGGTGTACGTGTGTTGAACATTGTAAAATATTTTGCTGTTTTTTTTTTTTTTTCTGTTGAATTACTGCTAAAACACTTGCGTGTCAACGTTGCTGAATTCATGGTATTTCCTGGGCATAATCTCTCGCATGTCACCTGATTTAATATAAAAAAAATGCAACGCAATGCACAATCTGCTCTGAAAGTTGAAATCTGCAGTTTACAATAAATAAATCTGACATCACACTATGTACATTGTGTTTATTATTCTGCACATTAAAAATACACGGCTTTTATAAACCCAGAACCTGATGCACACGTGACATAAATTTCACATGGTATGTACTTTATTTAACAGGAAATTAAATGCAGCTATTAGAACAATATAATTAATATATTCAATATGAAGAAAAGAACACTTTAAGAATACACTTTAACTTGACGATACACATCACTTTATTTCGCGTTAATACTATTAATTTAAGCACCAATTTATTTAAACGCTCGTATCAACACCACAACGCTACTCATGTTTCTCCGAAATATGGACCCCCCCCCAAAAAAAAACGTTGTTTCTGTATCACTTTGTGAAATTCGTTACAATGTACATTTTTTTTCTTATTTACTGAGTTAAATGATAATACGTCCCTTACTTCTGTCCACTGAGCATTCATAAGAGAAAATACTGTTTCAACATTGACATTATATGCAGGTACAAACAATTTTTAAAAATCGATACTTTCACTTCCGTCCTTTCTTACTTCTAGTACTTTTTCGAATCGTGACGTAGAAAGGTTTTATGGCGGAAACGTTCGCTCATTGGTTAATGACTTCTCTGCTTTATCTGAGGCGAAAGTCTTGCTCACGGTGGCTCTTCGTGCCTACGCCCCTAATGGGGGCTCTTACGGGAGAAAGGGCTGTGAGGTGACACCTGGCGGTGATTACGCGGACGCAGAAGGATTCCCAACAAGTGTTCACTCCGACACTGGTGGAGTCTTTTGCCCTGATTTGTTAGTCTCCTAGATGCTTGCGTAGAAACCTTTGTAAAGCGCAAGCCACCGTCACACTGCACAAGTCCACCTCGCCGTGGCACTTTCTACCTTGAAACAGAATCATTGTTATGAAATAATATGACAAGAAAGAGTGGAGATTTCGTGGAATGTAAATATCTATCCTAGCATTCACCTAAGTAACAAGGGAAAGCTACGGAAAAAAAAAACCAACGGGAATTGAACTTTGTACCTCCCGAATGCGATCTCATCTGAGCCACTCCACTCGGTGCACTTCTGAGTTAACACACATGTAAGGATATCAACCTTCCTAGGTACCGACTGAATAGACATTTTCTATCATTCTTCCTGAATTGATGTAATAAAGATGCTTTGGGGTAAGGCTGGTCATTCGTTTGACATTTTAAGGAGATTCTTGACTGAGTAGCCAGTGATCCAGGTATTTAAGTTGTTAAAGCAGTTCATTTATACTATAAATTTAGAAGTTGTTGATGTTTAAAGAATGTTAAAATGTACTTTTAAAAGTTAATTAAGATTTATTTTGTTTTCCACGGTTATATTATTAACTTGAATTGGAGCCCACCCTGTGAAGATCCTTTAACAGCGGTAAAGCAATTTTTTTTAAAGTAATTTAACTATGTTTTCTTAGCTGATTTGTAGGTCATTAAGTCATGTTTCAGAGACCATAGCAATTTATTGTATTGCTGGTTTCTTCTGGTGGTCAATGGGCCACGTTAGTTAAGTGCTCGTGAGAGATTTTGTTTAAATCTTTTAATGTTAATATTGTACAATTGACTAGTATTATTGCTCTTTACGTTAGTGCACGTCACTCCAATTGGGAATATGCTGCGTTATATTCATTTAAACTAAAAATGTATTTTAGTTTTATTTAGATATTTTGTTCTTTCTTATTATTTAGTCACTTTTTCAGAGTACCTCAGGACTTATTCATATTTACAGTATATCTTCCTGTCTGTGCATCTTTTGGCCCGAACTTTTCTCAAATACTATTAAGTTGCGAACGAAATCCATGGTTTATGGTAAACCCTACCTTCAATGAACCAATTTCAAACATTACATAACTCTGAACGTCTAAAATTAACCAAATAACGCATGGTGGTAGGAGAGAGAAAGGGAAACGCGGAATTCTAGAATTCCGCGACGGTGAAGTGCAATAAATAATTCACGAACGCGCCGGAACTCTGTGCGAATCTGCCTAAGATGACTTGTTCCCATGTCGCCAGGAATGCGAGGTAGAATGTGTAAACACTTGGCGTTGGGATGGGACTTGTGTTTGTTGCCACAATATATTCACACCTCGGACCTTGCCTGCAAGTGTTAAAGTGTTGCACTGACTGCCGGACTCGACAAACCAATTCTCAAAAATCGGACTTCAGATCGTTTCTCCCTACCTGCTAGTCCAGGAACGGACGTAGACGAGATTATATCCGATTTTAAGATCTAGTGACATTGCTTTTCCTGTAAGTGTCATTGATTAACAAATTAATATTAGCTTGAAATAAAACTAATGTAATCTAAGCTAGGTTTAATCCTTAAATAGCAAAGCCCTTCTAGAAATCATAACAACTCATTCGATTTTTGCATTAATAATATATGCATTAAAGAAATGATAAATGAAGTTCGGCATATTTGTGATCAACTCTTGTAAGTAGTTTTGAACATCAGCTCATCTGAAAACTGTTACAGATGTTAACAGTACCAGATATTTCTTCCTGGTGATTTCATCTTTTATCATGAAATTTAAACATGTCTGCAGGGAGTTCCGTTAAAATTTAGAGAACAGAAACAAGAAAATGTGCCTAATATTTCTTCACACTTAAGAAGATAACAAAGCCAAAGTTATGCATAGAATTTCATCTTTCATTTACCGGGTCTTTCATGGTTTTGTCGCCCGTTTCACTGTAGCAGGCGAATCGGCAGTCAGGGCGAAGCGAATGTTATATCCATTTAGTTCTCGGAGCTATAAATACAATTATAATAAAAATAAACACATAACATCACAGGAGATGCTGGAAATGTCCTGCCATGCGTTTCTGGCATGTTTTTAGAAAATTGTAATTTACACGCACCTGTTCATCTTCCGAAATTGAGTCAATTTACACTTTAAAGCCTGCAAGGTCGCTCTTGTCCACGAAATCCTATATGCTAAAGATAGATTAATTGAATCACTCTTAATACACTTTATTGCATGATTGCATTTACTTGGTCATATTTCGACTCAAAGTAAAATGTATTGGGGTGCAGAAAAAAATAGCAGGAAGATACAGTAATGACGTACTAACAGTATGTGATTTTTATTTTTGGTGTTGAAAAATAAAGTGTATGGATATCAAGCGAGAAATGAACTCAATTTCGAAAGATAAACTGATGCCTGGGAAGAAATAATAAATGTGTGAATTTAAAAGAAAAACATTTCCAACAGCTCCTGTCATAAACTACATGCTTATTTTCATTGTAATCGTAGTTGTAAATTGCGAGCACTTGAATTAGTTATGCGGATAATATATCCACTTCACCGAAAGTTACAGCTCTGACTGCCGACCCGATGGTTGCCATGAAACAGGTTATAAAACCATGATAGACCCAGTATTAATAGATAACAGCTATTTCGTATTTATACGTCTAGTGTGACAACAAGTGGAATACAGCTGCTACAATTTTAATGTAAAACTATATTTTTTATGTATGTTTAGGGTACCTCTCCGACATTTGCCATTTATGAGGACTGAGAAATACCTGGAAAAAACCTGTCAGGGAGGACGGTCCTGGTTGGATTCCAACCCCAGACCTCCCTCTCACGAGTTCGCGCCTTAACGACCTCGGCCACCCATAGCGGCTAATTTAGAGTGAATATATTAATACTAAGATAACAAAATAACATTCAAAAGAATATAAACGAATTAGAAATACAAATATAGGTATGTTATTATTTGCTGTGGAATTTAGGGCAGGGGATTTGAAAAGAGTCTGGAATATCGCTATTGAAATTGTTGGTTATATATACAGAAAAAATTTAATAAATAAAATGTTTTGGATATGCCCAGTAAAATTTATTCTGTATGTTTGAAAAAGTAGGCGAATGTTTCGCAATAGAATAGTCTGCATTTCAACCTCTAGATCAGTGGATTATATTGCCTAGAAAACTTCATACTATCTGTGATCAAAATAAAAGGTTCTACAAAGAATTGTCAATCTGAAAGAGTAAATTACAATATCCTCTTGAATGCAGGAATACAATTTTAACATGCTCAAGTATTTTTAATAAGAAAGTCAAAGCCAGGGTTAAATTAAGCTCACCATACTCTGCAATAAATCTGCCAATTCTAAGGGAAGAAATTTATTTAGTGTCTCTCTAGTCCTTCACCAGTTGGCTCCGCAATATACACATGAAATTAATAATAGATCTGGTCTTCTGGAATCCACAGACCCCGGTTCAAGCCTCATTTGGATGTGATCCACCCCCTTAACACATATATTTCTGCATTCATTCTTTTTCTCATCTTTTGTAAACGTGATAATAATAAACACCATCGTCACTTGACAAAGATGCTTCCAAAAGAAAACTTGGTCTGTACTAGGAGCTGTTCACGTGCAAAGACCGTGATGACGTAGGCATAATAAGAAAAACGGCGTAGGTTGTGGGCCGCGTGGGAGAGCCGAAGCGTCCGGCAGCACAGGAGCGACAACTTCTCAACATAAAATATCCCCTCTGCACAACGTCTTGAAACTACCATTTAATTATTCACTAGGAGCAAGTTTTATGTTTGCTCCTGACACATAACTCACGCCAGCCCGGAGTCACCAGTCGCTGATCGCCGTGGCCACGACCCGCGTTACTTGGGCGAGGCTCTCTCCGCGAATCATTGTTCCATTCTCGTTGTCTGCCCAGTATTCACATTTAATACTAGCTGATTTACTTTGCGTCGCTTCAACTCTTACAAATTTAATACATTACCATACGGCGTTTTAATGTTGTCTACCTACTTAGGTATCTGTTAATATAGGATAATTACTTTTAAGTTACATAATGTACACTCCGAGACAAAATAATAAACAGGCTGTCGAAGCGTTAATTTGCTCAGCGCTCGATGACGCATGCGCGCGGGTCTTAAGAGCCTTTAACCTCATTGTCATTATCAGCAGAAATTGATTAAATTAGAAACAAGTTTATATAGTAAAATTTCTGTATTTGGACTTCACTATATGTTAGACACGGCGTTATATTGAACTATTTGTTGGAATCCGACAATTTCTGTTTCACCAATGCTGGCCATCCCTGAGTCCTTGAAGCTGGACATCCTATTTAATCATAAATAGGACAATTTCTCTTTCTGTTAACTTATTTAAGATTGATTGGTATTCTCCAAAGCTTTAAATGGTTCATTGGCAAGTATAAAGCACTGTAAAATCCAATGCATAGAGTTGTTAATTTGTTTTATTTACGGACGCTCTTTAACATCTCAGGTCATCAGCGACTCTTTCTATTCAGGGCGTGAAACGGCCGACAAATTTTGCTCAGAGACCTCTTCTTTTAGGTTTGAGGATCTATGATACGGAAGACACTTAGGATTTTTACGCCCAAAAATATCCATCGATCCTGACAGGATTGACCCGCGATCTTGGATCCACGAGATAAGTGGTTACCACTACATCACCAGGACCGACAGGATGTTGAACATTATGCAAACGACCAACCAAAATTTTGTATTACGATTTCTTCTGCTGACTTTGGTGATATAAATAACAAAGATGTCGTTCTGATTAGAAAAATATGCACACTGCTCGTATGAGACTTAGTCCTAAATTACCAAGGGGACTATCGGAGTTGTACACAATTATACATCAATACCTAAACAACTTATCAACAATTAGCCATTTAGGGCTGACAACAGCGAAAAACTTGTTTTATTTAATCCAGAGTGATATGTTATTGATGGATGGTACAAGGTGTTTCTCTGTTTCAACAACGTGGTTCATGATTATACATGCTTGTCGTTATTTTATTTTTTATTGACAAACAAGCCTCTTGAGATATATATATATATATATATATATATATATATATAACGGCCCTCCAGCATCTGATTAATAATTTACCAGCCAGTTTTTCTCTGAGGGCTGTCTATGTTCACTTTGAAGTGGTTCTTCATTCTGCTGTTCTCGGCGTTGGTCAAAAGAATATCGTTTCCACTTTAGCCAAAACTGATTTGGCAATATATAACCTTTGGGTCTTGTAAAAATACATAATAGCCAGAGTGACATTTTTGACTTCATAAGGACATTCGTTGTGCTACCTTTTCTATCACCTGGCAAAATAAGCCATTCAATCAGACGACGAAGCTGTGCATCAGATTCTGTTTTAGAACACTACATCGAGCCTAAAGGTAAATTTCACCTCACTATGGACATAAAACATCAAACGAAACAAGAAAACAATTCATAGAATCTACAACACGAAATGGTCCAATTTAGACAAGGCGAAATAAGCAGGTTACAATATATCAAAGCCGCAGCATACAAATATCTGCCAAATGTTGAAATATTCCAAGTCACACATTTTTAACCACATCTGCTAAGTCGCGCTTGATTATCAGTCCTCAGTTTGGTTAAATGGGAAGGAAAAGTTCGTTATCTTAACATTTAAAGGAGGACACAATTCGCGTGTCTGGTAAGTAGTGTGGGTACGCAACTAGGATTTATATTTTCCAGGTAACATAAAAAGCGGGGGTTTTCCTAACTGGCTTTCTGCTACCTGTTCGAGCTTAATTGACATTTATCTCTATGTTTTGCAATGGATTATTAGGCACTATAGTATGGAAAGGGTGGGCATTTCTTTAAGTTTATTCTCTGTAGTGCCTTCATTATTTTTTACAAAATGTAAAATTGTTACGTATTTTCCAGAAAATAATGTACGAGGGTAGGTCTATAAGCTTCCGGCCTCGAAAATTAATGTGACATGCAACATAATACCCTAGCGGATAAAGTGGAGAAATTCGAACATTTGCTTGGTAAAGTACGAATTTGTGGCATAAGAATTTCGTAAGTAGATAACAATACGCGGAGATCGGATAATATTCACACCGGAAATCGGCTACTCTACTCTGCTAGAGTATTAATTATATTATTTTTTTAAATCAATGCAGACACAAATGTGAGTGGGTGCTTAAGTAATTTTGTTAGAAATATTAGAAAATGGTAGTAGATACTATTGAACACGTAAGTTTAAGTACAATAATTTGTTTTAACATGTTTTGCCCATGAAATTCAAATATGATTAAAGTTAAGATTTGTGAACAGGGTCTTTCACCCTTTTTGCTTTCACCGTGTTTATCCAATAGTATCCTTAAAAAGAGAACATTACTTTTTAAACAAATTTATTAAGGCGTTCAAGGATAGAATTATCACAATTAATATCACGAGAGGGTCTGACTACGTTTCTGAATTTATCTGGATAGCTCAAACCTTCGAACGATATTAATTAGGACTATTTCCCAAATAAAAACAATATCTTCCAATTTCAAATAATAGGACAAAGTAAGGATTTAAATATAATTCCTCTAAACTCGGCTTACAAAATTGTGAGAATTGTATATTTGTACTAACCTTTGCGACAGAAGAATGTCAATTGTCAGTAATGTCAATAGAAAAGAGCAAAAAAAACGGGTTTAGGAATATTTTATGAATATAAAAAGAAAAAGAATACGCGTTATGATTGTCGATTGTCCATGCTTGTGTTGCTATCAATAGCTTCCCACCTCCTCTAGCAAAAGTGATCAGTGATGCGTGTTCAAGAATTATATAATGGAGATATAGCGTCGGTTACACTGACCACAAGACAAATGCACGATGGATTTGATCTTTTTTTTTCTATGACTTCACTCAAAATCCGCTGTGATTGGTCAAATTTTCAAAATGTTATTTCGTTTCACTGGTCGATTTTTAAGATGACGTCACATGAGTGAAATTGTCAGTAAAATTGCATAGGCATTTTGATTTCCGGACTTAACTTTGTAAATTTTATCTCTGGGGAATGTTAAAACACGATCTGAAAAAAATCATCCAATTTTCTGTTATGGTTATTTATTATTATTATTATTATTATTATTATTATTATTATTATTATCAGCAGAAGTATTATTATTATTATTATTATCATCATTATTATTATTTTAGACAAACTAAAGAATAACATCCTACAGTATGACCTACATTAATAAGCGCAAACTACAGCAAGTGATTTTTAAGCAAGTACCAAAAATGTTTGGAGCAATAAGGCAAACATTTTCTGCTAAGGGAACTTATGCACTATTTGCTCTCATTTACAATCAGGAATAAAGACAAAAGAAAACTTTTTGCAGGTTATAAGCCTAGTAAGGAAAAAAGGAAAACACTTTCGGCTCACTTACGGAACACCTCCGGAAGGAAGAAATGAAATTAGGAAGACACAGAACGGTGATGCGAGGACGAAAAATGGATCCCTAACGTTTTCCAGATAGAACACCCTCCCCATGGAGTACGAGCATCTCAGAAGGTCCGCTCATATACCAGACGCCGGGATAGAAACATTTTAAAAGCTCAAGCCACCGTCATACCGCACCAGCCAACTGAAACTTTCGATCCTTTAAGAGAACCAATTGAATGACATGGTATGAAATGGGAGGCGAAAAATTCGTAGATAGTAAAAATCCACCCCAGTATTCGCGCAAGTGACCAGGGAAATCCGGGTATAGACAGAAAGTCAGGCTGGCCTACCTCAAGGGATTTAAAACTGAACGCTAGTCTCAAGCCTTGTCGCATAGCAACCACACTCTGTTTGCAGGTTATTACTCCTTGGATAAAACGGTCTTTAATATGCATATATTAATACTTAGTTCACGATGAGGTCATAAGAATGCTTGCTCCTTTAGTAACGCTATATGAAGCAAAGTTTGTTGAACGCCCTATGGTGGCAACCCCTTGTTTCCGAAAGCCACGATAAGGACAGCATCTTCCCCTGAGCCTGGACGAGTTGTGACGGTCCATGTAGCTCCTGTCAAGAACTAAAATGAAGATGTAGGTAGCTACCGCGTTTTCTGAAAGCATGCCGCTCATTTCGCTTACAAACAGGCGACCAAAGACTTGCGTCAGGTGTACCTGATCTTGTTAGCTGCTGGAGTACAAACTGTAACCCTACAGGTTTCATTCTGTCCGGAGATCGCTTGTCTGGTATCCTAAGAGGCGAAGAAAATGCTATATGCAACGAAACGTTTAAGTTGCATAAATAATTAGGAATTATTAACAGATGCGAAAAAAAAAATAGTTGTTTGGAAACATCCTGAGATTGCATAGAGGAGCTGCGATAAAGAAAGAAAGAAAAAAAAACGTTTATATAAACAAACAGGCGCGGTGTGAAAAGTTCTGGGCCTAGACCAAGTGACCATTAAATTGGCAATGTAACTTCTTTTTTGCGTTGGTATACCATCTTAAGCATTCGTAGAAGATTGTGACATATTCAAAATGGAGTATTAAGCTATTATTAAGTTCTTCACAAAAAAAGGACTTACTCCAAAAGAAATTAAACAGCGTTCGGACGGTGTATATGGGGAAGCATTCCCCTCAAATTCTACAATAAAACAATGGGCCAAACTTTTTCGATTGGGTCGAGAAAGCATTGAAGATGAAGAGCGTACAGGTCGGTCGGCCCTTGGAGATGCTCACTCCTGAAAACATCACTCTTGTGGAAGGAGAAATAATGGAAAACCGGCGGCTCATAGCTACAGATATAGCAGCAAGGTTGGACCTTTCTAAAACAACAATCCTTCGAATTATTCATGAACATTTAGACATGAATAAGGTTAGTGCCTAGACTTCTTTCCTTAGTCCAAAAGCAGCTGTTGTCAGGCATTTTTGGAGCTCTGCCGTGGCAACGAGAGAGAAGTTCTGCAAACTATTGTTACAGCAGATGAAACTATGGTCCTCTACTACGATCCCTTACCCAAAAGAGAATCAATGGAGTGGCAGGCGCAAACCTGGTGAAGGCCGAGGTCTTTCAGTCAACTAAAAATGGCCACAATCTTTTGGGACTGTGAAAGAATTCTCTTTATTGACTTAAGGAGAGGAACGCCACAGTAAATGGAGGGTACTATGCTGGCCTACTGCACAGACTATGTGCTTTCATCAAAGAGAAAAGGCGGGGAAAGCTGAGTGGTGGTGTGTGCCTTCTTCACGACAACGCGGCTGTACACACAGCTCTTGTTGCAAAGGATGCTGTGAAGAAATGGGGCATCAAGGAGATCGACCATCCACCCTACATTCTAGATCTGGCTCCTAGTGACTATTTCCTCATCGCAAAACTCAAGAAGGACCTTCGAGGAAGGAAATTTAAATGTGACGAAGAAGTAATGCATGTTGTATATGCCCATTTTGCAGAAAATATTTCTGACTTTGGGGGGAGGGGGATTGAAATGCTAATTCAAAAATGTGAGAAGTGAATTGCAATAAAGGGTAACTATATTGAAAAGTGGAATATAGTTTTTGCTTTTATCATATCTGGAAAATGTATAGGCCGGAAAGGTATGGACCAATCCTCGTATTTTGTAAGCTTTTCCTGCTAGAATTGAGTGGTGCTACATAGCTATCAAATAAAAAAACTTACTGCCCGAGAATTATACATTAGAATGAACACGTAATATTATCACTATTCATTAAACAAAATTATCTATTATAAAATATATTATACATTAAAATTATAACGAAAACTTGTGAGAATATTGCTCCCACTCCTCGCCGAAGTAAAAGTAAAACCCGTACGTCAGAATATCCGGCACGAGGGATTTGAACCGAGGTTCTCCCTAAGATAGTTCCAAGATTTCGGCTTCAGCCACCTCGCTCTGTCGTGTTTATGCACACACATAAAAGAAAGAAGTTTTGCAAGATCTGTTTTAAGTGTTTGTGACTTGAATGCTGGGGAATTAGAAAGGCGGTATGGGGATCTACTCCTGCGGCGGAGGAGGTGGGGATCACAACGCACGGTTCACTGCATCCTTCCCAAGCCGGGGCGGATGTGGTGTCTCTTACCGTTTGTTAATTGCAGCTAGCAGTGTCTAAGTGCTAAGTGGATTTATGGCTCCCACAGCCAAACCTTCTGAAACAATAAAACCCTTCAACAAGATGCGTTATCTATCGCAACACCTGCTTCCTTCCGTCTTCCACTTCTTTTCCTCAACTATCGAGCATTTATATTTCTGTGTGATTGATATGAACAGATGACCGCCACGGGTGGCCGAGGTCGATTAAGGCGCGGACTCGTGAGCGGAGGTCTGGGGTTCGAATCCCACCAGGACCCCGTCCTCCCTGATTCGGTTTTTTTTCAGGTTTTCCTCAGTCTTCATAACTGGCAAATGCCGGGTAGGTACCCTAAACTTAGGCCTGGAACGCTTCCTTCCTTTTAAAATCCTTTCCCAATATATCATTTCACATCATGTATCTTAGTGTTCATCGCCTGTGGTGCCTCAGTAGTAAAAACGGGCGTTAAAAAAAACGTTTGTTTCCAGCACTGATGCGGTTTACACCAGCGCATCTAAAACTTAATTACACACCTTTTAATATATATATATATGTGTATATATATATATATATGTACAGATTACTTATCTTGAAAATAATACCTAGACCAGATTTATTAATTTTTAAGCTTTCCTTTGAGCTTTTTAGCCCATTTAGGCCCACAATGTGGTGAAAACGTTGTTAATGTTATAAACATAAATAAAATTTAGTAAACATTAAGCAAAAAATAAAGAAACAACTATAACGTACAAAGGGTAATAGAGCGGAATGCACGTTCTGTTATAGGGCAGAAAGAGTCAAAGCGATGGAATATTTAGGTCGTAAAAATTCAAATTACGGCTTCCTTCGGAAAGGAAGTAAAGGCCTTGATCCCATGTACAGATTTACGGCACGTAAATGAACCTGAAGCCTGGAAAAAGCGGGCTATAAGCAAAATATCTCGGCCGTTTCACCACCTGAATTGAACAGTCGTTATAAAGCTTCCTTAAATAAACCTAATTATAAATAATTTATCCCGGAGCTGGGGCACAAACGGCTAGCCCTTGAACAAGGCTAAAGTACGGAAGTATATAAAAATCATTTGTCTCATATTCTGCCATTGTTAGCGGCTCAAATATACTGCAGCACGACTCAAAGTATGCAATGTATTACTAACCACGAATGTAAACAGATCACATTATTAAAGTGAATTGCACCATTAACATCTCTCAATTGTCTGAAAAAGTTAACTATTAGTTTAACGGAAATAAGTTTTCAGATCGTTCCTCGAAACCATTGAACCAGGCCTTTTGACACACAGATGCTTATATTACTTTTTTTTTCTTGTGTAGCTGTAAAAAAACTCGTGTATCAGTATTTTTACGTTCTGTATTATATTAGGTGTTCAGACAATGCACGATTGGAGTAACTCAATCTAGTGCAGTTTACAGTTAAAAAAGTGGCATAGAAAATTAAGGAATATATCAATACACTTTATTGCAGTATATTCAAACGTGCTAGAATAATATTTTTTATGTAAATAATGACAAAAAGTGACCACCTCCTTGGTCTAGTGGTTAGTATTGTTAATTGCTGCTAGGTTCGATTCCCTTGGGAATCTTTCTGTAAGGGAGATCTGATACTGGGTCCTCCCAGCATCGTGAGGACAATTGGGAAGCTGCCTGGTGGAGAGGTGGCGTCTTCAATCACAAAAGTCGCGTGACAGGCGACCGGGGGTGTCGTCATGCCGATCACATGCCTCTTGCAATACTGCCCTTTATCAATGAAGTCGTAAGACAGAGGTAGAGGAAGCAGCGGTCGCTGCGGCAAAGTAAAACAAATATAGAAAAGTTTGAAGTTGCTTAGTTTGTTCACCGACAATCATAATTCAGTCAGACCTTCCAGAATACTTAATTTACACTGCCCAAATTTATAATATATTAACAAAACATAGGTTTATCATTTTCCTCAGAAACCTTATCTTTTGAACCTATTAACAGATCAGTAAAAGAAACTGCTGGTAAGATTCTGAAATATTAATAATTCAAAGTAAGAAAAACTGTCATGTCCTTTTTCTTGGTTGTTGTCACAAAACATCTGGTCTTGTAAAGAGCCTCTTGTTTCATGATGACAGGTTTTGTAGAGGTCTATCTCTTTGACGTTTACAGAACTCTGTTTCATGTAATTCACCATTTGGCCTGAAACTCTCTTTAAACTTCATGGTTATTTGATTTGTTTTCTCAAACAGCACTCATCTCACTGTTGCCCATCAATAACTCTTTCTCTAACCACTACATCATTTAGTAACCCCTTTAATGACAAAAAGTCTTCCCTCTTCACTAAACGCACAACTTAAGGATTCTTCTTTCTGCTTGTTCTTACAATATCTATCCAAGTAACAAAGCAAAATATATCGGTCGTTTCAAACCCTGAATTGAATGAGACGATGATAACCTGAGATCGTCATAATAAACAAACTACTACTACTGCACATTCTTCGAAAAATTTTGGCCCATTCTTTTACGGTAGAATATGAGGGGGGTGCTTCCCCATATACACCGTCCAATCGCTGTTTAATTTCATTTGCAGTAAGTCCTTCTTTTGTGAAGAACTTAATAACAACTCAATACTCCATTTTGAACATGTCACAATCTTGTACCTATAGCCTTATTTATGCAACTATGTCTGAACATAGCGGAGCGGAAGTTACAGGTGCAATTATTGACTTAACAGATAAGATATGACAGCAGATTGGGATTTTATAAAGACGATAACCCTTATCGGCGAGACCGGAATCCTATGGAGGCTCATATGTGTATTATTACCATTTGTGTCTTTGAAATGAGTTACTGCTCTGAACATAAGAGGAAAGTATTCATAACTGTGTGAAAATTTGTAATGCAGGGTTGCATACTTACAGCACTGAATCTGAGAAATTTATAAAACTATCTATATACATTTATTTATGATATATTAAGAATACTTAACTAAGAATGATTTGTAAATTTTAATTTTCTAATGGACATAACTTTTTTTAAATAAAAATAAATCTTATTTCCCAATAATTTAAACTTTTGGCATAAATGTGCATTTTTCTCAGGATTGGCTAGACCAATCTTGTTGATATTTTGCACATAATATATGCAAATTTGAATTGTGGTAACAAGTATTTAAATATAATATTAGTCGATAAAAATAAATATCAAACAGATATTAAATATATTTCTATGTTTTTTTTCAAATTTGGAAAATTAATTTCTTTTCAAACAACTGGCATAGATGCATTATTATAGTTTCCAGAACAGCATATTGCTTACATTTTAAGTAAAACAAAAAGTAATTGCAATTCCAGCAGTAGTTTATGAGAAAAATTCATGAATATGTCAGTATTTTCACTTTTTAACAAGATTTTATTTTGGTTTAACAAGTTTAAAAAAACGCAATCTACATTAGAGAATTAAACTTTACAGGGCATCTTTAGTTAATTTTTCTTAATATTTAAAACTTTCTGAGATTAAGTGTAAATTTTTTTTGATTGATTTATTTAAGGACGCTCTTTAACAGCTCAGGTCATCAGCGTCCCATTCAACTCAGGGCGTGAAACGGCCGACAAATTTTGCTCAGAGGCCTCTCATTCAGGCTTGAGGTTCTTTTTCGTGCCGCAAATGTACGACACGGGACCCACGGCTTTACTTCCCTTCCGAAGGAAGCCATACTTAGGATTTTTACGCCCGAAAAAATCCATCGGTGCTGGCCGGGTTCGAACCAGCGTTTTGGGTATAGGAGGCAAGTATGGTAACCACTACACCACCAGGACCGACAGAGTGTAAAATGTATAGTGCTGCATTATTTGCTAAATTTACACTTACCGGCTACTTTAAGATAAAATGGAGTTGTGCCCTGAATTCTTTATATTTAATTTACCACTCCCGATTAAATTGTCTTATCACATTTAATTTTTTAAACAAAGTTTCAACTTTATGTAGTTTTTCTTATCACACTAATGTTATATTACAGCAATATTTTTTTCTCTCTCTCTATAGCAACCAGGCGACGTATAGTATGATCAACCTATGAGGCATGAAAACAGCGTCGGTAAGTACAAGATAAAAAGTACGAAAACCAAAAAAACTATTTAATCTGTTATATGCATGTCATAGGTTAATTTTTCTCCGTATTTAGATCAGGCCAATTCTGTTTGACCTCCAAAGACGAGGATGTACTGTTGGTAAATTTGAAAGCCCGGTTATTTTATGGGGATGGAGAATAGTTGTATATATTTTGAGTTAAATAATTCTGACTGGAAAACAGAGAAAATGCATCCTTGATAAAGTGACTAATGTTCAAACTAATAAAATGTTAAGTGTATATTAATACTGAAATATTTGTTGCTAATTTGTCTAGATTATTTTAACATTGTATAAAGTTTATGTTCGAGGCAAGGATGAAACTTTCACGTTTTAATCCTAAACAAATATAAAGTATCTTCTCGTTGACGCTACGACACACGGTGAGTTTTGGTCTGTCGTAGCGACCTCTGCTTCCTCCATCTCCGTCTTATGACTTCATTGAAAAAGGCCGTGTTGTAGGGGGGCATGTGATGAGCATGCACTTGCCCATACTCGCGGAAAACATGTGCTGCTAGTGCAACTTCCTTCTGTAGTCCCGAGCAACAGCGGAGAGAGAGGAACTACTGTTTGAGTGGTCATTTGTAAGATTGTAAATGTTGCATGTATTATTTTTTTAAAACATAATGTAACCTATGCACTCCCCTCCAGACCTCTCTAGCTTAGAAAATTTCTAGGCAAAATAGGAAGAATTTTAACTCACTTTGTGTAAAATTTGGAGCATTCAATCCATTAAGTACAAAAAAGAGTGTTGTATGATTAGAATTAATATTCTGGTGGCAATATCATCTATTCGTTATTATTACAAATGCGCGTTAAAATTTTATCATTTCCATTATGTTCAGAGACGACAATTAATATACTTTTCATTCAAATGAACTTAGCGAGACTTAAACAGATTTAGAGAACGGAACGAAAAACGGGAATTGAAAGAAAGCTACCCAAAATTTGTAAGGGTGTGTGTCGATCCGCACGACAGTTTGAGTTACCGAAGCTGAATATTTTTCGGACAGCCGCGGTCGGCTTTTATACCTGCAACTGCCGGTACCTGGTCATTAGTGCATGGTATCTGTGGTGCCATCTGGTGTATTGACATATATAACATGTCTACATTCTAGTGCTACTGTGGCGTGCGTTAAACTATAGGTAATTCGCTCTTCTGTTGTTCTGCTGTGGCGAGCTAAATTAACCAATGGCACGGGTTGACGCTGCAACAACATCAACAATAATGATAATAATGTTATTGTTGTATATTTAAGGGGATAATCGCCAAAAAATGACTAAAACTTGCCCAGATTATCCTAAGATGTATATTTCTGGAAGTGAGAAAGGACTTCGTTGTTGTAGAGTTGGTTTATTTACGGACGCTCTTTAACATCTCAGGTCATCAGCGTCCCATTCAATTCAGGCCGTGAAACGGCCAACAAATTTTGCTCAGAGGGCTCTTCTTTCAGGCTCGAGGTTCTTTTACATGCCGTAAATGTACGATATGGGACCCACGGCTTTACTTCCCTTCCGAAGAAAGTCATACTTAGGATTTTTACGCTCGAAAAAATCCATTGATCCGGGTCGGGATCGAACTCGTGATCTTGGGTTTAGAAGGCAAGTATGGTTACCACTACACCCCCAGAAAAGAAAACCTATACAGGCTTTCAAAAAGTTTCAGTGTTCATTTTGAATAGCGGATCTATAATTGGAACCATATTTGATCAAAAGAAGGTCATTTTGAAAGCTTATTACTAAATAGGAGTGAAGGAGAATCGTCATGTTGTCACTTATAAGACCAGTTCGGTGATTTTTTGATCCACCTACTTTGAAGCGAAACTATTTAGGAATAGAAGTAAAATATCTTATATATTACATTTATGATTAATTTATATTTTTCTATAATTAAATATTAATTGTTAAGGACAACTTTGATTTAAATGCTAATGCATTTCTCAGGTCAGGGAGGACGGTGCTGGTGGGTTCGAAATCCAGAACTTTCGCCCACAAGTCCGCGCCTTAACTACCTCTTGTCTTGTGATGAAGGTGCTCTGATTATGGTGCACCAGGAAGGGTCTTAAATTTATTTGGTAGAAAAAAATTCTGTAAAAAACCTTACCCAGACAGCTAGACCTGACCATGAATCGAACCCAGGACCTCGGAATTAGTAATTGCTACCACTGCCACTAGACCACGGAGTATGTTTATGACATTTGTGTGTGTGGTATCCCAGAATTGCCGTTGAATTTTCTGGAATAGGCAGCACACATAGATGTAGTAAGTCCATACGTGACAACTGAGATACGTGATGATGGTTCCCTTTGTTTTACTGTCATTTTGTAAATACTTTACCTTTGTAAACCGGGCCAGAGTCAGTAACAGGTAAAATATACACGTAGTATAGCTACACAAGTAGAAAAGAAAGTGAACATGTAAATAACAACTGAACGTCGATTGAATATTAATTATGTAACTTTTTTGCTAATGAAAGTATGACAGGAAAAATTAAAAAAAGAAGGCTACATATCACTAAAACTCCTGCAGGATGCAACCAGTATAACATGCGTGTTATGAAAGTACATGAGGATTTAACTTCAAAAAATGTACGGCGCTTCTGGGAGACCATGAATGTCAGTCAACAGTTCCCCCATTACGAGCGGTTTCTAAGGGTTGGGTACTTAAGAGCCCTTTGAAAATAAAAATAATTAGCTAAACAAACGGGACGTGTATTATGAAAAATTCGCTACTCTTTCTCGTAAAAGATGCACGTTATACAATAAGTTCATTTTTAATGTGTCTGAATTCTAGAGCATCGCCTCACTTTTGTAGGTCAGGAAGCTGTGCTGCTCCTAGGACATGGCTTGGTGACTGTGCTGAAAGGACGAACAGTTCCTCCATTAATAATCCTTAATTGTGACACTTGCTGGGTTCCAGTTGCTAGTCTGCAGCCGGGCTTGAGGTGTTGCAAGGCACGTTTGGGCTTTTTATTATTATTTTTTTTTCGCGATAAATCTGCCGTGACGGACAGACAGACACGAGGCGGTGTTGCGTCGTGAGTCGCCGCAGGTGGGCCTCGCCCCACAGCTACCGTTACTATGACAAAGACAATGGTTCTTGCTCTGGAGGACGATTTGAACACCAAGTGAATGCACACGTGGGTACTCCGAGAATCGAACCGGAATGAGGAGCTTCGCTTATCTCTGTACAGCTCCGTGTTCGTCAGCAGTAGCTTCTCTCTGATGTAGAGCAAAATACAGGTAGTTCTATAAGAACGTCATTAGAAATAAAGCGCAAACGTTATTTCACTTCCTTCTAAGTGAACGGTTTCGTAGAGCGGGTGTTTTAAAAAGCGAGTTCTAAGAATAGTTCAAACACTTGAGATGATAAAGTTTTAATAATTGTTACCTGTTCTGCGTCATTTTTTAGTTCAACGTTTTCTATTCATTTCTTTATATTTTGTGCAATTGAAAAATATAACTAATTTAGTTGAGTCAGTAATGTTTTGTTGCTATTACATTTTTAAATCATCAAAGGTTCTTCTTGAGTTTTGAGAAGAGGAAATAGTCCCTGAGAGCAGATCTGGACTGTAGGGTGGATGGTCATCTCCTTGAAGTCACATTTCTGCACAGCTGCCTTTGCAACAAGAGCTGTGTGCACAGGCGCGTTGTCGTTAAGAAGGCGAACATCACCACTCAACTTTCCTCGCCTTTTCTCTTTAATGGAAGCACGTAGTCTGTCCAGTAGACCAGCATAGTACTCCCCATTTACTGTGGTGTTCCTCTCCTTGGAGTCAATGAAGAGTATTCCTTAACAGTTCCAAAAGATTGTGGCCATGATCTTCTCGGTTGACTAACTGACCTTGGCCTTTAGAGGCGGTGCTTCTAGAGGTTTACGTCACTCCATGATTCTCTTTTGGACAAGAGATCATAGTAGAGGACCATAGTTTCATTTCCTGTAACAATAGTTTGCAGAACTTCTCTCTCGTTACCACGGCAGAGCTCCAAAACTGCCTGACAACAGATGACTTGTTGCTGCTTTTGGACTGAGGAAAGAAGTCTAGACACTAATCTTATTCATGTTTAAATGTTGATGAATAATTTTATGGACTATTGTTTTAAAAAGGTCCAGTTTGCTGCTACTTCTGTAACTTTGAGTCGCCGGTCTTCCATAATTTCTTCTTCCACAAGAGCGATGTTTTCAGGAGTGAGCACCTCAAGGGTCGACCTGCACGCTCTTCGTCTTCAAAGCTTTCTCGACCCATTCGAAAAAGTTTGGCCCATTCTTTTACGGTAGAATATGAGGGGAAGCTTCCCCATGTACACCATTCAATCGCTGTTTAATTTCATTTGGAGTAAGTCCTTCTTCTGTGAAGAATTTAACAACAGCTCGATACTCTATTTTGAACATGTCACAATCTTCTACACATAGCCTTCTTTATGCAACTATATCTGAACAACTGACACAGAGGACGGAAGTTAGAGCTGCAGTTATTTACTTAAGAGATAAGAGATGACCCCTGATAAGGGTGGCCGAGGTCGTTAAGGCGTGGACTCGTGAACGGAAGGTCTCGGGTTTGATTCCCACCAGGATTGTCCTCCCTGACTGAGTTTTTTTTCCCCAGATTTGCCTCATTCCTAATGGCAAATGCCGGGGAGGTACCCTAAACTTAGGCCTGGAACGTTTCCTTCCTTTAAAAAAAATCCTTTCCCATTATATCATTTTATCTGATGTATCAACAGTGTCCACCGCCTGTGGTGCCTCAATAATTAAAACGGGCGTTAAACACTATTACAAAATTGTTGGGAAGAAAAGACATTTTCAAAGACTTTCTTGCATCTTGCTTGGCAGTTCAAGATTTTTTCTGAAAAAAGAAAAATCACGACATTTCTTTAACTTTTGACTGATTCAGAAATTCCTTGTCAAGAACAAACAATTTTCTGACTTCAAATACATAAGAATATTCAAAAGAATTAATTGTTTATGACGTTTGTTTCAATAGATACGTTTATCTAAAAACCAGAGACAACTTTTAATATTTAAACCTTTAATATAAGGATAACAAACCTGTGTGTTTGACTACCTCTCCTGGCTTTAGATACCGTTAGTCGCAGAAGCCGGCGGCATCATCGTAAAATTGTTTTGCAATCTTTCAATTTGCACAAAGAAGAAAACACAAGGTAAGGTGAGAACGTGGGAGGAGGTTTTGGGTACACGGCTATTAAGCATAATTTATTGCGGTAGTGAGGCAGAGCTTGTGGTGATGCCGAGATTATAGCTCATTATCAATTTGTCAAACCCGATTTCATCAATTCGTTGCGGTCCATTGTTCTTAGCATTTTTATGGGTAAATGATGACCTTTTGGAGAGCCGCGCGGAGAAACAAGAGACGGTCGTGCTTGCGCACTTTCCCAGCTTTTGTTTCCCGCAGCTCAACAGGTGCATTGCTTAAACCGTGATATTTAATGTGCAACTGGGGAATTTATTATTATTTTTTTAACGTTAAATGCCCACTTACTTCTATTTAATATCTTGGGAATTGAAGGAGTCTTTTCTCCTGCGTGCTAAGCAGAATCCAAATTAGTCTTCTGTAACCTTCTTGTTGAAAACCAACATCTAACATAAACTCATGTTTTGTGTCCCAGTAATGATTTACAACAGTGTGTTCCTATGTGAGAACAGAATTACTAGCTATGCTTGTTTAGTGTAGACCTGATCATTTAACGTCGGATCCAAAATTCTACATTAGCAAATTCTGAAGAAATATGGCTATTGTGGTTATACCCATGAAAAGATCTATAACGACCGTATTTCTTATTTTCAACGAAACTCAACGTATAACGTTCGATTAACAAATTATTAATAATCCAATTCGTTAGCCAGAAAAATGGTTGTACATTGTATACTTGGTAATATGTGAATAACATTTAATTCTCTTTCACGGTTCATGCACAGAAATAATTTTAACATAAAACAGGTCAACTTCTGAATTATAAATAGTAGAAATTGTTTAAATATTTTAATATATATTAATAAATAAATATTCAACTTTTTATTTTATGCAGTACTTCGTCAAGATATAAGAAATACCTTTTGCATAACATAGCTGATACTTATACATAAAAAATATTGTTAATTTATGAATTCTTCTGCCTTGTTAACATATGTATTCTGTGAGAGCAGATTTGTATTTTTATTTATCATCGGATGATAATAACAATAAAAGTTTTTTTGGGACAGCATTAAATATTGTACACATCCCATATTGAACTCCCTTTTAATAGGAAAAAAAAAATCAGTAATATTCTATGAAGATATTTTTGTCTAGTATTGACATTATGCATTTATATGCGGAGGGGGCCAGAAAAATGTATACACACTTCATGCAAAGAAAAAAATGTGTTAACTTAACAAAACTGAATTCACACAAACAGAAAATGATGAGCACTAATCATCTTAAACTTTTACAGTTACAACAGTTGCTCAAAATGCACACTATCAGCGTCGATACACTTCTAAGTGCGTCACTGGCATAGAATCGCTCTAGTAGCACGAGAAAATTGAGGCGGTGCACCATCATGCATGAACCATATACGACTATTAAGTTTAGTTTTTCTTCCAACAAAAAAATTAAAGAATGCTCTTTTCAATATCCAGATATAATTAAAGGATTAATTCATGTGTCGCCCATTATCTAGTCCATACATTAAAGTTAAGCTGTTGATATCAAACTTCATAGACATTTTTGACAGTTTATCTGTATATATCGTAAATGTTTGCACTTATGGCCACTTGAATAGATGAGCAGCAGGAAAGTGTTAGTATGCAATGGGTTATATTTTTCACAATTTTCTATTTTTTTATAATAATGAAAAAAAAATCTAAATTTTCACCGAATCACCACTCACAATTTGGAAACTACAGGAGGATATCAGGCAACAGAATCGCACACATTTTCCACATAATAATATTTCCTTTCTTTTTCCCCAATACACTAAAAGAAAATGAACCAAAGCCTAGGAGATTTAAATTCAAACTTGTTACAAGGTTACCTTATGTACCCTGTCAAATTAATTTCGTTGTGTGTTGTAAACTGGTGAACTAAAATAAATAATTTTTAAACACTCAGGAAAGAAGGTTTAATTTTCCAATGTTACCAAGTGTTGGGAATTTTTGTGCAGAAAATTTGAAAATGAGGGAATGAGAGAAAAGATATGAAATTGTGAATTTTAAATAATTTTGAATTTAAATTTTTATTAACGTATACATTTGATAAATTCCGCTTTGGCTTTGCAATATTTAGGTAGTTACGGTGTTTTGTCTTAATATATATAGCAATAGGTTAAGGTAATTTCTTATTGCATTATAGAAGTAAAAGCATATCTGAAAATACACACACCACCACGGGTGGCCGAGGTCGTTAAGGCGCGGACTCATGAATGGGAGGTCCGGGATTCGAATCTCGCCAGAGCCGTCCTCCCTAACTGGGTTTTTTCCAGGTTTTCCTCAGTCCTCATAAATGGCAAATGCCGGGGAGGTACCCTAAACTTAGGCCTGGAACTTTCCTTCCTTAAAAAAAAAAAATCCTTTTTCAATATATCATTTCATTTCATGTATCACCAGTGTTCACCGCCTGTGGTGCCTCAGTAGTAAAAAAGGACGTTAAGCACCATTCATTCATTTTTAGAAAAGGTACAGAAATACGAGGGAAAACATTAAGTAAGTTACAGATGGATACAGAACTTAAAGAAATAAGAGTGCTGGTTTGAAAATGTGTTTATTTCTCAACATAATCTCCCTGTACATTGAGGCAATTGTTCCATCGTTTCCCAAACATAAAAGTAGTTAGGCTGCTGTCGGAACCAGGCAGTGAATTCTGTTCTATTTTATCATCGAGAAAGTGTTCACCTGAAAGATGATGTTTTGGAGGACTAAACAAATGAAAGTCACTTAGAGCAACTCGAAGACTTCCAACTTGAAATTTCGCACTGTCTCATTTGTCTTATTGGCAGTATGAGGAAGAGCGTTTTCATGCAAGAGTAACACGCCTACGGGTAGAGGTCTTGGTTACTTCGGTCCGTTAAATAGCCTTGCAAAGTTTCCTGAGGATGTTACAGTAGAAGTTGGCAGTTTTAGTTTGTCTTTGGGGCTGGAATGTGGTGAGCAAAACGCCTTAGTGAACCCAGTAGATTGTAGGCATCACTTTCACGGTGAATGATATCACTGTAAGCTGTTTTTTTGCAAGCTTTGTCTCGGGCTGGTAATGGTAAACCCAAGAATCATCACTTGTTACAATTGGGCTAGCATATAGGTGCCCTTCATGCGCGGCAGCCATCGTCACAGACTCTGTGCAGCAGCTATAGTTACCTTTCTGTTTGCTCGAATTAACTTTTTAACTCATGGTAAATTTGCTTCTGTGGTAATAGCCGCTGGCCGGTCCACGCTATGTTCGTCTTCGAAACGCCTCTCCGCCTTTCAGAGAACTTGTGCACACAATTGTAAACAATTTGATGTGACAGCCACATCCCACCATAGATGAGAGATACATTTTAATGAATACTTTTGCATTCCGCACCTTTTATCCCATAAAAATTCGTACGATTCACTCAGAGGTGCGCCGCTATTTTGTAACTGCTGTTTTGCTATTGTAAACATAAATTGTCTCGATTCAAAGGTAACCAGTTACCACTAGACTAATGCTGCCACTACATATAGCATTTTGTAATTTACTTAATGACTTGTCCTCATATTGTGTATCCATTCCTCTTCTCTGCGGACAATTTCTCTAAAATTTATAGCTAGAAAAAAAAAATGTTTGAAATATGTCTATCTTTATGCTGTTTTGTCACAGTGCCTTTCGTTTTTAATGCTGCAATTGTACAGCAACATGTTCTAAAAGTATTGATTTATTAACTTTTCATTTATATGTAATCTTTATCTCTTAAAATATAATTTGAAAATTTGAAAGCTCTCTGTAGGAAAAGTGGGAAAATTTGTTAGGTTTATGGGAATTTTAATCAATATTTGTTTGCAATACTGCCTATAGATTACCGTTGTACAAAACTAGGGCTATTACTACAGAAAAACAATATTGGAAATTTAAGAAGGCAACCTTTATAAATTGTTTACAAAATGAGAAAAGCAAGGTCGGCTTTGCTTAAACACCCCTTATTTCATTCAGTATGTTTACCACATGTTTTTATTCGAAGGAATGTACTTACATAAATCATTAGTACTTTTTAGTTACAGCATCAGACGTGACAGTAACACGCCATGAACAAATGTCTACCGTCTAGATATTTATTTGTCGGTAGTTTTCACTGAACCCCACAGTTAAATGAATGAATATTCTTGTAGCATCGTCCTCTGGTATGAAAGCATACAGTACATTATTGGTAGCCCTACGTCTAGAAGTACCAAGGTACACAGCTCACCTTCTCACATTCCTGTCTTCTCCCATCATAGTGGAATATGGTCCCGAAGGAATTGCGGTCTCAAAGCGAGGACAGGTAGATTTATGGGACACGGTGTCTGGATTTCCATGGGTTGACTGTACGTGGCTAATTGAGAAACACTGCAAGTGGGGTCCAAGTTCAGTCCTGCCAACATAAACGTCCCGTCCCCGTCTCAGGGGCGAACAAACAGACTCTGGATGAAAAGTCAGAACTCTCTTAGACCCTGTAAAGAGGCGAAACTGTTTCTTTTAAATCGTTTAACATTATGCACACATTAATTTCCTTTTTTTTTAATTATTAACACCAAATTTCCAATTATTACTATGGAATATTAAATATGGTTTACTGTTTTTGCAACATTATAACATTAACATATTTTGGGAAAAAAATTAGTTAATGCCTGGAAAAGAACAGACAAGCTTAAATCCATGAAATGACAAGGCTTTTTAGTAGTGTTTAACATCGTTTTTACTACCGAGGCACTACAGGCGGTGGGCACTGATGATGCATGAAATGAGATGATATATTGGGAAAGGAGTTTTTTAAAGGAAGGAAACGTCCCTGGCCTAAGTTTAGGGTATCTCCTCGGCATTTGCCATTTATGAGGACTGAGAAAAACCTGGAAAAAACCTGTCAGGGAGGATCTAATTTTGTAATTAGATTTAGCCAGATTTCGATGTTTGAACCAGTGATAATGTTTCTGTTGACGCTCTTGATTTTGTAGGCAGGATATATGAAATCTTTGAAAATTTATAAACCTGAAGAGTTAGAAATGAAGATTTTTTTAAGTCTTCAATCAGACCTTTCATTGGTAGTAATTTCTGGACTCTGGTAGACAGTAAATAAAATATCCCAGTATCCATACGTAGGGTTGCTCTGAAAGTGTACTCTTGTTTTGGTTCAACATAACTTTGTGAAATTACGTTTTGGAATATGAATA
The DNA here is from genome assembly GCA_030762175.1 of Metallyticus violacea. Taxonomy (NCBI): domain Eukaryota; kingdom Metazoa; phylum Arthropoda; class Insecta; order Mantodea; family Metallyticidae; genus Metallyticus; species Metallyticus violacea. Next base: position 75,553,298 of record CM060836.1, read on the forward strand.
TAAGAAACAAAACAAAATCGATTTTGCCTGACAGACACACGTGGATGACACATTAAGAGCGGTCTATTCCAGATCTCGTACACCAGATCTTCCTCAACTTGCAGCGAGCGTGCAGTGCCTAATTTCACACTAATTGTAATTGAATATAATTGTTAATTCTATTTTTATTATCATTCTTATCATTAGTATATTATTATTACTATTATTATTATTATTATTATTATTATTATTTTTATTATTATTATTATTATTATTATTATTATTATTATTATTATTTACCGAGAGCATTAGTGTCGAAGTAATGGAACCTAACCTGGCCCCCGCGGACCCCTAGTTATCATGTGTCCGAGTACAAACAAATGTTGGACAGCCCTGATCTATAGAATAAAGTAGAACAAATTTAAAAATAGATTTCTACACTTAGTATTGGAAACAAGGAATTATTTCAATTAATAGTAGTTACACATTAAGCCTTGAAGAAGTCGGTCCTGGTGGTGTAATGGTAACCATACTTGCCTCCTAAACCCAAGATCGCTGGTTCAAACCCGGTCAGGGTCGATGGTTTTTTTCGGGCGTAAAATCCTAAGTATGGTTTCTTTCGGAAGGGAAGTAAAGTCGTGGGTTCCGTGTTGTACATTTACGGCACGGAAAACAACCTCAAGCATGAAATAAGAGGCCTCTGAGCAAAATTTGTCGGCCGTTTCACGCCCTTAAATGAACTGAAATGTTAAAGAGCGTCCATAAATAAAAAAAAAATAAAAAAAAAACTTGAAGAAATGTAACAGAAAACGCTATTTTTTTTTTTTCATTTTTTTTTCTTTTTTTTTTTTTTTTCATTTTTCTTTTTTTTTTTTTCCCCCATAGGGTGTAGTACAGGTGTTATTGCCAACAACCTGGTAAAGGATTTATGGTCCTGCTGATAATCTCTGGGGTTCAAAATAACCCTTATTAGATGACACTTGATACGGTATGAGTTTCAAAGGCCCTTTCCAAGGGAAATACAACTGTTTGTGTATATGCAATAAATTGTAGGAAACAAAGGACAAGTGATATTGAGGACTGAACCATTTTCCACGTGATTAGAAAAGATTCAGTATTTCAGAATCTTTCAAATATTAACAAATGCCAATCGCTAAGTAGCTTCTGCAAAGAAGAACATTCTATGGGTATTAAGAATTCAAGATTGTAAATTATCTAAATTATATGATGTTTGCAAGTGGCTTTATTTTGTGAACAAACTTGTCCATAAAGTAAAATTATACAATTATGTAGACTTTACATATAGCAAAAACATTCCATCTTATTCGTGTTATATGATATTCACTTGTGTTTATTAGCAATAATATTGCTTTTGAAATCTTATAATGCATGTTGATTGTATTTATATCTTTTCTGAAGAAGTACCACATGATATTTTTCAGGCTTAGTCATATTCTGCTTTGGTTAGTAATAAAGACTCATTTCTTCACATCACAATATATAATATGAAGTTTTAAATGGTATAATAGATTTAAAATATAAAATCATTAATAATGAAAGTTCAATAATGTTTTTCTTTGTTTCCTGACAATTTTAGTTTTTTGGACTCGGACTGTTTGCAATTATTAACCAGTAAAAGAAGAGAATTTGACTTACAGATATATTGAGTTTTTAGAAAACAAATACATTTTTATGGTGAAATACACACTGAGTGGCTTCTGGAAAAATTTAATAAACAATATTTTATCGCCACTTCCTTATAAACGTTGCCCAAAGTGCAGAAAAATATTCCCTATACATAATTCTCATAAGTTTGGTACCATTCAAAGATTGTATCTGACGATTCATGGTCAAGTTCTGGAATAGTTTCTCAATAAAAAATTCATCGTTTATATCCTTCACGATACCGCAAAACGAGAAAACACCCTGTGTGAAAACCTCATGGGTAGCCGAGGTCGTTAAGGCGCGAACTGATGAGCTGGAAATCTGAGGTTCGAATCCCGCCAAGATCATCGTTCCTGACTGAGGTTTTTTCCAGATTTTCCTCAGTCCTCACAAATGGCAAATGCCGGGGAGGTACCCTAAACAAATCCTGGATTGAAAATAGCTGGTTCAATATTAATTAAGTGCCACATATATTCTTAAGAACTATTGTTTACGATGCTTGCTCTCGAGACAGTAAAGAAAGGCATGGCGAACGCATCTAAGAGGTAAGATTCGTGTTCGGATGCTGGGCTATGATTCATCACAATGTGAGGGTGCCATCAGGAGAGGGTACGCTAAAAAATAATGTAGTGCGTGTTGTGGGGCGCGAGGGGGCGACCTTCCTCGTTTCCGGGCCGGCCATAAATTTCAGCTAATTTTTCACGTCTGTCGTTTTACTCCAGGTGCACGTCACGGCTCAGGGGTACTCAACGTTCACGCCCTCTAGCGTGCCGGCGACGACAGACTCTCTGGCAATTAAGGCATTGATTTACATTCTGCATGTCGAAGTATTGTGCTTACTCTGACATAATTTCATTGCATCTTGTAGCTGACAGATTCCTTCCATTGAAAACGTTTCTGCAAGTAAAACTTTCATTGTAGTAATTACGAAGAAGATGAAACAATGATATTACTAAATTATTAAAATAAAAAAATTATATTTACCATGCTTAAACTCCAAAACCATCCAAAAAAGTACAAATTATAAATGCAATAGCCTAAACGTAAAGTAAATAAAAAAATAAAAGTTTTAAAAATATGAAAATGCAAAAATAACAACAATATTCTGCAGATATTGAAATCAATGTACGGCTGAATACATTTTAAACGTTTCACACAATTTGCTTTCAATAAGATTTTTTTCTTTAGTTGAAAGAAGGAAAACAGACTCTCAAATTAATACATACAGAGGATCCAACATGTACACACTCAAGCAAAGAAAAAAACTGTGTTAACATAACAAAATTAAATTCACACAAACAGAAAATGATGAGCACTAATCATCTTAGACTTTTACATTACATCAGTTGCTCAAAATGTCCACCATTGGCGTCGATACACTTCTGAGTACGTTGAACTACTGAATGAGCAACGTTTGCGAAAGTGTCCTCAACGATTGCAGCACATGCCGTTTCAATTTTTTCCCCAAGTATTGCCAGTGTAGCTGGTTTTTCTACGGCATACAACATCCTTAAGAGTTCCCCATAGGTAAAGGTCCAACGGAGTTAGATCCGGAGAACGCGGTGGAGACTCAATCGGGCCTCTTCGTCCTATTCAGTGCCTTGAAGATTGTCATAAAGGTACGCATGTACATCTCGGTGGTAATGTAATGGTGCACAATCCTGTTGGAAGTAAAATTCCTCATTTCCATACAGTGTATGGATGGCGGGTAAGACGGAATTGTTACTCGCGTTGGCGTCTGTTCTGTACACACGTCTCCATTGCCTTTGAACTTCAACAACATTCTCGGTTTTCCAACACCACTTCAAAATTCCTTTCCGCTGTTCAAACGATAATCTTGGCTTCATTTTGTTGTAGCAACACTATTATAATGTATGTGAGTCACATCTGTTTACAGAACATTACTGTTCACATTACTGTTCAACTTTGAATTATATTAAATGTATATATATATATACTGTGAGAGTGTGTATATATTTATGGCATCCTCGGTATATATAATGAACATTTCTTCAGACTATATATATAAAACACAAGGTTCCACTTATGTGGGAAAGAACTCTGCAGGGAACAAGAATGAATATTTGGAATCAATGAAAGAATTTTCCAGCTTAGAATTCAAGAAGCTATAGAGCAGTTCTTAATCAGATACTTGAAGACTGGAGTGAAGTTTTTAAGTTGGCAAGCCGGTCTAACGATTTGACACTGTTAGAATATTTTTCATGCAAGAAAACTTAATTGATGTGTTCTTTGAGTATGCATCGATTACATTCAAGATATATAACAGTCTACAATGAAACGTCCTGTTCAAGTTTTGCAGCTTGTATTGCAGCGGATGGTAATACTTTTGAGCATATTTGGGGGCATGGCTGTTACTGTTACTTTAATAAATCTGGCATACTTTCGATATTCCTGTAACTTTATAATTATACAGGCAGTTAATCATACGAGAGGCGATCAATAAGTTATCCCCCTGAGTATGAAAGTGAAAGCTCATTATTTTTTATTGTTGTTTATTTATTTATTTATTTATTCTGGCAGAGCTAAGGCCATTAGGCCATCTCTTGCGCTCTACCAATCTAATAATAATTACATGAAGTTATAGCGACAATATTACAATCACAACATTGACAGTAAAGTTGACAATACTCAACATATATAAACCAATATAAAACATTATGTATATAAATAAATATATGACAATATATAAATATGGACAATGAAAATATTAACTTAAGAAGAAAACAAATTAAGAAAATAAAAGAACAATAATATACAACAAGCACCAGCAATGGTGTACATATCAACCTACGTAAATCCTGAAGCTGGAAATAAACATACAAGCAAAACATAAAATTAAAAACCCTAAAAATACACTGAAGGAATTAGGAACGTTTATAATAGTAATAAAAATAATAGAATGAATAATTCTACAGCTGGGCAAAACAAATAAATAACAGCATTGTAACAAAAGAAAACTAAATCTAGGGTAATCGATTATTTCTGATAATATTAAACAACTTCTTTGAAATGCTCCTAAAGTTCGGCAGTCTCTGTGCCAATGCATTCCAGAGACGGGCAGTGGTGATGAATAAAGTGATGTTTGGTGCAGTGTAATAATAGTACATGTTGGGTTTCAGAACTTTGTTAAGATTATGAGAGAAAGATAGATTTTGAAAACGAGAAGATTAATAAGATAGAGAAGATATGTGGATAATTTTGAAAAATAGTGTGAGACAATAAATGTTTCGTCGGTCTTTCAAGCGGAACCAAGACAGCATATCGAGGGAGGGTGTTATATGATCGAACAAACGCACATCGCAGATGTAACGTATGCACGTATTATGAACACGCTGTAGTTTTTGTGTTAGGTTAGAGTTTAAGTCTGTGAGCAGAAAATCGCAGTTGCCCACCTTAACTTTCTTCTTCGCTTCCAGTCATTTAATCCCTTTAGAACTAAAGAATATGTCTTGATCGTCCAACAACCTATTTGATCGTTAAAACTACCGCATATGCGACGTGTGAATTCTGAAGGAATGTGTTAAATATATCAACATTGATTTGTAATATTATGCAAATTTTACATTTTCAAATATGTAAATTTATAATTATCAATAATAAAATTAATTATTAAATATTTACGAAATATTAAAAAGAAGTTAATGTTTTATGTCTCTTTCATATAAGTTCAATACTCAAGTCCTTTTTCTGTGCATAAAGATCAAAAACTCTTATAATTTCTCTAAATATTTTCTGTGGAAATTTAATAATATCTGCCAACGTCAACTCAAATACCATTAAGAGTTTAAGAATAAATTTTAAAAATAATTAGTCATAGTAAATTTTGTGTTTATTGCTAAAATAAGTTAATTACATCATAGGATATTATCATAATATAACCAAATACAGCGAAATAATTTATTTTAAATTGATATGGTATCAATCCTGGTCTTTCTGTAAAGGTTCAGTACCTACAAAAAGGGGTAGATAATCACTTGAGCTGCTACCAAGGCTAGCCTACATCGTTAACGAATATTCCATTAAGACCTCTATCATATCTCCCTGACAGTGACAAAAGAAATTCACTTGACGAGAAGTCTTATCTGCAAAATGGGCATTAACAGCAACAATCACTTGTTTGTCACACTTAAATTTCCTTCCTCAAAGGTCCTTCTTGAATTTTGAGAAGAGGAAATAGTCACTGGGAGCTAGATCTTGGCTGTAGGATGGATGGTCATCTCCTTGAAGCCACATTTCTGCACAGCTTCCTTTTCAACAATAGTTGTGTGCATAGGTGCGTTGTCGTGAAGAAGGCGCACATCACCACTCAACTTTCCTCGCCTTTTCTCTTTAATGGAAGCACGTAGTCTGTCCAGTAGACCAGCATAGTACTCCCCATTTACTGTGTTGTTCCTCTCCTTGAAGCCAATGAAGAGTATTCCTTAACAGTTCCAAAAGATTGTGGCCATGATCTTCTCGGTTGACTAAGTGACCTTGGTCTTTAGAGGCGGTGCTTCTACAGGTTTACGTCACTCCATGATTCTCTTTTGGACAAGGGATCATAGTAGAGGATCATAGTTTCATCTTCTGTAACAATGGTTTGCAGAACTTCTCTCTCGTTGCCACGACAGAGCTCCAAAAATGCCTGACAACAGATGACTCGTTACTACTTCTGGACTGAGGAAAGAAGTCTAGGCACTAATTTTATTCATGTTTAAATGTTCATGAATAATTCGAAGGACTGTTGTTTTAGAAAGGCCCAACCTTGCTGCTATTTCTGTAACTTTGAGCCGCCGGTCTTCCATAATTTCTCCTTCTTCTACAAGAGCGATTTTTTCATGAGTGAGCACCTTCCAAGGGCCGACCTGAACGCTCTTCGTCTTCAATGCTTTCTCCACCTATTCGAAAAAGTTTGACCCATTCTTTTACGGTAGAGTATGAGGGGGATGCTTCCCCAGATACACTGTCCAATCGCTGTTTAATTTCATTTGGAGTAAGTCCTTCTTTTGTGAAGAACTTAATAACAGCTGGAAACTCCGTTTATAACTTGTCACAATCTTCTACACATAGCCTTCTTTATGCAGCTATATCTGAACAACCGAACACAGCGGAGCGGAAGTTATAGCTGCAATTATTCACTTAATAGACAAGGTATGACACCAGACAGTGACTGACTTGTGTAAGTAGATATTCGGTTCAATACCGTAACAGAAATGCCGAAAGAAACCTATATGTGAACAAACAGGTACGAACCTGTTCACTCAGCGTGGAAGACGAGGGAAACTTCTAACAATTAATGGGGAAGGGTACAAATAAAGGTTAGATAACCGGCCAAGACACCTGCTTTGCTTGTGTTTGTCCTTCTCTAATGTAAAAAAAGGGGGGAGGGTAACCATGGACATCATATTATTATACAGGGAGGTATATTTAAATTCGCACAGAAGGACGTGCACGCGATATCAAGGACTCCTTTGATTAATGAAATGTTTCCCACATCTGTAAATGTCTTAGTAGCCTACATCGGAAGTCTATCCCTTCGGCATGCAAGCTTTTCACTCCAGTTAGCACGAAACGACCTGCCTGTTTATCCATTGGCCAAGAATGCGCCTGCGGGATGGTGTCACAGCACTTTGGCTGTTCTTTTTTGGACATTCGAAGATTTTATACGCTCTTTGTGAATCATAACACACTAAGGTTAGACAGTAATAGCATCGTTTGTCACGGTAAACTGCTTAATGATATAGAAATAACAGAGGTGGTGGTTACTACTAAAAGTTATTGCTCTTTCCTGTAGCTTTTCAGAATAGGTCACAGAAGTAAATTTTTATTTTTGCTCTGTAAGTATATGTATGCTGATTTTCTTACCCTTAGAGTGGCAAGACTAGGTGACACCTTTAAAGGGTTATTAGGTTTAAGTAAAGTGAGAAAACGTAAAGTATGCAAAGGTTATAGTTTTCATAACTATTCAGAGCAGAATTTCATGAGGGATTCCACACTTTGGCTTCTTGACTTGGTATGGTATCTTTCACATACACTGTTGCACAATTTAATGAATGAATCAATAAATAGTGTTTGACGCCCGTTTTTACTACTGAGGCACCACAGGCGGTGAGCCCTGGTGATACGTGAGATGAAATGATGTACTGGGAAAGGATTTTTTTTAAGGGAGTAAATGGTCCAGGTCAAAGTTTAGGGTACCTTCCCGGCATTTGCTAGGCTGAGGAAAACGTGCAAAAAACCTCACAGTCAAGGAGGACGGTCCTGGCGGGATTCAAACCCCAGACCTCCCGCTCACGAGCCTGCGCTTTAACGACCTTGGCCACCCGTGGCGGTTTGCACAATTTACATGTACACATTTCACTAGGCTCGTTGTAACCTGACGCGTTGCATGAAATCATATACTTAAAGCAATTGATAGCCTGGCCATCTTTAAATGGACGATTTTTCCTTCGGGTGACTGCTTTAAGCTTTGGCCAGTCGGTCGGTCAAGCAGTTCAAGCTGGTGCCGCGGTGAACGGGAATCAGAAAATTCCCAGCTATGATAGTCGCATACGTTATTAACTTATACAAGCACTTAAACACTTAAAAAGGTACATTTACTCACAATAATCAAGCAAGAAGAGGCTGGAACTGCCTCCCTCTATTTTCCATACATTTTTGACGTCGGCTTATGAAATTAGCCATTACTCTCTGCATTCCTCCTGAGAAATGGAAGAAATTTCTTCACGATTGTTATTTTTCATCTAATATGTGTGTGGATTTGTCTTGTACTGTTTTTCTTTTAATGGCACCCAGAAATAAAAAAACGCTCGGCTTTAAATCGAGGGAGCCATATGTTGTTAGTGAAATGAGGGCTCTACCGTCTAATATTTCACCAATTACATGCATGGAGACATGGGATGTATGTGCCTTTGCAGAGTCCTGTTGGAAACTCCCAAACTGTAAATTAACGGAAAAAAAGGGTTCCAGAATATTCTACACATACCTATCATATTAATTTATTAATTAATCTTTTGATCATGGAGGGGTTCTCGTGAAGCAGGTCAGTTTTTTCCTGAGCTCCAGTATCGGTTGTTTTGTGAATCAACCTATCCACTTAGGTGGAACCCAAGATTCCTTCGTAAGGAAAATTACCTAAGTAAACTTGGATAAATTTTCCGTCATGAACCCTATTCAACATCTACTCCTGGATGCAGGGTCACCCGGTTTAAGTTTTTGCACTACAGTAATTATATAGGGTTTTATCTTTGCAGCCAATCGAACAGAGGAGTATAAAATACGCGTATGCTGAGAAAGACGTCGAAGTGAAATTTTAGGGGATTATTCCAGAGCATGTCCAGTGTTTCTTCTGTGAGTACTGTACGTGGCTGGGTACGCTTTTTATCAAGAAATACTTCCCGTTTCACGAAATTTATTTACCAGCCTGTGAATCGAATTTCGACTTGGAAGTTAAATATCAAGGAATCTCTTAAAACAATCTCTGGGTGGGTTCAAAGATAGCTGTGTGCAGGTTTAAAGATGACGTTAGTTAGAGAAAAATAGGGAGTTTCTTTCAAAGTTAAAACACTGCTGATGAAACTATACTGTCTCTTTTTGACCCTGAGAGCAAACAGCAAACTGTGTAAAAATCTCCACCATTTGCAACAAAAAATGTGGTTACTTTTGGTGAAAAAGTTATGGCATCTCATTTTTCGATATTGTAGGAATGGACACACACAGCTGTAACTAGGCAATATTATAGAGAAGTTCTGAAAACTCTGCAAGACCATATCATAAGCAAAAGGCTACATTTCCGTGTAACAAGTTGGATGCTGCAGAACGATAATGCACGTCCGCACAACGCAAATGTTGCTGAATACGTCAGAAAAATTAATGTGAAGTTTGTCCCTAGCCCTAGTTATAGTCCAGATTTAATGTCGTGTTGCGTTTTACTTTTCCCCAAATAGAAGAAACACTTCATGGATTCTGAAGGACACGTAAAAAAATGATTTCCGGTATGCTTTTGAAGATTTGCAAAAACAGGTGCATTGCATTCAACGGGTAATATGAAAATTACCGGCAGAGTAAAGATACTTTATCATAAACATTTACTGAGCGGCGTTCATTATTAAACAGTCATCGCATAAAGAAGACCATTAACAGAAATAAACTTAGCAAACTTTACAAAACTTTGCTCCGAGCACAATTTTATGTTTTACTTATTTAGAGTTGTTGATTTGGTTTATTTATGGACGCTCTTTAACATCTCAGGGCATGAAACGGCCGACAAATTTTGCTGAGAGGCCTTTTTTTTTTTTTTTTTTTTTTAAATCCTTGAGGTTTTTTATCGTGACGTAAATGTACCACAAGGGACCCACAGCTTTATATCCCTTTCGAAGGAAGCCATACTAAAGTGTTTTACGCCCGAAAAAACCATCGATCCTGACCGGGTTTGAACCCGCGATCTTCGGTTTGGGAAAGTATGGTTACCACTACACCACCAGGACCGACACTTATTTAGATCCGATCTAATGTCTACAAAAATAACAAAGTGTCTGCTGATAATTTACAATCTCTAGATACTAACAATTTTTTCAGTTTCATGACAGTAAATAACCGTATTTATAACCACATAACTCCAACGGAAATCACAAACAACAGAAAGACATTTTGTTCACAATATCGATTTACATTATATCCATAGCTTGTTAAAGTTGTGGAAGTATTAAAGCCTTCTAGCTTTATAGTAGTGAAACTGGAACTATACTTAACTGCCATTTACTGCCTTGAACTAATATGTTTGACCAGAAAAAGCGATAAATTTAAAATTATTCCACAATCCATAAAATAGAACAAAGTATCCACATTTGGGGGGGGGGCTTAATGGATGTTTTTAATAGTGTTTAGGGTAACTCTTAGGTATTTGTCGTTCATGAGGACTAAGGAAAACCTGAAAAAAACCTCAGTCATGAAGGATGGTCCTAGTGGGATTCGAACCCCAGACTTTTCGCTCATGTGTCCGCTCCTTAACGACCTCGGCCACATGGTGGTATGGTATGTTTGCCTTCAGTACATTAATTTTAATAGATAAACAGTAAGCAAGTAATATAAACAATATGTTCTTAACTAGGGTAATTACATATATAGATCAAATCCCAATATCACCAAGTTCCTAGCTTTGATTGTACATAAAATCTAAATTAAACGCGACACTCTGAAATTAATGACGATTTTAACCTATTGACAGATAGATGATGTAATTCTAGCAGACTGTCCCACATTATCTAAGCTAGGTTTGAACAGCCCTGAGGGATGATAGGACATGGCAACACCGCCTCAGACCAGTAGTGAGAACAGCGGTAAACAAGTATATAGACACAAGGAACACTCATAAATAATTCATTTTCCTTGCGCCTCCGCTGCTAGGGATCTTTTGGCCTTTTCGTCTTTTTTTATTTCACACATCATGTCATACATGAGTGAGGGGAGTAAGGCCATGCGGATTCCGGAACATTGATAACAGAAGTCAACTAAATAAAAGAGAGGCAGAACACTAGCGATTTGTTTTTGTCAGTCAAACAGCAATGCATTCAGTTTTTTAACAATTTTGCATTTTATTTTAAGAGCTTGTAAATGTATTTTAATAGTGATTATACCGCCACGGGTGGCCGAGGTCGTTAAGGCGCGGACTCGGAGCGGGAGATCTGGGGTTCGAATTTCGCCAGGACCGTCCTCTCTGAATGAGATTTTTTCCAGGTTTTCCCAGTCCTCATAAATGGCAAATGCCGCGGAGGTACCCCAAACTTAGATCTGTAACGTTTCTTTCCTTAAAAAATAAATCCTTTCCTAATATATGATTTCATTTCATGTATCGTCAGTGTCATCGCCTATGGTACCTCAGTAGTATAAACGGGCATTAAACACTACTCAAAAAAATCATCAGAATACAGAATCGCTCGCTCGCTTCTTAAGGCTAACCTAAAGTTACCACTTATTTGTCATTGCAAGGAATTTCAGAATATCCCAGAATTCAATTTATTTGTAAAATCCCTGACCAATAACATCAATTAAGTGCTCGAAAACCGAATCGTATACCCATATTAGGTCGTTTAAAACAATTCTTCCAGAGTACAAGCCGCCATAATTTTGCTGAAGCTCAATAAAATTTAAATCAGTAAGAAAGCAAAAGTTACTAATGACATCACACCATTTGCACTATCATGATACCACCATACTGCCTGTAACTTTGAGTCGCCGGTCTTCCATAGTTTCTCCTTTCACAAGAGCGATGTTTTCAGGAGTGGGCACCTCCAAGGATAGACCTGCATGCTCTTCGTCTTCAATGCTTTCTCGACCCATTCAAAAAAGTTTGGCCCATTCTTTTACTGTAGAATATGTGGGGAATGCTTCCCCACATACACCGTCCAATCGCTGTTTAATTTCATTTGGAGTAAGTCCTTTTGTGAAGAACTTAATAACAGCTCGATGTGCCATTTTGAACATGTCACAATCTTGTACACATAGCCTTCTTTATGCAACTATATCTGAACAACTGAACACAGTGGAGCGGAAGTTACAGCTGCAATTATTTACTTAACAGATAAGGTATGACAACATCTCAGTGTAAGTTTAGTTTACACAAAAGCATCTATTTTGATACTGAGGGGATGCAGTTTAAAACCAATATTGATTACATCAAATGTTTCATAATCTTACCCCAGCCATTCCACTTTGATATTTCAAATGACTTCCTTAGTTTTAATATTTAACATTTAAAAAAATGTAATTGTTATGATATATTTTAGTTTTTAATCATTGTTTGCATTATTGTTTGCAGTTGAGCAGAATAAAAATACAAACTATATTTAGCATTTCACGAAATACTTGTGTTTTTGTAATAAATGGTTTGAAATTTTTGTATACACCCTACAAGACAGACCAGAATGTAAACGATTTACTCAAGAGTTCCGTGAATAGGTTTCATTTATCCAAAATAATTTTATTCTCTGTAAATAACACGTTTTTTTTTATTCTGTCCAAATTCAAACAAGAACAATAATTCAGGTTTCCATGAAAAAATAGAAAATAATAAATGTGAAATCTTTAAACGGTATGTAATCATAAGGCAGGAGTACTGTGTGAAATGTCAAAATGAAGTGCCTGGGAATGAAGGGCTAAAACCTAAAGTGTAATGAACATTAGGGCTAAGCTACCTCTTAATATTTAAACTTGTGTTATTTTTTTGTTGAATATTTTATTTCGATAATTTTTGGATGAAAGTCTACCGTTACAAATAATTAACATATACTATATATTTACTTAAACATATTCTTAGTGTATAAAATCCTGCCCAATATCATTACATAAAAGGAAAATCTCTTTGTGTGACAAGGGGTAGTGATAATCAAACAAGGAAAGTGGTACCCTAACAGGGAGATACTAACAGAAACATGCTTTTAAAAGTAACATTTCCAAGAAGTGTCTTATGGGGAAGTTAAGAGAGACCTCCCTGTTAGTACCACCGCAGGGGTGTAACTGTCGTTAACTTCTCATTAGAATAGCCTGACCAACTCTGGTCTTATACCTGGACGGTAGGTTTTCCAGTAGCACTTTCACTTTTATGAAAAAGCTATTTTCTAAGTACACAACTTTCAGATATGCCAACCTTTCAGCGTTTCTAATCTTGCAGTTTCATCTTCAGTTGCAAAACGATTTTGAAATATGTATTTTTTTAAATCACGGTTTCAGGAATGAAGAATTCAATGATATGATTTTTTTTGGGGGGGTGGTTAATTCTTAAGACGGTTTATTATTACTTTGAAATTTACTGTTGCTTCTGTCTAGTTTTTCTAGGTAAAGCTTTTTACAGAGTTTTTTCCTTATCCTGCGAAGGCGAATGCCAGATAGCTTTAAGATTCAAGGACTCCGAGATCATTAATGCATTTTATTCATCCCGGAACACTAAGTTTAGACACCCATAGGCTTAAGGATAAGCACATCACATTTACCATCATCTCCAAGCAGCGCCCTATGGGCGATCCTATCTCAGAAGTCCGATAAAATATTGTCATGCCAGGGCAGAAAGAACTCTTGCAACTCTTTAAGTTCGTTTGTGATTGCATTACCTGCAGCTGTCTATAGTATCTATAGCGAATATCTTGTCAAAATTAGTTATTTAAGGCAAGGCGTTACGAAAATTATTATTATGGTACACAAGCGTTACCTGTAAGTTTTATTTTTATTTATTTTTTTTTTATAAGAGAACGTAGGCTTTCACGGCCGGAGTCATAGATGTAACTACAATTTTCTTCCGGGCTGTTATGCCGAGGTCTGCTGGAGAAGAGTAATCTAGACGTTTCGTCCCCAACTGCGGCGGACATCTTCAGTGGCGTAGACGAAGCCTGGAATTCACAGTGTTCAATGTAAAACTTACATTTCCTAATTTAATTTCAGTAAAGTTCAGTATATTATTATAATAAACTTACTGTATTAGACTTAACTATGTATAAACACTAACGTTCTAAGGCTACCATTCTAAATCGTTATAAACAGAAAGAAAGAGAAAGAACAAAAGAGTGCGATATTACTTTGTTTAAAACAAAAGTTTATTACTATGTTAACTTTCTTGACTTCAACAAAGTACATGAATTTTGTACGTTTAAATATATTCTCTCTCAAACAATATTAAAAATATTATTGATGGCATCACAATGCGGCCTAAATAATATTTCGTTTTCAAGAACATTTTAAAGAAATGTAACTACTCTAATAGAGTTTTAAAAACATAATAATTACTAGTAAATTGCACACTAATTGCAATTTCAATAAATCAGAACTAGGGTTTCAATTTTATGCACGAAAAAGTCTAAAATTTGCAAATATATGCAATTTAAAATTTTGGCATACAATGTAATTCAGTATTTATTAAATAACCTATTCTTCTTAATCCTTTTCTATTTGCAATCTCTCTCTCTCTCTCTCTCTCTCTCTCTCTCTCTCTACAAAAATAGGGAACTATTATAATTTATACATTAATAATTTTCCTGTTTATTTTCTCAAGATTTTCAGGTCATATTTGTTTGTTACCTGGAAGAGTAGCTTTCAAGGCTGAAAATATGCACGAGGTTATTGAGGAAAATGCTAACGCACTAATATGCAAATTTTCTTACAACATACTACCTAGTTCCCCATAAGCACAATATCAAGGGTTTGTGTTATCACCATTATTTGAACAGCTTCACCAGAGTGCTGTTACAGATTTTACAGTTTTACTGATTTACACATTCCTTTATTTGCTAGACTATTAATACAGTCAGAAAGTTTCCGAAGTTAATTCTGTCATAATGTGCGAAAATGCATCCGGAAATGTTGAAAAGCACGTATCATCATATCTGATTCTGAATGTAATTGAATATGCATGTAATTCAAAATAAATCCTTTAAATTCAGACATGTTTATATCTTATGAGGAAATCAAAGTAACAGATGCAGAATTTGAGCTGTTGTTGGCTGAAATATTTTGTCGCTATTTATTAATTTTGATGAATGAATAGTGTTTAACGCCCGTTTTTTTGCTCCTGAGGCACCAAAGGCGATGGACACTGATGATACATGAGATGAAATAATGTATTGAAAAATACTTTTTTAAGGAAAGAAACATTCCAAACCTAAATTTAGGATACTTCACTGGCATTTGCCATTTTTGATGACAGAGGAAAACCTGAAAAAACCTGGTGGGGTTCGAACTCCAGACCTCCCGCTCCCGAGTCCACGCCTTAACGACCTCGAGCACCCTTGATGGTATATGTTTTATTGTATAATTTTATAATGTGCTATTAATATTTTGTATTATATAAAAGTCATATTCACAATCACAGAAGCTCAAAACGTGTATAGAACAGATTTGGCATGACTTCTAATGATCAAGTAAAAATATGCATTTACATGTTCATCACCGTTGTTAACTGTTGATTCAATCAAAGCAACATTTCATGTCATTTTCGGGTATTATTTAAGTTATTACATTTAATCTATATCAGTTATATTTTAGATTCCAGTAGATCTATCATGGCATTCTGTTACGTCTTGATATAACTAACAGTGTATTGTAATGGTGTTGAAATTCAGCACTATATATATTTCTTAAACTCTATAGAGATCCGGGAAAGTCCTGATTCCGGAAAGAATGTGCGAAATGTGGTTTTACCGGGAAAGGGATAATGAGCAGTGGAGCAGATGTTGATCTATTGAAGAGCAACCCAGCAGCTAATTGTCTTTCCCAATATGACAGGAATGTGCCAAGATCCCAAACATATTAGTAACTTTACTTTTCACATTTCTTACCCATTTTTTTTTTCTTAGGCCTTTTCACGTAAACTGGATTAGATCTAAGTCACCAGTCAGTAAGGACTGTTTTAGAGCTCTGTCTCTCTTGTGAAATGTCCTATATATATATATTCATATTTAGGGGTGAGCAAAATTTGTTTTATTTGAACATTGAACAGAACAAAACTCAAACCAATCACATGATTACCAGGTGTTTCCGTGATGATGCACATTTTCAGGTATAGGGAACCGCTATCCAAAAAAGCCTCAGTTGCTAGTTTTACGCTAAAATTAATTTTGAATAGTGTTAAAACGGAATAATAAAATTACGATCTTTGTCTGTAGATGCAATACTTTAATTGTACTTGTACCTGTACCTGCACAACATTCACAACTGCAAAAATATTTACAACAGGCTTGACAACATCGCAGTAAGTTCTGTCGTAGTATCCCGTCGAACAATTTTGGACTGATTCTAACGATGTCAAAGGCAGCTAGAATTCTTGCAAAGAGACCTTGTTCATTTTCTGCAGGTGTCTGGTAAACAACACTTTTCACATGCATCCACAAGAGATAATCAAGCGGAGTCAAATGAAGCAAACAAGCTGGCCACTAAACAGGAACTCCTCTTCCTATCCAATTTTTAGGATACGTTTGTTTAAGGTGTTCACGAGTATCATATGAACTCGGGCACCATAATCTACGTGGATTCATGAACAAAGCGCAACACGTTCCAGTAATCAGGAACTATGTTTCTCAGAAATAGTGTGTCGGTCCTGGTGGTGTAGTGGTAACCATTGCTGCCTTCTAAACCCAAGATCGCGGGGTTTTTTCGGGCGTAAACATCATAAGTGTGGCTTCCTTTGGAAGGGAAGTAAAGCCATGGGTCCCGTGTCGTACATTTACGGCATGATAAATAACCTCAAGCCTGAAAGAAGAGGCCTCTGAGCAAAATTTGTCGGCCGTTTCATGCCCTGAGTTGAATGGGACGCTGATGACCTGAGATGTTAAAAAAAATCAACAGAAACAGTGTACCCTTGTGCTGTTAGGGGGCGAGGGAAGATATAGGCATATCAATCAAAAACTACTTTGGCTTATAATTTGACACTGAGAAGTTTCCGAACCGAAGGGGTACTTTTGCCCTTCTCCATAATTGCTGAACTTTTCTATCATTACGGAAACGCCCGGTATGCTTCTTTGTGCAGTGTCGTTTTTAAAATACACGTGTTATTCCATTACTTAAGGTAACATTATATGTAAAGATCGTTTTATAATCTACAGAGCGTAAAATCTTGTGGTGCATGTATTAATTTTTAGAAATGTTACACGTTTTGTTTATTGTAATTCCATAAGCTTTTACTTTTTAAATCGAATAGAAGTTTTTGGTTAGAAACATGTCCTTCGTCGTCAACATACGTTTTAATTTCTGTAATTCCACCTGGAACGCGAGTGTTATCCTTGGTAAAATCGTGACTGGGCGTGGTGGCGATATGTCGAACGCAAATCGTCATGAAATCGAAACTCTAGTGGAGGGGTTTCCCAAAAAACGGCCTTGAGCCGACTCTAAACATGCAGTCAAAAGAGGTTTCAAAGCAAGGGCAACTAACAAAAAGTAAACATGGAAGCTGGGTTAAGTGAAACGAAAGAAATGGCTGAAGAAACTGCTGGCGGGCTAATTGCCCGTGGCAGATACCCGGCAGCAATAAAACAATGCCTGCCGCGCGCGAGAAATTTCAACAGAGGTCTAAACCGCTAGAACGTGCAAGCATTCCCCCCTCACTTAACTTTATACATGACCAGTGAAAATTGCCCATTTCAAGAGCATGGTGCTTGAGATTTCGCGCTTGCAGTTTCTCATTTGATTTGATCGGCTATGTTATTAAGCTCACATGACTATTGGTAGCGTTGAGCTGTGTTTAACGCCCTTGTAACTACTGAGGCATCACAGGCGCTGTGGACATTGGTGATACATGTAATGAAATGGTAAGCTTGGGGAGAGGATATTTTTAGGAAGGAAGCGTTCCGGGCCTAAGTTTAGCGGTACCTCCCCGGCATTTGCCAATTATGAGGACTGAGGAAAACCTGCAAAAAACCTGAATTAGGGAGAACGGTCTTGACGGGAACGGAACCCCGGACCTCCCGTTCAAGAGTCCGCGTCTTAACGACCTCGGCCACCCGTGACGGTTTGATAGCATAACGCTGAGTGCTTCAGAAACGTATGCTGCAGAAGAACTGGTGTCCTAAACGATAAGGAAAATATTTTCTTTAGCATTCTTGAATATGAGAAAACGTGCAGCTTGATATAAATTGTGTTATTAACTTGAAAAAATATCTCAACGATGTGTTCATGACTGGGAATATCAGCTGTGCAGCTGGGATTTTTTACTTTTAAATTAATTGATACTCTAAACTTTTTAAGCTGATTTTAGAATAGCTGTTTGCGAAATGTATAGAGATTTGACTTATAAAAATCTTTAACAACATTAAACGAAAAAGTTAAAGAGCATAACATGAAAATAGGAGCAAAACAACAAAATCTTGGAAAGAAACAAAACTAATTAAAATAGTTTTCG
Source organism: Metallyticus violacea (assembly GCA_030762175.1). Classification (NCBI taxonomy): domain Eukaryota; kingdom Metazoa; phylum Arthropoda; class Insecta; order Mantodea; family Metallyticidae; genus Metallyticus; species Metallyticus violacea. Next base: position 75,571,818 of record CM060836.1, read on the forward strand.
ATGGATATATTAGTGAACAAATACCCAAATTTAGATATTTAAAATAAGCATATCAAATAGTATACGAAAGCAAACGTTGAAGAATTCATTAAAACATATAATGCATTCACTTGTTGCTTAAAAATCAAATGTTATAAAAGTCAATAAAAATAAAAGAAAGGAAATCAAACAACGGCTACACAATACCCGCCTTTCAGCTATAACTTGATAAGTATGTAACATTTGTGAATAAACAACGTTCTGATACAGACAATATTGAATATATACAGAGGGTACCAAAATATGTATAGACGTTTCAAGCAAAGAAAAAAAATGTGTGAACATACCAAAACTGAATTCACACAAACAGAAAATGATCAACACTGACCTTCTAAGACCTTTACAGTTACAACAGTTGCTCAAAATGCCCACCATCTGCGTCGATACACTTCTGAGTACATTGAACTACTGATTGAGCAACGTTTGCGAAAGTATCCTCAGCGATTGCAGCACATGCCGTTTCAATTTCTTCCCGAAGTGTTGCCAGTGTAGCTGGTTTTCTACGGTATACAACATCCTTAAGAGTTCCCCATAGGTAGAAGTGCAACGGAGTTAGATCCGGAGAACGCGGTGGAAACTCAATCGGACCTCTTCGTCCTATCCAGTGTCTTGGATCCAGTGCGCGGGGCTTGTTGCAGTGCGAGGTCTCCCAGATCTGCCCTTGTGAACATCGCATACGGTACTGTGAGTCTCAAATTTGTCTCGGATGCTTGCAATTGTTACTGGCGTTGGCGATTCTGTTCTGTGCACGTCTCCATTGCCTTTGAACTTCAACAACATTCTCAATTTTCCAATACCACTTCAAAATTGCTTTCTGCTGTTCAAACGATAATCTTGGCTCCATTTTGTTGTAGCAACGCTAGCATAACAGAACATCATACTACACATTACTGTTGTTTTTCGATCCAACTTTGAAATGTATTACATAGATAGTTATCTACTGTGATTCTAATTTTGGCACTTTCCGTATTTAATGTAGAATACAAATTTTCATATTTAATGTAATAAAGTGTATTGTACATTTTTCATTAATTATAAGTATATTAATTATTGGATTATTTGTAGTTAATACAGTGTCAAAACATTATCACATTGGAAGAAACGGAATCTGCATGATAATCAGTTATTTCGTTAGTACTCATCTGTTGCTGAATGGCATTCTATTGAAGTTTCGATTGAAAGTTGCTTTATTTCGTTTTGTGTTAACTGAATGAAAAGAAAGTGAACACTTTACAGTGCTGACATTCTAACTCCCTTTTCTTTGCGACCATTGGACGAGAAAAAAGTGATTAAAAATTGAATAGATCAACTGCAAATATTACTTTCAGGAAATGTCAAATTGCAGATTTAAGGCTTAGGTCCGTTGCTATAATAGCAGAGCAGAGCTTTTTTTGCAGTATACGACATTTTTATTAAATTATCTTATTTGTCTTTCTCTTTCAAGCACGCGAGTAAGAGTTTTAAAATATAGTTATTAAGATCCTTGCAGTCTTTGTTCAGCACTGGCAGTAGCAGTAGCAGTAGTGAAATTGTGCACTCCAGATTTGTGCTGCCGCGAGCGGTCAATAATCCTTCATCCTTACTTTACTCCCTAATTTCTTCTTTCCTTCTTCCTTGCTTTCACTCCTTCCTTCTCTCTTTTTGTTCCCTTTCTTTCTTTCTTTCTCCCTTCTGTCCATCTTTTCTTCCTTTATTTTTACTCTCGCTTTCGTTTTTTGCACCTATACCAGATTTCGATGGCTTTTAAGTCTTATAAACTATTGCCAATATTAGTCCATTTAATGTTTTTGTTTTTGCACAAGTTTGGCGACTTTTCTGAGTGTCGTCCTGCAAGGTACCCAATTTGTTTTACTAAGAGATTCATTTCATTCCGTGCTCCAGGGAATTTATTGCTCTAGTCTTCGCGGAAAGGAAGAGATGCGACGGAGAGAGTAAACGGCAGAGAGAAAAGAAAAAGAGAAACTAATAGCAATGTAGTTTCTTGGTAGGAGAGAGTAACACACAGGTCATTTGTCATCACGTGACCGGTAGCAGGAACGTGATTGGTTTCCGCTCGTAGCCCACGTCGGAAATGTTAGGAGCGCGAAAAGTGTCGACCCTACTGCACGACCGAGACGAACACAAAATAAATGACTAGCGTCGCGGCGAGATTTGTCTTTTTCTCCCCGACGTCCGCCGTGGCGCTCCATTTATCTACAGCAGCGCACGCGACGTCGTTCAACTTACAGGAGGTTCCCATATTTCTGCTCCTATAAGTGCAAGTCAGCTGTACACTAGGGGCATAACTTTTTTTAGAAAACTGAACCATGTTTTGCTTATCCAAAAGTTTCGCCTGGAAAGTTTGATCTTAACGGAACTTGGCGGTCAGACAGAGCAGATCTTGTACGTGAACATGCAGTCAAACGCGCATTCACATTGACGACCGAGCGAGTACATCAGCGTATCAGCATTAAGTTTTGCTCTTCATACTTACTCATTTGATTGATAATTAATGACGCTGTCGGCGTTGAATGATGTCAATATAAAATAACAACAAAAGGTCTGTCAAGCAGGACTGCGTAATCTTAGCGAATTCCTCACCAAGTTAACAAAATTTAAATAAAAAATGGCAAACAATCCAAATTAGGCCTTATAAATTAATGAAATAAAACATGTTATGGCATTATTATGTGGTATTAGGGGAACAAAATTAGAATGGTTGCAATCTTTAAATATCACAAATGGGAAATCACATTTTAAAAACAATTATTATTTATAAGATTAAACCATAACAATTGAATACACTATTAATTAAATTAAATATTTAACCACTGATGGATAAAGTTACACTATGTGGTTGTTTTTAAACGTTTTTAAATGTAACCGCGTTTATGAACTATAAATATACACAGTCAACAATAAAGTTTCATCCATTTTCAATGGCTTTGAAATTTAATTTAAATGTTGTTGTGATAAAAGCATCTAACGCAAACGTTGAACATCACATACGGTACCACGAGTCTCAAATTTGTCTCGAATGCGTGCAAATGTTACTCACGTTAGTGATTCTGTTCTGTACACACGTCTCCATTGCCTTTGAACTTCAACAACATTCTCGGTTTTCCAATAACACTTCAAAATTGCTTTCCACTGTTCAAACGATAATTTTGGCTCCATTTTGTTGTAGCAACGCCTGCATAACATAATGTGAGTCACATCTGTTTACAGAACATCATACGATAATCGTGGCTTCATTTGTTCATTGTTGATTTACCTGTCACGTAGCAACGCTATCATAATGTATGTGAGTCACATCTGTTTACAGAACATCATACTACACATTATGGTTGTTTTTCGGTTCAAATTTGAAATATAATAAAGAGATATTACTGCGAAAACCTGTATATATTTTTCGGCACCCTCGGTATAAGTGGACGCCATATTAAAGAATTTAATTATAAAGCGAATTAATTTATAATAGGTGCCCACTTTCTCACTTTCAGGAAAATGAAGGCAGTAGCATTATTATGTCTTCTGTACTCGATTAGTTAACTGTTCTCACAGCAAAAGTGAACAGGTTTTGTCTTTGATACATTATGAGATGGCCGATTATTAGTGAATAAATTTGGAAAGCAAAAGGGAAATGTTAGTGCCAATCTCTGTTGATTGTTCAAAACTTGTGAATGGACGACATACATGCAAGGAGTTTTTGGAGCTTGCAGTGACACAAACGAAGCGAATGATGTCCCGGACGATGAGCACGCTGACCTTGCCCGCGGTAACTTGACCCGGAGTCGAATGCCTTGCGTTGTCACATGGGTATAACGGTGTCTCACTGACAGTGCTCAGTTTTCTGCTAGCAGCGCTTTTTGTATTACGTGTCCACAATGTACAGGTTTTCCCTGGCTATTAGGGAAACGTATTTTGGGGGTCAATGGTTAGTAAGATTAAACTCAAAAACCTGAAGTGTTGGCTTATATAGTTAAAGTTAGTAGGTTATCTCTGGATATCTGCATTCAGCCCTGCTGCCTTTATCCCCAGTATAGGCACCTCCGCAAGAAAGGGATGAGATAAGGGTGACGGTTCAGCTTAGTGGGGATACCTCCCCTGCATTCCTGAGCCATTTCCCAGGTTTATACTTAGTTTTCGAAACGAACTTCCCTTTACGAGTGAAGGCTACCAGTGCCACTGGTTGGTCGACCTAATCTAATCTGCAAGCAAGCATTTAATATACGTCATTATCTTATCAAGTACCTTTGAGCGCCGGAACACATGAGTAGGAGGTATAAGAGGTTGTGCGGCTCGAGAAGTAACGTCAGAAGCGCTAAGGGTCTGCAAAGCTCACACCACAGCATCTGAAAGATTTGCAACCGCCTTTGCTGTTTGTTCTCAGGATCGAAATGATGTAGCCAAGCTTCATCAGCAGTGACTGATTACCTTTGAAAGAAACTCCGCATCTTCCTGTAGCGTCATCTTCAACCGCTTGCAAACCTGCATGAGAATCTCTTAGAACTGAATGTGCAAAATGTTGAGAGAAATGTCGGTAGCCGTCAGGATCCAGGAACACGAGATTCTTAAAATTGAAGAGCACACCGACCATGTCTAACCTTTCAGAACGTTGACTTACATACCAAAAGCTGGGCAGTAACTTTTCCAAAGTGCAAGCCATCTCTACACAGCACATAGCACCAGCCCAAATTTTCTGGCAGAATGGCATAAAGTGAAATGAGAGAGCAGAAAATAAAATTCGTTGATAGAAAAACTCGTCGAAGCATTCGCTTAATCGAAAAGGGAAGCTACTAAAAAACTCAAGGTCAGGATGCCTGCCCTCAAGAGATTTGAACGCCTAGACTAAAAGTACACTTGCCGCTGTGCTCAATGGAACAGCTGAGCTAGACTACATGCCATTTCTGCTAGTGCTGCACTGGAAATGGTGTTGGGTGCTCCTTAAATATGCCATGAAGGCCATGAGTTTTCACGTGGTGTATGTAAATGTCAAGTTATTGTAATCAATAATGAAAAAGTGAGGAGAAACCGTGTTCATTTACAGCAATATTTGCGCCTAGTGATTTTAATGATAGTCATAATAAGTTAAAGCATGGGTGATTTTTTGATTTGTTTTATTTAATATCTCAGGTCATCAGTGTTCCATTCAATTTAGGGCGTGAAACGGTTGATAAATTTTGCTCAGAGGCCTCTTCTTTTCGTACCGCACACGTACGACACGGGACCTAAGGCATTATTTCCGAAGGAAGCCATACTTACGATTTTTACATCCGGAAACGTCCTGAAGTGCTAAAGGCTATTGCATTTGCTTATCGAAATATATCAAAAAGTTAAAAAATATAGCACGAGTTCTATATATAAATAAAACATTAATATTACTTGTTTTACTTGCAGCATATAAATGCAATGTGTAGGTTTCTCTTTTACACTAGAATGATGCAAATGATTACGTTTTGTTGTAATATTTATTTTTATCCAGATTATTTTAAACTTAAACAAATCCCAACGTTTCTGTTAGCTGTAATCTTTTGTCTACAGCCGCCTTGTCATGGCGAAATGCAACCGCTTCTGTTTGCGTGACATATCTTGTGAAACTGCTGACATCTAGAAATATTTTTGTCTCAGATTATCAATGTTGACACAAGGTCATTTTTTTCCCACTTCACTAAGTATCTAAGGTTGGCAACATAAAACAAATGAAGGGAAGGATACGATTGAATGCTACACAAAGAAAACAAAATACTACACAAACAAAACTTCTTGTTTTCTGTTTGACCTGCTGTTTTCTGCGATGATTCAGAGGTTTACATTACAGGTAAGGCCCAGAGTGTGACTTTTAACTGTTTTAATCAGAATTTCAAATATTAATAATAAATTACGTGTTTGAGAAATGCAGTGTCAGGTTATCTCGAATTGCAGATAGCATTTAGCCTACTATTTGTTAAATTTAATAGCGCCAGTCATTCATAAACGTTTCACAGCTATGGTTTAGTTTAGTTTAGTTTAGTTACTGGAGCATTCAGTGAATTCGCGAAGCAGTCACAGAGACCTGCGAACATAGAACTTGTCATATACAATTACCACAATAGCACACATAAACATTTTCAAAACATCTGTCTACATATGCATAAACAGTTACAATAAAAATGAAAAAGAACACTTAGAACAAATACAACCAAACAACAAAAAAAGACAAGTCACTTAATATTACAACTTTTACTATATACATGTTTACATATATTTGATATAAATTCATTACAGTGTTTTTAACTCAGTATATTGTCACTCATATATTCCTTTATAGAATAATAGGCCTTTTTATATAGGTATTTTCTAAGAGTAGATTTAAAGGAATTATCATTGTTTATTAAAGCTTTTAGGCTAAAGGGAACATCATTGTGTACTAAAATGCATTCATAATATACACATTTTTGATTAAAGAAAAGTGTGAAATCGGTCTATGCATATTTACTTTTTATCTAGTATTCTTGTCATGTATGTTTTGATTTAGAACAAATTTTTATTTATTTCTCATATAAAATTTCATGAAGGATAAAATATATTTTCAAGGAATGTTCAAATCTTAAACTATTATTACCTTATATGGTACACAATAATCGGCAGTAAATATAAAAAAAAAAATTTGAATGGTGTTTAACGCCCATTTTTACTACTGGGGCACCACAAGCGGTGGACACTGATGATACATGAGATGAATGATATATTGGGAAAGGAGTTTGTAAGGTAGGAGTTCCAAGCCGAAGATTAGGATACCTCCCCGGCATTTGTCATTTATGAGGACTGAGGAAAACCTGAAAAAAAAAAAAAAACACCAGTCTATGCCTTAAGGACCTCGGTCACCCTTGGTGGTTAAAGAAAATGTGAGAACATGGTAGAGCTTCCAATTTATAAAACACATTTCTGCTTGGGGCTGTTTGTTTATTTATATATTGCTCTTCTTGCTCTTTAGATGCCATTGAAAGCACTGCTGAAGCATATTGAACACCTCATAGATTTTGTGAAACATTTAATCATGATATAGGAATACATAACAACCATTACCATTTTATAATGTTATATAAATCATGTTTATAGCTCTTTTTTTGCAAGATCAACACTTTTTTCTATATACAAAAGTATCCTCACCCATATTTATGCATTGTGGTGCCAGTCCAGCCAAACTTCTTAGAGCAAAGTAGACAGAGTTGAGTATTCGTTTGTTTCTTTCAATTTCTAGCTCCAAGAACTTGGTGGAAGGTGCTGTCCATAGTGAAATTAGTGTAACTAATGGATAGTTCATCTGAAAAAAATGCTGTCTTACATTAATTATTTAAGACACAAGATAAATCATTAATAAATATTAGAAAGAGAATGGGTCCAGTATTGAGCCTTATGGGACAATAAGTTTAGTCATTCTGTCTGTCTATATACAACTATTGATGATAGTTTTTTTGGACTATATTAATTAGATATGAAGTGAACAAATTTAAAAATGCTTGTCAATTTTTTGAAACAAAAGTTTGTGATTTAAACTATCAAAAGCCTTAGCCATGTCACAAAATATATTATGTATGATGCACAAATTTCTTAATATTATTCTTATTGCATTTTTTTCTTTAATTCAAAGACGATATTGCTATTTATTGAATTACACCAGAACATTATTCCATATTTTAATATATTAATTTCTCATGGTTTTGTCTAAACTAGAATTGCTCTGTATTTTAATGAAATAAATAAGTTTAAGTGTTATGTATTCAATATGTGATTTATAATTTAAGTGCTTATCTACGTAAAGTAGAAGCATTTTAGTGTCTGGTGTTTCCTGAATAAGTCTGCTATGTGAAGACTGTAAAAAATTAAATTCATTATACTGGCATTGTCAAAATTAATAGCCTGTTTGTTTTGTTTAAACCATTTACACATTTTGTCAATCACTTTGTTTAATTTCCAGACAAATTAGTTCCAGTTACAAATACACTAGCAATCTAAGAAATAGAATTCCATTAGGCCTGGTCAAAAAGTGGTATAGATAAATCATTAATATAAATAAAAACAGTAGAGAATCACTTATGGCCAGTAATCTATTTCTTTCGTAATATAATTTACTAAAAAAAGTAACTAAAATGTAATAGTAAAAGAGCCGAAAACTCATTTAATCACCTGTCATATTTATATTTAGTTAGATATATCAGTTTCATTAAAAATGATTCTCTAAACAGGTTCTACCAAATAAAATATTAAAGAAGCAGTGGTTTCGTTAAAGGCACTTGTTCCTAGTAACGTTTTGCTTCCTAATATTCGAAGTAACAGATAGTTTGTTACAAAGAAACAAAGCTTTCTCGGGCAGGAAATTAATTAATACAGGATTTGCGCCCTAGTTTACTTTTGCACCTGTAAGAAACAGAATTTAACTTTCTTCATCTCTCATGTCATATGCATATCAAAGAAGCCAGTTCCGATTACATAACTTGAGGCAGGTTAGGAAGTTACAACTCGCTCAACGAAGCACAGCGGTGTAATTTGTTAGCAGAAGAACGTGCTATACTTTTTACTGAGAATAATTGTAAACCTACGAGGGTAGGTTCATAAGTTTCCGGCCTCGCCGATAAGGATTATCGCCTTCATTAAATCCTTATCTGGTGTCATACCTTATCTGTTAAGTAAATAATTTCAACTATAACTTCCGCTCCGCGGTGTTCAGTTGTTCAGATATAGTTGCATAAAGAAGGTTATGTGTAGAAGATTGTGACATATTCAAAATGGAGTTTCGAACTGTTATTAAGTTCTTCATAAAAGAAGGACTTATTCCAAATGAAATTAAACAGCGATTGGAGTGTATATGGGGAAGCATCCCCCTCATATTCTACCGTAAAAGAATGGGCCAAACTTTTTCGAATGGGCCGAGAAAGCATTGAAGACGAAAAGCGTGTAGGTCAGCCCTTGGAGGTGCTCACTCCTGAAAACATCCATCGCTCTTATGGAAGACCGATGACTCAAAGTAACAGAAATAACACCAAGGCTAGGCATTTCTAAAACAAGAGTCCTTCGAATTATTCATAAATATTTAAACATAATATTTAAACATGAATAAGATTATTGCCTAGACTTCTATCCTCAGTCCAAAAGCAACGAGTCATCTGTTGTCAGTCATTTTTGGAGCTCTGCCGTGGCAACGAGAGAGAAGTTCTACAAACCATTGTTACAGAAGATGAAACTATAGCCCTCTATTGTGATCCCTTGTCCAAGAGATAATCAATGGAGTGACGTAAACCGCCTCTAAAGGCCAAGGCATTTATCAACCAACAAGATCATGGTCACAATCTTTTGGCATTGTGAAGGAATATTCTTCATTGACTTCAAGGAGAGGAACACCACAGTAAATGGGGAGTACTATGCTGTCCTGCTGCACAGACTACTTGCTTCAATCAAAGAGAAAAGGGGAGGAAAGCTGAGTGGTGGTGTGCGCCTTCTTCACGACAACGCGCCTGTGCACACAACTCTTGTTGCAAAGGAAACTGTGAAGAAATTTCGTGACTCTCCTTTTCGTATTCTCTAATCTGGCGCTCGCAATATCTTCCGGATTTCCTGAACCATAATTGTTCTCTGATCAGAGAGATTTCCTTAAAAGCTGTAAAAAGCTTTCGTGTTTTCTGGAACCAATCTTCCGTGCTGACGTCTGCTTAAATTTTTCCTTTAGGTGAAGTTGAATGGCGCCATTCCATAGATTGTTGTTTAGATTGAGGATTGACACACGAGATCCACATTTCACCAATATCGCACCATGAGAAAGAAAAGAATCTCTCCTCCCTCGTACCAGTCCAAAAGTGATCCAGCTTCTATTCTTTTGTTTTTGTTCAGTAAGTTAGACAAATTATTACATTATACATACACGAGGAGCGTTCTAAAAGATCTTGGCCTGTCCAAGAAAACACAAGATTTAAGATATTTTTTTTCAACATAGCCCCCAGTAAATCAATACATTCCGTCCAATGGCCTTCCAACTTTTTAATGCCGTCAGTAAAGTAGGATTTGTCCAAATGTGGAAAATAAGCGTCTGTCTCAGCTTCCATCTCATCATTTGATGTAAATCTTCGCCCACTCAGCCACTTCTTCAGGTTTGGAAACAAAAAAGAATCTCTGGGAGCCAAATCCGGTGAATATGGCGGATGTGGAAGCACTCGGAAGTGAAGGTCATGCAGCTTTACAGTAACAGTATCAAACATGTGTAAAAGCTCATTGTATGACGAAAGAGAGCTTTCTTTTTCGTAAGGTGTGGACGTTTAGTTTGAATAGCATCCTTCATTTGGTCCATTAGTGAAACATAATACACCCCGGGTGATAATTCTGCTCTTCTGGAGTGCGTCCTGGTAGTGTAGTGGTAACCATACTTGCCTTCTAAACCCAAGATCGCGGGTTCAATCCCGGCCAGGATCGATGATTTTTTCGGGCGTAAAAATCCCAAGTGTAACTTTCTTCGGAACGGAAGTAAAGCCATAGGTCCCATATCGTAGATTTACGGCAAGTAAAAGAACCTCAAGCCTGAAAGAAGAGGCTCTTGAGCAAAATTTATTGGCTGTTTCACAACCTGAATTGAATGAGCCTGAAGACCTGAGATATAAATAAACCAAATCAACTGGTCTTTTGAAGGTAGTCTAGGAGCAACACATAATGAGAATCGCAGAAAACTCTAGCCATGACTTTTCCTGCAGATGGAACATTTTTTTGCTTTCTTTGATGCAATTTCACCTGTTGCCTCCTTGGTTTGGACACCTTCGTCTGTTGCGTGTGGTGATGAATCCATGTTTCGTCTACTGTTATGAAATATCGGAGAAACGCACTGGAAGTAAGTTAAAACAAGTCTAAACCCTCTTGCAAAATGTGAATTCGATTTTGATGTATTTTTATTAAACTCCAGCACACATCGAGCGGAAAGCTTTTCCATATCCAAATTTGCGTGTAAAATGAAGTGAACACGGCCTATGGAGAGCTTTGCAAATTTAGCCCAACTCCGCATGTTCAGTTGGCGATCATTGCTAATTTTTGTCACAATCTCGTCGGTCACAGCAGTTTTGGGACGCTCTCATACTTGCCTCCTAAACCCAAAACGCGGGTTCGAACCCGGCCAGGACCCATAGATTTTTTCGGGCGTAAAAATCCTAAGTATGGCTTCCTTCGGAAGGGAAGTAAAGCCATGGGTCCCGTGTCGTACATTTAGGGCACGAAAAAGAATCGCAAGCCTGAAAGAGTGGCCTCTGAGCAAAATTTGTAGGCCGTTTCACCCCTGAGTTGAATGGGACGCTGATGACCTGAGATGTTAAAGAGCGTCCATAAATAAATCAATCAAAAAAAAAATTGGACGCTCTGAGCGCTCGTTATCTTAAATAATATGCGACCACGCTTAAATTCAGTAGCCCACTTTTTAACCATGGAAAAACGAAGGGGAAAAATCCTATAATGTGGAATCTAACTTCTTTTGTACTTCTATTGGGGTTAAACCCTTCAAAATTAAGTACTTTATCACAGCTCTTATTTCAATTTTATCCATTCTGTAGAAAACATCAACACTAGTTTGTTTACACGATCGTCACAAACAAGTGACTAAACTTACGCGTCTGAAACTTTGCAGCACGTCATCTAAGGGATAATACCCAACAACTAACTCAATAATGTGGCCCTCTTCCATGTGTCTCTGAATTAGGTCGAGATCTTTTAGAACATTCTGTATATATATATATATATATATATATATATATATATATATATATATGAAAAATAAAAATAAAATAACCCTATTAACAGTGTAACAAATTAACAGTAATAATAAAAGTAGATAAGGATAAAACACTAAGATAAAACCACACCATACATATATATATATATATATATATATATATATATATATATATATATATATATTTGTGCCTTCCCCTCTTCTCTTTTGAGGTCGGATGCCCATTGGGCTCACTGGATATGATAGTAAAAATGATACTATTATGGCACACCAGAAAGGCCCTTAAATCTATGGGTACCTAAAGGTAGTCTGTACTGATGAATTAAATGAATTAATGATGGGGCAAATGAGCTCGGAGTCCTTGGCGCTTTAATCTGGCACATTTACGTCTCAGAGCAAGGAAAAAACTTCGGAGGAAAAATCTTATCTAGACAAGTTTTCCTGATCGGAAATTTGAAGCCAGAAGCTCTGGTATGGTTGCCTTAAACGCTACCACTAGATTAAGATGCTATTTCTGAAGACAGTGTTTCATTTAGTCTGTTTGATAATACTGAACAACAATTTACAGGTCGGTTTTTTTTAACGAACACAGTAGTTCCATATTTTTTAATAAGTAATTTCTTGTCCAAGGGAAGCATTCAATTTGGACTTACGTTGTTTACTTTCCTTTATGAGAAGAATGCTACAATCTCTGTAATTAAAAATTAATCAAACTTCAATTCAAATGGGGAAAATGTTCATTGAATGTTAGTACGTGTTTTCCTTTGGTTGCTCTTTAGAGCTTTTAAGGAAATCTCTCTGTGGTTTCAAGAGATACCCAAATATTCTAGACGTTCTCCCTCAGGTTGTGAGAGAGGTTTTTCCTTCTCCTTTACTTAGAATGATAGGATGAGACGGGGTGACCAGGATATGGGGGAAAGCTAAGAGCATCTTAATGGAAGGATCGGATAGGGGAAATGTCCAGGAAGAGGTTGTTGGACCATGTCCAGGAAATCCGGAAGATATTGCGAGCGCCAGATTAGAGAATAAGAACAGGAGAGTCATGAAATTGGAGGCCATGGATTTGCTGGGACTATATTGAGCGCAATTTGTATGCGGAAGATGAAACACGTCTTTCTTCTTCGACAAATCTTCAAGTAAAGCATGTCCATAGTAAGAAATCATAAATATGTCATCGTTGTGATTGAGATTTAATTCGTACACAAATACAGATAAAAGATACCAATACGGTTGAAGCAGAATGACAAAGGACTAAAAAAGAAAAAATTCAGCGAGGTTACCAGGGTAGGTCCATAAGTTTTCGACCTCGCCGATAAGGATTATCGCCTTCACAAAAGCCTTATCAGGTGTCATATCTTATCTGTTAAGTAAATAATTGCAGCTGTAACTTCCGCTCCTGTATAGTTGTCCAGATGTAGTTGCGTAAAGAAGGCTATTTGTAGAAGATTGCGCCCTGTTCAAAATGGAGTTTCCAGCTGTTATTAAGTTCTTCACAAAGGAAAGAATTTCTCCAAATGAAATTAAACACGTCCAATCGTGTATATGGGGAGCATGCCCCTCATATTCTACAGTAAAAGAATGGGCCAAACTTTTTCGAATGGGTCGAGAAAGCATTGAAGACGAAGAGCATGCAGGTCGGCTCTTGGAGGTGCTCACTCCTGAAAACATCGCTCGCTCTTGTGGAAGGAGAAATTATGGAAGATCAGCGGCTCAAAGTTACAGAAATAGCAGCAAGGTTGGACCTTTCTGAAACAACAGTCCTTCGAATTATTCAGGAACATTTAAACAATAATAAGGTTAGTGCCTAGACTTCTTTCCTCAGTCCAAAAGCAGCAAGAGTCATCTGTTGTCAGGAATTTTTAGAGCTCTGCCGTGACAACGAGAGAGAAGTTCTGCGAACCATTGTTACAGGAGATGAAACTATGGTTCTCTACTATGATCCCTTGTCCAAAAAAGAATCAATGGAGTGGTGTAAACCTGGCGAAGCACCGCCTCTAAAGGCCAAGGTCACTCAGTCAACCAAAAAGATCATGATCACAATCTCTTGGCACTGTGAAGGAATGTTCTTCATTGACTTCAAGGAGAGAAACACCGCAGTAAATGGGGAGTACTATGCTGACCTACTGCACAGACCACGAGCCTCCATTAAAGAGAAAAGGCGAGGAAAGCTGAGCGATGGTTGTGCGCCTTCTTCACGAAAACGCGCCTGTGCTCACAACTCTTGTTGGAAAGGAAGCTGTGAAGAAATATGGCTTCAAGGACATCGACCATCCACCCTATAGCCCATATATAGCTCCCAGTGACTATTTCCTCTTCTCAAAACTCAAGAAGAACTTTCGAGAAAGGAAATTGAAGTGTGACGAAGAAGTGATGAATGCTAAATGTGTCCATTTGACAGACAACACTTCTGACTATTTTTGGGGATGGGGATTGAAATGTTAATTCAAAGATGTGAGAAATGTATTACAATAAAGGGGTAACTATATTTAAAAGTGAAATATAGCTTTTGCCTTTATCATACCTAGAAAATGGTTACTCTGGTATGGACCTACCCTCGTATTTGAATTAGGGCCATCTGAACCGAAAAGGGATATAGAGTCGCAGCGTACAAAGTTAGTATTTTTACCGAAGGCATAAATTGATATTTTATCCTGATAGTAATAAGCACTAACCTGTGTTATAACAATGTTGAAAATGATGGCCCTCGGCTGCCTGAGTAGAAAATTCCTCTATTCCATCTACTTTTCTTCCGGCGCGTTGAAACACGTTTCTTGTACCGAGAGAATATGACTCTCAGAACAGCACTCGCTAACAAAACCTTTTTCAAACGTACTACAAGATGCTACCTGCACGTATTTCTCCCAGTGCGCAGCTCAGCTGGCCCTTAACTCAAATAACCTTACTGTAGGTGGTCATTGATGGTTTGCACGAAGGAAAGCTGGGCTGGTGCGCTGACATGACGACGTGAAGCGTGCGTGAGAGTGGCACAGCAGCGTGACATATGTCGCATTGTGATATCGCGTGCCCCTGACGACGCAGTACTTGCGGCAGTGGCACAACAACAGACGTCTTCAAACTCAGCACATGCTGTCTGTTAGGAACATGCGTCTCTTTCTCTTAGTACTGAAAATGTTCATTCCGTCCTTCCGTTTGTTCTTTCTCTCACTTTAGCTCATTCTGTATTTTTTAAATTTATTTTTGCTCCTATTTGTCACATTTATTTTTGTTCATATTTAAAAATTATTTCTATTTAATGTTTTATATTTTTTTTCGTGCTTATTATTAATAATTTATTTTTCTTTCATTAATTACACGTTGAAGTCTGAGGTGAATTTCAGCAGCAGATTTTCCCTCTTTAACAAGGAATTCAATGACAATACGCTGTCGAATCGAAACAGTAATGTCCGCCATTTTGGAAAAAAGTTAATGACGTCACAATATGGCAGCATGTGGTGTAAAGTCTGTAGATTACAATCCTGCAGTCCTTTTTGTTACATTGTTAGAATTTGAATTTCAACAATGTGTTGCTTATGACTTTCAGTATGACCCTCGTATTACCGACAAGATGGCCCAGCTTAACGTTTGGGCATCGCATTCGAAAGGTCCCGGGTTGAAGTCCCTTGGGATTTTTTCGTGATTTTCCCTGGTTACTTAATGTTGGAGTTAATTTTTTACTTTCCACAAAATTTCCGTTCTCCCATTTTGTTTATTTACAGGATCAAAAGTGACGCATTGCGCGGTGTGTCGGAGGTGGGTCTCTGAAGGGGTGGGAAAGGTCCACCGGTGTCGGAATGTTCTATCTGAGCCCTGTCACACAAAAGTGTGGCCTAATACATTACAAGTGTATGGAGTAGTAGTAATTAGTAAAATTCTGTTCCACAAATGTTTCTACTACACTTGTACTTTACTACTCCATACTTACAAATGTACACGTGATTCTTCGTTGTTCTGTTCCACAGAGGTATTAGTATTAGTCGGGCACTCATAACTTGTATAAATTTCTCCATCAGGTAACTACAAACACTAGTGCAAGTTTTAGTATACTTTTTAATAATTTTTGGAATCAATTGACCCAAATATGCGAATTATCAGCGAAAGTGATGATAATGATGATAGTGGGAATGTGTGTAAAGAAAGAATAGTTCAGTAATTTGAGTATAATTGAAAAGTTAGATCAGTTAATTGTTAACGTATAACTGATATTGGCCCTTCCTATTTCAAATTATTATTTCAGTTCAGCATCTTTGTTTATGTTTTTTAAATTTTGCTGCATGTCACAAAAATAATTTATTTCTATTCCTCGTTCTCTAATGACGCCATTTTCTCAATAAGATTACCAAATAGTATAAATAATCCACAAAAAAAAAAAAAAATGACCGAGCGCAATAAGGAAGCTGGAAATTTTCTGCCATCTTTCGACGATTGAAATTCATGCTGCTATGTAACCATGTGTGATTGTCGTTTCAAAAGTGAACTATAACATGAATTAGATTAGGTGTTTAAACAATTATTATTTCCGAGAAAAAATACAGCATCCATTTAGCAGGATTGGCAATAATCCTCTTTGTACATAAAAAAAGACGAATTTATTATACTAATAAGGGGATATAACCTTATTCAAGGTAAGGCGACATGTGACAAACAGCTGTTCCCCCATCTTGCTCTTATAGGACGATATTTGTAACTTTTTACCAATACTTTACAAGTGTTATACCGTCTATCACGGAACACAAAGTTACTAGTTCATATTTTACAAGGACTTGTACTAATACATTTTTATGTATTACACCATACCTTTGTGGAATGATGCTCAGGAAATATGTTTAGGAACTAATTAGAGTACGTGAATGCAGTCACCTGTGTCACCCTCACGTAATCCCTTCCTCCCGGAGGTATTCCCATTGGAGAGTTGACACAAATGACTAGCGATGAGCAAGGCTGAAATACCGAAGTATTTTTTTCAGTCCAAAGCAATCTAATCCATCTGTTTGTACAATAGGCCATTGGTTTATTTTTTCATCACTTCATTCATCAATGCTTATGTCCCTTTATCCTTTCATCTATTTAGCAGTCGTTCATTTATCCATCACGTTTATCAATATACATATTAATCCATTCATACATCTTTTAGTCATTCATGCATATAGGATGTTAATAAACTACACTGAAATAATTTCAGAGAGTGTACAGATGTCATATGTAAGCAATTTGCGATAGTTGCTTATCTGATCAAATTTCGAAGCTATAGCTGTAAGTTTCTAAAGCGCCAGTACGCCACTGACTAATGAAGATACCTCTCGGAAGCTAACACACAATAACGAAGGCAGGTTTCTGAACCTATTACTCTGGCGCGTTATGACATTAATTTTCCTGTAAGAGGTAGTCACTTGTTTTCCAGTTCGATTCTCGTTCATCACTTTTTTATTTTGTTTTTTTTTTCTGACTGGTCTAACAATGCAGCTTTTAGCCTACGTTCTTCTGTTTCAATTTATACTCGTATATCTTAACATATCAATTCATATAATTACAACCTTGTAGTTGTTATTGAGCTTAACAATCAGAATCGTGTCCTGAGTATGTGTAGGTAAATTAAGTTTTAGGCATCATGTTAGTAGTAAACTTATTAGCTTTGTATGTTGGTAATACATTTATTGTTGAGAAAGAGAATAAAACTTTAAAACATTTAGTAAATTTCATTCATAATTCTTTAGTATGCATATCGCAACATTTCATATTTAATACAAATAATAATTAAATTAACGCGATGCCAAGAATTGAAGTTTTCGGAACATCAATTTTAGCGATGATCAGTGTCGCACTGTCACATGATTAGTTAGAGATTTGAGGTATTTTTATGGCTTTAAATCTTGAAAACGCTGGTAACGAAATGAGGAAAATCGATATTTCTATCCTTACTATACATTGAAATACTTAGAAATAAGGGCCTATATAAATACCTCGTGCATGCCGCACTCAAAATAAGTAACCTAGCACGGGAAGAGGTAATACCACAAGAGCAGATAATAAGATGTAATGAAAAAGCTGAGGACGAGGTAAGAAGATCAGAACGCATACGTATGCAAAGACAACCCCCAAACACAAATAACTTAACAAGAATGGAAAATATACAAAATAACTTTAATTAAATCAACAGGAAATGAATATTAGAAGGAGAAGATAAAGGTAAGGAAGAAAGGAATAAGGAGATGAAAATGCCTAAAAAATATAATAAACCGGGATAATTTTGATTTACAACCTGAAGTAGAGAATATACTTATAAGAGTTTTGACACCGGGAAGAAGATGGAAGAAGGAAGATTGCAGAAGAAGAAGAAAGGGTGTTAGAGATACACGGGAATGAGCCGCGGCAGGAGATGGAGGATGGAGAAGTGGTGTCCGGAGAGGAGGAGCTGAGCGCAAGAAATGGTGCAACCAAGGGACCAGGAGGATCAAGCGAGATAGAAGAAGGAATGGTTGGGAAGAAAATATGGAGAGTAATATGGTGGAAGTGAGGTGATAGTGTTTAATGAGTTCAAGTGTTGGGACAAATAAATGAAATGAGTAGGAAAGATTAATAATGATAAATGAACTTTAAGTGAAGTAAGTTGTTAAAGAGAAAGATATCATTATGATTGTAATAAATTAAGGAGAATTGAAACAATTAAGGATAATGTCCAATTTAAGAGAATTTCCGCCGAGTACTGGATACCAGTACATACCGCTGGTAACCAGTGGTTAGTAGTAGTATAGTTGTATAGTTATGGAATAAATTTAAAGGATAGAATAGCTGGTTACCAGCTATAATTCCTACTGGCTCCCAGTATATTGTTAAATTGTTGATTTGGCAGTTTTGTAGATTTCGGAAGATTAATTTGGGAAGTAGTTAAGTAAATGTATATTTTGGTTCAATTAATTATTTTATTATTTTTTATTTATTGTTTTATTGTATTATTTTAATCTAGTTATTATGAAAATCTGTAAAATAATGTATTAAAATATTATTGAATTGTATAGTTATAATAACAATAAATGGAAAATTTGATATACACGCCCTGGTTTAGGAAGCCAGGTACCAGGGTGGCGTATACAGATTTTATTTTATTTTATTTTATATTTTATTTTTTTATTTCTATCCTTACAAGACAGTTTTAAAGACATTTCAAACTAATTTTTCACCCGGCTTCGCTTTAACACCGACATATCAGCATCTGATACCAAAATGTTTTAACACCATATAACTGTGGACCATACATTGTCTATCTGAAATTGCTTATATATAATATCTCTTACACTCTCTGAAAAATTTTAGTGTAGTTTATTAACACCCTGTATGTTAGTTTATTGATTCATTCATCCGCGCAATAGTTAAATCATCCAACCATTCATCTATCCAGTATTGTTTTTAATAACGTCTTGGAAATGTATACTGTGGTTTTATTATTCTGTGTGTTAAATTTTAGATGGAAATTAAATTACTACCTACGCAATTAGCTTAGCTCTTGAGACATTGATAAACGGTGTTATGGCATGCTCTATTTTTACGTTGAATGCTGTTCTTTTGTTTTCCAATCATCATCATCTTAATAACTGGAAATAAATGTTATGCATGTTTTTACTGTAACAAAATATAATTATTTTTTTTTCAAAAATGTTTTTGGGACGACTGTTACATTTTTTTTTTTTTAACTTTCTTCTTGAAAGTTACCTGCGATTTGATTGGGGAGGAGTGGCCAGTTGCCTCAATTGAACGATATAGTCTGTTATTTTCATTTACTAATTTGCACAAGAATTGTCATAAAAAAAGAAGTTAAACAAAATGTGTTAGCGCTTATCTCATTTTAGTCATGTTCATAAGTAAACGGCTGACATTGTTGGTAACACACATTACATCGCGTCCCAGTTAGTTTATTTAATACTTGTGTGAAGTAATGCGTCTTTTAATAGTTTAGATCGCTAATATATATGCCCAGTTTCCAATTGACATTGATTGATAATAAAAAAACACAAAACTCTTGGTTAATACTTTGAAACAAAAGAAAACCACATATAGAAATTATTTTTGTATTGTTGTGAAGTGAAAGAAATAGATTACTGGCTTCGGTTAGGCTCGAAAGCTATAACTATGACGTCATGAAAAGACGTTAGATCTCATTTGAATTTGAACACGTGGTAGGTATATACATATATTTACCCTAATGTGCATTTATGTGCTTCCTTCGGAAGGGAAGTAAAGCCGTGGGTCCCGTGTCGTACATTTACGGCACGAAAAAGAACCTCAAGCCTGAAAGAAGAGACCTTTGAGCAAAATTTATCGACCATTTTAAGTCCTGAATTGAATGGGACGCTGATGATCTGAAATGTTAAAGAGCGTTCGTAAATAAATTAACAACAACCTCGTGCATTTCTTTCTTTTCCCTTCTTTTCTTTCCTCTATGCAATTACCACCACTTTCTCTTCTTTCTTTTTATTTCTTCTTTTTCATTCTCTTCATTTCTTCCTCGAGAATACACCCGCACCCTTAATATGCTTTGTGTCATCATCGCATTGAAGGAAATTCCCAGTCGCAATGCGTGAGATTCACTGCACAGTGACAGGGAAGCCAGGTGCATTATGACGGGGCACGCGCGACTCAAGTAATACCTGTCGTATGTGTGGACCGTACAGAAAGGATTGGCTAAGCTGTGTCTTAGGTGTGCTGTTGCCTGTCTGCCCTCAGAGCAACAAAGGCCGTTTAACATTTCCAAGTGCTTGTCATTTCATCAAAATGCCAGAGGTACTTTGTCACGAATCTGTTATATGGCAAGTTTTATCAGCTGTCCATGAGATGATTCTAGGAACACCTTAAGAGGTGCTAAATATGTGAATAGAGAAGGGGAGGAGGTAGAAATGTGCAACGTAGCAAGAAGTGATAAATCGGAACATCTTTATATAAAGGTAGCCTATTGTGTACCTTAAAGGCAAAGGCCTCCTAACAGGCAGGAAAAGCTCGCTTCCTATTCCACGCTAGTTGTTCGTATGCTGTTTAAGACACTGACTGATTTGTTCTTTGGTTACTCAATTTCTCATTGCACTAGTTGCTTCTCGAGAGATTTCCATTTTTCTCTTCCTCTTGCTGCTCTTGACAAATCTGGACCTGAATGTTCCTTGAAGAGGTCTGTCCATCTTCTTCTGGGTCTGCCTTGTGTCATTTTTCCTATTCGGGGGTCCTACATGGAGATCTTGTTGGTCCATCTATTGTTCTGCATTCTTGCGACGTGACCGCTCCATTGCCATTTACTTCTGGTAGCT
Organism: Metallyticus violacea; assembly: GCA_030762175.1. Classification (NCBI taxonomy): domain Eukaryota; kingdom Metazoa; phylum Arthropoda; class Insecta; order Mantodea; family Metallyticidae; genus Metallyticus; species Metallyticus violacea. Next base: position 75,592,863 of record CM060836.1, read on the forward strand.
ATTTGTGAGATGTCTGTTGTCTGAGATAACTGATTTATTTATACTACAGGTATTTTGTCCTTCACTGTTATTCCCAGGATCTTGCGTTGTGTGTTTCTTTAGCTATTTGAATTTCGTTCTTTTGTTTTTCTGTTAGTGACCATGTCTGGCATCCATACAGGGTATACACAGATTTCGAGCGTCTGGAATCTGATTTTCTTAGTAGTGTTTGATATGACAATATAAACTTAAGGACCCAAAATTTCTCCAGGTTATTGAGATCCTTCTTTGTACTTCTTTTCCCATTTTATCATGGAAAGAAATCTGTTGTCCTAGGTATGTATATTCGCTTATATATGTCAGGACTGTTCCGTCTATTTTATTTGGGGTTTCAGATCCGTTTGAAATCACCTTGTCCTTATTTTGTTTAGTGACAGCCCTGCATTTTTGTTATGCTCAAGCATAGTTTGTAGTGCTTTCGGTGTTTTGGCTAATAAGACCACATCGTCGGCAAATCTTGGATTTGTTAGTCGACTGCCGTTTACGTTGATTTGGAAATTATTATGCCAGTTCATTTTTCTCAATATGTGCTCCATGAAGAGTTTGGGAGAGATCGGATCGCCTTGGCGAACTCCTCTTTCTAGTCGGAATGATTGTCCTTCTTCTGTTTTTGACTGTAGTTTTGTGTAGGATACAAATGTACTTTGCCTCTATTCCTTGAGCAGTCAGAGTATGTAATATACCTGTATGTTCGACTGAGTCAAAGGCCTTACTATAGTCAATAAAGGCGAGATATAGTGTTAGACGGAATTCTAGAACGCTTTAATGTATAGCAAAGTTTGAATCTTTAGTTTACATTCGTAGATACCTTGCCTTTCTCTAAACAACATCCTGTACGTAGTAATAATATAACCGTCTGGTTAGGAAATTATCCTAGTGAACGAGGCCTTGTTTCCAGGTTTGGTACAATACCAGAAAATTTGTAGCAATTGGTATAGATGTTAAATAAATATGAGATTAAATTATAACAAAAGATGTCTTTGTTAGTTAAAAGATAGTCTTGTTTTTAATTAGGTAACCTCTTTAAATCACTTTAAAATAAGTTTGTTTACGAAGACCAATAAAAGCGAAGTTGATGCAGTCACAACAGAACATAAACATGGCATATGTCTGTCATTCGGAATTTGATAATACATAATGAGAACAAAAGGGAAATGGGAAAGAAAATATACCAAATAAAGTCATATCAGAGAAGATGAAGAACAACAGGCATAAACGACAATAAGAACGAATAACTTGAAGAAAATGAAGAAAAATACGAGCGAAAGAATATAAAAGAAGCGAAAGACCAAAGTGCAAAACATGGTCACAAATATTAGAATGAAATTTAATAAGAAAGAAAACGCTGGAAAAGAAGAAGAGGGTATTGGTGGTAATTGGTGAAAAAAGAAGAAAAACGGAAATAAACATTAGTTTTAGTTACACTTACTAGAGGATGATGTTCTGTAATTGCAATGTTAGTTTCATAACAAACTATAAAATTTATATACATATAAAATAGGAAGGAAAATAAGAACAATGGACTTCGGATTTTAAATATTTTATACTAAAGACGAATGTTTTAATGAAATATGACGCCGGTTCTGGTGGTCTAGTGGTAAACATACTTGCCTCGTAAACCCAAGGTTAAATCCCAGCCAGGGTCAATGGATTATTTTTCTGGCGTAAAAATCCTAAGTATGACTTCCTTCGAAGGTGAAATAAACCCGTGGGTCCCGTGTGGTACATTTACGGCACGAAAAAGAACCTCAGGTCTGAAAGAAGAGACCTATGAGCAAAATTTGTCGGCCGTTTCACGCCCTGAGAATGGGACACTGACGACCTAAGACGTTAAAGAGCGTCCATAAATAAAACAAATCAACTTGAAATACGACATCCTTTGGCCTAACAGCTTTCATGCAAAAGCTCGACAAATGTAAAAATTGTTCTTTATTAATATATGACTTCTTTAAACCTTTCATAAATATATGGCAAATTTGAAAATTCTTAAGTCCAATAGGTATTTAAACATTTAGGACGTCTGTTTAAAGGTAAACGAGTAGAAGTAGAATAATCGCATAGCCAGCACTTTCAGGTAAAATTAGTACAGCGAACGGAACTAACAAGAGTGCGTGGTCCAAATATAATTTAACTAACTTATTTTTTATAGGATCTCTTTTGAATAGATCATCGAAATTATATTGATCACACGGGGGGGGGGAGACGAGGTGTTATATTAAATAAAACGCTTATGCATTTATGGAACATGTAGGCTATTACAGAATAAACTAATATTAATTTTTTTTGGTCTATTATTAGTCTTTTGGAATCTATGTTCTTCATATTGATTTTCATAAAGATACCAGCCTTTATCGCATTAAAACAAGAAAATTAACGCATTTAAAGCAAGACGGCATTCACATCTGTTACTGTCTTTATTTTTCCAGACATTATTAATTTATAAGATTCCTTGGTTTCGGTTTTTCTTTTGATTTCGCGGTGTGCGAGAAGAAAACGAGAAAAAATTGTCAAAATCATATGCCAAAAATAAAAAAATAATAATTATTAGAAAAAGAGAGTTCAGAGTACTCTTGAACCATTTCATTATGCCCTCGGGTGTGAGCATAAACGATCCCTACGGAGCCATAAGCCCCATCTACCATTTATTCACAGACTTACACAGGTATCTTTAGTGAGTTCTTAGGGGGGTAGGGTTAGACCTTGAAAAGGAGGAAATTAGCAAAACAAAACAAAAACCAGAGAAAATTCAAACTTTGTGCAGCACAAATATCCTTGAATCCGCCCTAGATTACAGGGAATGGCAATAGTGGTTTTAGAGAAATGAGAGGAAGGAGAGATGAAATTTGTTTACGCTGGGTTAGTTCGTCATAAGTTCCGTGTCTCATTGGAACTGAATCGTGGTCATTTCGGTGAAAAGCGAGTAGGCAGACCCGAGGAGCGTAAATATTGACTCGACCTGTAGGAGAGTGAGTGACGTGTCCCTGGCTCATTACCACGTGTGAGAAGATGTGTCGCTAGATAAAGTGAGGGAGGCTATCTGGAACAACGATCTTGATTGCTACACGTTCCTAATGTTCCATTACAGGACTCGGCAGCCAGGATAAGGAAATGGAGCACTCCTTATTTCTTCCAAGTTAGCATCGCGCCGATGTTTCCTTCTTCACAGCACATTTACTAGCGTCTCTTCTTGTTTGTTTTATTTAATGATTCATTTGTTTGCTTACAGGTTTTCCTTGCTTTACGCATTCTACTGTCCATCTGCTTTTCATTCAGCAGCCCGAGCTCAGTACCTTACTTGGTGAGTACTAAGCTTTTCTTAAACCTTTAAAGACATTAGATATTTAAATTCATTACCAACGCATTTTTAAATACTTGAAATACATTTTAAAATATTATTTCTATTTTTATTTTTTTAATACCTAGGGTGCCAAATAAATGTATAACCACTTTCACAGTAGATATCTATTTAATATATTTTAAAATTGAACCAAAAAACAACAGCAATGTGTAGTATGATGTTCTCTAAACAGATGTGACTCACATTACGTTATGCCTAGCGCTGCTACAACAAAATGGAGCCAAGATTATCGTTTGAACAGCGGAAAGTAATTTTGAAGTAGTACTGGAAAACTGAGAATGTTGTTGAAGTTCAAAGGCAATGGAGACGCTTGTACAGAACAGAACCGACAACGCGAGTAACAATTGCGCCATTGGAAATATATTTGAGACTCGTGATACCGTATGCGATGTTCACAAGGACAGATCTGGGAGACCCCGCACAACAACAAGCTCCCCGCGCACGGGATTCAAGGCACTGAATAGGACGAAGAGGTCCGATTGAGTTTCCACCGCGTTTTCCGGATCTAACTCCGTTCGACTTCTACCTATGGGAAACTCTTAAGGATTTTGTATGCCGTAGAAAACCAGCTACAGTGACAGCATTTCGGGAAGAAATTGAAACAGCATGTGCTGCAATCGCTGAGGACACTTTCGTAAACGTTACTCATTCAGTAGTTCAACGTACTCAGAAGTGTATCGACGTCGATGGTGGGCATTTTGAGCAACTGTTGTAACTGTAAAAGTCTAAGATGATTAGTGTTCATCTTTTTCTGTTTGTGTGAATTCAGTTTTGTTATGTTAACAGTTTTTTCTTTACTTAAAGTGTGTATACATTTTTGACATCCTCTGTAATTATAATAATATTTAAAGATGACGATCAATATATGTGTATCTATTTTAATTTGTATTTCAGTTTATTCATACAAATAGTAAGTATTATTATTTAAAATATAGCCCATCTATTTCGAGGATTTTTGCCCATCTCTTTGCCATCATTCGTATTTTTTACGATACCAATACTTGTATTTAGAGGTAAAAAGCTCTGAAAAAGTGTTTTTGACACCTTCCTGGAATAAATATTGTCATTACTCAGAAGGCGCAACATCTGGACTGTATGCTGGATGAGGCACCAATTTTATTTCTTCTAATTAGTTGGGTCAGTCTTCATCGACATGTATTAAAGTCGAGTAGCGTGGTATTAAATTTCGTACAGTTGCTCACAATACAACTCAGTGTCAACTTCACGATCATTTGGAACAGGTTGAAATTCCGCCAAACGCAAAGTTATCTCTTTTTGCCCAAAACGACCTTGATGAACCTTTGACTGAGGTTCTTTACCACAGTATTCCAGTGCTTTCTCTTCCCAGAATTATGCAATTAAAGTAATTTTTCTTCTTGTCACAATCCGTTTCTAGAATCGGATGTCTATAGGATTTTTAATATCAACTGGTCGCAAGGTCTGAACTTCGATGAGTTCATATGGACCTGCTCTTCGATTTTTATACTTATGTTGATTTAGCACAGGCGCATAGTTACTGTTTTTTTTGAGAACATCAAATTAACTAGTACTGCCTTCCGTTTCTACAGCTCCATCATCGGAAAGATGGAGTTTAAGAAGGCCGAGCAAATGGAATTCGCTTGAAAAAGGTCCAGGCTGTATGGAGAATGCTTGAGGACGCGCGTTGTCATGAAAGAGCAACACGCCTTTGATTGATAGTCTTAAATACTGAACTTTCCTGAGGATGTTACAATAGGAACGGAAATTTACGGTTTCTCCTTGAGGCTGGAACGCGATGAGCAGTATCCCAAAGGATTGTGGGCATCGCTTTTCCAACGATTGGTATTACTTTAAACTTTTTTTTTTTCCGTAGGCGACGCAGGATGTTTCCACTGCATTGATGCGCGCATTGTGCTCGGGCTGGTAGAACCCAAAATCCTATGGAAATTTGGGCTAGCATAATGTGTCCTCCATTGAAATAGTGACTGAAATACTCTAATGTCAGACTCATGTTTTGCATTTTGTGCTGTAAATCCTGATGATGCCACTAAATCCAAAATCGCAGGTTCAACCCCGGCCAGGATCGATGCATTTTTTTCGGGCGTAAGGGAAGTAAAGCCGTGAGTCCCATGTCGTAGTTTTGCGGCACGAAAAATAACCTCAGGCCTGAAAGAAGAGACCTCTGAGCAAAATTTATCGGCCATTTCACGTCCTAAATTGAATGGGACGCCGATGACTTGAGGTGTTAAAGAGCGTCCGGAAATAAACCAAATTAACAAAAAGCATTTTGTGTTGTGATGTCAATATGCACGGCACTCATCGTGCACATGCTGTGTGAAAACCTAACCGTCATGCATTATGAGGTAGGTCATGCCGTTTGAACAATCAGTAGCAGCGGTTATAGTGTCTATGGTAGTTGTTCTGTCTGCTCGTCTTTAACTCGTTACAAATTCGCCTCTCTGGCAATCTCCGTTGGCCGGCCGGCGATCCGTTTCCGTCTTCAGAGAACTTGTGCACCCTGTTGTAAAAAGTTTGACGTGACAGGCGCTTCTCTCCGTTGATGGGAAGCATTTTTGTATGAATATTCTTTGATTTCATACCTTTTAACCATATTGTATATTGACTCCCATTCGCTATTGCACACGTTTATTGTCTTATGCCTCATTCAGAGATGTACTACCCTACGTCAATTTTACTCTGATAAATATTAAGCGATATGAGCTTGGACTATCCTATGTGATAAAAAAATTGACTTACGCATTGGTTTGCCAGAAAAGTAACATAGGTTACTTTATTACAGATTTGTTTTGAAGGCTAAAGAGAAAGCAGTTTTTCTTATAATTTATTTAGTTTGAGAGAAATGCAACGTGGTATCAGTAATTATAATTCTAGCAGTGTGCTCTAACTTATTACAAGACGAATATCATAAAGACAGTCTGGATACCTGTTCTCTACTCGACCAGAGTTAACTTCACAGAAACTTGGCAGCAGTTAGTGCATTTTTCCAGAGCCAGTTTGCGATATATTTCCGCCGATCGGAAAACTGTGTTGGTTAACTGGGCACAGTGTTTCATCTGCAGGGGCTACCCCGGGGGGCGGGGGTGCTTCCGGTGCCCATAAAACTTGCGATATGCTCTCTCCGGCGTATGGACCGGGAGATTTGACTGCATTGCCCGCGACAAATGAAAAATGACGCTTCCCCTACGCGCAGGGCCCTTAATCACGTTTTGCCAAATTACAGCAACTGTGTAATTATGAATGGCTGACAAACAATGCCGTTACATTTTGCGACATTTCATTCCGACCTCGGCTGTGTATTTTTTTTTACCCTCCAGTGATAATTTTTTCTTCCCCATCCCACTCCACCTCCCTTTGGTGCTTTTTTTTTTTTCAACGTGAACATGATAAATGGTACAGACAAGAGAAGCAATCGTAATGCGCAAAAATTAACTTTCCCCTGACTGACTCTGTTTTAAAATTCGGCCGTGTCTCTTTGTTTCGTTTTAAATTGGAGGGTTTCAAGCATTGGTGTGTTTTTAGGCACGTTTGTAGTTGAGTGGATCTGTCTCTAATGGATCAATCAAAGGAGATATACAGCTGCACTATCCCTCATTCATTTCAGTTTATCATATAATTTCCCGACAGTTTTACGGAGACAAACATATCAGCATAGAAATATGTTTATTAGATCAAATATAATGATGAAGACAATATCCATTACAAGGAACACAATTATTATTATTATTATTATTATTATTATTATTATTATTATTATTATTATTATTATTATTATTATTTTATTTTTTCATCTTTGGCTTTAATAACTGCGCATCTGGTTAACCCTCACCCTTTAAATTTCGGTTTTCAGGTAAACTTCCACTTCTAAAGGTCCGATTTATCTGATTTTCAGAGACTATTTCTATTATTTTGTTTAAATGTATACCACAGTTTCGTGCAATATTTATTTTAAATTGGGGGTTTTAGGTAAGCCTCCATTCACAATGGTCTAATTTCGCTTATTTTAAGAAACTATTTTTGTTATTATATTTCAATGAGATATACTGAGTTTTGTTGTGAAAAATAGAAATTGGCGGCCGCTAGAGTGATTTTTATATTTTCACTTTTGGTTAACCCCATTCTTTAAATTCCGATTTTCAGGTATATCCTACTCCTAAAGGTTTGATTTTCCTGATATTTAGAAATTATTTTAATTATTTTGTTTAAATCGGAATTTCTTTGCAAAAAAAAAAAAATGAAATATTGATCCCGCGATTTTTAAATTTTGGGTTTCAGGTAAACCTCCATTCATAATAGCCTAATTTCGCTGATTTTAAGAAACTATTTTGCTTATTTTATTTCAATGACATACACCGATTTTAGTTATGAAAAAGCTAAGAGAGTGTGTGTGTGCATGCATGCACGCGCCAAAATGTATACACACTTCAAACAAAGAAAAACTGTGTTAACATAACAAAACTGAATTCACACAAACAGAAAAAGATGAACACTAATCATCTTAGACTTTTACAGTCATAGGTAGAAGTCCAACGGCGGTTCTGTTCTGTACACACGTCTCCATTGTCTTTGAATTTCAACCATATTCTCGGTTTTCCAATACTACTTCAAAATTTCCGCTGTTCAAACGATAATCTTGGCTCCATTTTATTGTAACAACGCTATCATAATGTATGTGAGTCACATCTGTTTACAGAACATCATATACACATTACTGTTGTTTTTCGGACCAACTTTGAAATATATTAAATAGATATCTACTGGAAAGTGTATATACATTTTTGGCGCCCTCTAATATATATAAATTTTTTGTGCCTAGTAAATCAATGGATTTGAAGAAATGTTTCCTTCGAAATTCACTGTAACAGTGGCGTCATGGAGCATCACCATTAACATTTTTTGTGTACAAAATTAATGGTTGTTAATAATAGTATTATTTACAAAAATCTAACTTTTATTTATTGCTAAAACTTCACACTCTTGACTTACTCCTGCGTTACTCCAATAAGAAGTAGGCGTTATACTTACCTTATTTAAAATGTTAAATCACAAAAGTGACACTAAAGAATTTATAAAAGATTTGGTTATAACTATCAATAGACTGCTGATAGTCTTATTCTGTAGTTGCTGTGCTTTTATCATCTCTTAATTCCCTGCTCGAATTCTTGACTGTGAACATGGAACATTTGTAGGTGAAAATTTTTAAAGAAACCTGCAGTGTTTGCTACTTTGGTGGTTGAAACACGTTGAAGAAGGCTTTTACATTTATTAGTAATGTTTTACCCCTGACTGACACTGTTCAGTGAACTGAAATACTGCCATTCAGTTTTGATTGCAATGCTTTTGTTCCGAGAACTTGACGTTTACACTGTTTCCTAGAACATAACTGTAAATTTTGACCTTCTTTTGTTCATAGTTTGGATTTTCAAGCATGGTTCTCTCTGTAGGTCGTAATGGGACCAATGCTTTTAGTTTTAGCAAGTTTGGTGTACCGAAGCGTTGTCTGCCATTACCTCTCACAATGTATCTTATCTTACTATCTATCTCTCTGAAAGCAAACAACGCGATCCTAAGGGAAGAGTCGGTGTTACCAGAGAGAAGGTTGCCAGTGCTAAGATGGTCCGATGCGCCTTTTTTTCCACTTGGCTTGCTGCAAATTCCAACCGCACTATAGGAAACGAGTGCAAAGACAAGCAGCAACTTTGAGTTCTTCTCAAGGACAAACCACTGAGGGCATTGTCGAAGGGCATTGGCAAGGAAAATCCCTTAACAGGCAAAAATGTGTTACTTACCCTGCTGCCCTTGCTGTCACGTCTGTAGAAAGTAACTAACTAAATGACACGTCTTAAGTTCTTAGCGGTGCAAAGAATCTCCCTTTTCGAGCCAATTTACGTGAACCTGTCAATTTTCCACATTGCAGTACCAAAAAATATTTTATCTTTTATCCCTAAATTAAAAATTACTACTATCGTCGATTCTGCTGGTGTAGTGGTAACCATACTTGTCTTCTAAACCCAAGATCGCGGATTCAAACCCGGCCAGGACCAATGTATTTGTTCGGGGGTAAAAATCCTAGGTATGGCTTCCTTCGGAAGGGAAGTAAAGCCGTGGGTCCCGTGTCGCAGATTTACGGCACGTCAAGCCTGAAAGAGCAAAATTTGTCGGCCGTTTCACGCCCTGAATAGAATGGGTCGCTGATGACCTGAGATTCTAAAGAGCGGCTGTAAATAAACAAATCCCTCCAAAAGATCCTTATTACAAAATTAATTTTTTTCTGGTATGTTTCAACTTCATATGATCACTTTTTACCACATGAACCCGTTGTCTTATTGGGGCGGAATTGTTACCGCGTGCAAAAGCGGCATATGTACTGGATGAACTATTCGGAACTGCTACCTAATTTTATTACTATAATAACAATTATATTTCCTTATTATGCAACGAGTATCATAATATGGCATTATATTAACGATGTTGACCTACAAGTAATATTATTATTGATAGTTTTGCAATACCAAAGCATAATTTTCATATTAGATAGCACTTATTAAATGTTCATGCAGGAGAGTGAGAGTGTCATGAAAGTGTATTGCATGTTGTAAGTGACGCTTAACCTATATAATCAATATTAAACGTTATCTGTGGTACCACATTTAATTTTAATTAATACTGATCTAGCTTATGTGTCCACCTCTTTAATTGGTCGGTTTCTCCAATCCTTTTTTTTTTTTATTATTATCCAATTATAATCATTTTCCAATTTTCATAAAAACAACAACGTAAAACCGTATAAACAACTTCACTAAACAACTGAGCATTATTAATTTATTAAAGGACTTATACCCTGTTAATAAATTCAACAACTGCAATTTAATGATTTAATAGAATAATTCACCCGGTTACTAACTCTATTAGATGAACTTCATATTTCTAAAACTACAATTATTGCAAGGAAAAAAATCTATTCCCTGGCGAAACGATTCATGTAAAACAGCTACAAGAGGAAATAAACAGAGCCTTCTTTATAAAAAATGTCCTGTAATTAAAGACAACGTGAATTCTGGCTTAAAATTTAAAAAAATAAATAATTTTATCAGTCATCCATTCCACATCACAACTCTTCGTAAACTACAAAATGGTCCTTTTCGAACTGATTCTATACAATACGAAATATTAAAGCAATTGCCTGATGACGATTTAATATATTTACATGAATTATATAATTATATCTGTACAGCTAAAGTATTCCCGCATCATTGGCGTAACGTCATAGTGGCACCATTCTTAAACAATATAAAGACAAATTGCTACCTCCGCACTTTATTGCAATCTATTCTGATTCCAACAGCGCTTTAAACTCTCTCCAAAATCTTTCGAAAACAATCTGTTAACCAAAGAAGTTCCACACATATATACATACACATATATACATACATATTATATATATGTATATATAATAATAATAAAAATATTCTTGAAAATAAGTATGTAGCTTTATAGCCCCTCATCAAGGAATGAAAAAGCAGACAAAATTGTTGCAAAGGAAGGAACAAGACAACCAATTTACCCTCTAACCCTATCCCATATGAATAAATGGTGTTTAACGCCCGTTTTTACTACAGACGCACCACAGGCGGTGAACACTGATGATACATGAGATGAAATGGTAAATTGGGAAAGAATTTATTTTTAAGGAAGGAAACGTTGCAGGCCTAAGATTAGGGTACCTCCCCGGCATTTGCCATTTATGAGGACTGAGGAAAACCTGGAAAAACCTAAGTCAGGGAGGACAGTCCTGGCGGGATTCGAACCCCAGACCTCCCGCTCACGAGTCCGCGCCTTAACGACCTCGGCCACTCATGGCGTTATCCCACATGAAGATGCTATATTATACATTAGGAAAATTAACACTTGACTATCTTTTCACCAGACAAGAACCTCCATTTTACGAACATTTTAATAAAAAACCGACAGTCAAACAATTACAACTCTAATTATAAGATGAGTCAATAAATTCCTCCAGATTTGCAGACAGCATTAAATGAACCAACCAAATTGCATTAAGATTGTAAACTTACTACTGTATATAAACATGTTGTGTCAAACTTGTTATATCATTATTGTATATTTGAATTTTGAAACTTATGTGAACATTTTATGTCTAAACTTTCTTAATTTAGACATGATAGTAATTTAAATGTATAGCTTGTCGTAAAAGAACTAAAATGTTAGGCTTTTTGTTGACTTTTTTTTTTTTTATGGACGCTCTTTAACATCTCAGGTGCATTAAACAGTCCTAAAGAGTGCACATAACCTGAATCAAGGTATGGCGAGGTATTGCAAACAGCTGTTCCTTCAGCTTGCTTTTATATGACGTCACTTGTAACTTTGTGGCATTTCTTTCGTGGAACAGAAAGTTACAAGACCATACTTTACAAGAACCTGCACTAATACACTTGCAGGTATTAGACCATACTTTTGTGAAACACGGCACTGGAATAAAAAGAATCGAGCCGTTCATACTTAAATATATATTTTATTGGCATTTCATGTTAAAAGATTGAAAATTGTTTAGTCAGCAATTTACAGAATGGAAAATGGCTTATATTTTCACTATTAGACGATTTCTTGTGAAGTGAATAAAATTATATATTATAATTTTACGCTTTTTGTTGCGAATTTTCAGACAACTTTAATTAGTTACTTTTTTAAGCACATAGGCAATTCATTGAAATTTGAAGAAGTTTCTTTTTGAAATATGAACAATATCTTTCCATGTGAACTCTGTAACCATAGATTTTACAATCTCTGGTTATAAGCCTTGAGGGGGCCCTTTTATGTTATGCATGAATTGCAACGTCACATGACAACACTGAAGATACGAGAATCGAATACGATGTTTGTGTTCTTAATAGCGATCTTCAACTGTTGTGCTGCGCATACCTTAATAACTGACTTCAGCTGTTGTACGAGAGAGATGGCATAAGAGTATATTGAAATGTTAATAATTTATAGTGAAACGGGACTAGAGCTGTGCGAATCTATCGAGAAAATTTCCCTCTGTATCTTAGAACTTTTATTAACACTAAAAAATTAATTAAAAGCGGGCAAAAAGTATCTTAAAAGCTTAGAAGTTATATTCAAAATATAGTTTTTATCAGTAGGGAAAAAGTGTGATTGTTTGAACTTCGTTCATCCTAATTTATAGTAAAATATAGAAAGAAATTTTAATTTTAAAAACATAAACTACTAGAAAATATCATTCCCATGGATACTGTTGATAATAAAAGCCCAGAATCAACAACAAAAGAGCGTACCCTTGAGAATAAAATTTTCTACTGTGAAGTTATAAGGTCACCCTAAAATATCATGCAGGGTTTGTAGGTAGGAAAACGCTGACATGCTCAGTTCGAAAGTTTTATGGTTACGAATGGTTATATTGCACTATGCGCCGTTAAACCTTAACAGCTGCACACTTCGGCAGGACTCAGGGCTACAAATCAAGATGTCCCGAACTGATAGACACATAGCAGTGAAAGTTAGGGGCGCATCTCCCTTGCATTCCTCTCCTCTATGCTTGTGTCCCGGTGTTGTCCATTGAATAAAGTTGGGAACTGTTTTAACCCTGTCCGGATGTTACAAATATCTTCAAAATCTTATGTGCCCAGTTCAAGTAATTTTCATTTGAAATGACAGTGTTAATATAAGCTGTGTGGTATTTAATATAGCAATACAGAAGGTGTCAAAAATGCATACACACTTTCTCAGTAGATATCTATTTAATATACTTCAAAGTTGTACCGAAAAACAACAGTAATGTATAGTATGATACTCTGTAAACAGATGTGACTCACATACATTATGATAGCGTTGCTACGTGACAGGAAATCAAATTAAGCCAAGATTATCGTATGATGTTCTGTAAACAGATGTGACTCACATTATGATAGCGTTGCTACGTGGCAGGAAATCAAATGAAGCCAAGATTATCGTATGATGTTCTGTAAACAGATGTGACTCACATTATGTTATGCTGGCGTTGCTACAACAAAATGGAGCCAAGATTATCGTTTGAACAGCGGAAAGCAATTTTGAAGGGATATTGGAAAACCGAGAATGTTGTTAAAGTTCAAAGGCAATGGAGAGTATGTACAGAACAGAACCGCCAACGCGAGTAACAACTGCAGGCATTCGAGACAAATTTGAGACTCATGGTATGCGATGTTCACAAGGGCAGATCTGGGACACCTCGCACAGCAACAAGCCCCGCTCACTGGAACCAAGACACTGGATAGGACGAAGAGGTCCGATTGAGTTTCCACCGCGTTCTCCGGATCTAACTCCGTTGGACTTCTGCCTATGGGGATCTCTTAAAGATGTTGTATACCGTAGAAAACCAGCTACCCTGGCAGCACTTCGGGAAGAAATTGAAACAGCATGTGCTGAGGACACTTTTGCAAACATTACTCAATCATTAGTTCAACGTACTCGGAAGTGTATCGACGCCGATGGTGGGCATTTTGAGCAACTGTTGTAACTGTAAAAGTCGAAGATGATTAGTGCTCATCATTTTCTGTTTATGTGAATTCAGTTTTATCATGTTTTTTCTTTGCTTGAAGTGTGTATGCATTTTTTTGGCACTCTCTGTTTACATACATATTGAAATGAAACGTAGGGCTTCTGCATTGCCAGTTTTTATTTCTTTCATATTAAATGCTTCCATTTTGGTAACGTGACATATATAAAGGCTATCCAATTTATCTTGCGCATTCAAAATAACTTCTTTATGTTGCGTTAAATGAAAAAAAAAATGCTTCAAACAAACAATTTAACACCACGGGGAGACCTTTCTCAGGGTGTATTGTTTATGTATCTCCATTAATGTAGGAAATACGGAATAGATTCGTTCTTTTTAAATGGCAATCAGGAATACACCTAACCTCTCCTAGAGACATTCAGAATTGTACCATTGTAGTCAAGAAAACAATAGACATGGAAATGATTTACCTGTCGCGTAGCAACGCTATCGTAATGATATGTGAGTCACATCTGTTTACAGAACATCATACTACACATTACTGCTGTTTTACGGTTCAAATTTGAAGTATATTAAATAGATATCTACTATGAAAGTATGTATACATTTTTTGGGCCCCTCGGTATGTATATAGTTCCTTCATTTTTCTCCTTCTACCGTCTTGAATGCAAATATATAGGGATGCCCAAAAGCCGACTCATACACTGTAACTTTCTAATTAATCAGGGAGGTAACAAATATTTTTAGTCAGTCTTTAATATGTTTTAGTTTTGCAAGTCTTTCAAGATTGTTTGTAAAAAAAAAAGAAAGAAAGAAAAAGAAAGAAAGAAAGAAAAAGCACACAACCTGATGGAGGCTCACAACGTATTTTCATGGAAACCAGATGCTGCGTGGGCTGGAATAACGTTTGAGTGCTGCCCCCACCTGTGCATAAGCAAAACAAAAGAGTGTCGATGTGTCACGGTCACGTATTCACTGTGACAGTCGTTAAAATAACAGTGGGAACATGTGTCCGCAATGCCAGGCGTCTAGTATCTGCAAATTGGTCTTTTCATTTGAGAGACACGTTCGGTCCGACGATATTCTCCGAAAACTTGAGATTTGCAAGGACATGACATTTGGGAATGCAGATTTTTCCCAGCTTTATACGGAGAAATGATATTACAATGCTATATGTAATAGTGAAACACTTTTCTACTAAAGTTTACTAAAATTCATGTTTTTCAAAAACAATATAGCTTAAACAATGGTACAACAGTAACTCAGGTAGCTATTTAATTTTCGGGATATTGCTAAGTTGTACCTACTCTGATTGTTTCTTTTCGAAGTAGCTTTCTGCATTTCGACACAAAGTTACTGCATCCTCCGGAATCAATTATGGAAGTAACCACGTCAAATGACACTAACTTCCCCTTTGTAAGACGCTGCACTTCCAAACTGGCGTCATTTCAGAATTTCCTTGATACTGGAAGCCGGAAAAAGTCACAGAGAGTCAAATCTGGACTGTACGGTAGGTAATTCATCACTGTCGCTCAGTTTTCCCACGTTCTTTGGAGACTTTCATCTAGTTTGTCTGTACATGAGACATCGGTTCGTCAAATATTCTGTATTTGTGCGCAGCACGAGAATTGATTGCTATGAACCATCCTGACCCATTTGTAGTTCATCTAACATTTGTATTTAACACACTTTTCAACACGAATGATTGCGTTCTACAGTATTGTGGAAGAACGGTTAAGCACCTTGCCTGTCCTGGTGGTGTACCGGTTACCATACTTGCCTCCTAAACCCAAGATCGCGGGTTCGAACCTGGCCAGGACCGATGAATTTTTTCGGGCGTAAAAATCCTAAGTATGGCTTCCTTCGGAAGGGAAGTAAAGCCGTGGGTCCCGTGTCGTACATTTACGGCATGAAAAAGAACCTCAAGCCTGAAAGAGAGGCCTCTGAGCAAAATTTGTCGGCCGTTTCACGCCCTGAGTTGAATGGGACGCTGATGACCTGAGCTGTTAAAGAGCGTCCATAAATAAATCAATCAAAAAAAAAAAGGTTAAGCACCTTCAGCATATCACTGATTTGCAGTTTCCATAACTTCGTAAAATCCTCCAGAGGCACCAATACTTGTTTCTTCACAACAAAATTTGATAACATTCCATTTAAATAAATTAAGAACATTAGGGAAATTGCACAATTAGAAGTTGGGGTATGCTTGAAAGCTGAAATTTAAAAAGCGGTCTTGTGTTTGATATTCTCTATATTGTTTTAAATTAAAAAAATATTAATTCAGCATATAAACTGTATTTATAACGCATATATTTTATATTTAACAAAATGTCGTCGTGAAGATAGCAGCTATAAAACATTAACCTATTACGTGTGTGAGAATTATATTTGTATGTAAGAGCGTTCTATAATAACCTTCAGAAAACGTTTTCATTACATATTTTTAATACATTTAAGTTAAATTAAATTTCAAAGTCTATGAAAATCGACGAAACTTTCGTTTGTTTATTGTCGATTATGCATACTTACTTACTACATTGCAATTGTTTTTAAATAGTAACATGTTTTTGTTTTATTGAAGCATATGAACATCATCTTCTTAAATACACAATGTAAGTCGAAACTTTCTGTTATTTCTCTCTATTTTAGTGAATGTAAAGATGATATTAAGTGCTCAGCTTACAAGCAGGGTTACATTTAAAAAATGTTTAAAAATACGCACACAATAAGAATAGTATACAATTAATAATAATAATAATAATAATAATAATAATAATAATAATAATAATAATAATAATAATGTAATGGTTTTAAAAATGTGGTTTATACTTATAGATTGCAAGAAGTGTATTTTTTCCCCAATACCATCAGTAATGCCTTAACTTATTTCATTTCATTAATCAATATGGCCATAATTTGGATTTTATATTCTTTTAATGCTACTCTATTAGGCGAGGAATTCATTTAGGGTTACATTTAAAAAATGTTTAAAAATACGCACACAATAAGAATAGTATACAATTAATAATAATAATAATAATAATAATAATAATAATAATAATAATAATAATAATAATGTAATGGTTTTAAAAATGTGGTTTATACTTATAGATTGCAAGAAGTGTATTTTTTCCCCAATACCATCAGTAATGCCTTAACTTATTTCATTTCATTAATCAATATGGCCATAATTTGGATTTTATATTCTTTTAATGCTACTCTATTAGGCGAGGAATTCTATAGGTTTATGCAGCCCCTACTTTACGGACATTTGTGCTGTGAGGTCAGCATGCGTGGCACCCCATCTTGTTAAAACCTACCTGTCATGCATTATGCGGTAGGTAGGCCGTGTTAACAACCAATAGCAGCGGCTATAGTGTCCTTAGTTGCTGTTCTGTCTGTTCAGATTAAGTCTTCACCTCGGCTCATATTCGCTAGCGTTGGTCTGACGACCCCGTGTTCCTCTTCCATACGCGTCCGTCCTTCAGAGAACTTCTGCAGCCAGCTGTTAACAGTTTGACGTAACAGGCACTTCTCACCGTAGATCGGAAGCCATTTCTTTATTAATATTCTTTGATTGCATATCGTTTGCTCACAACGGAGCGCTGCTCGAGGGTTATGTAAGAAATCACTCGTATCACTATTGTATAAGTAAACATCAAATGTCTTGTGTTGAATGTCACCAATTGACACCGGACTAATGCTGCCATCTAGTGGCAATAGTCTCAGGTGACTCATTCAGACATGTGTGCCCCACATCAGTTTGTATCTTACTTAAAGACTTAACATCGTAATACGGTACAGTCAGATCAGTAATTATATAAAGAATAAAAGTTACATACATGCATCTTTACTGCGTTCTTCTTTCTGCATTGCACCGTCTGCAAGAAAGATATAAGCACTAGATCACGATTTTTTACCTTTGTCATGTAAATATAAATATTTTATAAATGCTACCGATGATATCACAAAGATGAAGGCGCTGGTACTGGATTGGCTGTTGTTACACTCATTTACAACGTGTACTACACTTGTTAAAACTGCGGCTGATTGACTGTCCAAAAAATCCGAGAACATGTAAAAGAATCGCCAGGTATATTTGCGTTTGTTTGATTTATGCCAAACATATTCTGAATTTATATGAGAATAGGAAACGAAAAAATTGTCAAATACCAGGGTAGGTTCATAAGTTTGCGGCCTCGTCGATATCCTATCTGGTGTTATTTGCATAAAAAAGGCTGTGTGTCCAAGATAGTGACATGTTCATAGTGGAGTATCGAGCTGTTATTAAGTTCTTCACAAAAGATGGAGTTATTCCAGATGAAATGAAACAGCGATTGGACGGTGTATATGGGAAGTATCCCCCTCATATTCTACCGTAAAAGAATGGGCCAAACTTTTTCGAATGGGTCAGAAAACATTGAAGAGCGTGCAGGTCGGCCCTTGGAGGTGGTCCCTCCTGAAAACATCGCTCTTGTGGGAGGAGAAATTATGTAAGACCGGCGGCTCAAAGATACAGAAATAACAGCAAGGTTGGGCCTTTCCAAAACAAGAGTCCTTCGAATTATTCATGAACCCTTAATCATGAATAAATTTACAGTTCCTCAGTCTAAAAGCACCAACGAGTCATCTGTTGTCAGGCATATGTGGAGCTCTGCCGTGGCGACGAGGGAGAAGTTCTGCAAGCCAATGCTACATAAGACGAAACTGTGGTTCTCTAATATGATCCCTTGTTCAAAAGAGAATCAATGAAATGGCGTAAACCTGACGAAACGCCGCCTCTAAAGGCCGAGGTCACTCAATCAACCAAGAAGATCAGGGCCACAATCTTTTGGGACTGTGAAGGAATGCTCTTCATTGACTTCAAGTGAGGAACAACACAGTAAATGGGGAATACTATGTTGGTCTACTGCACAGACTACAGGCTTCCATCAAAAAGAAAAGGCGAGGAAAGATGAGTAGTAGTGTGCGCCTTCTTCACGACAACGCGCCTGTGCACACAGCTCTTGTTGCAAAAGAAACTTGAAGAAATGTAGCTTCAAGGATATCGGCTATTCACCCTACAGTCCAGATCTAGCTCCCAGTTACTATTTCCTCTTCTCAAAACTCAAGAAGGACCTTCGAGGAAGGAAAGTTGAATTTGACGAAGAAGTAATAGATGTTGTTTATATCCATTTTGCAGACATGACTTCTGACTATTTTTATGTGAGAAGTGTATTACAATAAAGGGTAACTATATTGAAAAATGTAGTTGAGTGTTACACAACCCATGGACGAAAAGACAATGTAGTACAAGAACAGGCATTTGAAGAACTTTTAAAATTTGTACTAAGTAATGTAATATTCGTACAAAAGATTACACCTATACTGTTAGCGTGGACTGTACGGGCCGGGACAGACTGAGTGATGCCTTATCAACTCTCTTGTAGAACACATGGGGAACCTGATGGCACCTCCGATACCCCCAGCCGTCAATCCAGCCAGTATCGTCTACCACAAGGAGACTGCGGTCGTAAAAGAAAATAAACTGAACAGAAGAGTCGCTTACATCTGCAAGCGCTTGTGATCTTTACGATAGCGACAGGAGCGTTCTTTACACGGATGCTCCTTTGACATATGTGCTTGGGGGATGGGGGGGCAGAGGATCGAAGACCCTGATTGGTTAACATTAACATCAGCTAGAAAGTGATCAACCAAGCTATCGACACATTGACCTTTCGTTCAGATGTCGAAATTGCATTCCTTTCTAATGAACACACGTTATGTGAACTTCTCCACGTGTTGTTTTAATTGCTTAGTTTCACACACTTCCTGTTTACCATGCACGGTAATCTAAATTTCTTTTCCACATTGGTGAAACACCTTTTGCTACTTTAGTTAATTTGGGAGAACATTCAAAACTGGTTTTGCTCATGTCGCATGGACGTTCTTCTGGTGTGACACTGCAGTTTTTTATGTGCTTGGAGACTGTTGCACCCACACTTTGACACTTACATTTGCGTGTATTTCAGGTTGGTAGATAGATTCTGTCTCTTAATAATCACACTTCATATTACACTAGACTAAACAGCGATTTGACCTATTTCAAATGATTTATTGCTATTGTAATTCTAAAATTCTGACTTTTTTAATACTGCTCTTATCTGTTCATGTCACCGATTATTCCACCCAGAGGTGCAACATGTTTCATCCTCATCTAACTTCAAGGATTAGACTCTTGATGCTTTCCTAGGGCGTTTAATAACTCGGCAGCCTTTAGTGTAGTATAGAATGCCAGCTTTGTTAAACTTTATTTTTTCCTTCTTAATATAGAAGGGTAGGTCCATAAGTTTCCGGCCTAATCATTTTCTAGATATGATAAAGACAAAAACTATATTGCAATACATTTTTCACACCTTTGATTTAACATTTCAATCCCCACCACTAAAAATAGTCAGAAGTCTTGTCTGCAAAATGGGCATAAACAGCATCCATCACTTCTTCGTCACACTTAAATTTCCTTCCTCGAAAGTTCATTTTAAGTTTTGACAGCTAGATCTGGGCTGTAGGGTCGATGGTTGATCTCCTTGAAGTCGCATTTCTTCACAGTTTCCTTTGCAACAAGAGCTGTGTGCACAGGCGCGTTTTCGTGAAGAAGGCGCACACCAACACTCAGCTTTCCTTGCCTTTTCTCTTTGATGGAAGTACGTAGTCTGTGCAATAGGCCAGCATAGTACTCCCCATTTACTGTGGTATTCCTCTCCTTGAAGTCAATGAAGAGTATTCCTTCACAATCTTCTTAGTTGACTGAATGACCTTGGCCTTTAGAGGCGGTGCTTCGCCAGGTTTATGCCAATCCATTGATTCTCTTTTGGACAAGGGATCATAGTAGAGAACTATAGTTTCATCTTCTGTAACAATGGTTTGCAGAACTTCTCCTTTGTTGCCACAAAAATGCCTGACAACAGATGATTCGTTGCTGCTTTTGGACTGAGAAAAGAAGTCTAAGCACTAACCTTATTCATATTAAATGTTAATGAATAATTCGAAAGGTTCAATATAGCTACTATTTCTGTAACTTTGAGCCACTGCGCTTGCATAATTTTTCCTTCCACAAGAGCGATGCTTTCAGGAGCCGACCTACACTCTCTTCGTCTTCAGTGCTTTCTCGACCCATTTGAAAAAGTTTGGCCCATTCTTTTATGGTAAAATATGAGGGGAATGCTGTTTAATTTCATTTGGAATAAGCCCTTCTTTTGTGAAGAACTTAATAACAGCTCGACACTCCAATTTGAAAATGTCACAATCTTCTATACATGGCCTTCTTTATGCATCTATATCTTTACAACTGAACATAGAGGAGCGGAAGTTACAGCTGCAACTATTTACTTAACAGCTAAGGTATGACAGCAGATAACGGTTTTGTGAAGGCGATAATCCTTATCGGCGAGGCTGGAAACTTATGGACCTACCCTCGTAAGTTCTCCCCAGCATTACCTGCAATCATCATTGAGAGTTTTTACTAACTTCATGATCAACAATTATAAATGTATGTAATGCTAAAATTATAAATATGCTGCGGAATTCTTAAGCACTTAACATCAAGTTCTCATGCTTGTTACCAATAGTGCATCACCAACATAACTTCATTCTCGTTTTAGTGCCTAGAAATCCTATGATGAGTGAATCACTTATATCAGTTTTTGTTTCATAAACAATACTTATATGATGTATGGTAACATTGTATCCTATTTACCAGATTTTCATTTTTTTTTAATTAACATGCAGGCACCCGACCTGAGGATTTTTTTTTTTTTGTGCCAGATGGAGGATAAATGTGAAATTGTCCGAATTTGTGGTTTCTTAGGCATTCACCTAAACAAACTTTCTGTCAGTCGATGCTATAAGAGGCATTATATTCAAATTATTTTGTACTGTAGGGAAACAATTAAATTTTTTAGGCTTTGGCTAAAGAATTATTCCTTAATCCTCCCAGCTATACCCTTAATACACTTTTTGACTACAAGATGAGATTGAGTTTGATTAATTGGCACGGACGGGAACTTTTACGCAACGCAAGCCGCGCACACAGCACTGCCCACCTCGCCTGACACTTTCAATCTGGTAGCGAAAAACTAACGGAATGAAATGAGAGAGCGGAAAATTCGTGGAAAGGAAATGTCCATTCCAACATTTGCTTAAGCAACCAGGGAAACAGCGAAATAATTTGAAGTGAATTGAACTCTGTACCTTCCGAATGCAAGTTCATGGCGTTGTCCCCTAAGCCATCCCGCTCCGTGGAGGTATATGTGAGAAAATGTGCAGTCAAAGTTTCTTTTTCTTCACTTATCGCTGAGTTTAGTTTCTTTTAATGTAACGTTTCAATTATGCCTTCCTTGCTTTGGAAACGGTGTTAAGCTGATGCTGCTTTAAGTCAGTACTCTTGACTATTTTATCATAAAATAATAAATTATTCATAAAACTAAGGGTGAAATTCGAAACTCATGCAAAGCTGTAAAGTATTATAAGCCACTTCCAGTATAACATAGGTGATTAAATGTTTAGTATGTTATATTTCTAATGATTTTGATAATAATATTTTATTTACATTTGTTTATTAATAAACTAAATGCCTCACATAATGCAGAATGTATTATTTTGACCAAATACTAATATTAACAGATTAATTATATGTTGGGAAGAGCTCTTTGTTCAGTCTTTTTTTTTTTTTTTTTTTTTCCTTTCTGCAAGAGTAATTTAAATTGACTGACATCTTTATAGTTTAGTTTTTTTTTTTTTTTTTGCTTCAGGAAGGAAGTTATATCACTATAGTCGTCCTTGTTGGGTGTTTGTTTACACCACACAAAATGTCTTCAGCATTTTACCGTGTCGAAGTTTTGACAGCTAAGAAACACAATTTGTTTGTACACTTACAAAACCATATCAAATTGTACTGTCTTCAAACAATGGTTCTCTTTGACTTGAAGGTTCTTAAATAGGATATATTTGGTGTTCACGCTTTTGTTTCTCTAACAAGTGCAAGTGTCAGAAAGTGGTCTATGCCACTGGTGATGGTGGGGGAAAAAAAAGTTGGTGTATGTTGATTTATTGTTAGTTTTGACCCAAGCCAAAGTCACTGGAGGAGCGTGTCAAATACGATGCATCCTTCACATTACTGAGCCCGCCTCCTTGTTTTGGACGATAGGGAGAAATCCAAAGTTTTTCTGACCAATTCCTGAGAAGGTTTCACTACCCAAGATTTACTAGTTCACGGTTTTACCAAATGTTATAAATTATGCCATGTTCTTCCTACCCTGCATACAGCCAATATCCCAGGGTTTTGACCTTCGTGAGATATGCAACTGTTATGAAATGACTTTCTAAACATTTTCATTAAAACTTCAGTTCAACATGAAAACTTAGTTTATTAATTTTTAGAGCAATAAATGTATTCATAATTAATATTCCTGCATAGTTTTAATAGAAACGAATGCATTTTGTGCATGTATAACATAAACTATTTGTTTTTACACAATCTAAAACCAGCATTTTTACATGTTTCAAAAACTAAACTACGCTTAAAGTCCGTGGAAATCTCATAGATTCCATGCCTTTTACATGACAACTTCTTTCCAAGCACAAGGTGTACACAAATGGGTATAGCGGTTTTAAACCTACATTTTTTTCTCTGCGGTATACAATATAATTTTTAATCATAACCTAAATTGAAGAGTAACTATAGAAGTTTCAATTCTGCATGCGCAGATTTTGTCTTGTCATGGTAACAAAATAACAAAATTAGAAAACTTGGGTGCAAAAACCTTTTATCTTGGAAATAGCGAAACACAATCCAGTCCAGAGGGCGTATAGGCGAAGATTTGGTCTTAACGCCACTTCTAGTCACAACATTCTTATGTGATACAATCAGATCCAAACAACAATCGGTCCTGGTGTTGTAATGGTAACCATACTTGCATTCTAAACCCAAGATCGCGGGTTCAAACCCGGCCAGGATCGTTGGTTTTTTTCAGGCGTAAAAATCCTATGTGTGGCTTCCTTTGGAAGGGAAGTAAAGTCGTGGGTCCCGTGTCGTACATTTACGGCATGTAAAAGAACCTCAAGCCTGAAGGAAGAGACCTCTGAGCAAAAGTTATCGACCGTTTCACGCCCTGAATTGAATGGGACGCTAATAACCAGAGTTATTAAACAGTGTCCTTAAATAATCCAAATAAATATATCAATTTATTACTAACTACTGACAAATTTGCTTATTTCCAAACTACACGCCCAAGAGATTTAATGGAACTAAACGATGTGGGAAACTTCTAAACACATGCAGTACTTTTAGAAACACTTAAATGTCTCTAGTTATTCTAGTTAGGAGTTGTAGAGAAAGAAAATGCTTCAACCTATGGAGTTGAAATGCGCTGAAAGGTATTCTAACTTTCATCGCTTGATTTCCGAAAATATTATCATACAAATAGGATGTTTTCTCAGGATATAATAGAAAACTTTCTTCAAAATTTGCGGATAAGTTTAAGTTTAATTTAACGTAACATTTTTTCTATAAAGTACATTTAATCGAATTTGCATATAGAAATGTCATATTACATTGCCTATAAAATAATATTTCCCTAATGAAGATATAGATGAAACCAATCCCTATTTTAGGTTAGTGTCAAAGCTTTCATAAATAGCCTGCCAACGCTTAAGTCCCCAATTTTCCATAGATTACGAGAAAACTTCACTTTATAAGCACTAATCAAATATTGGAGACATGCTGGAACCCCTTAAACATCTTCCAACAATCTATAACCCCTAACTATTTATTTATTTATGTTTCTTTGTTACTATTCCTTTCCTGTTTATTGCTGTAAAAACTTCCCCAATCCATTATTGTTTACATATACTTTGGATTAACTAATACTTGGCTGAACAAAATTAGAGAATAGTTTTATTAGAAATGGATTAAGAGATTTTTGGGTTAAAATTGGATATTTTAGAAGAGGTTGTTGGAGGGAATTGAGATTATGAGTGAAAGATATGGATAGACAAGTTTTATTTGCCGAGATTAGGGAGAAAAGCTCATTAGCATATTATAAGGGATTAAAAGATGATCTAGAAAAGCAGAAGTATACATTAATTAACAAGAAAAATGGAAGACAAGGGATGGCATGGTTTCGATTAGGTGTTTGGAAATTAAGGGGAATGAGGGGAGATGTTATTCGAGGAATGTGTCCCATCTGTGCGGAGAAGGAAGACGAAATTCATCTTATCTTCCATTGTAAAGTCGCAAATATTTGGAGGGAAAGTTTAATTAATAAGAAATGGTTAATGATAAATAAAGAAATTGTATTCAGAAAGAGCTTTGGAGACCATGAGCAGATACCCAAATTAAGGGAGTTCTTATGAAAGGTAAAAATGAAATGGAAATGGTCAGTTGAAAGATATGTAATTTAGATACATTTTAGATGATAGAGAATACCTGTATGACAAGAAAAATGTCATGGGTTAGCAGTTTGTAGAGAATGTCGCTAGCTGATAAAATAATGGAATAGGTAGAGTAACTGAAATATTTCAATTTAGTCCCTGGGTGGGGTGGCCTAGGCCCCTGGATTTCCAGTAGGCTACTGCTGACGAACCGGGAACCAAGGTCTGATGCAATATAGGTGGAAATGTTGTACTTTATTTAATTATTTAGAATTAAGATAAAGAGTTAGTATACAATCATGTTGTATTAAAATTTCTGTAATCATCAGGAGGTACACCTAAAATGACCTTGGCCAGATAGGTGGAGACCCCTTGTAGTTTGTATTTTCCTAGCACTTTCAATACATTTCAAATATTTTACATTACCTCTTCCTCCTTTAGCAGTTAGCTATTGGCTTTAGACTGCAGAATTAGCAAACAGTATTAGCTCTTTATTCTGACGCGATGTTTTTGTTGAATTACTTACATTGGGTGCAAATTACTTCTAAAAGATGTATTCACAATATATTACTTGTTGCATAAAGCAAATTATTAGCTTTGTGACTTATTTATGAGTCTTGCAATATTGTTTGCTCAACAAGTATAGCGTAAACCTTTGACATATTGTGTTTCCCTAACAAAGTCCTCGGTTCTTTCAATTTCACGTGGGAGGCCGCAACTGTTTCGTTCAGAATGCAGCAACTTTGTCGTTTAAACAATTGAGAAGCGACACGCGCAGCACTTTGCCACCCACATATTCCACGTTGTATATCAATCTGTGTGTACAACGTTGGATGGCAAACACAAGATTTTTTGGAAGGAGGCAGAAGCCCCGTCGTGTGGAGGTATGTACACCCCGCCCTTAGAAACACTTTGCCAACCCCCTAGTCCCTCGAGATGACCGTCATAAACCAGTGCCAGACTTTTATTGCCGGGGTCCCCTGCCCGAACTTGTAAACAAGCAATTCTCAGTCCAGAAAGTGACCGCTAAGTGTGTCCCTTTCCCTCGGGCTATTCCTGTTCCACGTAGTCAAATACATGTTGGATAGCACCCCATTATATTTTTCTTGCTCCAGTAAGGGCAATTTACTTCCTTCTCCCCCATTTTTATTGGGGCTTGCCTGTATCAGTCGACCTCCTTCCTAATGGCCGTGCTGCTGGGGTACATAACATTAATCGAGATGAAAACGCTTCCTATTGGCCTTCGGTGCTCAACTGACCAAAACAAAAAGAAACATGACCTGTCGATGTGGATCGTTCTGGATAAAGACATCCATTTAGTTACATTCTCCTTGAGGGCGGAGTTGGGGTTCCAGAGGTTGACAAATGACTGCTATGGCCTGAGATGGTTCCGTCTTCTTACGAAAAACAGACCACAATCATACCAGAAATGAAATGCGTTAGTAAAAATGCTAAAGTTACGGAAACTCGCTTCTTGAGTGTCGGGGAACATTGAGAGGTGCAGCGGATAAAGCTGTACCTCCAAAGGGTGACCGAGGTCGTAAGTCGCGTAAGCGGGAGATCTGGGGGCTCGAATCCCACCAGGATCGTCATCCCTGACTGAGGTTTTTTCCAGGTTTTCCTCGGTCCTCTTGCAATTTGTGTAAGTTTTCGCTTCCACCACTTATAGGTAAAAATCTTCTCCTTCCTCCCAATTCTCTTCTTCCGGTTGTAGTATAAAAGTATTTAAGTTTAAATATCTTCCTCTCCTTCATCACTCCTTTCTTTCTCACAATCTTCTTCTCTATCAGTCTCTTCCCGTTGATTAATAAAGTAGTTATCTATTCTTGCTACATTAGTTGTGTTTGGGAATTGTCACACGTCACACGTGTGCGTTCTAATCTTCTTGGTTAATTCTTATTATTTGTTCTTGTGGTTTCACCTCTTCCCGTGCTAAATATCTTATTTTAAGTGACTGATGATACATGAGATGAAATGATAAATTGGGAAAGAAAATATTGAAAGAAGAAACCATTGCAGGACTAAGTTTAGACTTCCCGAAATTTGTCGTTTATGAGGATTGAGGAAAACCAGGAAAATACCTGTACTGCCTGAAATGTAATCCTAGACTTCCCGCTCTAGTGTTGGCATAGAAAATATTAAAAGGTATGGTCTGGACTCGAACCAATATCCTCGGTTTATCGTGTTCTTACCGCTGAGGTATGTGTCCTGCTATACCACAAAATTCCAGGACTCAGACAGAAGAAGTGGAGACCCGGGTTCATCGTGTTCGTATTCTTTTATATAAATGTTCTTCATATATAAACATTTCAGCGGTTGGTTTTGGTTTAAAACGGAATGAAAAGGAAAATATTGCAGACTGTTGAAGTGCTAAATGTTATCGCCTTTAAGTAGAAATACTTTCTGTGGATGAAGAACAGCAAATGGTGTCATTAAAAGCATTAAGAACCATCCTGTGCGGTCTGGCGGCGCCGCGCATGGAAATCTCAACAGAGAAGCTAAGTTATTGTACATAGCGATGGAACAAAGGTTATCGAGGTTTCCATAGGAACGCGGTTGCACCCACAACAGTAAACAATTCCTGATAATTAGAATTTATGCGTCATTCAAATTGAGCGTAGCAGCCTTGTAAGTCGACGAACTCAAGGTGTTAACGGCGGCAGTTGTACAAATCGATTGCATCCATCACCTGCGTGTGATGATGAAGGTCACGGTCACGCCGACCGGTCCTTCATCTACGTCACCATTTTCACCTCTTCAGCAAACCACATCTCTTCCTTAACGATGATAAAACTTGTGTCTCTTGTTTGTACAACCCGGTTACTCCGGAAGAACCCCCAGGTAAGGACTTTTCAGTAGTCCTACACGCTACAAGCGATAGTGTTTATTGAGGCATCATAGACGATCAGAGGCGGGGGTTATAAACATTCATTTCGTATTAAATATTGCTTAATCCTTTTTCGTGCTTAAAAAGAAATTATAAGCAACTTCTTTCTTGTATTTGCGGTAGTCTGTAGGTAGGTTGGTTTGCAGTCGCGGTGACAACAATGCCCATGGGGTATTTTGATCGAGAGAGGTAAGAACAAGCGGGGAAACAACCTCTCGCCCACAAGAGTCATGCACCACGTGGTGTTACATGCTTTTAGACTGTTACTGCATTGCAAAGTTAAATGAAGTTGTTTAAAATATACTTGATAATTATAGTGATATAGTGTATTAACGGCAACACTGTAATATCTGTTAAATATGGAAACAAATTACAGTTATTTCAATATCAAACAATATTACATTCCTAACCTAACCTAGTGATAATGCTGTCATGCAGTGAAGTTTCGTGAAACAGCTGTTTTATTTAAATTTTTTAAATTGAATATAATGTAAATTAATGGCATTTAAGTCTTTTCTTTGCGACCATTAAAAACGGAAATTAAACCAACACAAGGTTTTTTTGTTTTGTGTATTTTTTTTTTTTTTTTGAGTAAAACAGTGGTTTCAAAACATAGGAAGAATGAATTGTTTTTTATTTGAATACAATATTATTAAGTTCTGTTTCTCTTTTTCTTCCTTTTGGTATGCCTGTTAAGCCTGTATGAATAATAATTACTAGTTATTAACATTCTAGAAGCTTGCGATCTACAGTGAGGTTACTCGAGTTACAGGCCGACAGAGCGCGGCTGTGTACCTGGGTAAGCCTGTCGTCAAGGTTGCATGTGCAAGTGTCAGATTGCAGTTAGTTTGAGTGAGGCTTTGTCAGCGAACGGCAGTGCGTTCTTGTATTTCTGTGTTTTCATTGTGAGTTAATTGTTCTTCGTTAGTTTTGCTAGCACATAAAGAACGAATTTTCATGTACCATGCAGAGAAGTGGAAATAAAAATATCCTGCCAGTCGTGTTCCATGGAGAGAAACTTGTTAAAAGTTACGCGAAATAGAGAAAAGATCTGTCAGTGACAAGAAATGTGTCCCGCCATGCTCTTATGGAAGAAAAGTTAGATAAAATACAGGAATTCCCTATGCAGATGCAAACAATATATTGCCGCCGAGGGGCATCATAACATTTGTTTGAAACAGGTATTCTCGTATCTGTCCGACATTTTGATAATATATGTAATTGTGTTAATATTAATGTCGTGCAACATATTATTTATATATTAAAATATGACTTGATACCTAAAGCCATTACGAATCAGAAGGTTAAACAAGTCTTCCATTAGGAGAGGCACCTGCAAGGGTAGGTGTACTGCATGTATTATATTTGGAAGATTATAATAGAATAAATAGCATGCACTAGCAAATCAGGGCAAAAGCATAAAAGAAGGAATACAAAAGAAACTAACACAACATGTTCTTTGTAGATATTGTACGTTTGTGAAACAGCAAGCGAACAAACACCTTCGTGTCATTCTAAGAATATATGGGAAATACAAAAGCTTTTGTCTCAATATAGTGTGGATAAATCGAATTCAAAATATCTCATTGTTTAACCAATAAATTTTAAATAAAAGGGAAAAACTACTGAAAACCTTGCAGGAAGCCAAACAATCAGCCAATAAAAGAAGAGAGCATGATACTACGATATTATGAAGTTTTTGTAGTCCGAGAATGTGAATTCCAAAATACAACACTTGTTTGATAGCAGGAAACTAAATTTACGGTTTTAGGGCCGTATGTTAAAGTAATTTACTATATATGGTGGTTTAGAGGGGCGCTGTTCTGATGGACCGGAGCCTCATGTTCTCGGATGTGAGGCTTGGACTTTTGGCGAATTGTAACACGTCACGCTTTGTCAGAAAATTCTTGGCTATAGTGCTTGGGGAATGGGATTGTCCGGAGACCATACGGACATAATTATACAAGGGTAGGTCCATAAGTTTCTGGCCTAGCCGATGAGGATTATCTCATTCACAAAACCCTTATTTGGTATAATACCTTATCTGTTAACTAAATAATTGCAGCTGTGTTCAGTTGTTCAGATATAGTTGCATAAAGAAGGATATGTGTAGAAGATTGTGTCAGTTTCGAGCTGTTATTAAGTTCATCACAAAAGAAGGAAATGAAATTAAACAGCGAGTGGACGGTGTATATGGGGAAGTATCCCCCTCATATTCTACCGTAAAAGAATGGATAAACTTTTTTCGAATGGGTTGAGCAAGCATTGAAGACGAAGAGCGTGCAGGCCGGCACTTGGAGGTGCTCACTCCTGAAAACATCGCTCTTGTGGAAGGAGAAATTATGGAAGACCGGAAGAATGCCTGACCTCTTTCCTCAGTGCAAAAGCAGCAACAAGTCATTTGTTGTCAGGCATTTTTGGAGCTCTACCGTGGCAACGAGAGAGAAGTTCTGCAAACCATTGTTACGGAGATGAAACTATGGTGCTCTACTATGATCTCTTGTCCAAAAGAGAATCAATGGAGTGGCATAAACCTGGCGAAGCACCGCCTCTAAAGACCAAGGTCACTCAGTCAACCGAGAAGATCATGGCCACAATCTTTTGGGACTGTGACGGAATACTCTTCATTGATTTTAAGGAGAGCAACACCACAGTAAATGGGGAGTACTATGCTGGCCTACCGCACAGACTACGTGCTTCCATCAAAGAGAAAAGACGAGGAAAGCTGAGTGGTGGTGTGCGCCTTCTTCACGACAACGCGCCTGTGCACAGTTCTTGTTGCAAAGGATGCTGTGAAGAAATGTGACTTCAAGGAGATCGGTCATCCACCTACAACCCAGATCTAGTTCCCAGTGACTAATTCATCTTCTCAAAGCTCAAGAAGGAGCTTAGAGGGAGGAAATTTAAGTGTGACGAAGAAGTGATGAATGCCCTTTATGCCCATTTTGCAGACAAAACTTCTGACTAATTGGGGGCGGGGGTTGAAATGTTAATTTAAAGATTTGAGACGTGTATTGCATAAAAGGGTAACTATATTGAAAAAAAAACATAGTTTTTGTCTTTATCATACCTAGAAAACAGTTAGGCCGGAAGCATATGGACCTACCTCTTGTTGGAACTATTTCTCCATCACTCAGAACATCCAGACATCCACCCAACCTTTACCAGCACTTTCCCTTTCATATCACAAACATATTTGTGAGGAAGCTAGCGAATTTTGAAAGAGAGGAGGAAAGCGGTGCCTTAAAAAGGTGTCCCGAGGATGTCGGCGGCCTGTTACGGGTATCAAACCGAAACTCTTCGGCAACACTTAGCGAGGCGTAGCAGACGGTGTCATGTTATAACACAGGCTAGTGCTTATTATTACCAGTTTTATATACAGTGTATTTTTATATTTTTAGTAAAAATAAAATATTAAAACAAAACTACAAACTTTACGCTTAGCGACTCCATCTTGCGGTGACCAGTAACTCAACTTATTGTATATTCAGCAGTAAAGTGCTGCACTACGGGCGTATGCTATTGCGAGCCGCTGCTGCATATCTGAAATTATAAGTTGAAAAAATATTTTTTGGGGGGGAGGTAGCTTTTCAGGGTATCAACATTTGCCACTGATGAGGATTTGCAGATAACCTGGAGAAAATCTCAATCAGGGAGGACGGTGCTGGTGAGAATCAAACCTTTGCCTTCACGTTCATGATTACATGCTTAGCGGCCTCGGCCTCCCGTGAGGTGTGATTGTTATGTAAACTCACGGTACCTGTTGTCGTTCTATCAATGTATATTGTAGTACTGAACCAGCCCCAACTTACTTCTTCCAGTTCACGTTCTAACTTTTATCTTTCTTTCCTTTTCAATATTTCTTGAAGAATTTAGTCGCTCCCAGTTTATACATTAGAATAAGTGATGGGTGTTAAATTATTTCATCAATGCTTTGAATTCATGTCATATTTTTTCTGGCTCTTCTGAAAAATTTATCCAGTATATCATGTTATTAAGAGTAATCATCCATGATACGATGTTTCTCACATTTGCTTAAAAGCTTACACAAACTTTATTACAATCATTTCTTATGTTATTGAAGTAAGCGAAGAAACTGTCCTTGTATGGAAGAATGACGCCGGATCATTTGCTTAAGGGAAGGATTGAAAGAAATGGGTGTCAAACAATTTTTGTACTATTTTAATATTTGGAATTTTCTGTTTATTTTGATTTGAACTTCGTTAAATTTCTTTAGTTACAAATATATTTAGTAAATTTTTAATTATGTCACTGCAGAAACCTTTTTTTTTTTTATTATTATTTCCCGAGCACTTGTTCTGTTAAAGTTTATATTTCAATAACTATTTGCTCTAGAAGGCTGTGGTATGTCTTGAATGATAGAAAAAGTTGTATTTCATAAGTTGGCAGCGTCTGTTTTTATGATATCATTCGTTATTGTTGTTGTTGTTTTACAATGTTGGAGTGTTTCAGCTAATGTTTCCCTATAAAAACATTTTCATTTTGGCTGCAATTAATGAAAAACTAGTATTTTTTTTTTCCAGGATCTGTATGAGCTGTCACTTTGAAAAAGTTTACCACTATTTTATGATATTATTGTGATGATATGGATCTATTGTGGTAGAGCTAGAACAAAATGTGGCAATGTAAAAACATAAAACGGGGGAAAAAATAGTAAAAACAAGCAAATAATTGAAAATAATTTATAATTTGCTTCAGAGTCATAGCAGAATAGCGAAAATAGATCAGCGAATTTCAATGACATGCATCTGTATATTGTAAAAGTTTAATTTAAATAGCTTTAATAGTCCTTGAGAAAACGGGAACTGCAGTTGGCAAATTTAACATTACAAGGATAGGCCTTTCATACTCCTCCAAACATCTACTGAGATGAGGCTGTTGTTTTGATCAAGTCAAGTGGAAGAGTAGCCTGTAATCTATACTGTGTTACGTGTGCTGAATCGAATCCCTTGTTTTGTTTGCATTATGTGTAGTCTACAATATCTCATGTCTGATAATGTAAAATGGAATTAAGTACTTCTAATCGCAATATGTTAGTAAATCCTCACAACTCTAATCGAAATGGCTTCTGTCCTATTGCATACTGAACTGAACTCTCTCTCTCTCTCTCTCTTTCTCTCTCTCTCTCTCTCTCTCTCTGTTGCTCTAATTAAATTATATGAAGATATCATCTCTGATCTGCTTTATTGCTCTGAATCCGATCTGTTATTCTGTTTGTGTCACATGATCCCTAGGTTATATATTTTATCTCAAATCTCCTGAGTCCAGTCTGTTATTCTGGTCATGCCCGACTAATTTATCCCCACGTCTCTTAAATTCAATCTGTATTCTGTTCATATAATGTGAAGATCATCTTTGATTACTTTGTCTCATCTGTCCTGAACCCAGTCTTTTTTTGATCATTTCTGACTATTTTATACAATGGTTTCTGTTTTTCTGTTCATATCATGCGGAGAGATCATTTTGTTTCATGACTTCTAAATCCATATCATGCAACATATGGATGAGTGATGATACATCCTTGACCGTTTTCTCTCTGACTTCCAAATCATGTTGATAAAATGTAGAGAAGTTACTATTTTGTCTCATGTCACCAAATTCCAATCCGTTATTCCGTTCAAATCTTCTCTGTTCATTTTCTCTCAAGACCTGTCAGTCTGTTATTTAATCATATCATGTGAAGATTTCATCGTCGGTACTTTGTTTTACATATCTCAACCCGTTTTGTGTGGAGAAAGCATTCCTGATCTGTTTTTTCTCCTAAACCCAATTCGTTGCTCTGATCGCGTTACTTGACCCAGTTCTTTTTTATTCTCATTAAGGAATTAACTTTGGTACACCGCGTCTCACGTTCACTGAAGTTGTTTCCAAAGTGAAGTCGATGCGCTGTCAAGTGTCCTTCAGTTTCCGGTCGTATCATTGCGAACAGGCGGCTATAAGTTAATCGACCTACCGCCCACACAGATAGTGCTGTGTCATTTTCCTGAAGGTGAGAAGTTTAGAAAACACTTAGGCCCCAACACCTGGAGGAAGTCCATTTAATATCTTTCTCTGAGATAGCTGAGATGTCGCTCATATTCAGCTGGGTGTCTCATAGAAAGGATGACATGACACTGCCAGTTCTCTTCGGCAGGCCGCGTTTGAGAGGTCCATCTCGCCGCCTGGATTTGTTGCTAGCCTCCTTTCCTATCTCCCAATAAGACAGTAGACAATGGTTTTTAGACGGTCAATACCAGTTGTCTCTCGCTGGAATTGTGGAGTTGTTAAGGCAACGCTATAACCAAGGAAGATGAACTCAAATACTGTGAATACGAAAAATACAACAGAAATAAAATCAGCTGGGATAACTATTGATTTGGTTTATTTACGGACGCTCTTTAATATCTCAGGTCATCAGCGTCCCATTCAATGCAAGACGTGAAATGGTCGACAAATTTTGCTCAGAGGCCTATCTTTCATGCTTGAGGTTCTTTTTCGTGCCGTAAATGTACGACACGGAACCCACGGCTTTACGTCTCTTCCGAAGGAAGCCATACTTAGGATTTTTACGCCCGAAAAAATCCATCGGTGTTGGCCGGGTTCGAACCCGCGATCTTGGGTTTAGGAGGCAAGTATGGTAACCACTACACCACCAGGACCGACAAGGTTCTTTTACGTGCCGTAAATATACGACACGGAATCCATAGCTTCACTTCTCTTCCGAAGGAAGCCATACTTTGGATTTTTACGCCCGAAAAAATCCATCGATCCTGACCGGAATTGAACCCGCGATCTTGGGTCTACGAGGCAAGATGGTTACCACTACCACCTCCAGGACCGATAGCTGGGATAACGGGATGATATTTTTTGTTTTACTTACCTTTGAGAAGTCTCTCGTGTTATGGAATATCTTTATCTTAGAAATACCGATAAATCAGTTGGGATGTAGCGGAACATTTTGACCCAGAATTCATTTCTTTTACGGAAAACTGTGTCATGGGAAATAATTTCTGGACATTTCTCCCCTATAGTGTTGCACTTTCTATAGAGTTTGGATGGGGTTGTTTGTTATCCAGTGAGGTCTTCAGTGTTACAATTATGTATAATGATTGTTAATTTTTTTCACTTCGTTTTTATCTTTATGTGTAATCTTATGTTTCATATCTGGTAAAATATATTTTTTGCTACATACGTCCATAAGTTTCCCGTCCTCGCCGATAAGGATCATCGCCTTCACATAACCCTTAACTGGTGTCATCTTATCTGTTAAGTAAATAATTTCTATTTAAGGACTTTAGGTACTATTGAAAATGATAAACTTGTAATTGTATTACATTTTAAATATGATCGATTGGAATTCTCAGGTTAGATTCAGATGTCAGTTATATTTCTTTACGTTCATAATTCTGTATCGGTGTTTTTGTAATTATTTAGAAAATCATAGATACAGTATTGAAATTCTTGTTTGATCCACTTCGTGCATGGCAAATGTTGAAAAAGAGAGCCAATAAAAGCAAATGCACAATCCTGGCAGAACTGAAACATTTATCACGAAGAAATGCACGGTGCGAGCATATTTGGAACCAGATGCCAATCAAATTGTAATATGGGTGGATAAATTTCATTTTAAGTACAGGATCTTTCACGGGCTAATCGCCCGCTTGACGACAAATGGCGGAACGGCTTGTCACAGCGGTAACTCCCATGCAGATGGAATATAATATTAAAGTTCTCACGATTACATTACAACTGCGGATACATTATAACAGGAAAAGTTGGAAATGTTATCCCCCTCTATTCAAGTATTTCTGGCATGGTTTAAAGAAATTTGAAGTTTTGCCAAATTAAATGACCGAAATGTGTCCGAATTTCAGGACAATGTGGCAGCAATTCGTGCACAACACTGACCTTGTATGCTTTCAAATTTAAGATCATGGTAGCTCGCCATGCTGAGCTCATCGAAATTTGTTTCTTGTGCAGGCCGTCGGATGAATTTTGGAAGAGGATGACCTAAACTTCGTTTAACTTCTTCTCAATAAACTACCCTTCAGCATTATCGTTCCAGCCAACGTTTATTGTACTTCCTAGGCATTTGCCATTTATAAGCACTAAGAAAAAGCTGGGGAAAAGACTGTCGGTGGGATACGAACTTCAGACGCTCACGAATCCCTGCATTAACAACCTCGGTCACCCGTGTCGGTTTTGTGGGTGATGAGTCACCAAAAAGCTCGGGCTATTCACTTACAGAGTTGAGGGGACTGATGTTAGATTCGGCCGCCCTACCAGAGTAGCTGGGAGATGGACTGGATGGCTTGTCGCGGGTAACAAGCGTATCTGTTTCCGTCTACGGCTGGTCTAAAACTGTCCTCACACAAAGTAATTGTAGGCGGTGGGGATTTACCTAATGTCGGAGTACTACAATTGGTCATGGCATTATGAAAACTAAAAGCTAAGCACAGCTAATACTGTGCAGTACTGCTCTACAGTATAGGTTCTTTATATGCACGACCATTATTTTCAAGTGAAGTACTATTGTTGCAGTAAGACAGGAGTAATTCGAAGGTGAGCCAGCCGCGTGAAGAAAGTCTTCAAATAATATGAAATATATGTTGATCATTTCTCTTATACACACCTCATTGCAACTACGGCAGGAATATAATTTGATCTTCCACTATTTCCTAAGAAGCCCGTCAATTTTTCTACCTTCATTAGTTCTGAATTTCTTGCACTATTCATACAATTTATTGTTATTTATAATCTTCTATTTTGCCACCACCAACACTGTCACCATCATTACCATGTACATTATTTGAACAGTGAATTTGATTTTATTTTTAGTTTGCCATGTAACTTTATTCCCTATCAAACAACAATTTCACCGCCACGGATGGCCGAGGTCGTTAAGGCGAGGACTCGTGAATGGGGAATCTGGGATTCGAATCCCGCCAGGACCGTCCTCCCTGACTGAGATTTTTTTCCAGCTTTGCCTCAGTTCTCATAAATGGCAAATGCCAGGGAGGTACCCTATAGGCCTGGAACCTTTCCTTCCTTAAAAATAAAATCCTTTCTCAATATATCATTTCATCTCATGTATCATCAGTGTCCACCGCCTGTGGTGCCTCAGAAGTAAAAACGGGCGTTAAGCACCATTAAAAAATACAATTTCGATTGTAAGATGCATATGTATGGAATCCCATTTCTATATTTCAAAAAAATACTAAACAATTCGATTCTCTGGAACTCCAAGCACCGTCAAGGAGTATTTCATGAGCATGTGTGGGAAAGCATGTTGTAAAGAGCGGAGTCACACACCACTCTGTCAGGACCTGTCTGCTAGAATGATGTCCGCCTCCCTCCAACATTCCTCTGGTCCACATCTCAATCAGAAACCCTGGCTCCGCATTCCAGCCCTCACACCTTCCTCTTGCCTGAGCCGACAGATCAAGGAGTCCCGTGGGGCGTTGCTCTCTCGCGAAGCCATTGAGACAAGAGACAGAAACTGTTTTGGCGCGCTTGAACACTTGAACCTGAGAGTAGAGATGAATCTCAGAATGGAATCTTGACATTCCCTCCTGCAGAGTTTGTGCCCTTCACGGTGACCGGCTTGGTAATGGTAGTAGCAGGGATTATATGATTAGAGAGCTTCTGAATTAGCAATTATCATTCATTGCCCTCTTTCTCCTTTAAGGCTTTTGCCATCTTCATTCGCTCAGTTTTTTGTCTCTGTAATCCTAAAAGGATGTTTTTTCTTATCCTTGAACCATGCACCAACACCCAAAAGGGTTTGAACGCTTTTTAGATTTTCTTCGGATTTATATGGAAAAACTAATATTGTAATTCATATTCAAAATAAGATTTTATTTAAATTAAAAGAAAATATGTACCGAGGGTGCCAAAATGTATACACACTTTCACAGTATACATCTATCTATTTAATATATTTTAAAGTTGAACCGAAAAACAACAGTAATGTGTAGTATGATGTTCTGTAAACAGAAGTGACTCACATACATTATGATAGCGTTGCTACGTGACAGGTAAATCAACAATGAGCAAATGAAGCCAAGATTATCGTATGGTGTTCTGTAAACAGATGTGACTCACATTACGTTATGATAGTGTTGCTACAAAAAATGAAGCCAAGATTATCGTTTGTTGTTCTGTTAACAGATGTGACTCACATACACTATGCTAGTGTTGCTAGTGACAGGTAAATCAACAATGAACAAATGAAGCCAAGATTATCGTATGATGTTCTCACATGTGAGATGTGACTCACATTACGTTATGCTAGCGTTGCTACGACAAAATGAAGCCAAGATTGTCCTTTGAACAGTGGAAAGCAATTTTGAAGTGATATTGGAAAACCGAGAATGTTGTTGAAGTTCAAAGGCAATGGAGACGTGTGTACAGAACAGAACCGCCAACGTGAGTAACAATTGCACGCATTCGAGACAATATGGTGGTGGTACCGTATGCGATGTTCACAAGGGCAGAGACTTCTACCTATGGGGAACTCTTAAGGATGTTGTACACCGTAGAAAAACCAGCTACATTGACAGCACTTCGGGAAGAAATTGAAACGGCATATGCTGCAATCGCTGAAGTGTATCATTTTCTATTTGTATGAATTCAGTTTTGTTATCTTAACAAAGTTTTTTCTGTGCTGGAAGTGTGTATACATTTTCTCACCCTCTGTATATGTTTTATAGCCTTCCAAAGGGCCTCCTTTGAATTTAATCATTACCTTGGAAAGTTGGGCAACATTCATCAATGTTTCATTAGGAATTTTCCTTTGCTGTTCATGTAATTTAGTTCTGATATGCTTTACATTTATTAAGGACACAGTTTCAACAGATCTATCCTAGAGATCGCAAAAAAGCTTAATAGAAACAAATTCTGGCAAGTGCTTTTCTAAATTTTGTACAGAGCTTGGAAGAATTTTCGGGCGCATTATCTTATAATTTGAACTTGTTAATTTAAAATTTTCCTATAGCGTTGCGTAATTTTGGAGAATGCAGTGGTAGTAACCTTTTTTCCTTTTCCTTTTACTTCAGGCTGCTTATTGGGGGAAGTGCTACCGCTGAACTAAAAATAGTCGCCGAGCTTAGTATTATGCTTTTAGTATCTCTATTTTTATTGAAAGTTCAAAATTATACTTATTTGAACTGCTAGTAATAAGTACTAATTTATGTTATAAGAGATGTCGAAATACATTGTAGGAAAGTATTTTATTAAACTTTTCTTCTGTCAGAACACGGTGATTGGGAACTCCGTTCTTGTCACTGAGAGTTCCTGTCTTTTGTAACGTTTTGTCAGTTTCTCTTCCTGGAATGCGATTGCAGGATAGTTTCTTGCGAATCACCTTATCACTTCACACATTAAATATCCGTTCTTCAACACTTTGTTCATGTAGTGGCATAACTAATGAACATTTTCTCACACACAATGAAAGCACCGAGTTACATATGAACGCACAACCATTCGCTGACATAGCCTTCCTTATACTGACTACAAACTGGTACCTGCACATGCATAATACTATTTTTTTTTTACCC
The DNA here is from genome assembly GCA_030762175.1 of Metallyticus violacea. Taxonomy (NCBI): domain Eukaryota; kingdom Metazoa; phylum Arthropoda; class Insecta; order Mantodea; family Metallyticidae; genus Metallyticus; species Metallyticus violacea. The sequence continues at coordinate 75,632,645 of CM060836.1, forward strand.
GTAGACAATTTCTCAGTGCCGAGTCACTCTCGAACAACAGCGGAGTAAGCCGAAAGTAGTGTAACTTTCCGAATGTAGCTGATAACGACAACGCCTCATAGTTCAGACGGTTAGAGTGTTTTTTTTATTGATTTATTTATGGACGCTCTTTAACACCTCAGGTCATCAGCGTCCCATTCAACTCATGGCGTGAAACGGCCGACAAATTTTGCTCGCAAGCCTCTTCTTTCAGGCTTGAGGTTCTTTTTCGTGCCGTAAATATACGACGCGGGACCCACGGCTTTACTTCCCTTCCGAAGGAAGCCATACTTAGGATTTTTACGCCCGAAATCCATTGATCCTGGCCGGGTTCGAACCCGCGTTTTGGGTGTAGGAGGCAAATATGGTAACCATTACACCACCAGGACCGACAGGTTAGAGTGTCATGCTATAGTTGTGCAGGTAATGGGTTCGAATCTCACATATTGATCTTTTCTGCCGGAGTTAAAGGAGATTTGTCAACATTACAATGATTTACTTGCCAATTTAGTATATCACATACACACAAACACACACACCCAATACGTTAGTAATTGATAATTATGATTATTTTTCTACTGAAATTAAATGAAATGTGTCACCATTACAGTGATTTATCCTCCCCTATAAATTTATACGTATGAAAAGGAGGCGAGCGTAGGCCTGGATCCACCAGTTTCTAGGATTTACCCGACGATTTCATCTGCTTTTTCTTACGCTGGCGTGTTGTGATCACTTACTATTTCGAAATCAGAAACAACACTGTCGATAATATCTTTAGGATTTAGTTCTAGTTTTTCTTCAAGATTAGTGTCTGTGAAACATAGTATACCTTAACTAGAAGTTCCCACCTTTCTGACATGTTTAAATGTAAACTGTAATTCGCAATACTTCCGTAGAGTGCAGAGTAGGTGAACAAAAAGACAAACGCAATCATTATGGCGCTATGGTCTGCGTGATCACTCGCCGTCAGTAGTAATGAATAAGTTTTGGGGAAACAAAATACGATCTAGACAGTATGTACCACGATAGGTCCATAAGTTTCCGGCCTATCCATTTCTAAGTATAATAAAGACAAAAACTATATTTCACTTCATTTTAATATAGTTACCGTTTATTGTAATATACTTCTCACATATTTGAATTAACATTTCAATCCCCTCCCTCCCAAATAGTCAGAAGTCTTGTCTGCAAAATGGGCATAAACAACATCCATCACTTCTTCGTCATACTTACATTTCCCTTCCTCGAAGGTCCTTCTTGAGTTGTGAGAAGAGGAAATAGTCTAAATATGAGCTGTATGGTGGATGGTCGACCTCCTTGATGCCACATTTCTTCACAGCTTCCTTTGTAACAAGCGCTGTGTGAACAGGCGCGTTGTCGTGAAGAAGGCACACACCATCACTCAGCTTTCCTCGCCTTTTCTCTTTGATGGAGGCACGTAGTCTGTGCAGTAAGCCAGGTTAGTACTCCCCATTTACTGTGATGTTCCTCTCCTTGAAGTCAATGAAGAGTATTCCTTCACAGTCCCAAAAAATTGTGGCCATGATCGTCTTGGTTGACTGAGTGACCTTGGCCTTTAGAGCGGTGCTTCGCCAGGTTTACGCCACTCCAAAGATTCTCTTTTGAACAAGAGATCATAGTAGAGGACCATAGTTTCATCTCCTGTAACAATGGTTTGCAGAACTTCTCTCTCGTTGCCACGGCAGAGCTCCAAAAATTCCTGACAACAGACGAATCGTTGCTGCTTTTGGACTGAGAAAAGAAGTCTAGACATCCATCTTGCACTCACTTTATCCATGTTTAAATGTTCATGAATAATTCGAAGGACTGTTGTTTTAGAAAGGTCCAATCTTGCTGCTATTTCTGTAACTTTGAGCCGCCGGTCTTCCATAGTTTCTCCTTTCACAAGAGCGACGTTTTCAGGAGTGAGCACCTCCAAGGGCCGACCTGCATGCTCTTCGTCTTTAATGCTTTCTCGACCTATTCGAAAAAGTTTGACCCATTCTTTTACGGTAGAATATGAGGGGGATACTTTCCCATATACACCGTCCAATCGCTGTTTAATTTCATTTGGAGCAGGTGCTTCTTTAATGAAGAACTTAATAATAGCTGGAAACTGCATTTTGAACATGTTACAATCTTTTACACACAACCTTCTTTATGCAGCTATATCTGAACAACAGAATACAGCGGAAGTTAAGCTGCAATTATTTACTTAACAGACAAGGTATGACAACAACTTACAGATCTACCTTCGTAGCTAGCACTTAATATAGAAACGTCCACTTCCTGCTTGAGGGGTGAGAGAAATATAAAATAAAGAACTCGGCTGCCTTAGAGACGGTCCATAGTACTTAAGAGTTAAAATAATTTTGACTCAATCTGTATTTTAAATATAGAAATAAAGATTAAAAACTTAATTTCTAAATAGGTATCTCAAATATTGAGGCTTACTCAAAAACGGTTGGGAGCCATTTCTTGACAGATTAGTGCCTTACGGGATCCATAAGTCAAAATGCAGAATATGAAAAGAAAACATTAGACAGTCATTAGCAAGCAGGTGTTTTTGGGATGCACAGTTAATTATTTGCAGTCACAATACCTGAGCATCATAATTATTATGCAAATCTAATTAGATGTAATCGATGAAAAGGTCGCTAGAAGTTGAGATGTACAGAACAAACTTCAAGCCACAAGTGTTGCAATCACAATTTGGAAGGTGTTATCAGAAACCCATGAATGTTGTACATCAATTTTTTGTGTACATTGTACAATCCACCTGTAGAACACCGCTGGGAGAAGTGCATGTTTTTATTGACGAGTTGGGTTAAAATTATCAATTTAAATATCATTAAAAATATAACTTCGAGCTATAAATATTTTTTCGGTTGTCCCATAAAAGTGCCTCGTTCTGCTTATGAAGATTTCTTCATTTAATTATTGCTTCAGAGTCTAATCTCTCTCTCTGATGTGGTGCTCAGACTAAACTTCAATTTCTAACGATCTTGTTTTGCTACATTCACACTTAGCAAGTGAGTGGAACCGAGCGACAAAATAGCAAGTGCTGCCTTGCACTTTCGTTATGATCTTACGTCACATCGGCATTTCAAAGGGGAAGTGTAAACAGCTTGTTTTCCATTCAGGAACATTCCGAGAGCTTGTAAAGTACAGCTCATATTTGTCGATGTTTTAACGTGTACCAATGTGCAGTAATTAAGAGGAACGCTTTATTATAAATACCTGAACCTTTTATACAGATTTTTACAATCATTTCAATTTAATCTAACGTAGCTTTAGAAGTTATCTAACTTAGAAATAATAATAGTAACAATAAAATATTTATTTTGGTTAGGAAGAAAAAAATATGACTTTGAAAATTCTGATCATGGCCGGGATTCAAACTCAAACTTTCAGCCTTCCGTGCTAATGCTCTAATCAACTGAGCTACTGTGTTTTCCAAGCACGGCACAATGAACCCTTCTCATGTAATTCTTTATACCCCGGTCACCTCTTAAGTTTTCTACACTGCGAGAGATTTATTTATTTCTTAAGAGCAGAATTATAATGCCATGAATTTTCAAACACCAAGCCACATGTATAGTTTCATAGGTAAAGATACTGCAGTGGGACATACAGATTTGATCCAGTACACAGTCGATCCTGGTGGTGTGGTGGTAACCACACTTGCTTCCTAAACCCAAGATCGCGAGTTCTATCCCAGCCAGGATCGATGCTTTTTTTCTTTTCTTTCTTTTTTTTTTTTTAGTGATAGTGACATACGACATCAACAGTAAATCTCAGATCCAGGCCAATCCAAATAAAAATCAATTAATCCAATACCTTTCATAAACCCCCGCAAATTTGGCACTCCACCGTCGAGCTGACAATTAAATAAAACCCCCCTTTCAATCCACCGCAGTACAAATATGGAATATCATTTTGTTTTCCACTGCTATTATCAAGGTAACTAGGAAAAGGCTTAAGAAATATTACGCGATGTTAAGATTTTAAAGAGTCTATGGAATTAAATAGCGTAACATGATTGAAAATGTAGAAAATACATTTTTTGTAAAGAAACTACATTTCTAGTGTTTTGAAAAGGAGGTACAAAAATAGAATGCTGTTGAAAGTTTAGTTCAGTTAAAACTATTTATTGAAATGGTGAAGCGAAGAAAAAATAATAACAATAAACACATAAATCTACTCTTTGTCTTTCTTCGCCTTCAGTAATGACAATCGGCATATATATTTATCAGATCACATTCTCCCTGGTAAATCGGAAAGAAGTGACTGCGTGTTTCTTGAAAGATATCCTATCTGGTGTCTCTTCATTAGAAACCGCAGCCGCACCCTTCCTGCCCTTTCACTTAAGGCTAACTAGAACACCACGGTCTACAAGTCCCTTCAAGTTGTTTTCTACTGTAGAGCATTTGATGGATCTGTTCTTTCATTTCAGGAGGTATCATTGTTTTAGCCAAATTTTTATTGAGTAGCATTAATTACTGACTTTTTTATTTTGCCAATCTAAAACATATATTTTTGTCACTTTAAATATTTACGATGCTTTAAGGTAGCCCACCTTTATTTCTCTTATTTGTTTTATTGCTTTCTTGTTTGCGTGTAGTTCCTCTAGTGTTCCATATTAGTTACACTGCAACCTTCGAAATTCTAACCTCAAAATATGCGGAAACGTGTATGAAAGACAAACAATAATAATATATGACAATGATACCAGATATATGTACTACAGATGATGTACGGCTCACTTCGATAAAAGTAATAAACATTATGCTACATCGTTACGTCTGTGTCATTACGTCGCTTATTCTTGCCACGTGTTTCTGACATTCGGGCGAACTGCGGAAGGATACGTTGTTTGTTTGTTGACGTTAGGATCACTCTAAGAGTGAACAGATATTAGTAGCAACGCGTAAGGGAAGACAATATGCTAAGGATAAAAGAAGGCTAGTGAAACGGAGTACGAAAGAGGATGGAAATAGTAGTATAGAGGATAAAACCTTTTTACAGAACGGTAATTGGTATATTATGAAATTTTCCTAAATCAAATCTTTGCAACATGAAATCTGTGACACAGTAAATTTTCTTTCGTTTCGCTATGACGTTATTAAAAAATCTTACATATAGCATACATAGAAAATAGTTTCATCAATGAGTTCAACTTTATCAACTGAATTTTTAAGTGGCATTGTAAAAAGTAACTATGAGCGGTTTTGAATGGTGTTTAACGCCCGTTTTTACTACTGAGGCACCACAGGCGGTGGACACTGATGATACATGAGATGAAATGATATATTGGGAAAGGATTTTTTTTAAGGAAGGAAACGTTCCAGGCCTAAGTTTAGGGTACCTCCCCGGAATTTGCCAGTTATGAGGACTGAAGAAAACCCTCAGTCAGGGAGGACGGTCCTGGTGGGATTCGAGCCCCAGACTCCCGCTCACGAGTTCGCGCCTTAACGACCTCGGCCACCCATAGCGATTATATGAGCGTGTTGGTTTTAAAAAAAAGGAATATTAAATTATTTTATGATTATTTCCCTAGACCTAGAATACATGCTGGGCTAAGTTGGTAGCAGTGTGGCCCACGCAGGCTGACAAACAGGCCCTGTAGTGCCAGTAATTAATAAAGTTGGCACAAAGTCGTGCGGGGACAAATTGCTGGGAGATTCTGGTTTCCGATTGCAGGTGTAACAAAAAGCTTCACGATTAAGTTGTACGCGTCCATCTTGATAACTTGTCTCAAGGCTGTTGTGCCACACAAAGGGCCGACCTGCAGGTTATACCGCCCACCTCGACACGGATGTTAACATCATCCGGGAACGTTCTCCCTGCCAGGAACCCGTCACAACAACAGGCTTCATTCAGTCACAGACTGAACCAAGGCAGCTTCTTGCATTTGTTTCATAGTTCGAGCTCTACGCCCTTGAAGTTCAATGTACTTTTTAAAGTCCATGACCCTCTACTTACTGCCCAAAAGATAATTTGCTTTTCAAATGAATAGTAACATTATTTCGGAGCCTCAGCTAACCCACTATAATGGTTCGCTATAGCGTTTGTAGTAGAACATCAAAATGAGATCTGTTCAGGAAATACCCGAACTGTAAACATTTCACACCTGCATTTGAACTTCTGAAAGGAATCCTGATACACATATTTCGAGATTGTGTGACGTTCTGTCTGCGAATTTTCGTCCTTTCGTCGTGAATTTCAGCTTAGGAATAAAAGTCAAGGGGCTAAGTCTGAAGAGTATGGGGGGTGGGGCGTAAAAATTGCGAACGAGCAATGATGAATGCTCTCTAGCGTTTTATTGCGCTGTAGTATTAATCAACTGTTGTCCATAGCCCTGGACTCTTCATTCTCGCGTTTTTTTCGGAGACGCCTGAGGACATCTTGGTAATATCAGTGATCCACAGTTTAATCCTCTAGGAGAATTTTGACATTTGATTGAACTGACGAGCTTTTTGGCTCTTGGTGAAGAATTTGCACAGCAGTAACTATAGCCCCTGACGCGGCTATCTTTCTGTTCGGCTATCTTTCTGTACGGATAAATGAGTACCCGCGGCGGCAGGGAGTGCCTAAGGCGTGTACCTTGGGGACAGGTGATACCTGAATCACTGTTGTCGTGGTGGCTACCTTAATGCTGGGTTGACTCACACTGAAATTGAGTAGGTCTATGCTGGAAGTGGCCTATCCGCCAGAGAGAGTCTGGTAGATAAGTTTGTTTAGCGCGCTTGGGCGACGAGATCGTCTACACCCGAAAGGGGGTTTAGACTCTAGGTGCCGTCCTAATGTAAAACACTTTGGACTAGGGGAGGGATTCCCGATGCAAGCTTGTCCACAGCAGAGGAACAAACTTTGCTGAAACACAAACTAGCTTTATCTCGAAAATCAGGTGTCGATGATCTCATTACTTTTGGCTGCATGAGCTTCGTCAGTCGAGGGACGTGAGTAATCAATTATGGACTTCTGACCAGTTTTATAGTGCACTGAGTAAGGCTTAAACAATTATTTCCATAATTTTTCATCCTCATAAATCTCGGTAAAGGATTTACGAAAATTCACGTAAAATTTACCGTTAAAGCAGCGCTCATGATTGTCTGGCATCTCAATAATCGCAGAACACCCATAACCCTGTTGCAAAGAAAGTAGCGGGGAACTCGACTGAAATAGGGTAACACTATGCTGCAAATGGGAGGCATCTCGTCAAGGTCAGACAGAGGTATTCAGTGCTACCAACCGCTCTACAAATTATGAAAGTTGAAGTATTTTTGAACATATTTATTTTAATATGCCAGTATTTAACTAGAAATTAACATATCAGAGTTACTGTTCAGTGAAATCGTGACAAAAGTTACATTTCTTACTCTTGCTTTTTCAAAAATGCTGATCAACGTAATGAATATATATTTTTGAACGTACATCAACATTGTATGTCTTTTTTATACTAGTGTTTAACGCCTGTTTTACTAATGTTTAATGCTATTTATTTACTATTTACATGTAGTTACATACAACAAAAATTACAATTTTAATGTTTTTGAACACCAAAAACATACTGTGCATGTCTTTCAGTCTGTTTTACTAATATGTATTACAACACACTTTTTGAATATTACAGTATTAGAACTCAATTTTTAACAAGATTTTGTTTAACTCGAATCTGCAAACTCAATACTGCTCAATATATCGCAACATTGTCTTTTATTGAGCTACTGAGGAACAAGTAAATACTGGAAACGAGGCACCACAGATGGTGGACACTGTTGATACATGAGATGGAATGATATATTGGGAAAGGATTTTTTTAAAGGAAGGAAACGTTCCAGGCCTAAGTTTAGGGTACCTCCCCCCGCATTTGCCATTTATGAGGACTGAGGAAAACATGGAAAAAACCTCAGTCAGGGAGGACGGTCCTGGCGGTATTCGAACCCAGACCTCCCGCTCACGAGTCCGAGACTTAACGACCTCGGCCACCCGTGGCGGTAAAGTGGTATTGGGGGGTGCGTTAAGAAGGCTAAACCTAATATTTAACTAATATCGGTTTTTAGTTTCAGCCGTTATTTGATTTTGGTTTGAATAATAAAAAATAAATTTTGTGGAATGAATGTGTGTGTGTGTGTGTGTGTGTGTGTGTGTGTGCGTAGGGTAAAATTAGAAATATTAATATTAGAGTAGTCAACCTATTTCGGAACTCCCGCTTATATTCTGTTCGTTCTTGTACATCTATAACAAATTTTAGGTCTTCAGATCTGTTCCAACTTCATTTCATGGTTTCCTCGGTCTTTCAACAGATGTTTTACCTATGGGTGCATAAAGTTATTAAGCATATCGACTTGGCCCATCCTACTTGACACTTTCTTTCCAATTTCTTTCTGTTAGTGTGGATTTTTACGATTGAGAATATGTTAAAATCCTTTATTATAACTTCATCTGGAATTCTATCCTCTACTGTATAATTTATTACTGAACGAAGAAATCTTATTTCGGCATTTACAACCTTCTTTTCAATTTATTTCATCCGGAATCAAAATACAAATATTTAATTAACTTTTCGGTACTTTTTTTTATAGTATTATTCAAATCAAGCAACAATAATAACAGTGCCGGTGGCAAGCAACGAAAATTTTTAAAAATTAAGGACTAAGGGTTCCATTTGAAATTTCAAAGTGAGGGTGGCCAGGAGTAAGGGGATGAAACCGACATTTTTGGAGGTATGAATTATATTATGTAAAATTAAAATATCGTTGTTAATTAGAGAATACAATGTTTAACCACTGTCTTGGAAATACCTGAAATCATCTAAAAACTGTAGAAAACTAAGGTATTACTTGGACCCACGACTTAAGTCCCTCCCAGAGGATTTTTAGTTCAATCATATCAGCAAGGGATCGAATTCGCGTCTCAAAGTGAGCTCTGAAAACGGTACAGCATAATATAAATATCTACTCCATTTCACTCACTGGGAGCTGAAATCTCAAACCTGTGCAGGTGCACGTAGGAGCGACTTGCATTAAGGATTCCATTTACACAACTCCGGTAGCTTTCGTATTAATAAACACACGCAATAAAACTTTGTTTTACTACAGCCGGCTAACTTGTTTTATGGTGAGGTGTGAAACAACGAAAACTTTGAGAGGTGAAACAACAGGTGTTTCACGTGCAGTAGTTCTGTTCTCAGAATTATTCGTGGGAAATTCATTCAAAACGGTTAAACGATACTGGGATGAAAAAGAGCGCATCTTATTTTCCTTTTTATGGAGATATAGCAAGTCAGATGTTATTTCACAAATGACAATAAACAAAAAAAAAAGCCTTGTACAGACATCGCTATAATTCACACGAGTGCACCAAAACAAAATGCACTAAGGCTAAGAAGTGTGTAATGAAGTAAACAAATGAAATAAATGCACATTCGGACGTCTTTTGTTTCTTCTCTGGAAGAAGTCGGAGATACCTAGATGACCTGACACTCTAATTGTCGGAGCATATTCTTACAATAATTCGAACAGCACCTTTAAGGACATTATGAGAAAATAGATTTAGACATTAACCCATTTCGAGTACTCGACGCAATGTTTGCCAAGCCATTCTCCGAAGAATTCGTTAGGAATGCGATTGCAACAACCTCATGTTAAGTTAGGCGCATAATTGACCAAAGTTCTGGATATCGCAATGTTGTGTTTTGGGCTTGCAATCCCCTTATCTCTCAGGAACTGAATAAGAATCCACCAGACGACATGTTCTGGGCCGGCATCGTCGCGAACCATGCTTTTTAATGGTCATGTTAATGGGTAGTCATGCTATGATAATTCCTCTATCTGCAGCTCACAGCATATACCATAATCCTGCAACAAGATGGAGCTCCTTCACATTTTGTTCTCAGTGTTCGAGAATACCTCAACGAAGGATTTCTAAACAATGGATTGCCCGCGTATCGGAGCCAGCGTTGCCTCTTCCTGACTTGTCTACTGTACACAACGCTTTGTGGTTTTTTTTTTTAGAAAAACTGTTTGTCAACAGTACTTGTACAAAATAGCTGCGGATTGTATGGCATAAGCATTCAGATTCATCAGAAAATAATTTCGCTGCAAAACTGTTTTACAATAAAAATAGTGCTATTCATGTTCACGATACACTGCTCAAAATATTTAGAGGAGCATATGTTTAGATCAAAGCCTCAAAATAAATACAGACACAATGTAATTTTTGACAGTCAGATGTTATGTTTTGAAGTACTGTTTAAAACTGGAATAAAATATTTGATTATTTGTTGGGTTTTCTCTGAATGAATCAGTGAATTTTCAAGAACTGTTGAAAATAAAATGAGCGCTCTTTGACTTTTTTGTTTTTTTTTTTTTGTTTTGAAAACCGGTATCTGTGGTATGAAATTGTTAAATTGTGTTCTCTGAGGCTAATGTAGAACAACGAGACATCTGGATGAAACATCAGTCACACGACCAGTTTCGTGGATTGAACATGGGCATTTCATTCGCTTTGTCTCCAAGATTCTTCATATCAGTCCTTCTGTCATTCGTAGGGTTTGTAGGGGATATATAGAGACAGGTGGATACAAGAGGTGGTCTGGGCAAGGGTTAAAAAGACAACAGCGGTACAGGGTAGATATCTTGTCCTATCAGCTTTGCGCAGACGCCAATCTACAGCCAAAGATCTACAAACTGATGTACGAGCAACAACTGGAGAGGTGATTTCTGATTAGACTGAGAAATGCAGGGTTGAGATCTAGAATTCCCTTTCAAGCCCCTCGTTTGACACATCACTAGGAAGCGCGGCTGAGATTTGCTCAGAATCATGTCAACTGGCAAGACTGTTCTCTTCACAGGCGAGTCAAGATTTCGTTTGACGGGTTCTGATGATCATACACGTACATGGAGACGTCCTGGTGAACGTCTTGCTCCAGCCGCCATTGTTGAACATGACGGATTTGGAGGCGGTTTGAACTGGTATTACTATTGAGTCTCGGACAGAGCTTGTTGTTGTCCCACAGCGCTTGAATGCTGATGTTTATATAAATATTATTATTCTTTACACATCGTACCCTTTGCTTATGGTATGGACCCTAATTTTCTTCTAATATGATAATGCTAATCTCATACAGCACAGAATACCAAAGATGCCCTGACAAGAATTCCAAATTCGGGTGATGGACGCGCCTGCATAAATTCCCGACCTCAATCCGATTGAGTATCTGTGGGATAAGCTGGTAAAACTTGTTCGCGAGCGTTCTGCTGTCATAGAACCTGGGAGAACTCATAAATGCACTCAATGAAGATGGGAGAGAATCCCACAAATTATAATTAAGTGGCTGGTATCAAGCATGGCACGTGGGTGTAATGAAGTCATCGCAGCTCACGGAAGACACACTTGGTACTGAGTGTTGAAACCATGGAAACAGTTATTACTAAACAATGTAATATTGTATTCCCACTTTGCTTTCTGTATCAATCAATAATTCGTATTTCTGATTCTGTGAAACAAAACTTTGTTAGAATGCCTACTCTAATTTTACACAATTCTTCAATCTATAATTATAAACTGTCAAAAATTTAATTGTATCAGTGTTTAAACATGTGTTCCTATATTTTTTTTTTGAGCAGTGTAATTTGTGATGTAAAGAAAATTACAATATATGTTATACTCGTGAAATAAAAAGGTGTCCCTAGAAACAGCTGCAACCTTAGCCCCAGGCTCACCGGACTATCAAAGAAGGCCATGAAAGTATTTATGTCTTTCGTAACAACTTTCTTGTGTGAAAATTTGTTTTTTGCACTTTTTATCTAAAAAATATAATTTAGTATTACAACTGAAACTACACTATTCTCCTATTAAACCCGTTAGGTCAGGAGTTATTGAAAAACATCATCTTCTTGTAATTCAAGAGTTAAAATCAACCAGTATGTTGTATCACAATTATAGTTAGTTATTTTTATATTATTGTTTTATTCATTATACATTATTTTAATGCAATATTATTGTGTAAAGGATGCACTACAAGAAAAAGGGAAGTTTTGAAAAAAAAATCATAATTTATTTATTTATTTTATATCTTAGTGGTCCGCGCTCAAGTACATTTTGAAAACAGCTGATGTAGAGGAAGATATAAATTGGAAAAGTGCTCGTTATAACTATAGGTGTGGAGCAATAAATAGAAAGTTTAAGACAACAACATCCATACAATTGAAACATTATAAAATAATTACAGTAAACGTGGAAGTGAAATGTGGACACTAAAAAGACGCATTTGGTACAACATCATCACCTAAAAAAATTGGAAGACGCAAGTATTTCTAAACAAAGTTGGCACTATGAACCGTAAGGTACAAGACAAATGGGAATAAGGCAGCCGAAATGAAACAAAATTTCAATTTCTGATGTTGATGATGACTATTTGAACATCATCTTCTTAGATAAGATTTAGTGAGCTAAAAGGTCTTGTTATTGGTTAACAGTACTATACCGAACAGCTACCACTAGCAATTTCTTGTTGTCCCCTTCCCGTGGCACTTTAAATATCCGGTCCGTGTCATTTTGTAGAAAAATAACGAGGTGGTAGTCGACCTCGGCAAAGCTCATCACATTAATCCTGGCGTGTTTCTGTTTGTACCACGGGTACCAACTCCCCTTTTTTTTTTTTTTTTTTTTTAGCTCGCTCTCTTCTTTTGCTGAGGGACGTGGCAACATTGCGGAACCGGAAGTCCATAGAGAATCAGCCCCAGAGCATCATAGATGGGGTCGTTCCGCTGGCCTGCAGGCCGGAACTTCCGGTAGTGTACGGAATCCATAAAAACTGTGCCGCCATTTCCCGAGTCAGTGGAGAAGTTAAGTTGTTGTTGCCCCCCCGTAGCAAACATGGCGAGTTGCTCGGTCAGTTCAGCAAATTAGCCGCAGTTAACTGAGGTTGACTGAAAGTCTCTATTGCGCACTATGTAGAACAAGTTTGTGCTTAAATGATGCACTATCGCTTGTTTATTTTAAGGTAACCAGAAAGTGTAAATCTAGCAAATAATGCAGCAGTATACATTTTACGCTGTATCTCAGAAACTTATAACGCTATCAATAGGAACATTTTATGAGATATTAAGAATTCTTAATATCTCATAAAATTATGAGATATTATGTCTCATAAACATCTTAATATGCTCTGTAAATTTCAATTCTCTAATTCACATAACAATTTTTTAAGCAAAAATAAATCTTTATTTCCCGATAACTTTTGACTTAAATCTGCATTTTACTCAATCTTGTTGAAAATTTGCACACATATAATGTATGCAAATGTGAAGTGTGGTAACTAGAGGTATTTAATTATCATTATTAGTTAATAAAAATTAAAACCAATAAGATATGTAAAATATTATTTTTTTCAAAATTTAAAAATTAATTTCTTTTCAAGTAACAGGCATAGATATCATTCTAGTTCCCAGGATAGCATATTGTGTGCAATTTAAGTGAAAAAAATAATTCCAATTCCACCAAAAGTTTATAAGAATGCATGATTATGTCACAGAGTTTTCAGTTTATTTAGCAATATTTTACTTTAGTTTAAAATATTTTTAAAAACTTTTATGTGCATTAGAGAATTAAAATTTACAGAGCATCTTTGGTTAAATTTTTCTTAACAAAAATGTCATTGATAGCTTTAAAATTTTCTGAGATACAGTTTAACATGTATACTGTTGCATTATTTGCTAGATTTATACTTCCTGGTTACCTTAATATATCATATAATTTCTTAATATTTCCACGAGAATACACACAAACCTTAATTAAGAGAGAAATGTGCTTATTACATTAATGAAGACAAAATATATTAATTACAAAGGACAAAATTAAAGTTTCTTTTTGCCTACCAATAATTGCACAGCAAATTCCATAGGTTGCTACTTATGTGCAAGTTCCATTGTTGTCTCGGCAGAGATGGATGCTTCCCCAGGTGCTTTGTGACAATTTACGAAACATCTCCTGTGTAATATTTGTGAAGGCGGCTCTCACAGCATCTTTCATTTGTTTGGTAGCAATTTGCAGTCACTTCCTCTTTTTATGTATTCCCATAGGCTGTTGTCCGGTGTCGTCAAATCATCGGAATGCTACTGGTGACGGTGATGTTGGAGGTGCACCCCCTGAGAAGATATTATTTAGAAACACGAACAAGTAACGAAATGTGTCGGTACACCATCCTGTCGCAAACACACCCTGCTCCATAACTCCTAGTTCAGTTAGTTGGGGTATTAACCAGTCTCGAAGCATCTGCAGATTGATTAACAGGACCTTCAAATAATGTGACCCAAGCACATAATTTGCAGTAATACCTGCCCACAACATAACATATGAACTATGTTCCAATTCCTTTGCCCAAAAAAACGACATTCCAATCGCGATTGCTGCGGCATTTCGCAAGCTTACAGGAAAGAGGACATGTTGTCGACCTAACGGTGGAAACTCCTCAAGTATCAAAATTTAAGAATGTTTTTTTTTATTATTATTATAAACGCGGCACTCAACGAGCGGAAGCTTTCTCATATCCAATACATCTTATAGTGAACTCGGCCTACCGAGGTCTTTGCAATGTCAACCAACTCGCGTACATACAATCGCGATTATTGAGTACGACATTATTAATTTTTGACACAATCTCGTCTATCGTAGCAGTTTTGGTATGCCCTGAGGCTCATCATCTTGAATGGATGTACGACCACGCTTAAATCCAGCAGTCCACTTTTTAACCGTTGAAAAAGAACGGAAAGAATCCTTTAATATGGAATCTAATTCCTTTTGTATTTCTGTTGGGGTTAAACCCTTCAATACGAAGTACTTTATCAAAGCTCGTATTTCAGTTTTGTATAAAATGTCAACACTAGTTTGTTTACATGATCGTCACAAACAAGCGACTACATTTACGCGTCTGAAACTTCGCAGCACACCATCTAATTATAGTAATTTGACCATCTTCGCGATGACTTTGAGTTAGGCCTAGAAGTTTTAGAACACCTTTAGTAACTTCTTGTTGTTTCTCCTTAGTTAGAATTCCTCACTTACAGAAAAAGCAACAAAATTTGGTGAAACCACTCTGCACCCTTACAAGTAACCATTAGATCTACATAGGTTTGGCACTGTATATTAAATTACTTGCTCAATTTATGAGCTGGGTTGGACTGAATGCAGCATGCGCATAATTCTCCTCGTATAAATATAAACTTGTGATTTTTTTCTGAAAGTTTAGTTGATATCGCAAAATTATGTCCAGTTTCGTCATTATGACAAACATATATATAAAAATAAAGCCTTTTAGTTGGTTGCAAATTTCACTGTTATACAATGTAACAGACGCCCTTTACCATGATGGAAAACCTTCTTTACTTTTATACTGGTAGCAAAGGTCAATCAGCAGGTGTCTAGTGTTTCATGTTGTGTGGCCCATTGGAGTCTCTTTTTGTATGTTGATAGATTTTTGCAATGGTTTTCTTACTGTCACATGTCCCTTCAGAGCAATTTCTGTTGCAACAGAAACAGTATTTTTATTTGTGTCTACAAATTCTGCACATATCTGTGGTTTTGCGATGCTATTCTGGTTGTTTGCTACCTACATTTGCGTGGGGGGCAAAGGCATATTCCTCTTCTATGGCGAGATAGGGCCATGGCATTCCTCAGCGACCTCTGCTTCTTCTACTTCCGTCTTACGAGTTCATTAAACAGTGGGCAGTATTGCAGGGGCGCATGTAATTAGCATGTCGGGAGCACGCCGGTCGCCTATCACGCCAGTTTTGAGAAAGAACACCGCCTCTCCTTCACACCATTATCTTGAAATTTCAGCGCACAAAATAAATAAAATTGCCAGAGAGGAGAGATTTGAAGTACAAGGAGAAGATCAGAAAGGTTACGGACCATACAAATACACCAATAATTAACCTAGCTGCTAATAACAATCAAGGAGTGTATCAGATTGCACAAGAAGAAGGAGGAGGAGTCGAAGGAGAGGAAGACAAGATTAAACGGAATGTTTAAACAATATAATACAGAGGTTGAGAAGGACAGTAGAAGAAGAGGTAGACTAAAACGAGGACGATAAAACAGAGGAGGAGGAGGAAACCATAGCTACCAAGGGAAGAGTTTGAGAAGAAGAGGAAGTGAGGTGAAGGGAGAGAGGAGCCACTGAAGGAGGATAAAATATTAATTATCGAGGGAAATTTTTGTTATAGGTACAGAGTTTTAAAATGTAAAACATACAAATTCCAGCGAAGTGAAGAACTGTTAATTGAAAATAATTTAATAAGTTAATGGTTACAGTATTAACTTTGATAAGATATAAAACGTGTATTTAGTAATAAAAAGTAACCAGAACAAAGGTTTATGAATAATAATAATAATAATAATAATAATAATAATAATAATAATAATATATAGATAAATGTGTTATAAATATAATTGACAAGAATTGGATGAAATTTAGGTAAATTACGTCTGATATAGGGGAAAGAAATTTAAGATAAATTATATTTATACTGGATATTAGTACATATTTGTTTTAGCTTAGTAAATAAACAATGGTGTTATTTTTTAATTTGTATTTTTGTTTTAACAGCTGGTTACCAGATGTATGTTAGTGCGGGTTTCCAACATGTTAGGGGATGTAATTTAGTTTAGTTTTATTGTATATGTTGGAGTAAATATTCTTATAGTATTTTTAAGTTGCTTTATCTCATTTTTAGCTAGTTTTGAACTTTCAATAATAATGTAACAAATGTAACTCGTGAAATAAATAAATTTTTGGAATATACGTCCCGGTGTAGGAAACAAGGTACAGGGATATAATATTACAGATTTTTTATTTTTATTTTTTTATTTAATTCTTTCCATATCAGGTTGCTCCCCAGTTGTCCTCATAAGCCTGGGTGGACACCGTTCCAGATCTCCCTATCTTAGAAAAACGCTAACCATTAGGCCAAAGAGGCGGTCCAGTTGTATTGCACTTCCCTAATAGATAGTAACAATTTGTACGAGTCGGCAAAGCTACCTTCCTCATTGCTACAATTGCAGCGCGTTGTTCAGCCTCCGGAACCATAGCAACACGACCTTGATGCACACTATGTGGTTGTTAGTAATACGCCTAAGTTATACTTATAGACGAATATGTACATATTTGGTCTATCCAATGAAACAATACAATTCCAGTTTTCTTCCTACAATGCAAAAACATCGCTCTTTTATCAAATAAAAAGCAAGGCCTAGATTGACATTTTAAAACGACACGCTATTTATTTCATAAACATAAGCCATTGCGTAAAAGTGAATCTCAGTTTATTTAAATGTAAATGAACAGCTTTAATGGAACTAATGTATGATGGTGTATTACATACTATGTGCTAATGTTGTTTGGACCTTACTTTCCGTGGCAAGGTTTCCCAGTCAAAGGTTGCGTGCCGACAGGGCGATTCATTTAACACCCTACTCACATCAACTTTTCTTCATTGCAGAATGCAGAATTACAATTCAGCCCTTTCATCTTGGACTAAAAAGTTTTTGAAGTAAATCCATCTTCGCTAATAACAATTAGAGTTTAAAAAAAAAAAAAAAAAAAAAAAAAAAACTGCATCGGTATAATGACGTCATAAGCATAATAAAAGACAGTGTTGACTTCATTGTAATATCATTAGATAATCGACATTAATATTAACTTTACTTTATTAACATTCTTTTATAATTTTGGTATATGAAAATAGCTTGTGAAACTTGTTAGTAATAATATTTTATGTTTTATTTCTTAATTTGATTTCTAAACTTTTATTCCTTATTTTAACAGATTTATTTTTTCGCTTTCTTAAATGCATTTGTTTTTCATCTTTAATACTTTCCTTTATCCTTCCGTACTTAATATTTATTTTGTATGCTCTTTGTTCTCCTAGTTTTCCTTTTTCTTCTCTTTCTTCTTACTTATCATCCACGCTTTCTTAGCATATTTATTGTTCTTATTTTCTTATATTTATCTATTTATAGTTATTTAATTTGTTTCTATCTTTATTTTCTATAAAAGCATTTCTTGAGCCCCCCCCTCCCTCGCGGTTAATTCTATCGACTTGCTTTACGTATTTACTCATGCCTTTAATTCTCCAATTGCTTGCCACTCTTGAACTAAGAGGTGTTTATTTCAAAATACGCTGAAGTTACTGTTTTAGCGAACTTGGCAACATCGCTGTCCTCTAAGTATGACTGACAGTTAATTACACGAGGTATTTACCCTAGCCACTGACTGCCGGAAAATCCCTAGAGATAAGTTTTGCTGATAAAGCTCTCTACCAGTTACCTGAAAAAGGGGTGGGGGTAAAGTGCAGTGAAATAAATATTTTCTTATAATAAGAGGGCGAAAAAAACACTGGCTTTTCTTATTCTCATATCAGCTGCTTGCTAAAATTGCAAAAGCCTATTGCATAGACAGATTTTGTCAGTAGATAAAAGTTGATACTGGTGGTCTAGTGGTAACCATGCTTGCCTCGTAGACCCAAGATCGCAGGTTCAATTTCAGGCAGGGTTAATGGATTTTTGGGCGTAAAACTCCTAAGTATGGTTCCTTCGGAAGGGAAGTAAAGCCGTGGGTCCCGTGTCTTACATTTACGGCACGAATAAGAACCTCAAGCCTGGAAGAAGAGGCCTCTGAGCAAAATTTGTCGGCCGTTTCACGCCCTGAATTGAATGGGACGCTGATGACCTGAGATGTTAAAGAGCGTTCGTAAAAAGAGAGAAGAAGAAGAAGAAGAAGAAGAAGAAGAAGAAGAAGAAGAAAGTGTAGGAAGTTCAATAAAGAACGACTATACTTGCATTGTCTAATCACATTTGCTTTATCAGAGCTATGAAAATCATCGGTGTAAGGTCTGAGATTTCCAACGATGAAATTATAAAAATATCCCATAACTATGCATTTTAAAGAAGTTGCCTGAAATAAATTCTGAAAACTATCCGGTTTATTCCTCTTCATAAACTTCTACGGACAGAGCAAAATTGTGTAATATTGTAGAACTAAGTTGTCATTCCACAAATTGTTCTATGCTTTAATCACGAAACTATAGACATTACATCAATTTTGTGATATTTGCTGAGGTTTAAGACCGCAATTGGTGTTTTCCCCGTTCCTCGTGTTTTTTTTTTTTTTGTTTTGTTTTTTTTTTAACTTGAACATTTGTATGTGCCCTTTCTTTTAAGTAGATAAAAGATAAAGAGGCCATACCGTTTGGCATTTAAGGTCACGGCTGGGAGTCGAACCATGGATCTTCGAGCTACCTCTCCGATGCCCTAGAAGCTTTTCTTCTGTTCGAGTCTGTATACCCCTAAGAGCTCGGGGATTGTTTCGTTACAGACTTTACCCCTATGAAACGACCCACTTTATAGAACCGCGGTATTAGAGTTAATTTACATTTAAACGTGATGTTTCATATAAGCGCGCCTTTGGTCGTCAAATTTGACCGGGAGTTAATTCGACATTCTCCATGCGAGTTTGACAGAAAGATATTTGTGGAGTCGTGCGATTGGGTAGGGTGTACTTTACTTTAAATGCATGCGACACCGACCAATAAAGTGGTCATCGATACTTGGCCAGTGTTTCGTGTTAGGTCATGTCTGGTTAAACCGAAAGATAAGAGAATGTCGGCTATTTACTGGTAACTAATTAAACGGCCGACCGAAAATGTGAGGCGCATTAGAATTGCAGAAGCCGTTTGTCTTCTGTTGTTCTCGTGAATGAATAGTCAATCTATGTGCATTGTAAACGAGCTTCTTGTTTAAAGTGTCTCCGTGTCATTTCACGCTGGTCATCCCGGTCGATCTCCATTATAATCGCTAAACGTCTGTCGATTGTAAAACAAGTCGGGGGGAAGGGGGATATGCAGCCTCTCCTCGGCAGTGAGGGAGGGAATCTTGGCGAGAGAGAGGTTGGGCAAATATTTGGCCAGGATGGAGGACAAATATTGGACATGCTCGGTGCCCGAGGTTCATTACCAGACGCACCTTTGTTCATCCGCGTAACAATGTGTAAATTTAATCTCGTAGCCAGCCACCCTCCCGTGTTTTTCTAGCATTAATAACAAGACAGCAGTGGGTGTAGCTTTTGCATAGCCTTCCCTATGGCAGCCTCCGCTTCTGCTGATCTAACGTATACTGTAGTAGTTTGTAATGTTGTGCAGCCTCCAAATTTACTGGTAAGCTCACAATCTTAAAACTCACTAGTTGAAAACTCATGGGTTGTTATTAAAGGGGTCTGTATGGACTCTTTGCTCTTCCGAATTTAGCGAATTTTTTCAGCATCCTCTACAAACTATGCAAGAACGTTTCTGGTTAAAGGGGTGGTGGGAGAGCCCATTGGTAAACCGGTCTACAAAATGAAGTTCATTCAACTTTTTCATTGCATTTTTACATAGTATGTTGCATTAATTTGAAATATTATCTACATTTTTTTTAACATGCAAGACCTTTTTTCATGAAACTTTCAAAAATATATTTTTGCTACATAAAATTCAACATAAACATACTTCTGAAGAAAAGAGAGAGCAGAAATCTATTATAGAGTTTATATTAACTATCGGAATTTCTAAGTACTAAAACCAGAATGAAGTGCAGTGAAGCTTAATAAAAAAAATCTTTTCATCCATCAATTATATTGGATGTAAAAGTATTAACCTCAGTAAATTAGATTAATAATTAGTAATCGTAAAATTTAGATATACAATATAGTTAAAAAATTAAGAGTCCCGAATAGACTAAAAATGCAACATGAAATAATTTCAGAGGAATCAAAATATTTCTATTAACAGAGGTTGAATGAAAAAAACATTAAGAAATGAAATAAAATAGGAATGAAGTGAAGAAGATTGGGGGGGGGGGGACAAACAAAAAGAGAACATTACAAACGCAGCAAACGAAACAATATATTAACGGACCATAAATATTAATAGAAAAAATTAAAACCTTGATTTGTAGCAGTAGTAAAACGTCTAGCAGCAGTTAAAAGAAAAGAATATTTAAATTATAAAAATAATTTAAGAACATGAAGAATAACTGGTAAGTCCAAAATCATCTAGCTTAGATTATATTAATAATCAGCTATTATAATTCTGTGGGGGTGAGGGCAAATGTTAGTTAACAACTGTGCAACTTAAAAAACAAAAAAGTATAAAAATATCCATCTAAGGAAAGAGATTATAACAATTGTTATATTAACCAAAAAAAAAAAACATTAAGAAATGTGCCTATTAAGCAAAATTCTTAAGTTACAGTCAATATTTTACCAATGGAGATTAGAAAAATATGCATAAATGAAGAACAAGGCTTTTATGAAAATATATCTACGATAGATTCTAGCGAAAACAATAGAATTGAATTAAAACCATTTTTATGTGTTTTATGTGTTCGCGTATAATCCTGGCCATTTAACAAAGTGAAGTTAACTGTAATAAAACTGTTACACGATGAACAAATAGATACACAAAGAATAACAGAATTAAGCACTGGTCGTTCTACAAGAATAAAGGTGGATAAGTTAACAGAAAAGGTTATGGTATCATTAGGAATAAGACAAAGATATAGTTTAAATATAGTTTAATCTAATGTAATAATGGATGAAATAATGCGAGAAACAAAAACAATTCGTAATGGTTATAAAATAGCAAACAAAGAAATAAAAATTATTATGCTATTCGGACGATGTAGTGTTTGAAAATTAGAGTAAACTACAGAAATTACTTTAATTACTGTATAATTAATTGGACATCAGTATAAAGTGAAAATATCAGTTGAAAAAAACAGTTATCAATATACAAAGAACAAATTAGCTGACGATTACAAAAATATTGTATTAATAACAGTTGCATCCTCGTAAACCCAAGATCGCGGCCAGGATCGATGGATTTTTTGGGGGGGGCGTAAAATTCCTAAGTATGTCTTTTTTCGAAAGGGAAGTAAAGTCGTGGGTCCCGTGTGGTACATTTACGGCAGGATAAAGAACCTCAAGCCTGAAAGAAGAGACCTCAGCAAAATTTGTAAGCCGTTTCACGCCTGGAATTGAATGGGACGCTGATGACCTGAGATGTTAAATGATGCCACAGGAACGTTATAGTCTTCGGCAATTTCTCTAAAATTCATGGATGATCTCATTAATTCTAGAATCATGAGCGGGCGCCCCGGCTGCAGATAATTACTCACTCCCAACTACTTTTAAACCGCAATTAGCACTGCTGAAACAATCACCCCATAATCTTCTATCATCATCTCACTAGTCTTGATAAAGTATTTACAAAGTTCATGCAACAT
The DNA here is from genome assembly GCA_030762175.1 of Metallyticus violacea. Taxonomy (NCBI): domain Eukaryota; kingdom Metazoa; phylum Arthropoda; class Insecta; order Mantodea; family Metallyticidae; genus Metallyticus; species Metallyticus violacea. Next base: position 75,654,992 of record CM060836.1, read on the forward strand.
TTGATGTTAATGTGGTGTTTATGATATCCCGACATATGAATAATCGCAGAGAGCCACAACACTTGCGAAGAAAGTAGCGTGGAGCTCGACTCAAATACGATAACACTATGTGGCAAACGGAAGGTGTCTTCCCAAGATCGGAGCTAATCAGTGCTGCCAACCGCTTTTTGCTTCAATATTTCTATGGCGTAGAATTATGAAAATTCTGCTTTTTTTTTAAATATATTTCTATTTAATGTAATAGTTACGCTCTAGGTATAATTGTTTCAAAATTATGTATAACCTACAAGAATACACACAAAATTCGTCAGGAATTCCGAAATAAGCTGAATTACTATAATGTTATCCGAAATACGAGAGTAGGTTCATAAGTTTCCGGCCTTGACGATAAGTAATATCGCCTTCACATAATCCATAATTGGTGTCATACCTTATCTGTTATGTACACAATTGCAGCTGTAACTTCCGCTGTGTTCAGTTGTTCAGATATAGTTGTATAAAGAAAGTTATGTGTAGAAGATTGTGGCATGTTCAAAATGGAGTATCGACCTGTTATTAAGTTCTTCACAAAAGAAGGACTTACTCCAAATGAAATTAAACAGCAATTGGACGGTGTATATGGGGAAGCACCCCCCTCATATTCTACCGTATAAGAATGGGCCAAACTTTTTCGAATGGGTCGAGAAAGCATTGAAGACGAAGAGCGTGCAGGTCAGCCCTTGGTGGTGCTCACTCCTGAAAACATCGCTCTTGTGAAAGAAGAAATTATGAAAGAACGGCGGCTCCAAGTTACAGAAATAACAACAACGTTGGGCCTTTCTAAAACAAATGTCCTTCGAAATAGTATATGAATATTTAAACACGAATAAGGTTAGTGCCTAGACTTGTTTCCTCAGTCCAAAAGCAGCAACGAGTCATATGTTATCAGACATTTTCGGAGCTCTGCCGTGGTAATGAGAGAGAAGTTCTGCAAACCATTACAGGAGATGAAACTATGGTCTTCTACTATGATCTCATATCCAAAAGAGAATCAATGGAATGGCGTAGACCTGGCGAAGCGCCGCCTCTAAAGGCCAAGGTCAATCAGTCAACTAAGAAGATTATGGCCACAATATTTTGGGACTGTGAAGGAATACTCTTCATTGACTTCAAGGAGAGGAACACCGCAGTAAATGGGGAGTACTATGCTGGCCTACAGCACAGACTACGTGCTTCCATCAAATAGAAAAGGCGAGGAAAGTTGCGTGATGGTGTGCGCCTTGTTCACGACAACGCGCCTGTGCACACAGCTCTGGTTGCAAAAGAAACTGTGAAGAAATGTGACTTCAAGGAGATGGACCATCCACCCTACAGCCCAGATCTAACTTCCAGTAAATATTTCCTGTTTTCAAAACACAAGAAGGACCTTTGAGGAAGGACATTTGTGAAATATAGTTTTTGTGTTTATCATACCTAGAAAATGGTTAGGCTGGAAACTTATGGACCTATCCTCGTATATTATGTTTTATCCTCCAACCGAGTGACTTCATTTTATACTGTCCAAATTTAAACAATAAAAACCAACAATCCAGATTGCTAAACAACATAAAATTAAAAGTATGACAACAATTAATTAAAATGTAATTATTGAAAGTAAGGGTACCATTTGAAATTTTAAAGTGGGGGTAGAAGGGAATGATAGGATAAATGTAATCAGCATTTATTTTAATATTTTATAAATTGATGTAGCTTTTTAATTGAACATGTTTAAAGTAGGCAATAATTCTGTCGGACAAGCTTTAAAATGAAAGTTCTGTAAACCTTTCTTTTACAGGCTTTTAATTTTGCGTTCTTGCAATTATCTTTTGGACAGACAATACAGATAGACCTGTACATATAACGAAAACACGAAATGCTCTGCGGATGCCGCCTAGAATTGAAAGAAGCCTATATCACTTCTGTGAGCCCGAGTTTTAATTCATAAAATGCTTTGCTTTCGGTTTTTATTCTGATATTTTAGGAGTTGAATTTAAATAGTATTGGTAAATGATGGTGAAATGATTCAATTACAAACGCATCATGTTCACTCGACCTACACCCTATATTGACTGTCAAGTAATACTGTGCAGGGGAGCAAGCGGCCAAGGTCATGTAATATGGCGTACAGAAAATGCTTTGAGCTGAACTACACAATGGTACAAACATCATCTCTCTAAGAAGCCGTGACCAATAATAGCGCTCGATTTAAAATGGATCATTGTTTCGGCCGCATCTGTACATACACTATAAGTTTTCAGAACAATCGAGCGTTTGGAGTTTACCATACTCAAACATCTAGGTACATTGGGTTATTTTCAGAAACTACGAAGGGAATATCGGTCCTAAAGCAGATCACAAACAGAAAGATATTCCCTTGTCCCGGCCGGTGTTGGAATTAACGCTGTAGAAGGTTTTCGGCTTTCTCAAACGCACAGAAGCAGGCCTGCAAATACAAGGACTAAAGAGGGTGGGGGAGGGCTAGACATAATCCCTCAGCAAGGACTGGGGAGGGACGAAGTCCCGTTACAAGTACTCAACTCAACTACCCCGCCCCAATCTTCATTTTGTTTACAGGGTCCTTCAAACCAGAGAGAGAATGTACAACACGACAGATGGCTTGCAGTTCCGATGCCCCGCTTCCAGAGTTAGATATTTTGTTAAATGTTTAACGAGAGAAACTTCTTATCTCGTAATTGGAGGCAGCAAAACGGAAGAAAAGCACGAAGAGTCCCAAATAATAAAGACATCAAAACTGAGAAATATAAATGACAGATGAAATCTGAGTTGTGTAATTTGGGGAATGTTATGACTATTTATTATTTAGCTTCACATCTTAACATTGTAAGCAGGTGTAAGCCTTTAGTGGAGTATGAACCCCGTTTGACACTGAAAGATACCCTATCAGCTTGAATTTTTATGTCTCTTCGATTCGGGTGCTTGGCACATATACACTCCTGACTCAGCAGCCGCAAACATTTTGTTTCATTTCCCAAGTCGAAATTCATGACAAAGAGACGAAGATTCGACTCAGTTGAAAAGGCGAAATGCAAATCGGAAACAGAGGTTAGCGCAGAAAAAAAAAGGGGGGTGTGAGTATCATGACTGCTTTCAGAGGCTAAAACGTTAGGAGAGACGAATAAACAGAAGGGGAGGTAACTTAGAGGGAGAACAAGCTCAGGGATATTAATTATGAAAGATGAATTAAAGAAAAAACTGCCATATATTAGCGCTCTTTCTCCAGAACACCCGTGCCCGGTGGGAAGAAATTTTCGTTCAATGAGATAGTGATTGTTGCTGTCAGTGACTATTTTTGTTTTTCGACTCACTGAAAAAACTGGCAACATTTCTATTTTACCCTCCGCAATGTGTAGGACTTAAACCAGATCAGTCGCCTATAGGGAGCTATTTACTCTGGATTACACATGCACACAAGGACTCTCTGAATGAATGGCCGAACTTCTGTCAGGGCCCTCGATGAGATCACAGACACAGAAGACACAGGCACACATGAAATGAAATTGAAGGTGAATCCTTGGCAGAGATATATTAACCTTGCATTTGCTCTTTCTTAAAATGGACTGAGGGAAACCACGAAACATTTCAGTCGGATTAGTCGGCTGCAGAATTTGAAGCTAGGATCTCCGAATAGAGTTCTAAATCTCGGTAGTTTCGCTGGAAAGAAAGCAATGCCAACATATTTATAAGTAACAAATAATTTATTCTAGAACCTTTGTTGATTTGGTTTAATATATCAGGTCATCAGCGTCCCATTTAATTTAGAGCGTGAAATGGCCTATAAGTTTTGCTCAGAGGCTTGAGGTAAATCTACGACAAGGCTTCACGGTATTATTTCCCTTCCGAACGAAGCCATACTTCGGATTTTTACGCTCGAAAAAATCCATCGAAACGGCGAACTTGGGCGTATTAGGCAAGTATGGTTACCGCTAGAACCTGGGGACTTGCATTCCTTCAGTATAATTCCCTGCTACATTATCAATCGCTGTCACACTTGGAGACCATGGACACCCGTTTTGTTTATGTTTGAGAAGTAGCGCTCTACTGCAGACTATAGCTTGACTTGTTCGGACTACTGTTACTAACTCCCTCAGTGTCCATGTCGAATTTACCTTCAGCAGTTATTGATCGAAATCAAAGAAATGCATTTTGACGACAGGACACATGCGTGTAGCGCATCTTCCGTCCTTATAGAAAGACTGACACCCAATGCACTACCGTCCAATGTGCCAAAACTCGCTTTCTTTCAACTTTCACCGCAATTTTAATTCATGTACGCTACTCAAATACACTTTAGGCGGTACACGTTTTACACTTTTATTTGACAGCTTCGTATACACGCAATGCTGTTCCTCTAAAGGTACTGAGAACAACAATGCCCTTGTAGCCTGCGACAGTGTTGCCACTACTTTAATCAGCCGTCATATAACTCTCGATGGAGATTGTGTTGACATAAAGTCGATATTTTTTTAAATGACTTTTTGTTTAACCTGCTTTTCTAGCAAACTTTTCAAACCTCCTTTATAAAATAAAATGTCACTGTATTATAAAAGCAAGTTTGTTGCAAGAAAACGAACGTTGATTGTCAATAACTTAGATATGTATATGCTGATTAGAGTGTACAATAATATTATATACAAGCTATTTATGCTCCAAAGCAAATAAGCGGTTGAACTTGGGCCCGGAACGGTGAGTTTGACCATGGTTTGTCGCGGCGATGTTAGCTCGCTCGATGGGCGTCACGACTCCGACCATTGGGCCCGCCGGGCAGTGGGACGGCGACCCTTTGTTTCCCCGCTCCCAGCTGATTAGTTACGCTGCATATAGATGCCTCATTAATAAATACAACCCGGAATTAGACCGCACAAAAGAGTGGGAAATGAGCAAAATGGTTATGGGGATGTTTACACTTTCGTGGACAAGATTTCTATTTTTTTCTTTCTTTCTTTTCTTTCTGGTTGATGTAAGGGTCGCGTTTTACCCGTTCCATACACCAGAACATATTGAAGTATCTCTGATGAGTGATACATTGCTGACTATGAAAAACAATTTCAATTAATGCAAATAGCTCAATATGGAACTAGAAATTTATGTAATGTTAATTTTTTCTTAACATTTATTCTGACACTAAGATAAGCAGTCTTTAAGCGTTCTTTAATACAGACCACCCAGATTTAACTCAAAGTTTAAAATACTAAAGTGCTAAATGCACATTCTATATATATTAAGGCTGTTCAATATCTGTTTACTACATTTAAAGGCGTAGTTAAATAAACAGTTGCTTTTTTCAATATTTGCTTCTTATTGCGGTGAGTTCTTACACAATAATAATAGTAACAATTAATTTAAAAGCACATAAAAAGTTAATGTTTATACTAACTTACAAACCCTAGCCGAAAGATACATGACGTTGTCAGGGAAACTGTGACAGTATACTCGTATATAAGGGTTCTGCTTAGTCGAAGTTTTCGTCTCATTTATTTGGAAGCTCCCTAACAAACAGTCGCCTTTAAATTTGACTCTGGTCAGATAAATATAAATTGGAAACTTATACGAGGGTAGGTCCATAAGTTTCCGGTCTAACAATTTTCTAGGTTTGATAAAGACAAAAGCTATATTTCACTTTTCAATATAGTTACCCTTATTGCAATACATTTCTCACATCTTTGAATTAACATTTCAATCCTCTCTAAATAGTCAGAAATCTTGTCTGCAAAATGGGCATAAACAGCAGCCATCACTTCTTTGTCATACTTAAATTTCCTTCCTTAAGGTCCTTCTTGAGTTTTGAGAACAGGAAATAGTACTGGGAGCAAGATCTGGGCTGTAGGGTGGATGGTCGATTTCCTTGAAGCCACATTTCTTCACAACTTCCTTTGCAACAAGAGCTGTGTGCACAGGCGCCTTGTCGTGAAGAAGGCGCACACCACCACTCAACTTTTTGTTTAACACAAGCATGCGGTGCGTTCAGTCTGTTACACTATTCGATAACCTGAAGACTAAGACAACATTTACATTTTCACTCATTTTACAACGAAAAAAATGTGGTCTTGATTCCTTTTCCAAATCATCAATTCAATTATTTCATTATGGTTGTTTTGATTATGCATTTGTGTTTATTGAATTTTACTTGATTGTATTTACAATTCGATAGAAGTAATAAATAAAATTATCACCAAAATTAAGGAAAAAAAAAAACACTTTGCGAGGGAAAAATATGAGAATAATGATAACATTTCAGTTTTAGTAGGCAATCAAAATTTTTGTATTTTCTGACACGTATTTTCTTTTTTTTTTTTTTTTTTTCAGATATCGCAGTCATAACATCTCAACGTCTACTGCAGCCACACCAACTATGTGAACTCGGTGAGTATCTCATGGTTTCTTTTCAAGTTATTATAACACTTTTAATACACCAGAGTTTACCTGCTAAAACAAGATGCAATAAATTTTAAGTACCTTATAAGAAAGCTGAAAAAAGTGCCAAGAAAGAAAGGGGAGAATCTCACTGATGCCTGGGAATATTTCGGCTTACCTGAAGTAACAGCTGACATATCGCAGAATCGCTTTGGATTATAGGATTTAGGTGGGGCGTGGTGAGGGTCAGCGTTATGTGAAAATCTCTCGAAGTAGGGACAGCGAACTATGTTGTGAATTAGGAGATGGCGTACAGCTCTCAAACATCTACACGGTGATAGTGTTGCTGAAGATGAATGGTACGGTATTTGTGATTAAATAAGGTCACGTCTGCATTCCTTAGAGGGTGATGTACTTGGGAAGAGCAACCGGAAAAAAGGAAAAGTCTGTACGTCTAAAGTCAGCAGAATTTTTATTTTTACTGTAAACATATATTGCTACCGTATTTAAAACTGGCAATAATAAGCATTAAGCTGTATTATAAAAAATGAAAATGATGCCCCTTAGTGGCAATACATTGCTAGCATCTACATTTAACTTTACTGCCTTGTTTCTGTTATCGAGACAACCTGTTTCTCGTAACTTTTGAGCAAGTTGGCGAACACGATTGTCAGCATACTTTCTTGCGCTCCTCTGCAAGACATTAAAATACCTGTTCTTTAAGTTTGAACACTTAGGAGCGAAGTGAGGTGTTGTTTTGGTTAGGTGGAAATGGAATTCAAGCGAACAAGGTGAAAGTGACATACATAAAGTGTAGTAGAATAGTTATAACATATAAATATTTATAAACTAACAAAATTGATAAAGGGGACAGATAGATTAAATAAAATTTTAGCTTAGGGGTGCGGGTTACCAGCACTGTAACCGTAGGTTTCCGACGGACGCTAATTTTAGCTTCAGTTTTCAGTTCTGAATTTTAAGTTTTAGCAGTTAAACTATAGCTGGCTACCAGTTAGAGAATTGCTTGAGCGTTTTAATTTGAGGTTGTTTTGATAATTTGCGTTTTTTTTTGTTAATTACTTTTGTTTAATTAGTTAGAAATATAATCTGTACAAACAATGTTTAAAAATGTAAGAGATAAGAAAAAAATAATAAACTATACAAATTGTAATATATGTCCTGGTATAGACATCTAGATGTCAAGACGGCGTATTGCAGATTTTATTATAATTACTATTATTATTGTTGTTGTTATATGCAATCCATAAGTAACGAAGAACAGTTGGCACACAATGAAAGCACCGAGTAATACGAAAGCCAAGCACTCGCTGTCAAAGTATCGCTCAAATTAAATGTATGCTGCTACCTGCACATGCCCAATAAGGCCTTGGCGACTGGCTTCCCACAGTTCTCAGTCAGGTTCTGCTGGCCCGTAACTTATATTACATTACTCTAGATATGAAATTGCTTCGTTTCTGAGTTTCTCGGAGTTCTGTCGGCATCATAAAAGGGTGAATGGAAGTAACAAAGAGTCTGTAAACTCCGTACTGATTTACACCATCTTATGTCATTACAATTTTGGGGACCTTCGAAGTACAGCACTGGGAGATATATACTTTAAAAATAATATAACTAAAAGACAACGCTTTTACAGACAAGTGTAAAATATTAATTTATTATTCATTTATTGAAAACACATCTTAGATCTCAACTATTAAATGATAAAGAATAAGAATAATATAAATATAAAATGATAAGGAATAAGAATAAGAATGCTGTTACAGATCTTGCTGCAGTTTAGAAAAATCTCAAACTTGTTTACTTTTGCTATGGATGCTTTAGGTTCAATTTTTTAACTCAACAAAGAGTTGTAAAAACTACTTACAACAATAAAAAAGCTTTCAAAATTAATGTTAGTGCAATTGAAAGATCAATTTATTCAGTATGAGAGGTTTCAAGTCAATGATCATTTTGAGTCATGGTAGTAGTACGTTCTGAATTGGACAATAGAGAAGAAATTGGCAACATATAGATATAAATAAGTTTTTGTGTAATGGACACGTGCTTTTTAACAAATGCCCACACATACGTCATCATCAATACTGTAGCAAGTAGACATTCATATTTTCCACCATACCTTAAATGAATTTAAAAACTTCTATTTTAACTCAGCTTAAAGAGTAATAAATATAAATATATAAATCGAAGACTGTAAAATGACCTCGTAATCCTTCTTTATAAGACAAAGTAGGCTAAAAACGACACTTGTAGGGCACACCTTGAAGCAAATGCCCAAGATGACTTATCGAGGTCGGCTGTTAGTGTGCATGTATAGTGATTACTGGAAATTGTTGTGATCGCAACAAAAAACAGTTGGCGCTAGTAGATAGGAAGACATTGTCAAATAGCAGCAATTCGTCAGCAAGAGCTGTCCGTTGTCCAATTAGAGAAGCCCTCCGGCTCTGTGCTCGGTACAGGTGACTGATGAGCCCCAGATATGGGTAGACGTGATGCTGCAATTTGTATTTGGCTTTTTATTGTTAAATTGCACGGTGTAACATGTTCATTACTTTCTACCGTCCGATCCTGCTCACGAAACAGCCTTCGAGCTTCCTGCTTCAAACTTTTTGGAGCGTTCTTCCGCTTCTTGAATATAATTGAACAACTGAGGCAGAAACACTCACCCAGTAAAGAAATTTTGAAATATACCCGATTTTCATTGTAATATTCTTTTAATTCATTTTGGAATAGGGTTAATGGGAAGGAAAAGTATTCACTACTGCATTAATTATACTCATAAGGTAAATATAATTTGTCACGAAGCTATTTAAGGGTCGTCACTAAATTTGTGGCACAATATTTAAAAATAAAAATATTTTTCACGTTTTTTTTTTTTAATTTAGCACCGCAGTCTTCATATTTTCTTAACAATATTTTTCTGAAGCTTAAACTTTCACCATAACGATGTAGAAAATGTCGCTTCTGGCTTTTCCCACACTGGCTTCATAAACAAAAACTACTAGTCTAGGAAGGAAACTATATTTTCTCCTACGTTCAAAATAAATACAATATTAATGTAAAAGGTTAAGATATTTATATATACCTATTACGAGGTGCGATCCATAAGTTTCTTGCATCGCCGATAGGGATTATCGCCTCACAAAACCCTTAGCTGGTGTCATATCTTACCTATTAAGTAAATAATTCCAGCTGTAATTTCCGCTCCGCTCTGTCAGTTGCATAAAGAAGACTGTGTGTTGACGTTTGTGACATGTTCAAAAAAGAGTTTCGAGCTATTATTAAGTTCTTCACAAAAGAAAAACTTACTCCAAATGAAATTAAACAGCGATTGGACGGTGTATATGGGGAAGCATTCCCCTCATATTCTACAGTAAAAGAATGAGCCAAACATTTTCGAATGGGTCGAGAAAGCATTGAAGACGAAGAGCATGCATGTCGGCACTTGGTGGTGCTCGCTCCTGAAAACATCGCTCTTGTGGAAGAAGGAGAAATTATGGAAGACCAGCGGCTCAAAGTTACAGAAATAGCAGCAAGATGGAACTTTTTTAAAACAACAGTCCTTCGAATTATTCATGAACATTTAAACATGAATAAGGTTAGTGCCTAAACTTCTTTCCTCAGTCCAAAAGCAACAGTGAGTCAGCTGTTGTCAGGAATTTTTGAAGCTCTGCCGTGGTAACGAGAGAGAAGTTCTGCAAGTCATTGTTACAGGAGATGAAACTGTGATCCTCTACTATGATCCTTGTCCAAAAGAGAATCAATGAAGTGGCGTAAAACTTGGCGAAGCACCGCCTCTAAAGGTCAAGGTCACTCAGTCAACCAACAAGATTATGGCCACAATCTTTTGGCACTGTGAATGAATACTCTCATTGACTTCAAGGAGAGGAACATCACTGTAAATGGAGAGTACTATGCTGGCCTACTGCACAGACTACGTGCTTCCATCAAAGAGAAAAGGCGAGGAAAGCTGAGTGGTGGTGTGCGCCTTCTTTACGACAACGCGCCTGTGCACACAGCTCTTGTTGCAAAGGAAGCTGTGAAGAAATGTGGCTTCAAGGAGATCAACCATGCACCCTACAGGCCAGATCTAGCTCCCAGTGACTTTTTCCTCTTTTCAAAACTCAAGAAGTATCCTCGAGGAAGGAAATTTAAGTGTGATGAAGAAGTGCTGGTTGCTGTTTATGCCCATTTTGCAGACAAGACTTCTGACTATTTGGGGGGGGGGGATTGAAATGTTAATTCAAAGATGTGAGAAGCGTATTAAATAAAGTGTAGCTATATTGAAAAGTGAAGCATAGTTTTGGCCTTTATCAAACCTACAAAATGGAAACTTATGGACCTACCGTCGTAGATGGCACCTCGTAATAAGCAAGATTATTGCTTGCGTTGAACAAATTTTTGCATGATTCATGGAATTTAACTAGATAAAAATTATGCATGTTCTACGTTTTAATTCGTTTTTACAAAAGGTCAATTTCAAAGTCAATATATGGAAAAATAAAGATGCTATTATCGATTTATTATCTTGTGTTGTAGATAAAACTAAAAGAAGAAATATGTAGTGATGAGAAAAGATATTGTAGGAATTTCTTCTTGTCTTCATCTCACTGGAGAGCTAGAATGGGAAGCTACATAAGAGCATTCCAGGAGTACAAGACGAGGTGTCATGTCAGGACGAATATTTGCTGTAGTCATTGTCACCTGAGGCTTCTTCTACCTTGGTTACTACCGTGACACTCCCGTAGAGATGTTACATCACGGTAAAGATGCACCACTTGTTTCCTAATATTTCTCTCTAGAGAAGACACGTGGAAAATTAAATACAAGCCTTGACAAATGACTATTTTGTTCTTATGTGAACCAATTAATTGTAAGAATGCTTTGCGTCCTCATCAACCAAGTTCTTGAAACTCTGTCCAATTGTTTTTGCAGCTTTATTACTTCGATCTGTTATTGTTTTTGCTGTCTATGACAAGCGGTTTTGTTAATTGTCTTGAAATGAATGATTGCATAAACTCTGTCTTTTGGAATGCACTATACAGGATGTTAATGAATTGTACTCCAATAATTTTAGAGATTAAACAATCAGCTTGAGATGGGGAGCCTATTGTTCAGACGGAAATAACAAGAATTATGTGATAATAAAGTACTTAAAATTTAGCTAGCGATAATTCAGTTTTAAGGAAAAATGAAGTGAATCTTTGCCTTACAATGTCTTCCAACTGCTTCGTAAGCAAGGAAATTCCGCTCATTATCACCGTTTTCAAGATAAGGTGCTTAAAATCATTAAAATCTCGGATTAATGATATGACAGTACGATACTAAACAACAGTTAAATTATTTATCGTGTTATGTAGCAGAGTGTACAGGGAGCTATCAACCTACTGTGTGGCCTTTTGGATAAGGCGACAGACTGTGGTTTCGAAGACCATAGGTTCGAATTCTGTGAAATAGTTTTATTTTGTAAACATACATGAAAAATAAATTGCAGTTTTAAAACTGAAAAGTACAAGGAACGTCTCAAAAGTAAGTTATACTATTTTTTTAAAATCCGTTCGGTAATTGCGAGAAGCAGGGACATTCAGGCGCTAGTAGCAATTGAGACCCCATACTTGCTCCTACCGCCGATTGCGAAGTTGGTGCTATTTTTTTGACGGCAAGAAATAAAAGTGCAGTGTGTACGATAAGACGTTATGTCAAGACCGGTGGTTTCTTGTTGGCGTCAATCATTCATTAAAGGGAGAACAAGGAATATTGTTGACAGGTCCGAAGGGTCATGGACACCTTATGCTTGATGAAATTCTGTTTCATCTTCCTCCGAATGTTGAAATAAGTCGTGCAACGCTTCACAAGATCATTTCTGAGGATCTGCGTCTATCGAAGCGTGTGCAAGATGAGTTCCTCACGTGCTTTCAGAACAACACAAAGAGCAGAGAGTTGACCCTCGCTCGTGAAACTCAAGTCCTGTTTGAGAAGTTTCGATGGGATTTTTTCGGTCATCCCCCATACTCCCCTAACCTTGCACCTTTTTCCACAGCTGAAACATCATCTCGAGGGAAGGCGCTTCGTAAATGAGAATGATTTAAAACAAGAAGTAGAAAGATAGCTAGCCGGCCAGTTTGGTGGGTGAATGACTTGACACTGAATTAAAAAAAAAACTGTTACCACGATACCAAAAATGTGTTGAGATTCAAGGAAAGTATGTAGAAAAATAATTATTGAATTGTAGCTTTCAAAATGTGCCATTTTTGAAATATTTGAACATTCTGTTATTTTTTTAAAAAATAATGTAACTTACTTTTGAAACAGCCCTCGCAGTAGTCTTTTTCCGGCCTCTTGTTCTCATGATTTTGTGGCACCTCCTTTGAGTGGCGGTAGGGCATTGCTACGTTGTCTCAGTGGAGATGATGGTGAAGGTGATGTGGTTATGGTGCATGAAGAGGGTTCTTAAACCTATTAACCAGACCACGCTCGGCATAGGGATAATTCATTTGAAGAAAAAATCTCCACGACAGATCCGAGGTCGGATTCCGGAACCCATGAATAGAATACAAGAACTCTGACCTGTAAACCATAGGGTTGGTCATAGTATTTAATTTAAAATAACATAAATAGCATAACTAAAAAAAAAAACAAAAATAAAAATTAAACGTAAATGTCATGCGCTACAGTTAAAAAACATTAGACAAGCAAAACAAAGTATAAACGATACTCAAGCTCAATTACAATGATCCATTCATACCGACTGCGCTGAAGAGAAATGCTAATGAGATAGCATTTCGAACGCAAGCTTCATTATTCAGTGATGTACTGGTACTTTGGAAATTTCATGACATAACTTTGAAATTTCAACAGGCAAGAGCATCGATTCTCCGTCTCTATAATCTCTAATATTCTTGTGGTGCACTTTGTTATTACCCGGCATGTTGATCAGAACATTATAGTAAAATGGTTCCATCAGTCATTTTAACCACCACGGCTGGCCGAGGTCGTTAAGACGCGGACTCGGTTTTTTCCTAGGTTTTCCTCAGTCCTCATAAATGGCAAATGCCGGGGAGGTACCCTAAACTTAGGCCTGGAACGCTTCTTTCCTTAAAAAATATTCTTTCCCAATATATCATTTCGTCTCATGTGTTCACCGCCTGTGGTGCCTCAGTAGTAAAAACGGGCGTTAAACACCATTTACTACTCATCAGCCTTTTTTAAGTTCTTGCTATATGAATTGGTAATGAGAAAATGACTTATCTCTAAGGTAGACGTTTTATATAACAATTCTTTTCTGATTATTTTTTACGAATGTAGTTTGATGTTTCTGTTTTTATACCCATTAAAGAGGCCATGCTCTCTCCTTAGTCCCTATGCTCTTCAATCTTTATACATTTACTTTTTGTTAGTTATTAAAATGTCATTATTCTGTTTTTCTCTAGGTAAGATCTCAATTCCTTTACCTATGATAAAATATTAAGCCGTTCTCACCACATGCAGCGATACACCCATCTTAAAAGCATGTCATAACACAATTCCAAAATGTTGTTCATGAATCTAAACTTCTTACCAATATCGCACAATTTATCTCTGCATAAGAACAGTAATTTGTAATTAACAGATAAGCTAATAAAGAGATCAAGAAAGAAAGTTCAATAAAATATTACATAATGTAAATATTCAACCCGATAGCCTAGCGCCACAGTAGACGCAAAGCCTAACCTGTGAAGGCCATGCATACCACCCCACTTTATTTATTTATTTGGTTTGTTTATGGATGCTCTTTAACATTTCAGGTCATCAACGCCCATTTCAATTCTTGGTATAAAACGGCTGATAAGTTTTGCTTTCTTTCAGGCTTGAAGTATTTTACGTGCTGTAAATCTACAACACGGGATCAACGGTTTTACTTCCCTTCTGTAAAGAAACCATATTCAGGATTTTTATGCCCGGAAAAAATCCACCGATACTGGCCGAGATGGATCTTGGGTCTACGAGGCAAGTAGTCTACTCCACTGCATTATAGTTACGGTACATACTTTTTTTTTGAGAGGGTTGCATTTGTATTTTACTTGGAAAAACATTAATTTTACAATTATAATAAGAAAATGTTTAAAATTCTGAACAAGTCTCTGATTTGTACAGTTCGTGATCCACACTGTATTCTCGCTGTTCAGCAGTCATTTAAATACAGGCTAAGTGAAGCAGTGCATAAGTAAACGAAACAGCCGTACATTATAATAAGTGTGACTGTGTTTACTTGGGCTCGAAACATCTTAACAAGCTGATCTCTGTTCAACGAAACATGAGATTTAATGCAACAAACATGTGTGTTTTTATACCATAGAATGGCCTAGCCCTTCTTTGTATGGGAAATTTTCAAGTAATCACCTTTTATTTGTGTGTGAAACTGCTGTACTGATGATAAAACACTGTGGCCTTTGTGGGACTAATAAGATCACTTGCTTCCATGTATAGGCCTGTTTTCCTTCATCTGTACGCTGTCCAGTCGTAGTGTCTTATTTCTTCCTCCTCCCCGCCGTTCCGCCCCAATATAAGCGCAGAAGGATATATCAGCTTGCGGTAGACAGTGTATAGTACCAGTGGATTTATATACCATGCGTTCATTTATAGCTGGGCCATAGGCTGCTATAGTATAGTTCGCTTGTACTTCAGTGACCACGGTGTTATTCCAGTAGCTTAAGATTACGTTTATCAGTCGTGTTATACTGTGTCAGTTACTGCCTTCTGTTCGAGTTGTAAAGACTAGCGTTTTTTCGTTGTGCATCTCAAAAGTGAAAGTTTATTCAAGACACCTGTGTTGTGTGTGAATTACATTAGATCATTTAATTAGTACACCGAAATGTCTACCGAAAAATTCACGTTTGAACAAACAATTTTAATGTACCGAATTATGTAGGCAGGTGTGTACACAATTTCAGGAAACATTTCCTGGTATTCCAGTTCCAGGTAGAGAAACTGTTAGATGTTTGGTTAATAACAACGGGATCGCTAAACCAAGAAGCGAAAAAGAAATGTCTAACGAAGGATAAAATTGATGAAATTGGTGCATCATTCGAACGCTGCCCAAAGGCGTTTCTCAGATAGCAACCTCTGTTCATAGAGCTGCTAAACTTTTAAAATTGAAATCACACAGAGTGACTATAGTTCATGAATTACAACCTCGTAATGACGAAAAAGGAGTAAATTTCTATAACTGGATTTTAAAAAATATCGTTGATGGTGTTGTTGACCAACGTTTAATAGCTTTCTCAGATGAGGCATGGCAAAGGAACAATCCTCATGTCATAGACGAACTTAAGGATAATACAAGAACAGAAATGATGAACATTACGCTAGAAGAAAGTATGTGTGTGAATGGAAATTTCATCTGAAGATGTCAAGAACGTCTAAATGCAGATTGACACCACTTTCAACAAGTTTTGTAGTCATTATAGCGCAAGTTACTATCACTCATGAGTAAGTAACTCAGAAGTTTTAGAACGGAAAACCCCCAATGTAATAGTGAACGGTCGCGCGTGATCCATGGCGCGGTAATATAAGAAACGCTCTGTACGTAAACGTAAAGTGTTGTGTTGCCAAAAAGGAAAACATGTACAGTGATTACCTTTATCCATAGTTTAGGGAAAGTTCAATCTTCTCAAAAACTAAGAATTGATCATTGAGGCCTGTTCTGGTGTGTAGAATCCCTATCCGCATACACCCACTTGGTTTGGCAAAGCCATTTTCCATTCAAAGTCAAAGTAAAGTTTATCATTGAGAATCAACTTGCTTAAGAGGGTCTGCAGTAAGTGGTACTGATTTCATAAGTAGGTGCAAAACATGTTTGGAACACGAACACCGTACTTACTGGAACGTGACAGTGCGCATGCCCATATTTAAGTTACCCCTTTTGCTGCAGAAATATAATTTGATCTCCGAGTAGTTGTTGCAGTGCATTTTAAAAATGCATTACACTATAATTTGGAATTAAATAACTTGGAATTAAGCGTTCTTTTATTCCTCTCGGAGACTGTATATTGTAACTGACTTCCTAAATGTGATTGACTGACCAAGCGTGATTATAGCATAGTTTTTGTGTTATAGGGGAAAAGCCATATAGTAACGATATTATTTTTATTTATATGGAAGACAATGAACGTGCTATTTAATATTTCTATTATTACTTTACAGAAATATCTTCCAAGGGACGGACGCACCGTCGATACGTCGCAACGCTTTCTTCCTGCAGGTAAATACTTTCTTTGGTGCTCTGGTGGGGAGGCTTTTAGCCTCTTGAGACAGCGACATCAAAGTAACTGTTGCATTCTGTTTCCCTTCAACTGCTAAAAGCTCATGGTTGTCGTTTTGCGAAGCGTTAACTCGCTGCTTAGTAGTTCACTTGCTTTCGTCGCTCAAGACAAGTGCATTCGTAGGTTTCGAAAGCGTTTCGTCTTTTAATACAGATGTACTAAAGTAGCTCAAGTGTGGAAAACTCCAATACTGTGCCAATAATGCTAGCGGCAAGGATCTAGGGATTCAGCATTATGAATTATAATTTAGAGAAATTCATTGATTTATGTTACTATAGAAAGAGTAGACAAAATAGGAATGAGTTTAATTTGCTAGTAGTGACTAAAAATGCAAAGTATTTATTTGTGGCACTTTCGCAGCATAAAAGTTAAACTGGAAGTGTGTGATTAAAAGATTTTATATTTTGACTGTCTTATTTTTTGCTGTAACTGTACTTAGCATTAATAAAGGACATTCAAATAGATAGAAGCTGATAGAATTAAGGGAACGTGAAATGGTTTTTAAGATAAAAAAAGTACTTTTGTTTTTTGAATTGGTTTAAAATAGCGTTTAAATATATTCACATTAATAATAAATTTTTTTTTAATGTTGAGCATAGTGTGCCATATAAAACAAGTGCCTTATTTGACAGCTGTCTTATTTTTTTTAAACCAATGTCAATAGATTTTTCTGAACGGGAGGGAAGACTGGCCAGTAATACGAAGGTCAGATTTTTTTACAAGTATAGTTTGTGTCACTTCTAGATCCCGCCTGCGAGGAGTGTGCAAGTTGAGACATGTTCAGTTCCGCCTACAGTAAATGCAATTTTTAGCAATATGCTGGTAAAAATTCTGCCTTTGTCTAGACACATCCCCACCTAAGATCTACACACTGTTACAGGAGGTCTATGAAGGGTTTGCTTTTTCCCATAGCACAGCTATAAAGAGGGGAGGCAATCAATTTCAAGATGAACCAGGCCTCTAGTAATACCACACGTTGGTATTGGAAAGTTGCATATGAGATGTGTTTGTGAACGGTGGGTTACAAAACTGCTGATTCCCGCTCGCATGCAGTTGAAGATGATGTTACAAAAAGTTGTGGAGTTTCTTGCTGATGAAACTTGTCTACAACATTTTTTCGATCCTCAGAGTAAACTGCAAAAACCTTTGTAAAAATCTACATCATAGCCTACATAAAAACAATGGTTGCTTATACTTGGAAAGTTATGATCGCCTTCTTTAGTATATCAGCATATCATATTTGCACACACAATTGTTACTGGGCAATACCACAGAGATATCCTGGAAACTGTACAAGACCATATTACAGAATTGCAAAAGATCACACTTCCGTGAAACAAGCCGATTACTGCACTAAGATAATGCACGGCCGCACATTGCAAATGCTCTGCTTAGTATATTACAAAACTCAATTGAAGTGTATCTCCCTCATTCTCCCTGTGTTGAAATTAAGCGGGTGTGACTTTTTCCTTTGTTATTTCTTTAATGTGGATCGAGCTCCTTTGTATATCTACTGGGGTTAAATCCTTCAAAATGAGGTACTTTTATCACAGCTCGTATTTGGGCTTTTTCCCCACTTTGTAGAAAAGGTTAACACTAGTTTGTTTACACGATCATCATAAACAAGTGACTACACTTACGCGTCTGAAACTTTACAATGTTGATGTTTAGCAACTATCATAATAATTTGGGCCATCTTTACGTCATCTGCGAGTTAGACCGAAAGCTTTTAGAACACTCCTATTAGACGGCTTTGATAGTTGAAATACAAGCATTATTATACCGGATTGGCCATGAGTATGTAACGAAAATTGTAACCTACTCGTACTCTTCAGAAGTTTAAAAATTCGAGATAAAACATTTGGATATTTTATTAGTGCTGTGACGTTACTGTATATTCAGTTACAATGTTACCGAAAAACAAAACAGAAAAAAAAAATGGAATTTAAATTACTGGAATGCACGAGGTTCGTTATCAGGAATTAGGCACATGCACGAAGTCCAACCCGGCGCAGCGCTCTGTTAAACTCCCGGACCGTGAAACGTTGTCAGGGAGTGTTTTTCCTTGGCGGAGACATAATCGTGTTCAACTAGTTAGTTCGTCCCCTCTGCTCTCTGTAATATGTTACTCTGCGTTTTGTTGTATTTTTAATGCCTGAGCAATCACACTGGTTGCCGCTGTAGCTCCCCCGGTTGGGCTCACAGGAGCGAGATAACATGGTTTACCAACTCTGACACAGTTGATATCACCGCTAACCACTCGCTCCCAACCTTTCCCGGAAATCCGTTCGGTACTGCATGAACTGGACAGTCACCTTTAACTTGCAGCTTTTATGTAAGATTTTCTAAAGTTTTTACTGAAAAATAAACAGTAAAAGAGACCTATTGTCTATAGGTTCCTTGGCCCTCACTCCCATGCAGCTAAGTTATTATTTCCATCGCTTGCCTTCGTTTTACAGCATCTGTCTCCTATTATCTTGTTTTTTTTTTTTTCCGGTTTGTATTCTACTTCTTCAGCTTTTCTACTTCTCTTGTCTTCTGCTATTTTGCTTTTCTTTATCGCCATCTTTCAGTAACCGACACATCTGTAATCATTTGGCAACAAATCCATTGTTTGCTTTTAGTATCTTTCCAAATATACGTTGCCTTTTTCGTTTCTGTTATTTTAATTATCTACACATATTTCACATAAACATTTCTCTCTATTTATCGGTTCTGGTGGTCTAGAAATAACGTAGAACCAAGATCGCGGGTACAATTTCGCCCAAGGTCGATAGATATTTCCTAAGTATGGCTACCTTCTGAAGGGAAGGTAGATCCAAGTCCGTGTCGTAGATTTACGGCACGTAAAGAACCTTAAGTCTGAAAGAAAAGACATCTGAACAAAATGTATCAGTCATTCAGGCTCTAAATTTAATGGGATGCTGATGACCTGAGATGTTAAAGAGCACCGGTAAATAAATACATTAATTCTTCCTCTTATCCTTCTTTATTTACTCTTCTATTATTACCCTTTCATTTTTCTCTCGTTTGCTTAACTCTCCCTTTAATCATATCCTATTTTTCTCCCCATCTTCCTCTTTCTATCCCATTTTGTTTCCTTTTATCTTCTACTTCTTTTTCTCTTTTCTAATAAACAATTTCTTCTCCAGTGACATTTCAATTTTATATTGTTGTATTAATCAAGTAAGTTTCTATATTTTTAACCATTTTTCTTACTCTTATTTTTAGCTTGTCCTACTCGATCCACGAATCTCATATTCGTTCGCTGTCGATGCATTTCGTACAACACGAGAACCAATTTATCGGTATGCCACAATTCTCCCGCGATCAAATTGAGACACCTGCTGGTATTATTTTCATATTTTCCACGTGTCACACTTGTTCCCTCTGAGAAAATGTGGGGTGGGTGTAACGTCTCATTTGGGTGTTGCAGTTCTATTTGCTAGCAGTGTATTTCAATGCACAGCAACATTTAAGTATTTAGGTCATAAACTGAGAATAAATAGGAGCTTATCTATTAAATTTGCATATAATTTAAAGATAGCTTGAATTTAATTAAAAAATCAAATGAATAGTGATAAACTAATGTATATAGTATTGCCTTAAAAATAAAGCACGACTTAAAGAGGTTTTATTATTACGAATGGACACAAGTTAATTATTCTTTTGTTATTCAGTTGCCCGCATTTTCATAATTAATTATGCCTATATTTATTTTCATAAAATGTTTTAATATTACTTCTGAACACCTTTCTAGGGGGCAAAACTTGAACCTGTCCCTGGCTCCCCTTCAATTACAGTGTAATTGAAATAATATTTGTAATTTTAGAATCAGCAACTCTGTAATTATGAGCAAGTTAAGTTGTGCATTTTCTTTCAGTGGAGGAACTTTAATGACATAACTCGTATATGTAGTATTAATATTGTATAGTGTTTAAATGTGTTCTTAAAGTGTAATTTTTTTAATATTTAAGAAATAAAGTGTAAAAATGTAACAAGGTGAGGGAAAACTCTCGTATTTCTTCGAACGCAGAAAGACTTGGCAAAAGTCAGACATTGCAAGTAATACCTTCTAGTATGCAGCTAGGGTTGGAAATCCCCCCCCCCCCAGGTCAGAAGCCGACCTGTTTAGTGGCAAAGTTGCACGTGTCCGAGTAAAAAGATTCGTTGACAGTAACATATGAAATCTGTTTAAATTCATCTTACTGGCGAATAGCAAAGCATTTGGCTTGACCAAAAATTTCCAGCCATAGAAATGAAATTCAGTGAAGTAAGCACTGACCTATGAGACACGTTAACACAAAATTGACGGGAGTATTTCGCGCCATTGCTCATGGATAGCAAATGCCATGTATAAAAGGGCTAGATTTTGCCCAAAAGAGGGGCTGTCTCAGAATTTTGCAGGCCCAGATACATGTGGCTACCGTTGCCCCGAGATTAGCGGAAGAGTGACATAAGTACCAAGTACCAGTTCCGGCGACGAAGCTTGAGCGTCAGTCAGCACGTTAACTGCTGATACAACATTCAGCTGCATTAAGAATTCAGTTAAATTAACAATTTCCTCGCACTCGCCACCATTTTGCTCAACATACTAAACTTACGCTTTTGCCAAGATTACTTTGCCTGTGGTTCGACGTGAGACGAGAGTTTGCCCGAATATTCATGTTAGAAGAATAAAAGACATCAGTAAAGTAAATAACAAAGCATTATTTGTCGTCACCTTCAGAGTCCCGTTCTACTCAAACTCACAGCCGCCAAAATCCAGCGAAACACCCTCGACAGAGTCTCATCGAAGAAGAGGGGGGGGGGGGGGTGGTCTGCAGCAGCTGTGGCGAAACCTGCGATCAGCGGGCATAAATTAATTACCGCAGCAACCATACACCCAATTCCCACCCCCCACCATACAATCCGGTTTCAAACTATTTGGCAAAGGTATAAAATTCTTTGTAATTTGAAATTATAATTTTATTTTGGCGTTTACTATTTTTAAACTTAAATATCGTCATCATTAATATTTCTTTGTTTTTCGAGACTAACAGTAGAAGAACGATGCACGTATTTTGTAAGAATTTGTTATACCAAATTAACTTATGTGGGAATCCTACAAGAATCGATCCCACAATCTTCTCTGCATCAGCAAAACGACAGTTCCTACCAGAGTTTAATGGCACTAAACTTGCTTGCATGCTTCTAAATGCAGTCTTCACATCATTGCAGAAATTGGCTCTCAGGATATTCGGTCGCTATAAATATTATAGCTGCTATATAGTAGCAGCCACTGTGCTGTGTGTTCCTGTTTATTTTCAGATATTTAACTCCACCTTCCTACGTAATCTTCGAGTTATTAACATAAGTTTTAACGAAAAAATAAGTCTGATATTTTTTTTTTCACAATAACTGTGAGTAATGTGTCATGCTGCTTATAAAAAACTTCGAAAATAATTTTATTTCATCCTTTTTTTACCATTGGTCATTTATCCCACTTTGATATAATGGGAACGTTTTAGTCTCAATGAAGTTATCTGTTTTTGTACAGATAAACCAAGGTTTACTCAGATTTCTCTTATCTTGCTGCTTACCATTTCAAACAGAATGTTTAATTGATCTCTAGTTAAATGATTGAGGAAACAGAATAGGTTCAAGGGAGGTAAAGTCTGACGGTGCAATTAAAATTTAATGCCTGCTGGAAAAATATGTAACTTCTGGTCTGGAATATTAACAGATAACTCTTTGATTGATTTAACGTTTTCTGTTTATTAGTATAATTAGCCTGGGGCGGTAATTTTGTCATGATTGGAATCGACAGCAATAAAGAATGCATTTCTCGGAATGTAATGGCATCTGTAGTTCTGGGGGCGCGGTGCTGTGGGAAACAGTTTATTTAACGCTGGGATTAGCAAGGGGTTGAGAGTGTCCAACCTGATTTCCAGCCGGTGACAAATGGGCATCGCATTCACTGTGCAGGATGCCGGAAGTAGGTGGCGTCGCGTGTAAACAGATTGTGCTAAATCTGCACGGCGCGAAATATTGCCTTTGGATTTGGCGAGCTAGCGTGGGATACATTTCAAAATGATCCACACCCGCAAGGGCACGTGTTCGAATTCCCTAAAGGCTGAATGAGTTTTGACATCTATGGCATAGCTTTGTATTTCGAAATTTCCTGTAGCGTCTACACTGTTCTGTTTGGTAAACCTTTTGCAGGTTCAAAATTAGGGTAAAAGTTTTAATTTCAACCATTTTATGTCTCTATCACTTTTAGATTAAAAGACAAGGTTAAAATACCTTTAAGGTGCTAGAGATGTTAAAGAAAGAGGGTGCGCATGGTTTGATGCCACAATATTTTTCTGACTTCGTAGTTTATTTTTGAAAGGTCATGCATTTATTCTTCCTTAGATAAAAATGTTATTTAATTATTTAATGCACTTTAATTCTTTAAACTATACTTTCATTGCAAACATATCTATCTGTTTCCGGGTTACAACCTATTCCTCCGTCTTCCAGTTTCCAAACTGCGTCTATATTTGTCATGCCACTGGTCAACCCCCATTCCACAAATTAGTCACTCTTTCACGCTAAGTTTGTACCGCCACGGGTGGCCGAGGTCGTTAAGGCACGGACTTGTGAGCGGGAGGTCTGCGGTTCGAATCCCGCCAGGACCGTCCTCCCTGACTGGGGTTTTTTCCAGGTTTTCCTCAGTCTTCATAACTGGCAAATGCCGGGGAGGTACCTAAACTTAGGCCTGGAACGCTTCCTTCCTTAAAAAAAAAATATATATATATATCCTTTCCCAATTTATCATTTCATCTCATGTATCACCAGTGTCCACCGCCTGTGGTGCCTCAGTAGTAAAAACGGGCGTTAAACAGTACTCAAAAAAAAAAACGCTAAGTTTGTCCAGGTCTCTCAGACAGATTCCATTTGATTTTTGATTGTTAATTCAGGTTGTCTTTCTTTCTCCACTCGTTAGACGTGTCACTGCTATATCAACTGTTTCCCTGACACATGTTCCACAATATGCAAATCTTCATTTAAGTTCATTATTTCTCTTATCTTGTTGTAGGAGCAATATCTCACCTAGAAATTCTCGCTGATCTATGCAGGGAATCCATCTCTACAACTTCTGCTATACCTCACAACCATATGTCAAAATGCTTTTAACAACTGTATTATACATGTATATAGTAATTTTAACTCTGTTTTTAACACACTTACTCGAAGGAATTGCACAATTCGTTGCTTTTAGTATTCCCTGCTTCATAAGTACATATCTGCTAGTTATTGACGTTGCGGTTTACATTTTACGACATAATTTTCATTTAACTGATATATTTCAAATTGAAATGATGCACACGTGGGTAGATTATATATTTATTTCCCCCCCATATTTATTTGAAATCACAATTTCTCATGCACCGGACATGAGCTTCAAATGTTTACTCCCCTCATAATGCTATAGGAAATTCATGTTTTGACAAAACATCTGAATAACGAGTGTATGTCATAAGCAGCGTAGGAATACACCTATTTCCTAAGCCGAAGGTCGCCATTCATTGGTGGATTGTTTTGATTCCAAACGCCATATAAATTCACTGCAACACAGTAGAAGTACAGAATGATAATTATTATTTTTTTTTTATTTATTCAGTTTTATACCTAGACTTTTATTTTCTTTAAGAAAGTATTTCTTTCCATTTCGAAAAACGCTTATTTTCTTCACACTAAGACGTGTGTTTTATATATGTGTATCAGAATATTAGTAAACAACATCGAAATATTTTCATTTTGTAAACCATTCTTACACAAATACTTTGATATAGGGAACCTAAGGTAACCAAATAGTATTTTGTACATATGGGTTATTGAAATAATTTAATACTAACGTATCAAACAAATAATTTCACGCCTTCTTAGTGCTCGAAAGAAGTAGACTTTAAACCATCAATAGGGTTTTCACAATCTGCAAAATTTACATACTAATAACATGATTGCACGGTAGTACATTTCTTTGTATTTTTTGTTTTGTAAAATAAGTTTAGGCCCGTTTTCACTAGCGTTTCATTACAGACGACGGGCTAAAACTTTCAGGAAATTAAAACGATAGGTCAAAAATAGGATTTTTTTTTTCAGAAAAGTAAGAGAGAGAGGCAAAGATAGCGTAAAATGTTCACATTTTTTAAAACAAATTTCTTGAGAAAATTAAAAAAGGCAACGATAGGTAACATTTGTATGATTTTTTTAAGAAGGCGCAGATAGGCTTAATTTTTCAGATTAAAATAAAAAGACAAAAATAGGGTAAATTTTCAGATTTTTTTTTAAAAAAAGGCAAATATAAGTTAAAAATTTCAGATTTTTTAAAATAGGCAAAGATAGGTTAAATTTTTCAGGAAATTTAAAAAAGGTAAAGATAGGTTAAAATTTCACGAAATTTAAAAAAAAAAAAAAGACAAGGCGATATTTTCAGTTTTTTTTAAAAAAAACAAGCGTAGGCTAATTTTTTCTGAAAAATTAATAAAACGGAAATATAGGAGAAAATTTTCAGAAAAGTAAAAGGAAAAAAAGAAAAAAGGCATAGAATAGGAGGAATTTTTTCCCCTTAAAATAGCCTGTTTTTGCCTTTGTATAAAAAATCTTAAACATTTAGATTATATTTTGCCTTTTTTATCTAAACAATGCAGCGTAATTTGGCCTATAATTTAAAAAGTCGGGAAAATTTAGCCAGTTTTGCTTTATTTTTCTTTGAATTTTATCGAAAAATATAGTAGATCTTTGCTTTTTATAAAAATCTGAAAAATGATCTATAGTTGCCATTTTTTAAAAACATCTGAAAATTTAGCCTATCGAAGCTTTTTTTATAAAAAAATTAAAATTTAACTTAATTTTAAGAGCAAAAATTCGCCTAAATTAGCCTATACGTCCAACTTCAAAGAAAAGGGGCAAAACGTAGGCTAAAATGGAGCAAAATTAACCGTTCCCTACATAAAAAAAATGGGCGGGAAAATGCAGATATGCTAATTTTGCAGAAATTGGCAAAGATAGGCTATATTTGAAAGAAAACGGCAAAAATATACTAATTTTGCCGCAATTAAACAAAGATAGGCTAAATACGGGAGAAAAACGCAAAGATAGGCTGAATTTACTTGGAATTTGGGAAAATAGGCAAAGATAGGCTAAAAATCATCGGAAAAAATACTAGCAAAATTCCTGAGGAAATTTAGCCTATCTTTGCCTTTTCATCCCAAATTTATCCTATATTTTCATTATTTCGGCAAAATTTAGCATATCCTTGCCGCTTTTTTTTTCCCCTCAAATTCAGCCTATGTATGCCCTTAATGCGGCACATGGTAGCCTATCCTCTCCGTTTCCTTCCAAATTTAGCCTATCTGTGCCTTATTGCGGCAAAATTTAGCCTATCCATGCCGTTTCCTCTAAAATTTAGCCTATCTTTGCCTTATTCAGGGCAAAAATTGCAAAATATATGCTACATTTTGCCGCAATAGGGCAAAGATAGGCTAAATGTGGGAGCAAACGGCCAGTATAGCCTAGATTTGGCCGCAATAAGGCCAAAGGTTATTGTAGGAAAAAAATGGAAAGGATAGGCTAAATTTTAGCGAAATAAGGCAAAGATAGGAAAAAATTGGGAGGAAAAGCCAAATATAGGCTAAATTTCCTCGGAAAAATATTGGCAAATTCCCCGAGGAAATTTAGCCTATCTTTGACTATTTTTCCCAATTTCCGAGGATATTTAGCCTATCTTTGCTATTTCCTGCATAATTGGATTACATTTGGAGTAAAATGCCGAGATATCCTAAGTTTGGCCGAAATAAAGCAAATATACGTTAAATTTACCCGAAATACACCAAGGGTAGGCTAAATATGGCCGAATACGGCTAGGGTAGGCTAAATATGGTCAAATTAAGGCACTGATGGGCTAAATATGGCCGATATAAGACAAAGATGGCCTAATATAACTTAAAAAGGGCAAGGATAGGCAAAATGGCCAAAATAAATAAAAAATATGCAAAATATGGCCAATATAAGGAAAAAATGGCTAAAAATGCCCCAAATAAGACCAGGATAGGTTAAATACAGCAAAGATATGCAAAATTTGGCCGAAATAAGGCAGATATAATTTTAAATTATCCGAAATACGACAAGGGTTATACAAATTTGGCCGAAACACAGCAATGATATACTAAATTTTGCCGAAATATAGCAAGGATAGGATAAATATGGCCGATAGAACTCAACGATAGGCTCAATATGGCCGACATTTGGCAAAGGGTGGCTGAATATGGCCGAAATAAGGATAAAATGGGCTAAATATTGCTATGATAAGCTAAATATGGCCGAAATAAGGCTAGGATAGGCTAAATATGCCCAAAATGAGGCATGGATCGCCAAAATTCAGTATAAATATGGCATAGATAGGCCAAATTTTGGAGGAAAAGGCAAAGATAGGGTAAATTTCGCAGGAAAATGCAGGGTATAGGCAAATTTAGGTTAAATTTCACAAGAAAAGGCTAAGATAGGCAAAGATATGCTAAATTTCCTCGAAAAATTGGCTAGGATTTTTCCGAGGAAATTTAGCCTATCTTTGCCTATTTCCTGCATTTTCCTGCATTTTCAAGCGAAATTTAGCGTATCTTTGCCTTTTACTTCAAAATTTAGCCTTGTGCAGGGAAAGGCAAAAATAGGCTAAATTTCGTCGAAAATTTTGCTGGGGTTTTCCCGAGGAAATTTAACCCATTTTTGCCTATTCCCTGCATTTACTGCGAAATTTAGCCTATCTTTGCCTTTTCCTCCCAAATTAGGCTATCCTTGCCTTTTTCCAGCTATATTTAGTCCATCTTTGTCTTATATCGGCCATACATAACCTATCCTTGCCGTATTTCGGCCATATTTGTATAACCCTTGTTGTATTTCGGCTAAATTTAGCGTATATTTGCTTTATTTCGGCCAAACTTATAGTCCAAAAGAAGAAATCCAGGAAAACCAAGTGTTACAATCGCTGCCATATTAACAATTACCTTGCAAAATGTTGGCAATTTAGCTATTTCCCAAGCCCAAAATAGATTACAAGAAACAGTGCTTAATACCTGTCGTCTAGTGATTTGTCATGGGAGTGGAGATATCACAAGTAATAGAAACATCTCCTATCTGAATGAAATGGTCTTCATCCAGATATCAGGAGAATTCGCATGTGGAGATCACCAAGTAACAAAGACAGGAATAAATAGGAAGTTCACATAATCAAAGGAGACGATACCATCATGGTTTGGGGAGAAATAAAGACTAATAGAAAAACAGACTTAGTTTTGATAATGCCAACAGGTACATTGTAGGCTTTGGTCCTTCCTATTGCTGAAGCTGAACTTTTTTACATGCATGATAATGATAAAACACATGATGCAGGGTGCCCTGCTCAGTTCCCAGAGCTTAATCGGATTGAACCTTTGTTTGATACCCTTCAGCAGAGAGTTTTGGAGGATATTGAGGATATCGAGATTCTGCGTCAACATTTCCACATCACTGACAGGGTCTCGAACAAGATATCCTTCATAAATGCCAAGGTGTCCAGCAGCATTTAATTCAAGAAGTGCTGGTACAAATTCCTGACGGCACAAGCATCACGAGAAATTTTAGACAAATGATAGTTTCACATATTTTATTAGTTATTCTTTAAAATTAAGTGTTTCTTAGGGTGTATTAATTAAGACTTTTGAGTGCTAACATAAATTATTTATGAATTTGATTGCACTAGTAGCAGCAATGAATTATTTGTCTAGAGGAGAGTTCAATGCTGGGTTTGCAGGATGCTGTAAACATTACTAGATGAGGATTAATGAATGTAAATGCTAGTTTTAGTATATTTATTTTGTCATAACTTGCAGTTTGATTGATTTAGTGCACGTAAGAAGTATTTTTCTAGTTTTAATGCATATTGTTGTCCTTGTAGTACTTGTTTTTCCATCTGTTTGTGGAATTTTTAGCGGATAAATTTCCAGAAGAGCACTCTCACGTAAGTGGTTGCAGGATATAAACCACCCAGAGCCAGGCGGGTTGTGTCAAAGCAAGGGGCTGCTTTCCTTCTGATGTAATTACGTTCCAGGTCCTATGCTGGCTGTTTGAACTAATTGTCCCATGCGGCCACCAGGAGACGCATATAAACTCCACCGAGTTCTCATTCTGCTTTTTGTTTTTCCTCAGTCCCTACCTCACACCGCATCCTGCATATCTGAAAACAAAACACACACGCACAGAGCAAAATAAAAACAAGAGAGAGACGTAAAGGCTATTTTTCAAGGGACAATGGGCTGGTTGCAAAAGTTGGCACAAATTGGAATGTTAATGGGGGCGGGCAGAGTACAGACTAGGTGTAGTGCATGAACACAGGAGGCGGGCGGGGGTGCTTCAGGCCAAATGCCAGCTCATGCATGACTGGCAGTGCAAGGGAGAGGGAGGGGGGCTGCAGAGGGAGGCAGTGCGCGGAATATTGAAATTATAATAATTAAATACCGGAAAGTGGACAAAATATATACGCCAGTTTGCGCAATAATGGGACTCTGCGACAATGGAGAGGGCCAATTTTTGTTGACTTGTTGTGTTTTTTAAATAAACAAAAAAGTAATTAGTCCTGGTAATTAAATGGCATGCCTCTTGTATTGAAATTCGATTTCGGAGAGCCGCCGTTACACACATGCGCGTAAGGGAGCAAAACTGACATGGAAAGGGCGTGCTTTGTGGAACACAACTAGCTGGCAGCAGAATTTACCAAAATATGGGTGGTATAGCCCACAGATACTGACAACTTGTATAGTCAGCAGCGTTTGCTGATACCATGTATCTGGATCTTGGCGTAAAAGTCGTCTGTATTTCACGCTTCACTTCACAGCCTTCTTCAAGTTGAAAGCATGACCACGAAATCCAGGAATCGATCTTGAATAGATGTTGGTTAAGCCAGTTGTTTGTAGATTAGACTGCGGTAGGCTTTCCAACGTTAACATCTACTTGAGCATCTGATTGATGCCTATGAAAGTGGGGCGCCATGTAACGATTTGGTTGTCTGGGGTGGACGACAATACTTTCGGTAGTACAGCATTCCGGGAGAAAGAAAGATTGAGCTGAAGGTGACAATGGGCGGTAATTATGCCAACATACATATTAGAGTCCCTCAGAAGGTCAGCTTCCATACCAGAAACCGGGGCAGAAACCTTTACTAAGTGCAAGCCACCATCACCCCGCACCAGCCCATCTCGCACTGGCACTTTCGAACCAACGGAGTGAAATAAGTGAAGATGGGAGAGCGAAAATTAGTGGAAAGTGTATATCCACCGAAGCATTCGCTTAAATGACCAGAGGAACGTAGGAAAAGCTCAAGTTCAGGATGACCAACCCAAGGGGAATTGAACGCGGGACATGCTAATATCAAGCGTTACCCCTTAAGCCACCCCGTTACCATCCCCACCACCACTGTACTATTATTGCTTCTTCTTATAATAATAATAATAATAATAATATTAATAATAATAATAATAATAATGAAAAACTTATAAATAACTAAATCTTTTCATTATAATATTTTAACATAATTTACTTCTTACAATCTCGCCCGATTAGTGTGACATTTGACACCGCATGTTCGCTGCAAGTTCAGGAAAATCTGGTGGGTCTATCAGGTAGAGTCTATGTTTTTGATACTGTTCATAGATGAAAATGCAATTTCGCAAAGACATGCCGAAGCTAGACAATATTGAAGTTTTTATATGTCCAAAAATGCTTTATTTAATTTACTTAGGAACATACACATTTACCTTTCACAACAAACAAAAAAAAATTGTTCCTTTGTATTCAATAAAACAATACTGCTCCTGTCATTCATTGTTAAAACTATCAGTTTTCTAGTTTTTAGCCATAGCTTTTTGGAACAACTTATGAAAAATAGTACTGCTTAATAATTGAACAATTTGAAAGAAAATAATTAAAATTCGCTGATAACTTGACTCACTCAAAAGTTTTACTGAATATTTGACTGAAGACTCAGAACTTTAATGTAAAATTATTGCGGCATTGCTTTGTTGGGATTAAAGAAACTTTTACTTAAACTGCCGCCAAATTGATGTAGCGTATCGTCGAATTTGTTTGTCCTGTCCTTGACAGAAATCTTTATGACAACACAGCTGTTTGAAGGAATAAAAGAGAGGACAGTACTTTCTCTAGTGAAGAAAGAAAACATTATAACTGGTGTGTTTTGTGAGTATAGTGTAATAGACACAATTAAAGGAAGTTACAAAAAAGAACCATCATAAGAGGTTTTTTTAACTGTTACTTAGATTTTCGAGAGTATTTTTGTCTTGACATTTGAATTAATATTAAAAAACGACATTTTAAAAACTTCATTTGAGAGTACGCTGGAGAAATACACCACGAGCACCTTGGACGGTGCCGCGTTGGATAGAGTCTTTGTTATAAACATATCAAAAGCGTTTTCCAATGTTTGGCTTAGGGATAAAAAACTTTTTAAAAATGTTATAAAAAGATATCACTCTCACACGCTATCAGTGTAGCTTCTATTTTAAGTAAAAGTCTTTCCCGCCTTATTTTTTCTTATTAATTTTCTTTTAATATGAAGGTTTCGGGAGAAGCAAGGGATACCAAAACAATTTAAGATTTTGATTCAAGAAAATTTAGGCACAGTTTGAAGAAAAAAAAAACACTGATGAACAACTTTGAAGCTTTTAACTGTTAAAAGGGGAAAATATGAGTTCCTGATTTCAAACCCTTTTACAGAACTTATCTATCACCAGCGTTTTTCAGTAAATGCGTGAAAAACACACATTATAATACCTTAGATATGCTCACCTAATATATATATATATATATATATATATATATATATATAGTTCACTTGAGGAACATCCCTCTTCGGTCGGTGTCCAACAGTAGTCTGTCAACTATTTGGACAGCATTTACTCTGCTGGCCCTTTTCCATTTCTGCGATGTCCTGGTGGAAACGCTCCCCATGTTCGTCGTTGCTCACAGCCCCTGGGTTTTCAGGGAAGAAATTAAGATGAGAGTGCAGAAAGTGCATTATCTATTTACAACGTATTGTGTGCTTGGTACTATATTAGGGAGTACAACTTTGGAATGGCTGCAAATCTCCTTTAACTCCGGCAAAATAAAAAAAAAAAGCATCAGGACGAGAGAATTCGAAATCACTACTTTCACATCTATAGCATGACGCTCCAACAGTCTGAGCTATCATGCCGTTGCGCTTAAAAGCTTTAGCTAGCTATATCTGTGCAACCTTCAACTATCTTCGCGGTCTCTCGGGACTGCACCTCTTACTACACCAGCAATCTCTTTCTTGCTGTAAGTGTAATTAAAATAGTTTTGAGAGGAGAAAGTAATAGTTGTTTTCATGAATTTACAGGCTTCAATCAGCAAATGTCATTCAGTTGTTGACACGAGGTAGTGAAATATAAATATAATCCTTCTAATCGCCATGTTATATACGACAAACAAATAAGAAACAATTATTTTCAAAATTACAAAAAAATGGTGGGTGATGGAAAATTTGTGTCTTCATTTTTGGAATCAGCAGATGGAAATACATAAGAAATAACTAAAATTATTTATGTAACAAAACCATTGTTGACCAATGTAATTACTGAAAATGTTCAGATTAGTGCAAGAGTGCTCCTGCTCCACAACAATGCGTCGGTGCAAAGTGCACGCAGATTGTCATCCAAGAAGCGAGAGTCCTGACATGACTTTTCGGAGCTTGGAAGAACTTTCTTCGTGGACAGCAGTTTTTAACTTATGGTGTCAAGCTGATTTTAAATGCCTGAGTTTCAGGCCAACCAAAAAGTATTTTTTTCGAGGCACTTTTAAGTTTTTGCAGGAAAAATGAACGAAGTATATTCAGTTGTCAGAGGTCTATATTAAAAATAAAATGAAAATAATTATTGTAGGTCTTTTCTTTCATGCTGAGGTAGATCCATTGTTAAATATCCCTCTTATTAGTGATTTAAACAGATAGAGCATTTTCTTCTTCGTGTCTTTATTGGTATTTTATCCTTTAGTGTAATTCATAGAAACTTTCTATACTCTTTGTTGTAAATTTCTATTGTTTGTGTCTTTTGGGATGCACGTTCTTATTATTGCTGTTTTCATTTTCATATTGTGTGATCTATTCAAAGGACAAATTTCAGTTTCCAGAATTCGGCGTATGTTGCTGCAATGCAGTTTGATATATCTTTAGCATTAGGGATGTAGTTTTACATAGATAAGTTATTTCCTTTACATATTCTAATTTTGTATTACTTTTGTTACTCGTGTTCGTCAATTTAGTCTTCTGTTATTAATTTTCAGTTCTTTATTACTACGGCAGTTCAATTCTTCCACTAGTGATTTTAATTCTGCTGAAGAGGTCGCTGGCAGCACAATATAATTGGAAAGAAAAATCTTTTATCTATGTTCATACCATAACCACCTTCAGTTATTGCAAATATATATTTAAAAAATAATGTAGTCCAAAATTATCCCTTATTTATCCAATTGAATTTTAACTTGTTCAAATACATTTTTCACAGACTTTTCTTACGTGCTTGGTTTCTCTATATGCTTAATTGTGTCAAATTCTTTGGTAAAGTTAACAAATGCTCCTGTTTGAATTCTTGTTCTTTGCTTGCAGATGATCTACACGGAATAACTACAGAGAGTGCCAAAAATATATACACACTTGAAGCAAAGAAAAAAACTGTGTTAACATAACAAAACTGAATTCACACAAACAGAAAATGGTGAGCACTAATCATCATAGACTTTTACAGTTACAACAGTTGCTCAAAATGCTCATTATCGGCGTCGATACACATCTGAGTAGGTTGAACTACTGATTGAGTAACGTTTGCGAATGTGTTCTCAGCTATTGCAGCACATGCCGTTTCAATTTGTTCCCGAAGTGCTGCCAGTGTAGCTGGTTTTTCTACGGTGTACAACATCCTTAAGAGTTCCCCATAGGTAGAAGTTCAACGGAGTTAGATCCGGAGAACGCGGTGGAAAACTCTTCGTCCTATTGCCTTTGAACATCAACAACATTCTCGGTTTTCCAATAACACTTCAAAATTGCTTTCCGCTGTTCAAACGATAATCTTAGTTCCATTTTGTTGTAGCAACGCTAGCATAATGTAATGTGAGTCACATCTTTTACAGAACTTCATACTATCGTATCTTGGCTTCGTTTGTTCATTGTTGATTTACCTATCATAACGTAATGTGAGTCACATCTGTTTACAGAACATCATACGATAATCTTGGCTTCATTTGTTCATTGTTCATTTACCTGTCACGTAGCAACGCTATCATAATGTATGTGAGTCACATCTGTTTACGGAACATCATACTACACATTACTCTTGTTTTTCGGTCCAACTTTGAAATATATTAAATAGATATCTACTGTGAAAGTGTGTATACATTTTTTGGAACCCTCTGTATGTGAATCCATGTAATCCTGAATGGGT
The DNA here is from genome assembly GCA_030762175.1 of Metallyticus violacea. Lineage (NCBI taxonomy): Eukaryota > Metazoa > Arthropoda > Insecta > Mantodea > Metallyticidae > Metallyticus > Metallyticus violacea. The sequence continues at coordinate 75,689,229 of CM060836.1, forward strand.
TGCAGATGATTGATAAAATGGCTGTGAATTTATTAACCTTGCCTTAGAATTCGTCTGAAATAAAAGTAAACACAGGGGAAACCAAGGTAATGAAGTTTAGGCAAAGTAAATATATCCAAAATAGACATCTTTACTTGCGGACATAACGAACTTATATCACAAGTAAATCGCGCGCGTTCGCTAATGACTTGATTTGGCAGTGCGCACACACGGAGAAAGTTGTCCAAACTTTCGAAAGGAGAACTCGGTACCCCCTGGTGATTTCGTAAGTTGCTCAAGAATGGTGTAATATTTTTTTTGCTTTTGACTTCTAAATTAATAAATTACATTCATTGTTTCAAAATTGCATTCACTCTATAACTAAAAATAAAATGCAAGGAGTTTCGAAACAGGCTGTTTTGTGTAATTTTACAAAAATGAATTGTTTTTCATCACACAACTAACTGACGTAGTTACAATTCGGTGCAAATTTAAACAATCAAGGGAGTGGTGAGATTAAATGATAATGTGGGAGTAAGGGGTTGAAACCTAAAATTAATCAAAATTGGCTTTAAACTCCTCATTCAATGTCTAAATTTAGCTTTTGTTTAAATTACATTTAATTATACTAATAGGTTTCGAAGTTAAATTCCTATAAAATAACAGAAAGAAACGAATCTTTTATAAAATGGGGGAGATTGCACTGGACTAAAGTTGAATGCGTTTTAACATCCTTATAAATGTATCATGTTGTAATAATTTATAGAATTAATTTCTTATTAAATAATACAATGCAATCTAGTGGTAAAAGTAGTACTTAAGAGTGCCACAATTAAATTTTCTAAACCTCCGAAAAAACATTTTCACGTTTTTACTAAGAATGTACAAATTTGGGCGAAACTTACATATTTCCTCTACATTTTTCTCGAAAACAGAGCTAAAACTGCATTCAGTAATAGCATTTTGATGTTTTGCAAAGTCCTGCGTCGTCAGGCGGACGGGCGAGGCGCAATTGGCAAGGGAGGTGTTGTCCATTTCCCACATGCCCGGTCCGGGTGTCCCAGGAAGTGATGTGCAAATCACACGGAAGGGCGAGGTTTGGGAACAGGCCCTTGCCATTCATATTCTGCCCGCAGAGCCAGAGGAAACAATCAATACGTCCATGTGAAAATTTGGGACGAGCTGAAAAATAAATTAATGTCCCAATTTGACGATTCAGCCCTTAGAAAGGTATAAAATATTGCTAACGGTCCAAAACGAGTTGGTGATGATTGGATTCGTTAGTGAAATGCCTACAAGCTATTATAGAGAAATGTAGGGAAAAACTACATACTAATTGTAAAATAAATATTTTACATATTAATTAATATAACAAATAATATTAGAAAAGAGAAAAAATTTCCTTTCAGGGCAATATTAAAAATTAAAGCAAATTAGATGCTACACTAATCGAAGAATTATTTCATAAAGAGTGTGCGTATAAATAACAAAAGTACTGGTGGAAAGTGCTCTACTAGATACATATTATAATATCCATATTTTAGGTAATCAATAAAAATGATATAATCTACATTTATGGTAAAGGAATTCTCGAAAATCGATCCCCGCTCCTTCGCTGAGTGGAATAGAGAATTATTTGATTCGTTACCCAGAAATATCGAATAGAACAAATGGCTCAAAACTTTCCAGGGTCTTTGAAAATTATTGTCATACTTTTAAATGGGTATGATAACGTCACGTAATTTGAATTTATATCGTGCCGACTTTTAGCGAATTCCGAAAGAATGTAACAGTTGCGGTTGTACTAATGAAATTATTTTTGAAAATTTTCTTTAAATTTCCACCGGTCCTACCTACTAGGCACCGAAAATGCCGATGAAAAAAATTTGACTTCTTGCCTTAGAAGAACTGAAATAGTTTGATGTATAGCGGTACAAAATCTGTGACTTTCTAAGTGTTGTGTGTGTGTGTTTACGCTCTACCGGTCGCAATTTTTGTTTTTTATCAACGAAACACGGCATATAAAACCACCAATTAACATGATTCGTCGAGTTCGTTAACCAGCAAAATTAGTTCATTGGGGGTGGGCATTAACCTAAAGTGGATAATAATAATAATAATAATAATAATAATAATGCTCTAATATACGAAAATTTTTATTTTCCTCCAAGAAAACTGTATATTTAATTAAAATAAAAATAGTTTCTAAAATGAGGGCAGTGGGGAAATTAGGAGTGGGGGTTAAAGGGAAATTTAAAAATCACTATAGTTGCAGAAATTTAAATTTTTAAAGTAAATTCGGTATATGCCATTGAAATAAAATGACAAAAATAATTTCTGAAAATTAGTGAAATCAGATTATTATGAGGGGGGATATCTGAAAACCAAAATTTAAAAATCGCCGTATTGATGTAAATATTTGTTTTTTGGCAACGAAATAACATTTAAATAAAACAAGAAAAATAATTTCTGAAAATCAGGTAAATAGGCTTATAAAGAGGGGGTTTTACCTGAAACCCCAAATAAAAAAATCGCTATAGGGGCACCAATTTTTGCTTTTTCATAGCAAAATTCAGTATATATCATTAAAATAAAACAAGAAAAAAGCTTCTGAAAATTAGGAAAACTGGGACATTAAAAGTGGGGATATAGCTGAAAACCGAAATTTAGAGTGTGGGGGCTATAACGAAATTTAAAAATCACTCTAGCGGCTGCATTTTTTTCCCTCAAAGAAAAAAAAAAAAAAATATATATATATATATATATATATAATGTAACAAATTAACAAATTAACAAATTAACACTAATAATAAAAGTAGATAAAGATAAAACACAGAGAAAGAGTCACACTTGAAATATAGCAGTTTCAAGCGTGACTCTTTCTCCGTGTTTTATCTTTATCTACTTTTATTATTAGTGTTAATTTGTTACATTATTAATAGTGTTTCTTTATTTTTATGTTTCATATATATATATATATATATACCATTTAAATTAAACAGGAAAAATAGTTTCTGAAAATCAGTGAAATCAGACTATTAGGAGTGGGTGGTTCACCTGAAACCCAAAATTTAAAAATTATTCTAGTGACACCAATATATGTTTTTTTCGCAACGAAACCGGTAATTACAATAAAAGAAGAAAAAAATAGTTTTTGAAAATCAGAGAAATTGGGCCTTTAGGAGTGGCAGATTTAATTGAAACTCAAATTTTAAAAAATCGCTCTAGCGGCACCAATATTCGTTCCTTTACAACAAAATTCGGTATATGCCATTTAAATGAATAAGAAAAATAGTTTCTGAAAAATTAGGAAATTAAGACTATTAGAAGTAGACTTAAAAACGGAAATTAAAAAAAAAATGCTCTTGCATTTTTTTCTCTATATTGTTTTCAAATAAAATAAAAAAAATAATTTAGCATATATACTGTATTTATAACGATACACATGTTTTATATTTAATAAAAGTATCGTCGTGAAGACAGCAGATGTGAAATAAAATTTAATGTATGTATGGGAATTATATTTTTATATAAAAGCGCTCTGTAACAACCTTCAGAAAACGTTTACGTTACATATTTTTAATGCAGTAACATTTAAATTAAATTTCAAAGCCAATGAGAATCGATGAAAATTTCAATTGTATTATGCTAATTGTGTATATTTGCTTTTGTTTCTAAACGGTAACATGTTTTTGTTTTATTGAAACATATGAACATCATCTTAAATACACAATGTAATTCGAAACTTTCTGTTATTTTTCTCTGTATTAGTGAATGCAAAAATAATATCAAGGACTCAGTTCATAGACATGGTTACATTTAAAAACGTTTAAAAATATCCACACAGTAGCTTTGTCTATCAGTGGTCATATATTTCATTTAATTAATAGTATGCCATTATTTTTTAGTGGTTTGATTTCAATAATTTCACATAGGTCCTTGACAAATGGATTATATCGGCAATGAAAGAAGATCTTTTTAATTTTTCCCCCTCCGTTGTACTTTTGTGCGTGACATTTTTAACAATACGAAAACTGTTCAATAAAGCAGGATCATATTTTTTACATCATTTTTATAATATTTCTCAAAGTAAACTCCGGTGGATGCAATGCATTGTTTCTGCAAATCTTCAAAGACATTCTGGAAATCACTTTTGGACAGGTTCTATAGAATCGCCCCCGCAGTCTACGGCACTGTTGATGATGGTAAACGCTTCCTAAGAAGGTATTAATTTAATTTAGGGAAAACAAACAAGGAAGGGTGCGGCACACACTTCATATTAATTTTTGGGAGATATTAAGCAACAACTTTTGTAATGTATGACCGTGCATTATCGTGGTGCTCGGAAATGTGGGCTTTTGCCCTTGCAGACTTTTCAGAATATCCCTATAGATGTTGCCGCTTTACAATAGTGCACGCATATACATGTTGTTGTAGATTTTATTCATTTACGGGCGCTCTTTCACATCTCAGGTCATCAGCGTTCTATTTTATTCAGGTCGTGACAGGGCCGACAAATTTTGCTCAGAGGCCTCTTCTTTCAGGTTTGAGGTTCCACGGGACCCCAAGGCTTTACTTCCCTTCCGAAAATATCCATCGATTCTGGCCCAGATACATGCTGATAAATTTAATAAAATAGAAAAATATAAACATATATTAAGAAGATAAGATAAAATCAGTGGAGACATAACCAATTAGTAACCCCATAGACTCCATCAGCATCTGGTAATAAACTAAGGTATCACATGGACTGGAAACGTCCGAAAATTTTGTACGGAGTATGGAGTATGGAGTTCTTTAATCTAGTATATGAGCCCCTCTTGAAAAATCCTCATTCAATTGACCTCAGCCGGGATCGAACCAATAAATCTTTTGTCTCGAGCGAGCAGAGATTCAAATGCAGGGAACAGCACTGGGAGTGGGGAAGGGATTCCGCTTAAATATCCCCTACCTGCATTAATTATTCGTTCAATATGCAATGTGTTTTGTAAGTACTAAATTGCAATTATATGCCAAAATCTAGCAGATCCATTTTAATACATACAAATTAGTAATTTTTGTTATTAATGTTGTTATTGTTGATTGTTTTATTTACGAACGCTCTTTCGCATTTCAGGTCATCAGCGTCCCATTCTAATAAGGGCGTGAAACGACCGACAAATTTTGCTCAGAGGCCTCTTTTTTTCAGGCTCGAGATTCTTTATCGTGCCGTAAATCTACGACACGGGATCCACTGCGTTGCTTCCCTTCCGAAGGATTTTACGCCCCGAAAAAAAGCCATCGATCATGGCTGGGTTTGAACCCACGACCTTGGGTTTAGGAGGTAAATATGGCTACCACTACAGAATCGGCTATTAATGTTATGAATATCAAGATTCAGTTGTCTTCTGGAATGAAATTCTATTATCAAAATAATTGTTTCCTTAAAAATTGCACAGCGAGTTTTGAAAGCGAATTGTTCAAATGCACTTTACTTGGTGTTTGCTGTTTTCTGTAACAAAGAAGCCCAAGGTGGGCCGAAAGCCTTACAACGAGATAGAGTTTCAAACTTTGGGGGCAGGACCAGATCGTTTTGTATAATACTGAGAGAAACTATAGAAGGGATGGCGTGTGGTCATCGCTAATGAGACAATTATAATAGGCACATTGTAAAGGTGTGCTCAAGAACAAAGCAGCGAAATTACACAAAACAAATGAACGTGTGGACGGACAAAACAAACGGATGAATGGGTAGGTTGGATATAGCTCGAGAAGTCCGAAGGCTGCCAATGTTTGGGGGCCTCCTTTCTAATGATGTCACATGTAGGAAGAGCGAATGTCTGTCTGCGTGTGAGGAGGTAGGCAGAGCAGCGGAAAATACGGCCTAGGTAGCTACCTTGTTAAAACGGATCTAATTAAGGTGCTGCTGGTGGTGCTAGGGGTGAATTGGGGAAAAAAAGGAAAGAAGAAAGAGAAGCAGTGCCAGCATCCAGAGGAAGAGAAAAGTGGTGAAAAAAGGGAACGGGGTGGCGGGGGAAAGTAGCGGCAGTGGCGTAAACATTCGCATCCTCTGCCATTTCGTAAAAACAGATCTTCAAGAAGGTTCAGAATTATACCAAACTATTTATTTACTAAAGTTTACAACGTCCCGCTTCTCTTCTTCTTCTTCTTCTTCTTCTTCTTCTTCTTCTTATTATTATTATTATTATTATTATTATTATTATTATTATTATTATTATTATTATAAAATACAAAACCCAGACTACCCTGTAACAGCAGTTTTGACTTCAGACTGCTTTAGTTTTAAGGAGACACAACATTAGAAGCCTAGGGATATGAGAAAGAAGATGATGCATCAAAATTAGCTATTACGAGTGTAAGTCATCAAGTACACATTGATATGAGATTTTAAATGTTCGAGGGTATTGCCACTAGATGGTAGTTTTAGTCCGGTGGCAATCGGCATGAAATAATCGATGTTTACAATAACGAAACAGCAGTTGCAAGATGACAGCGGCTCTGAACTTGTGTACAACTTTCGAGCAGACATTTTTGTGGGCGAAATGTATGAAATCAAAGAATATTCATTTAAAAACAAAAAGTATTCCCATGTACGATAAAATGTTCCTGTCGCGTCATTCTGTTTACAATTGGGTGCAGAAATTCTCTGAAAGGCAGAAATGTATCGAAGACGCTTTGGCCGACCAACGGATTGCCACAGAGGTGAATATGCAACGAGTGAAAGATTTGATTTGAGCAAACAGAAGAGTAACTATAGATATTTATTGTTTGTTTGTTTATTTACGGACGCTCTTTAACATTTTAGGTCATCAGCGTTCCATTCAAATCAGGGTATGGACGGCCGACAAATTTTACTCAGAGGTCTCTTTTTTCAGGCTTAAGATTCTTTTTTATGCCCTAAATATACGACACGGGACCCACGGCTTTACTTCCCTTCCGAAGGAAGCCATAGTTAGGATTTTTACGCTCCCGATAAAATCCATCGGTTCTGACCGGGATCGAACCCGCGATCTTGGGTTTACGAATCGATACTATAACCGGTGCTATTGGCTGTTCACAAGACAGGTTAGCATTTCAAAAATTAAATGCCCGATGACTGCTGACCCCCACAACACAAGATGCAAAGGATGGGTCTGACATTCATTACAGCATCTCAATCCGTTAATGACTAAGGACACCATATGCTAGACGGAGTTGTCACAGGCGACGAGTCTTGGGTTCAGCCAGTCAATGGAAACATTTTGCGTCGCCTGAGACAGAGAGAGAGAAGAAAAAAAAAACTTTATAGTGACACCGTCCGCCGAGAAAGCGATGCTTACGGTCTTCTGTAATCAAGAAGGCATATTACTCACCGCATTCCACCCTCAAGGAATTACCTTAAATGCCGATTCCTACTGTAACATCTTCAGGAAACTTCGTAAGGCCACTCACCGGAAGCGACCAGGTTTCCTCACCAAAGGCCATGCTGCACTTGCATGACAATGGCGCACAAGACAAATGAGAGGCTGCGAAATTTCAAGGGAAGTCCTTGAGTATTCTTTGTATAGCCCCGACATGCTTCAAGCAACTTTCACTTGTTACACATCATATTTGGGGGTGAACATTCCGGACGATAAAGCTTTAGAAAGGGGGGTCATCGTTGTGTGGTTCCAACAGCAGTTCAAAGAATTTTTTTGCTGATTTCAGGGACTTGTGAAATGATTGGACAAGTGCGTGGAGGGAGACTGCATAGAGAAATAAAAATATTTTTCAAAAACCTACTCTTATTGGTATAAATTCTATATCCTTATAAGCTTAACTTATCTCGTATGATAGAAATTCCGGTAAGATGTATGAGTGAAACAAAAAGAGAATGGAAGATTCTATGAAAGACAGAATTTTGGAAGAAAGGCAGTTATGGAAGGAACATCAAATAATCATCGAAGGTGCCTAAGACATTAAAACTGAACAATGAGCATTAGCCTAAGTTTAGGTGCATTTAAAAAAGAAAACAAGAATCGAAATCACCCAGACACTAATTAGCTGCATGTTTAATTGTCCAGAGACTAAATAATGTCAGAAGTGTTTTAAATTAATTCACATTAATTCTCAAAATTGACAAGAAAAGAATTATAGCTATTAAAGCAAGCTAAATTAATTAAAAAATGCCTGCTTGTCAGAAAATTGCTTTTTAAATCTGTGATGATAAACAAATTTGGCTACTTAACAGATAGCACAAGCATAATTGTTGATTTGTAAGAAATTATACGCGTGAATATTACGTCACATATATGAGGAGATATACATTCATTTTGTGTAAACTTGTCGTTTTTTGATTTTACAAGAGAATTTTTTACTTTTTGGAGTGGAGGGAAGTAAGCAAAAAGGATCACATCTTCAAAAACTAGGGAACCATTGGGTTAAAGTAATGCGTTGTCTTGACAAGACCATTTGGCGGCGCACAGACCAGTGGACCGTTGCTCATTAGAGTTCATGTGCGCCATGTCAGGGCAGGAAAGATGTTTACAATTTAGTTTGCACTAGTTAAATTTTTTTTTTTTTTCTTTAACAGCTTAAGTCATCAGCGTCCCATTCAACTCGAGGCGTGAAACGGCCGACAAATTTTGCTCAGAGGCCTCTCTTTGAGGCTTGAGGTTCTTATTCGTCCCGTAAATGTACGACACGGGACCCACGGCTTTACTTCCCTTCCGAAGGATGTCATACTTAGGATTATTACGCCCGAAAAAAATCCATCGGTATGGCCGGGTTCGAACCCGCGATCTTGGGTGTAGGAGGCAAGTATGGTAACCACTACACCACACTAGTTAATGTTAAGCTCTAGCTCAGTGCAATAGATAATTTTGTCTAGCGGCTCAAAGAAAGGCAGCAACACTATTAAAGAGAAACTTTTCAATGTTGGTGTTCTTGAGGCAGCCACTGTTTTTTAATCTCTGGGACTATATTTGGCATTTTTTTAAAAATATATTACAACCTGCCTTTTTTTTTCAGGCTATTAGTAACTTCATCCCCTTTCGTGCTATTTAGTACAGTTGCATACAAAAATATTTCTGTTATTCCCTTGAACAAAACCAGTTTTGGAATACAGTAAAATATTTTCTAGACATTTTCAAAAACATTCATATCACGCCTTGGCGGAACTCATATGTATATATATAATCATTTGATATTCACTTAAAAACCTCCTGCGGTTGAATTATTTTGTAAAACGGTGCCCAGAAATTTACATCTAGTTGAAGTGTCAAGTGTTTACAACAACATACTCTTTACGAATTGCCTTTATTTCGCTATCAAAAATATTTCTGGGACATCAAAAAGGGTTCAATATTTGAAAGAAGTTATTAAAACAGAAAGAAGTTAAAATCGCACTATTGTTCGTCCACTTATATAATTTGAAAACCTATAGACCCATTCACTTTCTGGTATTAATTAAGTTTAGTTACTGCTGGGAAAAGGGCATAAGGGACAAATTTTAATAATTTTTTAATGGTATTTAACGCCAGTTTTTACTACTGAGGCACCACAGGCGGTGGACACTGGTGGTACACGAGATGAAATGATATATTGGGAAAGGATTTTTCTTTAAGGAAGGAAACGTTCCAGGCCTAAGTTTAGGGTATCTCCCCGGCATTTGCCAATTATGAAAACTGAGGAAAGCGTGGAAAAAAATCCTCAGTCATGGAGAATGGTTCTGGAGGGATCCGAACCCCAAACCTTCCGCTCATGAGTCCGCGCCTTAACGACCTCAGCCACCCGTGGCGATCACAAATCTTAATCAGAATAAAATACGATGTATATTGAACTGAAACCCTTCCAGTCCGCAATATTCGCTCAGCTATGTGTATTAATCAGGGAGGAAAAGAGGCAACTATGTAGATCATCATACTTCGACGGAAACTAAGTTCGCTTGTGTAGTTTGACCGTGCATGGGCGCCATTCCGAATTCGTCAAAATTTGGATTTATATTTTATAACAATATAATGGTAGTCAATCAAGTGAAATTCATCGTAGCATGAAAGCCACGGTATGGTGAAAAACGTCTATAGAAGACAGCGATGAAGAACTGAACACGCATGTTTCGGACAGGACATCAGCAAATGGCCGACTTCCACGATCTGTGAAGAAGAAGAAGAAGAAGAAGAAGAAGAAGAAGAAGAAGAAGAAGAAGAAGAAGAAGAAGAAGTTGCATTGAAAAGTCCGTTCGCAATGATTTCCTGAATGTTGGCTGGGTTTGTGTCTGCAGCACAAGTAAGCTGGTGACGACCTGCTCATGCGCATAGTGGCCTTCACCTGTCACCTTGCTACTTTCATTTGGTCAACCTCTGACCTCCCAAAAAGTTTCTGAAGGGCAAACGCTTCCACAGCCATGATGAGGTCAAGGCCGCGGTGCGAAATTGATTCAAGCAGTAATCACTGTTCTTTCCAGCAGTATTCGACACTTGTTGAAGCGGTGGGACGCGTACCTGGTTGCCCAGGGTGACTTCTCCTTAGACAATGTCCAGTTTTATTCCTTAAACATTGCTGATTTGGTATGAGTTTTGTTTGGAATTCACTGTGTTGGGTTTGTATTAATAAATGTTCCGGTCAGATTTTACAGTTTATATACCCATGAAGCATTTCACATTATGATAAATTACATTGTGTATTTTTTGGGCATGTATGTAACGGCTGTTGCCATGAAGCGTTATACCTTTCTTGTTGTCATTTTTTATTATTATTTCGCGGAGATATAATAAAATCAACGACTTATTTGCCCTTTGTGACAACTTTTTATGTAAATCAAAGGTAGGTTTAATTAGAATGGCACTATTAGAAGGAAATTTTGGAACCTAGAAAAATAATAAAAATAAAGAGGTAGATGAAACTCTGTTCAAAATACTGCTAAGATATTAAAGCAAACGAGCAGAAGAAAACACTATTAAAATTCTGAAGCCTCAGATCTGGCAGAGCTCCCGCACGACAAGTTTGCACTTGGTGTGCGTTATTGTGGGAAAGAGAAAGCTTTTCAGTGGGAGAGAACACACTGCGCCTGCGCACAACTTTTTTCTGTAGCGGTATTCTTTTCTAAGAAAACACAGTGATATAGTGAGAAAAGTACCTGTGTGGCAATTGAAAGGGAGAGTGCCTGTACGTTAACTTTAGTTTATTTAATTAACTATTTTTTTAACATAATAGGCATCCAAATACTTCACTAGAATGCAGTATAATAGTGGTCCGAAAAGTCAATGTTATCCATAGTAAGTAGTAGAGAAGCCGTTTTCAGCTATATAGCAGTATAACAATACTTGAAGGATATGTCATAATAGGTGAAAATTAGTTTAGAATAAAGCTATTGAGCCATGTCTTCTGTATATCTTTGGTGAGTAATAAAATGTTTTTCTTATATTTCTTAGTTTGAAAATAGTTTTGGAGATTTGGAGGTATAACTGTTAAAATGATAGCAGTGTACGCATTTATTGTGAGGCATATCAATTCCATATTAAAACGCATTTACATTCTTTCAAACACACCAAGGTTTACACCATATAGCAGTCAATTGTAAAAAGTTGTACAATTTGATTTTAAAAAATTAAATTAACAAGCAATGCATTTGGAATTTAAATTACTTTAAAACTTCAGAATAGAGGACAATTAATAATTTTTTAAACAAACGTATTGTTAACTGGAAAATATGCAAAAAAATAGTTTTACCATTGGAGCAAACTAATAGGCATATATAAATATTCCCTTTTGGAAAAACTTAAAATTTTGACGCACTCCGTACACCAAATCTCAAAGCGTTTATACTTTAATTTTGAATACAAGATTTAACAGAAAAATTTATAACGACTTTCATAAATAAAGTTAAAAAATACAAAAATAATTTACAATTTAAATATTTACATCATTAAGGTTTTGAAATTAATTAGTGTAAAAAAAAAAAAAATCTGCGTTGCTGGATTTCTTCTCCTCCTTGGCCATCCATCACGAGTGACGCCACTGAGGCAGGTGCCCTTTCCCCCACCCCCTGAAGCCCCGCATCGTGTAGCATGGAGCTGGGAGTGTTGTATGTACCATCACAGTGTAGTGGAGTCTGCTCGCTCCTGGTTTTATTTGCTTGGTTTCGGCTAATGAGCATGTTGGGGTACTTCAATAGGCTCCAAATGAAAAACGCTGCCTCCCTCCCCCTCTAATTAGGGCTTTGATTCCGATTTGCGGTGAGCCCGGGAGCTGATGGCGAGAGGAAACGAGGATCTGCGAGGCGTCAGCATCTCTCTGGATCTAGCTATACTAATAATTATGACATTTAAGGATGATACACCACCCTTTTTGCCTGGGGGCTCTGTTTATTTCATAATCAGGGGTGAAAAAACTGATACGGTCAGAGCCTTCTATTTAGAAATGAATGTATATAAATAATTAATAAGAACAGCTATTACACGTCTCAACGCTGGATAATATAAAAAGAATGCTTCGGATAACTAGGGAGCCTTCATGCGAGTATAGTTGTAAAAGGGTACATAGTTATCCGAAATATTTTAACTTTCTTAACATTGAAAAAAAATTCGAATATTAGCTCATTTTTCTAGATGAATATTTTTCATAATCAGAAAATTTAATTCTGCTGATTTCTTTTAGTAAAATATTCTAAATGAATAAAACCACTTTGTTTTCTTTGTTACAGTAAAATGAACACATGCCAGAGGTAACAACGGCGTGTTAGTTTGTGCTAGATGTTGACATATGGCAAAAAAAACTGACAATAGTCAGGAGGCAAGCCTTGTGGCATATCGTCACATTGAACATCTGTAAATATCTGTAATGTAAGTAGACTTGCAGAATTCTCCGGTTCATTATGCATTCTTTCTATAATAAATACGCACAGTTAATTCAGAATGACTCTGTGTTTTGGAAATGATTTACAAAAATATTTCCATTTCTTATAGGAAAGTAATAGCGAAATTTCTGTTAATGGCTATTTTATAATTTGAATGTCAATGCGCAGGCAGTACATTTGTAACAGAAATGTAAGTTTAATATAATTAAGAAATAGTTACATAGAGCGGCCTAATAGGTAAACAGTTAAAAGCACTTGATATTATCATTTTATATACAGTTTAATATAACAATAAACAAACAATAGAAATAAATTAAAACATTTAAAATCAATACTACGATAAAGGTTTATTAATAAACGCTATTAATATTTCTACAGGTAAAATTACTTGTGCTAAAATTTAACTTTCCAATATTTGTTAAATTGTAGTAGGTCCATTAGTTTTCATCCTCGCCAATAAGGGTCATCGCCTACACAAAACCCTTATCTGTTAAGTAAATAATTGCAGCTGTAACTGTTAAATTGTTCAGATATAGTTGCATAAAGAAAGCTATGTACAAGATTGTGAAATGTTCAAAATGGAGCATAGAGCTGTTATTAAATTCTTCACAAAAGAAGGACTTACTCCAAATGAAATTAAACAGCGATTGGACGGTGTATATGGGGAAGCATCCCCCTCAAATTCCACCGTAAAAGAATGGGCCAAACTTTTTCGAATGGGTCGAGAAAGCATTGAAGACGAAGAGCGTGCAGGTCGGCCTTTGGAGGTGCTCACACCTGAGAACATCGCACTTGTGGGAGGAGAAATTATGGAAGACTGGCGGCTCAAAGTTACAGAAATAGCAGCAAGATTGGGCCTTTCTAAAACAACAGTTCTTCGAAATATTCATGAACATTTAAACATGAATAAGTTTAGTGCCTAGACTTCTTTCCTCAGTTTAAAAGCAGCAACGAGTCATCTGTTGTCAGGCATTTTTGAAGCTCTGCCGTGGCAACGAGAGAGAAGTTGTGCAAACCATTGTTACAGGAGATCAAACTATGGTCCTCTACTATGATCCCTTGTCCAAAAGAGAATCAATGGAGTGGCGTAAACCTGGCGAAGCACCGCCTCTAAAGGCCAAGGTCACTCAGTTAACCAAGACGATCATGACCACAGTCTTTTGGAACTGTGAAGGTATTGTCTTCATTGACTTCAAGGAGAGGAACACCACAGTAAATGGGGAGTACTGTGCTGGCCTATTGCACAGACTACGTGCTTCCATCAAAGAGAAAAGGCGAGGAAAGCTGAGTGGTGGTGTGCACCTTCTTCATGACAAACGCACCTGTGCACACAGCTCTTGTTGCAAAGGAAGCTGTGAAGAAATGTGAATTCAAGGGGATCGACCATCCACCCTACAGCCCAGATCTAGCTCTCAGTGACTATTTCCTCTTCTCAAAACTCAAGAAGAACCTTCGAGAAAGGAAATTTAATTGTGACGAAGAAGTGATGGATGCATTTTGCTGACAAGACTTTTGACATTTTTTTTTGGAAGGGAGATTGAAATATTAATTCAAAGATGTGAGAAATGTATTGCAAAAAAAGTAAATATACTGAATAGTAAAATATAATTTTTGTCTTTATTATACCTATAAAATGGTTAGGCCGGAAACTTATGGATCTACCCTCGTATACGTGGCACTAACAGACAATATGCTCCTTTGATATTCTGCTTTCGTCTCAATAAATCTTCAGCTAAGCCTTCTGCACCATTGGTAAGTTTATGGAAAATTAGGCCTTGCTATAGCACAACTCAAAGACGGTTTAGAAAGGGGAGGCAATCAATTTATAAGGAACGTGAACATATCGCTCCAGATTCTGGTATTAACATTAGCACTGCTGCTTTTATTGTGAGAAAGCATAGTCGAATGACATTAAGAACACTTTCGGAAATTTTGAAAATTCCCTGTGTTACCTAATTGAAAATTTGCACGTGAGACGTGTTGTATTCTTTGGATTCCAGAACTGCTCTTTCCCGAACAAAAATGCGTTCGCGTGCATGCAGTTAAAGATGATGTTACAGGAAGATGCGCCGTTTCTTTCACAGGACTTCTGATTAAACTTGGGACGATCTTGAGAGCGAACAGCAAATCTCAGTGTTGTCACCAACTAAAAGTGGTTACTGGGAATATTAAGGCATCTCATTTTTCGATTTTCAATAAATGGTTAAGCGGTATATTATACCAGCACAATGCTACAGAGATGTCCTGAAAACTCTAAAAGATCATATCAAGCGGAAAAGGCCACATTTCCGTGAAGCAAGCAAGCAATTTGTCTCTCTTGTCCTCTATTTAGCCCATATTTAGTCCCGCATGACGTTTTTCTCTTCGCCAAATTGAAGAACTATCTTCATGAGAGGCATTTTCCATCATCAGAAATAGTAGTGGAGGCTGCAGAGGCGATTCTGACAGACCTGTCAAAAGCGATTTCCAGCATGTCTCTGGATCTAGCTGTACTAATAATTATGACATTTAAGAATGATATGCCAGCATCCTTTTTACATGGGACTCTGTTTATTTCATAGGGTTGAAAAAATGATTAACTACGAAGTGAGAGGCCTTACGTAAATTTAACTTAATTAGTAGACTTCATACTTTGAAAGATAATTGGTTTACACGTATACAAAGAACGAGCGATGACACACTTCCAAAATATTGTGAATTACAAATCAAAAGGAAAAAAAAATCATTGGGCGTCTACTGACTAGGTGGCAAGATCTCTCTTGGTTGGAAATATGCTAACGTCTGTCCATTGCAAGTTGTTGTGGTGTAGTCAACACATCCTTGTGAATACGTCCTTCAGCCTTTCCCATAGAAAAAAAATCAAGCAGTGTCAAATCGGATATTTCATTTGAAAGAAAACAAAAGACTGAGAAACAACTGAAAATATTTATTTAGAGAGGTGTACCGCAGAATGCCAATGAAAGCTTACAAGCTTACATACCTTGATCTAGATTTTAAAACCTTTCATTTCAAGAAAGAAATTGCAAGTTGCAGTGACTACAGCAAGGGTTTAATATGGGGCGTTTGTCCTTAAAGTCATTGATGACAAAATAAGTTCAATAAGAAAAGCTAAATAGTAATGCTAGGGGATACAGGAGAATGAATTCTAAACTTACATGCAAAGTAGCTAATAGGAAGTTAATAAGAAAACTTAAAGAAGAAATGGCTAATGAGATAGTTTGAAGGGCCTTCATATAGAACAGGAACAGTTTAAAAAAATAAAGGTGTTGTCTATAGCTAAACCTTTACTTTGATGTTTTTCCGTTTTTGAAAACTTTGTAAATCCCATGCAATGCAATTTTAAAATTACTTCTAGAAAAATTGTACATATATATGAGGGTAGGTCCATCAGGTTCCGCCCTAACCATTTTCTAGGTATGATAAAGACAAAAACTATATTTCACTTTTCAATATAGTTACCTTTTATTGCAAAACACGTCTCACATCTTTGAAATAAAATTTCAACCCCCCCCCCCCCCAAAATAGTCACAACTCTTTTCTGCAAAATGGGCATAAAAGCATCCATCACTTATTCGTCACACTTATATTTCCTTCCTGGAAGGCCCTTCTTGAGTTCTGAGAAGAAGAAGAAGAAGAAGAAGAAGAAGAAGAAGAAGAAGAAGCAGAAGAAGAAGAAGAAATAATCACTGGAAGATAGATCTGGGCGGTAAGATGGATGGTCGATCTCCTTGAAGCCACATTTCTTCACAGCTTCCTTTGCAACAAGAGCTGTGTGCACAGGCGCGTTGTCGTGAAGAAGGCGCACACCACCTCTCAACTTTCCTCGTCTTTTCTCTTTAATGGAAGCGCGTAGTCTGTACAGTAGGCCAGCATAGTACAACTCCCCATTTACTGTGATATTCCCCTCCTTGAAATCAATGAAGAGTATTCCTTCACAGTCCCAAAAGATTGTGACCATGATCTTCTTGGTTGACTGAGTGACCTTGGTCTTTAGAGGCGGTGCTTCGCAGGGTTTACGACACTCCATTGATTCTCTTTTGGACAAGGGGTCATAGTAGAGAACCATAGTTTAATCTCCTGTAACAATGGTTTGCAGAACTTCTCTCTCGTGGCAACAGCAGAGCTCCAAAAATGCCTGACAACAGATGACTCGTTGTTGCTTTTGGACTGAGGAAAGAAGTCTGGGCACTAACCTTATTCATGTTGAAATATTCATGAGTAGCGTGTGAAAACTTTTATTCTGTTTAGTGTATACCTTGGATGATAGCAAGTGGCACTGGGTTATGCTGCAGTCATACAGCTTAGAGGTAAATGTTGAGTACTCTACTTTTGTGCCCTTTTCCAGCTTCAAATGGTGTCTTACCTAATTTCTGGAGTCCGGATGGTGCAGATCTACGGTTTATTTGTTTCTTACTCTATGGAATTAATTTGTGGGAGCCTTTGATGGTTGATGCAGTAAAATTTCCCTTCTAGAATAACTAAAGCTTATGATGTGGCACTCCCAAAACAACCAGACATTTTAACATTGGCTGAACAATTCTCACAACTTCGGTCACCTGCAAGAGCGCAACTATCATTATTGTAAATTGCTCCATGGGGTACTGGATTTGGATTAGTAAGGACAGAGCACGAATTTTCAGGACTTCACCCGTGCTCAAGGCCTGGGCGTCAATGCCTACGCCCCCACTTGGAGAACTTCCGATAGGAAGGGATGAGTTTGAAGTTAGCGGGTGGCCAGGACCCAGGAACGATGAAACACGAACGTAAACGGAGTCCATATAATTTTCCACCCAAACTCCCACGGGGAATTCCTTCCTCCAAGAAATTTGAGCACACTACGGGGCAGAAACCAACACACCGCACATAGCACCAGCTCGCTTTAGACCCTGCAAGGGAACGAAATGGGTGAAATGCAAGAATGGACATTTGATTCCGGCATTTGCCTAGAGAAAAAACGGGGGGGGGGGAACCAAGATCAGAATGGCCGAGCTCAAGCAATCACTTATTCGGCTGTCAAAAAGAAGGTACCATGGTATATTATATTTCAAATAGGCCTAATAAGGGATAAAGAAAAACTATTCATTCAAAAACAAACGATATTAGCTTACTTTCTACAGTATAAATTTAAGAGTAAGAAAAAATGCAATTTTCACCGTCTCTTTTTAACACATATTTAGACAAAAACTATGAGAGTTTAGAAAATAGAACTAAAATGTTAGCATTAATAATAATTTTAGTAGCAAGAGGTGGAAACAATCTTCAAAAAATTGATATGAATTGATTCAATTTTACAAATGCTATAATATCGCGATACCAATAGAAAAAAATTAAATTGTGACTTTCAGAGGCAGAGGTCAAAACTGAAATTGGAAGATTAAATAATAGAACAGAATCGGAATTTAATTTTTGGGCTCTGTTGTATCGCATTTGGGAGAAACATAACATACTCATTAAAAATTAATCAAATTTATGGTCTAATTAAAGGAGCTTAACGATAACTAGCATCGAAGCGCAAAATATATTGTACAAAATGACGACTGGAATAGTTGTTATATGACAGTGAAAATTTGATACTCACTGAGAACTCAAAAAGTCCTTCACACAGGAGCTGTGTAAACTAAGCGAATTCCTCATCGTTTGAATAACTTTTAATAAAAAGTAGTATTACATCTAAGTTAGGACTTATTAATTAATGAAATTAAATAAATTATGGCATTCTTGTGTAGTATTAGTGGAACTAAATTAAAATTCTTGCAACCTATAATTATCACAAAAGAGAAACAACATTTTTAGAATAATAATAATAATAATAATAATAATAATAATAATAATAATAATAATAATAATAATAATTACTATTATTGAGATTAAATCACAAGAATTAATGGTATGTTATTAATTAAATGAAATATATGACCACTGATACACAAAGCTATTCTGCATAGATATTTTTAAATATAATTCGTTTATGAATTTACCCATTTATATATTCACATTCAATTAAATTGAGAAATAACAGAAAGTTTCGAGTTACTTTACGTATTTAAGAAGATGATGTTCATATGTTTCAATAAAACAAAAACATTTTACCATTTAAAAACAATTGCAATGTACTATGCAAATAAAAACAATTTTTTTAATGATTTATTTAGGGACGCTCTTTAACAGCTCAGGTCATCAGCGTCCCATTCGACTCAGGGCGTGAAACGGCCGACAAATTTTGCTCAGAGGCCTCTCTTTCAGGCTTGAGGTTCTTTTTCGTGCCGTAAATGTACGACACGGGACCCACGGCTTTACTTCCCTTCCGAAGGAAGCCTTAGGATTTTTATGCCCCGAAAAAATCCATCGGTCCTGGCCGCGTTCAAACCCCCGATCTTGGGTTTAGGAGGCAAGTATGGTTACCACTACACCACCACGACCGACTAAGCAAATAAAAAGAATCAAAAGCTACATAGGTTTTCAGTGGCTGTGAAATTTATTTTAAATGTTATTACAGTAAAAACATGTAATGCAAACGTTTTCTGAAGGTTATTACAGAGCGCTCTTACATACAAAATAATTCTCAAACACATATTACATTTATATTTCACATTTGCTATCTAAACGATGATGCTTTTGTTAAATATAAAACATATACAACGTTATAAATACAGTTAATACGCTAAATTAATTTATCCTTTTTTAAAACAATATAAAGAAAATTAAACGAGAGAATGATTTTTAAATTTCTGTTTTCAGCTATACCTTACTCCATATAGTCGAATTTTCCTAATTTTTAGAAAACATTTATCTTACTTAAATAGTATATACCGAATTTTGTTGTGAATAAACAAATATTGGTGCCTTTAGAGCGATTTTTATGTTTTGGGTACCCCCCCCCCCTTCTAATGGCCCGATTATTCTTATTCTATTTAAATGGCGTATACGAAGTTTCGTTGTGGAAAAAAAAACATATTAATGCCACTAGAGCGATTTTAAACTTTGGGTAGCTCTTGCCTCCTTCACTGATTTTCAGAAAGCATTTTTCTTATTTTATTTCAATGGAATATAACGAGTTTCCTTTAGAAAAAATATTAAAATTGTAGCCGCTAGAGCGATTTTTAAATTTCGGTTTAACCCCCAAAAGTTTTTCAGGTATACCCCCATTAGAGTAGCCCAATTACCATGATTTTCGTAAACTACTTTTATAAATTTATGTCTAACCTTTTTACTGAGTTGCATCGAGATAAAGCAAAAATTGTGGCCCCTAGAGCGATTTTTATTTTTTTTTATTATTATTATTATTATTATTATTATTATTATTATTATTATTATTATTTTTTTTTTTTTTTTTTTTTTTTTTCCCGCTGTAGGTAGCCCCCTATTTTCCAATGGTCCAATTTTGCTAGTTAATCAACTCAACAAATCGTTTGTTAATTGATGGCTATGTGCCGAATTTTGTTGAGAAAAACTCAAAATTGCAACCGCTAGAGCGTTGACAGACACACAATAATAAGCAATAATATTATATGTAAGCAAGCTTTTTCTCTCTCTCATAATTTCATTCCTTTGGAATTCGCATATCAATACATATGTATCAATGAAAGAAGAAACACAACAACGCATTCCACTAGTTAAAATTCCGCGATTAGTCGATCGATGAAACAAAAGACTGATGAACATGAATTCTTCTTTTACTAGCATGAAACAAAAGGCGATAGGTTGTTTGATCTCTGTCAACAGAAATGAACAAATGATCTAGAAATAGTTGATATTTAGCTGAAGTTCAAGAAATCTCTACTAAGGCTGTGAAACTGAACCTACCCAAAATTAATGTCTTCATTTTTATTGACGAATTTTAATATTTCTTTGTTTGAACTAGTACGTTATCTGTGACATTGATAGCCAACCACATGCGCAAGCGTAGTAGACGTTGTTCCAGTCACTGTCAGGGAGAAGTGAAGGGAGTTTTCGTTACTGTGTAGACTAACCTTTGTATTTTGTGAAACCTAAAACCCAACATGTTTTAAAATATAGTGTTTCCTTATTTTTTACATTATTGTGGTCATGTGGAAGAATGTATTTATTTTATTTTATTTCAACATGGAACTCGATCTTAAACTCCTTTAATTATATTTTAGTCTATGCATGACCATGGAACAAATGATAGATTGGTCATCTTTACTGTAAATATTTTTCCATATTTCTACGTAACGTAACCGTTTCAGCGAAACGGCGCGGTATCTTACCAGGTTAAGAGATAGGGGTGGTAAAAATTTCAATGAAATGTCAAGAATTCATTTCAAAAGTGATTTACACAGAAAAAGAGCTCGAGGATTGAGTTCTTATATAAACATATTTAAGGGTGAGTCATGGAACATGATTTTTTTTAATATTGCTTTTAATTAATGTAGTTATCAGTTATATTATTGTAGTCAAATACTATTTGAAAACTTTTAGAGCAATCTACATTGTGGTATATTTAGCATAAATTAGATTTTTTATTAATTTCAACTTTGCAATCTCAGCCTACCCTGCACAAAAAATCACGCTACGCCACTTCATAAGATTAGAGCTCGCCCCTCTGAATTCCTGAAATCCTGTATGGCAGAAGATCAAAATCCAATATCAGATCAAAATCCAATATCAGTTTCAGACTGCGGGCGCAATAATTCTTACTTATATTAACATAATTTAAATTAAAATTGATTTTTCTTTATATTATATTATACAAGAGAATAATGGTTTATATTAGTGAATTAACTTTAGTATTAATGGATTATTTCATATCTACTTCGATAATAATTGATTTATATATAATAGGTAATTTATTTTCAAGTAGCGTTAAATGCTGAGTTTTGCAGAATATTTTTGCATTCTATTATTCCAATTTAATTTCCCTAAATATGCAATGTTTGACATTTGTTTTGTATTATAGCCCTAAATATAATTTTATCTCTTTCTATATCTTTATCACACATTCCAGTATGTAAAGTGGCAAAATCACAAACAAAATTTATATAATATTCAACTTTAATTTTGTTTATTAGCTAAAGAAAAAATTTGCAAAAAAAAAAAAAAACCCTCTAATTTAATTACTCAATTTTTCTGAAATTTATACCCTATAACTAAATATTATGTAACTATAAAAATAAAAGCATTAGCTCTAAATTTTAAATTACTACAGAACTGTTATGTGAAGGTTGTAGTTATATATATCAAATGTAATATCATCTAATTAGATATTTTATGCATTTGATTTTACAGAATTTTTAACTTAACAGTTGAAAAATACAATACATGGAGCATTTGTAAGTAAGCACTTTGTTGAAAAAACTTTTTTTTTCAGAAATAGCTAATTAAGGGTTACATATATAGTGCTTGACTGTTCACTGTTGTCTTATCAAGTTGGATATAATAATAAATATTTAGATATCTTCAGAATTAATTTCATATATGGAAACACATAGGTAATATTTAGTAAATACCGCCTGTGGTGTCTCAGTAGTAAAAACGGGGGTTAAACACTACTCAAAAAAAAAAAAAAATAGTAAATCAACCGCTGAACATTTTCTATCAAGAATTTATTATTTTTCTACTTAAAGTGTTTATTTTAACAACCAATATTATGAATAATATTGAACTCAAATTAGCAGAGAGAGAGAGAGAGAGAGAGACCGCCACGGGTGGCCGAGGTCATTAAGCCGCGGACTCGTGAGCGGGAGGTCTGGGGTTCGAATCCCGCCAGGACGTCCTCCCTGACCGAGGTTTTTTCCAGGTTTTCCTCAGTCCTCATAATTGCCAAATGCCGGGACGTACCCTAAACCTAGACCAGGAATGTTTCCTTCCTTAAAAAAAATCCTTTCCCAATATATCATTTCATCTAATATATCATCAGTGTCCCCACCGACTGTGGTGCCTCAGTAGTAAAAACGGGCGTTAAACACTATTAAAAAAATAGTAGAAAGCGAGAGCAATCCAAGTGTCATGAGGTTAGTGTGTTAACGAACAATACCGAAATATCTTAACTATATGTAAAGGAATACGGAACCTAAAGTCACAGACGTATTGAAGTAATTGAAATTTGGTGCTCAAAAATGCATACTAAAGCTAAATAGTGTAAACATTTTTATATGAATGGCCTAATAATAAATAAATTTGGATGCTATAACCAATGGACAGCGTTTACGAATGCAGCGTGTGCATTCGTGCTAAACACACGAATGCACACCACTGTATAGGAATTCATTTGTTAGAAACAAAGTCGTGAGTGTAATTTTTTCCGTCATTTGTTTCATGAAACAGTTGTTTATTTTCGTAACAAATGAATAGAGGCTTATGTAATAAAAAAAAAAAAAAGATAGAGAAATGCATGGGTCTTACAAAATGATAAAAAATTGGCACATTTTTACAAAAAATTCAGTCATGGCAGCCCTTAAATTGTATTATAAAATCAAAGTAGCTTTAATGGTACTTCGAAACTTTTCAGCATGATGAGCCTTGTAGTAATTTCTTCACTTTATGTATTTTGGACAGCCCTTAGCAATTTTAAGTATCCATGTTAAAAAAATGAGTTGCCAACTTCTCCTTGGTAGTTAGGTTTCTCTCTGGGGAAGGAAACAGACGTACTATAGTGTCGCTACTGTTGCATGTCAACTCGAGAGGCGCTGCAGTCGCTGGCAGCATTACATTGTGCGGAACAACACGCTACGTAATTAGGGCCGCAGTTGACAGCACGGCATATGTCGACGTGTACAGATTAGAAAACGCGTGAGAGGGAGCGAGCGAGGTAAAAACTCAAGTGTAAGAACTGTTTACGGCACATTTCTAACTATGTAATGCATATTAGCGGGAGCAGTAGTACATGTTAACACATTTTGCTACTTGATGTCAGCCCAGGCGACCCCATCGTCTTTCTGAGTGGCGGGAAAGGGGAGGGGGCGGTTAACATCTCACCGAGCTTGGTGGAAAATTCCGGAACGTAGGCCAATTACGGCAGTGCAAGTCTTGTAGCTATGTGGGAGAAGTTAGCTAACACTTAAAGGTGAGAAATGCTCCATGAACTGTGCAGTTTTCAAAATATGTATTAGCACCTCCAGCCCTTTTTGTTAGACTTACTTTTTCCAATATCATTTCTCCTCCTTATGAGTCGGTCCTAGTGGTGTAGTGGTACCATACTTGCCTCCTAAACCCAAGATCGCGGGTTCGATTCCGGCCAGGATTGATGAATTTTTAGGGCGTAAAAATCCTATATATGGCTTCCTTCAGAAGGGAAGTAAAGCTGTGGGTCCCTCGTCGTATATTTACGACACGATAAAGACCTCTAGCCTGAAAGAAGAGGTCTCCGAGTAAAATTTATCGGCCATTTCACGCCCTGAACAGAATGAGACGCTGATGACCTGAGATGTTAAACGGTGTCCATAAAAAAAAAAAAAAAAAAAAAAAAAAAAAAAAAAAAAATCCTCCTGCGCGTGTGCCCATTCGGTCCAAGAAGAGCAGAAATACAAATATTTTCACGTTTATGAGCTAACAATTCAATTTGTATTTCAACGTTTTCTCTGATCATTTGAAACTGAGATCTCCCATTCGAGGGCTCGAAAATGCATTAAGTTTGGTCACTGTATTTTTGGGATACGAAGAAATTATAAAAATTTTATTTCCTGTTGGCAGCGCTGGAAAAAGCGTGTCTTGATCTGTAACCACAGCACCACACCAAACTATCAACTGTGGTCGTGGCTGGAAAACATTTTCGAGAGATGATTTTAGTGCGGCCTGAGAGCTCAAAAATGCCTGCAGAAATTACAGAGAGTGTTCGCAGATTCTGTTCCTTTAAATACAAGCTCTATAACTGGTTTGGACAGTTTAAACGAGTTTTGAAACGCGAGGAGCACACAGGAGTCATCGCTCGTGTAGAAGCCATAGTGAAGAACGGTCCGCGAGTGACTTAGAAATATAGGAATCTCTAAACAGTCATTTTCACAGATGTCAGAAAACCTGCACAAACATCTCCGTGTGAGAAATCTTCCTGGGTATTGGGTACGACACAATCTCACAGAAGAACAAAAGGAAGCAAGAGTGGAATGGTGTCAGAAAATGTTTCATCTTTTCGACAGTGATAGCTCCCGACGTTCCATGATATATTCAAGGTTAAGCACGATTTACCAATACAACCCGGAATCAAAAACGCAATCGGCGATTTGGGTCTTTCTAAATGGCGACTTACCAGCACAGGTCAAGAGATCGAATTTTTTTTTTCCATTACCTTCTCAGCAAATGACCATATTGCAACCATTCCACTGTAGGAACAAGAAACGATCACTGTCAACTGGTAAAGCGCAGTGTGCTTCCCCAAGGCCTTCAGAAATCTAAAGAAAGTAGATCGAAGTCTGCTAGGATTGTTGCTTCTTCGCAAAAGAACCGATTTAATTACTTTTTTGTTCTCCGAGAAACAGCTCGCGAAGGAGTACTGCCGTGAAAGTGTTTGCTAGTGTTGCAGCCTGTAGCCTCGCCGAGCTTCGGTTCGGTATGTGAGAAGAGATGGCTCCCTGTGACTTTTTCCTGTTTCCAAATGTCAGGGAAAACAGAGGGGCCATCAGTTTGAGACTGGAAGATGTAACTTTGTATCGAGAATGGGAAGATTACTTCGAAAAACCTCGCTGGTTTTGTTCCCATGAACTTTTTAGAGCAATCAAGACATATCTATAAACATGAACACTTTCGAAATTGAAGATTCCCTCTTAAAATCACCCAAAATTTTACAAAATTGGACATTATTTGATCAGTATTTCCGCAACCTCAAATAAAATTTTAAATTTCTTGAACATATTTCGAATACTGGGAGTCATTTCTTCCGCAGGCCACACCGAAGTCCTCAGTTTTTTGTTTAATATATATTTCACCGAACTTTCATTTTCAAAAATGTCGATTTGAAGTTTCCTTTCCCAAATTTTATTCATTAACCCTTATGACAAAAAATATATTAATTTTCTGTACACATTACGAATACTGGAACAGATTGTAATTGCAGACTACATCATGCATAGTCATCAGTTGTAAAATGTTCTGGTTTTGAGGCAAAAGATCATCTTCACATTGCATTTTGGATTCTTAAGTTGACTCTCCATTCGAAGACATGGACCATCCAGATGATCCAACTATTTTTGGAAGACTTGCATCAGTTAGAAACTCGTAACTCGTTCAGCAGCTTTTTATATGGAGAACAAATCGACCCAGCAGTTTTTATATTAAATCTGGGCCTAAAACAATTACTCAAAATGGTCTACAAATTAATCAGCCATCATTCATAGTAAAGAATAAATGCTTTAAAAGGTTGAAAAGTCTCCTTGAGTCAAGACATTCGAAAAATGGTGTAATCGAGAAGATTTAGAATTTCTTATAACTGACTTTTTGACTGCCATTTTAGGTGTACCATCCACGTAAGCACTGAAGTGACCTGCCTCAAGGTCATAGGGGGAAAACCAAATCGCGCGTTCCCACAAACCTAATAACGACTGCTAGGTGATGAGTGTATTATGAGGGTAGATCCATAAGTTTCCGGCCTAACCATTTTCTAGGTACAATAAAAACAAAAACTATATTTCACTTTTAAATATAGTTACCTTTTATTGCAATACACTTCTCACATCTTTGAATTAACATTTGAATCCCCCCTCCCAAACAGTCAGAAGTCTTGTCTGCAAAATGGACATAAACAGCATTCCATCACTTCTCTTGTCACACTTAAATTTCCTTCCTCGAAGGTCCTTCTTGAGTTTTGAGAAGAGGAAATAATCACAGGGATAGATCTGGGCTGTAGGGTAGATGGTCGATCTCTTTGAAGCCACATTTCCTCACACCTTCCTTTGCAACAAGAGTTGTACGTACAGGCGCGTTGTCGTGAAGGTGTACACCACCACTCAGTTTTACTCGCCTTTTCTCTTTGATGGAAGCACGTAGTCTGTGCAGCAGGCCAGCATAGTACTCTCCATTTACTGTGGTATTCCTCTCATTGAAGTCAATGAAGAGTACTCCTTCATAGTGCCAACAAATTGTGGCCATGATCTTCTTGGTTGACTGAGTTACCTTGGGCTTTAGAGGCGGTGCTTCGCCAGGTTTACGCTACTCCATTGATTCTCTTTTGGACAACAGATCATAGTAGAGGACCACAGTTTCATCTCCTGTAACAATGTTTTGCAGAACTTCTCTCTCGGCAGAGCTCCAAAAATGCCTGACAACAGATGACTCGCTACTGCTTTTGAACTGAGGAAAGAAGTCTAGGCACTAACCTTATTCATGTTTAAATATTTATTAATAACTCGAAGGTCTGTTGTTTTAAAAAGGCCCAACCTTGCTGCTATTTCTGTAACTTTGAGCCGCCGGGCTTCCATAATTTCTCCTTCCACAAGAGCGATGCTTTCAGTAGTGAGCATTTCCAAAGGCCGACCTGCACGCTCTTCGTCTTCAATGCTTTCTCGACCCATTCGAAAAAGTTTGCCCCATTCTTTTACGGTAGAATATGAGGGAGATGCTTCCCCATATACACCGTCCAATCGCTGTATAATTTCATTTGGAGTAAGTCCTTCTTTTGTGAAGAACTTAATAACAGCTCGATACTCCATTTTTATTATATCACAATCTTCTACACATAGCCTTCTTTATGCAACTATATCTGAACTAATGGACACAGCGGAGCGGAAGTTACAGCAACAATTATTTACTTAACAGATAAGGTAAGACAATAGATAAGGGTTTTGTGAAGGAGATAATCCTTATCGGTGAGGCCGGACCTACCCTTTTTGACTCTTAATGAATTTTCGGCATTGTAACAGAATGCTGTATTCTAATTCAAGATGCTTTTAAACTTGCTCGTGGATCTTGATGAATATTTCGAAAGCAGTTAACTCCGGTTTTATTTTATGTATAGCTTAAATGCTTTCCCATTATTTTAAATCTCTGTATTTGTCAAGCCAGGTAACTCTAGACGTGCATTACCTACAAAGGAGGTGTGGTCTATAAGCACATGAGCATGTAACACTTGAAGTTTAGGACACTTTTTGTCTCGACTAAGGCAAGAGAGGTGCTGATATATGGGAGCAGTACAGGGGGCTGTAACAGTGCCCTGCATGTAGACCTTTACCTGTATTCCGGGGCGTATTTATGGGAATCGGATATCAGGCTCCTTGGTTGGCAGCAATGAAATTCCTCGACCAGAATGTCTCTCCTCCCTCCCTCCCTCCTTCGCGTATAATAAATAACGCCACGGTGGCAGCAATTAATAACCGCGGGTCCCTCTGTCTCTGCCGGGCAGTGTCACCCTAATCGGGAAGGGGAGGGGGCAAGTGCAGAGACATGGGTCATTAAATAACAGCCAGCCGTAGTTTTCTACCAGCTACCGGCCCCGGCCCCCTTCCTCACACGTTATGTATTATACCTTTACATTCTTTTTCATCCCGCTCAGATTTATAACGGCCACTCTCTTAACATTTCCTCCAGCCGTAGTCCTTTCAAGTACACAGAGCTTCCCAATGGACCCGCGTTTTCACTTTGATGTACCAAACAAAACAATCCTGGGCGCCCCAGAAGCGACTGACCCAAGTAAAATTTTTTATTATTAATTTATAAACCATAAACCACATTAATGGATAATTCAGCTTAAAATGTTCTGTAAACAGATATGACTCACATTACGTTATGCTAGCGTTGCTACAACAAAATGGATCCAAGGTTATCGTTTGAACAGCGGAAAGCAATGGAGACGCGTGTACAGAACAGAACCGCAAACGTGAGTAACAATTGCACGCATTCGAGACAAATTTGAGACTTATGGTACCGTATGCGATGCTCACGACAGATTTGGGAGACCTCGCACAGCAACAAGCCCCGCGCACTGGATCCGAGGTACTGGATAGGATGAAGAGGTCCGATTGAGTTTCCATTGCGTTCTCCAGATCTAATTCCGTTGGACTTCTACCTAGGGGGAACTCTTGAGAATGTTGTATACCGTAGAAAACCAGCTACACTGACAGCACTTCGGGAAGAAATTGAAACGGCATGTGCTGAGGACACTTTCGCAAACGTTACTCAATCAGTAGTTCAACGTACTCAGAAGTGTATCGACGTCGATGGTGGGCATTTTGAGCAACTGTTGTAACTGTAAAAGTCGAAAATGATTAGTGCTCATCATTTTCTGTTTGTGTGAATTCAGATTTGTTATGTTAACACAGTTTTTTTGTGTGTATACCCTCTGTGTGAGCTTACTTACAATTTTTAATTTCCGCAGTGTATAAAGGCGATTTCTGGAGACACGCTCCCTGAAACATTATTACAGAAAGATATCTACCTATTCTTGCCATAATTACCGTTATAAACTTTTGAAAGGAACTATACTGTTCCAAAAGAACTACCTTTAAAAACCTTTGGCCACCCAGATCTCTCGATCTAACAGATGCCAACTCATTTTTGGGGGTCTATTAAAGGGAAAAATGTATCAAAATCAAACATACATACAAACCCGCGAATTCAAACAATTCAAAGTAGATACAGACATGAAATTGAAGCCATTCACGTCGCCACTTTCAATTTGAAGAAGCGCATACAAATATGCTTGGATGTGGAAGGAGCCCATTTACAGCATAAATTGTGAGCAGATTCTATTTTACATCGTTGAAGGCATTTATATGCAAATTTGCCAACCAGTATCAAAGTATCACTCATTTTTATAGATTTTGGGGAAGGGAGTTTTGTTATAGAAACCAACATAGAACTTGGAGGGAAATTTCCCCATTAATACCTGACCCGAACGCCTGTAAAAATTTTGTAATTTGTAATTGAAATAAAAAATAACACTATTTTACGAGCTTAAGAGGACATTTCCCAAAACTCCAAGATCAGCTACCGTCAAAATAAAACAATATGAAAATAGTAAGAAAGAAAAAGGAAACAAAATGAAGATATAATCACCAAACATATCACTTCGAGCAGAAGACAGGTGTTGAAACAAAGGCTGGATGTTGGTAAATGGAAAGCAGATCTTTATTGAAGGAACTAATGTCGGTTTTTAATATTACGAAAAAAAAAAAATCAAAATGGGTATTACTATATAACCCCTCTTCATGTATAAATGATTAGAACAAAAAAGAATATAGTTTCTAGTTGAGAGTGGTTGTTTATGAGGAAACATAAACCTATTGGTTGATAAAAATAAACATCATTAGAAACAAAGGCTATAAAGACAACACTTATTACAGAAAAATACATTTTATGCTCAAACTATCCTCCTCCTTTTTAATGCATCTTCTCACATTTTCTTGGGGGTAAGCAGACCTAATACATTTCTCTATATATTTGACATTACGAATTTTCTTTAAAATATGTAAAAAGTGCATCGCTTTAAGATTTGGAGGGCGAGGAGGCCGATCGATGCTATCACGTCTCTTAATCCATTCGCCAAACGCTTCATTCAAACACTAACTCCAGTCGTCCGTAGTGAGACGGTACATCATCTTGTTGTCATATTACCTTGTTACAAACTGATTGCTCGTGTTGAAAGAGATAACTGTATTCTAGTTCTAACATCATTGCATAAAGCATATTTCATAGTGCACACGCCCTAAAGACAATCGTCACGAAGTAAAATTGACGTTAAGGTCTCAAATTAAATTTTTCAGCACACTTTCTAGGTTTGTCCCAGGCACTCGTATGTCATACTCATGGAACAGATGAGGAAAATCACTGGAAACTCAATCAACTTATACTGTGTAAAAAACGTTCTACAAATAATTTAACAACATCCCTGTAAACGTGGTCATGTTCCACCAATGCTGAACTACAAAAACGCGCTCTTCTGTACATTGTGCACTTACTCATTAATCCAACTCTACAAGTGCTTTTTACTTGCTACTTCTCTTCAACTCACTAACCTCAATAGCTACTGCTCAAGTCAAGTATCTACTGTGCTAGTCAACGAAGTAAATAATTGCTAGTGTCAAAGGACTTAAGGGTTTCAAGTACTGTAAAGTGCAATTATCGTTTGCTCGTATCGAATTCTGAAATCCTTCCCTTAGCAATTAATACAACATTGATCAAGTCATAGAAGAGCCACAAAGGCACAGGAATGTCAAGGAAACCTGGACCGGTCTGTTTTCGCGGTCATGTGTGGTCAACGGCTGAAATTTTACTACCAGAGAGGAAGACCCGAAATCAATATATTAATTTCTATAACTGCATTACTTCAATATTTTGGTATTTGTGAAATACGGTTTAATACACTGCAGAAAGTGCTTTGATATTTAAAAAGAAGGCAACATGCATATAGAAAAATGTACAATTAAAATGTTTAATTACTCAAAACCCGGGTTTTACTAATAACAGACTGGTGAACGCACTAAAATGTTTTCAGGTATTTAAAGAGAGTCAATTTCACATATCGCCCTAGCAACAAAACAAACGACATTAATTTTGCAATGAAACACAGAACAGTGACAAATGTAATTACTGAACATTTATCATGTGTTTAACAAAAATTTATGAGATTCAATTTTTTGTATCTGAATTTCAATAAATATGACCTACTTGGGCTTTAAGTCGGTGAACTCTGTGCTAATCCTGCATTTTTTACGAAAGTTGCATTTCTCTTGTTTCTTGGTATAAAGAGAAATGAGCACTTGGCGGGCTAAGCGATGTAGTCATGTTGCCAAGGCAAGTCACACCAGAGGACAAGTTTTGTCTTAAGGAAGGATACACCGGACCTCGCTACTTACCCCAGGTGCAGCGCTGTGGGGAGCGGCGAGAGTTACGGCCCCGAACATCCCCCGCTGTGCAGCGCCCCATAAAACTCTGTTCTTCACACCTTTACCACCATGCACAGCATACCTGCCGTGTTTCCACCCACACTGCCTAATCCAAATCGAACTATACCTTGGGTTACTAACATTCACTGTGACAGCTTTTATTTCAGCTAGAAACAGTTTCGCAGGAAATACTTGTGTTTATTGCTAATGAAGCACCTGTTCCACAGTAAAACGGTTCCTTAATCTTCAAGGAAAAGATTGCAAATATTTTATATGAGGACGTTATTTAAAAAACCGCCCTCGTGAAAAAAAAATGTGATTATACAGCCGAACAAAAAGACAATCTCAGTCCATATAAATTATAATTTTAAAAATTATAGAATATAAGAAACACATTTAATATATATATATTAAGTTTTTACTTATTACAGAGGTAAATAGTTGTTGAATGCGAGAGTATGTAAAAAGTGTTTTTTGCATTAAAACAAAACAATTTGTTAATTTTTATATTATTTATGAATTATAAAATACTGTGAAAATTACAGCACAAACCTATATGACTTTGTTTTCCACTGTTGATATCTGATTCATTATCGGTGTAGCATGGGTAATAAAAGTATGCACCATTGGTTGGAGATTTTCAAAGAACTGACAGCCTTCTAGAAACAGTGGTCAACGGTTTTTTTTTTCAGGTTCCCCATTTTTTACTTTAGGTTTGTTGTAAAGAGGGGCAATCAATTGTTCTTTAGATATTTATATCTTTTTAAACATGTTCATCGATCTCTTTTGCTCCTGTAGAGATTCTCCATTAATTCCATACATTCGCAGTTGACATTTAGAAAATGGGGTTGTACTATGCTTTGATGTTGACAAAAACTAGTGTACATAAAAAACACAAATTATTAAGTAATTCAGTGCTGAAAATATGTAACAAGAACGACCGATGTCAGCTGGCAAGGTTACTTTTTGTAGTAAATGAAAATAACAAAGACTTTTTGTACAAGTGCTGCAAGTTATTGGATCTGATATGTATCGTTTTTGGAGTGTTCACATATTTCAAATAGTACAAGCATTCTACTCTCTCGACTGATTTTTCGCCAAAAATGACAAGGGCTGCTTTTATAATATCTTCATAGTATACACAACCGTATATTAATTAAGTACTGTAAAAAGATGATGAAATGCAACAAAGCAGTTCATTAGCTTAATACACTATCAGTGATTTCTGGTTTTGAGATCACCTGTTATGTCAATCTGACTGTATCTTAAACGATTTTAATGAGATCTACAAGCGAAAAAAGCGTTAAAATACTGTTGCTACAAAGTCTATCTTGGACTAATTATACATTTTCTGAGATTTACTTTATATACAACTTGAAAGCGAATTGTGGGGTAAACATTGTTTAAAACAAAATAAGACTAAAGAATGCAGAACAAATTTGTATCTAGACACACTTTCTTTATGCTTGTGTCGGTCCTGGTGGTGTAGTGGTAACCATTACTTGCCTCATAAACCCAAGATCGCGGGTTTGATCTCGGCCAGGACTAATGGCTTTTTTTCGGGCGTAAAAATCCTAAGTATGGATTCCTTCGGAAGGGGAGTAAAGCTGTGGGTCCCGTGTCGTACATTTACGGCACGAAAAAAGGGGTTTCTGAGCAAAACTTGTCGGCCGTTTCATGCCCTGAATAGAATGGGACGCTGATGACCTGAGATGTTATACAGCGTCCGTAAATAAACAAAAAAAAATTGCTTGTACTTTAAGATAAAAATGCTGTACACAGGTGATCGAAAAATAACACCTCAAGGAAAGGAACAAACAGTCACGTACTCGTTTGGTTAATTCCAAAGCTACAAGTGTTTATATGGCTAATTTAAATATGTTAAACACATGCCTTAATTTACTTAATAGCAGTTCAAGTATAATATTCATTCATAACATTTATCTTCTGTAGTTCTCAAATGCCTAACCACTTCCACACTAATTGACAGTGTGTGATTTGTTTGAGGTCAGCTTGCTTATGACTGCGCTAATGATATTTTACATATGAGCATACGTCATATCGCAACGTGGCTATGAGTTGATCCGTATCGAAGTCTATTGCTCCATATTAAGGCGTCTGAGATAATTCGCTCTCACTATTCGTAAATTCTTTATACATCTTTTCTCCGCACTGTTGATGCTGAGCGCAATTCCTACATGAGTACTTTCAAGTCCTGTCCATATCTAAAGAAAACATATACCCGGACAAAATTTCTGGCCACTTTATGTGTAATACCTGAGCTTCCTACTAGATGGCAATGGGAGCGATGGGTTTAGCACTTGTTAACTCTGTCTTGTGTAGGAAAATAAATTAAACTAATTTTTCCTCGGTGTAGTAGATCTGATGTTCTAACTAAGAATCATGTAACTAGCGCTATGATATTGTTTCAGCTCTACTGTGCATTTGAAATTGGCTTTAAAGTACAATATTTGAAAGGAGCTAACATTTGTACAGGTTTTACTTAACATTTTCGAAGGGAAATTAATTTCAATTACATTAATGATAAAATAGGAAGATATACCAGCAAAAAGAAATGTAGGGCTGGTGAAGCCGGAACAGGCAAAGTGCTTAAACCTTGATACGAAGAAAAATAAATGAATGGTGTTTAACGCCCGTTTTTTCTACACAGGCACCACAGTCGGTGATCACTGATGATATATGAAATGAAATATTGGGAAAGGATTTATTTTTAAGGAAGGAAACGTTCCAGGTCTAAGTTTAGGGTACCTCCTCGGCCTTTGCCATTTATAAGGACTGAGTAAAATCAGGAAAAAAAAACATCAGTCAGGGAGGACGGTTCTGGCGGGATTCGAACCACAGACCTCTCGCTCACGAGTCCGCTCCTTAACGACCTCGGCCACCCGTGACGGTTAATGCTTTAATTGTAAATGATAAATTATGTTATGTAAATTAAATAAATAGTTTATAATAATAACAACAGTTATGAAGAAAAGCTCTGCCGGGTGACGTGGTCAGCGCAGGATACTTCAGACAACCTTAACTCTTGCTTTCCAGACTGATTCCGCTATTTATTGGATCAAACAGCATCCCAGCTGCACTCACGAGGCTGGTAGACAGCCTGAAATCGAACTTTGACTTCTGAATGGTTCGAAATATAATATGTCAAAGTAAAATATCGCTTGTGTTGAGGTATTGGTGAAGCGGGGGGGGGGGGGGGCACATAATAATTACGAAGGTGGTGAATTCATATTAAATAATGAACCAAAGACGAGCTTTCATATGAAAGTAAATGCATGTTAAAAATTATGACTACAAATTTAGCAAAAATTTACGAAACTATATGAACCAAACTAAACTTTAAGATAAAATAAATATTAAGCCTATATTTGGAAATATGGAAGTACACCAAAAGAAAAATCAATGGTCAGGCGCAAAATAATAATAAAAAAAAAAATGTAATTTCTGGTGTGCACCTGTTGAGAAATGAAACATCGAAAGGCCAATAGAATTAGATTGTTAAAATATTTTTATAGTATGCAAAGAGTGTGATAAAAAGCTAATGGCAGAAGAAAAATAAAACACACAAATAAGAGGAAGGATAAAAAGTGAGTGGAAAGTAAACTTACCTTCTGGCGCGCCTCAGTGACATAACAAATTCGTGAAGAGACCGGCTGCAGACTTTGATGAGTGTAACTCCCAGACAAGTCAATGTTTGTTATTTGCTTCTGTAAGTAATTATTACAAGTCGTGGTCCCGAGGAAAAAACAGGTAGCTGTTTTACAACTTGTTGCTATCCATCACGTGGTAGGAATGTGAACAAGAACATTTGTGTTCCCTGCGTGCTGATCTAAATCACTCCCTTGGTCGCAAACTGCTCAGCAGGACCCGAATCCTGCGTGAGACGTGGATGATGCCAGCCAGTATCCTGAAAAACAAGTCTTAACTTAGCAGGTGTTTACGTAAGCTAAATAATTAGAGTATTATAACTAAGGTAGGATATTTATCAATCTGATTTTGGAAAAACAAATTAATATTTATGTCCTTAAAATTGTGAAAATATGACGTAATATTACCGAATTTTCCTTACATACGAGGGTAGATCCATAAGTTTCCGGCCTAACCATCTTCTAGGTATGATAAAGACAAAAACTATATTTCACATTTCAACATAGCTACCCTTTATTGCAATGCACTTCTCACATCTCTGAATTAACATTCCAATCCCGCCCCTCAAATAGTCAGAAGTCTTGTCTGCAGAATGGGCATAAATAGCGTCCATCACTTCTTCGTCACACTTAAACTTCCTTTTGAGCTTTGAGAAGAGGAAATAGTCATTGGGAGCCAGATCTGGGTTGTAGGGTGGATGGTCGATCTCCTTGAAGCCACATTTCTTCACAGTTTCCTTTGCAACAAGAGTTGTGTGCACGGGCACGTTGTCGTAAAGAAGGCGCACACCACTCAGGTTTCCTCGCCTTTTCTCTTTGATGGAAGCACGTAATCTGTGCAGTAGGCCAGCATAGTACTCTCCATTTACTGTGGTGTTCCTCTTCTTGAAGGCAATGAAGAGTATTCCTTCACAGTCCCAAAAGATTGTGGACATGATCTTCTTGGTTGACTGAACGATCTTGGCCTTTAGAGGCGGTGCTTCGCCAGGTTAACTCCACTCCATTGATTCTCTTTTGGACAAGGGATCATAGTAGAGGACCATAGTTTCATCTCCTGTAACAATGGTTTGCAGAACTTCTCTCTTGCCGCGGCAAAGCTCCAAAAATGCCTGACAACAGATGCATTATCGCGCTGCAATTATCCAACTTGTTGCAAGGAAATGTAGCTTGCAGAGTATTCAGAATATCTCTGTAGTATTGCTCAGTGATATGTCCCGGTAAACAGTCTTAGATTATCTAAAAATGAGATGACCATAACTTTCCCAAAGAAATAACCACTTTTGCTTTTTGGTGTTGGTGATATGGAGATTTCTATACAGAGCTTTGCTATTTGCTCTCAAAATCGAAATGATGTAACTAAACTTCATCACCAGTGACTACTTATAAAAGAAAGTCTGCATCTTCAAATTGCATACAAACCTACAGGAGAACGTCCTCTTGTTCGGGCATACAACACTCTTGGAACCTATCGTGCACAAACACGTATATTCAATGATTCTCCCTCCAAATGACAATAAATGTGTTAATGTTTTCTTCTGTTAGAACACAAATTGAAATTACCGCCAAGGGTGGCCCAGGTCGTTAAGGTACGGACTCGTGAGCCGGAGGTCTGGGGCTCGAATCCCGCCAAGACCGTCATTCCTGACTGAGGTTTATTCCACATTTTCTTCAGTCCTCATAACTGGCAAATGCCGGGGAGGTACCGTAAATTTAGGCCTGAAAAAATCCTTTCCCAATATATCATTTTATCTCATGTATCATCTGTGTCACCGCCTGTGGTGCCACAGTAGTAAAAACAGGCGTTAAACACTATTAAAAAAAGTAATTGAATGTCTCTTATTTTATAACATTATATAGGCCTCAGCTGAAAATTTGTTGAAACGAAAGCCGAATTCAGTGCTGCATATTGTTAATCATGTATCACTTATATTTTGCTATAGGTGGAACTGAACATTTCTCATCTTGCACACCTCTTACAGGCTGGAATCGGAAGTGATAGCAATAAACCTAATACTACATGTATAATACGCAACAAGCTAACAAAATGTTCGCGCTTGCAAAAATTCTGCATGCACGTTCACCGATTCAATACTAGGTTCAATATTAGTTTGTAGCTTGAAACATGTAAGCAAGGGCGCACTTTGCAAGTGTAATTGTTATGATTTTCTTAATTGTTACAACGAGTATGTCTAAATAGGATAATTATGCCGAATTTGTTCATCAACACTGCATGAGGCATGTTCAGTATACGATGTTAAGTATGGGCGAAAAGTTACAGAAGTATCTCCCTTTGGAATTCGAGATTTCATCCACAGATGTCCAGAATATCGGCGGTGCAGGATATTGTTCTATTTACTCGTATAAGCCCATAAGGTTCTCACGTTTTCTGAACAGACATTTAGAAAGCCTCATATTCTGGACAAAATAATATCTTTAGTATTAAACATAACCATCATCGCTCTTGAGGTTCTTCTGTCAACTTGATGGAGAACTATAACCTTTATTGTGGCAGGAAGCAAACCATTAATCGAGTACAGACAGCTTTTAGACCAACAAAGGCTCAGAATTATCGTCTTCGGAGGAAAATTAGATGCTGCAAGTCTAGTAAAAAGTTTGGCAATAGTAATACAGGAGTTATTTAAAGTGACTTCCTCATCCTGTATACAGATCGCTGTTCGTTCTCAAATGTCTTCACCCTTCAGTAAGGAAGTGTTCTAAATTTTTTTTTTTTTTTTTTTTTTTTTTTTTAAGAAGACACAGTTATAATAATTGAAAAGAGGCTGCAATTGGAAGAGCTCTCATTCTTGTAACTTCCAAATTAAGCGTAATCTGTCCCAGATTCCTGCAAATCATTCTCACCAGACAGTGTTACTGTACAGCAAGTGCGTTTGTCTAACGGCACATCCTGATGCAATGTCATTAAACACACAGCTGACACTTCTCCCGTGAAAAACAGCCTTACTGCAGTTTATAAAAGCCCAAATAAAGATTACATTTAAACAGACAAGGATAAACAATATACTTTCTGAGTTTTCAGCGAATTTCGAAAGAATGTAAGGTAGTGAAATGTGTATTAGTAGAATTTGTTATGAATAATATTTCCAAATCTTCATCGGTCATACCCACTAGGCACCGTACGTGCCTGTTAACGCTCTAGTGATCGCAATGTTCATTTTTTTTCAATGAAACTCAACAAATATAACCATCAATTAACAAACGACTTGTC
The DNA here is from genome assembly GCA_030762175.1 of Metallyticus violacea. Taxonomy (NCBI): domain Eukaryota; kingdom Metazoa; phylum Arthropoda; class Insecta; order Mantodea; family Metallyticidae; genus Metallyticus; species Metallyticus violacea. Next base: position 75,727,683 of record CM060836.1, read on the forward strand.
GAGTTCGTTAACCAGCAAAATTGGGTCATTGGGGGTGGGGGTTAACCTAGACCAAACATTTTTTAAAAAAATTAAATATCGCTATAGCTACTGCAAGTTTTGCTTTATCTCAACGAAACTCAGTAAAGTTCTTTAAAATAAATTGATAAAAGCTATTTCAGAAAATCAGAGCAATCCCAGTATATCTGAAAAACTAATGGGGGTTAAAGTGAAATTTAAAAATGGTTGCAGCGGCCGCAGTTTTAAAAGTTTTTAAATGAAATTCGGTATACACCAATTAAATACGACAAAGAATATAATTTTTGAAAATCAGGGAAATTGGGCCATTAGAAGTATGGGCTCACCTGAAACTCAAAATTTAAAAACCACTCTAGCGGAACAAATATTTATTTCTTCACAATTCAGAATATACAACTAAAAAGTGTTCCCGAGCTTAATGGAAATTGGACTATTAGTAGTAGAGGTATATGCTAAAATCGAACTCTATTCTCTACACTGTTTTAAAATAAAAGGGCAAATTAATTGTATAAACTGTATTTATAACATGCATGTGTTTTATATTTAACAAAAACACCTTCGTTAAATATAAAATGTAAAACATTATTCTAATATGTGCTGTGTGTGAGAATTATAATTAAAACACACTTTTTAATTTTAAAAACAGATACAATTAAATGGTTTTCATTTTTTTAACAAGATTTTATTATTGTTCCCCACAAAATATGCTACTATCAAGCTTTTTCACGTTATTAAATCTTTTGTGAATTACGAAATTAATTTAATATATATTAGTTTATTAATTTGATCTACAAGTGATTTACGTTAAACTGTTAAAATGTTACTAATTCTATGAAAATGTAATATAAAAGCTTTTGCATATAAAATAAAAAAAAAATAGAAAAAGGGGGGCTTGATTTCTTAATGTTATTAACGAAGTTATTGATAAAGTTTATTGGTTCCATCGAATAAAATTGTTACAATGCCCTAAGAAAATGGATGGAAAAATATCACTGAACACGTGGTTTCCACAACTCCACTTTTGCATTCATTCATTCATTTTTTTTTTTTTAATACTTTTGATTCTTCCTTCTTCTGTTCTGTAAACATTTCTTTCATGTTTTATATTTCTTCTTCTACTACTGTCGAGGACCAGGTTACTAGAGCTTACTCCAATTTATCATTTCTTATTTTCATCATCTTGCCCTGGGTATCTCGACGTCACTCTTACGTAAGGATTGATTTACATTTGTTTATTTTTTCTTTAAGTGAAAATATTTTAAGATCTTGATTAATTCATTCATTACTTTTTTCCCTTCTTTGTGACAGTTTTTAATATCTGAGAAATATTATTTCAGTTATATTTATTTTTCTCTAATTACTGTTTTATGATGCTTAGCTAGATTCTGAACTGTAGAGTACAGCGGAAACAGTTATTAATCTTTTACTTAAAGTGTTTCTCTTTTTTTTCACATTTTATTGCACCACTATTTTATTATTTTTATCAAAATTTCCTAGGAAGGAGATGCTTATTCCCAATAATTAAAACTATTTACCTGTTCTATGATTATGTTTATTATTATTATTATTATTATTATTATTATTATTATTATTATTAGTCATATTTATCTTTATTTCGCTAAGGCCATCACCGTGGATTTTTCGTCTGACTTTTCAAAATTAAATCTTATACAGACTTGGTTAATCTTCCGTTTTTGCAGTTCTTCTTGATCGTCTATGTAAAACATGTTTTAATATACGAAGGTAGGCCATTAAGCAAATTACAGATTGATAAAAAACTTAAATAAGAATTCGAACAAACACTCGTATTTTTCAACACAGTCTTCGTTTACATTGAGGCATTTATCCTATCGTTTCAAAAGCCCCTGATATCCAGCAGCATAAAATTCTTTGGGCTGCTGTCAGAAACTGCGGTGATTTTCCTTTCTACAGTTTCATGGTCGGAAAAATTTTCAGTGGAAAGATGATGTTTAAGGAGGCCGAACTAATAGAAGTAGCTTGGAGCAAGGTCGATGCTGTACGGGGATGCTCTAAGACTTTCTAGCGCCTTTTTGTCTTGTTAGTAGTATGGGGACGGGCATAGTCTTGCAAGAACAACACCCCTTTAGTAAGGAGTCTTGGTTAAATAGCTTTGCAAAGTTTCCTGAGGATTTTATAGTAGAAGTCGGTTCTTTCTTGAGGCTAATGTAACAGGCACTTCTCCCCGTAGATAGGAAGCCATTCTTTATTCTTTGATTTCATAACTTTTGGCTACAGAAATCGCACACTGGAGCGATACTCGAGGGTTCCACACTCACTCAAAGATGCCGCCGATATGCAACTGCTTTTTCGATATTGTAAACATCGTGTCGAATGTCTACATTTGTCACCACACTAATGCTGTCATTTAGTGACAACAGCCTTATGTGCCTCTTTGAAACATTGAAAAGCCACATTAATTTGTAACAACCGCCAAGGGTGGCCGAGGTCTTTAAGGCGCGGACTCGTGAGCGGGAGATCTGGGGTTCGAATCCCGCCAGGACCGTCCTTCCTGACTGAGGTTTTTTTTTCCAGGTTTTCCTCAGTCCTCATAAATGCCAAATGCTGGGGAGGTACCCTAAACTTAGGCCTGGAACGTTTCCTTCCTTAAAAAAAAAATATTTCCCAATATATCATTTCACTACATGTATCACCAGTGTTCACTCGCTGTGGTGCCTCAGTAGTAAAAACAGGCGTTAAACACCATTAAAAAAATACACTGGAAAAATTTAAACGAAAGAGTAATACCCTACAATTACAATAATCGATTTAATGTAACGATTACCAATATAGTTATATTGGTATAATATATTTATACAATTTGTTAAATGATGTAGAAGTCCACCTTTTTTTCTTAAAATTGACATGAAATTTCTTTATCTTATCAAATGCTTTAACATAGTCAATAAAAGTTAATAAAAATCTGTTTTTTTTATTAATCAATATTTGTAAGGTAAATACGTTGTCTGGAAGACCTTCCTGGTCGAAATCCATTATGTTTTTGAGCTAATTTTAACTTCGCTGTTTTTTTTTAATTCTTTCACTGATGAATGTTTAATATATCCTATACCCAGTGTTAAAAGTAATTATTTCTCTTATAATTGGTAAGTTCCAGCATTTATTCAACACGTGCAAAAAATCGTTGCTTTAATAAGGTACCGTCATAATTTTATTTCTACGTTTATTATATGTAGTCAACTGACTTACATTTTTAATTAATTAAGCCACTTACGTCCCATCAGAAAGTCGCTAACCTTTAAATTATGGCTAAGTTTCAGAAAACAATGGAATAATTTGATTTCAAACGTAATTTTCCGCGTGTAGAGAAATAGTTATGATTTTGTGGTAATCAAATGGGTTATCGCAGACTAATATCATGAAAATATAGAATAAAGAAACCAAAAACGCCACGCTACGTCTTTCTCAAGACACAAGTGTGTCTTACTTACAGCTAAATTGTCACCACATCTGATATTGTCAGTTTTAAGTTCTTAAATTCAATTTGGTTCCTGCAAAAGAAATATGACGTGCATAGCTGAGATGAAGAATTCTAAAGAGCAACATTTAATCACTTTAAGCACTTCTAGTGTCCTCGATATTCATAACAGTTCCTGCGTGATAGTTCATTTGTTTCATTATGCGGATTATTTTTTTTTTATTTTTTTTTTTATTTTTTACCTGGGTATAACAGGCAGAAACAATATCGCATCGCAATAAACTGCACGGTAGATGTTCTGCTTTCATTTATTTTGTTGTTGAGTAGCGTTTCATTATTTCGAAATGTGTCGCCTGGCTACGGGAATTTAAAGAAAGAAAAAGAAAGAAGGAAAGCGTCAACCCTCATGGCTACTGACAAGTTAATTAAAGTCTCCCGCAACTCGGACCGTGATTCAGCACCAGAGAAATTCTCCGGACACATGCGTCACAAATTCGATGTTAATGGACTCCATGTCGAGATTTTGAGCTTGTGCTCTGGTAACCAGAATACGAGCTTTTGGAATGTTTTAGCTATACTAAATATCTGACGAAATTTATAATATGATTATGTTGACAATGCGAGGTAAATTACGATGATTTCAGAAATTTTGGGGAAGAACAACTCATTTATAGCAATGGTCAAGTATATAACTCACTGAAGAAACCTCAGAAATTACATAAATTTATTAATTATTTAAATTGTTCTTCAAAGCTGCCTTATTCGATGGTTAAACGGAATAAAGTTATTTGTGCCTGTCTAATAATACAACCTTTCTTTATTTTTATTAAATTTAGTAACAAAATTTTGAGTAGTGTTTAAAGCCCGTTTTTACTACTGAGGCACCACAGGCGGTGGACACTGATGATACATGAGATGAATGATAAATTGGGATGGGATTTTTTTTTAAGAAAGGAAACGTTCCAGACCTAAGTTTAGGTACCTCTCCGACAATTGCCATTTATAAGGACTGAGGAAAACCATAAAAAAAAAACTCGGTTAGGGAGGACGGTCCTGGGAGGATTCGAGCCCCAGAACTCCCGCACGTGAACTCGCGCCTTAATGACCTCATCCACCCTTGGCGGTGTTACGATTATGCATTAGAAATTTTGAATTTTATTATTTTTTAAAAACTGTATGTTCTTTTGATTATAGGAATGATATAAGGCACGTCTAAACAAATGTGTTGTTTGAAACATTAATAATTATAATAAATTGGTAAAATATCATGTTTCTCTTTATTTCGATTTACTTTTATTCATTTGCTTCATATCAAGTACTTGTAAATCAGCAATGATCTCACCATCGTTTTCTTGAACTTTCAAAAAATCTTCTTACACATTAATGGTATTCTAACCGTGGCGGGTGGCCGAGGTCGTTAAGGCGCGGACTCGTGAGCGGTAGGTATGGGGTTCGAATCCCGCCAGGACCGTCATTTCTGACTGAGGTATTTTCCAGGTTTTCCTCAGTCCTCATAAATGGCAATTGTCGGGGAGGTTCCTAAACTTAGGCCTGGAACGCTTCCTTCCTTTAAAAAAAAGCCCTTTCCCAATATATCATTTCATTTCATGTATCAACAGTGTGCAGTTAAACACTATTCAAAAATGATCCCTTTGTCACTTAGACTGCAGTAAGGGTCTTGCGCAACTCCTATGCGGTAGGCTGTTGGGTGTGGTTAAAACTTCATCTTTCCTCTGTTTGTCTTGCAGGCGTTGGGTATGTTGTTTTATTTGCAGAAGATTTTAATTCTGTGTTTAATAGTACTGTAAGGAAATCCTTTGATTGAGAGTCTCGTATGTCTGGAGAATTTCTTTGCAAACATATCCACCTTTTTATTTCCAGTTAGACCTCAGTGGCCAGGAATTTTCCTCTTGTATGTTAGGGTCTGGTTAGGTTCACCACATTATTTGAGTTTTTGCTGCCTCTGTGTAATGATCTGATTTACAGAACTGAATCAATTATAATTTTACGATCTTCTCAACATCTGTTGGAAAGCACTCGTATACCGAAGGCTTATAAACCAATCTTTAAAAAGGGCCACAGATCTCAGTGTTAAAACAATTCAGGCATAGGCCTATTTACTACCTCGTATAAAAAATATTTGCAAAAATAATAACGCGACGGATAAATGTAATAGCTGATACTCTATTATTTGAATCGAAAAAGCAAGATCGTGTACTTGCTGTATTTATTTATTACAACAGCTAAAAAGACCAGATTATAACCTAAAAACACATTAGTTATCAATTATGAAAAAGTTTTTGATAGTGTCCAGTGAAATTCTGTGTCGAAAACAATGAAAAATATCACACTTAATAAACTGACGAAAGAAAAGTATAAAACAGAATAAAGCTTGATAAATGTTGAAGTGGAAACTAAAATATTAGAAATAAATCAAAAGGTTACACAAGGCTACCCATTATATTTGTATATTACTGCGACAGTGATATCTCGTCATTGTTAAACAAAATCGGTTCGGCCCCAAAGTAATGTTATGTGTTTGGTGGAATTTTGAAGACGTGATTCACAGAGAGTTTGTTCCTAACGGGCATGCAGTCGATACGTGTCTTTATTTTCAATATCTGGAACGAGTTAGTGAAGTTTTGAGACAGAAATACCCAGCACTAGTTAATCGAAATACAGTTCTCTTGGAGCAGGACAATGCGAGATCCCATACAGCTCAAACAACCATGAAAAAATCCAGAAATTGGAAGAGTTTGAACCATATTTAGTTCATTGTACCTTGATTATCATCTGTTAAATTCATGACCAATTTCCTGCTAGAAAGAAATTTGGAATAATTTGAAGCCATGAAAGTATCACCAAATTCTTCACATGGAAATCCAGAACTAGAGCAGTCGTGGGAACACAAACCTCGCTGAAAGATGGCTCAAGACTGTATAATCTAATAACGTTTACTTAGAAGATTAGCTTAATTTCTTGTCGGATCACATTTTAAATGAAATTTTGCTTACAAACCGATGTTACTTATGAGCCAGAATCTATATTTAATATTTTACATAGATAAAGTCATTGTTAGTTGACAAAAATTTTAAAAGTTTATAATTAATGACAGTAAATGTAATACAAAAGTATATGCTTGCAAACACGTATGACGAACCACAAAAGAAAATGAAAGAACTAAGGAAAAATTATAACCTGAAAATATTTTATAATAAAACAAAATTCCTGGAATTTAGAAGATAATAACATATAAGAAGCAAAATAATTATTGATTAAAAATCCACAAACCCACAAATTCCAATATATGTGTGGAACAAAAACGATCATTTGGTCGTAAAACACGAAAAGAAAAGGAAAATAAATTTTATAAAATATTGGCAATGTCAATGTCTATACAAGTGAAGCCTGGATATTAAGAAGCACTGAAAAAAAGAAAAACAGATTAATCAGAAATAAGGATCTTGCACACAGTAACTGGGCACTAGTATTAGATCATAAAAGTAGAGATTATACGAGGCCAGGTCCGGACTAACCATTTTCTAGTTATGATAAACACAAAAACTATACTTCACTTTTCACTTTTCAGTATAGTTACCATTTATTGCAATGCACTTCTCACATCTTTGAATTAACATTTCAATCCCCCCCCCCCACAAATAGTCAGTCCTTCTTGAGTTTTGAGAAGAGGAACTACTCACTGGGAGCTAGATCTGGGCTGCAGGGTGGATGGTCGATCTCCTTGAAGCCACATTTCTTCACACCTTCCTTTGCAACAAGAGCTGTGTGCACAGGCGCGTTGTCTTTCCTCGCCGTTTCTCTTTGATGGAAGCACGTAGTTTGTGCAGTAGGACAGCATAGTACTCCCCATTTACTGTGATGTTCCTCTACTTGAAATCAATGAAGAGTATTCCTTCACAGTCCCAAAAGATTGTGGCCATGATCTTCTTGGTTGACTGAGTGACCTTGGCCTTTAAAGGCGTTGCTTCGCCAGGTTTAGGCCACTCCATTGATTCTCTTTTGGACAAGGGATCATAGTAGAGGGCTATAGTTTCATCTCCTGTAACAAAGGTTTACAGAACTTCTCTCTCGTTGCTACGACAGAGCTCCAAAAATGCCTGACAACCAATGACTCGTTGCTGCTTTTGGACTGAGGAAAGAAGTCTAGACACTGACCTTAATTATGTTTAAATGTTCATGAATGATTTGAAGGACTGTTGTTTTAGAAAGACCCAACCTTGCTACTATTTGTGTAACTTTGAGTCGCTGGTCTTACATAATTTCTTCTTCCACAAGAGCGATGAATTGTAAGTGTATAATGCACTGGAAAGGATACGTGAAAATAAAGTACACTGAAGGGAACATAGAAAGAATGCAACAGTTGCAGGCTGCCAAATATTATGATAAAGTACCAACCAAATGGAATCCAGGGATGTAGAAAAACCCAGAAAACGTTTGATGGAGGGTTTTGACTAATGGGGACTGAACGGTCTGCAGACGTCTAAAGTGTGAATAGTGATTTAGTCATTGAACTAAATATATTTAATTACGAAGTGACTATGCTGAAGAATAAAATTAAAAACTTCTCTTCAATCTTGTGTTTTCTTGTTCCTCAGCCGAGAATTTTTGGAACGCCCCGAGTATTTATGTAGGTACGGCGACAGGCACACATCATTGCTTACAGTATTTTGTTTCCGACTATTTCAGACGCTGTTCTTAGTTCCATATCGCCAATATTACTAAAATGTAATGTTTGTACCATATATAGTTTTATCTACCACTTGTGTAACAGGTCTAGAAAAAAAGTGTAGTAATGTAAGGAAACTGGGAAATGTAGAGTGTAAATTAGTAATTTTCTGTACTAGCTGAAAATAAATGTTGTGATTCATTCTGATTAAAAATATGCTTTTGGTTTATAGGATGTACCAGATAGTTAACTCTAAAATATGCATTTATTGAGAATTTGCAAACTTTTAAATGTTTACTGAAATTCTTATTATTATAAGCACTTTTGTGCTTATAACATCTTGAGGTCAATTTTGTTATTCTCTTATCAAAATAATCTCAGATTAACCAACCGGAGGACAACAGATGGTGCTGCTAAAACTGATTTCTCTTCTGAAATACAATAAGAGCGAGTCATAATTTTAAAGTTAAATTTCAATTGAGATTACCTCGAAACGATATTTTCCTAAACATATGTTTCCTTTTCTCAGAATCTATTCCATCTATTTAAATTTTTGCACACTTATGAAAGCAAATCTGTTAAATTCACTTAAATACAATGATATTTGTAAGTGTAACAGACTAAATTTTTTTTTTGTCTTAAAGCTTAATTTTCGTTTTAAACTTCATTACTTTTTTCCTACAGTTCAGTAGCAAGAAATACAATTTTTCAATATACAGAAAACGTTCCGATTTTCTACTTTAAGTAGTTTTCGAGAAAAAGAAAAATAAAAACCTTTTTTTTTATCTTTTTTTCCATAATTTTCTGCAACTTAATTTTCTTTATTATGAACTATAATGCACATAAACATGAAAATCCATTAGAGAAAGCTGCATAGATATTATAGTAAATTATGATCTATCAAGTGTAGTCAGAGAAATACACATTTCCTGAGTTCAGTGTGTGCTCAATTCCCTTAAAGGCTTAAAACGTTGTTTACGACACTTGTCGAGAGCTGGGTCATGATGTTTTTAATGACTATCATTAAATAATATAAATTTATGTATGTTACAGATGCTGTTTGCCCAACAACAGATGGCAACAACTAAGCAAGACTATGCAATGTTCATCTACTGCTGCATGCATACAAACTATTCGATAAGATTAGAGATAATTAGAATTCATTTAAATATAGATCAACAACACAACGTTTGTAAGTAATATAGAGTAGAGCAAATATAATTTGAATAAAGTACTTATTGCATATTAACAACAGTAAATCATAAATCATATTAGAAGGTCTTGTAAATAACTCTTTTATGCTTTGTATAATTACATGACCAAAATGATAATTGAGGCCCCTATAATTTTCACATTCTGCATGCAAAAGTGTGTATAATATTTCAAATTTTTGTATAAAAAACTCACATTTTAGCGTAGTAATTTATAAATTAAAAATTAATTATAGAGAACAAATTTCCAATAATATTATAAGATACATATTGTTAAATTAGTTGTACTATTATTCATTTTCCGCTATTAAAAGCTAAAATGTACTTAAATTATTATAAGTTTGAAAATTGTAATTGTTTTGAAACAAAAATAAAATAAAAAATTGAAAATAAAAAAGTTTTTTTTTAATGTAGTCTTGCAAATACCATGTACAGAAAATAATTCCAGAAAGTTTTAATAAATATTTAACTAACCCAGCTGTCTATAATAGCCTTTGTTCCTGTAAAGGACATATTACCGCCCAACAGTGGCAAGGTAATGAAATAGACATTTGTTTTGAACATTTTATTTACTTTAATTACACAAGTCTTTAGTAGCCTTGTTTACTCTATTTACAGGAACAATAGCTTCTATGAACATTTTCATACTGCACTGTAACTAACGACAAAAATATTCAAAATTGCAGTCCGCAAATAATGAAAATCAAACTAAAACACAAAAGAATACACTCTCCCACGGAGAGCCCGCATCATTGTCTATTAATTTGTTTGTTTTATTTATGGACGCTCTTTAACATCTCAGATCATCAGCGTCCCATTCAATTCAGGGCTTGAAACAGCCGACAAATTTTGCTCAGAGGCCTCTTCTTTCAGGCTTGAGGTGCCGTAAATGTATGACACGGGACCCACGACTTTACTTCCCTTCCGAAGGAAGCCATACTTAGGATTTTTACGCCCGAAGAAATCCATCACTCCTGGTCGGGTTTGAACCTGCGATCTTGGGTTTAGAAGGCAAGTATAGTTACCACTACACCACCAGGACCGACCTGCCTATTAAGCATTGCATTATAGGCAATTATTATACAAAAAATGGATTATTATTATTATTATTATTATTATTATTATTATTATTATTATTATTATTATTATTGTTGTTGTCGTCGTCGTCGTCGTCGTCGTCGTATTTACACAATGCTAAATACAAACTGTTGACACTTTTAGGTTAAATAATATTAGATTACCCTAATAATAATAATAATAATTATTATTATTATTATTATTATTTTAACCTGTATTTACATAAACCAATAGTCGTCGTTATGCACAAGCACATTCAATGCACACAATCATAGATGTCGTTTATAAAATTGGCTGATTACATTCAACTTCGGTACTGGTAAGCTTTGAGAATTCAATGACAATATTACGACAGTCTGTATTGGCCTTGAAGGTGAAATCTCTCTGCCTTATTCTTGTGTAGTATAGATTTTACTCAGAAAAATCTTTTGGATCACTTCAATTGTTTTCGCAAATGTCAGTTTTTGCTTGCTTGAAAGCATAGCCACAGTGTTCCTTAAAATGATTTAAATAAGTTATCTAATTCATTCGAAACGTTTACCAGTTCGTTCCCAAAATATTCTGAGGACTTTGTCTTAACAGTTAAGTTTGGACTATTAAAAGAATTTAAACTTGTTTTACTGCCAGAATAATGACACTTTTCAATAGGAATTTGTTTAAATGTTTCTTTTGTAGAACCCAGTTATCTGATTCTATTTTATGGGGACAGAAATCATGATTGCTCCTTCTTTCCGTAAAGAAGTCATTGCGTAATGTTCCTAATAATTTTTACTAACACTTGTAATACACTCAAATTTAAATCCGAGATCCTGATAAATATGATTTTTTTCCCATATAAGGTTTTGAAATATTTTTTAATTTTCAGTTTTTTTTTTCTGTTTGGTTTTTTACCCATTAGTTCTACGATATGTGATAAATAAAAACCTTGCAGTTTTTTTTCTCTCCGTCTGATATAAAAGGATTGAAATAATCCCTTTTGCTAGTTTTATGACAGGTTGAGGGTTTTGCTGGCAAAAAGCATCAATTGTTATAACAACTTTTTCCTAACCTCAACACTGTTGACATATTTCTCGCCAAGTGAACTACTCTAATTGAAATTGGTGCTTCATAAATATTTTCGATTGAGTTCTCTTTCACGCTGTATTCTGTAAAAACAAATTTACACAAACGCATATACAAATTACTATCTCTTTCCCAAATAATAGTCGCATTTTCTGTACGGACTTATTCGTTCTAGAAACGAAATTGAAAAACCAGGTATGCTCAGAACATTAAACTAGAGACGGCCACAGAGCATATGAAACATGCTTGGAACGTTAGGTAAAGCGTTAGAGGGCTTTATCTATTTGGGTGTTCAATTCAGAACATTATGCAAGTGTAGTGGCCATTTCATGAATCAGAAAATGTGTTGACAAACACCAGAATGCACTATGCAGTTTGTGACCAGAGGAGCGTTGCATTCAAACATAAGAGGAATCAAGAATATTGGAGATAATCAGTGCGGGTCATTTCTGACCGCAGATCTTGCATAGATATTTCTAATAAAGGGAAGTGTGGTAAATTTGCCACAGAGTCTCTCCAACATCAACAAGTCAACCCACAGTTGATGACTTAGTTACCATAATTGCGAAGACCTTCCTAACCTCACAACGCGTCATGATGGAATGTATGGAGGTTAACGAGGAAGAAGTTCACGACATGGGTGGTTTTTGCCTTAAGTTTTCCATTGCAAACCCTATCGTCTCCATCCGTGCTGGAGAATACCGTTAACACCATCTACTCATTATTTTTATCACTGCCTACTATTGTTCATTGTCAGTAAATAACTCTCTAAAGAAATGCGGCTGTTATATTATTTTTGGACACTTGAATGTCCAAAACGTGAATGGAATATTGAAAAATTATGGTGGTTCATATAAAATTATTTCCGGAAAAAGAGTCCACAGGCCCACAGGCCTATCTTCCAGAAATTTCCTCAATTACTAATAACTTATTATTTAAAACCTCTACTCTTTGTTGCTGTTATAAAGAAGTGATAGCTTTACGTTGAAGAAGTATGAATTATAGAAACCCGAAACTGCATGTTTCATTGACTGGGTTAAATGTACAGATCAGCCTATGACTAGCAACGGTTCTGTTCCCTGTACCACTATCAGCCACTGCGGCATAAAGTTCAGTTCGCTGGTGATATTTAACATTACTATATTATTACTATGGCTGCAATGGTGGAAATATCATTTGAAAATCGCGCTGAGGGAATTTATCAAATGGTCATATAGCTCAAGAATGTCAATTACATCCTTAACCAGGCATATAAATACTATTAGCGACTAAGACTAACCATCAGAACAGCCTACAAAATTAATGATAAATTCTTTAAACTTTCCAGAAGGAGGAATAGAAACAAACACTATATATTGCAACATTAAAAAATTATCTTTAAGAAACTGATCTGAAGAATAATACAGAAACACTTGTCAAATCTATCAACAACAAATAGACTCCAATGAATCTCGGACAACCGTTGATTGGTCTAAAAGTTTTCAGATGACACTAAATAGGCCCTTGATATCTGGAGTACACTTGCCAGATTTTTTTAATTCCTATATCTTTTTCTTAAAGGCCCATAGGAGCTGTTCTCTAGTAAAAGTCTTCCCTACTAGCATTAAAATTTAAATACATTTTTTAAATAAATTTTGCAAAATATCGTATTTAATATTGAAAAATAAAACTCCCTATAAATGCATTGAGAACGTCAAAAAGTAAATACTAAAAAATGTAAACCATTTTTCTTCTAATGATTTAACTGTTGTCCATTCAGTGACCTTAAACTGATACGAAACATACAAAATTTCTGAAAAACAGAATACAGACAGCTTTTTTTTAATTGTGTTTAACGCCCTTTTTTACTACAGAAGCAACACAGGCGGTGGACACTGATGATACATGAAATGATATATTGGGAAAGGATTTTTTAAGGAAGGAAACGCTCTAGGCCTAAGTTCAGGGTACCTCCCCGGCATTTGCCATTTATGAGGACTGAGGTAAACCTGGAAAAAACCTGCCAGGGAGGATAGTCCTGGCGGCATTCTAATCCCAGACTTCCCGTCCGCGCCTTAACGACATCGGCCACCCGTGGCGTCGATTTCCGTGAGTATGAGATATTTAGAAGAATATTTCACGAGTTCTGTGAGATTTCCAAATGTAAAAATCTGTCAAGAGACGAAATATGGGATTTTTGTCATCCACCATGACTTCCAGACGGGATACAATTCTTCCATCTCAAATCCCGTCTTATATGGGACTGGGAAATTTAACCAGGAGAGAAATGTATGTGAAGAAATCTCTCCCTCCAGCGTATTTAAACATGCTAGGGGGCAGCAATTGTAATTTGGAGATGTTTTACCGCTTATGAAGTTGGGGATATTGTGAAAAATATGGATCAAAAACAATACAAATCCTTCAGTATCATGGATTTCATTTAGGGTGAAAAAGTAAGCTCTTTAAGGTACAGTAAAAATGCACGGATTGTTCGTGTTTTATGGATTGTGGCACTGCTATTAAAACAATGGCTTCAGGATTTTGGAAGAAGCACAAAAAGATTAAACTGGCGTGAAGCTCCGTGACCAGGCACATTCCTCCACGAATGCCCTCTCCTTTCTCACAAGCTGCCATCTCATTAAAAGCCTGCAGACAACAAATTATTTCTCCATTATTCGTTTCTTTTTTCCTCCTTCTCGGCATTTTTAAGCCTGCAGCAACACCGTCAGTTAGGGCAGGTACGAGGAAGTTGTTGTTCTGCACAACTTCTGCATCTGTTTGCGTTCTGACCAACAGAATTTTCGCCAAGTGCTTGTTTGACGGGGTCTTGGATTAACTATGAAGTACAGCAAACAAACGCTATACTCAAGTTCCGCAGCACTTCTCCGAGATTTGGTGGGGTGTTGTCCGTTGCGCATTTGAGAGTGTGTGACCAGTTGCCGCGCCCTTGCACCCAAACCATTGACAGACTGCTCTACTAAGCCACTGACACACAAAATACCCTTTCAAATACATTTTCTTTATTTGTCAAGCTTATAATGGACGAAACGGCCCTAACAGTAGCTGAACTTCGTGCTTTGACTGAGAATAAAGGGGGGGGGGTTGGAATTTATCCTTTACTTCCTTTCATCAGGATGCAAATGACTTTAGATAGAATTTCCAATCAATATTATGGAGATGATTCAATACAAGAAACATAAAAAATCTTGATATTCAGAGGTTGTTCATTAATGTTCACAGTTTTCTATGCATTTCAATCTCCCTTACTCCTTTGATGGCCTGCATTGAAAACTAAAGTAATGAGACATAAAAATAGTTTGGCAGGGACACTACAACGTTAACATGGAAGAAAAGAACAATAGTTTAAACATTGTGAAAGAAGACACTCATGCAAACGGCAGGTACTAATGAAATAACTTATGGAACAAGGTACTCTGAAATGACCAAAAATACAAGGGATAATCCCTAAGTCATGGAAACTATTTTTTTTATCGCGAACAAGGGACAACACGAAAAATATATGATATACAATTGAAAGAATGGTTAATATACCTTCAAATGAAGCCATCAGATGGTGTGTGTGAGCAGAATTGCGTGTCCCAGCACGCCTCGAAGTTCAATTGATGAGCGACAGTGGTCAGGAATAGAGTTCTTGAAGAGTGAACAAAGTGCATATATAAAAATAACATTTCTCTGAGGCGAAAATGCCATACAGACATACGGGAATCATTGGATGAGTGTGCCCTGCCCTTTCGAATAGTGGCATTCGAACGGGGCAGATTGTCGATTGTCGATCTGCCGCGAATTGGGTGTCCTGTGTCAGTATGGGTGATGGTGGTGGAACTTGTGGAATTAGAAGAGAAAACAGAAATTGCTGCAAAAACAGTGTACCGCATTTTACGAGAAAATCTGAACATGCGGAAAATGGGTGCAGAGTACCCGATTAAATGGACTCGCTACGAAACATGTCGCGTAATCTGGCGAGATTTCACGCAGAAGGGGATGCCATGTTGAAACCGCATTGATGCAATTGATGAACCTTGAGCAAGAGCGAATGAATCAGAATTCAAGCGACAGTCCAATGAATCGCGTCACCCTGGGTCAACACGCAAACACAAGTTTCGCCAATTAAAGTAGGGTCATTCTGGTGTGCTTGTGTGTCATCCAGTGTGTGAAGGGACCACTGTGAATGACCAGTATTTGAGGTCATAATTGCGCCATGCAGTACGCACCAAACGACCAGAACTTTTGAACAACGACATCATTCTCCATGGCCGACAGTGTCAAGTGTCTTTTACAGCGGTATTTTACAACCGCCATTCGCCCGATCTCAGTCCTTGTGAGTATGATCTCAACCCCAAAGTGATGCAGCCATTGCATGGGAAACTTCTGCTAACAAAGCAGATCTTTTGACATACAGCGGTTCGCGTTAGCAACAGACGGTATTCAGCGCCTTCTCCATCGCTGGTCACGAACCGTCGATGTACTTGGGGACTACTTCAAAGGCTACTAAACACCGTGGATTACCTTGCAGATCCGTTCTGTGACGGATTTGCAACTCTGTGTAAGTAGTTGTAACTTTTGCTCATGTCATAATAAACCAATGTTGTCCAGTTGCTTTGTTTTGCTTCTTTTCTACGACGGCCGCCTACATCCAGCCTTCCATTGGTGGCGCCACTCGGCAGTAAATGCCATATACTTTCAATCATACATCTTAGGTTTTTCGTGTTGTACCTCGTTTGTGAGAAAAAAAATAGTTACCATGACTTATTTTACTTTTAGAATTAAAACAATGTCCGAAATCTCTAGTTTAAGAAAAAAAGTATATGGTTATAATATTTTTAAGTCCTTTTAGTTCTTAAAATAAGACTTTACATATGGGGGGTCCATATTACCAAATTTCAATTTTTTTAAAACTATATATTTTCATAGCTGTGCCCCTTTTTCTCAGAAACTACTAGAGATAAACAGCTGAAAATTTCCACGTGCTAATAAGCATTTTGACAATCTGTTATGAAAATAGGGGATTTATAAACCCTAAAGGTCTTTAAAAAGAAATACAGAATATTTTAAAATAAAAGTTTTCTAAAGGAAAAAAAAAGTTTTATATTCATCTAATAAATTTAATCCATTGACAGTAGCGGAAAAGATGGTCAACTATATTGAGAATATGCATGAAAAATTGTAATTCTTAAATACTATGGGATGCTGAGAAAAAGGAATATAAAATCATCCATACATTGAACAATATAAGGCATTTTTTTCAGATTCACTACTTTTTATAAATTACATCATATTATCCAGAAATACAACATATTAACCAAAAGATTTCCTAAAATCTACTGTGTAATATCTAAACATTTCAGGCAAGTTTATTCAGAACTTGATGAGTTATAACCAATTGATCTCACTGATGCCCACAGCACGTGTGTCCAGCTTTTAAGTCTATGCTAACAGGCAATTTATAATTACGGGCAAAAATAATTGAATAAATGGGAATAATAAAGAAAAATATGCAATACAAATTTATGAAAGCATAGCTACAAATACCAATATTAATGTTCTAAATACAACTATTAAAAGTTTTATAATATACGAGTGGAATTTCGGTTTTTAAAAACTGATATTTCGTTATCCAAATTAGGTTTGCTAGAATTTCTAGAACAAATTAAATACGAAACATTTGTATATTTGTACGCATATATATATATACCATATTGGGTGCAAAAAATAAACTACAGTTTATAGATTTGAACCTTCGAAGATACAATATTAGAAACAGCGTTACTGTTACAAAACTACACTAAATACTCTATTTTAGAATGTCTACCATAAATGCCTTTATCTTATTTATAGGCTTCGTTTACAAATCCAGTATTTTATTTCGATAGTCAAATATTTGTATCCTTATGGAAGATATTCTAAACATGGTCACTTTCCTCTAAATTTTGCACTAATAATATTATATCTTATTACCTTAGTGCTTTGAAAGTTGTAGATCTATAGCCCTTTTAGGAGCAGTATAGTTTGTAGAAAAACTTTTGTTTATGGAGATTTCTATATCAATCATTGCTTAATTTATGTACTAACCAGTAATGTTCTAGGCCTTGATGATGGAAGTAGAAGTCGCAATATAACCAAAGGACCCCGTCCAGAGGTCACTTTACCCTTTACGAACTCCACGTAGGCCTTGGAAGATATCTGTAAGACATAGAGAACAGTGACGAAAACAAACAATAAACGAAGACAAATGCTTTGGCCTACGTAGGTTTGTATTTCAAAACAAACATGCATTTATTCAACATAATCACCTTGTAACCCCGTTCACTTGGCTCAATGGAATTATGTCTTTAATAATGTCTGCAGGACTGTTCCACGCGTAAAGGGCGGTCGGTCGGTTCGAGCTGGTACCGCGCGGTTGAACGGCAGTCAGAAAATCCCCAGCTATGATTGTCGCGTTATTATTAACAGTAAATATTTATAAGCAAGAAGATGCTGAAACTGCCTCCCTTCGTTTTCCATACATTTCCGACATCGGCTTATGAAATTAACCATTACCCTCTGTAGTTCCCTCTGAGAAATGGAAAAAATGTTCTTCACGAGTGTTATTTTTCAATTCATTTAATGTGTGTAGATTTGTCTTTTAGACCATTTCCTTTAATGCCCCCTAAAGATAAAAATCGCAGGGGTTAAATCGGGGGATCATGTTTTGGAAGTGATGACTCTATCGTCAATATTTCATGAATTGCATACAAGGAGACATGGGCTATGCACAGTCCTGTTGGAAAGTCGGTAACCTATTTCCCTCACAGTTAATTTACGGAAACAAGTTGTAAAAAATTCTGCACATATTTATCATTAATAACAGTTTATTTAAAAATGTTGAGTTAGCTTTTTCTGAGCACCAGTGTATGTTGTTTTGTGAATTAATATATCCATTTAGGAGGAACCAAGATTCGTCCGTAAAGAAAATTAGATTAGGGCTAATTTCTTCGTCAAGCAACCCTATTCAATATACATTCACAACTCCTGGATGCAGGGTCACCCGGTTTTAGTTTTTGCACTACAGTAATTTTATATGGTTTTAATTTCAGTGTAGCCCTCCAAACAGAGAAATAGGAAATTGCAGTTTGCTGAGAAAAAGGTCGGGAAACGTTCCGCAGTATGTTCATTGTTATCTAACGTATCTGTTTCTTCTGTGAATATTGCAACTGGCTGTGTGCGATTTTTTTTAATTAAGAATATTTCCGTTTCACGGAATTTATTCACCAAAATGTAAATCGAACTTCGACTTGGAATCTGTCTTGAAACAGTCTCTACATCAGGAGCCGTGTCTGAAAGCACGTACGATTCTTAAATAAATACTCTTTGGGGAAGAGAATACCTGGATTGAGCCATTAATGTATTACGCCGATTAATGAATACTTAACTGTCACACAGCAGACAAGAACATGCCCGTACGTTTCTAAGATGTAAACTCTTACTGTCCTCCTCTCCGACTCCCCGGTCGGCTTACAATGTGGGAACGAGACGAAAACTTCAGAACTCGATAAACTGCAGCCAACTGTGGAGGGGCGCCGTGAAGGAAAACTCACCGGTAGCAGGTAGTTATGATGCAAGTGATAAAAGTGTTATTTTACTTTTTGAGCAAAATGCTTGCGAAACTGTTATTTAATATTTGTAAATAAATTAGTAGGTAGTCATAGGTTAAATCGATTCCAGTATTCTAAAACCTTCCTTGTTTCAAAGAAATATTTCTCTTAGAAGAAACGTTGTCTAAATCCCTGGATAATTAGTGGCTTATAAACGAATTTTGGCGACTTCATACTAAAATGTGCATTTTCGGTTTTTATTGTTACTCTTTTTATATAATATACTGAATTACTGTTAAAATTAAATTTTCTCGCGCTGAAAAAATCTATAGTGTGCATTTCTACATGTGCAATGATGGAATAAGCTGTTATTAATTTTCTTCCAGCCTGACATGTGTCTAGGGTTGTTAACGTGGCTACTTAAGCATATAAATCTTAAAAACCAATATGTATAATCCCACTATAGCCTGATTTCGGAATTGCAGTGTGGAATGCATAATTTTTAAAATTTATGCAATATGGGTACAACATAAACTATGTAATTTATACTCTATTAAAATGTATTAATATTTACCACCTTCCATATTAAACAAAGTTGGTATCACAAGAGTGTTATTATAAATATTATTATAATATTATACTTAATCCCATGAATAAACGTTTAAGAAATTGGCTTTTATACTCTTATACTAGAATTATAAAAGAGTATTAATAAAATAAAAAATATTAATATTGATATTGTAATAAATTGCTCTGAAGTCAATGCCTCTTTCATCATACTTATGACGTCATTTGATCTATTATTTAGTTGTTTGTCTATTGCCTGTTATTAGCATAGATGGGTTTACCCTAAGGCTAAATTGTCATCCGCCACCGCTTAACTTAGCTCGCCGCAGATACCATGCACTAATGATCAGGTACCGGCAGTCGCACCTCCAAGGGCCGACCTGCACGCTCTTCGTCTTCAGTGCTTTCCCGACCCATTCGAAAAAGTTTGGCCCATTCTTTTACGGTAGAAAATGAGGGGATCTTCCCCATATACAACGTCCAATCTCTGTTTAATTTCATTTGGAGTGAATCCTTCTTTTGTGAAGAACGTAATAACAGCTCGAAACTCCATTTTGAACATGTCACAATGTCTACACATAGCCTTCTTTATGCAACTATATTTGAACTTAGGCCGAAAACTTATGGATCTAACTTTATATGTATGAAGCCATTCACTTTAGACGTTTCTCTCCAAGCCTTGAACAAGTAAATTATGACAAAATAAGATGCTTTTATTGCAATGAGTGTGTATAGTATTATAGTGCCCTAATGCTAAACCGAAATAGTGATCAATTTCAGGTATAGCTCAAGTTGCTTTAGGGACCGGTTTCATTTCTTGATTTCAACATCGGCAACTATGGTGACGGGAGAACGGATACAAAAAAAAAAAACGGGAGTATGAACGGGAAAGAAGGCTAATGGACTGTTCGAGTGCGTCAAATGGCGTCACCCACAGGAGTGGGGCACTTAAAAGTTGGGTGCAGGAAGCTGCACTGCACCAATTGAAATGTTGAGTCAACCCTCGCCATAAATCATGACCATCATCATCATCATCATCATCATCATCATCATCAACTCAAACGATTCAGATAATTGGCCCTTGTCTAGAGAAAGCAATTAGTGTCAGGCCGAGAATATACCGCCCTTCTCCCATAGTGCTCTCCTTACTCATGCTGGCTGCACTGTTCCTCTCTACCGCGTCATTATATCCAAAATTAATAACGATATTAATAGTACATAACTACAGTTAGAATATGTTGGTGTAACTGTAGCATAGAACAGCTCCACAGGGACATCTGACAGTCCACGTTAATTATAAGGAAGGTAAGCTGTACAAAGAACGCCACTTTAACATTTGAATTGCTATAGGTTTAGAATTATTTCTTCAGACAACAGTAAAATAAACAGATGATATTCTATACCGGTTATCAAATACAACTCTATTAGGATAAATCTTGCTGGCGTTATTAGAGAGGGTTGAGCCATTTAACGCCACTTCATTTCTAATATAGAGATTTAAGATTTTTTTTTCTCATAATAAAGTAGGCAAATCGAAAAAGACATTGTTCATAAAATTAATTTTCCTACTTTGCTTTTAGGTCTCTTTGAAGAAGCCAGTCTATTTTTTGAGTTTTGTACCGGTAATTTTTTTTTAATACTGGTGTTCCTTCTAATTCTACAAAATAAAATAAAATGAATGTCGTCTTCTTACTATAAAAATTGCATTGAAAGTATGCTAATTTAATGACGTCTCGTATGAAACACTTACGCCAAATTCATTAATTAAGTTAACTATACTTTCATCATTATCAATTTTTCGGTCCTAGTGGTGTAGTGGTAACCATACCTAGCCTCCTAAACCCAATCGCTGGTTCAAACCCGGCCAGGATCGATGACTTTTTTCGGGCGTAATAATCCTAAGTATGGCTTCCTTCGGAAGGGAAGTAAAGCCGTGGATCCCGTGTCGTACATTTACGGAATGATAAAGAACCTCAAGCCTGAAAGAAGAGGTCTCTGAGCAAAATTTGTCGGCCGTTTCACGTCCTGAATAGAATGGGACGCTGATGACCTGAGATGTTAAAGAGCGTCCATAAATAAAACAAATAAACCAACCATTATCAAAACATTTCTGCTATTTTCACTTTCTCTTCCATGTCCACAACTTTTGGGTTTTTTCTTAATTGACGGCAATGGGGCGACATTCTACAATAAAATAACAAAGTGGATTACAAGCTTCAAGGTTACTATATAGTGAATGACTAAAGTGTTAAAAGAAGGGAGTTGTAGGTGTTTTCCGAGTGTACCGTTATGTAGTAACCTCAAACAAGTTCCCCACAAAAGAGCACAGATCGAATTATCAGCGGGAAGCTATTAATTACGAAAAAAACTTAAAAAAAAAAAACAGAAAGATCGTCAGATAATCGAGATTCTACTGAGTTAATTTTTTCTTCGTCTGGAAATGAAACATTAGATGGAAAATAATTTGAAGTTCCGCTTTTAAAAAAAATATATATAGTTCTTTACGGCATTTCTCCATATAAAAAGGTAAAGATATAAGGAATATTAATAAACAAATAAGTACTATCTCTATAACTGTTGTGAACAACCTAAAATACCATATCCTCATTCCGCTAGGCAACTGGAGTTTGTACACATCAGTGAAAACTAGTTGACCTTCAGTAGACGCGCAAATCCCATAACGATTGTTCAGTCCTGTTTATCGAGCCACCTGTTCCAGTTGCATTTCTATAGGAAGTGAGTGTTAGACTTTCCACTGTGTATTCGTATATTATGGAGAATACGAGAGTGAGATATGCGCTAGAACAAAAGAACAAAGAATATTAATTTATGATTATGTGCAAAACAAAAAAAAAAAAGAAAGAAAGAAATCGTACAAATACTGCAGGAGAGAATTTGGTGCTAAATCTCCATTGGGAAGCGGCATTTTCAGAATTGTGAACAAGTTCAAACCCTAGGCGTTTTTATTTGCAAAAAAAAAAAAAAAAAAAAAAAAAAAAAAAAAAAAAAAAAACAACGGGTTTTTGCTGAGGAGAAACTTGATGAAATGCATTATCGATTACAAACTCCTTGAAAATCTCTAGTTCCATTAGTTCATCAGGTTGGTATATGTATCTGCATGTGCGTATGAAGCTACTCAGCTGCTGTATCTTGATTCATTTAAAATTGCTGTGCACCTGAAATAAAAACACGTGGAGGCGCTGAAACAAAATATCCGGAAGGCAGTTTACAAAATCCTGGTGAGTGAATTGGGGCGAGTGTGTGGAACTATTTTTAAAAGGATTCAGGCATGTCTCAAAGCAAAGGGTAGGCACTTTGAGCACCTACTATGATGGCGAGTGCAATATTAAAATAAATAACGAAAGAAATAAAAAATGCACGCTATGGGTTCCGACCGCGGGACCTTTACTCAAAAACTTTGATGGACAAAATCTATTCCCGAAAGCTTAGCGAAATGAGAACACTGTAAGTAGACTTTTAGTGTCACCATGGCGTTACAGTGAATATTAATATATTCTTAGCTAAATCCACAAAATAAAAGTTTCTCCTACCTCGTCCGAGTATATACGTTTCAGTAGCTACATACAATGACAATGGCGGATATACTATTTCAATTGTTATTGATACTGCACTTGTATTGGGTTCCAAAAAGGTAAAATCATGTCTAGATAGCATTAGAATACAGATATCTTAGTGATTTACCGCAATTTTAAGAATTGGCGTTAAAGGTATACATGGTGATATTTTTATCGCCACGGGTGGCCGAGGTCATTAAGGCGCGGGAGGTCTGGGGTTTGAATCCCACCAGAACCATCGTCCCTGAGTGAGGTTTTTTGCAGGTTGTCCTCATAAATGGCAAATACTGGGGGAGGTACCCTAAAACTTAAACCTGGAACGCTTCCTTCCTTTAAAAAAATATTTTTTTTACAATTTATTATTTCGTTTCATGCATCATCAGTGTCCACCACCTGTGAGGCCACAGTAGTAAAAACGGAGGTTAAATACTATTAAAAATGGCGATATTTGAATTAATAACCTTACGGTTTTGTTTCAAACCCGTTATGGTTAGGCTTTTTTAAATAAGATTTTGAAACAATGTATAAAAAGTACATTCCTGAAGCCTGCATCTTGTTTACCTTTTTGGAACCCACTGTGTATATTTATCTTTCAGTTCTGAATTTGTTGAAGATGAACTTATTTAATGGTAAATTTAAAATCAAGTATCTTTACATTTTTATTGCTAACAGAAATCTGCTCCTACTTTCTCTCACATATATGTCGAAATGATAATCACAATCGATTAGAGTTCTACCTAATCCTGTCTTCTGAAAAAGACCTTTATTCATACTTTACGAAACACCACTAGAATAAAACCTTCATTAACATTTGCAACATTGTCATTTTTTTTCATCAGTCATGTAAACATGTAAAATTGAAGAAAACATCTAAGGGAATTAGAAAGGCAATGGATTGTAGTTTTCAAGTTAAAAAGAAAAGAAAAACATTTTACATAGTTATTTTTCCCTTTAATACAAAATTAATATTTTTGTTATTTGGATCTAAAAGCAATTAAAATGCTTGTCCTACTGAAACACAGTAATAACTTACTAAGACTTTTGCGCGTATTTTTCATTTATCGCGATAAATTCAGACACTGCCGCTGAGGCAACTAACGCGAGCCTAGTTATGTTGGTATGCTTGAGCGCGCAGCTCTCTTTTCTCGCAAGAGTGGGCCACATCGCAAAGAATTCCCAAAAGCTTTTCTTTTTCATCGTGCTTAAAGTACAGGCACTGGCGTCATTACAACACAAAGACTGTGCTGGTGGCCCATCCTGCTGGAAACTGAGCGTTGTATGTATGTGTCGCACCCTGACGGTGATTTTGTGCAAACACACTCGTCTTGCAGTCGTCGCTCAGCAGTCCCGAGGCTATGGCAGTCAAGCGAAATGAAGTTATGAATTTTTAAGTCGCCCGCCCCGCTATCCCCGCACGTGCCAGCTGAGGAAAGACCAGAACTTGGGCAAAAGGTGAAGGAGGAACGGGAGGAAATGGAAAACAAACTTTACACGCTCCCCATCTCCGCTTCCCAGCCAAAGTTTGCCTTCGTACCCGACAGTGCCGCCAACGTCAGAACTGCGCGCCATAGAACAATGTGTTTTTGATATGAGGAACTTTTGGCGATAACTTTCTCTAGTAGTTAACGACAGATTCCCATTAATACCCTCACTTCCTCTTCTTCTTGAAATCGTCATCACTTTACTGTTACATTAAACAAGTGCATACATTTTATCCTATTTTAAAGAAAATCTTGATGGAAATGTTTATAAAAAATCATTCATATATAACATTTGCTCAAAAAGAGAACTTATATTAACCTCAACGTCCCGCTGAAAACATAGAAACTTTGATTATTTTCTTGCTCTGAAAAGAAAAGAATAGAAAAGTATATACGAGGGTAGGTCTATAAGTTTCCAGCCTCGCCTGATAAGGCTTATCGCCTTCACAAAACCCTTATCTGGTGTATGCCTTATCTGTTAAGTAAATAATTGCAGCTGTAACTTCGGCTCCGCTGTGTTCAGTTGTTCAGATATAGTTGCATAAAAAGGGTATGTGTAGAAGATTGTGACATGTTCAAAATGGAGTATACAACTGTTATTAAGTTCTTCACAAAAGAACGACTTTCTCCAAATGAAATTAAACAGCGATTGGACGGTGTATATGGGGAAGCACCCCCCTCATATTCTACCATAAAAGAATGGGTCGAGAAAGCATTGAAGACGAACAGCTAGCACGTCGGCCCTTGGAGGTGCTCACTCCTGAAAACATTGCTCTTGTGGAAAGAGAAATTATCGAATACTAGCGGCTCAAAGTTACAGAAATAGCAGCAAGGTTGGGTCTTTCTAAAACAACAGTTCTACGAATTATTCATGAACATTTAAACATGAATAAGGTTAGTGCCTAGACTTCTTTCCTCAGTCCAAAAGCAGCAACGAGTCATCTGTTGTCAGACATTTTTGGAGCTCTGCCGTGGCGACGAGAGAGAGAGAGAGGTTCTGCAAATCATTGTTACAGGAGATGAAACTATGGTTCTCTACTAAGATCCCTTGTCCGAAAGAGAATCAATGGAGTGGCGTAAATCTGGCGAAGCACCGCCTCTTAAGGCCAAGGTCACTCAGTCAACCAAGAAGATCATGCTCACAATCTTTTGGGACTGTGAAGGAATACTCTTCATTGACTTCAAGGAGAGGAACACCACAGCGAATGGGGAGTACTATGCTGGTCTACTGCACAGACTACGTGCTTCCATCAAAGAGAAAAGGCGAGGAAAGCTGAGTGGTGGTGTGCGCCTACGTCACGACAACGCGCCTGTGGATACAGCTCCTGTTGTGAAGAAAGCTGTGAAGAAATGTGGCTTCAAGGAGATCGACCATCCACTCTGCAACCCAGATCTAGCTCCCTGACTATTTCCTCTTCTCAAAACTCAAGAAAGAAATTTTTAAGTGTAACGAAGAAATAATGGATGCTGTTTATGCCCTTTTTACAGACAAGACTTCTGACCTCTTTTTTTTTTTTTTTTTTTTTTTTTTTTTTAGGGATAGAAGTTGTAATTCAAAGACTGTGTGAGAGTCTTGTTTACAAAAATGAGTTTGCATCTGAAGCTTCAAGAAAACCCATCAACGTTGCCTAGCCTTGCCGTCCGCATAGGAATATCCATAGTCCCAATATGCAGCATCATTCACGAATATCTGGCGCTAGAGCGGCGTCATTAAGCACTTGGCCATGCCTTGACAGAGCAGCGGATCAAGGAACGCTTCATCAACACCAGATAATTATGAACGATGCCTTACGGGTGACAAATGGTGATGAATGGTTTTTCTGGATGAAACTTGAATATAATTTGCATGATATAAACCAATTCTGCACCATTTACTATGATCCAAGAGTCATAATGGACGATCCAACTACATCCAGGAAAACAAATAAAAACTCTCAGGAGGTTCATTGTGGTTGCATGCAATTACGCTCAAGGATAATAACTCAAGGTTATCAGAGTTTCAAATGTCAAGGTAAATTTAGCCTACTTCCTGAGGAACGTCATAAGCTCCATTTTCGACCAAGAGATTCCTTGCTTTATGGTGACGACAACTCAAAAAGATGGATCCACGTGGATAAGGCATACAGTCTAAGGCCCCATTCACAATGAAAAGTAAGTTTAAACATAATAAAATAAGACGTAACACGTTAACATAGTAGTATGTAGGTATTCACAATGAAAGACGCAAACGTACATATTAGCCAAACAAAAATAAGAACAAGAAAAGATCAACTAACAGCTGATTGAAAATGGCTGCTTCTGAGCAGACGGCGGTAGCGTTTATGCATATGCAAAGTGCAGTAACTAATTTGCTTGGAGTAATATGAGAAAGGATAGCTTTCTTTTAATGCAATTAATTTTTTGTCCATTGACGGCATTCTGTCTACAGAGTCACTGATCTTCAGCCCTCTCTACCATAACCTGCCCTTACACGGAGCACGAAATCAAGTGCAACTCTTGCTGCAAGTCTCGAGCGACAGCGGAGAGAGCCGAACTACTGTGCGTGACCGCAGTGTGAATGTTGCATGTATTATTTTTTTGTTAAACATAATGTAATCTATCCGTTGTTCTCTATAACTTTTAAATATAAATTGATAGGGGATTGATGGGCTGGTAAAGTTTTGTAACGGTGGCAAATCTTCTGTTATTGGAATTCGCAATTAATTCATATATAACATAACCTAACGCTAACCTCAGGTAAATTGACCCAATAGTTTTTCGTAAATATATATTAATAGGGGCGGGTAAATCACTGTAATGATGGCAAATCTCCTTTGATTGCAGCAGAAAAAAAGCATAAACATCAATTTATAGCGCATTCTGTGTGTGATACTATTCTTTGAAATCCTTATTATCTAGCTATCTGGAGAAGGCACTATCTTCGGCTCTCTCCGCCGTCGCTCGGGACTAGCAGCAAGCAGCAAGAGTTGCATTTGATTTCCGTTCTCCGTTTAAGGATAAATTCTACCATTGAGTTCTAGGTACAAACAGAGCAACTGTGTCCTGATTGGCTGATTTCTTAAGCTAAAGTTAGATGTAGACACAAAACCTTGGACCTTACAAGATTCTATGTTTACGTCTAATTGTGCGTTTATTTTTATGTTTACGTGATTCATTGTGAATGGGACCATACTGCCAGATCATCTGAAAGTTGATGAGACTGGGGTTAAATCAATCCCTGAAGTCACCAAATGCCTCATTCGTGGTAGTTTGTGGGTTTGGTTTGTGGAAGCAAGGATGTACCATGTCTGTTTTGCTTCTTATGTACATTGCAGTTTTCTAGAACATCCTACCTCATGAAATGCAAGAAAAATCTGGTGTCAAGTCGCCAGTTGCCACTCAGATATACCAGCTTTGGAGACACAAATTTACACAACAGTATATCCTTTATTAATCATATCATAAATTCTGACATCCAGATATCAACAACATATCAACATGGTCTTTATCTCAACTTGACCGCCGAATTTTCCTCCTTATCACAAATACAAAATCCAATCCTGCTCGATCGAAATCTACATCCCTGAGGCATATGACCACTGTGAATGTAAACCACAAAACTTTGAACCATACTCTGCATGAAAGAAACGTGAGATTACACCTCCGCCCTCCCCTACTCTTGACTTTGTGGCCTCGTATAAAAGAAAACCGTCGTCAGTACGTACGCTTGAGGGCTCATGAAAAATTTCACAGCGGCCGACTTTACTCCGAGGCGGGTATTCGATAAGGCTGAGGAGGCATTCTCCGGAATGCTCTACTAGAGGTGGGGACCTCATAAATATTTCTTCATTCGGCAGTGATCTGGAGGAGAGGGAGAGCCTGTTATACGTTTAGAGTTTCCATAAATTTAAAATAAACCTTCAAATTCGCAGATTCGTTTCTTTGCTACAGTAACTTCTGAATGAACAGAAGATTTTGGCGAGAAAATAGTTTGAGGAAGAAACACACGAGAAACTGTTTGAGCCCTCTGCAGTATTTCAAAATGAAGCTTACGTACAGTACAGAATTTTAGAGAACATCTCCAAAGTTAAGAATTCTATTTTCTCTATGTGAGCCATGAACTAGGTCGAAATAGTTTCAGAGACTGTAGGAGGTCTTTGACAAGCAAATTGATAAAGGGGGTCTGTGATTTACGTAGAAAAATAACGTAGATATACGTTGAAAATAGAAGCTTGTACGGTAATTTATACGGAAATGCTGCAAAACTTTACCTTAGAATCTGCTTCGCGAGCGAGCAGGAAATAGCTAATCATCAGCGTTTTAGTGCTATAAAATCTCTAAAAACCTAAACTAGGAACACGCCAACATGCTTAACTAATTTATCATGCCTAGCTTAATATACAGCAACGATTCTCACACTTTCCTTAATAATGGACCCCTCAGATTTAACTCAAAGTTTAAAATCTTAAAATGGCATTCTATGTTCATGTGCACAAACGCATAAAATATTAATAACAAGTAACAATATATGTTAGTACAGCATTACTCAACCTGAATAAGAGGAGAGTGCTACATTTTATTCACAAGCCGTGCTACGAGGTTAGGTCCATAAGTTTCCGGCCTAACGATTTTCTAGGTATGATAAAGACAAAAACTATACTTCACTTTTCAATATAGTTACCCTTTATTGCAATACACTTCTCACATCGACAATTTGTGGTTTACATTTCGTTGTTCTTGCACGTATTTTTGTCTACTTTTACCTAGTGCGCACCCCTTTTCCATCACCGTAATCATCTTCGGGTCCACGCTGGAAGCCTTTGTTATATGTGTCTTGTTTCTAATGGTTGGGATAGACAAGGCACTTGAAATCTGGTGAAGTAATCGTTTCTAGCGTGGTCGCTTCTAGACTAGAACAAAAGACATATACGCTCTAAGCCATCCCAATAGGATTTTTCGCACCTTTGTAGACTACAATCCAAGGCGCGGCCGTAAGTTTGAAACTTTGGGTCGTTACCCAGGAATCTGTTTAATAATATAGTACTATCTTTAGTGCATGACCCACCCTCTGCCAAAGGAAGCGCTTGTTCCAGAATGACCTTCGGGAACACAGACCCCCGCGGGCTTGGTACAAAAGTTCCTATTAACCAGTCCTTAAACTGCTGTAACCCAACCCCGCCGACACGTCGCCAATCGGCTGACGGACTCCGGCATTCCACAGGGAACTAACTGCAGGTTACGTTAAGCCGCCTTTGACATTGTCGACAATAGGACGCGAGGACAGATGCTCTTTCATCATATGCAAGCAAACTCACGTGTGTTGGCAAAGTCTGTAAGCGCCAGGACTGTTTACGTCCCACCAGCCTTCCAAACACCCTAGAAAAGTGGGAGATAAAGTTACCTAGCGGCTAGGTGCTTCCCAAAGCCCGGCTCCACAACACAGCCAGGCAGTTGTCCCGTAAAGACATTGATTGTTTTTCGTGTTCTCCGTCGGTAGAGAGGGCTATAGATCATTGGAGTAGCATGTTTTGGTCATTATTTAAAATTGTAGGACTCTTTAGCGCGACCCAGTGCCCATGTTGTTATTATTATTATTATTATTATTATTATGTTAATGCTATTTTAATTCTCAGGTTTGTTTTACTGTGAATGAAAATTGTATGCTATATATCTTTTCCAGTTATGTCCGAGAATGCTAACAATAAAGTTATTTTTAAGTTTTTTAAATGAACAT
The DNA here is from genome assembly GCA_030762175.1 of Metallyticus violacea. Lineage (NCBI taxonomy): Eukaryota > Metazoa > Arthropoda > Insecta > Mantodea > Metallyticidae > Metallyticus > Metallyticus violacea. The sequence goes on from CM060836.1 coordinate 75,758,099, forward strand.
TTTATAAAGTGTTCCAAAAATGTATTGTAATGTTTTAATCTTTTAAAAATGTTTTAATATGTTGTGATCACTTTGAAAATACATTAATTTGATTAAATGTTGTGTTTGTTCATATTAATTTACTGAACGTGTGTTATCAGTTACAATATAACTTTTTAAATTTCCTTTCAATTAGTAATTTTCACAACTATACAATACATTTATTATATTGAAATTGTATACCTCTTTACCCCCTTTGTATATAATGTTTTAAAGCAATATTAATTTGTAAAGTATCGCGAAGGTTCGCGGAGGTCGTTAAGGCGCGGACTCGTGAGCGGGAGGTCTGGGGTTCGAATCCAACCAGGACCGTCCTCCCAGACTGAGGTTTTTTCCAGGTTTTCCTCTGTTCTCATAAATGGCAAATGCCGGGGAGGTACCCTAAATTTAAGCCTGGAACGTTTCTTTCCTTTTTCCCAATTGATCATTTCATCTCATGTATCATCAGTGTCTACGCCTGTGGTGCCTCAGTAGTAAAAACGGGCGTTAAACGCCATTCAAATTTTTGTAAGGTTCCTTAGTGTCTGATTTCCTATGATTTGACCATATATGTCCCCTTAGCTTATGGCAGTGATAAGACTGGAATATTTTAAACGGCCACAGCACCTCTACAAGGTCACAATTGCCCGAAGGCTTGCTCCAAATTCGGAACGCCCTGCATAATACGTGAATCGCTTTGCCCGTTCTGTGATTAATGCGAAACATCGGCCTCACCGTTACAGCTGATGGGGATCATTTCGGATCTTGCTTCGTCATCCGACGTAACGAGGGACGACTGTGTGTTGACACAAACACGGAAGTGCCGCCGCAGCAATCACACGGGCACCGTTTTCAAAGATTATGGTTGTTAAAAGAACTCGAGCCTTGAGAGGTCTTAATCAAGAGCGGGAACATGTCTTGGACCCTGAGATTTCACTGCTTAACATGACCTGAAGTAAACGTCTTACTGGATGACTATCAACTTCTCCCAAGCATTCTGCAGAATCTGAACAAACAACACAAATCTAATGCAAATAGTGTATGCCTTCACAAACTGTAGGGCATGTTCTATAGTGATGTAGCGTAATAGAATGTGACGTAAATTGTTTGTAATTGCTTCTGGTTTCCTTCTCCAATGAACCTCTTCTCGCCGTATAGAGTGACAGGTAATTTGAGTCATTAATTTATGTCACTCATCATCTCATATGTCCCAGGCAGGATCCACTAAACAAAGACAATAACTTGCCTATAGTCTGCAGACGGAGTACATACAGTGAGGTTATTTGAGTTACGGGCCGTCTGAGTGGCTTACTGGGAAAGTGTCCTTATAAATATGCCGCATGCAAAGTTAGTATTCACATTTTTCTGAAAATATAAAAGGACACTGTATTTAAAACTGACTAACCTGCTATTTAAAACACGCTGAAAGAGATGCTCCTCAGCGGCAATACATCGCCCCTATCTCCTTATAAAATAACTTTTTTGACGGTCCTGGTGTTTAGTGGTAACTATACTTGCCTAGCAGACAAATGGTCGCGGATTCAAAACCGACCAGGGTATATGGATTATAGAGTGTAAAAATCCTAAGTATAGCTTCCTTCAAAATGGAAGTAAACTCGTTGGTCCCACGTCCTAGATTTACGGCATGTAAAAGAACTTAGAATCTGATAAAATTGGCCTCAGAGCAACATTTATCGGCTCTTTCATGCCCTGAATTGAATGACCACAGATGCTAGAGAGCGTATTTAAATTAACGTAAGAACATGACAATCTTTTTTTTGGGGGGGGGGGTAGTGTTTAACGCCCGTTTTAACTTCTGAAGCACCACAGGCGGTGGACACTGATGATACATGAAATGAAATATTGGGAAAGGATTTTTTTTTAAAAAAAAAGAAGGAAATGTTCCAGGCGTAGTTTAGGGTACCTCTCCGGCATTAGCCATTTATGAGGACTGAGAAAAAACTCAAGTCAGGTAGGATGGTCTTGGGGAATTCGAATTCCAGACCTCCCTCGCCAATCCGCGCCTTAACGACCTCGGCCACCGTGGCGGTAATTGCAGTAGTTGCTTGCATTACTAAATTTCATTTTAATGTGCTGATTTTAGGCCCGCCGTTGAATTTTATCTAGGTTTGGCTTCAGGTATTTTCCCGGTTTTTCCTTAATTAATGCACAGACATTATTGAAATTTAAAAAGAAATTTTAGTAGCCTGAAAATAGAGGAAGTAAGAAGTACCAACCAATGTTAAAATAAATTACCTTTCCATAAAATAAAGGTTAACAAGTATTTAACGTAAAGGTGGCGATGTTTTAATATTGATATGCCACTGTTTCAACTAGTGGTTCATCTATTAATCACTAGATGGTGAGATTTTCATGTAGACATGCTGTTTGCAATTGGCACAAGTAAATTCACTTTAACAGCTGTATCAACACACCAAGTTTTAAGGATACTAACACTGTATAAGTTAAAGCTATTTATATAATAATAAAAAGTACAGTAAAGTTGGTTATAAATTAGTACAAATGTACCCAAAAATTTTTAAATATATTTCTTATAAACCGGAAAAAATAGCAATAAATATTTGGGTATTTTACACTTATAATTAAATATCTCCACTTCCAAATAAATTGTACTTGTTTACTAGTATTATCCAAAAGGAAATAGGGTTCATTTCAATATAATTATATTTTAATTTATTTATTTTTGTAGCTAAAGCGACTATGCTTACAGTCTTTTGGTTGTCAATATTTTAGACAGTATTTTCCTTTTTGTTAATAAATACGGATATTTATATTTTTAACATTTAATATTCCCCGGTTTTAAGTTCTAATATGAATACTTAGATATTAAGAATGACAATAAAGCTGATGGCGTTGGAGGCTACAGTGTTGACCGCTAAGTCATGGCACCTCCAGAGTGACCAAGAGTCGAACCCGATATCTAGAGATTGTTGCACTGCTACCAGCTTAAAGGCGAGTTGCCCCCTGTGCCGCCCCAAGAAATGAAGAGGTTGGCAATAAAAAAAGGAAACTTCTATTTATATTTAGACCGCAGGAGGGGGGGAGGGAACAAGTTCTCTTTCCCGCGATTGGTCGCGGTACCTGGGGCCACGTCATCGCTGCATCGTCCATCACTTGGCCCGTCAACACAAGGTAATTACAGGGCCAAGGTGATACCCGTATCACTACCTAACTTAACACCTACCTCTGCTTCAGCATTAGGCGTGTTCGAGAAAGAGAATTACATGCCCTCAAGACGCTGTGCACGATAAATTAAGCGATCAAGCTTTTGGAGACCACCCTATGGTTACCGAAACAAAATCCGATCATATGGAAGATTTTGACGATTTCAATAAAAATAACTCGGTTTTGCTACTGAGCCAATTATTTTAAAAAGTTAAACTTTATTCGTGTAGAACATTCGGGGTTTATAAAATCATTTTAGGCAGTTCACCTAAACGGTGTACACCGCTTTCATTGCTATGATGTTTTTATAACACTCTTTTTTATTTGTTTTATTTAGAACGCTCTTTAACATCTCAGGTCATCAGCGTCCCATTCAAATCAGGGCATGAAACAGCCGGTATATTTTGCTCAGAGGCTTGCTCGGGTTTAGAAGGCAAATATGGTTACCACTACACCACCAGGACCAACTCAAATAATAGTAACTGAGTGGCTGGTGTGATACTCGAAGTTAGGTAGCTGGACTGTACTTGAGCTGTGGCTTATCGGTTAATTCAGTTCTCCGCCGTTGCATCAGCCATCAGATAATTGGATGACATTGGAGAAGAATTAAACATTTTTAATTCACAAATCAAAATACAGAGTTATGTAACATAGATATTACCCGACGATCAAAAGAATGAAATAATAATTTCTTGCAATTAAGAGAAATGCGTAACATGCCTAAATCGATTAATTAGATGATGGTATACTTATGTCATAGACTGGACGGGCAGAATTTCGATCCTTGGCAAGACGAGAGAGTTTTCTAGATTTATCCGGCTTAGTTTCGTTTATCTTGCCTTCCTAAAGGAGTGCTTTCATATAGATTTCCTTTAGGGAATTTAGAGCTGACCGGGGAATGGTATTGCCTATCCTTAATTTCGTGCCCTGCTCACAGTGCCTTGATCACTCGGCACATACGTTCCATTAGAAAAAAAATTACTACTATATTAATTTCTTAGCAATTTAGCACATTTAAAAAAAATCTGCGCATTTAGAATAAAAAGATACGCCCCTTATCATATAGGCTCATGGGCTCAAGTCGTATTTGGCAGGGTATGACTTTCTGCCTGTCTTGCTACGACCTGCAGGACCTGAGATAGCTGAACAGTGTACGAAAATCAACTAAAATAGACTTAAGGCTTTCTATATCATTCAGTGACCACGTACAACAGCTGAGAAAATGACACCTTTCCACTTAACATCAGAAACAAAACCAACTTTCTCATGCGCACCTTTAATAAATGAATCTAGAGCTGTTTTTTTTTTTTTTGTTTTTTTTTTTAAACCTCTGAGTAAAAAAGATGATATTACGGATGCACTTTTCAAAGAAATTACTTTCATAACTTCAAAAGAATGAAAATAAACTCGTAAAATTCACATCGTGATATTTTCCGGACCTGGCACAAACAACAACGCTCGTCAATTGTTTGTTGATTAGCTCTTTCTTATTTTTCTTGTGCATAACGCATGCGCTGAATGGCGGGCCACGCGATTTGAGCGGTGCATAGTGCAGATGCAGCGGACTATAACGGAGCAAAAAATGGTGCAATGCAACCAAAGTTATTTTCTCGCACGATTTGGAACAGAACGAAGATAGCCAATTAGAAACATTACCGAGGCTCGGTAACATTAGAAAAGCAACGAGCAAGCCCTATGAATTGCCTTTTTTATTGCAGGATTACAAAGTACAATAATGAAACATTCTAAAACCAAAAAGTATTTTCCAACGTCAAAGGAACTAGACAATAGACGATGAAAAAAAAAAAACCGCTAATTGATATGTGTATGAAACTTTTCGTTCCTAAAAATGAATTCCGTCTCTTTAAAAGAGTCGGTCCTGGTGGTGTAGTGGTTACCATACTTGCCTCCTACACCCAAGAACGTGGGCTCGAACCCGGCCAGGACCAATGGGTTTTTTCGGGCGTAAAAATCCTAAGTATGGCTTCCTTCGGAAGGGAAGTAAAGCCGTAGGTCCCGTGTCGTACATTTACGGCACGAAAAAGAACCTCAAGCCTGAAAGAGAGGCCTCTGAGAAAAATTTGTCGGCCGTTTCACGCCCTGAGTTGAATGGGACGCTGATGACCTGAGCTGTTAAAGAGCGTCCATAAATAAATCATTCAAAATTTTTTTTCTTTGAAAGAATTAATAGCTATAATATTTTAATAAAATTAAACAAACTGGTAACTTTTTAGCCCAATATAAAAGCCAAAGTGTAAACATAACGTTAATTTTAAGAATCTATGAGACCATTTCAAGTGGTCTGGTATTAGCAAAGTTTAGGGTGCCCAATCAAATTTCTAGCACTCCTTGATAAACTCTTTCAAGAAAAATACATCAAAGAAGACAGTGGTGGGCGTTATTCATTAAAGAAAATGCATTTCCAGTCTAGAAAGCCAAAGTTAAGTTTGTCTGTTGTTTTGCAATGATCACATGTCCTCAAGGAGTTCACTATTTCTTAGATCTTTGCGGCTGTTTTATAGTACATTATTTTATGTAGTAGTATTTGGTTTATTTACGGACGCTCTTTAACATTTCAGGGGTCGGACCTGTTGATCTAGTGGTAGACGCTTGCCTCGTAGACTCAAGATCGTGGGTTCAATTCCGGCCAGGGTAGATTACTTTTTTCGGGAGTAAAAATTCTAAGTATGGCTTTCTTCGGAAGGGAAGTAAAGCCGTAGGTCCCGTGTCATACATTTACGGCACGATAAAGAACCTCAAGTCTGAAAGAAGAGGCCTCTGAGCAAAATTTATCGATCCTTTGATACCCTAAATTGAATGGGACACTGAAGACCAGAGATGTTAAAGAGCGTCTGTAAATAAACATGTTCTCAGGTCATCAATGCTTCGTGTTGATTTGGTTTATTTACGGACGCCCATTAACATCTTATCTTCTAGCCTCTTCTTTCGAGCTAGGTTATTTTACATGCCGAAATCTATGACATGGGACCCAAGGCTTTACTTCCATTCTGAAGGAAATGACACTTGGTTTCCATTCAGAATGCTAAAAAGCGAAATAGATACCGGGTGCCAATGAACTACATTGCAACAACAGATTGTATAGGAGTATTAGATAAGCAATTTACATATTATATGGAGCACGAAGAAAAATACTGGAGTTTTATGATGGTAAAGAAATTGAAATTAATGCTGAAATTCAGTGTTAAAGGCGAAATGGGATAAAAAGATGGTTTATATTATCTCCAACCTACTTCGAGAGCGTTTTTTTTAATAGTGTTTAACACCCGTTTTAACTACTGAGGCACCACATGCGTTGGACACTGGTGATACATGAAATGATATGGTAAATTGGGATAATATTTTTTTAAAGGAAGGAAACGTTTCAGGCCTAAATTTAGGGTACCTCCCCGGAATTTATGAGGTATGAGGAAAACCTGGAAAAAAAACCTGTCAGGAAGGACGATCCTGGTGGGATTCGAGTCCCAGACCTCCCGCTCCCGTCTCACGCCTTAAAGACCTTGGCCACCCATAGTGGTTTCAGAGCGTGAAAATCCAGGTTTTCAAGATTTGGGACTATAAAATGTATAAAAGAAAGGAGTACATTTAGAAGAAGGCGTAAAACCTTTAGTTTAGGATGGGGGTGTTGCGAGGTTTCGGTCAGTCTTCGCATAAAAAAACTGACTATCAGCTCCAAAGAGTATAGACAAAACTGAATAGCGCATATCAACGGAGAATTTCGTATTTTATTTCAAATGTTATACCTAGAGGAGAAAGAGATCAGGTATACCCAGAATCCGGTGGGCAGATCAGTTCCAAGGAGATAGTAGGTTCGATTCTTGCGGAGTAGGATATTTATTATTTTATTTATTTTATGAAGAAGTGTGTTCGTGAATCCGGTCTTGTCTCCGGACAAAATCCACGAATCATTTGGGAAAAAGTTCTTTGTTTTCCCGAATAATGTTAGCTTATTGGACGATAGTAAATGTCACGCGGTTAATTTGTATTATCCAGCTGTTATTAAGTTCTTCATAAAAGAAGCACTTGCTCCAAATGAAATTAAACAGCGATTGGACGGTGTATATGGGGAAGCATCCCTCTCATATTCTACCGTAAAAGAATGGGCCAATTTTTTTTCAACGGATGGAGAAAACGCGCGTGCATGTGTGTGTGTGACTGTTAAAGCTCTAGTGGTCGCAATTTTTGTTTTTTTCTCAATGAAACTCCGCGTATAACCATCAATTAACTAACGATTAGTCGAGTTTGTTAACTATCAAAATTGAACGATTGGGGGGGGGGTTAACATAAAGCAAAAATGAAAAAGCGTTCTAGTGGCCACAATGTTTGCTTTATCTCAACGAAACTCTGTATATTTCTTTAAAATAAATTAATAAAAGTTGTTTCCAAAAATCAGGGCAATCGAAATCAGGAATGGAGGGTATACCTGAAAAAGTCTCGGAGGTAAAAGTGAAATTTAAAAATCACTCTAGAGGTCACAATTTCAAATGTTTTTAAAGAAAATTCGGTATTAGCCGTTGAAATAAAACAAGAAAACTAGTTTCTGAAAATCAGTGATATTTGTCTATTAGGAAGGGAGGGGTTACTTGAAAAAAAAAAACAATTTAAAAATCGTTCTAGCGGCATTAATATTTGTTCGTTTTTTTTCCTCAACAAAACTCCCGATATACCATTTAAATAAAATAAAGAATACAGTTTAAGAAAATCAATGAAATCGGGCCATTAGGAGTGGTGGTTTACCTGAAACTCAACATTTAAAAATCGCTCTAGCAGCACCAATATTTGTTTCTTCACAACAAAATTCGGGGTATATCATTTGAATAAATAAGAAAAATAGTTTCTTAAAATTAGGTAAACTGAACTATTAGGAGTAAAGGCATACTTTGCCCTTCGTTCAATTTTCTCAATATTGTTTTAAAATAAAATGAGAAATTAATTCAGCTAATAAACTGTATTTATAACGTTGCATGTGTTTTATATTTAACAAAAGTATCGTCTTGAAGACAGCAAATGTGAAACATTAATGTAATATGTGTTTGATAATTATATTTGTATGTAAGAGCGTTCTGTAATAACCTTCGGAAAACGTTTGCGTTGCATATTTTAACTAAAATAATACTTAAATTAAATTTCAAAGCCACTGAAAATGTATGAAACTTTCAATTGTTTTTTGTTGATTCTGTATATTTGCTTAGTGCATGGAAATTATTTGTAAACCGTAACATGTCGTTGTTTTATTGAAACATATGAACATCATCTTAAATACACAATTTAACTCGAAACTTTCTGTTATTTCTCTCTATTTTAGTGAATGTAAAGATGATATCAAGGGCTCAATTCATAAACAGGATTACATTTAAAAATGTTTACAAATATCCACACAGTATACCTTTGTCTATTATATATTTCATTTAATTAATAGTATACCATTAATTTTTGTGTTTTATCTCAATAATAATAATAATGATAATTTTAAAAATGTGGTTTCTGTTTTGTAATACTTATAGATTGCAAGAATTCTAACTTTGTTCCCCTAATACCATGCAGTAATGTCATAAATTATTTCTTTTCATTAATTCTTAAGGCCTAATTTGAATTTTATATTCATTTTTATTAAAAGCTATTCAACTCGGTGAAGAATTCGCTTAGTTTACGCAAGCTCCTGCACGATGGACTTTTGTTTCTATTAGCATAGCGAATGTAAATGTTGTAACCATGTGCTTAGAGTGACATTTTGGAGATTATTTTAACAGAATAATAACAATCACATTCATTTCGATTATTAAGGAATTGGGAAGTCATCCTAATACTATTTTAAATGCTATTGATCTAGGCTCCCCTCCACCAACTGCTTATCTAAGCCCCCTGAAAATATTAAGTATTGTTGATTAATATATGCATATACACAAATTTATTATTTCAGTGTTTTAACAGTTTTTGTTTCCCTAGTTCTTGTTATTTTAGCTACATTGTTATTTATTCGGTTTTATTATATATTATAATACACACATAAAGATACTGTAGCTTAAAGTGCTCTTTTTAAGACCAAGGCAGTATTTTATATGTCCTTTGAAGGATCCATATCATAAATAGAAAAATGTAACAAATATATTAAATTAAATATACTTTCAAAATTCGTTTGTTAACCAAAAAATACCCGAAGCATTTCCGGAAACTGGTTCATTTGCATTTAATTCTAATATTGATTCAAACATTTTGCTAAGTTTCGCTTTTGAAGTAGATAAGTGAACTATAAAGGTGCAAGATATTAAAATGGTTCTGCATTTAAATAAAACACCAACCCATTAATTGTCCACGTGTATTTCCGTAAGAGTATCAACAAATGTCTTACAGCTGTTGTGTTGCCGAGGAAACGTACAGTGGCGTGACCCACTCTATGACACAGCAACTTGGATTTCTTACCCCCGCGTTATCAATTTAAAGTGAGGCGTGGAAAATTAGCGATGAAGATGATGCACGCGCCGAACCCCCATCAACATGGACACCACAGCTGTCTTGCGGGCGGGAATTTCATTATCATTATACCTAAACTTGTTTTTTTGTAACTTGTGCGCAGGCGCATGTCTACAGCACTAGCTGAATAGTCCCTCGCACAAGGAGACCAAGAATAAGCAAAACACACCGAGGAAAACTGTGAAAGAGTACACATAAAAATAAAATAAATAAATAAAATGGGATATAAAAGAAACGAGAACATTTATCTAAACGAGGAAACGAAATTCAAGAATACATAGATAAAAGGACAAGATAAGAATAAAATAATAGCTGCAGTAGTACAACGGTGAGCAAATGAAGAAAGTAAAAAATGAGGATGAAAATTAGAAAAAGAACAAAGAAATAAGGAACAAAAAATTAATTTAAAAAATGAGAACCAGAAAAAAAGTTAAGAAAATATATGCTCACTTTCACAAGTCTTACATCTAATGACTGTTCCGGATGCTGAGAGAGCATTTGAACCATTTAAATTTAGCTATACTTTGTACCTACGACAGAGATTGATTTTTTTTTATTTATTTATTTATGGACGCTCTTTAACAGCTCAGGTCATCAGCGTCCCATTCAAGTCAGGGCGTGAAACGGCCGACAAATTTTGCTCAGAGGCCTCTCTTTCAGGCTTGAGGTTCTTTTTCGTGCCGTAAATGTACGACACGGGACCCACGGCTTTACTTCCCTTCCGAAGGAAGCCATACTTAGGATTTTTACGCCCGGAAAAATCTATCGGTCCCGATACGTACGAAACCGCGATCTTGGGTTTAGGAGGCAAGTATGGTAACCACTACACCACCAGGACCGACCCTACGACAGAGGGAGAGATACTTCTAGAGTCATCTATTGTGATGCTAAGGTATTACTTGGGAGTGAAAGGGCCCGTGATTTGGTCCAGGGTCCTCTTTTCTCACATATGGAGTTCTTCAACGTGCAATAAATCTACGAAACGGGACCCAGTTTTGTGTCTTCCAGAAGAATGTATTGGTAGGGACGAAGGAGAAATTTTCGGAACGTCAGCCTTGCTTGACGGTTGACCGATTGGCCCTCAATGAGACATCTTCGAGAGGAAGGGTTGAGTGAGGGAGACACTGTCAGACAAGATTAAGGGGCGGTAAGCGCGGACATAGACGGAGAGCCTCACAATGTTTCCAGATAGCGGTTCCCGACACCAACGGAGGCCCCCCCCCCCTTTTTCCAAGGAGTCCGCGTCCCTCAGAAGGGCCACTTCCAACTGGCCAGAAAACTTTTATAAGCTCAAGTCCCCGTCACCCGCATACAGCACCAGTCCACCATGCCTGGCTCTTTCGACCATTGCCTAACCGACCCCAAGTTCAGTATGGGCAGAAACCGCACTCGAATGAAAAAGAATAAACATAAGACAATTAAAAATTAAAAATGAAGAATATAAGTACAATATTTGAAAAAGAGTAGGTACAAGAGGAGGAAAGGAGGAGAAAATTATAAAAGAAAGAATGAAATATACATTTAAGCAATGAAAATATAAAAGCTGGAGAGACTGCAAACATTTAAAAATAAAATAAAAGTAGGAGAGATAAAGAGCAATGGAAAATAAAAGAAAAAAATAAGACGTCAAAATATTTGTGGCAAGATTTAAGATTAAAGAAGAAAGAAACTAAAAAGAAGAGAGGGAGAGAGAGAGATAAAAAAAAAAGTTACAAACAGAGAAAATAGGAACGCCAAAGTTACACATAGAAAAACGAGAGAAAATGAAAAACAACTTACGAAAAAATATAGAACAGGCAATAAATAAGATAAAAAGAAGAGAATGTGATTTGTTGTTCATTTGGTTTATTTACGGAAGCTCTTTAACATCTCAGGTCATCAATGTCCCATTCAAATCAGGCGTGAAACGGCCGACAAATTTTGCTCAGAGGCCTCTCTTTCAGGCTTGAGGTTCTTTATCGTGCCGTAAATGTACGACACGGGAACCACGGCTTTACTTCCCTTCCGAAGGAAGCCATTCTTAGGATTTTTAGCAGAATGCGATGGGGAAGAATAGGCAAGAAATACCTGGTAAAGAAGAAAAGAAAAATATATACAAAGTAACTGTAAGAAAATTAGCACAATTGAGACTCATGTCCCTTGGCATTGGGCAATTCACGTCAAGATTATTTTATTATGTAAGTCACCCATAGCTGAGCACAAGGGTGGAGAATTCAGTAAATACGTTGAGACTTAACTATTAACAAGTGCGGTCAGCTGTTACGTTAACCTCTTCATCGTTCACAGTTAAAAAGTTGGGGAATTTTGATGGCGGTAGATTTCATCAGAAAACTGAAATAGCCACTGCAAATAGGTTTATCGGCCTAAGTACATGAAAGAATACACTCCCTTTGAGAGGTATCTCGGGCGTTGAAAAGCCTTTGGTTTGATCTTGTGCGGGGCATAGGAGGGAATGTCATCGGCAGTTAACGAGAATTCCACCAGCAGGTAGCACCACCGTGCGGGGGTTGGTATTGGGGTGAATTTACTTGTTTCAGCTCATTGGCGTGTCCTCGCCGGAAACAAGCCAAGCGCACTGATCAATAAAGTCCTGGGAGCCAATCAGGGCGCCGAAGGGGGGAGCGGGGACGGAGCCCTGCCCTCACCCCCTCCCCATACATGGGCACATGTGGCCGAGGAACTCGACGTATCCAGGCAGGTAGCTAAGTCCCGAACTTACACCCAAGTTTGTTCTCGGGACTTATTTCCTTGAATGTTTGGTCTACGGAGGCAATTCTATGGAATACACACAGGATGACCCATATAAAGTGTTACCAGCTAATATTTCTTAAATTAATCAATATACTAAATGTGGACTTAAGATAAACTTTTCGACAGAAGACAGCCTCATGGACCCCACCTCAGGGCTGAGGGGAGTGTAATATCAGAGTAATTATATATTGGAATAATTTAATTCAATAATAATATTAATAATAATTTAATTTAATGATTTAATAATTTAATAATATTGGAACCATAGAATAATTTTTAGATACTTTGAATGCTCTCTCAGTTCAACGTGAAATTCAATGTTTGTGAATGGTCGTACACGGAAAAATAAAAAAATGATATTACTAATTTTTTCTACTTCCGGTATAGCCGGAAGTGAGGCTACGCCTGCAATTTTAAATGCAACATCAATATATTTTTATAACTACCAAAAATGTTTATTAAAAATGTTCGGCGAGTACTCACACTGGAAACTTCTGGACAATTAACAAGAAAACATAAAATGTGTACAGAGTAATAAAACACCCTTTGTTTACTGTGTGTTTATCAGTAACAGCACAAAATAAACTGTCTTTGGTTTATATTCACGGAAATACGTATATATCATATCTTATCACTTCAATCTGTACCGCCAAGGGTGTCCGAGGTCATTAAGGCGCGGACGCGTGCGCAGGAGATCTGGGGTTCGAAACCTGCCAGAACCGTCCTCCCTGACTGAGGTTTATTCCAGGTTTCCCTCAGTGCTCATAAATGACAAATCCCGGGGAAGTATCCTAAACTTCCTTCCTTAATAAAAAAATTTCTTCCCCAGTTTATGAATTCATCTCATGTGTCATCTGAAGAAACACGAATTTTATACTCTAATAATCCCTGAAATATGTATGCATTTATGCATTTAATATACCCATATAAAAAGTATTAAGACATCATACTGACATAAAATAAGAAAGTTAACGCAATTTTGTGTAATCTCTCCGTAAATAAAATATTGCGCAAACCATTTGAATTACTTAACTCATGAAAATTTATCTTTAATTTTGAAAAGTTAGGACAATTTCCCATAATAAAATAGATAGGGAAAAAAGGTAAATAATGGTACTTAGATTTTTTGTTCTGCACCCTCTCAGCTTCTTTTCTGTTGCAGTTTACGACCAATAAAAGTTTTAAGTTTTCCATAATTAGTCGCCTTCTATTGTTTCTTAAGATATCCTTATAGTGGGAAAAAATTCTTTCCACCTCACAGGAAATTAGGGGTGCGTATACAAAGGCTGCAATTTGATCTGTTATTAGGAATATTTCACTAGGTAGTTTGGAACGTTTCCCCGCTTAGATTTCTTCAATCTCACATATATGACAATATTTTGGAGTTTTTGAAAGAATTCTATGTACTTTTTCCTTCACTACATTGCCAACATTTCCAGGTACCGACTTTCTTTTAAAGGCAATGGTTTTGAAGTGCATTAACGATTTGCTTAACGTAATATTGTTAGTTTCCAAAGAAGTAAAAACAAGATGAGAAATGTGAAGATATGACAGAAAGGTTAGATTATGTTCTTTAATACACTTTTCATTCGGTCCTGGTGGTGTAGTGGTTACCATACTTGCCTCCTAAACCCAAGATCATGGGTTCAAACCCGACCAGGACCGGTGGATTTTTTCGGGCGTAAAAATCCTAAGTATGGCTTCCTTCGGAAGGGAAGTAAAGTCGTGGATCCCGTATCGTATATTTACGGCACGATAAAGGACCTCAAGCCTGAAAAATGAGGCCTTTGAGTAAAATTTGTCAGCCGTTTTACGCCCTGAATAGAATGGGACGCTGAGGACCTGAGATGCTAAAGATGTTAAATAAACCAAATCAATCAATTTAATATTTCAGCAATTATTTTAACTGATGAACTGATGAACAATCATTTGTAACAAATGGTATTCTCTACAATGCTATGCTTATAAGCATATCCATCACCCTTGACTCAATTCCGAGAACTCCTTAACAGCCACCTACATAAAGTGAGGGAACAGCTACGACCAGATAAGGGGGAGATTCGCCGATGTGATGTGTTTTATCATTTGTTGCGTGTGAGCTACCGTTTCCAAATTTCAAGATACTCAAAGATGCATATTATTCGAAAATATTGTATTTGTATATCAAATATGAATATAAGAAATATATATGTAAAACAAGCAAATATGCATTATATGCAACAAAAAGTTGTTGGAAATTTAGAAATTAACTCACATACCAAGTGAGCATATTTTCTGACAGCAGAGAAGAAATGTGCATTTGGATAAAAATCATCATCATCATGATGATTTTTATCCAAATCATCAGTATCCGCAGCCTGTGAAAACAGGCATTAAATACCATTCTAACTTCAATCTATGGATTCTATAATGAGTTTAGCCAACTCGAGGTAGTTTAACTCTAAGATGTATTTTTCATCAGAAATTACATATATTATGTTCTTTTGAAGAAAGTTTCACTCTCTTCATGTTTACAAATTTTAACTCTGTTGTTGGGTTTGTCACAAATGCCATTTTTAACATAGTTTACTTAAAATGTCATCTTAGAAAAATATACATATTAATGGTAACTTAAATTATTTATATCTAGAATATTTACAAAATGGTATTAGTAGATTTATTACTTGGTCTTTGTAAGTCTTATCTTTGTCTGGTTTCTTTGCTGTGTGCTCTAAATGATCTACTACAAATCAAAGTACAGCTAGAATTCACTCGCAAACTTGATATATATATATTTATTATTTGCATTAGACCAATGCACTTGCTCACAAAAGTGTTTTAGGGATGGGAAAATTGAAATATTTGAAATATGAAGTGTAGAAGCTTCCACCCTACTCCCCATATTGGGCTCGCTTTAACTTCCACTTGTTTCTTAAACGCAAACTCTCCCTAAAAACCACATCGGTGACTGGATAATGTCATTGCGGTATCGCATAACCTTAAGGGAGATTATATTAAAATATATTCCTTCATTGCTAGGCCTAAATCGACCTATTGCATGGACAGAAATTGTATAAACTACCAACTACATTAGAAGAAAACTACGTGTCAATAACTAAAAATACACTTTGCTAATTGTCAAGGACTTATATCAACGACACACAATATCGTCTCTAAAATGATCGGTAATTTAAAATGAAGAGGTCTCAAATAGTGGACAGAAAAACAAAGAAAACTGTAGAAACATAAATAGAGTAATTCACATTTGTTTTTCTGAAGGCTTGTGTTCAACATCATGACCGTCGGAGCTCGTATTTCTTGCTAGGCCAAGCAGAAAATGTGTCCGTCTTTACTCCAACAAACTACGAAAAAATTGAACAAAAGAAAAAAAAATCCTCCACATTTTACCCTTTCGAGATTTCCTTAGGGAATGAAAGAATGAATTAAAAAGGTTCCAAAAAAACTGAAAATGTGCTTTATTTAAAATGCGCTTATGATAAAATGGCTAACACAAACACAAAGAAATAAACCGTCAATTAGAGTAAAATAAATACGCTTTGTTTTCTTTGTAAGGTTTTGTGTGCGAAGGGTCAGCGCAAAAGGCAGCTTATGTAATGCGCTTTAGCATACTTGGTAACTAAATTTGCCAACTTCATAGCGAAACAAGTGGATGTTTCCAGGCCCCCTCCGATATAAGGGGTAGGAACACAAATGTCTGCAGGCTAGAGGGGTTGGTGTCACTGTTTGTTCTGTTACAACTCGATAACATGATGCAACAATGACAACGGCTGCCACCGTGGGGGACATCACAACGCTTCTCGAGTTTTAAGCAGAAAATATATTTGTATATCTTTCAGCATAGCGAACTCCACATTCTACAGAATTTTTGCTAAAAACAAAGAAAAAATAAACCAACTTTTAAGTATAATATGACTATTGTGTTACGCTCTCTGTTTATTATATGCTTTATATGTTTTATTAAAAGGTTCCCAAAACAACAAAGCGCAATAATACAGAGAGGTTATTTGAGATAGGGGTCAGCAGAGCATGGCTGTGTACTAGGGTAGCGCAACCGCGGCGCAAAGGAGTTGTACCATGTCCAATAATGTTGGTCTTTTTATTTTATCAAGTTGTTTTTTTTTACTAAAAGCATTAAATATTAGTAATATGCACTAACCTATGTCACAAGACATACTAAAAATGATGCCCCTCAGCGGTAATACAGTGCCGGTATCTGCTTGGGAAATTCCTGTATTTCATATAACTATTATTTTATAAGGACACGGTGGTTTGGAACATATTCTTTGTCAATGAAAGATCCCATGTCTCCTAACATTTTAACAAACTGCAGAAAGTTTCTCTATCTAGGTATATCACTTTTCTACAAGAATCCGATTTCACATACGAGGGTAGGTTCATAAGTTTCCTGCCTTGACGATAAGGATTATCGCCTCCACAAAAGCCTTATCTGGTGTCACACCTTATCTGTTAAGTAAATAATTCCAGTCGTAACTTCCGCTCTGCTGTGCTCAGTTGTTCAGATATAGTCGCATAAAGAAGACTGTGTGTAGAAGATTGTGACATGTTTAAAATGGATATTTGGAGCTGTTATTAAGTTCTTCACAAAAAAAGAACTAAATGAAATTAAACAGCGATTGTACGGTGTATATGGGGAAGCACACCCCTCATATTCTACAGTAAAAGATTGCGCCAAACTTTTTGAATGGGTCGAGAAAGCATTGAAGACGAAGAGCGTGCAGGTCAGCCCTTGGAAGTGTTCACTTCTGAAAACATCGCTCTTGTGGAAGGAGAAATTGTGGAAGACCGGCAGCTCAAAGATACAGAAATAGCAGCAAGGTAGGGCCTTTCTAAAACAACAGTCCTTCGAATTATTCATGAGCTTTAAACATGAATAAGGTCAGTGTCTAGACTTCTTTCCTCAGTCCAAAAGCAGCAACGAGTCTTCTGTTTTCACGCATTTTTGGAGCTCTGCCGTGGCATCAAGAGAGAAGTTCTGCAAATCATTGTTACAGGAGGTGAAACTATGGTTCTTTACTATGATCCTTTGTCCAAAAGAGAATCAATGGAGTGGCGTAAATCTGGCGAAAAAGGCCAAGGTCACTCAATCAACCAAGAAGATCATGGCCACAATCTTTTGGGACTGTGAAAGAATACTCTTCATTGATTTCAAGGAGAGGAACACCACAGTAAATGGGAAGTACTATGCTGACCTACTGCACAGACTACGTGCTTCCAACAAAGATAAAAGACGAGGAAAGCTTAGTGGTGGTGTGCGCCTTCTTCACGTCAACGTGCTTGTGCACACAGCTCTTGTTGCAAAGGAAGCTGTGAAGAAATGTGACTTCAAAGGGATCGATCATCCATCCTACAGCCCAGATCTAGCCCCCAGTGACTATTTCCTCTTTTCAGAATTCAAGAACGACCTTCGAGGAAGGAAATTTAAGTGTGACGAAGAAATGATGGATGCTGTTTATGTCCATTTTGCAGACAAGACTTCTATCTATTTGGAGGGGGGAGGTTGAAATGTTAATTCAAAGAATTAATCATAACTATAAGATGGTTAAGCCGGAAACTTATGGATTTAATCTCGTAAAATATCTCTAACAACGAGATAACTAAAGCCGTTTAAAGATGGTGAATTTGCAAAGCGGTACATATTGATGCAGAAGAAGAGTCGTGTCTTCCAAAAGCATAAAGTTTAAAACGTCAGGAGTATCGTTCACAAAACTGCACATTTTGCTCTTTCAAAAGAGTGACTCCATTGCCAATTGTCTGGTGAATACGGCAATGTTCCATATGACTGTGAAGTACGATGGTTAACTGGTGGTAAACTTCTGGAAAGATATTTGATTTAAATAGAGGACTTTTGTCATTTGCGTCATTTCCATATTTCAGAACATCAAAATGAGAAATAAATTGTCATTGTATTTTCCCCGATGATATAATTATTCATCTCAATGCATTAATCTTTCTCTTCAGTGGAAAGGAGAAAATAATTTCATAGCTGTATGACTAATAAGCATGCGAAAACTGTTGCTGTGGAAACAAATTGGAAATTCTATTGAAGAATGCACTCCAAAACAAAAGACAATTACAAATTTTAATACTTACAACTAAAATGTCACAGAAGAACAGTCTCGGTTACCACTTTGAAATGTAAATTTCGGTTACTTACGGCAGACTGTTGTTCAAATATTGGAAAACCAGAGGAAAAAGAATCCAAAAATCGCGACGGATGAGCAAAATATAGCCTGGTGAATATGCGGAACGGAAAGTTAAAGTGTTTTATGGATACAGGTATTATAATTTAGCATAAGACAGCATTCAGTATACAGTAAAATACCATGCGAGATAACTTGCTTTTATATTCAAACACTAACATGCTTTTATATTCAAACACTAACATAAGACGCCGATTTAATCAAATAAAATGGTTCTATTATTGAGTATCGAATAATTTAACCGCAACTAATGAAAACTCGAGGGGTACAGATCGTGAATACCGGCTTGGGCGGGCGGCAGGGCGGATAGTTGTGAGTTCAGCACCACTGGTTTAAGGCGTTAATCCTCGACTGCTTAAAAATGTAAAAATTATTAAATATATAGGGAGCAAAGTATTCCCTCAAACCAAAAATGTTCAATCACTAGTTAGCGGTATATTTGGCGCTTATCGTCAGGAAAAATACCATATTCATTTTTTTTGTTACAGTTTTATGCTAAACCTGCAATAAAAATGTCAAACAGAGATAGGAACCCATAAAGCTTAAAGTTACCTGGAATTCACTTTATGACAGCAAAGAATTGACTTTAAGGAATTCACACCCGGTACCTCTGACTTTTCAGGCAGACACACTGACCATAAGACCATGAAGACAATCTCAAAAACTTGCCTAAGATACCTTAGAACTAGTTAACATTAGAGATGAGCTTATCTGTTACAACCGATACTAAGGGCTCAAAATTTCTGTGGTTTGTCACAGTGTTAAATAATGAGGATATAATCTGCGCTAAGTATCAGCCGTGCTGTATTGCACAGTAATCAGTACTAAAAATTAAACAATTAAAAGTTTAAAATAATGACAATAATATGCACAGTATTTGAGGGGTGAAATAAAATCTAAAATATTCTATAATTCGTTGGATTTATATTACTTGTATGTCCATTTATTTAAACCAAAAGTTATATAATTGTTTTAGCAAGCAAATTACTGAAAAGATAATCAACTAATAAAAAGGAATTTATAAATGCAGTGATTATTTACATTAAGTGTAGGGAAGTATAGGAAAATTAGCGAGACGAAAATAAATTAAGGGTATAGAGGAAAAACAATCAAAGCCCACTTTTGATCAAATTTGAGATTTTGATTCCAATGGATTGTAGGTATATAGTACTATATTACAACACATATACACAGGAGAAAAAAACACATGTAGACCATAAAAATCAGCATACAGAAAATAGTGTCCAGGGGAAAAACAACCAGAGTCGTCTGTAAAATTTTACAAGAAACCATAGCTAGAAAGAGAGTTGATGAAGTTGTTTGTCTTTTGTTTCCATCACTATGACCCATCTGTTGAAATTTGCATTTTTTTTTTTTTTTTCGTGATTCGTACCCAGGCTAAAATAAAAAGTATAGCATTAATTGCTTCATTCACCCTATGGTTTATATGTGCAACATAGACCCCAAGATCACTGCTTCAGTCCCGGTCAGGGTCGAAGGATTTCTTCGGCCATAAAAATCCTGAGTATGGCTTCCTTCAGAAAGGAAGTAAACGCGTGGTTTCATGTCGTACATTTACGGCACGTAAAAGAACTTCAAGCCTGAAAAAAGAGCCTGTGAGCAACTTTTACGTTTTACGCCCTGAATTGAATGGGACACTGATGAACTAGATATAAATAGCATCCGTAAAAACTAAAATAAATACTCCCTATATATACCGAGTGTGTCAAAAAAAGGTACACACACTTTTGCAGTAGATATCTACATAATGTATTTCAAAGTTAAGCTGAAAAACAACAGTAATGTGTAGTATGATGTTCTGTAAACAGATGTGACTCACATACATTATGATAGCGTTGCTACGTGACAGGTAAATCAACAATGAACATATGAAGCCAAGGTTATCGTATGATATTCTGTAAACAGGTGTGACTCACATTACGTTATCCTAGCATTGCTACAACAAAATGGAGCCAAGGTTATCGTTTGAACAACGGAAAGCAATTTTGAAGTGATAATGGAAAACCGAGAATGTTATTGAAGTTCAAAGGCAATAGGACACGGAGGTTTCCACTGCGTCCTCCGGATCTAACTCCGTTGGACTTCCACCTATAGGGAACTCTTAAGGGTGTTGCATACCGTGGAAAAACAGTTACACTACAGCACTTCGGGAAGAAATTGAAACGGTATGTGCTGAAATCTCTGAGGACACTTTCCCAAACGTTTCTCAATCAGTAGTTCAACGTACTCAGAAGTGTATCGACGCCGATGGTGGGCATTTTGAGCAACTGTTATAGCTGTTATTAGTGCTCATCATTTTCTGTTTGTGTGAATTCAGTTTTGTTATATTAACACAGTTTTTTCTTTGCTTGAAGTGTATATACATTTTTGGCACCCTTCGTATATGGACAAATAGATAAGGTTTCCGAAAAATAATTATTATGTGTTTAGATGTTAATTGAGATTATTTCGAGCATTTAATAAAATTATAAAAAGTAATAGTTTGGTTAAATATTTATCTTTATGTATGTCTTGTTTGACATAGCCACCAGAGGCAAATAGCAATGGGGCGGTCACGTCGCAAGAATGCAGGACCTACAAGATTTCTACGTGGGGCCCCAAGAGAGTAGCGAGATGAACAGAAAAATGGAAATCTCTGGAGAAGCAACTACTGCAGTGAGAAATGAGTAAACAAAGAACAAATCAATCAGAGTGTCTTAAACAGCATACGAACAACTAGCGTGGAATAGCTCACCACTTTAGGAAAAAGCGAGCTTTCCCTACTTGTTAGGAGGCCTTTGCCCTTAAGAGACACGTAGGCTATCTTATCTTTATACCTACATCATTACATTGTTCCACTAAAAACTCAGTTACCCCCCGGAGCCCCTTGTTGGGGTCCGCTTATATATTGACCATGGATCTCTTCCTTCAAAAAGTCTATAAAAGATCATCATTTCGTTGTATTGATTTATTTATTAGATATTACCATATAATAGTTATGTAGGTCATTTTGTATATCATCCTCCCAGTTCAAATATCAAAACTCATGGGGTCATTTACACTAATACAGTTTGATTTTCATAAAGGCAAGCATAGATAAATTTTTCACTATGCGTGCCATTTAGCGGTAGCAAAAACTAACTCAAGTGAAAAAATAGACTTCAAAAACAACCTATAACACCTTGTTTCCCTATCTCCGTCTTCGTAATTTCTACGTCTATTTTTGTGCTCTACTTTCATTATTAACGTATCTCATTTTATTCTTATTTTTCTTGTCCTATCTTCGACATGCTTTTACCAGATATAAAGAGGAAATTCCGAGATCTCGTTTTTTTTTTCTCTTTTTTATTTCTATCCAAACGTTATCCTCCCCTTCTTAATGCCATCCACTTAATTGAAAACTCACATTGAAGTGAAAACCTGTTTTTTTCCTTCTTCTTCTTCTTCCCATCTTATCAATTTAAGAAATGGCCTATAAAATCCATGGCAAAGCAGTACTTCACCCTTGTAAAATGTTTACCTAAATGACTTTTACGAAAGCATATTGGAAGAAAACAAACGAAGGTTCTGTGTTCGTAGCAACGCTCTATTGTTTACGTAAAAGACACCAAAAAGGCATAATTTACACAAACCGTTCAATCATTTATGAAAACATTTCCGAAAGATCAAATACTTTATAATGCCGTCATGTGTGTCCATCTTTCAGAGAGAAGAAATGTCGAAGAAATATTCTCGTATACCCATCCTCGTATATGAAAAACTATCATACGATTCATACTATTAGCAGATCCTAATGGAAAGGAAACTCGATATATGTCACTGAAATAAAGTAAGGAAAGTGATCTCTGAAAATCGGTGACATCGGACTATTAGCAGGGGGCGTTTACCCAAAATATAAAAATCGCTTCCAGCGGAACTATTATTTGTTTTTTCGCAAAGAACTCCGTATATTACATTTAAATAAAATAACGGAGTCAGCAGCTGACCCCCCACCACTGTATGTAACTGTTAAAATATATGTACAAACTTTTTTGGCTATAGTTGATATTTGTCAAAAGTTATTTCTTGGCCTAGGTGACCCTAGTTGCCAAACATTTCTCACGCTGATGGCTGCAAGAGGGCCGCTAGGGGAGCAAGCATAATTTGTGTTGTCAAAACTAACTCTACAGAAATACCATCCCCCCTACTGTAAAGGAACATACAGAAAATATCATATCCATCGACGGCGGACGAAAACCAACCGATTGCCGTTATTACAATGTTTAAAATGAGGCCCAGATAAATTAATGATATGGTAATAAGCGATCTGTACATAAGACAATCTTAAAGATGACAGATTTGATCATTTATTAGCATATAAAATTATTTTCCGGAGATAATGAACATTTTTGAATGGGAAATAGGCTACAAATATCAGTTCCATCTATTACTGAATCTCAGCATCTTTCCTCGAACCACGTGCCTGCGAGAAATATACATTTAAGCAATTAAATGTAAATTACAGCATATCAATCCTTGACGCGTCAAAAACCTTCCGTACCTGGTCACGATCGTGAAACACGCAATTCTGGTTAAATTGATTTTTTTTTCTGGAACGGTATCTGTTCGTTTTTGTCTTCTCCTTGGCTTGTTATTCCATTAATTACTTGCGGATGCAAGGCGGCGTGAATTAGACGCTTTATATATATATATATATATATATATATATATATATATATTCGTCGGGGTTTTCAGAATGCACGCATAGCTATGTGAAATCATGTCGCCGTGTTTACTCCCAAGTTCTGGCTGGTAGCCCCCAGCACTTGTCCTCGACTTATTCTAGACAGTAGTTTTATGTTCCTTATTTCAATTTTAATTCGACAGGCAGTTTTACGACTTGCGTTACAGAATTAATTTGCTCCCATGCCATTTCTGTTGCTAGATTTTTGTTGAGACTTTATAAAATTAAACAAGCATGCCTGGACGGTTTACATAAAACAAGTATTTAGAACGAGACCGCCACGGGTGGCCGAGGTCGTTAAGGCACGGACTCGTGAGCGGGAGGTCTGCGGTTCGAATCCCGCCAGGACCGTCCTCCCTGACTGGGGTTTTTTCCAGGTTTTCCTCAGTCTTCATAACTGGCAAATGCCGGGGAGGTACCTAAAACTTAGGCCTGGAACGCTTCCTTCCTTAAAAAAAAAAAAAAAAATCCTTTCCCAAATTATCATTTCATTTCATGTATCATCAGTGTCCACCGCCTGTGGTGCCTCAGTAGTAAAAACGGGCGTTAAACACTACTCAAAAAAAAAAAAAAGTATTTAGAACTCCTGCGGCTGTTTTCAAATTGCATTACATTATATTAAATATGCATTATTTATTGCATTGCAGGCGGTGTTAAGTATTACCAACTAGCTTGATACATCATTTGGTGTCAGTGTTTGGTTTCTCATGTCAAACACAATATAGGTTTAACTGTATTCGGTTTAAATTTTTCATGCAAAAAATAGTTGAAGGTAAGCATATGAAATCGACTGGAAAATAAATAATAATATATAAACAGGGTAAAGAAATATATTGATCACGTGAATACCATATTTCTTCAACTACTTGTTTTAACGCAATAATTTACTACATATCAACAATTCCAAAAGATATAAATATAAAATCATATTACAGGGCTTGCAAAATATGTCCTTGCCGCTTGCAAGGACTTTGAGTGTTGGCAGCTGGACATTGCCACAGGCGGCCTCTTGCGCAAATCGCACATCAAGCTTCTATTGTCTTATCATAAAGAAGGGTTTCTTGAACATAATTTTCATAACTCCAAATGCATAGCGAATTTTGAGAGTATTCACACGACCATTGTGGTGAAACTACGCCTTATCTGAAAGAACCGAGTTGTGAGTAGATTAACTCTTCAGTCACCGATGAAAGAAACCACCCACAACAACGCACACTTGCTACGGATTACCTTGTTGTAGACTAGTATCAAATTTTCTCGAACGCGACGAGCTAGTAAGTATTTACAAAAACAGTTACACACAAAAATACGCTTTTTAAAGGCATTCGTCTTTCCATCTTCCCAAACGAATGCATACTAGTGACTGTCTAGAAATTCAAGGGCAGGCGGAGGAGAGCCGAACTTAGCCGAGAAGTTGACCTCCATGTGCGCGGTCACGGCATGCTGTGGAAGCCCGGTACTAGAATTTCAAAGATGAGAGCACACATTTTACAAGCGTTTGTATTTTTTTATTTATTTACGGACGTTCTTTAACTTCTCTGGTCGTCAGGTCCCCATTCCGTCAAACAGACGATGCATTTTGATCAGAGGCCTCATCTTTCAGCGTTAAGGTTCTTTTACCTGCCGTAAATTTATGACACGGCTTTAGTTCCTTTCCGAAGGAAGCCATACTTATTATTTTTACGCCCTAAAAATGCATCACCTAAAGAGTTTGAACCCATATCCTTTACGAGGCAAGTATGGTCACCACTAGACCACGAAGATCAACTCTATAAGTGTGAATGTCATATTTAATATAAAAATTCAATAGGGGCACAGATTAATTAATTCACATTTAACTTACTTCCCTATGGAAAACAGTAAAAACAAAAATATTACTAATTGAGATTTCTCTCTCTTTATTTACCTTCCTCCTCTCTCTCTCTGACAAATAAATGTACGAACACGCCGAATTCCTAGTTGCGCCCAAGTCGTGCAGGACCGAGCGAGAAATCAGCTGTTCTACTTTGGCTGTGCAACACCTCTATTGGCGTGCAAGACAGATATATGCTCTATTTCAACGTGTGTTTTGTATATACGTTTATTTAGAGCACAATCTGAAAACTCTATTAATGAGGTGATTAATAATTATTAATTTTTATATTTTTATTTTTCGTTGTCTTTCTGGAGAATTTATTCAACAATGCATAACAAAAATGTTTAATCTTGTAATTTTAAATTAATTAGCATGCTTTACAAATAAATATATTGGGCAAAACGTGTGGTTTAAAATTAACTATTCAGATCTGTATATATTTTAAGGGGTTCCAGCATTGTACGCGTGTGAAACAGAAAATGTTAAAAAAAAAAAAAAAAAAAAAAAAAAAGAAGATAACTGGTAAATTTCTGCACTAAAACTATTAAGGAAGTATTTCTTAAAAAGTAGTATTTATATTTTTTAGTTGTATAAAAAACAGATTGAACATAAAATGAAGTACATTTTTTTAATTTTCCATCCGATTTCTTACGGAATCAGATCTATTGGTGCTGTAACCAAAAATGTATTGATGTAAACATAATGAAAAAGCGAGAAAATACTATTTGAAGGTATTTGCGGAAATCCAGGGTAGCAAAAATTTGATTTTTTAACCAGAAATGGGAGAGTTTAAACATAAGCCT
Organism: Metallyticus violacea; assembly: GCA_030762175.1. Taxonomy (NCBI): domain Eukaryota; kingdom Metazoa; phylum Arthropoda; class Insecta; order Mantodea; family Metallyticidae; genus Metallyticus; species Metallyticus violacea. Next base: position 75,784,145 of record CM060836.1, read on the forward strand.
TTTATTTATTTTTTTTTTTTTAATTTATGGACGCTGTTTAACATCTCAGGTCATCAGCGTCCCATTCATATAAGGGCGTGAAATTTTACTCAGAGGTCTCTTTTTTTATGCTTGAGGTTCTTTATCGTGCCGTAAATGTACGACATGGGACCCACGGCTTTACTTTCTTTCCGAAGGAAGCCATACTTAAGATTTTTACGCCCGAAAAAATCCATCGATCCTGGCCGGTATCGAACCCGCGATCTTGTGGTTTAGAAGGCAAGTATGGTTACTACTACACCACCAGGACCGACACATCAAACATGCAACTTATACGAGTGTTATTGCAGATCTTTACGATGCTCGACATTTAGAGAGCGATACTTTTACAATCGCATACTGTCTTTGAGTATTCTGGAATAGTTTACCCGCTATCACACAGGCGGGCTGACAGTTGATAAGGATAAGCTGGCGCTGTGATGATGGATGTTTGCAAGCTAAATTTCCTGAGGGACGATTTCAACACACAGATAGGTGTACCCCCGAGTCGTCATGAGCAAAAGTGACGTGATGATGGCCGCTGCCGCTTGCTCAATCATTCATGTCAGGCAGGGGAACCTGCGGATGTTAACGTAATTTCCATGCCACATCCCTGCCGACCGGCTTGAAGAGGATGCGCCTGCCCGTATGCTGGCCGTCCGTTCATCGTGTCGCGTTGCGCCGTGCGCGTCCACAGTCTGGGCAAGAACGGCTCAACTCCCGCCTTTGCTAATTATAGGCAATGGATTTTAAAGTGCGCTTCATTAAGGTGATTGCATCTTTCATGGTAGTAAGCAAAGGAAATCACTTTGGATTTCTGAATAAAACACCCACAATAAAGAATACTTGGTTTTTACATCACGTCTTCACTCATTTTCGTAATTTGGATGATCTTCTCAAAGTAGTTCCCTTAGATGTAATACATCTATCCCAGAGTTTGTCAGCCTTCAAAGATACGCTGGAAACCATTTTTGACAGGGCCCACAAAACATTTCCGCAGCCTTCATCCCTGCTTCTGTTTCAATTTGGGGAAGGATAAAGTCACACGATGCAATATCTCCAAATCTAGACTACATACAGATTGAGTGACACGCTTCACATTGATATTCAGCAACAACATTTGCGATGTGTGGCCATGGATTATTATGGCGTAGCATCCAGATTGTTGCATGAAAATGTGGCCTTTTACAGAGTTTTCAGAACATCTCTATAGTATTTCCCAGTATTACTTGTAAACCATTCCTTGAATATCAAAAAATGGGATGATCATAACATTCCCAACAATCACTGTTTGGGGTGGAGGAGGGCTGGTATTCTTAGTGATTTTTCTTTAGAGAAAGGTGGGTCTAGTGGTAACCATAATTGCCTCGTAGACCCAAGATCGCGAGTTCAATCCAGGTTAGGGTCGATACATTTTTTTTGGCGTAAAAGTCCTAAGTCTTAGATTTACGGCACGAAAGAACCTCAGGCGTGAAATAAGAGGCCTCTAAGCAAAATTGGTCGGCAGTTTCAAGCCCTGAATTGAATGAAACGCTGATGACTTGAGATGTTAAAGGGCGCAATCATAAATACACCAATTGAACAATCCTTTAGAGAACGAAAAACGTTATAATAGATTCCACATTCAGTAAACCGTGGGCTACCCATAGATGACATCTATTTCCAACAAGATGGAGTTCCAGCTCACTATACAAAAATGTTGGTCAGTACTTAGGATTTTGGATTGATAGGAGAGGTCATATGGAGTGACCAGCAAGTATCCCAGGTTTGTGGTCTATAATCTTCTTTTTGTGGGGTGAGTAGTAAATCGAGAAAGACCCAACAACTTAGAATCTCTGGAACATCGCATAATGAAAGCCATGCAAGAAATTTCTGAAGTTCGGTTAAGTTATTCCTTAAATGTTTTCTGGCATATTATCAGAGCTACCGGTTTGAACATAGAATTGAGTTAGCTTTGTTTTGATTTCGTTAAGAAAGGAGCACTTAATTATTCGATAAACTTTTTTTCCCTTGATTTAACAATAATATATTTATACATAAGTATCTAGTTTGGATACTTTTTGAAAAGTTCTTAAAGGACATTATTCTAAAGTATAAAAAGCTATTGGTGTTACTTCCGGTTAAACAGGTAGTAGAAAATAGTAAGGTAATTTTTTGAGTTTTATGGTCATCCCCAAACAGCGAGAACGTCAAAGTTATTCAGGTGATGTGGGACTTTTAACTAAACCTCCAAGTACACGCTAATAAGAAAAACACTAACCAAGCGATGTTTACATTTTAACTGGTTAAACTAAAATACGAATATGTTCATTTATTTAAAAAAGAAAGGAAAAGAATCACTAAAATTGGCAAATTCTTGATATTCCAAAAAATTGCTAATTTATCTACAAAGGCAAGCAAAGGATATCCAGTTATACTCCCACTGATGTATCGTAATATCACAACAACCGCGCCGTGCATGTCGTTGCGTCGGTACAAAAACGAAATTTGCTCGTTCTATTTTTTTTCTAATCTTATTCTTATTAACAAGACACAAGATATGTTTCTTACTTCACACGCTGTAGCAGAAATGTTTTTTTTTTTAACCATAAAAAAAACTTCTTCGTTTTGTACCGTATTGCTGAATAAGCTCCTATAACTTTCGGTTGATGAGGCCCACATCGTTTCACTTGCAGCTTAACAATTAAAACTTAGATGCGAAAATGGAGTCTTCAATAAAACATCCACTTTATTCATTGCCACAAAACAGGCAGCTATTGACTTTACATTAATATTATGAAAGTGAACTTTCCAATGAGAAAGCCATCGAATTTCAAGCAAAGTGCGAAAACAACTCCTAGTCAGTTATGCGTTGTATTAGTAACCCTTGAACATCTGGTACCTGAGAAAAGCGAGAGTACAGAGCGCTGGCCATGGGGCGTCTTCCTGCTGGCCCAAGAGAACACAGAAATAAGCAGGATAAAGGATAATCTATCTTGAAGGAAGACAAATATAAATCTTTGCTGGCCCATGATGGTATAAGTTTAAAGCGTAAAAATTTCCGGGCACACCCATCAGCTTCCTGGTTACCGTAGAGGGGAAATGCGTCTATTGCGTAAGATACAATTAAGAACTTTTTTTTCATGCATTTTTTGTCTTAAAAGTTAACCGGAGAAGAGGCGTTTTCTCTGGAAGGGTCGGGCCCATCTGGTCCTTATTTACAGAACCACTCATGCTCTGAAGAAAGGCACACAAAAATGCTAGATGGTTGTCACTCGGCAATTTCTTGAGCAATGTAATAAAACAGTAAATATTGAAAAATTTGGACAGACAATAGAGGATTTATGCTTATTACTATGAATAAATAATGTTAAGTTTATTATTATAAACCCCTATTCAAAATGTAACCCATAGAGTGTTACTAATCAAGCGAAACAACGCCAGGAACATTCAAGATCAATTACTCAACAAGAATTTTGATCTTTTGGAAATGCAAGGAAATTCCGTTGATTGGCTCCAAGAAAATGAATATAGATTACACTTCATTTACATGTGAGCTGTGTGATGCATAAAGCAGTAGGCGTTTACCTACGTCACGTCAATACTATTTCACGTCCTTACAGCGTCGGTCCTGGTGGTGTATTGGTAACCATACTTGCCTTCTAAACCCAAGATCGCGGGTTCAAACCCGGCCAGGATCGATAGATTTTTTTCGGCAGTAAAAATGCTAAATATGGCTTCCTTCGAAAGGGAAGTAAAGCCGTAGGCCCCATGTCGTACATTTACGATACGATAAAGAACCTCAAGCCTGAAAGAAGAGACCTCTGAGCAAAATTTGTCGGCCGTTTCACACCCGGAATTGAATGGGACGCTGATGACCTGAGATGTTAAAGAGCGTTCGTAAATAAAAAACAAATCAACGTCCTTATCCCTATTAATGCTACGGCTACAGTGAAAGACGTGGCTTGCAAGATATCTAGCGCCCAGTCTGGGCTAACATTTTGACGTTAAACCTCCTGATACCTTTGCTAATTCAAAGTTGTAAGAATGGGAATTACTTGTAAAATTACATACAGAACTCTTCGATAAGTTCATGCAACCCAGAAGGTTGTTTTAAATATTAATTTGGCAACGCTGTAACTCTCGAGGGTGAAGTACTCAACAGATGTAGCTTATTTCGTGTTTGAGATCCGTTTTCCTACTTAAATTTGCAAACAGGTGTTCAAAATGGAGAAACTCGAGTTTCTTGTGTTAATAAAACATTAAATTTTGAAAAAGTAAAGCCCACAGGAACTAAGACAAACATTACGATGAATTTGCATGTCCGCTTTGAATGGTTTTGAGGATTTACACCTGGCCGAACGATCATAAGCGATGCAAATCGTTAAGGACATTCTATCAGGATAATTCCGAAGTGATTGAACAACTCATTGGTGCTGAACAACACAAGACTGAAGTTGTGGATCTTTCTGAATATCGGCTGCACAATAATTTACAAAATAAAAGAACTCTCAGAGAGATAAGTGCCTCATTTGCAAACGATTGACCAGAAAACAGAACAAGTTGTCACATCCGCGCAGAATTTGGAGTTGTATGTAAATTTCGGAGATGGTATGGGCAGTAAACGAAACGCAGATGGCACAACACGTCGGTAAAAAAGGGACAATCGAAACAATGTGTTACAAACGGAGAAAGGCTCCGAAGGCAAAAGCGATCCCTTCAACAGGAAAGATGATGGCGACTTGTTTTGGAATTACCACTGCACAATTTGAATGGAAAATGGCAAAACAATATTCAATGAATTTTACGCTTTGCTGCTGGAGATATTAAACAATGCGATTACGAAGAATTTGGGGAAGAAAAAGGTTCTGTTCCATTAGAATAACGCGCCAATGCACAAGTCTGCGATTGCGATCAAAATTATTGAACTTAAGGTATGAATTCCTTCCTCATCCCCTATACTCCCCTAATTTTGCTCTCTCTATTTCCCGTTTCCCATGAACAAATGGCTAGCAGGACAGAAATACGCATCAAATGAAGAGGTTGTCGCCGAAACAAAAGCGAATTTTGCGAAGCTGAAGATGTAGTGTTTTATGGATGGGATAAACAAATTAAAAATCACTGAATAGTTTTAAAATGAGATTTTGTAGAAAAATAAAACTTTTTTTTAAAAAAGAAGTTATATTTACTTTATTTCTAACACTATCTTAAAGAATTAATCAAGTCAAAAACTTTCTGTGTGCTACTCGTAACAGAACAGAGGCGGTTGTTTCAGTGGACTAAGAATGGTTTGGAGCTGTAATTACATCGCAGAGACGCAATTTCGTTGTGTGCCTTAAAGGAAATCCTTAATGCAGGGAATCTTAGTGAAAGAGCCGCAGCAGGGAGACAGCCATTGAGTTTGGAACATTATTCACGTTCCGCCGGAAGCTGGAGACGGACAGACCTAGCTACCTGTTTATCACTTGTGGATTGAAACGCGTTGTTTTGTGCCACTTGCTATTATCTTGTTCCCAACACAGTCATGCTAATGTCGTCGCTTCGTGTGACACAGGCCGGCTTTTAGGATATCCTCCATGGAGCGAGAGAGGTTTGCGGCGTTATTCAGAGTTGGCCATGCAATTTCCGACACGTTCGAGATATCGAAAACAGCCGCACAGTTTTGCCACCTATGTCGGGGCGCGTTCTATTCAGCTCCTATCGCGAGCCAACAGGGCGGCCTAGCGAGATTCTGATTGCAGTGGGGTTCGTTATTGAGGAACAAATTGCAAACAGCAACACACACGCGCACTGATTTATGTTGCCAGCGTTCTGTTAGATACCTTTGCGGCTCCAATCCAGCACAGCGAAAAAAAAAAATTAAAAAAAAAAAAAACGCGAGTGAGAGAGAACCTTTCTGTTTTATCTGTACGCCCAGCGGTGTATGCATGTTTAATAAACTGGGCCTACAATAGGTGATAGCAAGAGGGGGTGCGTTTTTAATGAACCCGTCCTCCGCACGTAGAAAACCAAGTGGCGGAACCCGGCAGCGGGGTTGGGGTGTTTTCCAGATATTTTTTCGGGCTGCCAGACTTTGGAAATAGGAAATTTCATTTTCAAGCTCAATCAGAGCTCGTGTGCTAATATCCGGTTTGCTTTTCGCAATGCTAAAGGATTAATGCTGGCGAGAGCCGCTCCATCTACACCGAACAGTTGTGTCAATCAAATTCACTGCACATTCATTTCGTAAACTGACCACTGTGTCTCACCTTCAGACTCGTAAACACAGATACAGGAAATACAGCTATTATTATTAAACACCCACACAGGAGTTCTGCAACCAAATTAAACTAAAATCATGTCATTATAAAAAAAAAAGTCTTGGATATCATTTTACTATGGACAGATTACTGCACACTTTCTTTTTCTTTTTTTTCCCCCCTTCAATAAGTTAAAATCACTTCCGTTTCCACCAGCATTCATGTACGAGAGTTGATCAACAAATACTAAAACTACATTTTTTTTCACTATATACCGAGGGTACCAAAAAAAAAAATGTATACACACTTTTACAGTTGATATCTATTTAATTTTTTTTCAAAGCTGCATCCAAATACAACAGTAATGTGTAGTATGATGTTCTGTAAACAGATGTGACTCACATTACGTTATGCAAGCGTTGCTACAACAAAATGGAGCCAAGATTATCGTTTGAACAGCGGAAAGTAATTTTTAAGTGGCATAGCAAAACGGAGAATGTTGTTGAAGTTCAAAGGCAATGGAGACGTGTGTATAGAACAGAACCGCCAACGTGAGTAACAATTGCACGCATTCGAGACAAAGTTGAGACTCATGGTACCGTATGCGATGTTCACAAGGGCAGATCTGGGAGACCTCGCCCAGCAACAAGCACCGCGCACCGCGCACTGGATAGAATGAAGAGGTCCGATTGAGTTTCCACTGCATTCTCCGGATCTAACTCCGTCGGACTTCTACCTATGGGAAACTCTTAAGGATGTTGTATACCGTAGAAAACCAGCTACACTGGCAACACTTCGGGAAGAAATTGAAACGGCATGTGCTGCAATCATTGAGGACACTTTTTGTAAACGTTGTTCAATCAGTAGTTCAACGTACTCAGAAGTGTATCGACGTCGATGGTGGACATTTTGAGCAACTGTTGAAACTATAGAAGTGTGATGATTCAGGCTAATCTTCAAATTTATGTTGCTGCAAGTATATATTTCTATTCGACTTACCCTCCTAATTCACAGAAAGAGATATTTTGTGAAAGTGTTTTTAGAAAAGGAAATTCTGAGAAAGTTCAGTTAATAATTCAGGAGTGAGCAAAATACGCCTCTGACACTACTGTATGCAAATGAACGTAAGGGAATGAAATATGACCAAATAATGAAAAATTACACTTAAAATATTACATCATTAGAATAATAAAAAGCACGTCATTTTAAGTTTGCGATGGAAGTATCAAAAAATATGAAGTGTCACGAACATTGGGGGCACTAGTAGTTACTTTTTTCGAAATTTCGTAAATAAATTTATGAAGTCACTTGATATTAATTTTGTTTGGTAGGCTAAGGTTAACTGTCTTCTTGGGTGATGTGTCCCAGTGGCGCTCTTCGTGTCGAGAAATAATGAATAAAATCCTATATGTTAAATATAAAGTAACCTACAGCAAAAACCATAACCGTTAAAGAAGACAGAGTCAAAAGTAAGGTTTATTACAGTAGATTGGTAATCTTTAAAATATATTAAAACTTATCTTAATGCATCTGTAGTGTCTACATATGAAAATCGCGTTCATATTGGGAGTTGTTAAATGTTTATGTACTCATTCGATTGGAAAACAAATTTTTCGTGTTACATAGCAAAGATGCAGGTGCTTATGTGTGAGATAAGCAGATAGCGTTGTGCCAGGAATGCATGATGCAATTAATGACGATGACTGTGTGGTTGAAGGGTGGCACGATGCGGCCGGCACTGTTTCATTTCTCGGATTACGCTAATGCCCCTCGCTTCACTTTTATCATTTCGAGATTTCAATTTTCTTTCCCATCCCTTACTTCTCCACCCCACTTCCAATCTGGACCGTGCAGCTGAGAGGATGCCTGGCTTTCCCCGAGGACTCCCTTCTCATCAACCTCGACTCCTGGATTACCCCCACCCTTCCTCGTCTGCGACATTTCCTCTTCTTCTTTTTTTATTTCCACTTCTCTTATTCCTCTCTCAGTCATTGCTTGCCCCTCCCAATGTCCTCGGTGGGTTTTCAATTAAACCGAAGGACCACGGCGTATGGTGGCCATATGGAGGGAAGACTGGTATTAGCGGATGAATCTCTCCCGCAGTTCTTCTTCTTCTTCCCTTTCGTGGTCAATACCGCCCGGAGAATCGCTCTAATCCGGGATATAGCTACGTGTATACATTGTCCTCTCGGCCAGCCATTATCTCTGGAGATAACAATAAGGTCCGCAGGAAATAAAAGCTCTTTTACGTTTATAGGATTGGCGAAATGGCATCAGCAGTGTTAGCAAGACTAACAAGATGTTTTTTTGTTCCATAAAGAAAGGCGACGTACTTTGCAATGAGTATCGTCCGAGGCTTTGGGAGTAATTAACAACATCGATTTCTTTTATCAGGGTACATAATTTAATTGTGTCGGCTTCATCAAGAGAGCTGGCGCCTTCATCGAGAACAATTATATTTCTACAGATGCAAACGCCCTTGTTTGTGATGAGAAAACGGGAAATATAAATACAAGATGTAGAGGGATAGAAGAGAAAAATCAATTTTTGTTTTTTGTTTTTCCTACCTTCGCTTTTGTCTTTTTCTTTTTGGAATAGCTGATGAGAAACTATACATTCATGTTAATGAGTTGAAGGTGCTGCTATAGTAGGGTAAAGATGGGTGAATAGGATGCATTTTTTGAAAGTGTATTACGTATAGCGTAAATTATTCTTGTCATTGTAGGTGTCAAAATTAAGTTTATTTATTCAACAAGTGCCACATACAATTTAGCACTTATGCCATTAGTACACGGCCTCTCCAGTATTAAAACCGCTTAATGCAAAAGAACACACGTCCAAATGTTTGGCCGTCATAGGTTGCCCAGAATCACAAAGGGTATAATTTGGAGAATGAGGTGGGACCTCAAACAGTCATGTTTCGTCAACAATCGAAAGAGTTTTTGTCTTTAGTTGCCAATGCAGCTCAGATTTAAAATTATGTTTAAAAATCCTATTTGTTCAACAGCTTTAGGATATTAAATGATATTGTCCTCGTGTCAGAATTAAATAAATGATTAATTGCTGTTTGTTCAGTAACCAATAAAATTCATGACGTAAATAATTCCAATCACCCTTCTATAGCGTGTGAATAGGATTGATAAGAAAATCAATGAAATCCATGTATATTTTATGAGTTTGACAAACTATCAAATAACACTAACACTAAAATCACATTTCTAGAGTGTTCTGGCCTCAAATGCACTTCCTAAGGTTATATGAGAGTACCTTTTTAAAGTATCTAATGCTGTTTTAGTTTAAACGAAGATAAAATTTGGAAATGTGTCAGTAAAGTTTGTTTTTAGGTCATATTATTATCATACTTTTTACGTTATAAATGCTAGCATATTTCCAACATTTCAGAACGTAAATATCCGGGCCCCAGTGTAGGCAGCCAATACTGCTATTAACTTCGAATTTTGAACGGTAAACAAGAAAGACAAGGTCGGGAGCTATACCAAAGACAGACACTCAAGTTTTGTGCATTAATAGGTCCATCGAGAAATGGAGAAATGACCGTTGCTTACACGCCCAATTTCATTTCCGCTGCATATGCCTTGACATTGTAAATTTTATCTCTTTATTCGCGAAATTTTCCACTTTAACTTGTTGCTCAATTGATATTGTAGCCTGGATCGTTTGGCACTACTGTGAAAGGTCTATCGCTTTGCATTCTCGGCTGCCGCGCGACCGCCCGTTCATGTCTTCTATCGAACATCGCTAAATGACGTCACCATCTGCAACTCAAGATCACGTTACATTCAGCAATACTTCATCTGTCGATCGCCGTTCATTTTCATTTGTCGGTCGACTTTTAGGGATGACATTTTAGAGTTATAAATATATTCACGTAAAAAATGTGGTTGGGAAAATGTAGCATTTCATGAAAGCGACGAGTCCTATTACATGGGAAAATAAATTAACATATTGTTGAGAAGGTTATATTAATTAAAATGGCTCTGGAATTAATCCCAATTATAAAATTCGCGGAAATCTGAAATGTGGGTTATAGATAACACCATCTTTGGTCTCTATACAAGCCGTTTTGCTTGATCAACTTTTGCGAGCTAAATACTATCAAAATGTGGATAAACAGTATTTGTGACAAAATTTCTCCTTCATGCTCCTCTTGTAATTGTGATCTTAACAGTTTCATTTAGGAAGAGAGCACATCAAAATAGATCATCGTGATGTTGACCCGTGGACGTGATGACAGAAGAAAACATTTGAAAATAGGCGATTAAAGACCGAAGAAATCGCAACAAGTTTAAAGCTTTCTGTTGCAACGGTCTTATGAATCATTCAGAGGTATTTCACAAGGCGAAGGTCAGTGTAAAAGGGTGCCCGATATCTTTCTGTAGTTCTTTTTATGTGGTTGTTCCAGCAAAATTTTTCTTAGAGTTTTGTTGTATATTTAGAAATAATTAGTGAAATCCATTGATCCAGGGAATGCAACTATAATTATTAATTATGATGTTCTCTCCAAGCAAAGGAAGACCGAAAATATTCAATACCACTTAATCCACCAAGAGAACCGCGGGAGCAATAGTACTGGCGGGAAATCTCCTGTTTTCAAGAAATGGAATACCACCATAATTGGAGGGACAGCAAAGACAATAATATTGTTCTCCACCACGACAATGCTCCAGTCCATACGGCTGTTATAGCGAAGACTTAATAAATTACTTAGTTCCTACACCCGCTCTATAGTCCAAATTTAGCGTTCAGTTCTTATCTAAAACGATACCATGAATGGAAGGTAAACTGAAATTATATTTGTTAGGTCAAAAAGTTAATCAGATCGAAAACTTTTAGATCTTACAATGAGTATGGCATAAATATATGCAACCTATTTTGTAGTAGTATTAGTGTAGCAGTAATCTAAACAGGTACGATGATAAACGAAAATCACTGCGCTAGGGGCTAGAGGCTTGTAAATCACTGGCAGTTAGATGAGCACATTACGCAGTAAAGTGGCGTAGATGAAATTACCGCAGGATCTACGAGCCCTCGTTTGTTTCGGGGTCCAGGAGCTACTGTGCACGTAAAACAAGTGGCAGAGCGTCTTCTCTTGACAAATAATACCTCTTTTTTTCCAACACGGGCGGCGCAAAAAAAGAATTCCTCATAAATATTTCCCTGATGTTGGGGGAAGATAACGGGCACTGCGGGGAGCGCCACGGCCCCGAGAATATTTTTATTCTTGTCTTACAGTCACGCCGGATACTAATGGTAACAAAAAAGTTCTGGAAGATGCCTACTTACCCTGACCCAAACTTAGCGCATGCTGTGAGCATTTAAGCCTTGGTAGTCTCAAAAGATCTATTTACCTCTTAGAAAACTTTCAAGAAATGTTATTTTCATTGTTTTAGCTGTTAAACATAGATTTTAGTTTACATTTCGAAAAAGTGTATTCAAACTTTTACATAATTTATTATATTTATTATTTTAATAGCAGAAACAAAATGTGGCAATCAATTCAACGAACATAAGAAACAAAAATGACACTAAAAACAATTATTTTAGGAATAGCTTCTGATATTTTTCCAAAAAAATATGTCTCTGAAATCTATGCACCATTTGCACCAAATTTTAGAACTGAAGCAGAGCTTTAGTTATAAACATTGTCCGCTCACACGTTGAACATCGCTTTCTGAGCCTGTTCCCTGAGGCACACATTAGACAGAGCAACGGTTACGGTTTTTTAAATACCAATCAATCAATCAATTTAAAACTTTCTAATCGATTTCTTCCTTCCATTAGAATGGGTGCAAAACTGTGCAGTTTTAACAGAAATGGCGCAAATGTTGAGCGTTGGCCAAAAAAAAAAAAAAAAGTCTCTTCCGAAATTATCACAACAATTGCAGTTATATTCATGTAATGGAGTAATGAAATAAGGAACACTGTCGATCAAAACGTTTTACCGATACATTGTCTGTTTAGCCGAGGGAGACCACAATTCCAGCATCTTCTCTGAACTCGTGAGCGGGGGGTCTGGGGTTCGAATCCCTCAGAATCTCCCTAACTGAGGTTTTTTTCCGGGTTTTCCTCAGTCCTCATAAATGAAAAATACCGAGGAGGTACCCTAAACCTAGGCCTGGAACATTTCCTCCCTTAAAAAATAAATCCTTTCGTAATTTCATTTCATGTATCATCAGTGTTCATCGCCTATGGTGCCTCTGTACCAAAAAACGGGCGTTAAACACTATTCATTCATTTATTACATATTCTCTGAGCTAAGATTGTGTAATGTTATGGTCATAGTGGGAAATGCACCACATTTTTACAATTATTGGTTATTGTAAACATTTTATTGCATGGTAAATGTAGGCCAAAGAAAGGAACCCGTGTATATTTTTCTACTTTTGCCGTAAATTGTTCGCATATACCGGCAAATGAGCACATTTACCATCACTAGGTAGTACATGTTAGCAGACATAATTGAATAAGTTTTTCCTCTAATGTTGATGGTTACATAATTCCTGTGGTATGTAGAGGTGCTTTGGTACTTCTAAAACTCAATTCATAATAATTATATGTATTTTAGTGGGCAGTGGTAGCATAAATTTGCTTTGGTTTACACCTTTTCGGCTATGCCAGTAAATTCCATCAACTTTCAAAGTCAATTTTTTTCAAATCAAGGTGAAATATTAGTGAAAAAATATTAATACAATAAAACAGAAGTACAATGGGATATACCCAACAAGCTTCATACCGCGAACTACATTTCTTTTGTTCTACAAATAATTTTGCAAGGAAACAAAACACAATCGTGACTTGATAAATAAGGCAGCAAATTCTTTGACACTATCAATGACAAGCAATTATTGATTAATAAAATACTCAAAATATATAAATTCACTTATTACTAAAAGCAGATATTTTTATACATAAATTGTTCTCTTGTGCTGACACTAGAGCAATAACGTCCTCAGCGGAAGAATCTGCAAGCCAACAAGCGCCACAACTTTCACCGAAGATTTATGGTAATTGTTAACAATTCCACAAAAACTCGGTAAAATAAAACTATTTACCTGTCTGTTTGGAAGTGCTCACATTTAACAGCATTGTTCACAATAGCCGTTTCTACTTTGAACGTTCTAGGAAGTGGAGCTGAATTAGGATATAAAAAAACCGCTTGAGCGGACAGGACTTCTGAAAAAAAAGCATACCAAAAGGGTTTTAGATAAAGTTATGCTTCTTACAGAAATCTTCTGAAAACATGCAATTAAGATTTATATAATAAAATTACTGCATTAAAACAAATTATAAAAAAGTGTGCGTATTAAGATAATAATAGTAAAAGTTAACACTTTAAAAAACAACCAGATAAATTGTTTGGCAAAAGAATAGTATATGTATATATATATTCATATGAAGCGTAACTGAAAACTTTCCTGCGCGCTCATATTTTTGACTAATTGAGTTGCTTAACTTTTTATTGAATGACAATATGTATTGGACTAGAAAATAATTTAATAAAATAAATTTTATTGTAAACCCGCAATGTAAAAGCTCACCCCTTTAGTACTTTTGAGAGAAGAATCAAAGACAGCAAGACAGTTGGCAACACTGCTAAAGTCTTGGTATATGAAGGTAACACTTTTTCTTTAATAACCTCTATTGCTTTTAGGCAATTATATGCCACATTTTAATTTTATGATAGGCAAAATGAAGTAATTTCATCCGCTTTGGAATCAGATACCTTCAGAAAAAGTTTCTGGGTCCACGTGTGGACCAACATCTGCTAATATGTGCTCACTTTACTTTATTTGAATCCTTTTCAGCAAATATGAAATTGAATGTACGGGTGCAAGGTCTATAGCTGTCGTCATCAGCTAAGGAAATTATTCTATACACACAAATGAAAATATATATCATTCTAGACCTTGAAAACATGTTTCAACAAAGAATAATAAAAAGTTTGTTTTTTCATTTGTCATGAGTAGTACAAATAAATAATGATTAAGGCAATATGTACAAAGGGCGCCAAAAATGTATATACACTTCAAGCAAAGAAAGAACTATGTTAACATAACAAAACTGAATTAACACAAACAGAAAATGACGAGCACTAATCATCTTAGACTTTTACAATTACAACAGTTGCTCAAAATGTCCACTAGCGGCGTCGATACACTTCTGAGTACGTTGAACTACTGATTGAGCAACGTTTGCGAAAGTGTCCTCAGCGATTGCAACACATGCCGTTTCAATTTCTTCCCGAAGTGCTGCCAGTATAGCTGGTTTTCTACGGTATGCAACACCCTTAAGAGATCCAATGGTGGCCTGTTCTGTACACACGTCTCCATTGCCTTTGAACTTCAACAACATTCTCGGTTTTCCAATACACTTCAAAATTGCTTTCCGCTGTTCAAACGATAATCTTGGCTCCATTTTCTTGTAGCAGTTATGTAGCTAGCATAACGTAACGTGAGTCACATCTGATTACAGAGCATCATACGATAATCTTGGCTTCATTTGTTCATTGTTGATTTACCTGACACGTAGCAACGCTATCATAATGTATGTGAGTCACATATATTTACAGAACATCAAACTACACATTACTATTGCTTTTCGGTTCAACTTTGAAATATATTAAATAGATATCTACTGTGAAAGTGTGTAGACATTTTTTGGCATCCTGTATATAGAGTACAGCCAGTGAGCATTCTGTGATTTCTTCACTTTCTTCCTTATGCGCTTCATTTCATCACAATTTAGCATTTTTGTTCGATATAAATCGTAATTGTTTACATCATGACAGTGCCTGCTAGAGTAGTTTGAAGACAGGTGCTCCCTGACCTTGTACACACCCCAAACCGGTTGCATCTTTGCACATATGCAAGCATTCATGGCAACATTCAGCCTGCTTAAATAAACGGAATTATTGACTTTTATTACACTCCTCTAAATTATTATTTTTTGTTCATTTTATTGAATGATTACTTAAAAGTTTTTTTTTATTTTCTTTTAACGATAGTTTAACTAAAATATTGTATATATTTGGTGTTTACTTTAAGTGCGTTAAATGAAGGTTTAAGTACAAGATATTTTTTTTCTTTCATTCAAAGTTCAAATGAATGTGTGCTTATGTTTTAGTTACTTTGATTAAAAGTTAAAACATTCGTTGCAAACTACTAAAGAACTGTCTTACAGCAAATACCAGTATCAAACATTAACGCCATTTCCGTAGTGCAATTCATATGACTTCGGTCGCTTTCTGACATCAGTGGACCACAAAACGGCGCTGTGGGGCAACGATCACATTTACTCCACCGCGTACCTCCAATCCTTAACACTCACCTGCACAGTAGTGTCTTTTAAGTAGCTACAAAAGAAAGGCACGATTGCCAAATTTTTCTTTTCTCCAAAACGTGTTTCTACAGATGAGTGAAAGATCAAAGAAAAGTGTTAATAACCTTTTTCATTGTCATCAATATCTCTTTTTGGTTCAAAGGATGACATCCATGCTCCTTACAGTATATTAGAATATTGCATCAACAGGATTTGGGCATATAAAGGTTAATATACTTTGCGATGTTTCCTTTCCTTCCGGAAGAACGAAATTACAGGGATCATACAAAACGATCGGAGTTCATATTTCGATGATTAAACTTAAAGCTTTGATTAGAAAACTCTCTTTATAACTTAAACTGTATAGATCTCCAGATCACGATCAAGTGATTTCGATCAAAGCACATTGACAGAAACAGTTCAACTGACTCTGTTAACACTTATCCACAACAATGAACAGAGTTGAGCGGATGAAGAGAGCGTCCATAAAAGCGTCACTCTGACTAAAGTAACAAACAGGTAGCAAAATTCAGAAATATGAACACTATTATAGGGTCAATTATCATAGATTCCGGACATAGCATGCATATTTTCGTTTGGTTTTTTTTTTTGTTGTTTTGTTTTTGTTTTTTGCTGCTATAAATTCATTCCTGTGGTTATATAATTTTATTTTGTAGAGAGATGCTAAGTTTGTTGCAAATGTATATGAGCAACAAATAAAGAGTCAAGTGTTTCGGCGAAACTTTCTTCAGAAATTAGGA
The DNA here is from genome assembly GCA_030762175.1 of Metallyticus violacea. Classification (NCBI taxonomy): domain Eukaryota; kingdom Metazoa; phylum Arthropoda; class Insecta; order Mantodea; family Metallyticidae; genus Metallyticus; species Metallyticus violacea. The sequence goes on from CM060836.1 coordinate 75,800,481, forward strand.
AAGCAGGCTACAAAATATCTTCCACGTCATCATTAACATAATGTTGTGTCTGGTCTAGTGTGTATGTGATCTTCATTCAAGTTCCCATGGCAGGTCGGGTCAGTCTACAACCGCCCCCAGGTTCTGTCTGTCAGGTGTCCAATGCTGCAAGCGATAGCTGCCTCACAGAAGTTCTTCGCTTCACATCCCCGCAGAGGTGGCTTTTGCAGACTGTTTCGAGATAAATACGAGCTTGTGGTTGATGGTTTGTTAAGATTCCATTCTTATCTCAAATAAACTGAGTTCATGACGAAGAATGCAAAAGAATCAATAAATGGACCTGACTATCAAAGATTTAACAGTGCATTCAACACAACTATGCAACACCTTCAAAGCTCACTTTTGAAATCTATTCAGTTCATCTGGAATTGAAATTAAATTTACTTAGCAGATGAGATATTCATAAAAGCCACGTTATTTTCGTGATAAATTTAGAAAAAGCACATCATGTCTCATTAAGGAAATCATGGAAATTAGTGCAGAATAATAAAAAACAGAAATCTTCAACTTACCTTAAGAACATTTATCAAAGTACCACATCCCAAGCTAAGAGCTTATGGTATTGAAATTTTGGGAATGGAAAGTTCTTGGGAAACTGTGGATAAAGCACACCGTTTGTTTTGCAAAGAAATTCTCGGCCTACCAATTGAGGCTGTAAAAGAAGTTGCCCAAATGAAAATGGGAAGAGCTAGAAGAAAAGGTTTAATTATGGAGAGAGTTTTAAAATACTGGCATGGGATCTAAACCTAAATGAAGATAAACTTTGATATATCAAGAACCATTTTGAACTAAGGAGTGGTTGAGTAGTTTAAAAATATTTTAGAGAGCAATGTATTAGGGTATATATGGAGGAAAAGATACAAACATTAGAGGTTTTGAGAAAGAGGACAGAAGACTTTTTGAAGACATTGAGATGCAAAAACTATTTAGTAATTTAACTGGGAAGACATCGCTTGATTTTTATGTTAAGATGAAATGGGCATGGGGAAGGGAAATTTACATAGATAAAACAAATAAGGAGGAAAGAGAGGGTATAGAATGAGCGATAGCAGGCATGTGGAAGTTGAAAGGTGAAAGAGAAGGTTTTACACATTATGTGGAGGGAAAGAATATATATATAGTGTTTGATTGTAAGGAAACTGAAAACTGGAGAAATGAACTCATTAAGGTAAAATTAAAAGGGATAATAGAACAACAAAGAGAACATTTATAAAAGAGTTCAGGAGTGTGGGTCAGTATTTATTTAAAGTTAAACAGAAGTGGAAATGGACAATGGAGAAGAAAATTCACACAAATAATAGAATATAGCCGATAAAATAATGGTAAGGAGAGAATAAGTTAGATATCATTTTGGTATCTGGGGTCGGGTCACAGCAGGGTCCCCTGGAATTCCAGTACGTTGTGCTGATGAACCGGAGACTGGGATCTAATGCAATAGAAGTGAACAATTGGTATTCTGTTTATTTGGAATTTAGATTAAGGCATGTCATTAATTATTGTAAAAATTGTAATTGTGAGGGGTAAACCCAAAATTGCCATAGATGGAGGCCCCTTGTAGTTTGTATATTCTTAGGACCCAAATAAATAAAAAACATAAGAGGTAAGATTATAAATATTCCTGCAGGATATTTGTTCATCAAAGGAGAAAGAAAAGATGTAATGGAATGAATATTTTATTGAAGATAAAACAGCATTTTAATTAATATTTGCAAATAACCCAATGATTTTAGTGGACGAAATAATATTTTGGGAGTTATAGTTAGAATATTGATGTATGAATATAGCAAATAGAGATTCAAAATAAATTTAGGAAAATCCGGTTTTTTTTACTTGCGGAACTGTTCCCCAATTTGGATTTAGAAGAGGAAAAAGGGACATAAATGTGAATGTTTGGAAGTAGAAATGAACAAGAATAGAACACAGCATTGTGAGACTGAAAGTTTAATAATTAAAGATTTGGTTATATTAAATGTAATATTGTTGGGTAAACAGACAATAAAATAACTAAATTTTCGTGGTGAAAATACTAAACCCAGGTTTCATCACCTATCACAATCCGGGACAAGAAGGCCTACCCTCAGCTTCAAAACGTTGCAACAACTGAAAAGAAATGTTTTTTCTGTGAGATTTGTTAAGACAGCGCGGAACCATCTTGTACACACTTTTGAGAAATCAAGAGCGCGGATAGTTGCACCCACACTTGCTTTGCTGACTGACAGCTTCAGCGCCAACGGTCAATTCTCGCGAGTGAGAACATCAGCACAGTGCAACATGTCAGGTGTGACCCCTGCCCTCAGCAAAACCGCCTTCTGATGCCCAGCGACCAACTGCAGATGCTTCATAGACTTCACACAGACGTTTGTGAATATTTCCCACAGTTTCTTTCTCGCAGTAAGAAATTCAATGAAGACACGCTGCATGTTTTTTTTTTTTTTTTGATTGATTTATTTATTTATGGACGCTCTTCAACATCTCAGGTCATCAACGTCCCATTCAACTCAGGGCGTGAAACGGACGACAAATTTTGCTCAGAGGCCTCTCTTTCAGGCTTGAGGTTCTTTTTCGTGCCGTAAATGATTGACACGGGACCCGTGGCTTTACTTCCCTTCCGAAGGATTTACTTAGGATTTTAGGATTTTTACGCCCGAAAAAATCCATCGGTCCTGGCCGGGTTCGAACCCGCGTTTTTGGGTGTAGGAGGCAAGTATGGTAACCACTACACCACCAGGACCGATACGCTGCATGTAATGTAAAGAAGCCAATTTGAAACAATGCAAATAATTCATAACTAACATTTCGCATTCGCAACATTGTTGTCAGCTGAGGAAAAAAAAATGTGGGGCATTGCTTTCTAGTACCACTGACTTGTTGCGATACGAAGTTGAAAAAAAACATGTAAAATACTATTAGGATAATTATAGTGAAGCAATAGTCATATACGTATATTGAATATGGGAAACTTGCAGTTATTTCAGTATCCAACAATATTACATTTGAAGCAACAATGCTCTCATGCAGACACTCTCCAGAAACGACAATAAGTTATTTCGTTAACAATCATCTGTTACTGAATGACTTGCTAGTAAAGTAAAGTTTTGTGTGATTTGTTAAGTATTATATTTCGTTTTCTGTTAACCGAGTGCAAATAAAATGAACACTGCATATAACTTACATTCAAATCCTTTTTCTTTTGGACCAACGGAAAATAAAATTAAAATTTTAAAAAGTGGGTAGCTTAAGTACTGAATCAAACTCTGTGTGTGTGTGTGTGTGTGTGTGTGTGTGTGTGTGTGTGTGTGTGTGTGTGTGTGTGTGTGTGTGTGTGTGTATTAGAGATATACCTAATAAATGAGTAAGGTTAAAGCAAAACTTAAAAATCGTTTTAGCAGCCATAATTTAATTTTTTTAAAGGAAATTCAGTATGTCATTGAAACAAAATAAGGAAAATACATTCTGAAAATCAGTGAAACTGAACTATTACGAGGGGAGTTACCTGAAACCCAAAATTTAAAAATCCATTTAGCGGCATTAATATTTATTTCTTCGCAATAAAACTTCACACATATCATTTAAACAAAATAAGAAAAATAATTTATGAAAATTAGAAAAATCGGGCAATTAAGAGTACAGGTTTACCTGAATCTCTAAATTTAAAAATCGCTTTAGCAGCACCAATATTAGTTGCTTCACAACAAAACTCATCATATATCATTAAAATCAAACAAGAAAAATAGTTTCTGAAAATCAGTGAAATCAAGTTATTAGCAGTGGGGATTTACCTAAAACCCAAAAGTTAAAAATTACTCTAGCGGCACCAATATTTGCTTTTTAGCTAACGAAATTCTGTACATAACATTTAATTAAAATAAGAAAAATATTTCCTGAAAATCAGGGAAATCAGGTCATCAGGTGTGAAGGTTTACCTAAAATCCAAAATTTAAAAATCGCTCTAGTGGCACCAATATTTGTTTCTTCACAACAAAATTCGGTACATAAATAAAACAAGAAACACAATTTCTGAGAATAGGGGAAAATGAACCATTAGGAGTAAAAGGTATATTTAAAAACCGATATTTAAAAAGCACTCTTGCGTTTAATTTTTTCTATATTGTTTTAAAATAAAAGGGGAAATTAATTCAGTAGATATAACAATGCATATGTTTTATATTTAACAAAAGCATCGCCATGAAGATAGCAAATGTGAAGTATTTATCTAGAGAATTATATTTGTATGTAAGAGCGCTCTGTAATAACCTTCATAAAACGTTTGCGTTACATGTTTTTAATACAATAACTTTTATATTAAATTTCAAAGCCACTGAAAATGTATGAAACTTGAATAGATTGTTTATTGATTCTATATATTTGCTTAGTATTTCGAAATTGTTTTTAAATAGTTACATGTTTTTGTTTTTTTGAAACATATGAAAATCATCTTCTTAAACACAGGATGTAACTAGAAATTTTCTGTTATTTCTCTCTATTTTATAGTGAATGTGATGAAGATATCAAGTGCACAGGTCATAAACATGGTTACATTTAAAAATGTTTCAGAATACCCACAGAGTATAACTTTGTCTATCAGTGGTTATATATTTTATTTAATTAATAGTATACCATTATCTTTTGTGGCTTAATATCAATAATAGTAATAATAATTCTAAAAATATGGTTTCTCTTTCGTTGTGCTTATGGATTGCAAGAATTCAAATTTTGTTCCTCTGATACCACACGGTAATGCCATAACTTATTCCATTTCATCAATTAATAAAGCCATAATGGATTTTAAATTCTTTTTTAAAGTTACTCTTCTAGGTGTAGAATTAGCTTACTTTACGCAATTCCTGCGTGACGACATTTATTATATTCTCCCTCTCTCTTTGTCTACTCTATTGCATGTTTAGTCATGCATAAATATTAACTATAGTTATTAACAGTGTAGAAGCCTGTAAACCATTTTCAGCATTAGCAGTAGTAAAGTTGTCCATGTCGAATTTACGCTAATGTGAGCCGCCGCTGAGAAAAAAATGTTTAATGAATATCACTGGGACTTTGATAAGGAAGGAGAATTAGAGTGGACTGAAAAAAGAACTGGAAAAAAATTAGAATTTTAAGCAGGGGGTAAAATTATGCTCAATAATAATAATAATAATAATAATAATAATAATAATAATAATAATAATAATATAGTCACCGTAGTCTAGTGGTAGCGTTTACAACTACTAATCCGGAGGTACCGGGTTCGAGTTCCAGTTAGGTGAAGCTATACATTTAAGAATTTTTCGGAATTTTTCCTTAATCTGAGAAGGTGCTAGATAGCTTTGAGGTGCCAAGGAGTTTTGAGTTCATTTGATTTATTATTAATTTCATCCGAACAGATTTACACCTACAGTATTCATGCCCAATCTACAGACGTCGTAAGAAGAAGATATTTTTGATTGGTTTATTTATGAACGCTCTTTAGCATTTCAGGTCATCAGCGTCCCATTCAACTCAGGGCATGAAACGGCCGACAAATTTTGCTCAGAGGTCTCTTCTTTCAGACTTAGGTTCTTTATCGTGCCGTAAATGTACGACATGGAACCCACGGCTTTACTTCCCTTCCGAAGGAAGCCATACTTAGGATTTTTACGCCCGGAAAAATCCATCGGTCCTGGCCGGGTTCGAACCCGCGATCTTGGGTTTAGGAGGCAAGTATGGTAACCACTACTACACCACCAGGACCGACTTAAGAAGACGAATGCAATCAAAACGACAATAAATAAAACATTAAACATGATAATAAGAATATTAAAGATTTATACCACATATTTTCAACAATGTTTAAAATAACAATACATTTTATATTTGATAAAATACAAATCTAAAGTGTGTTCATTTATTTGAGATTTTATATTTACTAATACGCACAGCTAATGACGACAGATGAAATTTGACTTTATACGGTATTAAAAATCGCAGAAAAAGCTATTTATCCCTAGCATTAATGAAAGCTTAGCATTTACCTCTAAAGAACTCGTGAACAGAATGTTTGTACTCGCGGCACCCTCCTTTTTCAGCTTTACAACTTCGCCTCCAATGAAAACAGGGTAATTGTGTCGTCAAAGGAAAAAAATCTACAGTCAATTATGAGACCGCGACGTTTAGAAGAAAAGAAAAACGCCTCTAAAGTATGTTGGTATTAGCGAAACGCTAACGGCATTGTTGTAACGGCTCTGCCAACATGCCGGCCTTTGTTGCTCCTGTTTTCCTGAGAAGTTTAATTTAATTTCTATAGAGCTCTGACAATAATAGCGCAAAACAAACGCTGGCCTAACAATCACGACATTGCTCGATACACACGTGCTCCATATTTGTCGTGTTTTAATGTATCGTTATAGACCTACGCGGTAAAGTATTGTTGTCCAATAAACGTGTCGCTTGGTGGGGGAAATTAACATTAGAAGATCGAGCTAAACGTGTAAACAGCGTTTCGGCTAACTTACCTCATGCTAATAAACAACACATTTTGATATTAGGCGCTTTATTTTGCTGAATTTAAATATAAATGTTAATGTATACATGCAGCAAATAAAATAGCGGACAAGAATTTCAAAAGCTTATACTCCCAAAATTAATTATAATTAATTAAAAATGCACAAAACTAAAAACACAAAATACTAGTGCTTGTATCTTTAGTAAATACTCTTTCCACGCTTTATAGTGTTAAAAAAGTGTGAAAAAAAATAGAATTTGAACTAATTCATCGTGTTAAATACGGGATGGTCAAAAGCTACTATACATTACAAAATTAATTGTAAACTTAATCAGATTATTATTTATTTCTTAAATTGGCTTCCTTTTGCAATTGTAAAGCGATTTTGAAATTTTAGCGCGTTTTTATCGGAATCAAAATGTTCTGTACACGCGTCTCCATTACCTTTGAACTTCAACGACATTCTCGGTTTTTCAATACCACTTCAAAATTGCTTTACGCTGTTCTAACGATAATCTTGACTCTATTTTGTTGTAGCAACGATAGCATAACTTAATGTAGGTCACATCTGTTTACAGAACATCATACGATAATCTTGGCTTCATTTGTTCATTGTTGATTTACCTGTCACGTAGCAACGCTATCATAATGTATGCGAGTCACATCTGTTTACAGAACATCATACTACACATTACTGTTGTTTTTCGGTCCAACTTTGAAATATATGAAATAGATATCTACTACGAAAGTGTGTATACATTTTTTGACACCCTCGGTATATATTTTACAGACACCGTACCTCCAACTCGAAAAGTCGAATAGAAGGTTTTGATGCAAAAAGACGACTTTTTAAAATTGTGATATAGAGTGCTATTATAGATAGTATTTTTAGATGTGCTTCATTTAAGTAAACATATAAGCAAAGACTGGTGTCAAATATGACGCAATCCATATGATGTACTATGGATGTACATTACATGGAACGATAAATCAGCTATGTCAGATGTCCTAACTCCACTATTTAGAAACAACAAAAGATCACAATTTTATTCTGAAATATTAACATGATTATTGTTTAAATAAATGATGCAAACTTTTTCAAAAACTATTAAAAGTTCCCAGAAATTGTTCACAAACTAAATATTGCACATCATCCTAAACTAAAAAGCTTTCTTTTGTTGAAAATTGATTTGAACGTATTTTTTTGAACAGAGAGGCAGATGGTGCCAGAATCCTATATTAGGGAGACGATGGAGGCAGTTGTAGCTGGTCGTGACAACGGTTGGGCTGTCACGGCGTTGCTGACTCAGGTTCTAATGATCGGGTCGCTCGGGGTGTGACCTCAAGCCGACAACATAACACGGGCCGACACGATCAGCCAACCAAAGATGGCACTTCCTTCGCTTGTGTTGCTCGCTTTCTGCCGACAAAGAGGCGGTCCGCGCGCTCCGAACGGACGTCATGCCAAACTTTTCTCTTACAATCGATCGCAATCGATATCTCGATAACAGCTGACAGGCTCTCTTTACCTTTTATTTTTTTTTTCTCCTGTTTTACAACACCTAGCGGTGCATCTTTGGCATTCTTGCGTTAATAGTGAGAATGCAGTGAAAGATTTCTGAGAATGTGCCCTTTTAATAAGAGATAACCTTTCATAACGATCGTTTGGGAAAGTTAAAAAAGTATGGCAAAAGAACCACCGTAAATATGGTAAAGTAGGCTTCCAGCATCATATTTCATCTCGAGTTGGAGATTACGGTTATAAACTATTAATTAATAAATTATTAAATAAATCCTGATAAAAATCGCTGTACTAAAAGAGTAGAAAGACAGAATGCAAGCAAAACAAAATCTCCTTCCATCTCAGCTAAATTGAGATTTTAACATCTCGTTTGTTTACTAGAGCAATAAGCATAAATATTCATACGAGGGTAGGTCCATAAGTTCCCGGCCTAACCATTTTCTAGTAATCATAACGACACAAAATATATTTCACTTTTCAATATAGTTATCGTTTATTGCAATACACTTCTCACGTCTTTGAATTAACATTTCAGTCCCCCGCCCCAAAATAATTAGAAGTCTTGTTCTACAAAATGGGCATAAACAGCATCCACCACTTCGTCACACAAATTTCCTTCCTCGAAAGTTCCTTCTTGAGTTCTGAGAAGAGGAAATAGTCCGTGGGAGCTATACCTGGACTGTAGGATGGATGGTCCATCTCCTTGAAGTCATATTTCTTCACAGCTTCCTTTGCAACAAGAACTGTGTGCACAGGCAGGCGCGTTGCCGTGAAGAAGGCGCACAGTACCAACCAGTTTTCCGTGCCTTTTCTCTTTGATGGAAGAAGAAAACATTCACGGTTTTCCAATATCACTTCAAAATTGCTTTCGGCTATTCAAACGATAATCTTGGCTCCATTTTGTTGTAGCAACGCTATCATAACGTAATGTGAGTCACATCTGTTTACAGAATACCATACGTTAATCTTGGGTTCATTTGTTCAATGTTGATTTACCTGTCACGTAGCAACGCTATCATAATGTATGTGAGTCACAACTGTTTACAGAACATCATGCTACACGTTAATGTTGTTTTTCGGTTTAAATTTGAAATATATTAAATAGATATCTACTGTGAAAGTGTGTATACATTTTTGTGGCATCCTCGGTATATTAAAATAATTGTAAAAGGTAAGCAACAAATAAATAAAAGCTAAACATGCTGATGAACTTTTCTTTTCTCTTAGCATGTTATACATGTCAAACCTATCGCTCTAGGTATAAGGAAGGGGTCTTGTGTGCAGAAGCCGTGTAAAGCTGAGCGTTTTTAAAGGCAACAGACCTAGCATATCTAGGCATGCCAAGAACACAAGAACTTGATATCATTTGTCTGTGTCCGTATCGATAAAGCTGTAACAACTAGGGTCGTGACTGCACTCCGTGATTACACTTCTGTCGCCCCCGGCATGATCATCTTGGCATTCTGCAACGCGAGCGCTTTTTGCCCACCTTCTGTGTGACACTTCTTTTATTCTTTATTCCTGGCTACCGTTGGTACGCCTTCCCCTGCCCGCGTGTGTCTGTGGAGAGGGGGCAAGCACCTCGGGAAGGGAATCACACGCCTACTTTCGTTAGCAAGCAATTCAAGCTAATCAAAAAGGGAATTTCTTATTCAACTTTTCTAATACGGTAATATATCACTTCTCAGAGATCGCTAGCGTTTATTTTGAAAGCGTTTATCCGCTTTTTACTCTCACTTGGAATAAAAGAATAATAAAATAAATAATAACTGCCATATTTTTCAAGAACCCATTGACGACCTCGGCACTTGAGAATACGGAAAGACAAAATGAGAACCGTATTTAATGTAAACCACATCATTTCAGGGTCTTTCCTAAACGTTTGTCCCACAATAGAACATTTATACGAGGGTAGGTCACAAGTTTCTGGCCTAACCATTTGTTAGGTATGATAAAGACAAAAACTGCATTTCATTTTTCAATATATTTAACCCTTTATTGCACTACACTTCTTCCATCTTTGAATTAACATTTCAAACCCCAACTCCAAAAATAGTCAGAAGTCTTATCTGCAAAATGGGCATAAACAGCATCCAGCACTTCTTCGTCACACTTAAATGTCCTACCTCGAATGTCCTTCTTGAGTTTTGAGAAGAGGAAATAGTCACTGGGAGCTATATCTGGGCTGTAGGATGGATGGTCCATCTCCTTGAAGCCACATTTCTTCACAGCTTCCTTTGCAACAAGAGCTGTGTGCACAAGCGCATTGTCATGAAGAAGGTGCACACCACAACTCAGCTTTCTCCGCTTTTTCTCTTTGATGGAAGCACGTGGTCAGTGCAGTAGGTCAGCATAGTACTCCCCATTTACTGTGGTATTTCTCTGAAGTCAATGAAGAGTATTCCTTCACAGTCCCAAAAGATTGTGGTCATGATCTTCTTGGTTGACTTAGTGACCTTGACCTTTAGAGGCGGTGCTTCGCCAGGTTTACGCCACTCATTGATTCTCTTTTGGACAAGGTATCATGATAAAGGGCTATAGTTTCATCTTCTGTAACAATGATTTGCAGAACTTCTTTCTCTAGCCACGGCAGAGCTCCAAAAATACCTAACAACAGATGACTCACTGCTGCTTTTGGACTGAGGCACCCATCTGGCTCTAACCTTATTCATGTTTAACTGTTCATGAATAATTCGAAGGACTGTATTTTAGGAAGGCCCAACCTTGCTGCTATTTCTGTAACTTTGAGCCGCCGGTCTTTCATAATTTCTTCTTCCACAAGAGCGATGTTTTCAGGAGTGAGCACCTCCATGGGCCGACCTGCACGCTCTTCGTCTTCAATGCTTTCTCGACCCATTCGAAAAAGTTTGGTCCATTCGTTTACGGTAGAATATGAGGGGGGTGCTTCCCCATATACACCGTGCAATCGCTGTTTAATTTAATTTGGAGTAAATCCTTCTTTTGTGAAGAACTTAATAACAGCTCGACACTCCATTTTGGAAATGTCCCAATCTTCTATACATAGCCTTTTTTATGGAACTATATCTGAACAACTGAACACAACACAGCGGAAGTTACAGCTGAAATTATTTACTTAAAAGTCAAGGTATAGCATGGAAAAGGATTTTGTGAAGGCGATTAATTTTATCGGAGAGGGCGGAAACTTATGCACCTACCTTTGTAACAAAACAAGTTTAACTTTTAGAATGAGAATTAAATAGAAAAAATTCGAGCTCACGATCGAGATGTTCAGCTTGCTGTGCTCTAACAGGGTAGTTTACTTGAAACCTGGGATATAAGTAGCCGAATTTTTTTTTTTTTGTTCATTTAGGACGCTCTTTAACATGACAGGTCATCAGCGTCCCATTCAATCAGGGCATGAAATGGCCAATAAATTTTGCTCAGAGGCATCTTCTTTCAGGTTTGTATGCTTCATCGTGTCGTAAATCTATAACATGGGAAACACCACTTTACTTCCCTTCCGAAGAAAGTCATACTTAGGAGTTTCACTCCAGAAAAAAAAAAAAAAAAATCATCGATTAGCCGGGATTGATCCGGGATCTTGGATCTACGCGACAAGAATGGTTACCACCAGACCACCAGAACTTTCTGCAACGAGATCTTATAGAGTCCTGGTGGTGTAGTGGTGACCATACTTGCTTCCTAAATCCAAGATCGCGGGTCCAATCCCGGCCAGGATCAATGGGGTTTTTTCCGGTCGTAAAAATTCAAGCATGGCTTCCTACGGGAGGAAAGTAAAGCCATGGGTACATTTACATGTCGTACATTTACGGTACGATAAAGAACCTCAAGCTTGAAAGAAGAGGCCTCTGAACAAAATTTGTCGGCCGTTTCACGCCTTAAATTGAATGGAACGCTGATGATCTGAAGAGCGTCCATAAATAAACACATCAACAATTGCTCAATAAGTTTTGAAATGAAAACACCGCAATGGGTGGCTGAGGTCGATAAAGCGCGGACTCGTGAGCGGGAGGTCTGAGGTTCGATTCCCTCCAGGACCGCCCTTCCTGACTGAGGGGTTTTCCAGGCTTTCCTCAGTTTTCATTAATGGCAAATGACGGGGAGGTGCCCTAAATTTATGCTTGGAACGTTTCCTTCCTTTAAAGAAAAAATCCTATCCTAATTTATCATTTCATCTCATGCATCACTAGTGTCCACCACCTGTGGTGCCTTAGTAGTAAAAACGGGCGTTAAACACTACTAAAAATGATGATGATGATGATGATGATGATGATGATGATGATGATGCAGATGAAAGTCCAGTGCTAATATTATGAGCTTGCCTTCATTAACTAGGGTCACAATCTGTTTAATGTATAACGCAGTAACATTTAAATTTCTGTAAAGTACTTACAAAAAGTTTACTATAGCGTGTGATTTAGCAACATTCCCTCTTCTCACTATTCCGATTTTATTTTGATTATTTGAAATTATATGATTATGAAATATTTCCGATCTACGATAAACATTAAGTGATTATTCACAAACATAATGCATTCATAATAGTTTAAAATCAGATTACTTAATGGTATAATTACTTACGTAGACAGCTGACGAAATTTAATAAATATTCCAGGATACGACGCTCTTAAACCTTTCTCAATAGATTCGTGCCGCGATCTGTTTCACTATAAATGTTTAACACTTCAATACAATTTACACCGCTACATCTTAAAAATTGGCGTCATTTGTTTCATATTCGCAGATAAATAAAACAATTGAAATTAGTTACTAAAACAGATGCAGCTTAACAACAGTTGAAGATCGCTATTAAAACACACATAACGTATTTTATTGGTATATCACGTTAGGATGCAGCAATTGACGCAAAAATGACAACCTTGCAAGGCTTATAGAGGACTGTAATGCTGATTGTTGCTAAATAAGATACAGTTCCGCAATTTTTCATAATAAGCACCTCAAATTTTGAATGAGTTATGTAAATGGTGTGTTCAAAAAGTGAACAACCAACAACGGTTACAAAGTCATCTGTAGAAGACAAGTTATATATTTTCTTCCACTCTTATATCCTTCAATAACCATGAAAAACAAACACATCTTTCGTTTTCTATTCAATTTTGATTGTTTCATTTGAATGTTCTAATATAGCATTTATATTGTTCCCTAATTGTTCCCTATTAAGAGGGCCGTTCAATAAAACTTCATCAAAAGCTTTTCAGGTATAATTTATCGCGCTAAAATTTAAATTTACAATGCTTTGTTATCACTATGCATAATGTACACATGGTACTAGTTTCATTGTTGTCACTTCCGGTTATAATTTGTGAGAAGTATGCAAGTTGAGACATTCAGTTCCGCCTACAGCAAAATTATGAGGAAGGTATGTGGTCAAAAAAAAGTATATTTTTTTATTGAACAGCCTTCGTATTACAAAAACCATTACCTCATAAGAATAATGGACAAAGAAAACTGGTTACCAATGCCGTCTGCTGACGTTTAAAATTCACGCAAAATTCTGTTCGGTAGCTATCTCGAATTTATTAAAATTAATATTGCCCAACATTAGGCAGGAATATTTGGATGCATTTTCTTCTAATAAAATGTATGCTGAAAACATAGAATCTCCTCAGAGAGCGGAGGAATTATAAGGCAAATTAAAGGAAACTATTTAAAATTTACGATTTAGTTTAGACAGGAAACTTTGGAAGCCTTTAGAAGTTTAGGTTTTAAGTGCATATGAACACCTGTATTTGCATGAACTTCCGACTGCCACACCGTGGTGAGGAAAGCAGGTATATCTGGGGGCGAGAAGCGGCTGATCTTCCGACGGACCTGCGGGAGGTAAAAGTTACCAACTCATCCTGCCAGCAGCGCTACCTGTCGAGTTTCATTACCTCAAACTTAACTAACGATTGGCAACTTGATTGAAATTTCATTCCAAGAGCACAGGGTGAACAATAACACAATAACTGAACAAGGTTCCGGGTCAAACCTTGAAACTGCTCGGAGATATTTCACATCTGTTCAATAATTTTGAACATTCAGCTGGAGAAATGACTGTTTCAGAACATACATAACGAACATCACTTGCCAATCACTTTGAACTGAAGAAAATTAAAAAGAAATGCAACAGAAAGCCTTTCTGGTATGTAAAAAATAAACTTTCATTGTAAATAAACATTAATGGTGTATTTAATTAATAGCTAAAGACAGCAAAAAACGAAATCAGAGTAACAATAATCCAGAGCATTACTTTTTGGACATGCTAATGAGCAAAAGAGAAAAGAGAAAGGAAGAAGTTAATAGTAAAAGTTTTTAATCTTTCATTTTGACAATTGAACTGTAGAAAATAGGTAATAACACAGGTTGACCGCGTCCGGTGCACAGTTCTTGGCGCCGGCCATGGACTTAACTACTTAGCACAGCTGTTGCGGGATGGAGAAACATTAACTAGTGCAAAAATGCTTATAAGTCGGATCAATGATAATTTTAATAGAAAAAAATTAAAAATTCATCGTGAACTTGCCTAATATATGCCTGTTTTACTTATTTATTTATGGACGCTCTTTAACATCTCAGGTCATCAGCGTCCCATTCAATTCAGGACGTGAAACGGCCGACAAATTTTGCTCAGAGGCCTCTTCTTTCAGCCTTGAGGTTCTTTTTCGTGCCGTAAAGGTACGGCACATGACCCAAGGCTATACTTCTCTTCCGAAGGAAGCTACTACACTTAGCATTTTTACACTCTTAAAAGCAATCGAACCTGGTTGGATTTGAATCCGCGGCCTTGGGTCTATGAGACAAATATCGATCATCAGAACCAACCTAAAATATAAAGCTACAGTTTCTTATTAATGTAATCAGAAAGAATTATCCTATAAATAGACAATAATCTCTACTTACGTTCCAGTTTTGGCTCCATAAAACTGTAGCGTGGATCACTCAGCGATTCAATAAGCAGCACCATTCATCCTTAAAGAAAACGAACAAAAATGTAGGAAAGTCGTTTATAACAAAAAGTGAGTGAGATAGGAAAAATTCAATATCATGGCCGGGACTCGAACTATTCCATTCGGGAATATTTCAGCTGTGGCCGAACAGGGAATGGTAAATCAGATGGAAGCACGGTATGCAAATGTTTCGAGTTCTGGACATGATTAAGTTGTTCCTATCTGACTCAGATCCCAAATCTTAACCTAACCTAACCTAACCTAACCTAACCTAACATGTGGCTTGTAAGAAAAAATCCATTTTAATAATGTAATAATTCAATAAAACCAAAAACAACTTAAGCAGACCAAAAATACTGACTGATAAGATTATTATATCAAATTAATTGCAGGGTGTAGCTCAATCCATTTATTTAAGTTACGAGAATCGGAGAACAACAGTTTAATTGCTTCAATTCGGCTATTTCATTACAAGTTTGTTCAACGATATTTCGAGTGGTTGAGTACCCTTTTTAACTTTCGCCTAAGAAGGAGACGAAGCTATCTTATCAATATCGGCGCTTGACGAATACAGTGAAATCTGTGGGAATTTTATTCGTAGAGCAATGGACTAATAATAGTACACCATTCAGACGCTAGATAGCGACTGTAGGCAGAGTCTTTAGTGAAAGGACAGTGTTCATTTGTTGTCAAGCTGAGAAAGACGTGGACAAACACGAACTGCATAGTTTTTCGGAATTGCAGAAATTCGTAAACGTTTAACCGGGGTATGTGATCAAGAAGTTCTTGTACCGTCAATATCGCAGTCTTCCGGGAACATTGAGGTTGTATCTAAATTGATTATAGTTCATACGCGTATAACCGGAACGTTAGAAGCTAAAAATATCAATATTTTATTGGTTTCCAATAATTAAAACTCAATCTAGTGACATTAATATATGTTTTTCTCGTATATGCCCTTTAAATAAAATAAGAAAAATCAGGGAGTTACCTGAAATTCAAAATTTAAATATCGTTCTACTAGCACCAATAATTCTTAGAATATTAGGAGTCGGGGTTACCTGAAAAAAATGTTGGAGGTTAAGTCCAAATTTAAAAATCGCCCTTACGGCTGCAGTTTTATTTTTTCAAAGAAAATTGATATATGCCATTGAAATAAAATAAGAAAATAGTTTCTGAAAATCAAAATTGGACTATTAGCAGTAGAAGGGTTTTGCCCAAAATTTCAAAATTGCTCTAGAGGCATTAATATTTGTTTCGCAACGAAACTCCATATTTACAATTGAAATAAAATAAGGAAAAAAAAATATTGATAATCAGTGAAACAGGACTATTAGTAGGGGAAGGGGGAGTTTGCGTGCACCCCAAAATTTAAACATTTCTCTATAGGCAAACATTTATGTTTTTTTGCGCTACCATAACCGATTTAAATAGAATTAGAAAAATATATTCTGAAAATCAAGCTAATGGGCCATTAGAAGCGTAGGGGTTACCTGAAACGCAACATTTAAAAATCGTTCTACCAGCACCAATAATTAATTGTTTTTTCACAGCAAAACTCGGCATATACGATTTAAATCAAATAAGAAAAATAATTATTGAAAATTATCAGATTATTGGGAGTGGAGTATACCCGAAAAACTTTTGGAGGTTAAACCAAATTTAAAAATTGCTTCCTAGGCCGCAATATTAATTTTAAGAAAATTTGATGTATGCCATTGAAATAAAATAAAATAAATAGTTTCTGCAAATCAGAAAGGAACTATTAGCAAAATTTAAAAATCACCCTAGTGGCATTAATATTTTTTTCGCAACGAAACTACGTATATACAATTTAAATTAAAAAATCATGAAAATTAGTAAAATCGGAATATTCAGGAGGTCTTTTGCCTGCACACCTAAATTTAAAAATCGCTCTAGTGGCATTAATATATGTTTTTTCGCTACTAAGCTCTCTGCATGCCTTTTAAACAGAAAATAAGGAAAATAGTTTCTGAAAATCAGGGGTTACCTCAAACCCAATAATTAAAAATCGCTCCAGCAGCACCAATAATTATTTTTTCACAAAACTCAGCATATACCATTAAATCAAATAAGAAAATACTTTATGAATATTAGGGCAATTGGACTATTAGGAGTAAAAGGTATACTTGAAAACCGAAATTTAAAAGTGTTCTTGCGTTTAATTTAATCTATATTGTTTTAAAATAAAATGAAAAATTAATTTAGCGTATAAACTGTATTTATAACGTTGCATATGTTTTATATTTAACAAAAGTATCGTCGTGAAGATAGCAAATGTGAAATATTAATCTAATATGTGTTTGAGAATTATATTTGTATGTAAGAGTGCTCTGTAATAACCTTTAGAAAATGTTTGCGTTACACGTTTTTACTGCAATAACATTTAAAATAAATTTCTAAGCTATTGAATATCGATGTAACTTTCGATTCCTTTTGCTGACTATATATTTGCTTACGACATCGAAATTGTTTTTAAATAGCAACATGTTTTGTTTCATAGAAATTTATGAACATTTTCTTAAATACACAATGTAACTCGAAACTTCCTGACATTTTCTCTATTTTAAGTGAATGTATTTAATACACGTGTTTAAATGTAAAAATACCCACAAAATAAAGCTTTGTCTATCAGTGGTCATATATTTAATTTAATTTATAGTATACCATTAATTTTTGTGGTTTGAATATTATTATTATTATTATTATTATTATTATTATTATTATTATTATTATTACAAATATGTTGTTTCTCTTTTGAGATACTTAATAGATTGCAAGAATTCTAATTTTGTTCCCTAATACCACACAGTAAAGCCATAACTTATTTCATTTCATTAAATAACAAGGCCTAATTTTTATTAAACGTTATTCAACCAGTGAGGAATTCACTTAGTTTGCTTTGATATATATATATATATATATATATATATATATATATATATATATATATTATGTTAAGCACTGTGTGCTCGAAAGACTATCTACTTTATTACAACGGCCAACTTTGCCTACATAATGCTAGATGACATTTGTGGGCATTTTCTCGGCTTTTATTATATTTTTTTTTCTAAGATAAATTGGTGCACTGTCTAAAATATGCTGATGGTGGTAGTGTAGATTTTAGAGGGTGTGAATATCATGACAAATGTATAAAACTTAAAATACCTACTGATTTAAAACAACGAAACTGTAAAAGTCAAAATTATTTTAACTTTTTGGAATACTGTTAATATTAATTCAAGTTACATGATTTTTCTAACAATGTTTAAAGTGATAGATTAAATTTACAAACATGACAGGATGCATATGCATTTTGAGATATTAATACACTTTTAAAACAATTATGTAAACATGTAATTTATAAAGGTTCTTCAGTTTTTTTTTTTTTGTTTTTGTTTTTTTTTTTTTAGAGAAAGCTTGAATTTTTATCACACCATTACGAAAATTGTTATCGCAGCAGATTACCACAATAACTGACCTACCCAAACGCAAACCAAACCGGCACACCCACACGAAATTAATCCACTTTAACATCCGGAAAATTACTTCCTGGAGAAACAATGATCTAGCGCGGCCGTCACATGTTCGTAAGAAACGTGTTTTTCAAAGTAATTTAGATAGATATTCTCGCTGATGGAAATAAAGGTGGTCGTACACTTTTATTATTTTACACACTGCACTTAAACCCTGAGATCACTGAATTTGCTTTCTATTCAACATATTATATATATATATATAATATTTATATATAGATTTATTTATAAATTTATTTATATATATTTCAAATTTAAGGCTTCTGAAATACACGCATTTGGCTGCTCTTTGTAATGATTACCAATTAACCATTAAATAATTTCCAAAGCTCTCTGATACAAATCGTATCTTAAGTGCATATTAATTGCGAAGTAATTAGAACTATATAGTCGGATATATGTTCTATATTATTATCTATACACTGTAATATTCTCTCTGAATGAGGTGTTTTCCAGGTTTTTCTCAGTCATCAATGGCGAATGAAGGGGAAGTATGCTAAACTAAGTAGTCGAACGCTTCTTTCCCAAAATGTTCTTTACTATTTTATTATTACATTTCACGTGTCATCAGCTCCGACCACCTGTGAGACCTCAGTTATAAAATAGGGCGTTAAAGTTCAAAGGCAATGGAGACGTGTGAACAGAACAGAACGCTGTTGGACTTCTACCTATGGGGAACTCTTAAGGATGTTGTATACCGTAGAAAACCAGCTACACTGACAGCACTTCGGGAAGAAATTGAAACGACATGTGCTGAGGACACTTTCGCAAACGTTGCTCAATCAGTAGTTCAACGTACTCAGAGGTGTATCGACGCCGATAATGGGCAGTTTTGAGCAGCTGTTGTAACTGCAAAAGTCTAAGACGATTAGTGCTCATCATTTTCTGTTTGTGTGAATTCAGTTTTGTTATGTTAACATCATTTTTTCTTTGCTTGAAGTGTGTATGCGTTTTTTGGCACCTCTCTGTATTTATATACAGGTAAATAGACACATAGACACATACTAAATTGGTAAAAACTAAGAAGTGTAACTTTTGCTGAAATTTTACATTAGCTTTTTCTATTTTTGTTTTACCCACTCTGACTTTCTCTCCCCTTCATGCTCTCATTTTTCTCTTTCTCTTTTGTTTTGTTCTGTGTTAGTCTTTTTCATTTTCCTTCTTTCTTCATTTCTCTCCAATTTCTTTCTTTTTCTCCTTCCTATTTCCTTTCAAATTTATCTCTTTGTTCATTGTTTCATTTTTTCTTTTCTTCCTCCTTTCCTTTTCCCTTTATTTTTCTTCTTCCTCTTCTTTTCTATTTATTTTTCGTACATTTTCCACTTCTTTTTTCTATTTCTTTATATTCGCTTTTTCTCTTTAGTTTTTTTCTGTGTTAGTCTTTTTGATTTTCCTTCTTTCTTCATTTCTCTCGAATTTCTTTCTTTTTCTCCTTCCTATTTCCTTTCATTTCCAGCTCTTTGTTCATTGTTTCATTTTTTCTTTTCTTCCTCCTTTTCTTTTCACTTTATTTTTCTTCTTCCTCTTCTTTTCTATTTATTTTACGTACATTTTCCACTTCTTTTTTCTATTTCTTTATATTCGCTTTTTCTCTTTTTTTCTTATTCTCTTCTTTGTTTATTCTATATTACTGCTTTTACTTTATTTCTGAGTTTTCCTTTTCACTCTCTCGCTCTCTCTCTCTATTTCTTTATTTTTTCTTTGTTCCTTCAATTTGTTCCCCTTCTTTATTTCTAGTAGTAATGTTGCTAAGGCCTTTAGTGAGAGGTCGTGTTTCTTTATTGTAATTATTTTTATCCTTTTTTTTTGTTTCTTTATTTCTACCTTCGTTATTTTTTCTTTTTTTTTTCTGTTTCTTTCTTGAAGGAATTCTGGTAATGGTTTTCGAGAGAGGACATCACTGTTAAAGTTTGTACTGACATGTGAGTATGGTGGTGTTAGTGATGACGACGGTAGTGTCAGTGGTTATAGTATTGGTGTTGCAGTGCTATTAGATGATAGGAAAATTAGTTAAAGTGAGCTCCTGCAAGTTAAATGTATTACATCACACAGTTCACCAAAGAGATATGCAATTGCTGAATACCTGATTTAAATGACAAATGACAAATTCCACAAGTTCCACAGCTGATCGTGTGGAGACAAGGAAGATGTGACACGAGGTCCGTTCCGCTTGGAATTCTCACTGCCTAACTAGAAAATTTTCCCACAGTATCGGATAGTGCTGGCAAATTGTAAACACGTTCTGTTTGATTTGAAATGGCTTTGCAAATGCATCTCGTAACCAGAGCTGGAAAATTGCATACTTTCAAGCCGCTGAGTTCTAGTCGCAGTAACTCAGGTTAAAAAAAAAAAAAAATATGCAAGTTATAGGTGAGTTGAAATTACAGAGGAAGCAACAATTTCTTTATCTTTCACAAACCGCCACGGGCGGCCGAGGTCATTAAGGCGCGGACTTGTGAGCGGCAGGTCTGGGGTTCGATTCCCGCAAGGACCATCCTCCCTAACTTAGGTTTTTTTTTTTTTTTTCCAGGTTTTCCTCAGTACTCATAAATGCCATATGCCGGAGAGGTACCCTAAACTTAGTCAAGAAACGTTACCTTCCTTTCCCAATTTATCATTTCATCTCATGTATCATCAGTGTGCACTGCCTGTGGTGCCTCAATAGTAAAAACGGGTGTTAAACAATACTTAAACGTATTTACCTCTATATCGCTCAAATACGCTAAGTTCGATCAATGGCGTTTTCCACAAAGCTTTCACAATAATAATACAGATAATGTTTAATCTTAGCTGCGTTCATTTAGTTTTATGTGCTTTGTTTGTATGTCAATATAAAACCCTGCCGTTGAGGTTGTAATCAGCAACTTTAATTACATAAGAATATGCTCAACCTTACCTTGCAAACACCCTTTACTCTCGCTTATGACACTGGCCATGACTTGTGCAGTTCTGAGTATTAAAAGCAGAAGGTGTAGAAGGAATAGATGGCTGTAAAGTATTGCTAATAAGGCTATCTATAAAGATATTGGCTACGTGCTTGCTAAGGCAAAAACACTAAGGGGTTAGAGGTTGCTGCAACCTTTGATTACGATAAAATAAAACGAACGATATATGTAATGGATATAACTTCAGGCAAACCATTACCTGTTAAAAGAGTACATTAAACAGCACTCTCACGGCGGGCGGGCTGCCACTCTCAATCAGGGGGAAATTTTAACATTCAATGTGATTTCATTATAACAATAGCATTAAAATATAAATCTTAAACTTCTCAATTTTTGCATTCAAATTAAATACTGAAAAAAAAAATAACTGAAACTTTAAAAGTATGTGAAAATTTATATAGTCATTAAGCAATCCGTCAACAACGATCATGTCGTTACAAAATGAAAGACTAGCTCAGTTTATATACCTTAAGACCGCATTTAATGAAATAAAATATATATTCATTAATATATATTTTATATTCATTAATATTCATTATATGTTATATTCATTAATACTATCTCTGGGAAAGTTTGTACTTTAAAATGCTTTTTAGCTAAAGACAAACCATTTTCCATCTCCAGAGATTTCAATCCATCACTGCCACTAGAAGTGAACGAATAGCCATATTTTGGTACATCACAAAAATTGTATTTCTTTTTCTTTCTTTCTTTCTTTCTTTCTTTTTTCTTTCTGCCTTTCTTTCGTTCTTTCTGTCTTTTTGATTGCTTTTGTTAATTTTTTTCGTTTTTTTTTCACCTCTAATTAAAAAATGTACTAGAGGGTTCTGACAGTGGCACCTGTTTGACGGTCCATGAGAGCTAGTGTTATCAAGAAATGTGAATTAAAATTCTCACGAACTTAACAAAATGTATTTATTTTTTTCCTGCGCAGAAATTTAGGATTCCCAAACATTCAAACAGCTTATTGCTGTATGTAAAAAGTAAAGTGAATATAAATGTTAGAAAGCAAATTCTGAACTTATTAAATAGCTACTATAAATTATCGCAAATTAATATTTAAGGCTTTTCTATCATTTTCACATTTCACGAGTTGGCAATATTTCTTTCCCCGATAACTTCCAAACATTCATTATTTTTAAATTGCATAATTTTCTTTCTCTCAAATGTTATTTTCATACACGTCTTTACCACAAATTCATTTGGATTATTACTATTTTCGTTAATTTTTTAATTTTATATATTTTTGCATTTGTTGTGCATTATAGAATAATAGCTTAATAAATATATTATTACCAGTATGCAAGATGCTTCTGTTTCATAAAAGTGAATTTAAGACCCCATTTATTATTTTTTATTTATTGAGTATTTACATTGTTCTATTCCAGGTAATGTCCCACCCCCACGGGTGGTCGAGGTCGTTAAGGCACGGACTCGTGAGCGGGAGGTCTGGGGTTGATTCCCACAGGACCGCCCTCCTTGATTGACTTTTTCTAGGTTTTCCTCAGTCCTCATAAATGGCAAATGCCGGGGAGGTACCCTAAACTTAGGCCTGGAAAGCTTCCTTCCTTTAAAAAAAATCCTTTCCCAATATATCATTCTATCTCATGTGTTACCAGTGTCCATCGCTTGTGGTGCCTGTGTATTAAAACCGAACGTTAAGCACTATTAAAATACTATTAATCACATCACTTAAAATTCTTATTTCTTCCTCAACTTTTCATTTTAAAACGCAGCCTTATTACAGTTTATTTCCAGCTCCCATTGTTGTTAAATTTCAGCGCACTAAATAAATAAACAATAAAGTACTTTTCCGCTACCGTACACAGTAAATCCGCCATAGCCTGTTGTTGTGGTGTCATCAATTCTGTGTTTTATGTCTTTCCATCAAACTTATGTGGTAACTCTTAATTCAAATTTCAGTATTACAGATTTTATGGCTACACAAATTAATTGCTATCTTTAGATCAAAGTATTGTAAACGACATGGCTTGTATATCTCCTCTTCCAGATATAGTGGCGTTACCAGGATGTGATATGATGTCATCAAGTATGTACTTTTTTGTGCGTTCTTAATTACTTTGGCTTAGTCCTTATAGCCAACTGAACTCATAAAAAGGTAAGGCGTTTTGGGCTCTAAAGAACGCGATATGGTTCATAATTTCGGTTTCAAACACACTGACAATCTCAGGGTAAGGGGTGTTACAAGGGAAGTGTTTATTTGTGTGCGAAATTCATTGAAAGCAGTATATTGTGTTTTGTTGCAGTTCTCAACTTTACTTATTGCTAGTATTGGGGATTGTATAGCAACTGCAAGCGATTTACAAATTGGAAGTATAAACGATATTAAAAAGTTGTTCAAAGAAACTGAATAACATACGCAATTCATTAAAGAGCAGGTTATTAAAATGACAGACAACAGGCATCTCTTCAAGAAACAGAATTAAAGATACATTAGGAAGCATAACAACTAAAGTATATTAAAAACGATTGCAGCTTACAACAGCTCAAGTTATTTACAACATAGCTTGGAATACCCATATCCCTTCGTGAACCCTTTGACTCTAGATGAGGGTAACACTAAGCCAGCCGCCATTACTCTCCCCCTTGAGGGTGTTTATATGAAAGGAACCTCCCTCCCTCAGTGGGATACGGCATAAAGAGGAAAATTCTACCTGCCGCTAGTAGAATCGAATCCTGACCGTCAGGTCATTAGTCCAGTGCTGTATATTCAATCTCAATAGCAAGACCGTGTGATATATTTTAGAGATATCTACTATAAATTAGTGAGTTAAACTTACTATAACATCCATTCAAACCTTAACGGAACCCCTAAGCACAGAGTTAGGAAAAATACAGCAAGCTTATTTGAGTTGCGGGCCGCCTGATTGCGATTGCTTACTGCTGGCACGGCTACCGAGAAAAGAGGGAGAATCGCCACGCGTAAAATTATTGTTTTCATTTTAGTGTATATAATGATACTGCGTTAAAATGGATGTAATAAACACTAACATGTTTTTGGAAATTGGTACAATACATGTACCGTAAAAGAATGTGCCAAACTTTTTCGAATGGGTCGAGAAAGCATTGAAGACGAAGAGCATGCAGGTCGGCCCTTGGAGGTGCTCACTCCGGAATGATGAATGATTTATTTATGGACGCTGTTTAACAGCTCAGATCATCAGCGTTCCATTCAACTCAGGGCGTGAAACGGCCGACAAATTTTGCTCTTTCAGGCTTGAGGTTCTTTTTCGTGCCGTAAATGTACGACACGGGACCCACGGCTTTACTTCCCTTCCGAAGGAAGCCATACTTAGGATTTTTACGCCCCGAAAAAACCCATCGGTCCTGGCCGGGTTCGAACCCGCGATCTTGGGTTTAGGAGGCAAGTATGGTAACCACTACACCACCAGGACTGACGTGCTGCTCACTCCGAAAAACTTGCTCTTGTGGAAGGGTAAATTTTGGAAAACCGGCGACTCAAAGTTACAGAAATAGCAGCAAGATTGTACCTTTCTAAAACAACAGATCTTCGAATTATTCTTGAACATTTAAATATGAATAAGGTTAGTGCCTATACTTCTTTTCTCAGTCCAAAAGCAGCAACGAGTCATCTATTGTCAGGCATTTTTGGAACTCTGCCGTGGCAACGAGAGAGAAGATCTATAAACCATTTTTACAGGAGACGAAACTATGGTCCTCTACTAGGATCCCTTGTCCAAAAGAGAATCAATGGAGGGCGTAAATCTGGCGAAGCACCGCCTCTAAAGGTCAAGGTCACTCATTAAACCAAGGAGATCATGGCCACAGTCTTTTGGGACTGTGAAGGAATACTCTTCATTGACTTCAAGGAAAGGAACACCATAGTAAATGGGGAGTACCATGCTGGGCCTACTGCACAGACTACGAGCTTCTATCAAAGAGAAAAGGTGAGGAAAGCTGAGTGGGGTGTGCGCCTTCATCACGACAACGCGCCTGTGCATACAGCTCATGTTGCAAAGGAAGCTGTGAAGAAATGTGAATTCAAGAAGATGGGTCATCCACCCTACAACCCAGACCTCAAAACTCAAGAAGGACCTTCGAGGAAGGAAATTTAAGTGTGACGAAGAAGTGATGGGTGCTGTTTATGCCCATTTTGCAGACAAGACTTCTGGCTATTTTTGGGGGGGGGATAGAAATGTTAATTCAAAGATGTAAGAAGTGCATTGCAATAAAGGGTAACTATATTGAAAAGTGAAATATAGTTTTTTTTCTTTACCATACCTAGAAAACGGTTAGGCCGGAAACTTATGGACCCACCCTCGTGCCACAGTGGAGTCAACTTTACAAGATTACAAGCCTAGTAATCAGATGTACCACATTCTTCAGAATTGACTTCCTATGACTTTCTACCGATGATGAATTAATTTAGTGGTCATGTCCAGAGTGGATGAAAAGGTGTAGAAAATGTTTCGTAACCGGTTCATAAGCATGCAGAGTGCTCTGAAAAAAGTATGAGTGTTTTTAAATTTAAATTTGCTTTTGTTTTGGCATGCCTCTTATCAGCGTACACTTTTATCCAAACTTCCGACTGTTTTAGCGGACGCCACTGGAAAATGCAACAACTCGGTTTAAAGACGGGCGTGTTATTTTTCATAAATGGAATGTGTGTAAAGGGGAGTTTGTTGGTATGTACCAGCAACTTAGCTATTTACATATACGGTAACGTAAAACCATGTACTACAAGGTTCCCATTCCAATTTTGTATGTAAAATTCAGCAAGGTTCTGACAGTACAGCGCCTGCCGTCACATGGCAATAAATTACCCAAAACAGGAAAGTTGGAGTGCGTTACTCGATAAGCCGAAAGCTGTGTTGCCAACAGCAACAAACACTGTGTGTGGGAGCCTTTAATCAGCCATTCCAGGGGTCGCAAGCAAGGGTTGTCCAAAATGATTAATCTGCGTAACTAAACCTGGCGTGTATTAACACAAAGCGACACAAAAAAGAAAAATTTGTCTCCCGGACGATATGAATGGCGCTGCAGGAGAAAGTGTCAACCAAATGAGAAGATTAAAGCGGGCGAAATCTCTCTGAAAACGCAATAAATACTGTATAATATGTTTATCGAAGCTGCTAAAATCATTAGTTAGTAGAGGATTGCGGGGGGCGGGGGAGGTTGGGATGATAAAACACACATGCACACGTCAACATGCAGTCCACCAATGAGGGGGCAAAGCAGGGTCTAATGAGGGGAGCGGGGGATAGGACGGTTCATCAGGCGTTGCTATGGCAACCAGAGGGCTACAAAACATCATCAGCATCAAACCTCGCATTGGTTTTGCCATCACGCGTGTTACTACAGGCGTGATCCGAAATGCTGACAATTTACTCCGGGAAGGAACGCATTCACCCAAATGAAAAGCTCTACATCCATAAGCAAATAAAGAGCATTTCCATTTAACAAGCAGTCTAAAAACTAAAGGCGTTTTAACGATAAATGTCTCAAGTTAATGGATGATACAGAGTGTCCAGTCGGGTAAGCAAACATCGATCTTACTTGACAGCCAGCAAAGACCGAGGAACGTCAACTGATTACTGTAACAGGCTATTAGAGTACAGTAGAACCTTAGTTATCTACTTCTCAATTTATCCCACAGTCTTTCTGTTCATTAACATTGAAAACCCCGCTAAAATTTGAACTTTGTACTTAATTCTGAAGGTAATATGTGCTAATTATAACAATTGAAAAAATATCCTATTTAATATAATTAATTCGATCTAATTAAGATCTTTCAAAGATACAACAACATTATGTGATAAGAATTTCAACACTTTGCCATCAACAAAATGTGAAAAAAATGAGCGGAACGGAAGATTGTATAGTATATACACTAATACGGAGGGCGCCAAAAACGTGTACACACTTTCACAGTAGATATTTATTTAATATATTTCAAAGTTGGACCGAAAACAACAGTAATGTATAGTATGATGTTCTGTTAACAGCTGTGACTCATATTACGTTATGATAGCGTTGCTACGTGACAGATAAATCAACAATGGACAAATGAAACTAAGATTATCGTATGATGTTCTGTAAACAGATGTGACTGACATTACGTTATGCAAGCGTTGCTACAACAAAATGGGACCAAGATTATCGTTTGAACAGCGGAAAGCAATTTTGAAGTGGTATTGGAAAACCGAGAATGTTGTTGAAGTTCAAAGGCAATGGAAACGTATGTACAGAACAGAACCGTCGTTGAACTTCTACCTGTGGGGAACTCTTAAGGATGTTGTATACCGTAGAAAACCAGCTACACTGACAGCACTTCGGGAAGAAATTGAAACGGCATGTGCTGCAATCGCTGAGGACACTTTTGCAAACGTTGCTCAATCAGTAGTTCAACGTACTCAGCAGTGTATCAACGCCGATGGTGGGCATTTTGAGCAACTGTTGTAACTGTAAAAGTCTAAGATGATTAGTGCTCATCATTTTCTGTTTGTGTGAATTCAGTTTTGTTATGTTAACACAGTTTTTTCTTTGCTTGAAGTGTGTAGACATTTTTGACACCCTCTGTATTTAGGCATTGAAATAAACCAAGACTGTTTTTCTCCCCCCCCCCCCGGATTTCTCTAGTATTGCGTTATGAAATAGCCCATCACTTGTCACAGATTCGATAAAGGCAATATTTTCACAGACATCACTTTTAAAGCTCCTTTCAGTATGTGTGAGTGTGAGTTGTAAGCTTTGCTGTATAAACTTCCTTAGAAATGATAATCACATAATGTTCTGGCAGAGCAAATTACTGCAAATAACTGACGATCAAATAGTGCAAGATCTGCTTGCAAGAGAACATTGGGTGTATGTGCTGTGACGAAATCCTATTGGAAATAACTACCCTTGTTTTCCGATAACTCATGGAAAATTATTGCATCTACGCGGAATATTTTCACCAGGAAATCTCAATGAACTAATTCTATTAGCGCATACAAATCGTAAATAAAACACTTTTCTTTATAATTTGCGAGCAGAGAAGCATTAATTTTAAGCAAAACAGGTGTAAATGGTTATGACAATTGCACAGCGCGTCAACCTTGAAACGAGTGTATGATTGGAATGCACTCATGCAACTAATGATTATATGCGATTCTCGCTTCAACTGTTCTCACGACACAAAAGCATTGGGATGTAAAACAGCTGCCTTCGCAATGGCGTCTATAGCTTCACTGCTTGGTACACCACCGTGATCAGGCACCCTGGCAACATACGTTTGCCTAATTAAATTTCTTTTTCGAGTTTCTTTTTTCTTACAGCTCTATACTCTCGCAATACAAGATCTTTAATACGTTTTAATGAAAGTAGAACACATTAACCATACTTTTTATGAAATGCAGCCATTAAAAATCATGTCTGGAGAATTATCTGATTGGTTCTTACAGGAGTCTCATCAATATTTCCACAAAGAATCATTATTACTTTTTGGGCACCTGGACATCAGGGTATTCTAATAAGTAAGAAGCGGCAGATAAACTGGCAAAAAAATAATAAGGTTGACTTCCTAAGACCTATTGCGACATTAACAATAAAATTGCTAGAGTTCAGAGGTGGTTATGCAAGTCAAGTTCGCGAAGACCCACTTTACCTGATTTTCTTGCTACTTTACTTTTTTACTAATTTGGCGCTGTTCTTTCTCGTTCCACCTGCCCAATGCTTCAATCGTTGGTTCAGAATGCTGGAGGCATGAAGGAGGTAAAAGTAGAGCTAAAACAAGTGCTTTATCTCTCCAGTAGTTTCAAAGAGTTCTGGAGTTGTGGGCATCCCTGACTTGCGAGAAATTTAATTCATTTTTCTTTTTAATTTGTGACATAATTTTGAGTGGAGTGGTTGTAGTATCAGACCGGCGCCTTGAACTAGTTGTTAGCGGTGCTGACTGCTGGCCGGGAGGTCTCGGATTCGATCCCCGGTACCGGTTTAGGAAATTTTCTAAATCAGGGAGGTCTGGAGCGGGCTCGCCCCGCCTCGTAAGGATAATTGGGGAGCTGCCGATGGAAAGATTGCATCCTTCGATCTTGCGTGATAGGTGACCGGCGGGATGCTGTCACATGACCCCTGCAATACTGCCGTCTATCAATGAAGTTGTAATACGGAGATAGAGGAAGCACAGGTCGCCGTGGCAGGCCATGGCCCAATCTTGGGCTAACGCACTACAGATTACGTGCATTGACAAATACAATTACGCAGCTAATCCACAAAAATTAGTACGGCACTTATTTTTTCCGTAAAATACCTTCCATATTAATTTAGATTACAAGCTGTCAGTGAATCGCACCACAGCAATGGACTAAGAAAGAACATCAGATAAGATGTAAGATTTTTTTCCGGTTAAGAACCGGGTAAAAACATCCCACAGCACCCTGGCTAAGGACCCACTGAGTAGGAATAGAAAGCAAATCAGGAAGGCCATTGGAATAATTACTGGACATGGGTCATTCTGGAAACACCGATGGACGATGGGACGCCCCACAGTCTGAAGAGACTGTAAATTACATTTTACTAAAGTGTGAAACTCTGGAAAGACAAAGAATATCTCCATTAGGGTATAGTTATTTTTCCTAAGTATGTAGAGAAGATTTTAGAGCTCACTAAAGGAGTGCACAAAAGGCTCTTGTGGCTTAGGTGCTAAGGTGTGTTACTATACAATCTAACGTCAGTCAATCAATCAATTATTTTATGAGTTATGATGTCAGCGATATTTTTAAATATACTGTATTCATTTATCATGTGTTAATACGTTTATAATGTTCGTATTCCTTTAAATGAATAAATTAAGGGTCAGGCAAATGAAAACGATCGGAGTCGAACTGCGGACAAAAAGAAAGATATACCTGTCTATTCCGTGACACGCTTCACAAGTGGATGGGAGTGAAACCAGTCTTGCACTGTCATTGCCTCGACCTTTGCATCCGACCCAAAACGTCGCCTCTTTGAGTTCTTCTTCAGAGAGCCAAAATGCGAAAATCGCATGGGGAAGATCAGGACTGTAGGGCGAATGTTCCAAGACCTACCAATAAAGCATGTCAGAGTATCCATGTTCTTCCCAGCGTATAGTCGTGCATTGGATGCGAAGGGTTACTCCGCTGCACAGGAAACCATGCATTTATTCTCGATCCGCCTCGCAAGTTGTCGAGAGTCTGGCCGCATTAAATCGGTCAGCATGACTTCTTCGTAGAGGTGACGCGCTGGTTCATCCACAGCGTGCTGAGCCAAACGATTTCTGGGTATTAATGATGACACCATCACTAGTCACCCATTACAGTACTCTGCAGACATCCACCCTACAGGTCCAGGTGCTTCTGTATTAAATATATTTGCTCCGCTCTCTCCGCAGGTATGAGACACAGTGGTAATTATTGTGCACATACTTTGTGATACTGATGTGGACACTGCTATGACGATATTCTTCAGAAGGAAGATGATGATCCTGTTGGCTTGAACAAGCTCATTCATCATCTTTATAGTCGCCAGAGTGGTGACACAGTTCCTTAGGTCATCCTCCAAACTCTTGATAATCAAGCTATTCTCGTCATAAGCAGCACTAATAAGGCGATGAATTTCACATGAAAAATACTTTTCCGTCTTCAAACAGCGAATGACTACTTGCTATTCTTGCTTGGATGCTTCCATCTTGCACACTTCGAGAGTTCGTTGCTGCGCGTCCCATCGCTCTTGAGTAGAGCTACCAAGCCACTTACCTCTGCTACAGGCTTTCAATTGTTTTCATTTGACTGCATCTCCTAAAATGTATATTCCTTCTCACTTGCGGTAGAACAATAGTTTTTCGTTGAATGTAACAACAGAACTGTCTTCATAAAATACATTAATAAGGGTTTGATCAACATACAGAGAGTGCCAAAAATGTATACACGCTTTCACAGTAGATATCTATTTAATATATTTCAATTGTTGAACCGAGAAACAACAGTAATGTGTAGCATGATGTTCTGTAAACAGATGTGACCCACATTACGTTACGCCAGCGTTGCTACGAGACAGGTAAATCAACAATGAACAAATGAAGCCAAGATTATCGTATGATGTTCTTTTTTTTTTTTTTTTTTTTTGAGTAGTGTTTAACGTCAGTTTTTACTACTGAGGCACCACAGGCGGTGGACACTGGTGATACATGGGATGAAATGATAAATTGGGAAAGAATTTTTTTAAGGAAGGAAATGTTCCAGGCCTAAGTTTAGGGTACCCCCCCGGCATTTGCCAGTTATGAGGACTGAGGAAATCCTGGAAAAAACACCAGTCAGGGAGGACGGTCCTGGTGGGATTCGAACCCCAGACCTCCCACTCAAGAGTCCGCGCCTTAACGACCTCGGCCACCCATGGCGGTGTATGATGTTCTGTAAACAGATGTGACTCACATACATTATGATAACTTTGCAACGTGACAAGTAAATCAACAATGAACAAATGAAGGCAAAATTATCGTACGATGTTCTGTAAAAGATGTGACTCACATTACGTTGCTACAACAAAATGAAGCCAAGATTATCGTTTGAACAGCGGAAAACAATTTTGAAGTAGCATTGGAAAGCCGAGAATATTGTTGAGGTTCTCTCGTTTCAAAGAGGGCCACTTTGGCGTGAGTGATTCGCCATGCTTGGGAAGACCATCAGGTTTTAATGAAGAATTTCTGAATTCTTTAATTAATTATTATTCACGTAAGCCAACTCCAGAACTAGCAAAAAACTTCATCAAGTGTTGTAACAAGACAATGCACGCCCACATTCCGCTAACATGACGAAAGCAGCTATCTAGGAGCTTTGTGGGGAGGTGATATCACATCCTCCATACTCTCCCGATCTTGTATACTCAGACTGCCACCTTTTGCCTTCTCTATCCAACATTCTTCGAGGAGGGTGCATTACAAAATTGGGCTTGATAATTTCTTCAGCTATAAACCAGCAGATTTCTTCAGACTGGAATCACACACTACTTCAACATTGGGATAGAGTTATAGATAATGGAGGAGAGTATATTACTGAATTATTTTATGTATGCTATTCATCTCATATATTTTTTTATCACAGCCAATTAACGCTAAGAACTAATGCATTAACCAGATAATAAATACAAGGAAATTTATATTTAATTTTCAATAAAATTGTTACTCTTTACGTGATGTTTATAATTAACTGGTTTTTTCATAATCTTTAGTGGTATATTATTGATACATTATCTTTAACTTTAAAAATGCCTTTCGTGTATGCCAATTTCTCTTCACTCAAAATTCAGCTCTAAAATACTCGCTTGTGATACGAAACAAGGATATTTTGGAAAAGTCACACCTCACTGAGGAATCGATGTTCGAGTTTTCGGGCCATGAGAGTGGGCAAACTCCCTTTGGCCTGCCACACAGGTGTATTGCTGAATGTAGGGATTTCGGTGTGTGCCTGTAACGCGCGCGCACACACATGGTTACAGTATGAAGCTGCTGGTATACACACCCCCACTCTAACAATGGCGGAAAAGCGGATTGCGCGATTCATCTGTTTCTGTCTATTGAGTCGCGGTAATGAAGCCGCGAGCATAGGGTTGGGAACTCTCCTCTCCCTCTTGCGTATACGTGGGAGGGAATGAAATACAAATTCCACCTCCCTCGCTCCGCCACAGCCACAAAAACCACTCTTTATTAATGAAGAGATAAGAGTTGAGTTGACGAGTATCTGTCGACCACGCAAATAAGGCAAGCACTGCTGGGAAATCTACAGGAAAATAATCGGGAGGGAAAGCTACAGCCAGATTTAACAATGGCTTCTCTCTTTGGCAACAGAAACAAAAAGACATTAATTGGGTCGCTACTAAGTTCGATTGTTTGTCTTATACTCTAGGCGAGATCGGGCAAAGCTCAGGTATCAAACAGTCCTGAAGAAGTAGCAAGAGGCATAGGCAAACAATAAACACGCAGCAAGTTGTGCTTAATTTATTGATTGCTGGAGGTCTATGAAAAAAGTCAAACTTAATTTACCACATTTGTAGTCCAAAATAACACACAATTTTGTCAAAAGCTTTGTCCTTTGTAATCATAACATTAAAACAAAAACAAACAAGTGTAAATGTTGTCGGTAACTATGGTAATCGAACATTTATTTATTCGAATCGTACTCAGCTGGAGCGCGAAAAAAAGAAACAAGTATTTTATCTCAGGATCATAAGCGTACATCCAGCTCTCGTCGTCGATGATGACCTTGGACAAGGAGGTCGGATCATCGGAAACGGCCTGACGAAGCTCGTGCAAACATCAACACGCTGCACCTTCTGATCAGCAGTTAAAATTCGTTGGCATGTCCCATAACCAATTCCCACTTCATGAGCAAGGTCTTCAATGGTACGACGTCGATCCTCACGAACGAGGTTTTGAACTTTGGCAACAATGTCAGATATTGTGCAGCTGACGAGCCTACCGGTGTGAGCATCGTCTTCAATAGCTGTACGGCCGGCCCTGAACAGAGCATGCCACTAACACACGTGTACGGCTCGTGCTTTGTCCCCCAAGTACTTGTTGAATCATTGCGAGGGTCTCCGTAGCATTTTTCCCGAGCTTTGCACAGAATTTGATCCTCACCCTCTGTTCTAATCTTTGATCCATCGTAAAATCGCCACACGCTACATACAGAGTATCATGAAAAGTACTACAGAATCTCAACACATCTACCCAGCTACATGAGACTTTAAAAACTCACTCATCAGATGTGATAGTGTTGCCTCCTAGCGGTACAAAACTCTACAGCAACTACTGTCGAGATGGAAGCACCGGTCCCAAATATTGCGGATACCATTTCGTATATAGTCGCTTACAGTGTTTTATTTCCTATTCACTCAATATTACTACAATGCAACGTCACTAAAAAAATGCACAGCCTTTACATCTTATGTGCTTATGTATGATCATAGAAAAAACAGTTTGTTCAACTTTCAACTATAATGACTATTAATACACTCTTAAATTGCTAGCTAAGCTCACTTTTTACCCGTGTCGTAACAGCTATCGTTGCATAATACAGTTTTTCAGAACTGCATTATGTATCTACTTATAATCTTTCAAGACAAAATGTTATTTGCTCGTGGTTTTCTGATGATGAAATGCTTACAAAAAGTCAGTTCCGGCCAATACAATTGAACTGCTTGGAATTTGGTTTAATCAATAGAAAAAATTTCCAGTTACTCAGCGTTACCAGACATAAAAGTGAATTCTACATTGGCACTCTTCTTTGGAAACATCAGAAACAAAAAATTGAATTAAAAATTGAACAAAGAAATCTTTAAAATAATATTTTTCCGGCAGACGCGAGATTGAAATTTCAGAGAAATGGAAGACATCCCATTTCTAAGTCAAAATAGAGAGAGATTTAGAAGAAATATAAGAAATGCTTCATTTTACTTCATCCTGGTTCATCCTTCTCATTTTTCCTTTCATTTCTGGAACGACCGAGATTCACATTCAGTAGGTTCCGAGTTCAAATCCTTCGAGGCCAGCTGCTCTGACAATTTTTTTTTCTTTCTTTCCCGTGGTTTCGCCTGTTTGCTTAGGTGAATACTGGCATTTCTTTCCGCCAATTTTTCGCTTTTTTCATATATTTTTATTCTGCTGTTTCTGTTACATGTTGACCGCCACGGGTGGCCGAGGTCGTTAAGGCACGGACTCGTGAGCGGGAGGTCTGGAGTTCGAATACCGTCAGGACCGTCCTCCCTGACTGAAATTTTTTCCAGGTTTTCCTCAGTCCACATAAATGGCAAATGCCGGGGAGGTACCCTAAACTTAGGCCTGGAACGATTCCTTCCTTAAAAATAAATTCCTTTCCCAATATAACATTTCATCTCATGTATCACCAGTGTCCATCGCCTGTAATGCCTCTGTAGCCAAAACGGGCGTTAAAAACTATTCATTAATTCTCGGCGTTGGGGTAAAGCTATGTTAGGGATCCCTTTTACGCCCATGTCTCACCGCCCGGTGATACCCTCACCGTATCCCTTCCTCCCGAAAATGTAGGCACAAACGTTCAGCCCTTGAGCAAGGCTGAAGCACTGCGATATAATCCAATTTGCGGAACGAATAAGGGAAAGAGAGAAGAGGATAGGGCATATTTGCCTATTGTGTTTGTAACCAGGGCAAAACAAAGTTATTAGTGTTACTGTGCTGGGCCGCAGTTTACCGAAAATCATGAAAGAAAGAACAAAACAAAATTCCTTTACGAAGAGTCCGGAGCTTGTTAAACCGCCGCAGTTGAACTCGATACGCGTTTTGTACTGTGAGAGATTATATCTGCACACCTCTCGTCCCAACTGCGTCTCCGCTCTTTTCAGAGCTCGCTATCTCCCATCCGCCCTTTTCTTACATTCAGGCAACAGTTCTGTGACACTTTGCCGTAGTACAACTTTATATATATATACATACATATTCACCCCCGCCTCCATTCCACCCCTACTAATTAATTACTGTGATTAATCAGAAAAGTTCCTAATTAGAAAGTTTCTTGAGCGAAAATTAAAATGGTATACTGCTGCAGTACCACAGTTTGTGGAGGCGGCACTTCGCCCGCCGCGGAGACGTCGCCGCTTCCCCCACCCCTCCCGATAAACTCATTAATTAAGGTCGGGACTTGAGCAGAGGGAAGTTTTTGGCACGGCCCTTGAATAGCTCTCGCTTCAGCACTGCCGTACCACGCCCCTCAGAAGAAGAACAACTTTGTCTCTCCCTCTCTTTTCCAAGTGAGCATTCAGCCAAAGTTTTGTGTCTAAGGGAAGAAAACTTGTGCCGTTAGCAGGAGCACTGAATCCTACTCGCTAGAGATCGCGTCGAAGCGGTGACAAAAATGCTAAGCAAAAGTTACTCTGGTCAGCGGATGGTGTGTGCCTGGGAAATATTACACATAATTAAGAGATGATAAATGCATCAGGAGCGAAATATATATATATAGTTAATCATCAAATTATTCTTTGTAATATACTTAGTATTGTTCTGTCATCTTAAAGGTGATTTTTAAGAAAATATTGAAGATTATTAATTTTAAACAATTTTTTATTGAGTTCATACATTTTTTAAGCATTAGGCCTGCTTAATTTTGTTTTCAGATTGTTAAAACAGTTTTTACATACAGATATTTCAAATCGTTTGGTTACACTGGTCAAAGAAAGTATTTTCGCCAAAAAAAGTATGAGGTCTATGGATAGGTTGATTATAAATTTCGTTTTCATTTTACCCCCATCATGTTTTGTTTTTCAAAATTTTCTATTTAATTTAATTTTTATTTGCGTTAATTTTTCACGAGCGCCCGCAGTCTTTTGGTTGCGCGGTTAAACCAGAAGTGTCTGGGTGTCTACATGGTCAACAACTTGTCAGTGATAATTATTGTACATTTGAGGAGATTTATTGATGCGTATGCAGAGGGAAGAATTTACGAAATGCTGCTTTTTCCTATGCCTATGGGGTAGCTGGTTACAGCAGAACACCGCATTAGTCGTGAATGGGTGGGAAAGATGCATGCATAATGGAGTTATTTATTTGGTTTATTTACGGACACTCTTTAACATCTCAGGTAATTAGCGTCCCATTCAGTGGCCGATAAATTTTGTTCAGAGGTCTTCAAGCTTGAGGTTCTTTTACGTGCCGTAAATCTACGACATGGGACCCACGGCTTTACGTCCCTTCCGAAGGAAGTCATTCTTACGCTCTAAACATTCATTGATCCTGGGTGAGTTTGAATCCATGACCTTGGACCTACGAGGACAGTATGGTTATAATTAGACCAGCATGACCTATTTACATACAACTGAGGAGAAGAAATATGACATGGGTTGACTCAACAAAATGTTTATTCTCACCCCTTAAAGGTTTGCTAAAATCTTCTTGGAAATTGGGAGCGTTCTAAAGTTCTCGGCCTGACTCACAGATGTCGTGAATATGGCCAATTACTATGATAAGTTTTAAATACCATCCTTTCTTTCAGAAGTTTCCGTTTTAACCATTTTCTAGGTAGGATAAAGACAAAAACTGTATTTCACTTTTCATTATAGTTACCCTTTTTTTACAATACAATGATAATTGTGGAAAGAAGAAAGTTAAAACAAGACCGAAAAGAATGTTCGTTTAAACAAAGAGTGAGAGAGGAAATGTGATAAAGGATGAAAAAAATAAAAGTTGAAAATATTTATGTAGATGAGAGGGGAAGAAGAAAAAGAATGTGACTGAAAGAGAAAGAGAAGATGAAGCAATAAGAGATAAAGGTGATGATGAAAATAGAAGGGAAGAAAAGTAGTGGTAAAGGAGGAAGAGATGCATATGAAGTTGAAGGAGAAAGAAAAGGAGCAGGTGAATAAGGAAACACAAGAAAAAGAAGCAGAAGAATGCGGGTTAAAGAAATAACATAAACGGTAAAGGAGGAAAAAAGATAAGTATAAAGGTGAAGGTGAAAGAGAAGAGGGAAAAAAAATGTGGATGAAGAAAGAGGAGCAGAAAAATGAGGTGAAGCAGAACAAAAGCACGAGGAGAAGAGGAGGAAGAGGAGCAAGGAGAAGGTAAAGAAAGTAGAAATAATAATAATAATAATAATAATAATAATTTGGTGCCATTATGATGGCGAGTATGGCGAAGGGAAGAAAATGAATGAATGAATGAATGAATGAATGAATAGTGTTTTTGCTACAGAGGCACCACAGGCGATGGACACTGATGATACATGAGATGAAATGATATATTGGGAAAGGATTTATTTTTAAGGAAGGAAACGTTCCAGGGCTAAGTTTAGGGTACCTCCCCAGCATTTGCCATTTATGAGGACTGAGGAAAACCTGGAAAAAACCTTAGTCAGGAAGAACGGTCCTGGCGGAATTTGAACTCCAGACCTCTCGCTCACGAGTCAGCGCCTTAACGACCTCGGCCACCCGTGGCGGTGATGGGGAGGAACACAAGACTTTGACGTTGGTGAGCAGAGAGAGGCGCTTCTTGTAAGGACAACCTGTAGTCGAACCCAAGCCGTCGATCGGTGCACAGAGCCACAGGGCAGGAACGGTTTCCATGGAGATGCAAAAGGGGAGGTGTTCGAGAGTTGATTAAAAACGAACTGTGTCACCCCCACATACACACGGCAGGATCAATGCCCAGTGCCCGTTAACAAGTTTCCCACAACACATGCCATGTTTTAAATTCTGTCCGCGCCCTCTGCCACCAACTTTCCCTCAGCTCAGGACGACGAAGTTGTTCCGTCATTAAAAAGAAATGTCCAGCTTTAAGGAACATAACTACGAAAACAAGGCCATTAAATACATTTATATATGGAGTTAACTAAACTCTGTATTTATTAAAATAATAAAAGAACAACATTTTCTTAACTTACACGTCGCTACCAGCTACTACAAGGCAGTTTTCACCAAATTTCTCATCTCTTGATCATTTTTTAAGCGCTGTATTTTCAAACAAAACACCAGGTATGTCTGGAGATGATGGTTTTAGTAACTTGGAATTTTCATGCTAT
The DNA here is from genome assembly GCA_030762175.1 of Metallyticus violacea. NCBI lineage: Eukaryota > Metazoa > Arthropoda > Insecta > Mantodea > Metallyticidae > Metallyticus > Metallyticus violacea. The sequence goes on from CM060836.1 coordinate 75,839,473, forward strand.
AAGACGATTTTCCATTTTTTGATGCTACTAACGAATATTTCATAATCACTTATTTATTTACATTGTTAGCATATAGTTGAGCGTTGTCTGCAACTGTTTACGACCGTCAAACAACGTTATGTCTACCTGTTTTAGAAGATATCCCTAATTTTAACCATGTTTACTCGTCTAGGAATACTTAAAATTTTAAGGAATATAGTAATTCTCCGTTTTTCAAACAAGTGTGCAAAGAAAATTAAAAATATGGAAAAAACTGCCGTTTATTAATACAAATAAACAGATTTTATATTGTGCCCCAAAGTAAACGAGTATAGAAAAAAATAAATTCATATCCGAAGTCGAGTTCTTCTATCTGTCTTGCACGTCGATAGAGTGATCATAAAGTCAGCCGTCTCAAGTCAAAGTAGTACAGTCTAGCTTGGCTTCTAACAACCATACGTGGATGCAACTAAAGAGATTCCAGTTTTCCTAATTAAATTTAACGAAAATGAATGATTTATGATCTTGTTAAAAGTTTATATTAAAAATGGCCAGAATCACATTTATAGAATGTGTGCCATAGGCTATAATACCAATAGAATATAATAGAATAGGTCCATAAGTTTCCGGCCTAACCGATAAGGAATATTGCATTCACAAAATCCTTATCTGGTGTTATACTTTATCTGTTAAGTAAATAATTTCAGCTATAACTTCCACTCCGCTGTGTTCAATTGTTCAGATATAGTTGCATAAAGAAGGCTATGTGTAGAAGATTGTGATATGTTCAATATGGAGTATCGAGCTGTTATTAAGTTCTTCATAAAAGAATAACTTAGTGCAAGTGAAATTAAACAGCGATTGTGCAGTGTATATGGGGAAACATCCCCCTCATATTCTACCGTAAAAGAATGGGCCAAACTTTTTCGAATGGGTCGAGAATGCAATGAAGACGAAGAGCGTGCCAGTCAGCCCTTGGAGGTGCTCAATCTTGAAAACATCGCTCGCTCTTGTGGAAGGAGAAATTATGGAAGACCGGCGGCTCAAAGTTACAGAAATAGCAGCAGGGTCGGGCTTTTCTAAAATAGCATTCCTACGAATTATTCACGAACTTTTAAACATGAAAAAAGTTAGTTCTAGAGGGGTGTCTAGATTTCTTTCCTCAGTCCAAAAGTACCAACGAGTCATCTGTTGTCAGGCATTTTTGGAGCTCTGCCGTGGTAACGAGAGAGAAGTTCTGCTGCAAACCATTGTTACAGGAGATGAAACTATGGTTCTCTACTATGATCCCTTGTCCAAAACAGAATCAATGAAGTGGCGTAAACCTGGAAAGCACCGCCTCTAAAGGCCAAGGTCACTCAGTCAAACAAGAAGATCATGGCCACAATCTTTTGGGACTGTGAAGGAATACTCTTCATTGACTTCAAGGAGAGGAACACCACAGTAAATGGGGAGTACTATGCTGGCCTACTGTACGGACTGCGTGCTTCCATCAAAGAGAAAAGGCAAGGAAAGCTGGGTGGTGGTGTGCGCCTTCTTCAGACAACGAGCCTGTGCACACAGCTCTTGTTACAAGGGAAACTGTGAAGAAATGTGGCTTCAAGGAGATCGACCATTCATCCTACAGCCCAGATCTAGCTCCCAGTGACTATTTTCTCTTCCTAAAACTCAAAAAGGACCTTCAAGGAAGGAAATTTAAATATGACGAAGAAGTGAGGTATGCTGTTTAGGTCCATTTTGCGGACAAGAATTCTGACTCTTTGGGGGGAGTTAGAAATGTTCATTCATAATTTGAGAAGCGTATTGCAATAAAGGATAACTATGTTGAAAAGTGAAATATAGTTTTTGTTTTTATCAGACCTAGAAAATAGTCAAGAGAACAAAACAGCACCAGCAACTTGACACTCAAAAACCGTAGAGTGCAAAATAGTCAACGTCTCAAGCCAAACACTTAAAAGACAAAGCAATTTACTTTTTGGGTTTTGAGCTACAATTAAGAAATATGTGAAAGGGAACATGAACTCACTGTCAACTGTGTGACATTTGATATCATAAATATTGTTTCAAAGAAACATAAACAACTTTGTAAACACTGGAAATAGTTGATGGGACTTTAGCTTGATGTCTGTTGTAATATCACAGAATGTGAGTCAAATATCTGGTGAGTAGAGCAGATAGTTGAAGCAACAGTGGTGTGTAATGTTGCACCCAAATGCTAAATGTTACACGGCCGGGAAAGCGTCAAGAGGTATACTTGTGCTTTACACAGCGCACGCCCATACACTGCGTTGTTTTCATTGGGATCGTCTGCATCATCCACCTTACAGCCCAGATCTCTCCTTGCAATCATGTGTTTGGTCAGTTGAAGAAGGCCTTGAAGGGTAAGCGTCTCTCATCACTGATCAAACGGTTCCTGATGCTGTCACAGGCAACCAGCGTCCTCATTTATAAACCCGTTCAGAGGTGGGACAGGTGGAGACTCAAATGGTCATCTGGATGCTGTCATTGTGATATGGTGTATTTTGTCAAAACCACTCTCTATATTTCATAAGGGAAATATTTATAAAACGTTTTATGTGGAACATGTGCATGATCCAAATTTTACTTGGAGTGATCGTAATTGTATAAAACAGAGGCGTTTCTACTATTAATTTTCATGACACATTTCTGAAAGAAGAATGTCGATACTATTATTAAAATAAATTATAATAGAGGGCTATTTATGTATTGTTTAGAATTTGTGCCAACATACTGTAAGATAAGGCAAAAATATGATTTGTCCAATGAGTTACAGTGGTGGTATATTAAAGAAATATATAGATAAAAGAAGTTTATACTAGAGGGGTGTTCACGCAGAGCTGCAGAAGTTGAGAGAGAGGCGATACGGGGATTACTGAACAAATCCTCTTGTACGGCTGTTGAAGGGCTGAGCACAGACTTGGTGTGAAGTGCCTGTTGCCAAGGAGATAATGTGTAGCCGGAAAACGTAAAAAGAGAAGATGCGACTGCCAGTCTGATTGAAACTGAGGGGGCCCGTGCCAGTATGCAAGTGGAGAGGACCACAGAGGGTGGGATTGGATCCTTCTGGGCGAATAGTGGGCAAAGGACGAGCAGAGAAGGGAAACTAGAAGGAACAAATTAGCAGACCTATATAAGAAAAAGGCAATGCAGACATGGAAGAAGGAGGGCGGGGAGAAGAAATTATGGTTCCAGAAATATATTCGTCATTATCCTTCAAGTATGATCTGTAACAATCATAATTGCCCAGTCCGGTGCTAGGTCTTCCAGTATCTCTCCTGCCCATAGGGTAATATACCCAAAGTCTATATGTAAGTCTGGTGGCGCCCATTTTTTACAAACGTGATTTTCAGTTCTTCCTGCATGTGTAGTTTATTAATTTATTTAAAACGTGTGTAAATCTTGTGTGGTCTAATTTTAATTTTTGAAGTTTCATTTCGTTTGCTTGTTATGCTATTTTATCTTTTTTTTTTTTTTGTTATTATAGAAGCTATTCTAATTGTATCATTCATATAACCGAATCTTTATAATTTTGCTACTAACTTTGCAAATGGACATCTGGCGATCGTTGTCCTAGAAAACGGAAAATCATTGAAACTGGGCTTCACACCATTGTGGTTAAATGGGAGAAAAACAATGAAAATAGGTAAGTTATATACTTTTGTATTTAATATTTTACGGTCTTTTAAAAGTTACTAATTTATATTCTAATTTTTTTTTTGAATAGTGTTTAACGCCCGTTTTTACTACTGAGCAACCACAGGCGGTGAACATTGGTGATACATAAAATGAATGATAAATTGGGAAAGGACTTTTTTAAGGAAGGAAACGTTCCAGGCCTAAGTTTAGGGTACCTTCCCGGATTTGCCATTTATGAGGACTGAGGAAAACCTGGAAAAAACCTCAGTCAGTGAGGACGGTCCTGGCGGTATTCGAACCCCAGGCCTCCCGCTCACGAGCCCGCGCCTTAACGACCTAGGCCACTCGCCACGGTCTGGTTCGCCATGTAATAGTACGAATATAAATATGAATTTTATTTCTCATAAATAAAAAAGTTGTTAACAAAATGAACATAAATAAAGAAAAAAAAGTTAAATATAATTAGCACGGTCAGGGCCTTTGGCAATTCCAGTAGGCACTAGCTCCAATTTATTCCAATTTGATTGGCTCAAACCCAGTCCCAGATTCATCGGAATATCCAGGGGGCCAGGTTCCGATTCAACCAAAGTACACAATACTATAAATAATTTATACAATCAATATAATATTAAGTTATATTTCATACAATAATGAGCATTCCTCCTTTTCCAGTTGATCACACCAGCTAAATTTCTACCCTTGAGAGTTGCTTATTCCTTAGGACCTTATACACTAGCAAACAAGTAAACACATTAAAATCAAAGTAAATAGCTTTCTTTTCCATGTTCTCAGTTCATGTAAACTTTCTACCATTAAAAACTTTTAAATTACCCACTTGCTTACCCTGACTTTATTGAGTTGCATTTTTTCCGTACCCCATTACAATTAACCCCATGTAATAGAAATAATATTAATGTTAATAATAAAATTGTACAAAATTGCAATCCCAGCTATCGAAACACTAACGAAAAACTGGCATATTTAGGTGTATTACCTTGGAAGTTTAAAAATAGATGCTCACAAATAATGGGACACCATGTTGCCATCAATCTGATCACAAGGATATGCAATTAAAAGATTGCGTTCATTCTGGAACAAGAAGATAAACATAGCTACAAAAAGATGCATATTACCAATATATATCTTGAACCAAAATAATAAAACAAAAATTAAATGTCTCTCTTAACTATTTTGTAACACCTATGGAAATATTACTTCCGTTAGTTTCATCTGTAGAAAACATATCATGTTTCAGTTAACATATGAGGGTAGGACCATAAGTTTCCGGCCTCTCCAATAAGGGTTATCAGCTTCACAAAACCCTTATCTAATTTCATGCCTTATCTGTTAAGTAAATAATTGCAGCTGTAACTTCCGTTCCGTTGTGTTCAGTTGTTCAGATATAGCTGCATAAAGAAGGCTATGTGTAGAAGATTGTGGCATGTTTAAAATGGAGTGTCAAGTTGTTATTAAGTTCTTCACAAAAGAAGGACTTACTCCAAATGAAATTAAACAGCGATTGGATGGTGTATATGGGGAAGTATCCCCCTCATATTTTACCGTAAAAGAATGGGCCAAACTTTTTCGAATGGGTCGAGAAAGCATTGAAGACGAAGAGTGTGCAGGTCGGCCCTTGGAGGGGCTCACTCTTGAAAACATCGCTCTTGTGGAAGGAGAAATTATGGAAGACCGACAGCTCAAAGTTACAGAAATAGCAGCAAGGTCGGGCCTTTCTAAAACAACAGTCCTTCGAATTATTCATGAACATTTAAATATGAATAAGGTTAGTGCAAGATGGGTAGCTAGACTTCTTTCCTCAGTCCAAAAGCAGCAACGAGTCATCTGTTGTCAGGCATTTTTGGAGCGCTGCCGTGGCAACGAGAGAGAAGTTCTGCAAACCATTGTTACAGAAGATGAAACAACAGTCCTCTGCTATGATCTATTGTCCAAAAGAGAATCAGTGGAGTGGCGTAAACCTGGCGAAGCACCGCCTCTAAGGGCCAAGGTCACTCAGTCAACCAAGAGGATGATGGCTGCAATCTTTTGGCACTGTGAAGGAATACTCTTCATAGACTTCAAGGAGTCGAACACCACAGTAAATGGGGAGTACTATGCTGGCCTACTGCACAGACTACGTACTTGCATCAAAGAGAAAAGACGCGGAAAGCTGACTGGTGGTGTGCGCCTTCTTTACGATAACGCGCCTGTGCACACAGCTCTTGTTGCAAAGGAAACTGTGAAGAAATGTGGCTTCAAGGAGATCTACCATCCACCTACAGCCCAGTGACTATTTCCTCTTCTCGAAACTCAAGAAGGACGTTCGAGGAAGGGATTTTAGTGTGACGAAGAGGTGATGGGTGCTGTTTATGCCATTTTGCAGACAATACTTCTGACTTTTATGAGGGAGAGGTCATTCCTAGAAAATGGTTAGGTAAGGAGCTTATGGATCTACCATCGTAGTTATAGTCTTGAACAACGGGTTTTTATGTACGATACATTCATGGTGAAGCAATTTGTAAGAAAATATCCAGTTAAAGAAACATATTTTGAACCGCCATATTCTTACATGAAACGGAGGAATTTCCCGGAAATGTATTGCCATGAGGGGTATTATTTTCAGCACATCTTATAAAACAAATTTGTGCTTATACCTCTCATTTTTAACTACACTATCATTTTATGTAAAAATATAAATACTAACTTCAAGCAAGGCGACTCTATCTCCCCTTTACTGGTTGTGAGTACTGCACTTGCCCAGTAAGCAAATGCGCTCAACGGCCCATAACTTAAGTAACCTCAGTGTACCTCAAGCCAACTATGGCGCACTACATAGTCAGAAGAAGAAGGAGTATAAATGACCAAATACTAGGATGGGGAAATGAAAATGGGCACAAACGTCCAGTTGTTCTCACGATGGAGAAGTAAGCAAGCAAAGTAAACGCAAGGGCTGGGCATATGGAAGCTGAGAAGTCTCCAGCGTGACCTGTAACGAGGGAACTCTTACCCCCTACTTATGATGGACAATTAAACGTAGTCCTGACGCGTGGCGCGGTCCACAACGGCGACCGCACTCCACCCTTCACAACGAGCTAGCTACCGTACCCAATATACCATGTCGCCCGCCTTCTCGATGGCCACTTATCTCGGCAACCGAAACCACCGCAGTAGCGACGCATTGCATCTTTTTTATCCTCCCTCGGTTTTAATTTGAGGGCTTCGGTAACTGGCGAGAGAGCACAGGGGTGGGATTAACGCTGTTCCCCTTTCGTCCTTTCCAAAGTCGCCACATGATAGCAGTGGCTGCGCACAAAGCCTGGGCAAATAATGCAACCCCAGCGTTTAAGGATAAATTTAACAGCTTGTGCAATGCAACTTCTTTCAAATCAAGCTTTTCCTTTTATTTCAGCTTTCGCATTCTTCTATTACTTTCTTTTCGTTAAAATGAATAAGAACAAACTATCTTTCTTTCATTCTTTTCGCTTCCTTCCTACTTGAATTTCCATGAAAATAAGGAGAAATATGGGTTACTATTTTACACTTTTGCAATTATTCATCCTTTTCCATTCCATTTCTTTCTACTTGGTAAGATTTGAGTAAAGGAGAGATAATATAAAACACGTTATAGAACCATACATTCATTGGTTTGTTACTCTATCTCTTTCAATGTGAATAAACAAACAAACAAAAGAAAGTGCAAATGAGATAATGTATAAATGAAAACTTCAATGTAAAACATATAATGGAATAGGGATGTGCAACGCTGAGAAGAAAAAGGGGAGGAATCTCATAGTAAAGTGCTTCGAACGTCAAGGTGATTTTGGGTAAAAGCCATGCCATACTTTATTGGAATTTCGATGTCGTTCATTTCAATCTAGTATAAAATTGCCTAACCATTTTCTATGTATGATAAAGACAAAAACTATATTTCACTTATTGCAATACACTTCTCTTATCTTTTAAATAACATTTCAGTTCCCCTCCCCCCTTAAAAATAGTCAGAAAATGGGCATAAACGGCATCCATCACTTCTTCGTCACACTTAAATTTACTACCTCGAAGGTCCTTCTTAAGTTTTGAGAAGAAGAAATAGTCACTGGGAGCTAGATATGGGCTGTAGGGTGGATGGTCGATCTCCTTGAAGAAGCCACATTTCTTCACAGCTTCCTTTGCAACAAGAGCTGTGTACATACGCCCGTTGTCGTAAAGAAGGCGCACACCATCACTCAGCTTTCCTCTCCTTTTCTGTTTGATTGAAGCACGTAATTTGCGCAGCAAGCCATCATAGCACTCCCCATTTACTGTGGTGTTCCTATCCTTGAATTCAATGTAGAGTATTCCTTCACAGTCCCAAAAGATTGTTGCCATGATCTTCTTGGTTGACTGAGTGACCTTGGCCTTTAGAGGCGGTGCTTCGCCAGGTTTACGCCACTACATTGATTCTCTTTTGAACAAGGGCTCACAATAGAGAATCATAGTTTCATCTCCTGTAACATAGGTTTGCAGAACTTCTCTCTCGTTGCCACGGCAGAGCTCCAAAAATGCCTGACAATAGATGACTCGTTGGTGCTTTTGGACTGAGGAAAGAAGTCTAGGCACTAACCTTATTCATGTTTAAATTTTCATGAATAATTCGAAGGACTGTTGCTTTAGAAAGACCCAACCTTGCTGCTATTTCTATAACTTTGAGCCGCCGGTCTTCCATAATTTACCCTTCCACAAGAGCGATGTTTTCAAGAACGAGTACCTCCAAGTGGCGACCTGCACGCTCTTCGTCTAAAATGCTTCTCTCTTTTCCAATACCACTTCAAAATTGTTTTCCTCTGTTCTATCGATAATCTTGGCTCCATTTTGTTGTAGCAACGCTAGCATAACGTAATGTGATTCACATCTGTTTATAGAACATCATACTACACATTACTATTGTTTTTCGGTCCAACTTTGAAATATATTAAATAGATATCTAATGTGAAATTTGTATACATTTTTTATCACCCTAGGTAGTTTGCAGACAATCTTATTTAAGTCGAGCTATGTCGTTTAGATGTTCATTCTGACGTTTCTCTTTAAAAAAAATGAAAAAATTTCAAAAGTCTCAGCGTTTACTGAACTTCGGGGTAATGGAAGTCCTAACACATTCTGTACAATCATAGGGAGGATTTTTTCCCCCACTTGGTTTTTAATCATTATCAGTAAAATACATGAATTCTTGAATTCACGTGTGAATTTTAATATGTACAAAAATTATACTCAAACGTGTTTAAGCTTCTAACTTCAAGGCATATGCTTTGTGGGCGACAAAAAGGAAGATAAATGAACAAGTTTTAATTTACGTAAAACATTCATTCCCTTTTATTACGTGGAGGACACAAACTTTTATAACTCGTCATCAGGTTTGTGGACTGGTCGGCATAGCAAAAGGTTTTGATATGGTTGCCAAGAACAGGAAAAATATTACTTATATAATTCATACAATGTGATGTTGGAAACAGAGGGTAGTTGAACGTGTAAAGGATTTCGGAGTCTCTACAGAGAGACCACACGCAGTGGTTTTTGGGTGCAGTAACAGCATTAACTACATAAATATTGACCGTTATAATATACTATTTAATATAAACTCACGATTGAAAGTAATTTACTTAGATAGATTACATTTTTGGAATATTTGAAATACAAATAACAATGTTGATCAAGAATTATCTACTGTATAATTATTATAACATACGACGTAAAATAATTGAGCAATATAATTTTTGAAACTGATGTACACATACAAACTGTTAGGCTGATCTTTGGAATCAGGGTCAAATAGGAAAAACTCAAGATCACGGCCGGGACTAAACAACGGATCTTCGACTTGTGCCGACGCTCTTACCAACTGAGCTGCCATACCCGACTACATAATGTATAAAAATCAACTGAGCACTGACAGTGGTGCTCTAGTAGAAGCATGTCCCTTACATTTTAATGCACAGAGTTACATCTGAAATTTCGTCATAGGATTTAATAATCAATAAATTTTCACACATGGTAGATTTGCGCTCAGTGACTGTACCAAAATGCCGAGATGATATACCCGAGGTTGTCAGTGCCAAACAACTCGACATATTTCATTTTCACGGAACATTTATGGACTTTCGGGTAAGGAGTGGTTGGAGAGGGGGTTCGGGTGAAGGGGGCTACCCGCTTGAGTTCGCAACCTTGTGCCGACGCTTCTAGGAATAACACTAAATCTCCCTAAAACGTTTACACCCTACGGCCCGCGACAAGCAAACATTCCTTTAGTGTTACGAGGGACGAAACGCCGATTCTTTCAAGACGAGAGACGTTATGAAGTTGTGCTCTAAAACAGAAACCACTAGATGTCACGTTAAACATAGATTAGAAAAACAAAACAGGCTAATGCAATTAGAGATTGCATTTTGAGTTTTTAAATGCGCAATTTTAACGCTTACATTTAAGTATTATCTATCTTTGGTTATATTAATAGTTGTTTTTATTTCTTAACAACTCATTCAGATATATTTCTGGAATTTTAAGTATAAATTATTATAATTATCGTAACATTTATTTTAAAGTTACAAAATGTTGAAGTTAACCAATATCATCCTATATATTGCTTTTTAACAAGTTTTCAACTAATACCATTTTTTGTCTGTCATTTGGGGATGCACGATTTTCCAATTGTGACATTTTTCTTCAAAATTTTGTATAAAGTTGCACAACTGCCTGTTTAATTTATAAATATAAAGAATGACCTACATCATGTGTTCGAGTGCAGAAACGCTGTAAGGTGTGCATTCAAGTAGAAGAGAAATACTTTAAATAAAAAATATAATGCAAACATGAAATAGAGAAATAAACACCTGTAAGAAAATCAGTCTGAGTGTTTCTTGATTAGCTTTTGTATATTTAATGTACTGTCATTTTTGTTGTATTAAAAAGCTCAGTTCTGAACCTTTTGAGCTATAACATTTATTTTTTGCCTAAATATATTAAGCACATTATAGACAAAGTTGATTGAAAAAGTGTAAAAAAGGAAATAGGAACAATTGTGGAGGATTTTAAATGTACCTATTTCCTATACTACCTTTTTGAAAATAAAATTTTGTAACCCAAAACTAATAATTTAAATATTTATATAATATTATGAATGTAAATATATGTGAGATATGCCCTTTTCTATGTTTTGTAAAGATTTTAGAAGAATAAGCGTAAAGAACAGATTTAAAAATTGACAACAAATTAAAATCTTCGGTAATTTTCTGAATAATTGAGAAGTTATAACACATGTATATTTTATAATGCTTTCAATAATGATCATTGAAGAATCCCACAGTCTTTAAAAAAAAAAACATACTTCTAAATGTCACGCTTTTTTTTATCAATTTTCATTACCATTTTCCTATTAAACTTAAAAACAAAAGTATGTAAAATACATACTTATTAGTAATTATATATGTTTTATAAGTCCACCAAAGGACTGTGAATAAGACACTATTAAATTCCGTGGAGGTTTCTAGGAACTCAGATGGTGAGGTTGCCGGCACGGCAAGCTTAAGACCTGACTGTGATTTAAGACCTTAGCCTAAGACACGACTTGTGTGAAAAAAAAAAAATACATTTCATACTATGAAATATGTTCTTAAATTCCGTTCTATACTTATATACTAAGTATTCTGAATGAAAAGGAGAAAATAATTCACACGTTAACATCTACTACCTTCCCAACAGTATAGTATACATTTTTGACCTGGCTGTATCGTTATTCTATAACAGGCATCTTGTCCATAGCGACCACCTCGTAACATGACGTTGGTGGCCTCATGACACCTCCCACACTGCAAGAGGTCAGCGCGAAACAGACTGTAAACTATTTCTGCTTGTGTTGACGTGCTAACAAGGAAGGCTTTGGAGTTTCCTATAGAGTTGTGATGTATCACAACATACGGAGAGTTAAACCATAAAGCGAGCGTCAATTATCCGTAGAGTAACCCGAAAACAAAACAACAATGTAACCTTGGAGTTCATAGTATTTAAGCATGTATGTCGTTCTAATGTAAATCTTTTATTATTAACTAACTCACTCACTTATAAAACTTATTCACCCACTACTTGGTTAATCTAAAATTACTCAACTTCGTTGTTTAGTGGTTTCAAGGTCTGCAATTTTCTCTATATCCGCCTTAAAGAATGTTGTCGGGTTGTTACAAACACGCCTCCCAGTGACGAAGCTTTTGTATGTACATAATAGGCTAAGCAGTGGGTCCTAACCGTGTGTGGTGTGTCGTAAACCCCGTGGAGTCTTTAATATGGTACATTTTATTTTGACACAGACTTTACCAATGAAACGTTAACACCTGCAACAATGCTCAGTTTAATTTTTCTGCCTGGCGATAATGAAAGTTAACAAACAGAGTTACCAATCGTCAGAACATATACGTTCAGCATATACCTATGTGTGAGCGGGTGATAGTGCGCGTATTTTATCGATATTGCTTTATTTAGAGTTTCATGGACAATTTTTTAATTAAAAAAAATCATCTGAATCAAGTTCTGCGTTCACAAAAACGTAAGTGTGTTTCATATATATCGTAACCATTATTTGCAATGTGTATTACATGGCGTGGGGATGAATATAAACAAAATTCCGAGTGTCTTACATACGGAAATGTATTGTCACATCAGTCGATGGTGCCGAATAAACTAAAAAAACATTTAGAAAGATCCTCACGTAACTTCAAAACCAACAGAATATTTTGAACGTCTTTTGAAGGCACAGGAAAATTCTTCTAGTGCGTAAGTAAAACGCATTTCTGTTTCTGACAAAGCATCCCATTATTTATATGTAGTTTCTAAATTAGTTAGCGTAAGAGAAATGTCTCATAATATTGGTGAGAAACTTACCAGTAGGGGGAAAAAATAACTATTAGTCGCAGAATAAAAGAATTGTCTCAGTAAATTAGTGGGGAATACTGTGTTTGCTCTAAAAATGGACGAAATCTGCGACACAAATGGTAAATGCCAATTAATTATCTTTATTAAGCTGGAATATAATTGAGATATTATTGAACACTTTTTATTTTGCCAAGAACTCAAAACCACTACTAAAGGAAAAGATATTTATGAATGTGTTAATAATTGTTTTGTTGAACCTAATATTTCCCGGAAAAAAATTTCATTTCTCTTTGCATCATTAAAGAGGAAAATTAAAGGTTTTATGTATTTTGTGATAGTAGTGCGCACGACTGTAATGACAACTGACTAGTTTTTGCACAGGGAGGCGTTAATTATGAGAAATGTTGAACGGGAATTTTTAGAATTGTGTTAAATACGACTATTAGAATGATAAATTATATTGAAACAAAACCAATAAAAGCTTTGCTAGTCTGTGGGGGCCGAGCATGCCAATTTATAGTTGCACACGGAAACCCTTTTGATTTATAGGGGTAAATTTTTTGATTTGTTTATTTAAGGACGCTCTTTAACATCTCAGGTCATCAGCGTCCCATTCTATTCAGGGCGTGAAACGGCCGACAAATTTTGCTGAGGTCTCTTCTTTCAGGCTTGAGGTTCTTTTTCGTGCCGTAAATGTACGACACGGGACCCACGGCTTTACTTCCCTTCCGAAGAAAGCCATACTTACGATTTTTACGCCCCGAAAAAATCCATGGATCCTGGCCGGGTTCGAGCCCGCGACCTTGGGTTTAGAAGGCAAGTATGGTTACCACTACATCACCAGGACCGGCATAGGGGTAAATGAATAATGTGGGTGGTGGAGCTTCAAGACGATCTTTTTATTTATTTATTTATTTATTTATTTATTTTTGAGGACGAAAAATTAGAGTATGTTAAACTTTTGGAAAAAAATTTTGGTGTACCAAAGTAGCATATCGTGCCGAAATTTTCGAGAGACTGAGCTTTTTAAATGCAAGCATGCAATACAAAACAGTAACTACTATTTCAGCCAAATAGTAGTTATATACAAAATTCAAAAATTTTATAAAAAAAATTGAAGCTTTGGGTGTGAGTCTTCCGTTTTAATATGTAAGCTCTTGCTCTTTCCTTAAGTTGAAAATTTTGAAAATCTACCTGCTGAAAATGAGAAAGAATGCCTAAAGAAATTCATAGCAGAACTCTAAACCGTTACCAACTTCAGTAACAAAATTACTTCCTAACTTGCCCGTTTCAGAGTTAGAATGGATAATTTTTTCCTTTTGGTACATCTGGTGAGATCAACATTCAAAATGCCATCAGCTTGTCCACGAGAAAAACGATTTGCTAGATTTGCCATGCGATTCTACTATGAAAACAAAATTTCTAGACAATTCAGTGCAAACGTTTTGGATTTATGCGCGATGTCAGTATTTCACGATTGCAAAGCCGATCATAAAACATTTTGCTGTCAAAACGTCATATTTGTGCGAATCAGCATTTTCTATCGACAAAATAGTAAAATCTAAACAAAGGAACAGACTGCAGAATCTTACAAGATGATTTACTTGTTGTCCTGTTAACCATAAGGCAATGTATAGAGAAACTCTGTAGCCACAAATCACAGACCTCACATTAATTTAAATAGAAGACCTTTCCAAACAAAACTTTAATAAAAAATCTTTTACCGGACGACCAGTATAGATAGGTTACTATTTTGACACTTTTGTTTATTATTATTATTATTATTATTATTATTATTATTATTATTATTATTATTAGTGTGTGAAAATCACAACTAGCGTACTCAGGCTAATGTCAATCATCTTTGAAAGCAATCGAAATGTGCTGAGATTTTCTAGGCTTGCCTTGTTAACGTGGCCCGGTTCTCGATCTTGAAACAGCTGTAGTCATTCTCATAGTAGAGTACTTCTAAGCAGTGACCAAATATATTTTGTTGAAGCTTATTCACAGAATGTGGGGACATCGTTCATGTTTTGGGACAAGTCTTGATAGCCTTTTCCCTTGGAACTGAGATTACAGCTATCCATATGCTTATTTACGTTAAGTTGACATACGGGTGAGAAATTATGTGTATTAGAACTTGCCTAGGAAAACAACGATGTCACTCCTCTTTCAGTGTAAGTTTAGTGCTAACATTGATGTGAAAATAAGAGTTTATAGTTTATTAATTTATTCTTTATTTATTAATTAAGATAATCTCAGATATTTAATAATATGAGACATTAAATAATAATAATAATAATAATAATAATAATAATAATAATAACAACATTTCTGTTCAAACTTTGAAGTACGAAAGTAATTCTTTTATTGTGTTGTTTATAACTTATCAACTTGTCAAATTAAGACAAGCAGTTAATTTAACCATTATCTCTTAAGATCCAACTTTGGGCAACCAAATAATAAATTATAACTGTTTGTATTGAATGTTCACAAAGATACCAAGATTTACACAAAGCGTCTATTCCGAAGCGTTCAAAATATGAGTTAAATTTCCCATATTTATAGTTCTTCAAAGACAGTGTATGACTGTTGGAAAGAACATCATAAAGTGATCGTTTGTCCTAGTTGTCTATAACAAATTCCAGTCTTTTAACACTTTCGCTTTTAATTATTTTAAAATATGAAACAGGATATTTTGTGTATTCATATTCACCTGACGTGTGTGCAATCATGTTTGCAAGATCGTCACTTCCATCTTTTCCTATTTTTCTCGTTAACGGTTACATTTTCCTTTCCCGATTACATTTCATAATTTTTACTGAAGTTTGGGACATTCTTACTATCACGGTGATTTATATTCGGGTATATTCTCAGTGCTGAAGGAAGGTGTTGATTTTTGTATATTTTTCCCCCTTTAATCCTCAAAATATGTCACCATTTATGCAATAAGTATAATTTACAAATTGACGTCGATAATTTTTTCTATATATCTTACTTTTATTTGCTTTTATTTAATTTTCTATTACACTTACAATCAGCTGTATCCTGTTATCATTGTTATATGCTATTACCAATAAAAACTGCTAACTATATATTGAAGGTTTGATTGAAGCCTCCCGAAATATAAAAATGCATATTGCACTGGCAATTAAAACAATTTACTAGCTTAATACACTTGTCGAATCATGATGGGTCGACCTTCACCCAAAAATGAAAATATTTCGCATTTGTATAGAGAAGATTTAAAGTACGAAAGCACCGGACAGACAGACATGCGATGCATGTAAATTCCTCACCAATTAAAGTTTCTTGTAGTGAAAGGAACGGTACCGCTGAAGTTTGAGACAGTAATCCACTTTAAAAAAAAAAAAGAAAAAAAAAAAAAAAAAAAAAAAAAAAACCGCTCAGGTTCGACAGTATGCATGTCGGTGGAGGCGGAGGAAGGAAGGCGGGAGAGGGAGGGAGAGAGAGAGCATGCGCTTTCTCCCCTTGTCCGTCCCCCTTTCAGCCCGTAACATGGGAGCAATTTTTAATAAGGTTTGACCCATGCACTAAAATCAAGGCTGGAAACAAACAAGGTGTATTTATAATGAGAATTGCCAGACCACCAAATGGCTGATTTATCGCGGCCAAAGGCAAGTGCATAACAAGTGTAGCACACTGATAGCTTTATTATCGCATTCTCTTTCCCTAGTCGGTCTCCAAATCGTGCCTTCAAATTGACTTGACTTTTCCTTCCACCAAACGAATGATGGCATCTTACGCTTCTAGACACTCCTAGTTTTCAAATAGAGAAACAGAAAAGTTCAAGGTGTTTTATATTACCAAACATCTATGTTGGAATATCCATGCATTGCCCTCTTCTCTATGGCAGAGTTTTTGGAAAATATGCTTATTTCAGCTTAATTCCAGATCAAACTACTACAAAGCTGGACAAAACCCACAATCCACAAACAAACAATAAACAATTCTGGAGATCTAAAGCAAGCTGTAAAACCTTTACAATTATTTATTTTATTTTCTTTATTTTTTAACTCAAAGAACAATTACGTCCTATTCTGTTTTAGCAACTTTCTGAACTTTTCCTTTCTTGTTGAAATACAATCTTTATTATTGGTCACGATTAAAAAGTTAGTCTAAAGATGCCCATATGAGCCAGGGGTTGCAATCGTGAGCCAGGCGCGGATGTATCTCGCCACACGTATTTAACTTCCAGTTTTGCCGCTCCACTTAGAACGAGTTTATCGAGGCAAATTGTAGCAGCAAAGTCTGCGAGACGTCTACCAACGTCAAATCAGCCTCAAAGCTTTTTTTCCCGCGTGAACTGTGCATGTAAATACCAGGCTCAAAGATACAGAAATAGCAGCAAGGTTGGGTCTTTCTAAAAGAACAGTACTTCGAATTATTCATGAACATTTAAACATGAATAAGGTTAGTGCCTAGACTTCTTTCCTCAGTCCAAAAGCAGCAATGAGTCATCTGTTGTCAGACATTTTTGGAGCTCTCTGCTCTCTCTCTTTCTCTCTCTCTCTCTCTCTCTCTCTCTCTCTCTTATCTCTCTCTGCAACGAGAGAGAAGTTCTGTAAACCATTGTTACAGGAGATGAAACTATGGTCCGCTGCTATGATCCCTTATCCAAAAGAGGATCAATGAAGTGGCGTGAGCCTGGCTAAGCACCGCCTCTAAAGACCAAGGTCACTCCGTTAACAGAAATCTTTTGGGACTGTGCAGGAATACCCTTCATGGACTTAAAGGTGAGGAACACCACAGTAAATGGGGAGTACTATGCTGGCCTACTGCACAGACTACGTGCTTCCATCAAAGAGAAAAGACGAGGAAAGCTGAGTGGTGGTGTGAGCCTTCTTCATGACAACGCGTCTGTGTACACAGCTCTTGCTGCAAAGGAAACTGTGAAGAAATATGACTCCAAGAAGATCGATCATCCACCGTACAACTCAGATCTAGCTCCCAGGGACTATTTCCTCTTCTCAAAACTCAAGAAGGACCTTCGAGGAAGGAAATTTAAGTGTGACGAAGAAGTGATGGGTGCTGTTTATACCCATTTTGCATACAAAAATTCTATTTGGGGGAGGGGGGGTTGAAATGTTAATTCAAAGATGTTTGAAGTGAATTGCAATAAAAGGTAACTATACTGAAAAGTGAAATATAGTTTTTGTCTTTATCATACCTAGAAATTGGTTAGGCCGGAAACTTATGGACCTACCCTCGTAAGCTAAAAATATTTCAAATTCAAATTATTATCCTAAAAGGATTAGTTTCTTTCTTTAAAATAAGAAAAAGAAGAATGATCTAAAATATATAGCTCTTAAAATAAAACAATGATGTACTAAACTGTACAGTTTCAGAGTCATAAACATGGCATAGTCTGAACTATCATTTATTAAAGTAAGCATGCTATTCACTTCCTCGTAGTATATACGGGATACTGTTTGAAATATTTTTTCTGTTAGGCTTAGGACTTAACAATAACATCATACATTGTTGAAAGCGTATAGGTGTTCCCTACTTTCCATACTCCTGTTTCTCCAAGGTCAATGTTATTGTGTTTATACAAAACTGGCGACAGCCGTAAATCATTTCAGGATATGAGTATTTTGCCAACTTCTGTTTGGGGACGTTGAGCTTGTTAGTTTTACTTTGTAAGTGGAAGACGAGAGTGCCCTGCACGCACGTCGAGCCAATCGCCCGCGGGTTGAAAGCCGAAGTAGGTAATAAATCTGTAGCGTATTGGTTAACCGGGCTAATTGGACCGCGAGGGATGTACGTCATATCTGACAACGGACCAAAGGGTTCGGTGTCCAATTACAGAGCGACTGCGCTTTGTTGTAAGTGGATCAACAGCAGTCCGCGTGCGCTGTTCCCTGTCGTTAGTATCACTTAGTGAGGTAGGTAGGCACAGCTGAGCTGAGAATATAAAGAAGACAATAATTGCAGTACGATTAACATTAAAATAAATTAATGCAGGGTTGTCCAACAATTGTTTCCGTCACGGGCCAGATTTTTCATAACAATGAATTGAAAACCACCCCTGTTTTAATTTATTATTATTGTTGTTGTTGTTGTTAATAATAATAATAATAATAATAATAATAATAATAATATGCTGAAAACATAACAGGTGCTGAAGCGACATTGCGATTGGGTTACTTTGTTGTTCACAGAATGCAAACCTCAGAAATTTTCTTGGAATCAGATATAAAACAGTCAAAGGGAGGAGGAAAGGGACATGACCTGAATTCAGCCGTTCTGTCCCTTGTTTACTTCAACTTGGTACTTAGGTACTAGATTTCATTATAAACTTCAGAAGGAAAGTAAAGACGTTGGTGCCGTGTCATAGATTTACGGCAGGAAAACATTAGCCGAATTGGACGCTAATGACCAAAACTGTTAATGAGTGCTCTTTAATAAAACAAAACTAACCTAATTCAACAGGAAACGTCATATTACTAGAGATGTTCTGAAAGTTCTATGCCTGACCCATAGATGTAGTTAAGCTGGTGATGACATTGTTAAATATCATCCTTTAGATGGCGCGTTGTAAAGCTTCAGACACTAAGTGTAGTCACTTGTGTTTGACGATCGTGTAAACAAACTAGTGCTAACATTTTCTACAAAATACCAGTTTAACCCGAACAGAAGTACGAAAGGAGTTAGACTCCACATTGAAGAATTCTCCCCTTCGTTTTCGCCAGTTAAAAAGAAGGAGTGCTGAATTAAGCGTGGTCGTACATCCATTCAAGATGATGAGCGCTCAGGGCGTACCAAAACTGCTACGACTGACAGAATTGTGACAAAAAAATCACAATGCCGCACTCAGTGAACGCCGATTGAAGGTACGCGAGTTGGCTGACATTGCAAAGACCTTAATAGACCATGTCCATTACACTTTACACGAAATTTTGGGTATAAGAAAGCTTTCCACTTGATGGGTGCCGCGTATGTTAACAATGAACCAAAAACGCATTCAAGTGAACATTTCGCAAGAGTGTTTAGACTTGTTTAAAACCAATCCCAGTGAATTTCAACAGTAGATGAAACATGGATTCATCACTACACACCAGAGACGAAGGAGCAGTCCAACTAGTGGGTGGTAACAGGTGAAAGTGCACCAAAGAAAGCAAAAACGGTTCCATCTACAGGAAAAGTCATGGCTACCGTTATCTGGGGTTCTAATAGTGTGGTACTCGTAGACTATCTCCAGAGGGGCAGAACCACCACCGGGGAGTATTACGCTTCACTATTGAACCAACTGAAGGATGCTATTCTGGTTAAACGTCCACACCTTACGAAAAAAAATTTTTTTTTCCTTCCTCGCAATAATGCGCCTTCACACATGTCTGGGATTGTTGCTACAAAACTGTATGACCGCTTCCAAGTGCTTCCACATCCACCATATTCTCCAGATTTGGCTCCAAGCAATTACTTCTTATTCCCAAACTTGAAGAAATGGCTGGGTGGACGAAGATTCACATCAAATTAGGAAACTGAAGCAGAGACAGTTGCTTATTTTTCGCAGTTGAACAAATATTATTTTACTGAACTATTAAAAAGTTGAAAAGTCGTTTGTTAAAATGTATTGCTTTACAAGGTGACTTATGTTAAAACATAAGAAAAACATTTCTCTTAAATCTTGTGTGTTTTTGGTTACAGAGATAACTTTTAGAACATTCCTCTTGGCTTTAGGTTAGTTTAGTCGACCGTTACTAGGGACTGGATTTTCAAGTAACACATGTTTGATTTGACATTTCTTTGCTATTCATAGCATACTTTGCTAATATTATTAAAAGCATTATAATTTTAAAATTGTTATAATAATGGATATTAACTTCTTTTCAAAGAAGTGCTTTTGGAAATAAGATTGAAACTATCCCCTATGAATGTAGTTAAATTAAAGCATAACAAAATTATCTGATTTGCTATGCGGTTGAATGTCACTTCTTAAGTGTGAGTAATGCTGAATCCAGGAAGAGTATAACATCAACATTCATTATAATCAAACTTGAGCGTTACCCAGCTGGGTTGACGTCAATCTAGCAACTAGTGATGAAGAAGGGGGGATTTCTTTCTGCTTGACCTGAGACATACTGGGTGAATTTTATTTTGTTTATGCTGATGAACAATGCAGCCTGTCACAATTATTTCTGTGTGCCTTATGCTTTCCTACGCTTCGGTACCATTATATTCTACCGAGGAAGAGCAGTGGGAAAGGCACCAATAGGAGCGTATGCTAACAAAAGTAAAATAAACGAGTAACACATCGCTCTGTTTGCATATCATGTTAAGATGTACAGTTACATAACAAAGAGATACTTTAAAGATTCATAAATTATTGACAACTCTCGCATTTTGAATCTATTGGCCTGTATGTTAATTTATTTCCAGGTTTTATATGCTATACTGTCGAGAACATGTTACATTCAAGGACTTTGGAATTGTAACCAAAAACAGTGGACATGAGTAATGGGACAGTCGCAAATATGTACGAATTTACGTCCACCAACGAAAACAGAAAGTATGGTCATACATTGCACAATCGAAATAGAAATAAAAATACTGTTTAACCAGTAATGCGGCCGATATCGAATATGTATGGCGTCACAGTTCAGCAGTGTTGTGTGACAATGGGTTTTGGGTGGCTAAACCTAACTTGTTCCCCTCAGACAGATTTATGGCTCAGTCCATGTTACACGATGCTAGAAATAACGTTTGAGGCAAATTCTTGTGTAATGAGCAGGTGTGGACCTAGCTATATGGACGGTATATTATATTTCTACTAATAAGAATTATTTCCTTTCCCGACCTTAAGGCAGCCATGGGTGAAATCTTGCAAGTATGAAAAAGAACAAACAATTTTTTGAGGAATTAGTTAAATTTAACATTCTTTTTTGTTAAGAAAAAATGCTGAAGAGGAGCCATAAGGGTCTTATTGGTGACCACGAAGATTTTCAGTTGATAGTAGGTATAAAAGCAAAACATTATGATATTGTTTTCCTTGCTAATTATTTTCATTACACAGAGGTTGTCAAAACGAATACACACTTCAAGCAAAGAAAAAACTGTGTTAACACATCAAAAACTGAATTCACACAAACAGAAAATGAGCACTAATCATCTTACACTTTTACAGCTACAACAGTTGCTCAAAATGTCCACCATCGGCCTCGATACACTTCTGAATGCATTGAACTACTGATTGAGTAACGTTTACGAAAGTGTCCTCAGCGATTACAGCACCAGCCGTTTCAATTTCTTCCCGAAGTGCTGTCAGTGTAGCTGGCTTTCTACGGTATACAACATCCTTAATAGTTCCCCATAGGTAGAAGTTCAACGGAGTTAGATCCGGAGAACGGGGTGGAAACTCAATCGAACCTCTTCGTCCTATTCAGTGCCTTGGATCCAGTGCGCGGGGCTTGTTGCTGTGCGAGGTCTCCCAGATCTGCCCTTGTGAAAATCGCATACGGTATCACGAGTCTCAAATTTGTCTGGAATGTGTGCAATTGTCACTCGCGTTGGCGGTTCTGTTCTGTACACACGTCTCCATTGCCTTTGAACTTCAACAACATTCTCGGTTTTCCATTATCACTTCAAAATTGCTTTCCGCTGTTCAAACAATAATCTTGGCTCCATTTTGTTGTAACAACGCTATCATAATGTATGTGAGTCACATCTGTTTACAGAACATCATACTACACATTATTGTTGTTTTTCGATCCTTTGAGATATATTAAACAGATATCTGCTGTGAAAGTGTGTATACCTTTTTCGGCACCCTCGGTATTTTTGTGTATAAAGTTTTTCCCGTAGATATTAAGGCACCAGTATTAAATTATTGCTTAACTTCATAAAATAATAATGATCATATGATATATTATCTATTGTCTTCGTAATGTATTCATTTTTAAAAAATGCCACTACCCCAGCTTCGAAATAAGATAAAGATACGAATGCAGTTAGTTACATTATAGTGCATGCAGTGATAAGTGCTTATCTATGGTAATGTAGCCATCGGTTATACATATGCGGCTGTTAGTGCACTGTAGGACATCAAATCAAATTTCAGAGTTCATTATGAACAGAAATCAAGTGACCAGTGTGTAGTACTCCAGAGGAAATCCTGAAACCATAACTCAGCTAAGTGGGAGTAGAAAGTCAAAGGTGTAACCTCTGACTGCTGACTGCTCTAAAGCCATTCTGTAATTTTTACAGCTGCGGTTCAGTAAAGGTTGTTACAGTGAAGCAGCGATGAGATATTCAATTGAATGTTTATTCAATTATCTCTATAATCAAAAAAGAATATATTGAGGTTGTGCAATTAAGTAAAATAATTGTTTTGTCTTATGGTATGGGGGACAAAAATGACACTTCTGTTAATTTAAATAATTATTTGAAAGTTCTGCTCTTGGATTTCAATTTCAACTTTTAAGTTTCAACTATTAAGAAATAGGTTTTAAAAAAACCTATTGGAGGCAGTATTATTGCAATGACTTTGATATTCATTAACTGCCTGCCGGTTATCTTTGTTATGATATTAAAACTCCCTGATTGTCGTTCAGCAGAGCGAGGGAATAATAATAACATTAAAACAATCCTTTCAGAGAAAAGATAATCATGATTTGATACCAACATGAGAAGAGTTGTTTTTCAGTTGTTTAGCTTGACAATTTTGTATTATCTAATTGATTTGATAGTGTTCTTCAATAATACAATTAAAATATTGGTAGATAATTTAAACTGGTAACGTGTAACGGCCGGTTAATTTCACTTTGTATTATATTGTAAGATGATCGATATTAGCAACGTCTTCTCATCAAAGACATTAATGACTGACACAACGTAATAAATCTTTCAGCCATATGAAGTTAAACACGGTATGATATATTTTAATTTTATAATAATATAACACATGCAGTCTGGTTTCTGAATTTTTGCTCTCCATGATATAGAGACAGATAACGTTATTTTACTAATTATTATTTAGATTGTAAGAAAGTTAATTATAATATCCACATAAATAAGATAGTATAAAATATTTTTCTATCATATTGTTAATCTTTAATTTTTGACATGAGGACTAAAGTACTTGAAAATTGTATCGATACTTTTTGCGCCACAATCGTGACCTTCAACAGCTGACTTTGCGAAATAACCTTGATGGGCTTATTTGACACAATAGGGTGTTTTGAGCGTGTCATCAATTTGTAATCTTGAAATTACAGCGATCTCATGTGTTCGTATACTTGTGTGTATGTTACTACCATATACATTTCCATTCGGAAGAATATTCTTTAGTCATTTATCTTCATTTGAAAATAAAAAACAGTTCATTATTGATTTGTTTTCAAAAAAATAGAACAATCGAATGCAACAAAATTATCTATTACCCTTTCAGAACAGCCAAGTTCCAAGTAAAACTTTTAACTATTTCTCGGATCAGCGGGGAGGTTTAATTTCCTAATTCTAATGAAGACACCACATTTTTAATACCAACATTATTTCACAAAAGAAAGAAAACTGTTTTTGCAGTTGAACCAGCAAAACAGCTTGATTCCAGTGTGACTACTGGAATGGCATCAATTTATCTCATATTATGAAATACATACGTTTGTACCTTACATAGAATAAATTACTTGTTTTCATATTATAATTTGCAATTACTATAGCAAAGAGGGGCAGCGCTCATTGAGACTAGAGGCATGCAACCCGCATTGCTTTATTTCTAAATTACGGTCAGCAATTTAGGGTCATAGCAACACGATCGATAAGGCACTGGGATCCTCCGCTGCTGTGCTTTGCTTTGCTCGGATTTCACTCAGCGTGCTCGCCCTTGTGCTAAAGGAATTTTTATATAGATACAAATAACGTAATTTTTAACAAGTAGATTCGTTAATAGCAATCGGCATTTTATAATCTAATAAAGTTATGAAAGATTTTGAAGGGTTGCTATTATATATTGCGCACAAATGGCTATATTTTAAGATTAATCAGTTAAAACTATACATTTTTTCCAAAATTTCACCTCAGAGACCAAAAGGCACTAGAGACAAACATGGAAGACTTGTTAGAGTGAAAATAGGACACGACATGAAGTCAGATGAAAGGTTTACGGAGAGGAAATAATTCTGCCATTACTATGTTACAAATTTCAGCAATCAAGAAATAGGAGAAATGCATTTAATAAGTACTAAAGCACCCAAAACTGTTATTTAATGTAGCAAAGACGATTTTCCCTATTTAGTTAAAAGTGAAAAATTATAAATGCCGATATTACATTGCAAAATAATTTATTAGCATCCAACCATATAAACACGAATTTACAAATGTTTCAATTCACATCACACCAAAACCTTAACTCTAGATACAGATAACATTTTGAATTAATACAAATACTAACAATATAAAGTATTTCTACACCAAAACTTAAAGCAATTGAACTACAAAGTGTAAAATGATGCCGAAGTAAACAGAAACTATAAAACTATAAAAAACTAATTGTTTTGACTAGAGCATCTTTCCATACAGCAATTATCATATTTTTCATTAGATACTGTATTTCATTTACAGTCGCTGAAACATTTTAAAATTAGGTTTCTGAATTCCCAGTTTTGTTGCTTATAAACTGAAAATCATCACTTGAAAGTAGGGAAGTGAAAACGCGATGCGAGTTTTTTGGTTACCTACAAGCTTTTTTCCCAAAAATGTGGAGCGCCTTTGATTTCAACGGCGGTTTCTTTCTACCGATCTATGCAGTTACATATCTATGTGCATCGCAAGAATGCGTGGAATGTCGAGCTAGGATATTTCATGCCTCGAGTGCAACTAGTTTTTTTTTTTTTTTTTTTTAATATTTAGGTTTAATCTGCAGATTTTTTTCTAAATTGTTCTGATGAAACACGTAAGCATTGCCTCCTAGATTATTGCTAAGAATAATGATCAGGATGAAAGAAAAAGTTTCGGTAATATCGAATCGTTCCTAACTCGTTTTATGAAAATTGTCCGAGGGGATATAATTAAAATATTTTCACATTTACAGGGAATTTCTGTATATAAGGTTCACTGCTTTGTGACTCCTTCGTAAAATTAGTGCACTGTTGGACTTATATCTAGTACACAGTAATTTTTTTTAATATCATGAACTAAAACGCGATTATAATGCGTGAAAAATCCTCAACGAAGTTCGCAACGCTTTCACTATTTGATATTAAACAAGAAAATTTTATTTAAATTTCTTAATACGCTCGGTCAGATGCAAGAGTAGGTCCAAAAATTTCCGGCCTCGCCAATAAGGATTACCTCCTTCACAATATCCTTATCTGGTGTCACACCTTATCTGTTACGTAAACAATTGCAGCTGTAACTTCCGCTCCAGTGTGTTTAGTTGTTCAGATATAGTAGCATAAAAAAGGTTACAAGTTCAAAATGCAGTATTGAGCTGTTATTAAGCCGTTCACAAATGAAGGACTTAGTAAATGAAATTAAACAGCGATTGTACGATGTATATGGGGAAGCATCCCCCTCATATTCTACCGTAAAAGAATGGGCCAAACTTTTTCGAATGGGTCGAGAAAGCATTGAAGACGAAGAGCGTGCAACTCGGCCTTGGAGGTGCTCACGCCTGAAAACATCGCTCTTGTGGAAGGAGAAATTATGGAAGACCGGCGGCTCAAAGTTACAGAAATAGCAGCAAGGTTGGACCTTTCTAAAACGATAGCCCTTCGAACTGTTCATGAACATTTAAACATGAATAAGGCTAGTGCCTAGACTTCTTTCCTCAGTCCAAAAGCACCAACGAGTCATCTGTTGTCAAGCATTTTTGGAGCTCTGCCGTGGCAACGAGAGAGAAGTTCTGCAAACCATTGTTACAGGAGACGAAACTATGGTCCTCTACTATGATATCTTGTTCAAATGAAAATCAATGGAGTGGCGTAAACCTGTCGAAGCACCGCCTCTAAAGACCAAGGTCACTGAGTCAACCAAGAAGATCATGGCCACAATCTTTTGGGACTGTGAAGGAATACTTTTCATTGACTTCGAGGAGAGGAACACCACAATAAATGGGGAGTACTATGCTGGTTTATTGCACAGACGACTTGCTTCCATCAAAGAGAAAAGGCGAGGAAAACCGAGTGGTGGTGTGCGCCCTCTTCACGACAACGCGCCTGTGGACACAGCTCTTGTAGCAAAGGAAGCTGTGAAGAAATGTGGCTTCAAGGGGATCGATCATCCACCCTACAGCCCAGATCTAGCTTCCAGTGACTATTTCCTCTTCTCAAAACTGAAAAAGGAACTTCGAGGAAGGAAATTTAAGTATGCCGAAGAAGTGATGAATGCTGTTTATGCCCATTTTGCAGACAAGATTTCTGACTATTTTGTGGGGGGGAGAGTTGAAATGTTATTTGAAAGATTTGAGATGTGTATTGCAATAAAGGGTAGCTATGTTGAAAAGTGAAATACCGTTTTTGTCTTTATCATAGTCATACATAAAAATGGTTAGGCCGGAAACTTATGGACCTACCCTCGTATGTGTAGTAATCTGTGATATATGACACCATCATACTGCATTAGGAGGTGCAGTTGGCTTGTGTCGTTAGGTTCTGCAATTCCGAACCGGTCAAAAGTGAGTCAACGTGCAGTGATTCAATATTTGGGAGCAGAGAATGGTCAGCCGATGAAATTCATCTGAATGCTCGGGGCGACTTCTTCTCCTAAGACAGTGCCTTATTTTTATCATTGAAATATTGTTGCTTCTACTTGTGTGTTGTTTTTAATTAATTGTGTGATATATATTAATAAACGATCCCGGACGGGCTTCAATTGATCACGCCTTATAAATTAGCAAGTACTCTACTTTAACTTAGCAAATTACTTGTAAATATTTCAAAAATATTATAAATGGTCAAGGAAGTTTTATAGATTAAATGAATTTTTAATTTAACAGACCATAAATATCAACAATTTACATGTCTATACCTCAGGTCAAGAGTCCAGGATCAGTGGGTTCGTGAAAGTATCACTGCATATTTTACAATGTTGGATATCATATTCAGAGTGGTTATAAAATTAACTGGAGTAATGCGAAGGTTATAATATGATTTTATATAGATAAAGATATCAAAAGTTAGTAGAGAAATGGTGGGCCTCCGAGTTAGGAGTGTGCCCTAAAGCAATGTGTCTGACAGTTCATATCTGCTATCCTCACAAATGGATAGCTGAGGACCCTTGAAAAACCTGGAAATTTATCATATCTTAAAGCATTGTTTATGCAATTGTATATATGGACACTGATGATACATGAGATGAAATGACAAACTGGGAAAGGATTTATTTTTAAGGAAGAAAACGTTCCAGGTCTAAATTTAGGGTGCCTCTACGGCATTTGCCATTTATGAGGACTGAGGAAAACCTGGAGAAAACCTCAGTCAGGGAGGACGGTCCTGATGGGATTCGACCCGCAGACCTCCCGCTCACAAGTTCGCGCCTTAACGGCCTCGGCCACCCGCGGCGGTAACACTGTTCCAGATAGAGCTCCCCGACTCCTGTGGAGTCCCCAATAATGAGTTCGAACCTCTGAGAACAGCCGCTTCCATGTCGGACATTAGACAAGCGCAAGCCACCGTCACACCGCAACAGCCCACTGCGTCCTTTAACGGAATCGATGAAATTTGGGAGAGCAGAAAGTTCATGGAAACAAAGCTACTGGGGGAAGTCACGAATAAACCATCACAATGGTCGATTTTAAGGTGTTTGAACCAGGTACCTCTTGAATGCGAGTCTTAAGATTCTATTATTGTATTTAGAACGGAGGTATTAGAATGGACAATAAATTACAAGTTAAACTCGTCCAGGTCTAAATTGAGAGTTCCATGAGTGAAAATCTTGCCTGGTTTCCCATCCCCATGTGGGCCTTCGGCTTAGCGCGACGACCGCTGCGTCTTCTACCTCCATCACGGGTTATCATTGGTAGAGTGCAGTATTGCAAGGGGGTATGTGATCAGCACACCGCATCCCGCCGATCGCTATTGAAGATCGCCACCTCATCATCAGGCAGTTTTCCCATTGTCCTCACGAGGCCGGGTGGATCCCGTTCTAGACCTCCCTAGCTTAGAAAAATCCCTAGGCACCCTGAATCACTGGAAGTACAGGTTACTTCCAAAATGATTCACGCATGAACCAAACCCTAGAGATAAACCGGGGATTAAACGGTACTGTTAACGTTTAAAGTAAAAGGTGGCTCTAGCGAAGAAAACAGAACAGCAATTTTGAAATTGAAGAGTTTTAGCATTAAATGAAGTTTTAGAATTAGAAAAAATAGAATTATTAATCTTATCTTGAATTGAGGTATCGACATAAGGGAATATTGAGCTTTGATTAGCTTAGTAACATTACAACTATAAATTACACTACATTTTCACATTTGTATGTAGGCAAATGGAACAGTATCCAAAATGACTATTTCGCTCATTTCAAGTCCTTTTAGTTGTTTCACAACGAAGTCGCACTTAATGGTTCAATCTCGTATTATTGCTTAATGTAACTACTTAGGGTAGTCAATTATGTGAAGTCTGGAATGTAATGATCTATACTACTAAAAGCCTGTAGTATTTCTAAAAGTCTATCAAATATACTCAAACATAACATAAGGTTATTAGGAAAACGAAATGTTTTGTCAGAAACTGACCTCTAGAAGCTTTAAAAATCTAATGTGACTACAAATTTGTTTATCTAAACGCCCATCACCACTTGTTCAAATTATTATACTGTGGTAACAGTTTATATTAAACAAGGTTTTCGAAAGTATTATTTCAATTAAAATTGAATGATAAATATCGTTATTGAATAATTGAGAAAAGTCATAAAATTACAGAATTTTTATAATAAAATTAATGGAGATATAAACACAACGAAAAATATTATTTTAAGATACAAAAAGGTTCCTTACCAGTGTAAGTGAACATTGTTAAATGTTTTTAAGGTTATTAACGAAATGGAAATGGCAGTGTAAAATAAATTCCGTGATAATTATGCTTTTCGGGTGCCTCAACAGTCGCAATTGGAGATAAAGCGGTACAGTTAAAAGGTTATTATAAAGCATTTAGAAATTTTGTTCATGTGAACAACATCGGGCACCGGGTTTGGTATTGCTTAAATATGGTTTAAGGAAATGGAATGACTGGTTTGGAAGTATGAAATTGATTTGATTTATTTCCGGTCAGGTGAGCCGAGATAGAATACTAGAGATGTATAGAATTCGTCATCCAGCAAAAACGTTCTTGGGGGCTATAATTGCCTTATCATTTACCTAATATTAAAATTTTATTTCACAGAACACTTAATTGAGGCTGTAACAGGCGGTTTCGGACACAAGTGTAAATCCTTGGGTAATGGGCAAGTAGAAAACATGAGCTTTCCCGGCATCTCTTTTTGATCTCGCAGTTTCTGTTCTTTCGAGGTATGAGATCACATCCAGCAATTAAATATGATATTACATTTCTTTCCAGTTAACAGAAACACAATTTTTTTTATTTATTTTCCGTTCAAGTTTCTATAAGATATCATTAAGACATAGCAATTTACTACTGCAAATTCTAAGGAAGTTTTGTAAGTCAAAGATATGTAATGTTTGTTTCTGTATTATTGTTTTAATTCCAAAAAGGAACTTTAAAGTTTTATATTAGCCTAGCCACAACCCAGCACCAAAACGTATATCTGTTTATTCCACCTTTCATAAAAAAATGTTTGTAATACACGAAATCCAGACCCTATGTTGAATTAGTAGAGTATCAAGGTATATTCCAGAACACTGAACATAAAAATTACAATAGCAATTTACATTTTACAAACTTTTCTGTGCTAATATTTGATGAGTCGCTTGACAGTTGCTTAACAGCGAATACGAGGGTCGATATTTAATTTTAGGGACTCGAAGAACTATGATATACTGAGGGTACCAAAAATGTATACATACTTTCACTGTAGATATCTATTTAATACATTTCAAAGTTGAACCGAAAAACAACAGTAATGTGTAGTATGATGTTCTGTAAACAGATGTGACTCACTTACATTATGATAGCACTCCTACGTGACAGGTAAATCAACAATAAACAAATGAAGCCAAGATAATCGTTTGATGTTCTGTAAACAGATGTGATTTGCATTACATTATGCTAGCGTTGCTACAACAAACTGGAGCCAAGATTATCGTTTGAGCAGCGGAAAGCAATTTTGAAGTGATATTGGAAAACTGAGAATGTTGTTGGAGTTCAAAGGCAATGGAGACATGTGTACAGTACAGAACCGCCGTTGAACTTCTACCTATGTAGAAGTTGTATCAGGAAACGGTTTCTCGTTTGGACAATGACACTCTCAACGTCTACGATATCTTCACAGTTGACGAATATATGACTCGGAATCTAAGCGGCAGTCGGCCAGACTCCCCAATGAAGATTAAGAGATGTCAAAGTGTAGCTAGCTAGTTTCTTCTCAACAGGTAACCACATCGCATCCATTCCCGTCCAAAAACAAAAACCGTCATTGCCAACTGGTACACGCAGCTTGCTTCCCTTGGGTCTTCAGAACACCTACCA
Source organism: Metallyticus violacea (assembly GCA_030762175.1). Taxonomy (NCBI): domain Eukaryota; kingdom Metazoa; phylum Arthropoda; class Insecta; order Mantodea; family Metallyticidae; genus Metallyticus; species Metallyticus violacea. The sequence continues at coordinate 75,870,612 of CM060836.1, forward strand.
CTTGATGCTAAAAAGGATTCCCTAATTCTTAACAATGTCAATTTTGACATGATTTATTTGGAGAATGCAGCTTTAAACAAGTATTCTGCTCATGCAATTAGCTGTATTCTGTATATTGCAATGTAGGGGAAAGAATTTACCCATTGAGGGGAGAAAGCGATACCTGGTGGCATATTTTGGCAGAATGGAGGGAAACTGAGATTTTAAAAAATGAGCATCTATCACCGCAATTTCAGAATACCAATAGAAATTTGAAATCAGCAGGGGAGTGTTGGTGCATGCGAGATATTCACACAATTTGGGAATATTTCTAGAGAAGACCCGACAAAGAAGGTTAATGGCTATAGAGAAGAGAGGGGAGTTGGGGAGGAGGGTGTAGTTAAATGGAAGGACTCAAGAGTAAGGTTTTCATTCATGTTTATGTATTTGTAAATAAATTATTAATAGAAAACATAAATATATTGATGTGTTTGTATATTTGTGTGTATATATGTATGTATGTTTGTGTGTATTGCCATTTTGATTGTTAAAAGGACGAATTAGCATGTGAAAACATTCTAATTAGCATTAGAAAACATAAATATATTGATGTGTTTGTATATTTGTGTGTATATATGTATGTATGTTTGTGTGTATTGCCATTTTGATTGTTAAAAGGACGAATTAGCATGTACGGCCGTAAAACCCTAGTGAAAATTGTACTTGCTTGAATGTAGTTTAATAAAACGTATATTTATTTACTTACTATTGCAATGTGAAGTGAAAGAAAGGACCTTACGGCTTTAATTTCACCAGATAAAATAAATAAATATATTATTGTTATAAAGAAGACGATATCTGGGTTGCAAGGATTCACTGCAATGTCTCTACACACAACGCTTTGAAAGCATTGGAATTTCTGCAAGATGCTGTTTAATCACCCACCGTACAGTTCGTATCTAACTTCTTGTGACTTATGTCTGCTTCCAAAAACTAACGGAGGCCATCGGATTGGGAGTCCGAAAGAACCTGTTGCGTACTAGGAAGAGAAGGTTTGTCTATTTGTGAAGAAGCAATGGCGTGGCTGCCTTCACGATTGGAGCAACTTTTATTGAAAAAAACAGAGTTGGTGAGCTATGACACTCTGCTTACCAGAATCCCAAAAATTAAATAGCTACCCTTAAAATTCACCAATAAATCACTGAAACGAATAATTTTAAGTATGAGAAATATTCTAAGAGTAAACATTCAGAAACATTATTAGGGCTATAAGGTATTCTTGAAGAAGTCACTTCAGCATTGGGGCCCGAATAACTTGATCGTAATGCCTGCATCGGTTAAGTTTTGGAACTTTTCAAGGATTTCTATAAGAAATAAAATCTGCTGATGAAATATCACACAATCGTAAATATTATTTTATGGAACTTCATCAACTTCTCTGGAGAACAGCATCAGAAAAATCGTGTTCAGGATTCTGAGAAAAGAAGATACAAAGTGCTGAAATTTTCTTGATTTCAAAGAGTGTATGTAACCACTTCTTAAATACTTCCATTTTTACTGTGTCATTTCTGGATCTAATAAATAGACCTTGAAGAAATTAGCTTTTCACTACATAAGAAGAAAAAATTGTTTACCTTCCTTGGAATACCCTATTTTATTATTTTTCACATACTTTTTTGTAAACTGAACAGTTTTCCTAAATTAATGAACATACTTCAGTGGTTTGTACGTCATTTTCAGCACAAATAGGGTCTGGAGTTCGTGCCTAGTACTTTGCCTTCACTTGCAGGAAACACAATCATGTAATAACATGAACTATATTTACAGGTCTTTGAATCATCAACAATGAGACTTTTGGAGAAAAGTTTATATGACGGAGTCTATAAAACACAGTGACATCATAGATCCAAAATATTTTCAAAAATCCTTCAATTTTTCCCAGTCTCTGAATGCAAGATGTTCTACTGCCGCTGCAAGTGAATGCATCAACGAAAGACAGAGTGATCCAGGGCCCGATTATTCCTTTTTGGGCTTGCTGACGTTCCAGTACCAGAGCACTTGGCCCGCTATGAGGCCGTTCATGGTAGTTGTGCACAGGAAGGTAAGCAGGAGGATGGAGTCCCCTGTCTCCTGGATCGTCGTAAACACCCGCGCCAGGGAGCCCGCGAACAATAGGAAGCAGGTCACGGCTGAGAGCTGGCCTGTGCTCTGGTTCCGGTAGTTGGTGTGCGCCTGGATCAGCTGCAACACACATTACATCTTATTTCCACTTGCAGTTTTTGATAAGCGCATTTATTGCATTCTATTTCGCCTAGTTAAATATAAAAGGCAATACATGTGAAAATTATGACGTTTTGCCCAAACTCCGATGCCAAAAGATATACTCTGTTATATAGTTTAACGCAATCAGTTTCTGGGCTATATTATCTGATATATTAATAGCAATAACATTACAGAAGATTCATGAATACAAGTTATAAATAAAATGTCTGAAGAAAAATATCTAAAGAATGAATAATGAAATATTGTAGTTTTATATTTTCCTGTTTAATTTATCTCAATGCCGGAGAATCCCATTTCCCTAAAACTATTTCTTTTCCTTTACCGTATGCAACAGATAAAGATTCTTGAACATTCCTTCTTAAAATTCCAAAGGCCGGATGGCGTCACTTTTATTTCCTTTTCTTTTATACTGCCTACTAATAGTTAAATATTGGCTTTTGACCTGCTAATATTTCTCTTTCACCTCTTTTCCTGTTTTCCACTATCAGAGGCATCGAAAGCTACAATTAAAAATTCTTTTAAAATTCTTCGGGGCTTACTCTTGACTTTGTTACATATTTATTTTTGGCACATTAGGTAAAATTTTCATTTTACAGTTACAGAGGTAATCAGCTGGTAATTTCGGCTTAATTTAATACAGAGGGTGCCAAAAAATGTACATACACTTAAAGCAAAGAAAAAACTAAGTTAACATAATAAAACTGAATTCACACAAACAGAAACTTAATGAGCACTAATTATTTTAAACTTTTACAGTTACAACAGTTGCTCAAAATGCCCACTATCGGCGCCGATACACTTCTGAGTATGTTGAACATTGAGCAACGTTTGCGAAAGTGTCCTCAGCGATTGCAGCACATGTCGTTTCAATTTCTTCCAGAAGTTTTGACAGTGTAGCTGGTTTTCTACGGTATACGACATTCTTAAAAGAGTTCCTCATAGGTAGAAGTCCAACGGAGTTAGATCCGGAGAACGTGGTGGAAACTCAATCGGACCTCTTCGTTCTATCGAGTGAATACTTAAAAACATTCCAAAACCTTAGCCGAGGACGTGGGTCTTGTTGCTGTGCGAGGTCTCCCAGATCTGCCCTTGTGAACATCGCATACGGTACCATGAATCTCAAATTCGTCTCGAGTGCGTGCAATTGTTACTCGCGTTGGCGGTTTTGTTCTTTACACACGTCTCCCTTGATTTTGAACTTCAACAATATTTTTAGTTTTCCAATGTCACTTTACAATTGCTTTCCGCTGTTCCAACGATAATCTTGGCTCCATTTTGTTGTAGCAATGCTATGATAACCTGAGTCACATCTGTTTACAGAACATCATACTACACATTACTATTGTTTTTCGGTTCAACTTTGAAATATATTAAGTAGATCTCTACTGTGAAAGTGTGTATACATTTTGGGCATCCTGGGTATGTATTATGCAATTAGATGTTTTAGACTCAAGCTGTTATTTGTGTTTGTAGCATATGTTTATAGTTTTAACACGAGGATAAGTTATTAGTAAGGGTTCAAATTTTAAATCAATGATCGGATATTAGTGTCTATTTATATATCGGCTTGTTGATCATTTTATAACTATTTGTGCTATACTACTGTAATTTCAAAAACTTGCTGGAACCAATGAGCTGATATATCTTAATTTATGTTTAGTCTACAAATTGGCTTAAAATTTAATTTATTTATTTTGTCTGTATTGAATTAAATATTTTACTGCACCATAATGTTTATTGTGCTTGATCCCTGTTGTATTAAATTTTGCAAAGCTGAAAACATTTTAATGACCGCCTCCTTTGTCTAGAGGTTAGCGTTGCTGACTATTGTCGACCCCCAGTATCTGTTCAGAAATTTTCTAAATTAGGAAGGTCTGGAACGGGGTCAACTCAGTCTCGTGATAATTGGGAGGTGTGACGTCCCCATATCGCTGAAGCCACTTGATAGGTGACCCACGGGATGTCGGCATACTGAGCCCCCTGAAATAGTACATCTAACAAAGATGTCGCAAGACGGAGGTGGCGGACGCGGTCGCTACGGTAGGCCAAGATCCCCTAGGATTGTCGCGCCATGAGCAGTGGGAGAACATTTTAATAGTTATGCTATTTATACATTTCTTTACAGTTTATATATATATATATATACCCACGCGCGAAGGCTTAAAGAAAGTAGTGGCAACATGTCGACATTTTTTACTAATTTGGTTCATTTATGAACGCTTTTACATTTCAGGTCATCACCGTCCCATTCAATTCAGAGCGTGAAACAGGCGATACATTTTGCTCTGAGGCTTCTTCTTTCAAGCTTGAGGTTCTTTACGTGCTGTAACTCTATAACACGAGACCCGTAAAAGAAGCCATCAATATGATTGGGACTGAACTTGGGTGTCACACTGCTAATGAACATGTAAGGGCGATATTCTCTCAGCAGTTCTAGGGAAAGGACAAAGTTAATAAACACAATCAGTATCACTTGTGTACTGAGTTTAGTTGGATGAATACGAAACTCTCAAATTGGGACCATCCTAAAAAGATGCTTCAAAAATAAGAGTAGAGTGCAACAAAATGCCGGAAAGTAAGATGTGACAGAAACGCGAGTGAATGTTATGCAAAAGACTTTGCCATTTCGGACGATTGCTCTTTGGGCGTCAGTCTTACGACAAGACTGGAAGATGCACCACGTGCAGGTCGTCATGTATTTAATTTGATTGAATCAGTGCTGATGGTGGACCAGGAATTAACAGCGAGGAGGTTGGCCGCAGAAGTCGAAACATGCCACATTACGTTGCTAAATGATCTGTTACTTATGAACGTGTTGTCATAAATGTTTAAAAAATCCTTTACAATATTTACCCTTGCTACAGATGAAGAACTTTTCCTTGGCCAACCGTTCTGCGTTCTGATAATGTGCTTCGCCACTTGCAGGCTTTGGAATACCCAGTGTTACGGGATATTTGTGAGAAGCGCTCTCCAATCAAAAGTTTAATTAATTACAGTCGCAAAAGCGATCTCTATAAGGTGCACAAAGCCAGTTCTAAGTGATCTTATGGGAAAAGAGACCTGGGAAAACCCAGATGAGATGGGCTAATCAAGTATAAATTGAACCGGAAGAGGTTAGCTGAAGCCTAATAAGTGCAACATCCCATGATGATGATGATGATGATGATGATGTATTTAAAGCATCTGTGAGATTTGCGCGAGTCATCGCAGAGCGCGAAAAACTGCTGAATTCACCAAGTCGTAGAATATCTCCAATTGTACTATACCGTACATCTAAAACAATACGTTTGAAAAATGCACGTAGTTTCTTTAAATTCCTTTTTGACATCAGTCACGAAGCATTTATTTAATTGAGAATCGTTCTGGAGCGACGAGGAATGCGTATAAACTACACACTCCTTGCTCGCGGCAGATGGGATTGGCTGCCTGGGTCGGCAATCTCAGTAATCAAACGAAGAAAACAGGAACTAATTCCTAAAAAACATTTTTTTCGTTTCCTTTGATGAGAAACAAAAACTTGAGAGTCATTTCCCCGCGGGGAAGTCGTGATAGGGAATCCCCCCCGCCCTGCCCCGTGCACGCCGAGGTCCCAGAAGTGAGAGAGCTAGTTCACACTAATTTCAGATAAGCCGGTCTGTCTGTCTCCGGGGAGCCAAGTGCAGCAGGGGATAGCCATTGTTTCCTGCCGACCAACCGACGTTAGTACACACTCAGCCCAAGATGGGACAGAGTTTCACACCTCCGCTCCGCTAATCCACTCCAGCCTTTTATCGCGGACAGCAAAATACACCATCTTGCTAAGAAATGAGGTACAGCGTAATGAAACATATAACTTTATGTGTACCTTTCACTTGCAAAGTTACGAAAGGGACAACTATACTAAAAGAAAAAATAATTTCCACTAAAAAACTACTATTTTGAAAACACAAGAAATAAAAAGCTCAAGAGAAATAAAACGCTTACAATAGTATTCATAAAAGCCTCTGTATTGAACATGTCAATATATTAGAACCGTTATTTAAACAGAAAGTTAGAGAAAACATAATATATTACTCTAGCTATTAAAATATAGCGCCTCTTTGTTTCTGCCTCAATTTACGGTGCAAAGCGATTCTGGCATTTGGCAGCCGAGCATACAACACAAACTAGGCCGGTAACTCATGTCTTCTCGACGGAAAAAAAAAAAAATAAAATAAAATAATAATAATAATAATAATAAAAAAGGGAATCACAAAATAACTGACTTTAAACTGTCACAATGGTTTATACGTAAAAAAAAAAATGGGTTAATTGGTTTGTTTTATTTCCGGACGCTGTTTAACATAACAAGTCATCAGCGTCCCATTCAATTCAGGGCGTGAAACAGCCGATAAATTTTGCTCTGAGGCCTCTTCTTTCAGACTTGAGGTTCTTTATCGTGCCGTAAGTGTAGAAGGCAAGTATGGTTACCACTACACCACCAGGATCGACAAAAAATAAAAAATAAAATTGGGTAAACATGTGCATACATATGGAATAAAAATTAACGAAACATTGCAAATGCCGCGGAGGTAAACTTAGGTCTGGAATTGTTTCCTTCCTTAAAAAAAAAAAAAAAAAAAAATCTTTCCCAATATATCATTTCATTTATCATCATTAACCACCGCCTGTGGTGCCTCAGTAGTAAAAACGGGCGTTAAACACCATTAAAAAAATATATTCCCTTCTTGCAATTCGTTGACAACAGTGAACTTGTGTCCATTCAAGTTTAAAATTACCCAATTTCTGAAAATTAATTGATGTGAGTGAACAACCATTTTCTAAAAAGATACCAGAAATATATGTAGGACATTTCCAACACCTCTGTCATAAGGCACACTTTTTTTTTTTAATTGAAACTGTAGTTGTAATTACGAAAACTTTAATGAACTGCGCGGATGTTCCATCTGTTTCGCCGGGAGGTACTGTTCTGACTGCCGATCCGCCAGCTGTCGTGAAACGGGCAACAAAACCATTTTTTTTTTTTTTTGAGTAGTGTTTGACGCCCGTTTTTACTACAGAGGCACCACAGGCGGTGAACACTGGTGATACATGAAATGAAATGGTAAATTGGGAAAAGATATTTTTATTGGGAGGAAACGTTCCAGGCCTAAGCTTAGGATACCTCCCCGGCATTTGCCAGTTATGAGAACTGAGGAAAACCTGAAAAAAAACCCAGTCAGGGAGGACGGTCCTCCCTGGATTAGAACCCCAGACATCCCGCTCACGAATCCATGCCTTAACGACCTCGGCCAACCGTGGCGGTGCAACAAAACCATGAAAGACGGTAGAAATGTTTACGTTTATTTGAGGTCGCACTTCTGTTTTGTTCGTTTTTTTTTTTTTTTTGGAAATTATTTACAGTCCATTTTTGCAGATCCTTTTATTTTTAGAAGGAATATAATAAAGAGGTCGGAAACAAAAGCCTTGCTCAAAAGAGGCAGAGTCTTTAAGAAGTCTGGAAATATATACTCTGATCTTCAATTTTCTTCGTATCGTTTTTAACTTTATCGGACTCCTAGAACAGCAACAGAACATCTAATACTATAAATATCCCGTAAACTGGAGATCACCACTTTGAAATAGAATACGGTTTGACTGCGGGTTCCACTCGCGGTTGTTAGGAACGTAAGCCTTGAGCAACCCTCCTATGTGGGCATATCTTGCTGCATCAGGAACTCATCATGGGAACTGTTTGAGCACCAAGCACAGGCTTTTGGCTTTGTTTCCCAACTACCCAGTGTGTATGTCTATTGCTATTTTCATTTTAACGAGGAATCTGACGATCAAAAGTCACAATACGATCAAACACAAGCACCTCAACAAACAACTTGTATACCTATCGGAGGTCTAAGCACGCCATCATTACTTGATGTTGCTGTTTGATTCAGGGAACACGGTGTACCATTTGCCCATTGATAATCGTCAATACGAGCAAAGATTGTCGAAGTGTTTGACAGTTTCCAACTGCCTGAAGAACGTCATTATGAAGCGTGCAGCAAAAGGAATGTCAGCCCCTCTTGATACTGTAGTAATTCCAATAACTCCGCTTCGTTTGATTATTTTTCCCTCCATCTGATGCTGCAGGTCTTTCAGAGGAACCACTTGAGTATTGTTTGCCATGGAGCGGGCAACCCCCAACTCTCTTTAGAGTTGCTACGACTTCCTTCCTTCCTTGCTTCCTTCCTTCCGCTGTTCGCCCTCCAAGTTTCCAATTAATGAGTCCCAACTCTAATTGCGTCTGCCATTAGGAAGCGAGCAACGGTGTTAATGACCTGGACTTTACTCCGCTCGGGGGGGTGCACGATCTGCCCCACCATCTTGTGCTATATCTTTTCCACCTCATTTGACTGCCACTTCCACGGGTGCATCTTCTTCAGATGCGCCTCCTTAGAAATCTTTAGATTTCTTCTCGAGAGCACCGAAGAAGTCACTGCCACATCGCAGAAGTTAGTAATGCAACCTAACGGGCGGGTGTGTAATGTTTGCCATAGCACATTTCCTGAAACGAATGAATGGTGTTTAACGCCTGTTTTTGCTACGGAGGCACCACAGAGGATGGCCACTGGTGATACATGAAATTATATATTGGGAAAGGATTTGTTTTTAAGTAAGGAAACGTTCCAGGCCTAAGTTTAGGGCACCTCCCCGGCATTTGCCATTTATGAGGACTGAGGAAAACCTGGAAAAACCTCAGTCAGGGAGGACGGTCCTGGCGGGATTCGAACCCCAGATCTCCCGCTCACGAGTCCGCGATTTAACGACCTCGGCCACCCGTGGCGGTACACATTTCCTGAGAAAAGACACTTAGGTACTTCCCAATATTAATTTTTATACCTTGTACTCTTACAGTATGTATGAACAGCAGGTAATTACCACTATAACAGTAGACTAAAAGTACAGCAAACAATAAACTCTAAAGTCTATTATTTATATGTACGGAGGCTGTTCAATAAAAAATTATCATAATTTTTAACGGCATAATTTCTCGCGCTAAAATTTAACTTTATAATTATGGTTAGTTTAATATGTAATACACACGTGGAAATAGTTTCATTGTTGTCACTTACGGTTCTTGCATATGAGAGGTTTGCAAGTTGAGACATGGAGGTGACACGAACAATATTCGGCTTTCGTCTTAACAAATCTTCAGCTGAGGCCTATGCAATGTTACAAAAGGCCCACGGAAAGATTGTTCTTTCTATAGCACAGCTCAAATATGGTTTAACTTTTCTGGAGATGAGAGACAAGCTCTTTCAAAGGAAGGTGGATTCAGCACTCCAGTTTGTGCTCCAACGGAAGAAAAAATTAACACCGCTACTGTCAGAGGATCATTAAGAACAATTTCAGAAATTCTGAAAATTTCACTGGGTGCCTGGGAGCCACTGGAAGATGCGGAGTTTATTTCAAATATGATGAAACTTGGCTACATAATTTCGATCCTGAGAACAAACAGCAAAGTTTTGTGTGAAGTGGTTACTTCTGCTGGTAAAGTTATGGTCATCTCATTTTTAGATTTTCAAGGAATGGTTTACTAACATGTATCTACACATACAACTGTAACTGGGCAATACGACAGAGGTGTCCTGAAAACCCTGTAAGGCCAGCATTAGATTCGTTTAAAGACGGTAACCAACAAGTACCTTTAATTCACAAACTTAGAGTTAAAACTTGAGAAAATCCAAAATACTATCTCACGAGCCACCCAAATCGGTCCTGGGTTAAATCCCAGCCAGTTGATGGAATTTTTCGGGCGTAAAAATTATAAGTATAGCTTCCTAGGAAAGGGAACTGAAGTCGTGGGTCTAGTGTCGTAGATCTGCGGTACGTAACAGAACCTCAAGTCTGAAAGAGGCCTCTTAGAAATTTATCGGCCGTTTCACACTCTTGTTTGAATGGAACGCTATGACCTGAGAGGTTAAAGAGCGTTCGTAATTAAATATAAAAAATCAGCCACTACAGGTGATATATAAATCGGATTATATATTTCTTTTGATATGTAATAAGGCGTGAAGTAATATAAATACAAACTTAACTTTATTTATCTATACTATCAATTTCTGAGTAACAAACTGTTCTGTTATTGTTCATTAATAAACAGTACAAGCGATAGCACATTAAAAATTAGATTTTGAAATGGATTCTAACCTGGAAGGTATATAATATAGATTCTGAGTTGACACAAACTGGTTAAATCACCACGCTACCATTCGTTTGTGTCGAAATCCCTTTTTATGAATGAACGTTCCTCTGTAAGGTAAAACTTCACAACTGTTAAGCCACTCTGAGAGATGTGAATACGGTTCTCTTCTGTCTTCACAACAAAGACCAATTTCAAAGCGAATACAACCCTTCCCGTAAGACCTGTTGATTTCTGGAATTCTGTACAACTTTTCTTTAATAAACGTAACGGTTTTGTTTTCGAGACGTACAGTTTTACAAGTGGTAAAAAAAAAAAAAAAAAAAAAAAAAAGGGGGGGGGGGAAATACTAATAAGGAAAGGAAATCCGGGATTTTGTAGTTAGACTCATATATTCTCAAAATATAATGTAAGTCACCAAAGTCTTTTGAAACCCCTTATATGCCAAATGTCTTAAATGAATCAAAAAGTCTGCTGTACATAGAAACAATATTTTCATATTTTTTTCAAATATACTAAATTTACTTACGTTTTTCATACTATAATTGTGTAGGAACAGTTTTAAACACACGACACTACAAAAAGCACTTTTTTTTTCAACCTTCATATATCAGATTTTAAAGTTCATTCACAAAAATGAGTATAAATGCTTATTATAGTATACTTTTTTAAAATCGTTTATGAAAAAATATATTTTATCCATTACTGTTCACTGTACACATTTTATTATAAATAATTTAATATTTTAGCATATTTAGCATACCTTTTCTCAAAAGTATTAATTAACGAAAATATTTAGCTTTTAATGGTGGTTACCTAGAATAATTCAGTTAAACGTGAATTAAATACTGCTTCAGTAAATTATTTTCTTCTAGTTTGACTCTCCACAGGTATTAGGACTTACATCCATCGGTACTTAAAAGGCAATGCCTAACTACCTCTGGATAGACAATAGAGCACACTAAGCAACTACTTAAATGGAGATAAGATACTACAAACACGGAAAAACACACATGCAGATTTAATTTAAATTTCATTTAATAAAGTTTAACGTCCAGTTTTTATTACTGAGGCACCACAGACGGTGGACACTGATGATACATGAGATGAAATGATATATTGGGAAAGAGTTTTTTAAGGAGGGAAACATTCCAGGCCTAAGTTTAGGGTACATCCCGGCATTTGCCATTTATTAGGACTGAGTAAAACCTGAAAAAACCTCAGTCAAGGAGGACAGTCCTGGTGGGATTCGAACCCCCGTCCTCCCCCTCAAGATTCCGCGCCTTAACGACCTCGGCCACCCATGGCGGTTTACATGGAGATGCGATAAAGAATGATGAAATAGAAGGTGAACCCTTGGCAGAGAAACAATAGCTCCTTATTAGTCCTTTGTGTAAACAGACTGAGGAAAATCACGAAAAACGTCAATTAAGTTTAATTCAAAAAGTTTATCATACGAGGTGGAATCCACAATATTCCGGACTAACTGCCATCTCAACAGTAGTTCAGTCGAGTTTTGTACCGCTAGATGGCAACACTAGCACATGTGATGAGTGAGTGTTTAAAGTTTCATGCAGCTGGGTAGATGTGTTGAGACTCTATAGTACTTTTCATGATACTCTGTGTGTAATGAGTGGCGATTTCACAATGGATCAAAGGTTAGAACAGAGAATGTGCATCAAATTCTGTGCAAAGTTCGGGGAAAATGCTACGGAGACGCTCGTAATGATTCAACAAGTATTTGGGGGACAACGCATGAGCCGTACACGTGTGTTTGAGTGGAATGCTCGGTTTAGGGCTCTTGAAGACGATGCCCACACCGGTAGGCCCGTCAGCTGCACAACGACTGACATTGTTGCCCAATTTCAACACCTCGTTCGTGAGGATCGACGTCGAACCATTGAAAACCTTGCTCATGAAGTGGGAATTGTTTATGGGACGTGCCAACGAAATTTAACTGATGAATTGGGCATGCATCGTGTCGCCGCAACATTTCTGCTAAGGATCTTGACTGCTGATCAGAAGGCGCAGCGCGTTGAAGTTTGCACGGAGCTTCGTCAGGCCGTATCCGATGACCCAACCTTCTTGTTCAGGGTCATCACCGGCAACGAGAGCTGCATGAACGCTTATGACCCTGAGACAAAGCAACAATTCTCCCTGTGGAAGAGCCCGAACTCACTAAGACCAAAATTAGCGAGACAAGCGAAGAGCAAAGTCAATAACATGCCCCCCCCCGTTTTCTTTGATACCAAGGGAATGTGCACAAAGAATCCGTCCCACTAAATCAAACAGTGAATTCCACGTACTACTGTGACGTTTTGGGACGGCTCCGTGAAAATGTGCGGAGACGACGGCCCGAACTTTGGCGACTAGGGAACTGGCTGTTACATCACGATAATGCGCCTTGCTCATCAGGAGCTTTTTGACGAAAAACAACATGACGGTTGTCCCCTACCCACCGTGCTCGCCCGATTTGGCACCCTGCGGCTTCGCTCTATTCCCCAAACTGAAAATCAAGTTGAAAGGACGTCGGTTCCACACAATTGAGAGGACTCAAGAAGAAACGCTGTCTATGTTAAACACCCTCAAAGAACATGACTTCCAAGATGCACTTGGAGAATGGCGGAATAGCTGCAACCGGTGTATACGTGTGGAAGGGAACTACTTCGAGGGTGACGGCGGTCATTAGTCTCAAAGTAAGTTTTTGACCAGATGGCAACACCAGTCCCGAATATTCTGGATACCTCCTCGTATGCACAAATACTTAACTTTGTATAGTGGATAAAATATACTGAGGTCTTTAGGAGAAAAACTCCGTTTACTGTTAAAACACGTGGTGGCGTTCAGTCTGCAGTTCACAGGGAATTTCTGTTGTTGCCGTAGCTTTTATAACAAATTTGATAGTTCCGCCACTGGCCCGTATTCAGAGCTGGGATGACTTGCTAACATTCACTTGCCGGCTACATCAAAGGAATCGCGTTACCTACCAAAGGGACTTTCCACGTCAACCCACATCCCTGCAATTAACACCGAATTTCGATTCCCAATTTGAACCACGTCCATCCGCTCACTGCCATAAGATCTATGTATGCACGTTACTCTCTCTAAGCGAATTGGTGCATGAAAAACGTACTGAAATGTCTTTAAGCGTTATATAAAAGAGTAAGGAACAACCCTATAAGTGTGTAACCGAAGCACGAAGAAAAAGCAAGCACAATAATATTCCAGGTATCGACCATCAAAAGATGCATTCGATATGTTCGATAAGTCCTTCGTTTGCAAATACTCAACACACAAAACACATTTTGCTATTTTCCCCATTGGGCACCAGATGGCCGAAGAATTAACATTTTCTTTAAAAGCTAAGAGCTTTCATTATCAGAGAAATTTAAAGATACTTCCTTTTTTTTTTTTATTTCTTTCTGAAGATGCAGTGATATCTACTCTAAATGTAATCATAATGTTAAGTTGTCCTAAGACATTCTGAGTAAACAGGAAATCAGAACATTTCCAAATATTTTAATCATTCATATCCATTTTAAAAAAATAAAAATGTCAATTTAAAAAATAAAAGTAAAAAAAAAAAAACAATTCCTAGACCGCGGAACTTCCGTTGTTGCATCATTTAACATTTAACTCCGAGTTTAAAATGCTAATTTTATATCATATATACACACGCGCGCGCGCACAAATATTTTATTGTTAAAGTTGTTTATCAATGGTTTACATTACAAAATTTAAATACCACGGAGCAAAAAATGTATACACACTTTCACAGTAGATATCTATTTAGTATATTTGAAAGTTAGACCGAAAAACAACAGTAACGTGTAGTATGATGTTCTGTAAACAGATGTAACTAACATTACGTTATTATAGCGTTGCTACAACAAAATGGAGCTCAGATTATCGCCTGAACCGCGGAAAGCAATTTTGAAGTGTATTGGAAAACCGAGAATGTTGTTGAAGTTCAAAGGCAATGGAGACGTGTGTACAGAACAGAACCGTCAACGCGAGTAACAATTGCACACATTCGAGACAAATTTGAGATTCATGGTACCATAAGGGCAGATCTAGGAGACCTCGTACAGCAACTAGCTCGCGACGAAGAGGTCCGATTGAGTTCTCACCGCGTTCCCCGGATCTAACTCAGTTGGACTTCTACGTATGCGGAACTCTTAAGGATGTTGTACACCGTAGAAAACAGCTACACTGACAGCACTTCGGGAAACGTTGCTCAATCAGTAGTTCAACGTACTCAGAAGTGTATCGAAGCCGATGGTAGGCATTTTGAGCAACTTTTGTAACTTTAAAAGTCTAAGATGATTAGTGCTCATCATTTTCTGTGCTTGAAGTGTGTATACATTTTTGGCATCTTCTTATATAAACCAGCATATAAAATCGCATTCTTTTCATATTAATAAATAAATATTATAGCTAAATTACGCTCTTTAAAAGCTAAAGTATTTTCACAACGATGAACGTGTTGCGCATGCCCAGACAGACAAGTAGACACCATTTTCAACATTTCCTCGGACAGGTATCTAATTATTACAGTCCAGGTTTATAGGAAGATCGTAATCTTAGCATTTTAAACGAAAAATTGATTTAAGAAGATAATTGAATAAAGAATACGCTGAAACCTAGTTCTATATACCAATTAAGGAACTGAGGGGCGTTTCTTGCCGTTGCCGGGTTGTTTAGCTTTGCGTGCTACTAGATTTATTGTTCTAAATGAATTCTCGGGTTGACCAACCCACTTGAAAGCTGCCTGCAAGATGGGAATACGCAGCCCCACCAATCACTATATTAATCGGTTTTATATATCCATTGTTTTCTATAAATTCAATGAAATTTACGTGTTCCAATTAATTTTAGTCTTGTTTTTCCTATTTGCAGTCTCCCTAATTTATTATTTTTTAATTAATATGCTACTAAGGCCTCTTTAAATCGTGACAATTCCTATTTATTTAACAAATACTATTTCAAAAATTGCACCTTCATAATTTTTATACAATATGATTTTTATTGAGGAAAAATATATACATTATAAAGCACGGAGTGGAAAAATGTATTCATCAAGAAAAATGTATAGTAAAATCTCATTTGCTTTCAGAAATATATAAAATAATATATATAGGGTGTCAAAAAAGATATGCACACTTCAAGCAAAGAAAAACTGTGTTAACATAACAAAACTGAATTCATACAAACAGAAATTGATGAGCACTAATCATCTTAGACTTTTACAGTTACAACAGTTGCTCAAAATACCCACCATCGGCGTCGATACACTTCTGAGTACGTTGAATTACTCTAATACACTCTTTTTTTGCCCTGAGCCCGTGTTCGGAATCACGCTAAGACCGCAGTTAAAACACATGGATTGGGGATAAGCACCAACTAAGGTCGCAAACCTAGCCTGGACAGATTCAAACTAGGACATTCATCCTAGGTCCTAGCAAGAATTTCTCTAACTCCCTTCTCCAATTTGGCAGAAGAGAAACAAGGAAAGTAATTGCGTTAATTACTGAAAATGGTCACTTTAGAAAACATTACGAAAAGTGGGTCTCTATAAAGACATACCCACTTGCAGACTGTGCAAACAGGACGAGGAGTCTGCCTCGCATATCCTGTTTAAGTGTCACATCATGGAAAGAAAGAGACTGGTTCTCTCTATAATCAGGAAAGATCTGGGAAAAGGTGCCAACATTGGAACCAAAATACTGCAACTTATACAAGGAACGGATTTTGATAAACAATGGGGTAGCACAATAAGCCTTAAGGCTGATGTGCTGGAGGATTCGAAAACTCCATCATATCCCCTCGATATCTATCTATCCATAATCAGTCCGCACACACCCACTTAGTTTAGCAACGCCGCTATGGGCACGAATGCTTACACAGACTCAGAAAAATCATCGAATGGAAGACTGTCACGGTCTACTCCACCAGTTTGAGACTAAAGGTAATACTTTCATGACACAGTCTATTGAGTAGTGGTCTCTAAGCGGGGCATATAGGCTCCTGTTCATCGCTGGCAAAAGTACAACAGGTACTGCAACTTGTTGCAGTTTCCATGAAAATAATAGGAGGCATTACTTTTGGAACGACCCCCCAATCATAAATTGAACACCAGTCACAAGTCTAAAGACTTCAAGAATGAGTCGAAGTGTTACATAAAGCTGAGAGAAATTCAGATAGTAACTGTCCCATGTGAAAATCAACAACTGGTGCGGAATCTGTCTTCCAATATTCAAATAATGAAAGAAATAATATGCAAAATCAAAATTGGGGCATATTCGTGTTGCACAAAACGACCCTTCCATTAAAATGTACAAGAATAGGCATTTTAGGAGACGTCAGAATGCCTTGAGCCTTCTTTGCATTCTACGAACTTTTTCCCTGATCATTTTCATTTTCCCGAAAGCGTAGAAAAAGCTCATTGGAGGGCCATTTTGTTCCACAGGTGAAGTCATTTGAGCCGTAGTATGTACGAGGGATAAAATGCGAAAGGAAACATTTTCTACTGATACCTGAGAACGAAACTTTGCTAAAGACCTTGAAATATTCTTCAATTCACATCTATAATGACGTTACAGCATATTAAGTTCTGTTCATATGTTACGGATACTGTGAAAGATCCAAACCAATATTGTTAGTACTACTATTTTCCTTGTAGTTGCTGAGCTTGTTCAACATTTATTGACAAAATATAATGTGCAATACAAAACACGCAGATAGTGGCCATACATCCTTTGGATATGTCTTACTAAGACTCCAAGGAGGTCTTTAATTGGATATCTACAGATTTCGCCATTAATGTGCATCCCTTTTCCTTCTACACTGTTAATAAGAACTTATACTGCATTTATGAAATACTAAGCCTTCGGCAATAGTGTTAAAAAGAAGAAGGAAAAAAAAAGAACAGTAATTCCTTTTCAGGGACGCCATCTCATTATTTCGGCATATTCAATATCATTATCGTGGTACCTAAGCCATTCCACCACCAGTATCGATTATCGAAAGGGGGAAAAGAAATATAACGAGATAAACAAACAAGATCCCTATCGAATTTCACAAGGTCGAGATGAGGCAGACAAAGTTACCGGAACTATGGAGCCTGCTTTCCCAAAATAAAACGGCAAAGGAACTTGAAAGCGGACTGGTAAAAAAGTGCTTGCCTACGAAGCAGAGAATTTTAGATAAGGTGATAGTGGTGGTATTTTTGCGGGGGAGGGGGCTAAATCTATTCAATTAAAAGAACGCTTTTTTGTATATTTTAAAAACAAATGTTACTGTAATTATTAACTTAGGTATATACTTTTCTCATTATTATGAAGGGTGGCATTAAATAAACATTAAATCGTAATTTTCTTAAAGAATACATAAATGCCTATTTCCCATTAGTTGTCAACCTGGGTTGATTCCCTCTCAGAAAACACGTTACAATAAATTTAGCAAAGTTATTCCTGATTCAGTATTTGTTCAGTAGGCTTACGTCAAAACACAGCCAAAGTTAATGAGATCAATTATTTTTGTCCTCAGAAAGGTAACTTAAATCTCAAACTTATTTTAAATGGTTATTTGTTGATTAAGGAATACAATACCATTGGTTTACTTATGAACACTCTTTAACATCTCAGGTCATCAGCGTCCCATTCAATTCAGGGCGTGAACGGTCGACAAATTTTGCTCAGAGGCTTCTTCTTTCAGGCTCTTTCACGTTCTTTATCGTGTCGTAAATGTACGACACGGGACCCCCGGCTTCACTTCCCTTCCGAAGGAAGCCATACTGGGGATTTTTACGCCCGAAAAAATACATCGATCCTGGCCGGGATTGAACCCGCGATCTTACACCCTCAGTGTCATGAATAGACCAATAAATGCCAGGTGTTAAGTAGTAATAAAACTTGGACCACCCTACGCGATGTCTTCTAAAAGTAAGCAACGCGCATGGATTAAAACTGTAAATGCAAGAAAACATCCGAGAAACCCGTGGCAATGATTACTTTGTCATATCGAACAATGGCCGTTGGGTGTCAGTCTTTCGACAAGAACGTGATAATGTGGGTGCAGATCGTCCAGTCCGTTAAGCGCTTTACTTCATTTGATTCAGCCACTACTGGAAGTGGATCGGCGATGGACATCGAGGGAGTCAAGACGCAGAAGTGGTAATAAGTCAATAGCCCCATTCTCAAACATCAACAAAAAAAAAAAAAAACCCTTAACTACAGATGTCTTGCAGAAGTGTGGCAGCGGGTGAAAATTAGATATGAGCTTTCTTGAAGGAATTACTAGAGTTACATGAGGTTATTTGAATTACGGTCCGCGATTGCTTATTGAGGGAGTTAGCATTTTTATTTCTGTATTTATATTTTTACCGAAAGCTTAAAATAATACTGTACGTAACAATGATAATAATAAGCACTAATTTCTGAGCTATAAGAGTTGTTGAAAACGATTCCCGTCAGCGAAAATACATTGCTGGCATTTGGGTAGGAAATGTCTATATTTCATGACAAACTGCCCTCTTCATATATGGCCTTGACGAGTGGCTTATTCCATTACATAGCTGCGCTCTGTCAGCCCATATGTCAAATAATCTAACTGTTAGGCTAAAAACCCATGACTTAGAGCAAAAGAATAATTAGCTACAGTCTGAAAAAAAATATTAAACATTCCTTTGGCCTCTTTGATGACAAACAGAACTTTTGATTGATTGAATTCACAAATAAGCATTCAAAAGCCTTCTCTATTTATGAAGAGTCTTACAAGCCGGTCTATTGTGTGTCTGAGCGGAGAAAGAACTAAAGAACAACCTTTAAAGCTCTAATACTTGAGAAGCATAATGTAATCTTACAATTCTTTTCAACGAACGGAAGCAGATGACCACAAATGAAATTTCAATGAATAAAATTTAGTGTTCCTGACCTCCAAGTTTCTGATTATTTTTATTTCTAAGGTAAATTAGAAAACTATAATGCACGAAACAAACTCACACGCTATGAAAGAACTGGGATTTTACATTTATCACTAGATTTCGGAACGAAACTTTGGCAAGTGTTGTGAGGCTTTTTACAGAGGTTTCAATAATGTATGGACAGTAGAGGCGAACAGTATTTTTTTTAAATGGGTAACTAGTTAGTTATTTTTAAAGCGGCTTTATTTAATAAATGTTAAGAAAACAATACGGTCACTGAACGGCGATATAATCAGCAACTAGAGATATACTCGCTACAGTATCGTAAAATTAAACTTGTAACTATGTACATCGAAACACTGCTTTGTAGTAAAACCGTTAATCAGTTCCATTTATTAAAAATTCTGCAAAAACCAAAGTGAAAATTAATAAAAAAGGAGTTAAATCACAAATAAAAGGAAAAGTTATTCAATTGCAGGAATTTTCATCTAAAGTTGATGCTGATATATGTAAAACAGAAAACTCTTGTTTCGGGACACAAAATTGCTCCTTAAGGGATGCGCGCTTTGGACAATATTGACTGCAATAATACGCGTGTTAGAACGCGATGAAGAAAATTTGCTCATGTTAAGCATGAAAGATTCAGATAAAAAGTAGATAAATTATTTTCCTAGAGAACAATCGATGGCGCTTATTTATTGTTGTAGAACGATGAGTTTTCGGAAATGGTCCAAAATTCCGGGAATATTTCAGGCTGCCTTTAGAGCTGTTCTATACGGTGTTAAATCTTGACCAGAAAATATTACGAACATTTTTGTGATGGAAGAACCCAACAGCCTGGATGAAAAATTGTGCCTTGCAGCAACATTTTTTTTTATTTACAATTAGAGATTAAAATATAAATAAATAATTCTTAATTCTAAATGCCGTTAGTTTAAGTTATTGTGTTCGTTAAAATTGCTTTTTTTTAATCACACGAATGTAACGAACTATGGTAAGAAAACCACCATATATAAAACAATAATGCATTTTATCTACAAAACGTTTCCATGATATAAATAAATAATTATTAAGTTCCTTAAATTTACTTATCTAAGATGAAAAAATAGTCAACATAGACTACAAAGAACACTTAAAGTATTCAGGAAAAATAAAAAAAAAAAGGTGAAATTTGAAGAATCTGTTGTTTGAGTATCACTAAGTGATGATACGCGTTCACGTTCCAATTGTGATATTATTTTCGGACTTCTAATTTATCTTTGAATTGCAGATGGGGACTAACTTTTTGACACAGTTGCGGCAATATTCTGAAAGAGGCTGGTAGCAGGATTTCCGGTTTGTTAAACAATAATCAGATCTCTCTGAAACGGGCAGAAGTTTAAAAACCAATTCCATTTAACTAGCATAGTTCGTATTCCTGCGTTTGTGCGCTGCACATAATTCTTAAGAACTGTAGTTTTAGCAGGCTTATGCGACTGCGCAATAGCTCTCTTTATTGTAGAATTTCTAGTGGTAGAACAACGTTTCTTCTTTTTTAATGCCAGAGGATGGAAAACTTTTTGAGATGTATAGCAGAATAAAAGTTCAATGTGGAGACACCTATTGAATCAGCGAGTGCATGCAACCAAGCACATGGGTCCCAAGGCAGACTTGTGAACAGAAGACGAATCCTTAGCGCACCATTAAGAACCAGAAAGTAAGAGATATTGGATTAAGTGGAAGCAAAGGTGGTGCAAAGTTGGATAACGGCTATGCCCGAAATTAGTGTTCTTAATATTATTCAACGATCCTTTCTTATTATGACAGCAGTGGTATTAATGTTTTCTTCCGTTAGAGCACAAATTGAAGAGCCCGATTTATCTTGCTTTGAAACTGATTGCCCCCTCTTTTAAAAAAGTTTAAAAAATCCGAGCTGTGCTATAAAGAAAAACAAAGTCTCCATAGGGCTCCTAAAACATTGCATAGGCTTCAGATGGAATCAGAACTTCAGAGCAACATATTGTTCGTCTCGTGTCGTCTTCATGAACGGAACATGAATGAATTCACTTGCGCAGTTGAGTTTTAGCATAAGAAATTATGCCTGCAAAAAACAGCCCCCGTACATGTCACAAACTATTACACAAGTAGAAAACCAAGCAGAAACCCTTTACTGCAGTTGGACAATGGTACAGAATGATCAAAATGAGATATTATTATAACAAGACTCGCACTGACCTGACGTGCTCAATTAGAGGTTCTCCTGGAATTTCGTTCCTTATAAGAGGGTAGGTCCATAAGCTACCGTCCTCGCCGATAAGGATTATCGTCTTCAAAAAAGCCTTATCTGGTGTCAAGACTTATTTAGTAAGTAAATCATTGCAGGTGTAACTTCCGCTCCGCTGCTGTACAGTTGTTCAGATGTACGTGTATAAAGAAGGCTACATGTTCAAAATGGAGTTTCGAGCTGTTATTAAGTTTTTCACAAAAGAAGCATTTACTCCAAATGAAATTAAACAGCGATTGGACTGTGTATATGGGGAAGCATCTCCCTCATATTCTACCGTAAAAGAATGGATCAAACTTTTTCGAATAGATCGGAAAGCCTTGAAGACAAGAGCGTGTAGATCGGCCCTTGGAGGTGCTCACTCCTGAAAACATTGCTCTTGTGGAAGTAGAAATTATGGAAGACAGGCGGCTTCAAGTTACAGAAATAACAGCAAGGTTGGACCTTTCTAAAACAACAGTCCTTCGAATTATTCATGAACATTTAATCATGAATACGGTAAGTGCAAGATGGGTGCCTCGCGACAGCGTGCCTGTGCACACAGCTCTTGTTGTACAGGAAGCTGTGAAGAAACGTGGCTTCAAGATCAACCATCCATCCTGCAGCTCAGATCTAGCTCCCAGTGATTATTTCCTCTTCTCAAAAATCAAGGTCCCTTGAGGAAGGAAATTTAAGTGTGAAGGAAAAGTAATGGATGCTGTTTATGCCCATTTTGCAGACAAGACTTCTGAGTATTTGGGGGGGGGGGGTTGAAAGGTTAATTCAAAGATGGGAGAAGTGTTGCAATAAACTATATTGAAAAGTGAAATACAGCTTTTGTCTTTATCATACCTAGAAAATGGTTAGGCCGGAAACTTATAGACCTAGTAGCATCACACTCATGTTCTGTTGGTTTCGTATTTGGAGACCTCTTCTGTCATGAAGAAACTCATTCACCGTTTTGCTCTGTGAGGACGTACATTCTCATACATAAACTATGGACATAATACATCAACATGTCATCTTTGCACCTCCCAATGTTAATTTTTATCTCTATATGCCCATTGATAATGTTGACTCATATCATTACTATAAGCTGCTCCCTTTCAACTAAGCTAAGGGAATGCACAAGTTATTTTGCTATGTTCAGATAGTTTAGCGACTAGAATAATTTTACAGGCTGAACCTGGGCTTGTTGATACATGAATTAGGATTCAGTGACGATGATAGGGAGCCGAAGGAACTTGTCCTCCTGAGGCAGCTGTAAGTTCTGCAAAGAGTTGTCTGACAGGCAACATCAGATATGGGTCTGCTGATTACTTGTAACTCTTGGCTGACCTTTTACTTGTCTCAGGCTAACATTTGTCGCCAAAGGCTTGAGATGACGATCTGTGGCACATTGGGTGCTATGGAGACCTCAATCTGTGTCTGACTTGCTTCTACCCTGCAACTGTCGTCTTTAAGTAATACGATACACAATTAATAACCATTACTTCTGCCCACTTCAAGAGCACAAGAAAGAATATCCAATCTGGACCTTAGTTTTACCTTACAACATGTGCATATTAATGTCCTGTGGAGCATTTGTTTATATACAAAGACCAAGGAATCTGTAGTCTGGATTGCAGCATGCCTTGTTCTTTGAGAATTGGAAGGAAATAAGATTTTCTGCACAGCTAATATTTCCCCAGAGAATTCCATTTACGCCCAGAAACATTTCTTAAAGTTTCTCATAAATAGATTACATTTTCCTTCTTCTAAACTTTCCTTGTTTTGAGAACACCCTGACGTCGCTGGAAGCTGGAACTGGAGAGTAAGGAGAATGTTCCAGCTTTTCAATTGCTGCCACTGAAACACATGAAGTGTGTGGCTTGAAGTATTGTCATAGAAAACAGTACACTTTGTCTAAACTTTCCAAGACGTATTTGTACTTGGATTTGCATGCTTGCCGCAATTATTAATCAAAACAATACCTTATGTATCCCTCCCCCCCCCCCAAAAAAGACAGCGTGGTTTTGCCTGCCGATGGTTGCATCTTGAATTTCTTAAGGGTGGGAAACTCTTAAGTTTCCATTCCTTATTTTGCATTTTGGCTTCAGGGTCATAGTGATATATCTACGATTCTTCCATGGTTACAAATCTATCAAGAAATTCTATTCCTCTGCCCAAAAATATTGCTGACTGTAGGAAAAAATATTAAATCTAATATTCCCAGAAATTACTAACAAAACCCGTAACAAATAATGAATTAATAAACACACACATGCTACTTTTTTTTTCTGGTCGCAAATCTATGAACTTCCTTTTCCGCGAGTTGTCCATCCCGTTTGTTCTGCCTAGAGAAAGGGGCAGGCGAGAGGGCTGGTGCAGTGTGCGGGCCTCCACCGCATCAGATGTTCTGTCTGGAAACATTATAAGGGACCACGCCAATATCCTCACCGCTAGGCGTCACCCCCACCTCATCCCTTTCCCCCGGAGGTGCCCCCAATGGGGGTGTAAGCAGAAAAATCCTACTCCGTCCTTATCAATGCAAACCACATGGTTAGAGATACCCGTTCTTCATTATATCCCTGATAATTGCTCATCGATCTTGCGGCACTATATCAAATCTTGTTTCCTTCACAATCTTTTCAAATATAGAACACTCCCCTTGATGAATTTCATTAGGAAACTAATGCAGGTATTTATTAGCTGTTCTTTATTTGACACGCTCCATTTTCCTAGAGAGTAAGCACATTTTACCATTTAAATAGGTGCTTTAATGTAATTCACTTGAAACTGCGCATGTTGAATATATATTTCAGGCATTTTCGTGCCATAAAATAAAAATTTTAGATCGATTAGAAACGAGAAGAAGTGGAGCATAAGCATAACAGATTGTAATGTGTTTGTATTAAACACATAATTCGTTAAAACATACACCATTTACCTTTGAAGTCCTAGAGAAAACGTTTAAGCCAGTAAAATCGTTTAGAGGTTTTTAATTAGCCATTTCGTCCTAAAATAAATTACCTTCATTCATAATTTGAAACGAAAGTCGTAACTAAAAGTTAATAAATAGATGCCAACCTCAACTTGTAAATAAGACGAACACAATATGGCACAAAGGAGATCTTCCTTTTGAGAGGTAGGCTGGAAAGTATCTCAGATTATTACATCCTTACTGGCATTTCAGCCATAAATATAAACGCAACAAGGAACGAAGGAAAAAAATTAAATTAGGAAACAGATTTATGGGAAAGAGGCTGGAGGGCTTGACGGCGTGTGCTGCGGAGGTGAGGAGGCGAAGAATTTCTTTGTTTTAATGCGCAGGTCCATAAATCCATCGCTAGGTGGAGCTGGGTCACGTGCAATTAATACCAACATAATACATCACGTGGGAAAGGGTAGCCCAGCTTTACCATGCGATGACGTAAACCAAACGTCATAATAACAGCCGATCTCATACTGTTCAACTTCCTATCTTGTCATTAGACAAGCCAATTAAGAATTGGAAACTGTGAGTGACATGTGCATTTCTAAATCAAAATGACATGACTTTCCTTTGATTCAAGTATCAGGAACAAGAAGAGAAAATTGACACAAATAGAATAAGTGATTGTATAGAAAAGAAACAGGAACAGCGCAGGTCTGCACCAGAGTATAACTTTGACAAAGCCGGGTTTCATTAAAAGTGTCCTGCAAATGCGTGTAGATATTGCTTGTTGATAAATGTGTGCTGGAGAATTTTCCATGTATTTACACAGAGTTTTTGCTTCATTCTAGTGAACAACGCTAATCCGAAGAAAATATAAACGCAGAGAAATAAAAGGAAACGATGGAAAACAATATACTTACAAAAGATTGATTTGAGCATAAGGAGAGCAGAAAAAGTAAGAGGCCGAAAAAAGAAGGAAAATGCAGAAAATAAAAAATAAAATCTTGGGAAAAAATTAGCACATACCGAAGAGAACTAGACAGCGGCAACTAAAAATGAAATGGAAGCAAACAAACGAAAAGAAATAAACAAATAAAAAGAAATAAATGAAAAGTGTATAAAATGAAAGAAGAGACACCGAAAGAAAGAATTAAGAAAGATCGATTGAAAAAAAAAAGAGAAAGAAAATCAGAAAAATGAAGGGCAGAAAAACAAGAAATGACTTGGAAAGAGAAGAAAGAAATAAAGCAAACACAGAGAAGGAGAAAACCAAAGAAAGACGGAGAAATGCGGCTATCTTCTATGATGTCGAAGAACACTTGGGCTGAGCTTACAGATGTCATCAAATGTAAAAATTCCGAAAGAAAAGCACACGTAAGAATAACACAAGAAAATGCGGAAGCAAGGTAGAACGAATGAAATAAATGTGTAAGGCAGAGTATTGTTGCATGAATGCGGAAAAGTTTATATATATATAAACGCATTTTTTTAAATAGTGTTTAACGCCCGTGTTTACTATTGAGGCACCACAGGCGGTGGACACTGGTGATTTTTTTTTTTTTGAGTAGTGTTTAACGCCCGTTTTTACTACTGAGGCACCACAGGCGGTGGACACTGGTGATACATGAGATGAAATGATAAATTGGGAAAGGATAATTTTTTTTTTTTTTTTTTTTTTTTTTTAAGGAAGGAAGCGTTCCAGGCCTAAGTTTAGGTACCTCCCCGGCATTTGCCAGTTATGAAGACTGAGGAAAACCTGGAAAAAACCCCAGTCAGGGAGGACGGTCCTGGCGGGATTCGAACCGCAGACCTTCCGCTCACGAGTCCGTGCCTTAACGACCTCGGCCACCCGTGGCGGTGCCTGGTGATACATGAGATGAAATGATATATTGAGAAAGGATATTTTTAAGGAAGGAAGCGTTCCAGGCCTAAGTTTAGGGTACCTCTCCGGCATTTGCCAGTTATGAGGACTGAGGAAAACCCCTATCAGGGAGGACGTTCCTGGAGGGATTCGAACCCCAGACTTTCCGCTCAAGAGTCCGCGCCTTAACGACTTCGGCCAACCGTAACGGTATATATATATATATGTATATATATATATATATATATATAGAGAGAGAGAGAGAGAGAGAGAGAGATGACAGATCAGAGGGGAGGAAATAAAAAAAAGAAGTAAATAATGATAAAATAAAAAATAAGATAGAAAATGAATGAGAAAGAACTACAGTGGGGGAAGGAAAACTAAAGGAATGATGAAAGAAAAAAATGGAGATAAATAAATGTATAAGAAAATAACTACGAGAGGAAATAAAGACAGAAACAAGCAAGGATATAAGAAAGAACAGACAGAATAAAATGGTAAAAAGAGAGCTGGTTTCAATAATGATCCGTGAATGCTTGGTACACATACAAATCGGAGTTATAATCAGATGTAAAAGTACCGGAAAGAATAGCGAAAAGGAAATTGGGTGCAATGAAGAGAAACAGGAAATACGTAAGGCAGAAAAAATGTTAAAATTACGGAGGAAAAGATAAAATGAGAAGCAAAAAGAAGGAAGAATAAAACGAAATGAGACCGCCGATAAAGATTAAGAAAGAGCAACAGAGAGATAGAGAGAGAAGAGAAGCAAATAGGGAGGAAAGAAAGAACGCTTGGAGTTGGTCATCAGGTGTAAACTGCCCAAAGGTAAAACAATGCAGCAGGCGAATTCCAGAAGTGCTCATACACACACAGGTGTTCACTGTCCCAGGTGTGTACCGAAAATCCCGGGACTGTGTACCCGGGCCGGCCCGCCGGTTTCCTTTGATGACCTCGCACACGCAACTGCCATATGTAATGACCCCACCATTAAGAATCACGCAATGAGAAAACGCTCACGAATTTTCCCAAATGCATGCAAGTTAAAGAGTCTCCCCTCACCCCTCAACCCTTGCTTCTCCCTACAAAAAACACAAATTTTCTCTCAAGAAACAAAAAGACAATCTGCTCTACATGCTACGCTTGTTTTGTCTCAAAATTATAGGTTGTGCTCGAGAGGCCGAAAACTGATTTAGACAATGGTCTTTTTCGTGTAATGATAATCATGTGGATTAAACATCAACAACAGCACACTCTAGTGGAGAACCTTCATTAGCAATGTGCAGATGCTCAGTGAATTGCCCCTCACTGCTCAATCAACAGGCAAACTCGAGAGCACTTCCCAACCAAACAGGTGAAGCCAGTCATTGTGTTAAACAGTTCCCAATAATTCACTCTACGGAATGAGTTAGTAAAATACATACGCTGTAAATTTATTATTACCTTCCATCAGTCATTCCTTAGAAGGTAACATCAGTTTCGGTGACTTCACCCACTGGTAGGTAAGAACTCGCGTATTTGTGTCATCAATGAATTACATGGTCGATTGAGCCAAGATTTGCAGTATTAACAAAGTATCTGTTAATTTAAGCTATAAGGTTAAATGTTCTGAGTTTCTCCAAGATATTCCTTCCTAATTATTACCTAAAAACTTAAATGTTATTGCAAGCTGCACAAAATATATGTCCAATACAAACCACGAGGACAGCAATGGCATCATTAACAAAGTATAGTCTTTTGGCAATGTTTTTAACCTGCTTTCAGCCATAGTAAAGTATTAAAAGCAGAGCAATTGGGAAACTTTGAAACAAAAGAGACCTTGTAGGTGAATTTAGCTTCATTTTAGATACCCTTTAACAGAAAAATATGCAAAATAACTGACCTTTTTAAAGACCTAAAGATAACTGAATAACAAATATGATTTGCACACGCTAACTAGAAGGTAATGCGTTATATAGCACTATGATACGAAAATTTGTTACGTGTGTATTTGCTTTCGATTTTCCATTGCCTTTTAATAACTAAAACACAATATGGTTGCACCAGCAAAACCACCATTTGAAATTTCTAACAGCGTAGATACGCAATGCCATAACAAAGTTACTGCTGAATGAAAGTAAGTTATTTTTTCTTCAGTTCATTCTCACCTATTTTAATTTCTTGCAGAAACAGCTCTGCTACTTTTACGAAACAATTTGTTTTCCATTTTTTCAAAATCATTATAATAATTATAGTTCACTTAATTACCATCTTCTGAAGATATTCCAATTATATAATTTCAGCATGAAAATTATTACGCAAAAGTGTCGATATTGATTAATTTGTGAATAACTTAATTATAATTTGTAAATAGCTATTTGTTAAAAAGCGGAAATGACATTTTTTTTTTCAAAATTACATTCTTTTTTATTATAACCCTTATACGTATCTAACCATCTATGTTCGCTGTTACTTATATCCTAATCACGTGATGCAGTTCTTCTCTCATTGGCTCCAGGGCGACTTATATCCCTAATATTCCGCACAGTAGTCCCTAAAGGCTATTAAGTTAAAACTTTAATAAACTGCCACGGGTGGTCGAGGTCGTTAAGGCGCGGACTCGTGAGCGCGAGGTCTGGGGTTCGAATCCCGCCAGTACCGTCCTCCCTGACCGAGATTTTTTCCAGATTTTCCTCAGTCCTCATAAATGGCACATGTAAAATGGTTGCAAAGTAATTTGCATATATATATGCAAACCATATTCACGTATTAATAGTGAACAGACATTACCAAGGATATGTTACCGGTCGGCTTGCAATCTCAGGAGCATTTTTCGCAGAAATATTGATTATTCTCAGCCCTCCTTCTCTGCACTTGGCTCATATCCATGCAACCGCCCTAAATGTAACACTTGTGCTTTGATATCCCCA
This sequence comes from Metallyticus violacea, assembly GCA_030762175.1. NCBI lineage: Eukaryota > Metazoa > Arthropoda > Insecta > Mantodea > Metallyticidae > Metallyticus > Metallyticus violacea. The sequence continues at coordinate 75,899,881 of CM060836.1, forward strand.
TGCTCATCTTTTGTTAGTCCAAACCTGAAATTAGAGTTTAAAATTTCATTTCTCAACTGCACCTCTACGAATGTTGTGTATTTACTTAAATGCAAATTTTGCCCAGCTTTTTATATTGGACTAACGTCCACTATGGTTTCTATTAGAATGAACAATCACAGGCATTCGGTTAAAACCTGTTCCCCATTGCCGGTATCACAATATGCCAATTTTCACCAGGCCACGTTCGATGACTGTTTTCCCTTTTTCTCATAGATGCCACCCCTCCATCCAAACATACCTTACTTAGAGACCTAGAGATGGCAGCAATAGCTTTGCATAAATCCCATATTCCTCCAGGCCTCAATATTTCCTTGTAATACTGCCAGGTTTAACATAATACTTTGTTCAGCTAAAGTTGGCAGTTTTGCTGCCAGGTCACATCCCTTATGCCTCACTAAGATAGACACCGCCCGCCACAACTCAGTTCATTCTCAGCACGTGACCAAGAGCTAAGCTCGAAATATCGTGTGGTTTTAGAGTTCAATGTAAATGTTTTAATGTGAATTTTTTATATTGCCTTCTGAGTGGTTTTTATGAATTTTATCTTTTAAGAAGATTTTATTATTCCGTGAATAGTATATATATATATATATATATATATATATATACTTTCGTCGCTTATGGCGTACCACAATCCTGTCTTTTAATCAAGCAGGGATTTCTCTTGTAAATTAAGATTCGTCGGTAAAGAAAGTTAGATTAGGGTCAATTTCTCCTTCATGCGCACTATTCAAAATCCTTTCATAAAATCTACTCCTGAATGCAGGGTCACCCGATTTAAGTTCTTGCACTTGAGTCATTTTATAGGATTTTAACTTCAGTTCTTTGTAGCCGTTCGAACAGAGGGGATAGGAAATTTCCGTTTGCTAAGAAAGATTCAAAGTGATTTTTAAGGGCATGTCCAATGTTATTAATTATTATTATTATTATTATTATTATTATTATTATGTTATTATTATTTTATCAAGAATTCTTCCCGTTTCACGAAATTTATTTACCAATCGAATTTCGACTTAGAAGCTGCATATCAGAGAATCTGTCTTGAAACAATTTCCGTACATCAGCAGATTCTGTACGCATGTATGAATCATAGATAAATAATCTTTGGGGAATAGAATACCTAAATTTAACCATATTAATATATTTAATACACTGTACATATTACGCCCACCTAATAAATACTTATTTCACTGTCATACAACATACAAAAATACGTCCGCTAGTTTCTAGAGTTAAAATCATACTGACCTCCCCTCCGGCTTCCCAGTAAGCTTTCAAGTGTGGAAACAAGAGCTGCAGAGCTAGGTCAACTGCCACAAACTGCAGATCTCGGGAAGGAAAAACGCTCAGTATGAATAATTAATTTTAGTTTCTTATAAAGTACGCCCTTTCTAAAATGATTCTGCGGCGAACCTGTTTAAAACGCTATACTAGGCAGTGATACTGCAAGACAATGCTGTATTTAGGGGGGGAAATGTGGCATTGTTAAAATTACTTAGCTTCTATGTCAAAATCGGCTCCAGACTCAGATCGCAGTCAGCATTGCTCATGAGGCAAAGGGTTAACTGCTGACACTGGTGGTCTAACATTTTTGGGAGCAAGAGTCTAGTAAGACTATTTTTTTTAATACTAACACTACCAAAAGTAAGTGCAGATATCGTTCATTAAACCAAATGCTATTTCGCACTCGGAAGTAGAAACTAAAACAAAATCTATAATCTACAAAGTGCTGATGGTATTGGTGTTAATATATTCTCTGAAGGCCTGAATGTGCTTTGCTTATCATCAAGAAGCAAATATTCACATAATTAGCATCACCACACCTTATCTCTGTTACAGGAGCCCAGTGTTTATATTTACGATAGACAGATCATTCAATTTTGTCTCTTACATTTCAATCACACTATAACTTTCCTGTGAACTTGGAAATTAGAGGGCAAGCAGCGACATTTTAAAATTAACGAATTATACCGGTGTAATTAATGAGGCGCTATACTGTAAGTGTAGTGTGAAATTGTCAAAAAGAGGTCAAGCCCCGATGCCATTATCTCTTGAGAGGGGTGTCCATAATTTCCAAGAAAAGTAAACAACGATCAAGAGGTTCAACAAAAGGAATAAAATGCCTTTTTTAAAATAAAAATGTTTTATAATAACTCTAGTGTAATACAATAGTTTCAGCCAGACAAACAACTTAAATTTTTAATAAATATAAAAGGAATATTTTCAATTGTGTAATGTTTTGCAGCTCTACAGGATTGTTGCAAGAGATTAAAACGATGTTTTTGAAGGTGGGCCAGCTACAAATTTCATTTCACTGTTTGTCAATTTTCCACATAATTTATTTAGATATATGTATTTATATAAATCGAGATTGTAGTAAAAACAAACATGACAAGAATAATATTGAATAAAAATGTTTTAACACACACGGGTTGTTTCCAAGGTATTCTCAGTCATTATAAATGCAGGGAATACACTCTAAACTTTGGAACGTTTCATTCGCAAACAAAATAACTTCTTTTCCACATTATCACTTTCTCTTATGCATCAGCCTGGGAAGCTAAATACTGAAAAAGGACGTTAAACGTCATTAAAAATAGCAAATATTTCAGCAACTCTTTCAATTCTTTCAGCAGTATTTAGGGAGTACCATGCTGGCCTACTACACAGACAACGTGCTTCCATCAAAGAGAAAAGGTGAGGAAAGCTGGGTGGTGGTGTGCGCCTTCTTCACGACAACGCGCCTGTGCACACAACTCTTGTTGCAAAGGAAGCTGTGAAGAAATGCGGCTTCAAGGAGATCGACTATCCACCCTACAGCCCAGATCTAGTTCCCAGTGACTATTTCCTCTTCTCAAAACTCAAGAAGGATCTTCGAGGAAGGAAATTTAAGTGTGGCGAAGTAGTGATGGATGCTGTTTATGCCTATTTTCCAGACAACACTTCTGATTATTTGGGGGACGGGATTGAAATGTTAATTCAAACATGTGAGAAGTTTATTGCAATAAACGGTAACTATATTGAAAAGTGAAATATAGTTTTTGTCTTTATCATACCTAGAAAATGGTTAGGCCGGAAACCTACGGCCCTACTCTCGTATCTAGGGATAGCCAGAAAAGGAGAAGTGCTATTTGCTAATATATTTGAGAATCGAACAGACAAAATGCTAGCTCTAAAGAGAGACGCTGTACACTTGTTCAACATGCGAAATTATGTATACGAGAGTTTTGCAGTGAGCTTAATACTCGCCAATGACAGAACTGGTAAATTTCTTGAGAATGGAACATTTGAGCAAACATCAAAGCCTCAGGAAATGTAAACAAGTTGAATATGGCAGACCACACGGAACTTTTGTACGAGAGAAGGGTGATGGTCGCTGATGTTCAACTGGGACACCGGATGCTGGCCGACAGTTGAAAGTACGAAGAGTACCGTGACAGGCTCATAGCTCAGTTCGTGACTATATGATCATGATGACGATGCCACTCTATGCCCATAATCTAAATGAGAAAGGAAAGCAACCCGTTCCACATTCTCAAGAGGTCAGGTCACCCTTGCCGCCATGGGAACTCCGCAGACAAAGGCCACCTCTCCCAAGGAAGAAGTCACCGGTCTCCAAGAATACGAAAATAAATAATAATAATGGATTGCATGTGTTCTGATAACCCGTAATGCAGATGCTTGTGTCTATAGGGTGAGTCAAGACGTCATTACAGCTCTGATGATCAGCTGGTCTGTTAGACATACCGGATGTTACTTCCGACTGTGCCATGGGAAAATTGCGACTTTGTTCCTGAAATAACAACATGAAGTCTTCCGGATAACTAATCGGAATGGGAACGTCTGGTTACTTTTACGTGAATTGCGCTAAATCTTGCTGATTCTCAATTGCTGCAGAAAACGAATCGCATTAGTATCTTGGGAGACATTCAACGGTTTCTGATGATCTAAAAATTTAATATGACAGAATAGCATCACAGAATTTACAGGTTTTCAGACAGTAACTTATCCTGGAGATGCCAAAATTGAAGACATATGAATGCATATACAGAGGTACCAAAAATGTATACCCATTTGAAGCATAGAAAAAATGATGTTAACATAACAAAGCTGAATTCACACAAACAGAAAATGATGAGCACTAATCATCTTAGACTTTTACAGTTACAACAGTTGCTCAAAATGCCCACCATCGGCGTCGATGCACTCTGTGTACGTTGAACTACTGAATGAGCAACGTTTGTGAAAGTGTCCTCAGCGATTGCAACACATGTCGTTTCAATTTCTTCCCGAAGTGCTGTCAGTGTAGCTGGGTTTTCTACGGTATACAACATCCTTAAGAGTACCCCATAGGTAGAAGTCCAACGGAGTTAGATCCGGAGAATGGGGTGGAAACTCAATCGGACCTCTTCGTCCTATCCAGCGCTTTGTACCCAGGGCGCGGGGCTTGTTGCTATGCAAGGTCTCCTAGATCTGCCCTAATGAACATCGCGTACGGTACCATGAGTCTCAAATTTGTCTCGAATGCGTGCAATTGTTACTAGCGTTGGCGGTTCTGTTCTGTACACACGTTTCCATTACCTTTGAACTTCAACATTCTCGAATTTCCCAATACCACTTCAAAATTGCTTTATGCTGTTCAAACGATAATCTAGGCTCCATTTTGTTGTAGCAACGCTATCATAATGTATGTAACATCTGTTTACAGAACATCATACTACACATTACTGTGACCGCCACGGGTGGCCGAGGTCGTTAAGGCACGGACTCGTGAGCGGGAGGTCTGCGGTTTGAATCCCGCCAGGACCGTCTTTCCTGACTGGGGTTTTTTCCAGGTTTTCCTCAGTCTTCATAACTGGCAAATGCCGGGGAGGTACCTAAACTTAGACCTGGAACGCTTCCTTCCTTAAAAAATTTTTTTTTTCCCAATTTATCATTTCATTTCATGTATCATCAGTATCCACCGCCTGTGGTGCCTCAGTAGTAAAAACGAGCGTTAAACACTACTCAAAAAAACTTTACTGTTGTTTTTCGGTACAGCTTTGAAAGATATTAAATAGATATCTACTGTGAAAGTGTGTATATATTTTTGGAACCATTGGTATTTATTATCTAATTTATTTCTCGCGTATATTCACTAACTGTGTTGTTTCTGAAATCTGCCTTAAAAACAAAATAATCTGTTAAATGGTACACCACAGTTCCCCGCGGGTTTTCATAACAATAACAGAAAGAAGACCGAAATGTGGGTTGTATGGATTGTTGCACACCGCTTTGAAAATAATGGAAGTTCTGCAAGAATCAGGAGTAACACTGGCGAACCACCCACCGTACAGTCCAGCTTTGGCTCCGCGCTAGTTTTTTCTGTTTTTAACTGTCAAGAACATGGCCTGGTTGCTTTAATGAGTGGTTAAGGAGTATACGCTTCTTCGAAAAGAAATGGGATCTACTTAGTAGAATGTTGAAAAGTATATACATCGCTCCAGCTTATGTTAGAACTCCACGCTTACTAGGAACAGGCGCAGATGATTCTCATACTATTACGTACAAACATGCAAACCTTTGGAACCCAACATCCAAATTTATTACCCGAAGCGAACTCTTGATACAAAAAGATACGCTGGTTACTTTCAGCACAAGAACAGTTATTATAAATAATTGAAATTAATTTCTATCAATGTACAACATTCTTTACATTTTTATAACTTACATTGACATATGAATCACTTACAGCTATGCCGGGGAGGTACCCAAACTTAGGTCTGTTAACAAAATACTTTCTTAACAAAATACTCCCTTTCCACTTTATTTCATCTCGTATCAACATTGTTCACCGCCTATGGTGCTTCAGTAGTAAAAACGGACGCTAAACACTATTAAAAATGCATAAACATTGGAGATAAAAGAGAAAGACACAGAACAAAATGCAATTGAAGAGGGGTACAGAAAGCAGTGTCTGTGACAACCAGAGGAACGAATTTATTTGAACTACTCCAATACAGAAAAATGACGTTTTGAAACGCCGAATGTTGGGAGAGAAATTGAATAATTCTTTCTGTCACTTTCCCTCTCAATAACCTGTTCAAAATGTGCAGCAGAAGTTTAAAAGAGATTCTGTTTGTAGTTAGGCGAGCAAATCGGGGCAACATACCACTGGTGCACATCAGCGACAAGTACCTCTCAATTGCAGATACTGATTTGATTTCCTGCACCGCTGGAGTTTATAGGGAGAAGAATCGTGCTGCAAGCGCTACTATGGACATCCCTGCACCCAGTACTCGTAAGGCGAAGGCACCCTATGTAACTAGGGGGACAGTAAATGCCAGTGGACGACACGACCCGACTCGACCCGACGTTGCTGCAATCTCCTTCCTTCCAGTGGCAGTGGTATTATCTTGTATAATGACTCGTAACGACAAGCCTAACGACACGGGGTAATCTGGGGTCGCAAGATGACGGGTTTGCTAGGGAAAAAAGAAACTCCTGCACAAGACATGATAAACATGATTCACCTAAATATACAGAGCTCATTCTGCACCTGGTGTACACACACAGAGTTACGGTCGCAGCGCCTTCGTAACCTTTTAACGAGTTTATAACCTGCTTACTTAATGTAAAATGACCTCTCAGAAATTGTAAGAGGTTTTTCTCTTCTAAAGCATCTTTATGGAAAGAAAATAGCTTCTTGAATTCCCTTTCTGGTCAATGTGTTTAACATATTTGCGTTAGTAAGTTGAGGACGCAATGCACTTGCTTCAGCGCTTCTGCTAGTATTCACCATACTGGAAACAATTTTTTATACCTTCAGAACCGCCTCCACAGCCATCATCACTACTTCTGGTCACAAATTTGGGCTATGGGGAGGGATACGCGTTGATTTTTGTGAGATATTGAGCAGCATCTGCGATATGCGGCCCTGCATTAATAGGGCCCAGCATCCACATTGCTGCCTTGTGGTCTTTTACGTGTGAAATGGCCTTGCAGAGTTTCCAGGACATTCCTAACAACAGACAATTTATAGTTTATAGTTGCTGGTAAACCATTTCTTAATATCGAAAAACGAAATGGTGCAAGCAACTTTCATAAGCAGTGATACCTTTGAAAGAAAATCTGCATCTTCTTGTAACATCATCTTCAACCTGCACGCTGTTCTTGAATCAGCAGTGTTTGAACCCACCGTTCACAAACACGTCTCATATGCAACTTTTCAGTTACCAACGTGGGGTGACAACCAGTGAACTTTTCAGAGTTTTTCAAAGTGTTCTTTTTTTTTTAATGGTGTTTAAAGCCTGTTTTTAGTACTGAGGCATCACAGGCAGTGGACACTGGTGATACATGAGATGAAATGATAAATTGGGAAAGGATTTTTTAAGGAAGGAATAAATTGGGAAAGGATTTTTTTAAGGAAGGAAACGTTCCAGGCCTAAGTTTAGAGTATCTCCCCGGCGGAAAACCTGGAAAAAACTTCAGTCAGAAAAGATGGTCCTGGCGGGATTCAAATCCTAAACCTCCCGCTCACGAGCCCGCGCCTTAACGACCTCAGCTACCCGTGGCGGTTAGAGTGTTCTTAATGCTATTCAATGATCCTCTCTCACAATGAGAGCAGCGCGGTTAATGTTTTCTTCCGTTTGGGCACAAACTGAAGTACATTCCGGGTCCACTGTCATTCAAAATTACTCTCCTTTACTCATTAAAAATTTTAAACCACCTTCGAGCTGCACTATAGAGAACAACAAACTCTCCATAGGCCTCCTGTACAATTGTAAACGCCTAAGCTGAAAATCAGATGTCAGAGCAGCATACTGTTCGCCACATGTCACCTTCATTTTGCTGTAGGCGGAACTGAATATGTCTCAACTTGCATACTTCTCATAGGCGAAAACCGGAAGTGACCTCAATGAAACTAATACCACTTGTGCACTAATTGTAAAGTTAAATTTTGGCGCGAGAATTGTCTGTAAAAATGATGGTAATTCTTTACTGAACAGCCCTCTATGTTCCCATTTTCTAACATGTTAATAACGAATATAGTTATAATACGTTAACAGTGTCTCTTAATTTGATCCGGACCGCAAGGTTGGCGACTCTTAAATTACGCCTGTTTTCCCTCTATTTCTATGTAATTAACAAGTGCAGCGGAACGATGGGGTATCTTACTAGGTTCAATAAATTTAAGGAACTGATTTCAAGAGCGGTTAGTGTATGCACACAGTAAAAGAATTGGAGAATTGAGTTTACATACAAATAGAGTTGAGGGTGAGTTATAAATCATTAACGTTTTTTAATATTGCATGTAATGTAATGTAATGACTTACATAATTGCACAATTACATTACAAAGTTATTACATAAGGTTTCTATTAATTTTATACCTTATATTTCAACCTTTCTTTCCAAAACCATGACAATCAGGGTGTCCCAAAACTGCTACGACCTACGAGATTGTGACAAAAATTCACAATGCCGTACTCAATGATCGCCGATAGAAGATACGCGAGCTGGCTAACACTGCAAAGACCTCGGTAGGTCGTGTCCACTACATTTTACACGAAGTTTTGAGTATGAGAAAGCTTTCCGTTCGATGGGAATCACGTTTGTTAACAACGGACCAAAAACTCGTTCGAATGAACAATGTGAATAGACTTGTTTAAATGCAATTTCAGTGAGTTTCTCCGACATTTCATAAGAATAGATGAAACATGGATTCATCACTACACGTCAGAGACGTAGGAGCACTCCAAACAGTGGGTGGCAATAAGTGAAAGTGCATCAAAGAAAGTAAAAATAGTTCCAATCTGCGGGAAAAGTTATGGCAACGTTTTTCTGTTATTCTCATGGCGTGGTGCTCGTAGACTATCTCCACAAGGGCAGAACCATCAACGGGGAATATTAAGTTTCACTACTGGACCAAATGAAGGCTAAACGTTCACACCTTGCGAAAATAAAATTTCTCTTTACGGCTTCACACAGGTCTGGGCTTGTTGCTGCAAAACTGCGTGACCTTTGCTTCCAAGTGTTTTCACATCCTCCATATTCACCGGATTTGACTCCCAGCGATTACTAAGAAATAGCTGAGTGGACGAAGATTCACATCAAATGACGAGGTTGAAGCTGAGATGGACAAATCTTATTTTACTGGGGTATTAAAAAGTTGGAAAGTCGTTGGGCTAAGTGTATTGATTTACAAGGTGATTATATAAAAAAAAAATCCTTTATATCTTGTGGTTTCTTGATCAGGCCGAGAACGCCCCTTATAAGAGCGTTACAGGGGTTAAACAATTCGCTTTGCTGCAGGAACACAACGGAATCATGTCGATCCCAGGATGGATCCTACTATTTCAGGCTTTTAAATAATGACTAGTTTAGTAATTTGTAAATGACGGTCATTTGGTGAGCGTCTCATTACGACACATTAGTGTGCTGCAATTGAAGAGTGGAATGTCGAACACAAGGCAAAACGTTCGATGTCTCCGACTAAAGTGCGGCAAATTGTCTTAATGCAGCAACCCTCGGGGGACTCCACAACAAAAACCTGCATGCTGGTAGCGTGTTGTGGGATCCCAAGACAATCACTTAATCGGCACCTGTTTCCTGCGGGCCCTTGCCGGTAAATTGAATTAAATTAGGGTACCGCGCTTTGTAATTCACCTCGGCGGCGCGAGGTGGCGGGCCCTCCTCTGCCCGCGGGCCATAGCACGCGAGCCTCAACCTTCCCCATCCCACAATATCCTTCATGGATATCTCCAAACGCGAGAAATATACCTTTAATAGCATCTAAACAAAATAAAAAGGTAAAAGGACGTAATGATATTTCCGTGTGCTTTTCGAGAAAGATTGAATATATACCAATTAGTTTTAAATCGCAAAGTGTTTTACCCACTGACCCAATGACACGTATCTGAGTACAGAATTTAGGAAAAACGCTAATATAATAGTTTAACAAGTAGCGCCGAACGAAATTAATAGCATGTACCTTATTTTGAATACAATAAATTACCATGGCCCGTCTTAAAATTAATGGTACCTAATTATTTCTTTTCGGGAGTTTTCCTTCAAAGAAAGAACACAATGTTGAAACTTTGTGCTACAGGGGAAATAATATAATTGGTGGAACTCCAAGAAGGTGATCTACGAAAGGTAACTTGTAACAAAGTTGTAATTATGTGGAATAAAGCCGAAATTCCATTTGTATTTTTTATTTCTTTAATTTTATTCTATTTTCTCTTTCCAAACCTTGGTTACATTCTTGTAGATGCGCTGATGTTATAAAAAAACTGGTGGGGCTTGTCTAGTGCTGCTGTATGCGAAAGTCTTTGTACTGCTTACAATAAGAGCCAATCTGATTAATTAATTTCGTTATTCTTTGTTCGTTTAAAAAGATTTAAAATAGAGACAAAGTGGCAAATTTATTTGAGCTAAAAAAACGGTGTTTTATCAATGTTCACAAAATGCACCTAATTAGAAAACATTTAAAAAGTGGATAAAATTATGTTATCCTAGCAATTTGATGTAAGGTGTTTCCAGACCGAGCGAGGTGATTAAGACGAAAACACTTGGGGCATGGGTTTGGGATTCTCTTGGAGCCGACCATTCTGTGTTGGTCTCCTCGTAGCAAGACCCGCTGGCGATGTGCGACGTGCGCCGGTGGAATTTGCTCAGCGGAAAGGATTCTTTCTGTCTTGACATTTGGTGTGGAAGCGATCCTTGCGAGAGACCTGAATTTCTTGGTCGGCGCCGGGGTGTTCAATCTGTAATCTTTAGGGGCCTCTTCCGTCATGGTCGCATAAATATCCGCTGATGTACAGCACTTTTTTCAGTCGGCATTTCAATTACCTACTAATTTAATGCAAACACAGCACACGCACTTTAAATTTAATTCTAAAGAAGTACGCTAGGAAACACGGCTTAACACTACAAACTGTACAAAGCCACGACCGGTAACAGTCTCTCTCGCACACAAGTGTTCCAATGTCAACATCTCAATCTGTACTTATTGATCATAAACGTATGGACTCGCGTAGCACTGAAGGAAAACTGTGCATTTATAAAAATGATGCAAAGTAATAGAATATTTGTATTGTATGAAATTTCATTCTATTAAAAAGTATAGTTGAAGGCCTTAATGATTAACAAAAGAAATTTAGAACCGCCTCCATGTACTTGTGGTCACGTGTCTGCCTACAAATCTGGAGGTCCCGAGTTCGAATCACGTAAGATCGGTAGCCTAGTTAAGTTTATTCCGGAGTTTTCTCTATTCTGACAAGGTGAATGGCAGGTACTTCATCAAACATTCATTCATTGTCTCTTTAGATCTTCAATGTTATCCGGGAAGTTAAACTGTACAAAAAAGTTAATCTTCTTGATTATTGATATTAATATACATGTTTTGCATTATTACACGTTGTTTAATCTTATTCTTTTTAGGACAATTGCCTGTTTACAGAGCAACATGTTACAAAAAAAAAACATTGTTTTATATTTTCGATCTATTATCCCTAAAAATTGTTCAGTACTCACTACAACTCCACTCCAAATCACAAGAAGTATTGGGGGTCATTCTAACCCTAGCAAACAACTTGTGTAATTACGAGGGGTGATCAAAAACTAAGATTACAAAAGCTGCAATGAAACGTGTACATTTTATTTCATACAGCCACCTTATAGTACATACATTAGGTTATTTTTTTGATATAGTCTTCATATCGGTTTAGGCACTTGTCGCTTTGTGAGATGAGTTTGAACATTTCCTCCTGGTAAAACTCCTGTCCTTGCGTGTTCAGCCACGTTGTGTTTCACTTCCTCGTCTGAAGCGAATCGTCGGCCACCTAGGAGCTCCTTCAAGGGAGGAAAAAGATGAAAGTCGCTTGGAGCGAGGTCCGAGCTGTAGGGAGGGTGGGGTCGATGATGTCCCAGCGAAATTGCTTCAACAGCGTGGTGGTTTTCTGGGCTGTATGGGGTCGTGCGTTGTCGTAAAGGAAGATGGCGCCCTCGGTGAATGTCAGCCGCGGTTACACGTTTCGCCCACAGAAATCGAATAACGTAGCGAATTTCTTCGCGAGACCAGTTTTCCAAACGAGTCATCACTTGTGTTTATCTACAACGAGCGCTATAGGTGGCGGGTGGCTGAAACTCTGCACAGTTGCCAACCGCATGCATTAGAATTTACGCACGCTATTAATTTTTCTTTAACGGACGAAATTCCAGGAATATCGGCCTTGTAGCCTTAGTTTCTGATCATCCTTTGTAAATTCTGACCTAGTTCCATCCTTTCCACGTTTCATGGAAAAATTCTGAATCCAGGTCTGAAATACTGATGCTACAAAATTAAATTTTAATTGTTATAATGTTGAGTTATGTAAAAATATACAAATTTTCCTCAAATATGTAAAAATTTGAACAAATATGGGGAATGAAATGCGTTCTAAATCATTCCAAATAACCTTAATCGTAAATACATGATAAACATTTACTTGAAACTAACGAAAAAACAAATACACATATTTACATAATAATCGTTGCCCTGTTCATCATAGGAACAGTTTTAAGTGAATGAGCCTCACATCTAAAGGTTTGTGTTAATGCTAACGGTGGACATTTCGAATAGATTTATGATGCAAAATGTTTTGTTTCTGCAATTACTCTTCAAAGACAAAACTTAATATGACTAGGCAGAAGATACAGGCCTATTCAAAAAGAAGGAACAGATTTCAAACATTTCTTTCTTCCAAATTACAAAAGGTAGAAACATAATTCCAACGTTCCTGGACAGACGAAAGTTTAAAGTTTTAACCGTCCAGGTAAAAGTTCCAATCATGGCTGCATTGGCGCTGTTTCTTGCTATGTTGATTGTCTGTAGTAAAATGGCGACACAACAGGAAAAAGCTTTTTGTGTGTTGCAATTAGCAAAACTAGAGTTCATTATTGGAGTTCAGTGTGCTTTTCGCCGTCAGTTTAATTAACAACCGCCTGCGCATAAGCAGATTTACCAGTGGCATCGAAAATTCGTAGAAGATGTCGCATCTGCAAACGGAAAAGCACGGAACGTCCACGCACATCGAATGAAGATGTCGAGCGTATTCGTACAGGTTACGAAAGGAGCCCAAAAATTCCACAGCACGAGCAAGCAAGGAACTTGACATTCCTCAACCAAGGTAAGGCGAGTTCTGAAACAACGTCTGCACCTGAAACCGTACAGACTGCAGTTATTGCAAGCATTGCATTCTGGCGACCGCAACAAAAGGTATCAATTTTGCATTAGCGTGCTAGATGATATGGAAGAAGACAATTTTTCTGAACGATTAATTCTTTCCGATGAATCCACTTTTCATCTTTCCGGTAAAGTTAATCAGCCTAACGTTAGAATTTGGGTAAGTGAAAATCCTATTAACGTCTTCTGTGCCATATCTGTAAACAAAGTTTATGGGCCTTTCTTCTTCATGGAGAACACTGTGACAGGACTAGCCTATCTACACATGCTTCAAAACTGATTATTTCCTCAACTTGATAACTTCATCTTCATGCAAGATGGTGCCCTGCCTCATTTCTCTAAGCACTTCCGACGTTACCTGAATGACACCATTCCAGGACGTTGGATTGGAAGAGGAGGAGTAGAAGGTCAACTTCACCGCCGGTGACCTCCCAGGTCTCCAGACCTCACTCCTTGTCTCTTTTATCTGTGGAGTTACGTAAAAGCCCGTGTTTTAATCCCCCCTTATGCCTGACACTCTTGAAAGTCTGCGACATCGAATTGTTGAAGCAGCGTATTCGATAACTAGAGACCAGCTGATTCGTGTGTGGGAAGAAATGAGCCACCGTTTTGATATTTGTCGTGTAACACACGGTGCTCATATTGAATAGACAAAAAAGTGAAAATTGAAATTTTCTCTTTCCAGGAACGTTGGAATTGTTTTTCTATCTTTTGTAGTTTGGAAGAAGTAAATGTTTGAAATCTGTTCCTTCTTTTGGAATAGCCCTGTATTACGAAATTCCAATTAGGTCTTAGATATTATTTACAAGTATTAAAATTATGAAACTTGATACAGCAAGAATCACAGAAAGTTCTAGGCTCACATACTTGTTTGTGTGTGACCTAAGAGGCTGCATTCCAAATGCTGGGACTAATGTATTGCTGCACAAGGAGATGGTGTTCAAAATTAGGTAAATGAAATATTTTCTTTGTAACAGAAGAAGTCCGGGAACTTTTGTAACACCTCCTATGTTGATTTAAATATGCTAGTAAAGTTGTTAGTGTACCTCATATGTAACTTAGCTTAGTGGTAGCTGATCGTGTTTACTATTTGTTTTAGAACCAGTACATTTTTCAAAAAACTTTTTATTCGAAAACTCGCAGCAATCACACAAGAGCCAGAAGGTGTATTTGTTTTCCACCACTGAGTTTTTGCATATCGTTACATCACTGCATATTGTTGACGCCAGCCTCCGGGGTGATGTAGCAGACGTTTTGTGTTATGCCTTAACGCAGTCGATAGTCACCTGTTGTCGCAGAGCTTCTGTCACGCCATGTGCTGCACTGCACATGTCGTCTAGCGAAACTTGACCACTAATTAGGATTATTAATTATGCTATTCCTCAAGGGTTGCGGTTTCCTGCCTCATGCGATAGGAAACTTGCCACAACCCATCCCTAATTGTTAAGAACTTGACTGTTGGGAGCGTCAGTTCTCAGAAACTGCTACGCTGAGACGTCCATGGTACTTTCGAGACTATCATTTGAAACCTGTTTTCCAGCGAATCAATATTAGCTTGGTCTATGATGAATATTACTGCTAAGAATAGATAAAATGTAATTATTTACTTTCAATTAAAAGAAAAACAACTTTTAATCAACATACGAGGCGTTACAAAAGTTCCCGGACTGCTTCTGTTACAAAGAAAATGTTTCATTCACCTAACTTTGAACACCATCTCCTTGTGCAGCAATACATCAGTCCCAGAATTTGGAATCAGTCTCTAAGTCACATACAAACAAGTATGTCAGCTTATAACCTTCTGTGATTCATTCTGTATCTCGTCAACGGCGTTGAAACGTCTGTCTCTGCCAACACTGACCCAAACGACACGAAGTCAGCAATGTTGTTTGTTGTTCTATATCCTCACGAACAGTTTCCCGAACTTTCTCAACATTTTCGTGGGTGATGCTCATCGTCTTCCATTGTTGTACCACTCGAAACATTCCATCATTGCTGTAAACTTTGCTGTTACTGACAAAATCGAGTTAGTACACACGCGAGAACAAAAATATTAATTGCAGTACATCCAATGTAAATGTAGCGACGTTGTTTGGCTCACCACTTGTTCTAGGTTACAGTTCCCTAGCGCTATGTGCTCAACGCTGTACATTCATCTGTTGTGGCGCTACATCACCAGTCCGGGAACTTTTTGATACCACCTCCTAACTCTCACCAGTTGCTACCCGCGTAGCCTCAACAATGAGGGTTGTGTCTCGCAATGAAATTGGAGCGATAACCGTACTGTGTATTGATTTATTAGATTTTAAAAGTGGCTTAAAGTAGGAATAGTGACTTGAGACTTACATAGGCTTTAATGAACCTTGCTCCTTCGCTTACAGCAGTCTTCAGTTGTTTAGTGGTACAAACATATTTTAAAGACATTTGACGTCAGAGACCGCTGTAGATGTTACTCGTCCTATTTCTGAATTATGAAATATGGATTTCTCAGTATGATCCGAAAACAAAACGTTAGTCATCAGTTTGAATCTTCGCAGGCACGAAAGTCAAAAGAATACGAAGTGTGGGTAGAAAGACAGTTATCAGAGGATGGTACACAACAGTTTATTCTCAGAAAGTTTTCCAAAAAGGCCAATAACATATACGCATTAGGCTGCACTATAATAATTGCCAGTGCGCCTGTGAACCATGCCACCTGGCCCAACAGCAAATATCATACCATAGGACAACGCCAGTGCTTCCAATTTTGGTTCTGAAGCATTCACCAGGTATATAGAGGTTGAGGGAAACCATTAAGAAGATGAAGTGATAAACACTACTGAGCACGCTTTATTGCATGCGTCAGGGGAATTTTCAAAATTTTAGTTTTATCAGAAATCGCCAGTCCACTGAAAGTCAGCCGGTTTACTAGGTTTACAAGTTTAGATTGCGTAGCGGAATGAGGGCATGGTACAAAAGGAATTTACCGAGGGCTCGAAATAGCATACTGTCCACTTAAAACATAAGCTCTAACTGAGCCTTGAGCAAAGTATCATGGGATACAAAACCTGCAGTTGGACAAGATATCCTCAGAGTCTTTCATAGTCATTTAGTCCTTATTTTGGCTTTCCACAGCTCAAACAACTAACAAACAAGAAGGCCGTTATGATTTTAGAAGACAGAACATTAAATAAGGTATTTTGTCATGGACAACAGGCCAAACATAATGTGTTAAAGTCGTTCTTATTTTGTGAGTAGGAATGCTACTTTTAACACTTGTGTCATAAATAGTTTATTACCGATAAAAATTATTAAAAATGTTGAAATTACCTTACTGACGCAGACGATGGGAACGACCAAAGCTTGCAAGAACCAGAGGACATGATCCGGCGTGAGGCCGCCCATTAGAACGTAAAGGGAGACCAGAAACAAGGCGACGAATGCTGCGGCCTCCTGGAATGTGCGGCCGTAGTGCAGCACCAGGGCGCCTATGATGGCCGTCTGAAGCAGCAGGAAGAACCCTTCGCCCCACGTGCTGCAACAGACAATCACAGTTGGAGATCCCATTCACATGTTCCGAACAGCACATTAGGTATTGAAGGATATCCCCTGAATGGGGTGATAACTGCATTACCTAGAGCAGCCGAGTTCGATCTCCGAACACAATGCTGGGGGACTTCCCTTCTAAAAGCCTTCCCAGTTATAAAAGTGAACATCTTATGAAAAATGCACAAACTTTTTCCCTATAATTGGAATATATAAAGTTGAAACTTTCAAGGTAACATTTTTTTTGTAATAAATCTTCATTTGTAATGAAAGGCATATATCTAATTCATATTGTCTTTTGATCCTAAAATATAACTCAAATAACCTCACTATTTACAGTGAGGTTATTTGAGTTACAGGCTGTCAGAGCGTGGCTGCGTAGTGGGAGAAGTCAGTCGTCAAGACCGTATAATGCTTGTAAATATAGTAGATTGAGTTTGAGAGAGTCTTAATTAGCGAATTTTGTGTTTGTGTGTTACTCGGTGTTTTGCGTGTAAATTCTGTGTTAATTGTTTTTAATTATTATAGTCAGTACATGAATATAGTCTTGAAGAACGGGTTTTCATATGCGATACCTACATAACGGGAAAACGGATTCTTGCAGGGAAATGGTAAGGCGACGCACAAAAAAGTACCCGTAATTGTGTAGAAAAAAACAAGATCTCTCAAAGACAAGAAACAAGTACCAGAAGGAAAATTACATAAAATACAGGATTTTTCTACGCAGATTCCGGTAATGTATTGCCGCTAAGGAGTATCGTTTTCTATATATATACTGTGAGCAACGATTCTCTTCTATTTTCCGGCTACGGAGGCTTCACTTCCCCAGTAAGCAGAAGAGCTTAGTCGGCCTTTAACTCACATAATCGATGTATATAATAATATGTATTAGATCAGTAACCTCAGTTTTTAATGTACGTGTCCTAATATGGAAATTAAAATTCAAAACTGAAGAAAGAAAGCAAAGCTGCCCTTATTTAATGACCGGGCGTTTCAATCTGGCTAATTCAAAAACGTATGAGGGACAATATTTGTAAACCAAATCTAACACATTTTCAAGCTGACAAATAGAAATTTCTTGGTATACTTAAACGGCGCGTAAGAAAAATCATGGAAGTAATTGAAATAAACTTTTACAGCAGACTAAATAAAGTTCAAACCTAGCCATAATATTAGCACATTGATACACTAAAATATGAGTTATTTCATGTAAGTACGAGGATAGGTCCATACGTTTCCTGTCCCACCATAAAGATTAACGTCTTCACAAAATCCTTATCTGATGTCATACCTTATCTGTTAAGTAAATCATTGCGCTGTATCTTCTGTGTTCACTTGTTCAGATATAGCAGCATAAAGAAGGCTGTGTGTAGAAGATTGTGACATGTTCAAAATGAAGTATCGAGTTGTTATTAAGTTCTTCACAAAAGAAAACTTACTCCAAATGAAATTAAACAGCGATTGGACGGTGTATATGAGGAAGCATCTCCTCATATTCTACCGTAAAAGAATGGGCCAAACTTTTTCGAATGGGTCGAGAAAGCATTGAAGACGAAGAGCATGCAGGTCGGCCCTTGGAGGTGCTCACTCCTGAAAACCTCGCTCTTGTGGAAGGAGAAATTATGGAAGACCGGCGGCTCAAAGTTACAGAAATAGCAGCAACGTTGGGCCTTTCTAAAACAACAGTCCTTCAAATTATTCATGAACATTTAAACATGAATATTTAAACATGAATAAGGTTAGTGCAAAATGGGTGCCTAGAATTCTTTCGTCAGTCCAAAAGCAGCGAGTCATCTGTTGTTAGGCATCTGGGTGATGTTGACAATAGCGAGGTAGATGATAGAGCGTTTAGATTTTAAATCGTTTAGTTCACCCTTATTTATTGGTACATGACTACACTCTGGGTTCTTATCCTTATGATTGTCATCTGGTGAGAGAAATGCCAAATACTCGTGGCTTTGACAGTAAAGAAGGTACGCAATAACGAACAAACTCTAAAGTTGGAATGGGCATCCTTGTATAGTCTTAGGGTTGCCTAGAGGGATTAGGAGAATTGAGGTCTCCAGGCTATCAAATCTGGTAAATCCAGACCCAAAAATTGAAAATTAGCCAGTCAACAGGATATGACTGACTCCGGGTGGGCAACTCATGTCGTAGTAAAATCCAACCATTTCAATAAATGGTTCTTGTTGTCCACTGGGAGTGGCGAAGCCCAGCCAAGTTACTCGAGCTTGTGCAACATGCTATTAACAATTTTTTGGCTATTTACATGATTTTAAATAGAAATTTAAAATTGGGCATAATATAAGGCATCTCTCAATAGTACATGTGAGTACACTACTAAGCAGCAACTTTGTGGAAAGTGAGCTCATTCTTCATGACACAAGTCTTGTGTTGCAGTGGGTGTGATTTAAACTGCTGCAACATGATGCTTAATTTCCTGATCTAACTCCCAGTTACTTTATACTGCTTCCAAAAGTGAAAGCAAGCCTTTGAGAGAGTTGGACAACCCTTCTTCCAGGAAGCTGTAGAAATGTAAAGAATGCATCAATATTCAAGGAGAGTATATTGAAATTGAGGCAAAAATAGCCTTTTTAGATAATAAACTAGAAATAAGTTTGGAGTGCAGCAAAAAAAAATGTATATACTATTTGTTTTAACTTTTTACAACATTAAAAATGACAAGCATCTCCCCACCCCCTCCCCCACCGATCAAAAAACTATCATGTTATTGAGAATATTTTCTCAAAATTCCCTGAAAAATCTGATTTTCCTTGTTGTTTCCGGTTGGTAACTATACTGAAAGCAAATGCCTTACCCTAGCTCAGAATTTCAGTGCGAAGGAAGCCAGAAGTGGATAGCGGTTGAGGGGGTAGCGGGTAAGAACCCTTGAGATGGTCGCATCAAAGGGCATAGCGCCCTTACCTCGCGAGCTTCAGGTCAACGTGACCTGATCGAAGAGTTCCTGACACAGGGTGACGTGTAATACCTCAATGAACATAAATAAATGTGCAAAGGAGGCACCCAATCTCCAAAGTACAAATTTGGAGATCCGTTCCCAGGGAAATAAAGAAGTCCTCCATGGTCTGGAAATAAAACGGACGAGGCAACTCTTCAATTGAGGTTTATATAACCTTAAACCTGCAAGAAGAGGCCTCTGAGCAAAATTTATCGGCCGTTTCATACCCTGAATTGAATGGGACGCTGATGACCTGAGATGTTAAAGAGCGTCCGTAAATCAACCAAATCAACGTAAAGCTTTCGTTAGATCTGTTCAATATAACTTGGAAAACTATACCTAGTCCTGAAAAACGGAAAATGGCAAAAATATATTCAATTTATAAAAAGGGAGATCATTAAAACTGTGCAAACTACAAGGGCTTAAGTGTATTGGGTACCTGTTATAAAAATTCAGCATTTATATTACAAACTCGTCTTAATATAATAATGAAAAATAAGCTCAAAATGTATTCAGAAAAAGCAGGTTTTATTTGTTTTATTTACGGACGCTCTTTAACATCTCAGGTCATCAGCATCCCATCCAATTTAGGGCGTGAAACGGCCGACCAATTTTGCTCAGAGGCCTCTTCTTTCAGGCTTCAGGTTCTTTTTCGTGCCGTAAATGTACGACACGGGACCCACGGCTTTACTTTCCTTCCGAAGGATGCCATACTTAGGATTTTTATGCCCGAAAAAATCCATCGATCCTGGCAGGGTTTGAACCTGCGACCTTAGATTTACGAGGCAAGTATGGTTACCACTACACCACCAGGACCGACATACAATGTTTATATGTTTTTAGTTTATATGTTTACTTGGGTAACACAGGGAATATATTATACCAACTTTCATGGGATTTATACATTTTGAAAAGAAGTTGGATACAATAAATAGGAATAATATGAAATATAATGAAACAGAAAGGAGTACCTCAACATTTGATAAATGTAATAAGAAGTTTTTATAGGTATACCGGGCTTTCACGTAAAAACTATTCCGCAAGAGCGGTGTTTTGATTCTCGGTGACTGGGCGTGTCTCGGCCGCCCGAGAACGTAACTAACTTCGCTTCTAAAAGTGTATAAAATCTTATCTCATAGAAGATGCTGCAAATGTCGTCCCCCTTTGACTAAACATCCATTGTAAACACGTTCTGATTTACTTGTTTCAGTCCGGCTGCTGTAACGTTTCTTATTTCATTTGTGATATTTCCTTTCAGTTTCTCCAATGTGTGAGGGTTGGTTTTATAAACTCTGTCCTTCAGGCAACTCCACAGTAAAAATCTCGTATTGTTAAATCTGGTGGGCAAGAGGGACATACACCAGTAGTTATCCCTCTTATCTTCAAACACTTTCTTAATTTTATTCATGGACATCGCTGCTATATGAGCAGTTACAAAGTCCTGTTGAAATCACCCATACGATTTCTCTTCTTCTATAAGCTACTGATAAAATTTTCCTTTTTTAACTTTTTTATCTACTGTCGTTTCGTAAAAAATCAAACTTATTATACGCCTTGCGCTAACAGCACACCTAACTCCAACTTTCCTATATAAAGATAGGTTTCCTGTAAACAATGTGGAATTTCGGTACACCAGTAGCTTATGTTTTGATTGTTCATGGACATTCAGGTGAAATCAGGCCTCATCTGAAAAGAACAAAAGAGTGTGCACTGAAACCCCACCTTTTGTGCTAATTTCGGGAGTGATTTGTTTGGTTGTTTGTTAAAAACATGCGTTTCCGCGTGTTTTTTTGCTATGCACTGTAGAATCAAAATAATTCGCAATGTCGTGAATTGCTTTTCTGGGTGGAGATAATTAACCAGGGAACTGCAAACCAAATTCTGCAAGAACACGAAGACCTGACTCCTATTGGTGGTAACATTTACACACGAAAATACGCTGCTCTAGAATCAACTGCCCTGTTTTGGCGAAGTTTAACTACTGCACTGCTTCGAAGCGACATTTAAGGAGAGGAGACTTACAGGGGAAAGAGTGTGCAACGCTGCTCGCAGCCGACGAGATTTAAAACACCACATGTGTGGGTTACTTTTTAAATGAAAGCTCTGCAGAACAAGATAATAGTAACTGGAATGAAATATAGGAAGGATATAACTGCAAATATGACTGTTCGCTGTCGCTCTCTCTTTTTAATTTATATATTGACAATGTCATTGTTAATTGGCAGATAATTTCACATTTTGAAATAAAGAATTACACTTTAGACACGTTACTTTTTGCAGATGACCAGGTTCTTATTACTAGCTCAGAGAACAGTTTACGAAAGGTTTAAAGAGAATAACATTATAAAAATATGATTTTAATATATCATAGCATTTAGACTCTAAGAGGAACAGTTACTACAAGTGCTAAAATAGTTTTATATGAAAAACACATTTAAAATTGTTTTAACTATCTGAGATGTGATATTCTATTTTTAAAAATAACTTTTAATAAACTCCGCAAATTTAACTTCATATGCGGTACAATTAAAATAACGTTAAAAACACATGAAAGGAAACCAAATTAAAGTTTTATAAATTTATGGCGGTCCCTTTATTGTTGTATGGTTATATGTTTTGGGTTTTAACCAAAAGATAATAGATGTGGCCGAAATTAGATTTTTGAGAAAGGTAGTTGGTTGTATTCTCTTAGACAAAAGAAAACATGAAAATATTAGAACTGAGTTAGGGATTTTATATTGATAAATAAAAGAGAAGAATATAGAAATAACTGGAGGGAAACACGATCACAAAAATGAAAGAAAACCTCATACCAAATATTATATTATTATCAACCTTAACACCGCCTGTGGTGCCTCAGTAGTAAAAACGGGCGTTAAACACTACTCAAAAAAAAAAAAAAAAAAAAAAAATCACCCTTAAGGAAGGTGCATAGAGCAAAGAATTTAAACAAGCCTTAAAGGCTTAACCTGTAAGTGTTGTTGTTGTTGTTGTTGTTGTTGATGATGATGATGATGATGATGACGATGATGATGATGATGATGATGATGATGATGATGATGGAAGCCAGAAGTGCAACGTGCCCCACTTTAGCACGGTCTGGGTTGTACGGATGGGGTACCCAATTTATATTCATAGAAGGAATCTATGTAGTAGAGAGACCAGCTGAAGCGAAGCTTTTTCCTTAAAACCTCTGTAGAGCAGGGGAAGGAGTGTTGAGGGGGTGGAAGGTAATTCCTTCCTTCCTTCCGTGGGACATCAGCCGCAGGAGTTCTCACAAATCAGGGCCCAACTTGCAGCATAACCTTCCTCGACGGGGCGACAGAACACGGGTTCAAACCACACCCTAAGCCAATCTTCCCTCCAACTTGAGCTGCAGAAACAACACTGCTCTATAAAGTTAGTAAGTGAGGTGAGGGAAGTCTGCAAGGAGCTGACGAGAAGCGAGCAATGCAACATTTCTAAATACAAGATTATTCGGCAATGCTTCTAAAAGTGTATAATGAATAATATATATTCATTTTCGCACAAATGCTAGTATAATACAGATCTTTACAGACCATTATAAATTTTATTTTATGTACAAGGATAGATCCATAAGTTTCCGGCCTAACCATTTTCTGGGTATAATAAAGACAAAGACTATATTTCACTTTTCAATATATATTTCAATTTACTTCTGACATCTTTGAATTAACATTTCCCCCCCCCCCATAGTCAAAAGTCTCATCTGCAAAATGGGCATAATCAGCATCCATCACTTCTTCGTCACACTTAAATTTCCTTCCTCGAAGATCCTTCTTGGGTTGTGAGAGGAGGAAATAGTCACTGGGAGCTAGATCTGTGCTGTAGGGTGGTTATTCCATCTCTTTGAAGCCACATTTCTTCACAGCTTCCTTTGTGCAACAAGAGCTGTGTATACAGGTGCGTTGTTGTGAAGAAGGCGCACACCACATTCAGCTTCCCTCGCCTTTTCTCTTTGATGGAAGTACGTAGTCTGTGCAGTAGGCCAGCATAGTACTCCCCATTTACTGTGTTGTTCCTCACTTGAAGTCAATGAAGAGTATTCCTTCACAGTCCCAAAAGATTGCGGCCATGATCTTCTTGGTTGATTGAGTGACCTTGGCCTTTAGAGGCGGTGCTTCGTCAGGTTTAAGCCACTCCATTGATTCTCTTTTGGACAAAGGAATCAAAGTAGAGGATCATAGTTTCATTTCCTGTAACAATGATTTGCAGAACTTCTCTCTAGTTGCCAAGGCAGAGCTCCAACGAAGAGGTTCGAGTGAGTTTCCACCGCGTTCTCCGGATCTAACTCCGTTGCACTTCTACCTATGGGGAACTCTAAGGATGTTGTATACCGTAGAAAACCAGCTACACTGGCAGCACTTCGGGAAGAAATTGAAACGGCAGGTGCTGCAATCGCTGAGGACACTTTCGCAAACGTTGCTCAATCAGTAGTTCAACGTACTCAGAAGTGTATCGACGCCGATGGTGGGCATATTGATCAACTGTTGTAACTGTAAAAGTCTAAGATGATTAGTGCTAATCATTTTCTGTTTGTGTGAAATCAATTTTGTTATGTTAACACAATTTTTTCTTTGCTTGAAGTGTGAATAAATCTTCTGGCACCCTTTGCATATATGTGTATGTAGAAAAACAGTTCCTTCATATGACATTCGAGTTTATTGGCAAAAGGTGGTTAAATATATTAAAAACAATAAAATTAAATAATTTAAAAGTGCAACATTTGAAGCAATCTGCTCTATGATACAAAATCACACCTTTTCAATTCGTTTAGCATTTTAGGTTTTCAAAAGTTTGCTGTAATTGCGTACTGTACATTAGGATTGCATTTTTTGAAAATTCAACAAATATTTGACTACCGGAATGAAAATATTGCAGTGTGTTATTTTGTCTTGTAAAAATTATCAAATGCGTGTTATATGTTTCACTAGAACAAAGTTTAATATAAGAACATGTTTGTTATATTTACCGTTTAAGAGTTAGCTCTTTCTTTAGCAAAAGCCGCTAGGAAAGCTGCTCTAAGCCTTGCGTTTGCTGACGTACTCTGCAACAGAGCAAAGTGCTTTGGAGGTATGACATCGACCGCCTCTCTGCCTCAAGTTTTGCTGTCCGTTTCCAATTCCGATCACGACAAGTCTTTGCTACAAACTTTGCCGCGCTCTCATGCGGAACAAGTTCGGGAGTCTTAGGAGCTGCGCCCGACTCTTATTATAAAGTAAAGGACTTGGCGAGTTAGGCAGCACATTACGTCTGAATAATGAACACATGCGCTCGCTTTATATCCGAACTTTGTTTGCAGGGAGGAATGGGGTGAGGGGGCGGAGCCCAGACGATGTGTTTAATTACACCTCCTCAACGGGTTAACGACTTCCCCCCATTTGTCGAGCTCAACACACATTGGAAACAGGGTGTTTAAGAAATCTCATTTTTACTTCCGTCTTTGCTTCCCTCTTCTTGCTCCTCGATATTTCTTTGATGTCAGGGATATTTTGTTGTAAGTGAGATAAACGCGTCGGTCCTGGTGGTGTAGTGGTAACCATATTTGCTTCCTAAACCCAGATCACGGGTTCGATCACGGTCAGGGCGTAAAAATGTTAAGTATGGCTTCCTTCGAAAGGGAAGTAAATCCGCGAGTCCCGTGTCGTACATTTACGGCATGTAAAAGAACCTGAAGCCTGAAAGAAGGAACCTGTGAGCAAAATTTGTCGGTCGTTTCACGTCCTGAATTAAATAGGACGTTGATGACCTGAGATGTTAAAAAGCGTCCATAAATAAACCAACTAAAAAAAAGAAAAAAGATAACCACAAAATGTATGTGAAATGCTTAATGTTACTTGCAAAAGAATACTGTAAAATGTTTCTTGAAATGTAGTTTAACGAAAACTAAATATTTCCTATACAGCATTTTCTTTTAAATTAATTTTTAGCACTTTTAACAGTACTCAAACATTGCATTGTATTCATAGGGACGGAGAAAGACATTTCGTGCTTAAGCCTCAAGTGCTCGCGTTTGTACCTATGCCCCCAGTGAAGCACCTCCATGAGGAATGTATGAGGTGAGGGACACACATAGACGAGTTCCTAACAATGTTTGCAAATTAAGCACCCCTAAGCAAGCGGAGCCCTCCTGGCCGCTTTCATACCAAACGTCGAGACAAAAGCTCAAACCACCGTCACACCGCACACAGCACCAGTTTATCTCGCCTGCCACTTCTGACATTGTAACAGAACTAACCGAATGAGATGCGATGAATTGGGAGAGCGGAAAATTCGTGGAACGGATGACCGATTGCAAATAGTTTGAACCCGGGACTCTCGAATCGAGTCCACAGCTTTACCGCCTGAGTCATCCCGCTTACTTAAGTCTGGTTATAGTAAGCGATGGGTGTCTGACATGAGCTACACGTGGAATCTTTGACTTGAGAGTGGACTACCTTACGTAAACCTCCTGATCCTGGCAAGTAGGCGAGAAACAAGTAAACCTTTCTAAGAAAATAGGAATTCAGAAGTAGCAAAAGCAAAAGATGGGATAATTTATCCACCTAAGTACGAAAGAGAGTTATTTGGAAGTTGCAAAAGTTGCGAAAGCAATTTCCAGAGAAATATGCAAGAAAGTCGAGGATTGAATTTAAACAGATAGACGAAGAAGTTTCTCGAATAGTTCAAGAAACTGGCACTTCGGGGGCAAAGTTTGTAAAATAATTCACGAAATTTTGTGCGAAATGAGTTCTACGACAAGGGGCTGCTAGAGCAAGAACAGACTACCATCCGAAAAGGTGGGTTTCAGCAGCATCCTTTAGTTTTACTTTGGCCCCTTGGATTATTTCCTCTTCGTAATCTTGAAGAAATGTCTTTCCAAACAATGGTTTTCAAGTAATGAACGTATCAAAATTTGTGGTTTTCGGACCAACCAGAAAGGGTTTTTTTTTCCCCGCTTTTCCCTAAGTGCTTAAAGTAATTGCAGGAAATGTGAATGAGGTGTATTCAATTATTAGGATATTATACAATAACACAAAAACATTCTTTGTAAATCTTTTCAGGTATATAAAATATTGAACATCCTTTATAAAATCGGATAATTACGCAAGAAATGCTTTTAGTTTTAATGAAAAGAAGTGAGAGAACTACAAAGGAATAATTTAAGACACAATAATGTCATAAAATTTCTTGAGGTACACTATGTGTTCCTAAATTCTCGCAAGTGAATCGTCCCATTGGGATAACACTTTAAATAAATGTTTGCTTCCTTTTGGTTACAAAAATATCCCCAGGACACAGACGGGAGAGTCAGAAAACGTTTATTATTTGCAACATTTACACTTTTGAGCAGATGGGTGCAAAAATATGGAGTACATTTCTAAAAATGACGAGCTGTTTGCAGTGGCAACTCTTTAAGCGGTGATTTGAGGTAACGGACCAATCAGAAGGAAGAGAAAGGAGCTCGGGAACATGAAGAGAGATTGATGTCAGCCCGACACAACCCTCTCCCTACTGCTGAAGGCAAATCTTGAGACCCACACTTCACGTTCCCTGCCTCGCCATTAATAATAATCTGACTGCAGTACGGTTTTTCTACCGTTAACGAAACAACCGAACCACTTGTCATACAGCTTAGGGTAACTTTACCAGTGAACGCAGATTCTTCTACTTGTACCAGTATTCAACTACCCTAAAACTTTCCTTAATATTCCGAGACTGAGAGAAATAAACGACAGGCCAAAAGGGAGAAGCATTTTAAAACTCTTCACATGTTGAAGTTACCATTACAAGAATCTGTAACATTGAACTGGGCTGCCAAGATCATCCTCACATTCTCCAACCAACACCGACTCCACTAACCAGACACCAATGTAGGGGGAAAAATGGCGGGCGTCGTAGCCCTACCAATAGCAAACACGAACATTTTACACAGTATTATGTTTACAAGATGATATTATTAGAAAATTATTGGACGGTTTTTGAGAATATGAAATTGTTTGCAAACAATGTTTCTCATATGTAAATGAAATATAGAACAATATGAATTCCGCTCACAAAAAATCATTCATGTACAATCAATTCCCGCCTATTACCGCTTACTGCAGTACAATAAGTAATTGTTTTTGTCTGATTTTTTTATTTACGGACGCTCTTTAACATCTCAGGTCATCAGCGTCCCATTCAATTCAGGGCGTGAAACGGCCGACAAATTTTTCTCAGAGGTCTCTTTTTTCACTCTTGAGGTTCTTTTTCGTGCCGTAAATGTACGACACGGGACCCACGACTTTACTTCCCTTCCGAAGGAAGTCATACTTAGGATTTTTTCGGGCGTAAAAATAAAACCGTGAGTCCCGTGTCGTACATTTACGGCACGAAAAAGAACCTCAAACCTGAAAGAAGAGGTCTCTGAGCAAAGTTTTTCGGCCGTTTCACGTCATTAATTCATGTCTGGTGACCTGAGGTGTTAAAGAGCGTCCGTAAATAAAAAAAACACTTCTCCAGTAAGCAACAGAGGTCAAGTTGCCCGTAACTGAAATAAACCTTATTGTAGTTAACCACACTATTAACGTTAGTTTATATTACGATTTTTTCAGCATGTCAAGAATGTGGCTAAGGTTTGCAATCAAAATTAGATAGAATAAATTCGAGGTTACGGCTGCGATTTAGCCGTGAATCTTCCAATTACAAAAAGATAATGGCCTTAAAAATACTTCCCCTGAATCATTGAGATAATTTAGAAAAACGTTGAGAAACATCGCTTTTCTGGAAAAAATTTCCGTAGGCGTTCTTGTAGGACTGATCTAAAATCTTCCATAATGACCAACAGTCTTTGTCAATCAATGCCTAGGCTTCTACTAGCAATCATCAAAACAATGGGAATACACACTGGATACTAAAATGCAAAGCTTCTTGTGCCAATATTTTGACAAGAAATAAAAACTTAATTCCTAAGCTATGTATTTGTTTGTTGTGGAGTAACAAATCACACGATACATATATTGTACCCTGTAGCCTCTGCTCTGGGACCTCCAGAATTTAGAACAAACTACATCAGCAAAACGATTTACCACAGATACTTGAGAATGACTGAATAAAATCTCACCAAGACACTTTAATACTAAATATACAATTAGTAAAAAAACATTTACATAAAGAAAACACGACAGTTACTTGAATGAACTGCCGCTTAACATTTTCGGGCGCATAAATCACAGCCCCTCCATTGATGAGTCCGCGAGCGAAACGCAGTCAGCTGCACAACAATGCGGTCCCGCCCAGAATGTGTTTAATTGTTGCTGGCATTGTTGTCATCGCCGGATCACACACCCAGCGCGAGGTACAAACACCTCCTGTAACAGTTGCCTGCAGTAAATAATGGGCAATTACGTCACGTCAGGAACATGCAGGACTACTGGGTACACCTGTCCGGTTCATGTTGCGGTATGCAGATCATGTCCCGGTGTAATGACACTCTGCAGCAAGAAGCGGTCCCCCACTCCGTACCAGGAGCATAGCGGCGGTGATGTACAAGTCTCGAAGCGTCCATATAACGCATCCCCAGTTCAGAATGAGAGAAAGTAGTCATGAGATAATAAGAATGACGTTCATTATTGAGGAAGGCCAGTTTTAAACACTGTGTGCAAATGTCATGTAACAATTATATGCAGAACTTCTCTCTCGTTGCCACGGCAGAGTTCCAAAAATGCCTGACAACAGATGACTCGTTATTGCTTTTGGACTGAGGAAAGAAATCTAGGCACCCATCTTGCACTAACCTTATTCATTGCACATTCCTTATTCATGTTTCTGTAACTTTGAGCCGCCGATCTTCCACAATTTCTCCTTCCACAAGAGCGATGTTTTCAGGAGTGAGCATCTCCAAGGGCCGACCACCTGCACGCTCTTCGTCTTCAATGCCCTCTCGACCCATTCGAAAAAGTTTGGCCCATTCTTTTACGTCGAATATGAGGGGGATACTTCCTCATATACACCGTTCAATCGCTGTTTAATTTCATTTGGAGTAAGTGCTTCTTTTGTGAAGAACTTAATAACAGGTCGATACTCCACTTTGAACATGTCACAATCTTCTACCAAGCCTTCTTTATGTAACTATATCTGAACAACTGAACACAGCGAAACGGAAGTTACAATTGCAATTATTTACTTTACAGATAAGGCTTTTGTATGGGCGATATAATAAAATTCTCGCCAGTCATAAAATTCTCAAACCCCGGATAGCACTAAAAACCAGGACTGTTGGGGCTAATCCCAGACGTATGGTAATCCCAAGTCTTGACCGAAATTTGATAACAGTAATATTAAAGTCAATGAACATTTGTACGTATAACTCTTATATAAGTTATGGTGGTTACCAGCTGCACTGCCAACTGTGTGAAGATTTATGGTATTTGTAAATAATAAGCGCTTGTTATTTTGACGTGAGTATTTCAATGCTATTTTTCGGCAACAAAAAACCTCAAAGAACTGCACCCCCAAAATTCATGCCTCTTGAACTGCATTTCCCCTTTGACCTCTCCGTTTTATTCAGGGATAATTTCGTGCATAAACGTTTCACCGAAAAGCTTAAAACAGCGATAATAGGAAGGCCGTATCGACAAGGCGGCCAGCAATTGGTCGAGTCGATAATGAAGAGCGGGGCAGGATGAGATGGCAAAAATTTTAATTACAAGCGCCACCGGGAGGTGTCTCCCCATCTGTTTCGACTCGTCTTCTCCACACCGCAGGGGTTCCACTCCAATGTTTACCGGCATCTCATTACCACCTCGCCATGCCGTGTCGAAACATCTAAAGCCGACCAATTAATTTATTTCTGAACCTGCATAGGGGTGTGGGAACGCAGGCCTGCCATTATGGGCGTTGAAAATGTACCGTGCTAAAGATGTCATTTCCATAGCGTGCGCTAAATTATGAAAAGCTGGCGTCATAATCCTATGCCCGCAAAACACCCCAGTGTTGTATGAAAAGGGTTGTTTTGGGGAGGGGACTAGGCGCTCTCGAATTAACATTTCTTCATTAATTCGCTGTCAAAGGCTTTAGTACGTAGAAATCATACAAAATTATTGCTTCATGATGGCTAATAAAACGAACTAACTTTATATCCCAATATTGAAACTCAAAGCTCTTCAGATCAAATACTACTGTATAATCGATTTCAGCATCTCGTCACCTGTTGCAGTGCTGTTCTCCAAATGCAGAACCTTAAAGGACGTCACACATTCTTGAAGTTGGCGAAAGGGTTGGTATTGGCATAAACCAAATTTTATCACATACATTGACGCTGTAAAAGGTTTCAGTAATAAACATGGAACCATTAAAATGCTTGGCTTATGGGTTCAAAGCAGAAATGTTTAAAAATTGGGGGGGGGGGGATACGTAAAAATTTCTCTAATATTTTGGAAACTGTCGTAAGTTTCAACTTGTCACATAACGCCACAATCCCAAATGATGTCATCAACACTTTCCGGCCGAAGTGGTGACTTTTTTCGAGTTAGGCGAGCTTTTCTCTGTACTCCAATGAAAATTCGAAAAAGGATGTCTTCGTCTTCCTGTGCCACAAATTCCTCTTTCATTTCAGGAGACGCACCAACCCAATTTTGCTTCGCATCGCGATTGGCGCAAATAAGTCCGTTCACGCGCCCTTGATGTGCATCTGTGACTTACCAATCTCCCACTTCGGGCCTGTTCATGACGGCTTGCCTTTGCTGTACTCTCAATTTGAGATGCCGTGCCCATTTTCTTACCACTCTCATATCTACATATGTATTTCCATACATTCTTCCTTCCTTAATGTCCACGGGCTAACAACTCTCTGAGCACTGTGACGAATTCAGTGTGATGCTTCAATATTAGTGATGAACTGAGAAAATCCAAGACTTGCGGTTCGAAATGCAGAACCATTCAGGATGTTAGCGACTTTGGTCCAGTTATCGTGACAGTCCAAAAATTACTTCCATACTAATTTCACATATGTATCATATTTATTGTTGACGTTGCGTGGTTTGTACGCCAGTTTCACGGCAGTGAGTTCAGTAACTCCCGGCGAAGCACAGACAGAAATTATACTTCCATTTTCAATAAGTTATCCGTTATTGCAATACACTTCTCACATCTTTGAATTAACATTTCAATCCCCCCTCCCCAAAAATATTCAGAAGTTTTGTCTGCAAAATGGGCATTAACAGCATCCATCATTTCTTCGTCACGCTTAAATTTCCTTTCTCGAAGGTCCTTCTTGAGTTTTCAGAAAAAGAAATAGTCACTGGGAGTTAGATCTGGGCTGTAGGGTGGATGGTCGATGAAGCCACATTTCTTCATAGCTTCCTTTGCAACAAGAGCTGTGTACACAGGCGCGTTGTCGTGAAGAAGGCGCACACCACCACTCACCTATCCTCACCTTTTCTCTTTGATGAAAGCACGTAGTCTGTGCAGTAGGCCTGCATAGTATTCCCCATTTACTGTGGTGTTCCTCTCCTTGAAGTCAATGAAGAGTATTCCTTCACAGTCCCAAAAAATTGTGGCCATGATCTTCTTGGTTGACTGAGTGACCTTGGCCTTTAGAGACGGTGCTTCCCCAGGTTTACTGCACTCCATTGATTCTTTTTTAGATAAGAGGTCATAGTAGAGAACCACAGTTTCATCTCCTGTAACAATGATTTGCAGAACTTCTCTCTCGTTGCCACGGCAGAGCTACAAAAATGCCTGACAACAGATGACTCGTTGCTGCTTTTGGACTGAGAAAAGAAGTCTAAGCATCCATCTTGCACTAACCTTATTCATGCTTTAAGTGTTCATGAATAACTCGAAGGACTTTTGTTTTAGAAAGGCCCAGCCTTGGTGCTATTTCTGTAACTTTGAGCCGCCGGTCTTCCATAATTTCTCCTTCCACAACAGCGATGTTTTCAGGAGTGAGCACCTCCAAGGGCCGACCTGCACGCTCTTCGTTTTCAATGCTTTGTCAACCCATTCAAAAAAGTTTGGCCCATTCTTTTACGGTAGAATATAAGGGGGATGCTTCCCCATATACACCGTACACTCGCTGTTTAATTTCATTTGGAGTAAGTCCTTCTTTTGTGAAGAACTTAATAACAGGTCCATACTCCATTTTGAACATGTTACGATCTTCTACACATAGCCTTCTTTATGCAACTATATCTGAACAAGTGAACAGAACTGAGCGGAAGTTACAGCTGCAATTATTTACTTAACAAATAAGGTATGACATTAGATAATGGTTTTGTGAAACTTATGGACCTACCCTCGTACATGCTACATCCCCACTTCTGATATCTTTTTAAAAAACTGTCATTCACACGCATCAATTCATCTTCCGAAATTGCCGCCACGGGTGACCGGTCGTTAATACGCGAACTGTGAGTGGGTGATCGGGGGTTCGAATCCCACAAGGACTGAGATTTTTTCTAGGTTTTCCTCAGTCCTCATAAATGGCAAATGCCGGAAATACCCTAAACCTAGGTCTAGTTCGTTTCCTTCCTTAAAAAAATCCTTTCCCAATACATCATTTCATCTCATGTATCAACAGTGTCCACCGGCTGTGGTGCCTCAATAGTAAAAACGGGCGTTAAACACAATTTAAAAAAAAATTTCCGAAATTCGGTCAATTTGAAATTGAAAGCATACAGTATCATTATTGCCACCTAAATAACATTAAATGAACCACATTTAATATTCCTTGATTATGAAGGATGTTCCATTTACGTTGTCTTGTTTCGAGGCTAGTTAACTGGATAGCAAAATAATAATAATAATAATAATAATAATAATAATAATAATAATAATAATAATTTTATACAGGAAACCCACTTGCGTGAAGAACAAATTGATGTATGGTGAGAGTATATGATTTTTATTTATGGGAGAAGTTGAAAAATATAGTGGATTTAAAAAACGGCACCATTAGAAGAACTAAAAGAAAGTATCAAGATGTAGTGATGCAAGCGAATAATAGATGCCAGAAATGTACAGATGTATTAGGGCGACATCTCGTATTATAAAGTATGTGCCTATTTTCATTGCAGCTATAACTGCAAGAACTTGAATTAGTTCGCGGATATTACATCCACTTCGCCGGGAGTTGCCGCTCTGACTGCCGACCAGCCATCTGCAGTGAAGCGGACGACAAACCATGACAGACCCAGTACATTTCGCTGCAAACACCAACCACTTCTTTAAGGGGATATTCCTATTCCATGATGACTGCAAATATTTTGAAACATCGAAATTTGCTAGCGTAGAGATTTTGTCTTTTCTCACGAAATGCAACATTTTCAATTGACTGGACCAAGCAAGTAATAACACATTCCGGTACCTTGACCTGTGCCGGTAGCTGTGTCGATAAATAATCCTGTTAACAGAACCTTGCCTCGCTATTACACATGCAGAACAGAACAGAGGGAAGGTTGCAGTAGGAACAGACCTCCCGGTAGCTGAGGACGATGTCGGGGCGGACTTCCCCCGCGCCATGTTTCCGACGCCCTTTCTAACGAGCACCATTCACCAGTATCTGCGTTCCGGATTCCGCCGCACAGGGGGAGGGGGCTTTGGCCTCTTCTGCAAGTAATGAGATTGATAACGAAACAACCATAGAGTTTCCTTGTGCAGTAACCGCGCGCTTTTCCAGAACATAAGCAAATTTGTTCTTTACAGAAAATGTGCAGGTTATCGGATATGCCGTTTCTAGGCTTCAACAACTTCCGCAATACTCCCGTCCTCATTCACAATGTTCCCCATTATACTAGCTGTGCATTTTTCCTTTATTTGTTTATTTAATGACTGCCTTTTGCATTATATTAAATTTTCAATGTACATCTTCATATATTTCTTTTTATAGTTTTCATTATATCGTCGCCTATACTTTTTCCATTTCCTGCATTAATATTTCTATCTTATACTTGATTTTTTTAATTCTTATCATTTTCTTTGTAGTATTAGATAGTTTTTAAGTATATTAATACCAGTATCAGAGTGAAACTATGTCTACGTTACATCGTTTGCTACTGCGCCATCATTGTAAGGCGGCTGCCAAAAACAAACAGGTTTGTTGCTCTTTCACGGTGTAATTCTACAGTAGGGCGGCCATGTTCTAAAAGCGATGCGCACGAACATACGAGTCAGTTTATATGAAATTAAACTTGAGAGATCTTTACAAATTATGATTATTATTGTCCGGAAACAAACGTATATATAATTCGAGATATATAAAATAATTCGGTGTAAGCTGTCACAGTTAAGGAATAAATACAAATGATAGTCCATTGCCTTAAAAGTTATACATTATAGTGTTGTACTGAGGCACCACGCGGTGAACACTTGTGACACGTGAAATTAAATGATATATTGACAAAGAATTTTTTAAGGAAGGAAACATTCCAAGCCTAAGTTTAACGTGCATTGATAACCAGGATTGATTTACATAAAATATTCACAACGCTACTAATTTTTTTCTTGAGCTGACATCTTACACCAGTGACGAGGTGAAGATAGCACAAAAAATTATATTTGTACATTTATGTGTTATATTTTACAAAAAAAAAAAACCGTTCTTCACTCGTATATGTTGTCTCCCACTTGGAGAGACAGCCGTCACAGGCCTTTGCCGACCGTAGCGACTGTTGCGTCCTTTATCTCCGTTTTGAGACATCATCGGCAGAGGACAGCACTGCAGGGGGATTATGATCGGCACACAGACTCCCTGCCGGTCGATATCGCGCGGCTTTCTAGATCTAAGGATGCCACCTCTCTATAAGGCAGCTCCCCAATTGTCCTCACGAGGCTGATGGACTTCACTTAATAAGTGTGAAAGTCAATTCTAATTCTCCGTCCAAGATTATTTGCAATCACTGCTTCCTGTATGTGTATTGCTAAGAAGTCAGTGCTCCCAAATAAGATTTTTCTCTTTTTTTTAACTTTATAGTAAAATTTCTGCTATTTAATGGTCTTTTCTCGTACTTTGTACCGCTAATATATTGCTTAAAAATACTTTCTATTCATACAAACTTGTATGTAATTTGAAATTGGAGCGGTGTATGTAATTATGCATAAGATGTAAAATAAGTGCTCTCTCCACCACTATTATGCCTAAAAGATTTCGCACAATTTTGAAAAACTATGAATGGAAAAGTGGCAGTGTTTAAAAATACATTTCTGGAGTGATACAAGTATTACTGCTATGATTAAATGTTTTCCATTTATTTTTGTTATCGACGGCACTTCTTTCCTGACTGGGGGGTGAGAAAGCGAACATACCTTGTGGATGTTCCTCTCGTGCACATTACTTCATTTCGACTAACTTTGGTGGATCGAAGAGGCTGGTACGTCAATGCGGGCAACAGAGTGACACTTTGATCACTTCGGGGAGGTGGTCGTCGCTGATTGCATCACAAGTTATTACCGGCCTCTGCGGGGGAGCTCTGACCGCGCCATTAATAACGCCGACACATCGCGGAAGTTGAGAGGACCATCTCCCTCGCCACTAAGGAAGGTGAGTACACACTCTGTGGCCCCCACAGCTTCCTCAGGTCCTCTGCCCCTTCCTTTTAGCCTATTGTCCTCGGAATCAGGCGGCAGTATGAAAACATTCCCAAAACCGAATACTATTACACTAATATTACTTCTTCTATTTTAAGTTGTAGCATTTTCAATATTTCTGAAGAAAGAGTCTAATTGCATCTACGTTTTAATTTTAAAAATAAGTTAAAAAACTACAATTTTTAAACTTACTGAAATATAACGCAGGAATAGAAAACTGCCTGACAAATGAAATGGAAATTAATAATAAAACAATTTTTAAGCAAGGAAACTGCTCAAACTATAAGAATTATCGAAGATATTCTTTTTAAATACAATTTGTAAAATACACTACAAAATTATTACTAGCGTGAGGAATTTTATGCCCTAAAATCTCAAAAACGTGCAAAATAAAATATGCACTCACGTCGGTAAATGTACCCTAAAACCTCAAAATTATGTCTTAACCGCGATACATATTATTAATTGACAAAGTTATTTTTCCCCTTCATATAACGCACGTTGTGCGGTGAATAATAAACTGAGAGTGAAACAAATAGAATTTGAGAGTGTAGTATGCCAGTATGTCTGTTTATTTGATCCACTGAACCGCCACGGGTGGCCGAGGTCGTTAAGGCGCAGACTCGTGAGTAGGTCTGGGGTTCAAATCCCGCCAGGACCGTCCTCCCTGACTGAGATTTTTTCCAGGTTTTCCTCAGTCTTCATAAATGACAAATGACGGAGAGATACCCTAAACTTAGGACTGGAACAATTCCTTCCTTAAAAATAAATCCTTTCCCAATATATCATTTCATTTCATGTAATATCAATGTCCATTGCCTGTGGTGCCTCTGTATCAAATACGGGCGTTAAACACCTTTCATTCATTTGATCCATTGCTGCCGAATGTTTTTACAAACACCTTGTGTTCACTTTATGAATCCCCAGTTACAATGTATAATGACTACAGGTGCAGAGTTTCAAATTTTTGAACGATTGCCTATTATCAGCTGACAAAGCCTTAATACTATGAAAATTTTCTTTCCACTTCATTGTCAGTCCTGGTGGTGTAGTGCTTACCATACTTACCTCCTAAACTCAAGGTCGCGGGTTCAAAACCGGCCAGGATCGATGGATTTTTTCGGGCGTAAAAAGCCTAAGTATGGCTTCCTTCGGAAGGGAAGTGGGTGCCGTGTCATACATTTACAGCACGATAAAGAACCTCAAGCCTGAAAGAAGAGGCCTCTGAGCAAAATTTGTCGGCCGTTTCACGCCCTGAATTGAATGGGACGCTAATGACCTGAGATGTTAAAGAGCGTCCGTAAATAAACCAAATGAACAGCACAGTAGAAAAATTGATTTTCTCTAAATGTTCGCAGTTTATTAAAAAAAAATGCTAACAGGAACTATCTTATCCCTATGTCCCCCACTAGCACTAATCTTCCCATACTGTCTGTGACTTCGTCTATCGACACCCAAATTCTTTTACTTGCTACACTATCTGCCATAGTGTTTTCATAACTCGGATGATGTAATTCTTTCTTAATGTTGGAGAATCCGTGCTCATTTACGCATTAACGACCAAATGTGCTCTTAACGAGGCACCCTCATTTAACAAAGGTTTTCGTAACAAGAATATCTGTATATATAAGGAACAAAAAATTGAAAAAACGAAACAGCATACAGAAGAACAAACAATAGTCCGTACATGTAGATATGTTGATTTTATACGAGGACGGTTTCGGCTTACAGCGATTGCACAGTTTTTAACTTAAACATTAGTTTTAGTCAATATAATCTCCCTTAATGTCAATGTATTTATTTCAACGATGTTCCCATGCCATTGTCCCGTTTCTGTAGTTTTCCTGAAGGTGCGCAAAATACTCCTCTACAGTTGCAATCACCTCTTGATATGATGAAAAACTTAAAAGAATCTGAGCATTGGAAACAGGTGGAAGTCAGAGGAAGCAAAAGGGTGAATGATCCAACAATTTGTTCTTCAAATCTCTCAATTGTCTCAGTGTTAAAATCTTTTTGTTAGCAAGGGCATTGTCTTGATGAAAACAAACCTGATCTTTTCTCACAGCATGTTTTATTTAATTTATTTAAAAGCTTGGAATAGTCTCCGGTTATAGTTTTATCCTTCTGGAAATAATCAATTAGTAAAATTCGTTTCGCATCCCAAAAGATTGATTACATTGTCTTTACTGCAAATAGAACATACTTTTCCCTCTTTGGAGCTTGTTTCTATTGTTTTGAATGCTTTTTTTCGAGTCTGGTACTGGTGATGGATTCAAATCCCATCCACAGCTATAAGTCGATGCATAAAAACAGCACGAAACTGTTGTCATATTGTTGCATAAGGGGGTAACAATGTTGGAGAACTAATATGTATATTGTAACATTGAGACGGTTAGTATCTAAAAGTGACGGTTGGGGATTTGTGCCTGAGAAACATTTAGACTGTGCATGCGCAGATGGGGAAGTGCAACGCTTTCAACGGTTTTCGGGGAGTCGAGCACTAGAGATTGGAGAGAGTGGGGACGCTTCATTAACGTGCTGTTTATGTGACTAGTTCTATAGTGGTCCGAGACAATATTTATAAAATTATTCATGGCATATCTTAAGCTTTCACGGCCGGTGTTCATAATGTTTAAATAATAAAAAAAAAAATCGGGCTGTGACTTAGAGATAGTGGTTTTCGCCTTAGCAACACGTGGAAACCTGTCCTCCATAACAAACAGCTCCCCCTTCTCCTCCCCCCTCCATTACCTCTAAAGTCTGCGTCAATATACATAGATTGTTCCGTGTCTGGCTAGGACGACACCACATACTTCTCATCACACTGATGATGCTGGTCGTAGGCAGCCGGCGAAAGTTCCGTTTTAATTTTTAAAACAAAGGCAAAACAGCCCGGAAGTTTTTAAGTCAACAAAATTATTCAACGTCTCTTTGAAAGCCTATAACCTCAACAACTTCACGCACTGAAAGTCGCAGGCCATTTAATACTTTAATAATATCGTGTATTTGTTCAATTCTGCTACCATTTTATGAAATACGTCTGCATTAAATAAACTATTTTAATCAATGACTTGGTACTTCAAATAAATGTTTGAAACACCAACGTAAAAAAGTTATCTTGAAATCTGCACGGCTACCTATGGCCGAAGTACAGAATTTTTCACACCGCTATTGTATTTACATTCAAACAAAGTATAGAGAAGTAAAAAAGAATTTTGTCCACCTCCTTGGTCTAGTGTTAGCGTTGCTGACTATGGGCCGGATGTATAAAATATATACATTTCGAAGTTACACGATTTCACGTACGAAAACGAGCATCAAAGTAGGGGACCATAAACCGAACGGATCCATTCAGATGGTAACGCTTGACACATGTCATCCGGGAAGTTCCGAGTTCCAATCGCTTGGGGCTGACCATCATGGTTTTCGTAGTTTCCCCTGATCTCTTAGGCTGAATGCTGGCATAGGTGTTTAATTTCCAAGAATCGTTCGCTCTCCCATTTCATTCCGTTGGTACTGTTACAGGATCGAAAGTTCTAGCCGAGGTGGGCTGGCGCGGTGTGACGAAGGATTGCGCTTTATAACATCTTTCTGCCACGGCTCGAACTTCTGAGGGACTCGAACTCCTTGAGATGGCGCTCCACCGGCGCCACCACTCGATGTCTCTCGCACCGCAACCCTTCCTCCCGTACAACCGTTGAGCAAGATTGAAGTACCCAAGTATCTCCTTCGCCCCGGAGAGTTGCCATTGATTAGATAGGTGCTCTCTGCAGATTAGTCATGGTTCTGCCTATCAACCCATCCACGATGAGCTCAGCCATGGGAGAGAGCTGCCAAGAGAGCACAAGCGCAAAGGTGTTTAGTACTGGAAAATATATTCGAACGCTATAACAACAAAGGCACAGAGGATGAAGAAGGTTCATCACAATCCAATCACCAGAGTATGTAGTGGAAGCACAGAATCACCAACGAAGCACTTGAAACTCAAACTTTAGCGGGAAAGGTGATACTAACCATTTTCGGTGAGACCTACACTGGAAAAGGAGTGCACACCAACATAGCCAACAATCTGAAGGCAGAAATTCACACCAAACACCGAGGCCTATTGTCGAAGAAA
Source organism: Metallyticus violacea (assembly GCA_030762175.1). Lineage (NCBI taxonomy): Eukaryota > Metazoa > Arthropoda > Insecta > Mantodea > Metallyticidae > Metallyticus > Metallyticus violacea. Next base: position 75,940,299 of record CM060836.1, read on the forward strand.
GTATTGTTGTTTATGGTTCCCTCTTTCATGGACCGCTCAAAGATACTTCATGAGGTCGTCCATTTTCTACGGAAGAAGTGAGGAAATGAACCTTTTTCTTAGACTGCTGGGTCAAGTACATCAAAAAGGAAGGAAAATACATAGAAACTTGCTACTTGTTAAACCCTACTTTGGGGGGGGGGGGCGGGAATAAATTGAAAATCGAAAATTTCTTTCCTATTTTGACTATTTATTATTTCATTCTAGAAATATTTTTATTTCTGAAACAGCTTAGACAACCTAGGCCCCCTCTTACTAGAAGCAAAAGCAAGCATCGCTCAAGCCCTAAATGCTTACACAATAATTCAAAGCACCCCCATTATTTTGGTGCGTTCGACCGGTGCTACAGGAAAAAGCAACGAATCGAGTAACAGAGCTGTTGCTAGCGTTCCATTTAATGAGTGCGCTAGCATGGGGAAAACAAAACACTGTGGAGCACTGCCTACCTACTCTTTTTAATTACAGCGCCCCCTGCAATGTTTATAAACACGGAATTTACTGTACTGTTTTAGCAATGAACAGCAACTCCTAGCTTTGTCTGCGCATCCGTACTCCAACTGTTGAACTCATAAGCGTACCGTTAGAAAACTTGAGGAAACAGATTTTAATGTACAGTTAACTTTAATTATATTCTGGCGTTTGCAAAACCTAGCATACCCAAAGTTTTCTAGCGCTTTGCAACACTAAGCAGATGTTTTCACCGCTAATACAGAGCTAATGAACTAGTAAAAACTGTAGTGTATGTTTATATTTTCATTAAGACACAGAATGTTCTATTTTAAGTTAAAGGTCATATAATGATGATACCATTGCACAGAGTGCGTGCTTCCATCAAAGAGAAAAGGTGAGGAAAGCTGAGTGGCGGTGTGCGCCTTCTTCACGACAACGCGCCTGTGCACACAGCTCTTGTTGCAAGCAACTAGCCTGTATACAGCGCATTCGCAAAATTCCTGGATGAATTTATAATCACCAATGCCCCAACTACCATGGCTATTTCGCGCCTTATTCGGGTAGGGCTCGGAAAGAAGCCAAAATTAAATAAATGTGCAGTTTTATCAAAGTTATGAAGTAAAGCGACCTTTATCAGGGTAAAACACGGACTATCGTGTCTCCTTGTCTTACCCGTAAGACATCAGCACCTCATTTTCAGTTGCAGCAGGTACAACTCGGCTACACCAACATTTTATCCAGTGTGTGTTTAATTATTAATTTGACAGGTTTCCGTTTTTAGCTCAAATTTAAACCATTTGTGGGTGTTAATAGAAAGAAAATGTACCCAAAAGGAGAATGGAGCAGTGGACAGCATCTAGGGCATCTATAAGTCTTCTGTTCTGTAATACATAGTCTAAAACATGAATATATATATATATATATATATATATATATATATACACACACACACACACACACACACAAAACATTATTTTCAAATTAAACTCTATGTGGAGGGAGGACTGCACCGACAGTTTATGCTATGAGTCGCCACTGTAACACGTGTTTATATATTTTTTCCCGAAAAGTTGAGCATTCTTTTAATTGGATAATTATTGCGAATATGATCTTGATTTTTTGTTCATATCGACAGAGAATCGAATAAAGAATTGTAGTACCTTTGCCTGTTTCAGTACAGTGGATGGTTTTCGTGTGAATTAAATAAAAAAATGCATTGAAGTTTCGGTCTTTTGTTTTCCGGTTACGGTACTCAGTGCGAGTGTGTATCATGTATCATAATGCAGGCGATGATGTCAGGCTGATGAAACTTTCAGCATTATTAACTATGGTTTTGTTCACAAAAAGTGTACACTATCACACCTTTGATTTTGTGGTTAGTTCCCTTCCATATTAAGGTGGTTTTATTGCCCTTGGCTAGTGAAGCATTCGTCGCATACAAAAAGACCGAGCTAGTGGTTAATGTTTGTATAGCTCTCTCCGTACGTAGATGGCAGATATGAACAAATCTGAAAGACGCATTAAAAAGTTGTAAATTTGTTTACTAAGAAACTTATTTTAACGCCGATATTTGTAAATTGTTCCCGCGATGACAGAATGATGAATATAGCCATTTTCAGAGTGCCTGAATTGCAGTCACTCGAACCGGTGCCCAAATAGTTAGAAAGCCAAAACGCTGCTCCTCAACTAAAGTCATGGCCAGCTCTATCCACAGCTAACAGCTGACATAGAGATTTTTTTAATAAAGGAAATTACTTCAAAGAGTCCTTTACGGAACTAGTTGTTTTGTTTTTCGTCCTGTGTTGGTAGCTCTGCACGGTCGACAGAGTTCTCCGGCCTGATTAATGACTTTGCCAGCAGTAGTTAGCGCTTTGTACAGTTCCAGCCAGCCCGCTTGGGGTGGAGATATTTTGTGAATAATGACACGAGGAAAATGGGCAGAAAAGTTGTTGTTGTCGAGTATGCGTGCGTGTGTCCAGGCAAAACGCTCTTCAACTTGCACCGCAGCGACCCCAAACACACTCTGACGGGCAATTTTTTAATGCTAAAACTCCTTGTCACTTTTTTTAAAGGTCTCTAGCTAGCCCTTGGTAATTTAACTTTTCAAAAAACTCCGATCCTGAAATTGGCTTGTATTAAAAGTTAGCCGTAGTACTTCATTTCCTTTAAAGTACTTTCCACTGTGTAAATTGAGACAGCAAAGTAATTCAATAGGCTGTAGAGAGAACAAGGTCTCAAACCTACTTATTTTCGTACCTAAGATGTCCAACGCCTGTATAAAATAAACGAGTGCTCTCTCCACCAGCATTATACCTACATTATCGTACAGTTTTGAAACTTGCGTGAATTTTAAGAATATACATGAAAATGTTTATCAAGTCATTGTCAATAGTGTATTTGTATAACTTCCTTGTACATATGTGTATTTTTATATTTTACAATTACTTAATGATTGTCAAAATTGTTAATAAAATGCTGCATTACACACTAACCGCTTAAAATTACCATAGTGATAATTACATCGTTAAACTGTTTTCATTGCTAAAATGTTGTCATCAACCGAAGATTTTACAGGGTGTTTCGGTAAAAGCGTGCAAAAAAAGTAAATAGGAAATACTGTACTGAGCATTTTAAGATAGGAAAGCTACGATCTGAAAAGTCCATTTCCTCCCCTACCCATTTCATCCTCCTCTCACTATCTGACAATTTTATTCTCAAGCATTTTTCCTAAGTATTTTATACCCATAACCATTTTTATCTTAACCTTGCCTATGTATTTTCCCAGTTCCTTAATGTTTTCATCTGATTTTAAATTTAAAATTATTCTGCCTCTTATTTCATTTGATAAGTTTTCCCATTTTCAAAATGGGAACAGTTGCCCCCAAAACTTGGTTTGCTTACAGTCTAACATACAATGCCAAATACTATCTGGTTCTTCAGACATGGGGCATATCCCCTTAGTGTATCCATTTTTTATTCCACAAGTATTTTACTCCTGTTCTAAACCATGCCAGTCCTTCCCTTCCTATCTTATCACAAATTTCAACATATCTTTCTGTTCCCCATACATTTGTGGTGTGCTGTATAATTTCAGAGATTTTTAGTGTTAAGATTCGCTCATATTTTCTGTCTTTCAATGTCGTCAATTCTTATTGTTATCTCTTTCCAAAATCATTTACCCAATCCTTCTCCCTCATGCCACATTGATCCCATGCCCCGCTTCTTGTAGAATATTTTAGATGTCCAAGTTTCTCTCCCCTTAATTTTTCCTTGTGCTACCAAACACTGATTAATGATATTCTCCTCCTCTAGCTTCCTGTTCTATATCAATATTTAATGCTCTTTCTATAACCTTGCTTTTATAGCCCAATCTTCTTAGTTCCATCACGGCAACATGCACATTTATAGAGAGAAGAAGTTTGCCTGGATTAGATGAGGAGGGTGGAATGAGAGGCCGAGTCTGTGACAGTCGGCAATTACTGAACCAACTGAAGGATGCTATTCTAAGCGTCCATATCTTGCGAAAAAGAAAGTTCTCTTTCATCACGATAATGCGCCTTTACACATGCCTGGGATTACTGCTGCAAAGCAACATGAACTTCGCTTCCAAGTGCTTCCGCATCCACCATAATTGCCGGATTTGGCTTCCAGCGATTACCTGAAGAAATGGCTGGATGGACGAAGATTCGCGTCAAATGAAGGTTGAAGCTGAGATAGGCAGTTATTATTCACAAGTGGACAAATCTTATTTTACTGAGGTTATTAAAAAGTTGGAAAGCAGTTGGAATAAATATCTGATTTACATGGTGACTATGTTGAAAAATAAAATCTCTTAATTTTCTGTTTTCTTGGTCAGTCCGAGAAAACCCCTCATAACCAGCAGACGGCGTGCTTCCAGTCGCCACGCGGAATGAATGCCCATTTGAAAGTACTGTTCTTAATATGCCCCGTATAAACTTCAGAAAATCTACCTCAGCTTACGTGAATACTAAGCACCATTACTTTCTTGTGTTCGCGGTACTGAAACAACATGACCCGGAACCCAACCCTAAGACATGCCCAGAGAAACCGAGACCTGCCAGCGATAAAAGAGCAAAACAGAAGAAGATGTTAATTTGTTCCGTCTCCATAGCAACGCGAGCGCAGCGCTGTGATGTCGGCAGGAAAATCTCTTGGCATCCCAGCTTCTCTAATTGCGACTATTATACTACCGACTTTAGCCTCATCTCTCTCTCTCTCTCCCTCTTCCATTTGCCAGAGAGAAGGAAGAAAGCGGGGTAAAGGGAGAAAAGATTTATTGTAAATGCGTTTGCTTCTTACAGCAGACACAGCTACAATAGCCGCACCAGAGAAAACCTCGCAGAAGCGTGTGTACATTGTGCACGGCACGCGTATTACCGTCGTTAATTAAAATTGTAATGGCGCTGCTCTGAGGGGTAGAGCGGACCAAGTCCCACCTTTGTACCTTCCTTCTCCTACCTTGCGCCAGATTAAGGAAACTGCTTTCTTACGGCAGGCAACACAAGTGCTTTAATAACCTCACTGAAACAACTACCACTGGTTTGACTTTTCGTGCCTTCTAGTGCTAGGTGATTAAATTAGCGATTTAGATTACCTTCACTAGACTTTCTAATGTACAAATAAACCATCTGTTTCTATGCTTTGTATGCCTTTTAAACGTTCAATAGTTATAAAGCTTTTGAATAATATATATTTATAAATGCTATACAGAGAGCTCTAGAAGCACTGACCATTCTCATGACCTAACATAATACAGGGCTATTCAAAAAGAAGGAACAGATTTCAAACATTTACTTCTTCCAAACTACAAAAGATAGAAAAACAATTCCAACGTTCCTGGAAAGAGAAAAGTTCAATTTTCACTTTTTGTGTATTCAATATGAGCACCGTGTGTTACACGACAAATATCAAAACGATGGCTCGAATCTTGCCACACACGGATCAGCTGGTCTCTAGTTATCGAATTCACAGCTTCAACAATTCGATGTCGCAGACTTTCAAGAGTGTCAGGCACAAGGGGGGATAAAAACACGGGCTTTTAAGTAACCCCATATATAAAAGTCACAAGGAGTGAGGTCTGGAGACCTATGAGACCACCGGCGATGAAGTTGACCTTCTACTCCTCCTCTTCCAATCCAACGTCCTGGAAAGGTGTCATTCAGTCGGAAGTGCTTAGAGAAATGAGGCAGGGCACCATCTTGCATGAAGATGAAGTTATCAAGTTGAGGAAATAACCAGTTTTGAAGCATGTGTAGATGGGTTAGTCCTGCCACAGTGTTCTCCATGAAGAAGAAGATCCATAAACTTTGTTTACAGATATGGCACAGAAGACGTTAATCTTCCGTAAATCTCTTTCATGTTCAATAACTGACATAGGATTTTCACTTGCCCGAATTCTAACGTTATGTCGATTAACTTTACCGGAAAGATGAAAAGTGAATTCATTGTAAAAAATTAATCCTTCAGAAAAATTGTCTCCTTCCATATCATGTAGCATGCTAATGCAAAATTCGTACGTTTTGTTGTGGTCGTCAAGATGCAATGTTTGCAGTAACTGCAGTTTGTACGGCTTCAGGTGCAGACGGTGTTTCAGAACTCGCCATACCGCTGGTTGAGGAATGTTCATTACCTTTCTTGCTCGTGCTGTGGATTTTTTGGGCTCAAGCTTGTGGTCTTTTTTTTTAATAGTGTTTAACGTCCGTTTTTACTACTGAGGCACCACAGGCGGCGAACACTGGTGATACATGAGATGATATGATAAATTGGGAAAGGATTTTTTTTTTTAAAAAAGGAAACGTTCCAGATATAAGTTTAGGGTAACTCCCCGGCATTTGCCATTTATGAGGACTGGGGAAAACACGTGGAAAAAACCTGTCAGGGAGGACGGTCCTTGTGGGAATCGAACCCCTGAACTCCCGCTACGAGTCCGCGCCGCAATGACCTCGGCCACCCGTGTGGGTGAGGTCTGCCGAGAAGAAACACTTGACATAATGGAAAGTAATTTTAACAGCCCCCTCTAAAATGTACTTCCAACTATAGTATTATTTACATGTTATCTTTTTCAAATTTCCATGAAAAGAACCGTGATTTATAAATTTACGTAAACTCTCTCTCTCTTTTTGTTTTGTTTTTATATGTTTCATTTACGGGCGCTTTTTAACATCAGGTCATCAGCGTCCCATTCAACTCAGGACGTGAAACGGCCGACAAATTTTGCTCAGAGGCCTCTCTTTGAGGCTTGAAGTTCTTTTTCGTGCCGTAAATGTGCAACACGGGACCCACGGCTTTACTTTCCTTCCGAAGGAAGCCATACTTAGGATTTTTACGCCCGAAAAAATCCATCGGTCCTGGCCGGGTTTGAACCCGCGATCTTGGGTTAGAAGGCTAGTATGGTTACCACTACGCTACCAGGACCGACTTTACGTAATCGATGACATTAGGAATGGGTAAGTAAACATTTCGTTCGGCATCGGCACTTTTAATATAAAAGTACATAAAAATAATAGGAAACTATAACTGAATAAGCTGAAATAGATTGCAACAATTTTTTAATTGTAACCATGTATTTATTTTGTACGGCATATTCACAAAACTTGGCAACAATATCTAAAGTGAAGAAGGCCGCAACCGCGACTACAGTGGGACGTGAAGACGCCAAGCAGTCTCGAGTCGAATGGAACGCCAGCCCCCACATTCCTGGGCACATTCCGCTTCACCCTCCGCTAGAATTCCTCTTGTCACATCCCAGAAATTGTTCCGTTCCAAGTATCCTGGGAAACCCAGTCTCAAGTTCTACCCCGACCCACCCTCGCTGATGGAACGCCCCTCCAATACAAAGGCCAACGTTATCCTGGAATTCTCGGAAGCCTCCCGTTCCTTTCTAAAGCGATTTGCACCAGTCATAGCACTCAAGATGGACTTTTTTCCCCTCTCTCTCTCTTTGAATCTTGCAATCGAGAAGTCCGTTTATAAATAGAAATTTAATTTCGTCATCGATGCGGTATCTACGATAAGGTGGTTAGCACTTGGCACAGAGCTAAGGGTCACGGTTAACTGGATATCGGACGTTTTAGAGCTCTACTTTTGTAATATTGTTTTCTCAATCATCTCTCTTTCATCTTCAACGTAAACAAAATTCAACGAAAATTTTAATATTACAACTCATTGGGACAAAAACCACAACCCCTTCCCTTTCTTGATAAATGATAAAAAGCATGAGATATCTAATTTTATACCAAAATATATTAAAGTTTAGAAAGCACTTTTTATACATTAAAAACTCCAAGAATCAAATGACCGTCGTTAACCATTATTTAAATTAATTATTATTTTTATAATAATAATAATAATAATAATAATAATAATAATAATAATGTGTTTAACTCCCATTTTAACTACAGAGGCACCACAGCAGTGACACTGATGATACATGAGATGAAATGATATATTGGGAAAGGATTTTTTTAAGGAAGGAAACGTTCCAGGCCTAAGTATAGGTTACCTCCCCGGCATTTGCCAGTTATGAGGAGGAAAACCTGGAAAAAACCTCAGTCAGGGAGGGCGGCCTGGTGGAATTCGAACCCCAGACCTCCCGCTCACGAGTCCGCGCCTTAACGACCTCGGCCACCCGTGGCGGTAAAAATTAATTATAAAAACCCCATTCAGGAATATGAAAACCTTAAGATTTCAAGTAACAAAGAATGCCCAACCTTCAAATGGAAATAAAATGTATATATTCTTACATACACAACATTTTTAAATTTGGAAAAAAAAAAATAATAATAATAAACGTTCTTTTTGAGACAATTTTACTGATACCAACCTTGCTAAAAAAATAACGCCAGCCCACCATATTATTTAATTTTATAGAAAAATGCTACGAAATCGTTTTTCGCGAATTCGTCAACGAGAGGTGATTTTCATTAGGTCCGTACTCCTTGATTGAGTGTATTTTCTAGGATTTTCCTCCATTCTCATCAAAGCCTTGCAAGTACCCTAACCAGGCCTGGAAAGTTTTCTGAATATATCATTTCATTCATGTATCATCAGTGTCCGCCGCCTGTGATGCCTTAGTAGTAAAAACGGGAGTTAAACAACATTTTAAAAAATAATTATATAAGTATTTTAACAGCAAGGCAAAAAAAAAAACTAAATGTTTTCTACTGTTTACACAATGCAATACCAATTTCCGAAAGTGTACGAAAAGTAAGCTAGTTTTAAACTGTTCAAACAATTGACGATAATAGTTAAGAAAAGCAGAAGGTTTATAGAGTTGTGTAAAAACTGTAGCTGTGAAACATATGCCAAAAGTGATTATTTTGGGGGGAAGAGACAAGTTTATTACACTCTAGTGACCTTGTTTCGCACACCTCACAAGGACAAACAAACAAAGTAAATAGCAAAATAATAAATAAATAAATAGCTTTTAACAATAACAGTTCGGTTCGCCAAATATTTATCTCGTACGCAAGTCCAGTAGGCTGTGAAAATGTAACTAAAATTAATCTTTTAATTTGTAAACATTTCAAATTAATATGCTAATTTGAATGAATCTACGCACAATACATTGTCCCTGAGTTTTTATAGAAGTTAAAGCTAAATCTTATAAATAATAAGATATATATAGCCTAGAACTTTGTTATAAATAAAAGCGGAAAGAATATGTTCCTTGCTATACAAGACGAGTCGTGGCTTCTGAGAAATAGATCTCACAATGAGGATTTTTTGTTACACAATCTATGTCCACTTATATGTTGTTTACAAACTGCGCACCCCTACATTTTTGTTTGTTTTTATGTATACTAATTCCAACGTTAAACCACATAACAACGTCTTGCCTTCGCTGTGTACCTCTGTGTGTAGTTGAATTCAAGTAACAGTCTCTATGCTTTCCCTGAGCTGACCGACATGGTGTGTTAAACGACACCCGCCTTAAAGCCCCTAGATTGGTGGTATGTACAGAGTGTCGTATACATGACCCCAGATTAAACAAGATTGAGCACTACTTTTGATCAAATGTGAGGATCCGACAAGTACTTCTATGACGATGTAATGAATGTAATCAGGTTCAGATCAGATACTTTGAACAAATTCCTTAATATGTGACGATCGTGTAGTTAAACTAGTATTAACATTTCCTACAAAATGGATAAAAACTTAAATAAGAGTTATGAAAGTACTTAGTTTTGAATACTTTAACCAACAAAAATAGAAGAGGAGTTAGATTCCACATTAAAGAATTCACCCCTTCGTTTTCCACAAGCGTGTTCATACATTCATTTAAGATGGACGCTCAGATCCCCAAAACTGCTACGACCCAGAGATTTGTGACAAAAATTCACAATAACATACTGACTGGCTGACTTTGCAAAGACCTCTACAGGCTGAGTCCACTACATTTCACATGAAGTTTCGGGTATGAGAAAGCTTCCCACTCAATGGGTGCCGCGATTCTTAATGGACCAAAAAAACGCACTCGAATGAACATTGCTCCAGAGCGTTTAGACTTGTTTCATAGACGTAGCGTAAACATGAATTCATCACTCACTGAACGCCAAAGACGAAGGACCAGTCTAAACAGTGGGTGGTAACAGGTGAAAGTGCAGCAAAAAATGCACCAAAAAGTTTCATCTGCAGGAAAAGTTATGGCTGCGGTTTTCTGCAATTCTCATTGTGTGGTGCTCGTAGACTACCTACAGAAGGACAGAACCATCTCCGGGAATATCACACTTTACTAATGGACCAACTGAAGGACGTTGTTCAGGATAAACATCCACACCTTGCGAAAAAGAAAGTTCTCTTTCATCACAAAAATGCACCTTCACACACGTCTGGGATTATTGCTGCTAAAAACTGCATGAACTTCGGTTCCAAGTGCTTCCACATCCGCCATATTCGCCGAATTTGATTCCCAGAGATTAATTTTTGTTCCCAAACCTGAAGAAATGGTTTATTTTTCACAGTTGGACAATTTTTATTTTACGGGGGTATTAAAAAATTAGAAATATTGGACTAAACGTATTGATTTATAAGGTGAATATGTTATATTTCTCTTAAATCTTGTGTTTTCTTGGTCAGGTCGAGAACTTTAAGAGCGTCCCTAGTAAAAATATTTTATGGGCAATAGCTCGGGGCCTATAGCGAGAGAATCGCCCGGTAAAGTGTGGAGCACACGAAATAAGCTTACACGACATTTTGTATGATCGTATCGTACGTTTTGATTCGGATATAAGTGGAACCCTAAACTTTCTATGTAGTGTTGCTGCAATTTGAACAGGAACAAAGTAATACAAAAATAGCAGAGAAGGTTGTAGTCATTTTTCTTTTAATTAAGACTTACGACACATACTTTTGAATAAGGGAAAGCTGTATTGAGAATATTTTCATCTTTACTATTAAGTTTCAGCGAAGAAAACTTTTGAAATGTTGCACGTCTCACAAATGCCGAAAATGTGCTGCACATTATTGCTTACGTTGAATTGATTGCAGTAATTTTTAAATATTTAAAATTGTTTTATTCTCATTTTATAGCATATAAAATTAAAAAAGTTCGTTACATGTAATAACTAAAGTCTATGTTAAGCTAAGGTCTTATGGATACCTTTCCATGCTCCTAAAACAGTAGCAGACATGGTGTGTAGTCCGCAACATCGCCCCGAGAGTAAATTAATTTCAAATTGGTAACCGTGGAGGCCGCCATCATCCTCATCACCTTGTGGGGAAGCAATCCATCAGAGTTCGGCAGGGGGTGCCGTCCCGCCCGCTGGGAGGACCCGGCACACATCAAAGTCACAAAGAAAACCCGCTTCATAATTACGAATAACTGCACCCTTCTACCGAGAAACATCAGACAGGTATTCCGACCCAAAAATCTCTTACGAGGAGTGATAGTGGTAAAATGCGACAAATCAAACTCAAAGTCCTGCGTTTAAGAGTATTTTAGCGATAAAGTACAAGGGTTTAAAAAGAAGAAGTGTTGGGTAAAATTAGTGAAAAATCGCAAATTTGAGTTTCCCAATGAAACAAAAATTTACAGAAGAGCTAGATTCAGTCAGAATATCTGGGGATATCTTACATGCGTTTCAAATTCACCTATCGACAACAAAAGTACACTGTGTCCCGTTTGTGCGTTTAACATTACAAACGTTTACGTCTTTGTTGGTAATATATTCTGACGACGGCGATGTGGACACCTCAACAAAAAATGTTCTGCGTTCTTGCGCTGGCTGTCAAGAGTGAGTGAAATTTCAGGTGAATTTAACTTAGGACATTACGATAACATGTTTGCTTATGAGAGAAACTTGTGTCTTGCTGTGGGAAAAATATCAAACGTTCGGATTCGTATGAAGTGCACACCAGTTTAGAGCTCTATCTCCCTCAGTCCACTGCCCATAATGTCCAGGTGCGAGAATTTCCCCGATTACATTGGAAGAGGAGGTGAACATTCATTTGGCCACGCTCAACAGATCTTGCACCACTGGAGGATTTTGTGAAGGACCAGTGCAGAACTTGGATCATTTGCGACGGAAAGTTTTATCAAGTTGTCGCCATGACACGTCGCAAATGTTTCTCCTGGTTGGAGGTGGAGTATATATTGGACATCTGCTGAGCCACATTTCGAAAAATGTTTACATTCATTGTAGAAGTAAAATGAAGGATTTTCTCTATCAACAGGCAATATCAGCTTTTTTATTGAATTTAGTCCATTTTGAAGTATATGCTATCTTATGACGTTAAAACTATAAGCCAGACATCTTGTATTTGGGTTCGAACACACATATCAGTATAAAATTTCAATTAGTAGGACCTGAGTGTGCTGGCGAGCTGCAAAACTCTGCAACCATCCACTAGAGTTCGGTGCGGAGGTCATTGTAGAACACCTTAACTATAAATGAAAGTGACAACTTTCAATAAAATGCTCAAAGCAATAAACATAATACCTCTTAGGCTTTGACGGCCGGTGTTGTAATTAAAACTGTTCAATTCTCCCGGGCTGTTTTGTCCTGGTCCATAGCAGAGAGAGGGACGATCAATACTGTCGTATTTTAGGAGTCGGATATTGTTCATGTTCACTGGTGATGCCAGCCGCAGTAGTTGGTGAAAGCTATGGTAGCATATTAAACCATGGACCACGGCAAAACAGCCCGAAAGATTTTAAAGCAATAAGCATGACTATAAAAAGCACATGTTCCTTCCATTAGCGGCATCGTCCAGCTTTTCTCTGTTAGTCTTATTTTCTTGTACAGCACTTTTGAATTTAGGCACTAGTTCACGAACTGTCGATATGTCAAGTGGACAAACCCCCAAAAAGCATTATTGAAATTCTGTACAAAAACTACCAGATGACTCATTTCTTAAAATTTGCAGCAAATGAAAATTCGAAAAACGTTCTATACTTCTAGTGAATCTCGATCGACATTAATGCTTCACCCCCCTCCCCCCACCGGAACTGCACTTAAGGCAGACATCATCTAAGGTTTGAAGTGCTTTAAAGTATGGGGTGGATTTAACTTTTGCTGTACGAGAAAAAAGAAGGAAAATTAGAAATCACTAATTTTATTAAAGAAATTATACACTTACTTGAAGGAGAATCCTTTGTTGTAGTTGTAGGCAACGTTGGCTGTGATGGCGAAAAGATCGAGTACTACGCTGAGGAAACTGATGCCTTCTGCAGATTGACTGTGCATGATCTTCGTGATCTGCGGCACTTTCACTGCAAATAGACATAAAAGACATAACAAATAGACTGTTTAAAGTTACTTTGAAATTGGAAAGAAATAATTTAATAATTTGTCCTTCAAGTTCGAGAAGTGGGAAGATTCGTCCCCCTGCCCCTTTTGAAACGGTTCCTCCGTTCTACCTTCTCTGAAATATAGTTATAATGTATATTTATGTAAGACTAATCATATTTCATGTATTATAATTAGTAATGTAGATACCATATATGTATAATACAGCATAATGCTAACACGTGAGTTAAATGTCAACAAAAGAGAAAACTCTTTGGTGTTTTGTTACGGTAGCTTGGAAAGCCAACAAAAGGGTGATAAAACCTTATAAGAGGTACACGCGGCAAGATACTCGCATTTTCTCATTCAGTTCCAAGCAGTCGGCAACACTCGACTTTCAGTTTCACGCACCGCTGCAACAAAGTTTGTATATATATACATATATATATATATGTATTAATAGAGTAATAAAAACTTCTAAAAAGCATAAAAACTCATAAAAAACACTCAGAGTGCAATATAAAAAGGTTCACATAAAATTTCACACTAAAAACCGTAAAATTGAACACTAAAATCACACTATATTTCGAGCTTGGCTCTTGGTCACGTGATGAAAATCATCATCATTTTCATCACGTGACCAAGAGCCAAGCTCGAAATATAGTGTGATTTTAGTGTTCAATTTTACGGTTTTTAGTGTGAAATTTTATGTGAACCTTTTTATATTGCACTCTGAGTGTTTTTTATGAGTTTATATATATATATATATATATATATATATACCTCACTTCGCGTGCTTATTTATACTATTGAATTCCTCTCCCATTCCTGTTGAGTCCCAATCAACAAAGTAGCAGAATTCACCCTGAGAAACTGTTCTCAGGAAGTGTGGGTAACAACACCGAAGCGACCAATAATCAAAGTACAAAATCACTTCAAAATTGGCATCACAACGTGAGGCACTCAACGTCCACAACAAATCGCTTCAAAATTGGTGCCCAACGGCACATAGCCGGAGCCTATTAAACAACTTCATAATTTGGCGCCCAACGTGGGGCCACAACAACGGTCTCATAATTAGGGTATAATTGTTGAGGCCATACCAAACCGCTTCAAAATTTGGCACCCAACGTGGGGTTGCTACATCAATCATCTCACTTTGTAGCACAGAAATAATGGGTTTTTAAAGAGAGGTATGCACTGAAAAACTCCCAAATTCCAAATTTCAAGAAAGATACAAGGTGCTCTGACGATAGGGAATTAAATCTTAAACAAAGAAGAGGAAACGTACTGTTTCTAATAACCCTTTCTTTCATTGGGGTAAACACATGGCAATTTTTTTTTCCACGGGCGCTCTTTAACATCTCAGATCATCAGCGTCCCATTCAATTCAGGGCGTGAAACGGCCGATAAATTTTGCTCAGAGGCCTCTTCTTTCAGGGTTGCGGTTTTTTTACATGCCGTAAATCTTCGACATGGCACCCACGGTTTTACTTCCTTCCAAAGGAAGTCATACTTGGGATTTTTACGCCCAAAAAAAATCCATCGACCTTGACCGGGAATGAACGCGCAACCTTGGGTTTAGGAGGCAAGTATGGTTACCACTACACCAAGACCGACGCGGCAAAATTAAAGGCAAGATAGAATATTAACAAGGATTTAGTATAATGCCTTACTTATATGCAGAGCCACGACTACTGTGACTACAAACGAATGTACAAACTCCGAATGACGATTATAATGCCGCCAACTTAGCTGACAGCGGCCAGACACTCAATTATGAATCGTCTAGGAAACCGTATTGTCCCAACTGCCTGCCTGGAAACTCCGATTTTATTTTCGTAGCTCCATGTATGTATGTTTGCACGTGGAACACAGCTAATAAAGAAGCGTGTAAACAAGGTTTATTGCTGCTGAGATAATTCTAAGCGATAAATGTCTTTAGGTCCTGGCCGACAGATTCAATGGACAATTGATCGAACCTCCATATGTTCCACATACATTACTAGTCGCCTGCTTCTCCCTGATGCATAAAAGATACATGTTTATGGCATAGCTCTTGATATTCTATATAGAAAAACTCTACAAAAATGCGTGGCTATTCCTCCATATATAGCTGACCGATCAGATAATGTGTTGAATTTCAACCAATAACATTTATTACTGTAAACATTTCTATTTTCATTTTCACTGCTGATTCTGGAGGAGGGTTCAATATTTTATCAAACTAAGTGTTAAAGAAAAGACAAAAAGTATAGTTATTTTATTTTGCAATATAATTGCCTAAGAATTTGAAACACTTTCCTACATTTTTTTAAGCGCTTAGGAAAAATGATTGTGGATTGTCTCAAAACCAGGAACTTTTACTTGAAAACCGCTGTGCCAAGTCAAGATTATAGCGTGCTTGGTTCAGTTGCTATATCTCACATTCTTGGATTTGTCTGAAATGTACACTAGAGCAGCCCAAATGTTCAAATTGTACCATTTCTTCTACTATTCGGAACACCTTAAATCGTCTATCTGTCAAAATTAAATCTTCAACTTTCCTGCACATTTCTCTGAAAATTACTTCCATAGACCGCCCAGTGTGAGGTTCATCTTCAATGCACTACTCTCTTTTCACTTAAACTGCTTGCTCCAAAATTTGACTTTTGCAGATTGGCCATAAACTGCAGTCATGCGTTCATTAATCTCTTTCGGCGCTTTCCCTTCTTTTGTGAGATTTTTTATCACCAAATGGGCTCCAGTAGTTTCTTTCAATGTTAGACTTGCACTGTGCATCAGATGAAACATACTCTGTTTCATACTCTGGTAGATCAATTTTGATACCTATAGTAAAAATCAACGACAATAATTGTCCAATATGGTGGAGCATCAATTTCCTCAGAGTATAGTGATGCAATTACTTTGCTTTTATGAAATTACTTTCACAACTAAACGACTTTCGTGCGTTGAAATTTTTTCTTTTCGGAATATCGGTAGACTGTTCAGCTGCAAGGAGCACAGAAGAAACCAGTTTAAAAGTACTTCACTTCATCTACTAACATTAAGAAGGGTTGAAAGATTGCTGGTGATGGATTTGTAAATCACTTACATTCAATCAGCTGACATGATAGAATTTCGATAGATGCTTTTTCTTCTTTGTAGATGTTTCTCAAAAGATCAGCTTTTTTAAAGATATTATTTTATTACGTAAAGAGAAAATGTTTAAGTGAACGTTCTGAAACGTAAAGAGCTAAAACAAAATTTAACAGCAAGGCACCAAAAATGTGTAACCCAAAACTAACTCATTGCCAAATTATAATAGTGATTGTTTTGTTGATAGCAGGTTTGATATACAAATTTTTAGCGTTGTAAGGAATTATATTTGTGATAAGCTAATATAATCAACACAAGTTTATAACAAGAGTGAATAGGTTTTTAATTAATAACATCACATCTTTTATAGTTCAATTCCTCGATTCCCCACTGATTATGTATTTATTAATTGTGGTTGAGTTTACACCAGATGGTAGTGAAAATAATGAAAATACCATGGTTATTTATAGGAAATACTTGAAAAAGAACTCAGTTAGCTTAATCAAATACATGTCAACCCAGACTTAAATAAACAAATCTAATTTAAACACATATCGAATTAATTTTACACGCATTTACATGCCAGTTAATTAAATAAATTTCACGTAACCAAAACATGTCAATCTAGTTAAATTTATGTCAAATATTGTGTCTAGCATAGAACAGCAGGTCAGTTCGGTCAAAATTTATTATGTGTAATAATTAATTAAAATAAAAAAACAATTCTTCTATCGTATGCAAAAACTTACAGAACAGAAATTGCTTACATTTTCCCTTCCTCTGTATACTTTGGTGTTGCTTTATACAATAATTAGAACTTCAATGTTACAATCTTATCAGGAAATATTTATTAAACCTCGACCTATGGCATTTACTAGTTGCATCTTGTATTATATTGATAGCTATACATCTACATTTTTCAAATGCTGATACCTTGCAGATTTATGATCAGTGTAACGTAAATATAGAACTATTTGCAAAAACAGTTCCAAAGGTTTCATTTGAAAAGAATATATAAAAGAAGAACATTTCTTTTGTAGAAAAATACCCTTCCCGTTTGTTTCATGGAAGCACTTGCCATATATCTATTCCACAATTCAATTAAGGAAACACCGCTTTGGGTGAAAAGAGATCGTTAAGGCGGGAGATCTGGAGTTTGAATCCCGCCAGGACCATCCTCCCTGACTGAGGTTTTTCCCAGGTTTTCCTCAATCCTCATAAATGTCAAATGCCGGAGAAGTCCCCTAAACTTAGGTAGGGGACGTTTCCTTACTTAAAAATCCTTTCCCAATATGTCATTTCATCTCATGTATCATCAGTGTCCACCGCCTTTGGTGCCTCGGTAGTAAAAACGGGCGTTAAACACCATTCAAAAAAAAAAAAAAATAAGAAAACATAATACCTTAGTAAATGGACATAAGACCATTTTAAAATAATATGCCCAGTCTAAGTCAAGCTACTGTCTACCTAAAATGTATGAATCATATTTTTATCTTTGAAACTTAAAGCTATGGAATGGAAATAACATCTTCGTCAAGCCCTAAGATTATCAGCCTTGTTTCGGGTAATGGCGCAAATTGTGTTTCCATGACCTGAGAAACAAAAATGTCATGATTTCTTCTTTCAATTTCTCAATTTGATTATTACTTGCAAAAGGGCTTAAAGAAAACAGCGTGGAACTTGCGTTTAGGATTATACCTGCGAGAAAACTGTATGCAAAAGAACACTTTTTATCTGGAAAATCCACATTGTTCAATAATGCGCGAGATTAATTAGCGTTTGTGTAACTTACCCATAAGCTAAGAAATAAAGTACAAATTTTGATCGAAATTGTATCACATTACCTTTATGGACAGAGCATAACAGAAAAGGTTATCGATTATTAAACCTACAGGACACAGTGCTAATCTATACAATTTAGAGAGTACAAAATGTATATCGTTTAAATTTTATACTTTTCAACATTGTATGAAAAGATCTTAGATGTCTTAAAAATGCCGGGTGATAAAAGACTGAAATAGCAAATTATATCAATCCTGAAAAAGTGATGAAAACATGATGTTCGTTAGGAATACGGTGGTTAGATCCTTACCCAGATAATTTTCTTGCGATAGAAGCACTTATCGCTGTAGAATTGGAGAAATTTCCCTGAAAAGATTTTCTGTTCACAGTGTGAAATTATCGACACAATAAACAATCAGTACTTTATGTTTAGTTGGTAAATAACAAAACAATAACTATTATTACAAAGAGCACTTCAACTTGCATTGCATGTAAGTGGTTCCGTCTATTTATTGAGAGATGGCAGTAGCAAACAGATTTCATTGTGCTGCTCTCTCTACGCAAGCATCAACACTAACCATTAACGTCTCGCTGACTGCGTTGCTAATGTATCGGCGTGTGTCTGTGTAGAAGGTAGTGGATTAGTGGTAGAGGGTGTGAGGGGCGCACAGAGCAACGCGCACGCGAAATAATAATGGACGGACTCTATGAGGGCAGTATCTATGACGATATTGCAGATTCAGAAATGCACAGTGCACTGACGATGAATGTTTCGTGTTGATTACCAATGTATGTGAGATAACAAACATGTCTTATAGAAACTTTCCCCCAATCAGGGACAGTAGCCAAACAATAGATACTTGCTTAAAGGAATAAGGAATTTAACTAAATAACTAAAAGAAAATGCTTCTCTTCGGGTGAATCTATATTATAGTAAAATTAAATATTTTAAATTGTTTGAGTTTTTTAAACTTTAAAGTCTATACCAAAATGCAAAATAATAATAATAATAATAATAATAATAATAATAAAAACAACAACAACAAGTAATACAAGTAACAAGTCTTTGATTGCGACCCGCGTATGATGATGCATTAATTTTCTTATAAATTTTGGTTTTTAACCTATAAAACTTCCTGAAAGATGCAGTTTTCCAACCAAAATTACTCAAAATATCATTAAATGCGCATTAAAGAGAGTATATGTGGGTAAATGTAAATAATTTTTAAATAATTTTAATAACAGCAATAAAAACATTTTTTTGTTTTATATAGTTTTTATTATACAGAGTAACTCTTTATTTTCAACATTTATTATTTATAACAAAAAGTAATATTTCCAAAACGATGGTTGAACTTAATATGTTTAATCAGAATGTGTTTTCCAGATATAAAGTAAAAGCAAAAAGAATCCACACTTTCAGCATTTTGTATAAGATAAGAGTGTATTAACCTTTTAGAAAATGCGGTACAGGTGCCGCCGGCTAAGACACGGCCAGTTGTCGAGATGTTAACACAGCGTGAGCGGACAAGTTTTATAACGAAAAACCTGTATCTCTAATTGTAAACAATTTGCAATGGTAGATTGCAATGCTAATGTTAAACAATTTGCGGAAGATTTTAATTTATTTATATATTATAACCTTCTTCTTACTTCATACTTTGGACATTGCTTTCTGCAGCGAATCTTATTCACATCATCGTTTTATATATTTCTGGTTTATACACAGGCATCTTTTATAAAATTTCATGAAATATACCTTCTTGCTTTTAGTGAGTGATTTCATTCATATAATTATAACATTCTTTGTTTGGTTTGTTCTGTTTTTGTAATGACATGTCTTTCATACCTACGCTGTATTTGGAAGCATAAAAATGTTTTGTTAGCTGCAAACGGATATCATGAATGAAATACAGTGATCATGTAAATTATATACTTGTTTTTTTTAAAGGTTTCCACGTAAAACAAAATGACTAAACCAGGAAATATGACCTTCGTGTAAAAAGTACCATCACTTATACATAATTAATATGCAAATAGCCTGTATAAGTATTAGAACATCCTTGTGCAATAAACGCAATTATAATTTCTGGTATGCAGATTCTTAAGTGTGAAATTTTATTCCTTGTATTGTATTAAACGTGAAAAGATTTTTACTGTGACTGCAACGGAATATGTTTTTATTGTTCCTATGAGAGTATTAGACCCATAAAATCTGACACTTTTAAAACATTTTAAAAGAAAAAAATACACAAGTAACCGGACTAACCATTTTCCATGTATGATAAAGATAAAAAATATGTTTCACTTTTCAATATAGTTACCCTTTATTGCAATACACTTCTCACATCTTTGAATTAACATTTCAATCCCACCTCCCAAAAAAGGCATAAACAGCACCCATCACTTCTTCGTCACACTTAAATTTCCTTCCTCGAGGGTCCTTCTTGAATTCTGAGAAGAGGAAATAGTCGCTGGTAGCTAGATCTGGGCTGTAGGGTGGATAGTCGATGAAGCTACATTTCTTCAAAACTTCCTTTGCAACAAGAGCTGTGTGCACAGGCGCACACCATCACTCACCTTTCCTCGCCTTTTCTCTTTGATGGAAGCACGTAGCCTGTGCAATAGGCCAGCATAGTACTCCCCATTTACTGCGGTGTTTCTCTTCTTGAAGTCAATGAAGAGTATTCACTTCACAGTCCAAAAAGATTGTGGCCGTGATCGTCTTGGTTGACTGAGTGAACTTTGCCTTTAGGGGCTGTGCTTCGCCATGTTTACGCCTGCCACTACATTGATTCTCTTTTGGACAAGGGACCATAATAGAGTATCATAGTTTCATTTCCTGTAACAATGCTTTGTAGAACTTCTATCTTGTTGCATGGCAGAGCTCCAAATATGCCTGACAACATTCTCATTGCTACTTTTGGAGTGAGAAAAGAAGTCTAGGCACCCATCTTGCACTAACCTTATTCATGTTTAAATGTTCATAAATAATTTGAAGGACTGTTGTTTTAGAAAGTCCCAACGTTGCTGCTATTTCTGCAACTTTGAGCTGCCGGTCTTCCATAATTTCTCCTTCCACAAGAGCGATGTTTTCAGGAGGGATCACCTCCAAGAGTCGCCTTGCACCCTCTTCGTCTTCAATGCTTTCTCGACCCATTCGAAAAAGTTTGGCCCATTCTTTTACGGTAGAATATGAGGGGGATACTTCCCCATATAAACCGTCCAATCACTGTTTAATTTCATTTGGAGTAAGTCCTTCTTTTGTGAAGAACTTAATAACAGCTCGAAACTGTCACAATCTTCTACACATAGCCTTCCTTATGGAACTATATCTGAACAACTGAACACAGAGGAGTGGAAGTTTTCAGCAGCAATTTACTTAACAGATAAGTATGACACCAGATAAGGGTTTTGTGAAAGCGATAACCCTTATCGACGAGGCCGGAAACTTATGGACCTACCCTCGTATTTGAATCTCTGGCATGTGGCTTGGAGCTATCACTTTCGCTGTTATTGTTTTTTGCTGTTTGGTCATAAGGAAATGTTCAATCCAGCATTTAAAGAAAGCCATGAAAAGAAAAGGGCGACACTACGCGATTATCAGATGTTACCCGAGCTAACTCCCTCAGTAAGAGTACCAGATGACTTTTGCTCAAGTATTCTGCATGGGCTGATTTTACAATTCGGATTTGTATCCTCCATATAAGGACAAAAATGTAACCAGATAACTACTGCTAAGGATTGTCAAATGAACTGCTGTCTCACCGATATTAGATTGGCCAGTAAGTTTTTTTTTTTTTTTTTTCTTATAGAGTCTGTTATTAGGCAGTGGATGATTTGTTGAAAGTATTATTTTAAAGAATATTTAAGACAAGTTTCAACATGTTCAATACAAATTCGCCAAATCTAACAAAGAATGCGCGAGTTAGCGTTCATTTTGGATTATTTTAAAAGTAGGTTTGGGTGTTAAGTCAACAGTTGCAATATGTTTGGTAGAAAGTGAGGTGGTCGTTAGTGAGAACAAGTTCAGGAGATGCCAAACCTTGAAGATAAGCCGCTATCTTCATCTGTAGATAACGGAGTTCTGCGCAATGAGCTAGAGACCCTTACTGTCAGTACTCCTGAATTGTAAGAAAGGTTTGGTATCTTCAAATCTCAGGCCCAGCGACGAGTTTATTAACAACTTCGTAATAGTCCCCTAGAATCCTGGAAACGCGTTGTGACAGTGTTGGAAAATGTCTCTTTTTCAGTAATTCTGAGAAGAGAAAGATATTCCGTGGGAAAGAACCTTAATCAATGATTCATCGACGTCGTTTCAGCAAAAGACCTTGCTTGCTTTTGGTGGAATTTTAAAGATGTGGTTCATTTCTTTTTATTAATAATGTTTAACGTCTGATTTTACTGTTGATGATGAACATTGGTGATACATGAGATGAAATAATAAATTGGGAAAGATTCTCCAAGGCAGGAAGCTTTCCAGGCGTAAGTTTAGGGTACATCCATGGCATTTATCATATGTAAGGAATGAAAAAAAACCTACAAAAACCTGGCGGGAATCGAACCCCATACCTCAGCGACTTCGGCCACTCGTAGCGGTGCTGTCCCAAACGATTTTGTTTTGTTTTATTTACAGACGTTCTTTAACATCTCAGGTCATCAGCGTCCCATTCAATTCAGGGTGTGAAACGGCCAATAAATTTTGCTCAAAGGTCTCTTCTTTCAGGCTTGAGGTTCTTTATCGTGCGGTAAATGTACGGCAGGGGACCCACGGCTTTACTTCCCTTCCGAAGAAAGCCATACTGAGGATTTTTACGCCCAAAACATTCCATCTATCCTGGCCGGCATTGAACCCGCGATCTTGGGTTTAGGAGGCAAGTATGCTACCACTACACCATTAGGACCGACTCCAAACGGTCATGGGGTTGACTCTTGAGTTTTACTGTATGCAACTGTTTTAAGACCTGGCTTTAATAAATAGAAAGCGAGCTATCCTGTAACATTTATGAAGATTATTCAGCCAAAATTTCAGGAATTAACTGTTCATGGCAACATTTCTTCGAGAAAGGAGGTTCAATTCTTGAAGGTGTCAAAAACACTTTTTATATCTAAATTCAAAAATTTCGATAGATGAAATACATCGAAAATGATGGCCTATAATATGAACAATGATACTTTTTTGCTGTTGTTATAATGCATTAATGCACCAGTTATAGTAAAAGGCTTTCTGGCTAACTTTGTACAGACCAACGATATTCATGGTTATCGTAGAATATTACCGACTGATCTCCAAGATTCTGTAAGTTTTAGCTCGATACAAAACTATCACATCGGATATGGCCACATCATCATTACCCTTTCGTTTATCAGTAGCTATGTCGCTACGGCTTTGTATCACTCAATGTCCTGAGAAATTGTAATTAGAACGCTCATTTCATGCTTCAATAACCATGGTCCAAGGTCTTTATGGAAGAACCACAGTTGAGTATGACAAAACACCGTATTTAGGCCTTCGCTAGGGCCAATCAATTCGCTCACCTGGAATAAAAATCGTTCTGCATAACATGTCACTTCCACCTTGTGTTTTCTTTAGAGGGAATGATTTTTGTTATGTACGGCAATAGACTTCGTCTTTACCATAGTAGAACACGTCATCATCCTTTCTAAATAGTCCTGTTCCAAAAACTGAGAAATTTCCGCAAAATGTCATTTAAAGAAGACCTGGAGGTATTTTAGTGAAAAAAAAAAAAAAAAAAACTTTCCCTACATATACAGCATTTTAGATTCTAGCTCTAGACTGATGCGCGTTTTATAACTCTATGTCTTTTCTAAGTGCGTAAAATAATAGTTAAATTAGGAATAATCAGTAAAATAACCATTTTTTATAAGTTGGGTGTACTGTTTATGCTGTGAAATAGCATACAGTGTGTTGTCTTGAAAAATTGACGCTTTGTAAAATAGAAAAATAATTGTTTTAACATATTTTTTTTACCTGCAAACAAACAATTTTTATCGGCTATAAATACAAACTGGGAAATAAATACCGAGGGTGCCCAAAAAATGTATATACACTTTCACAGTAGGTATCTTTTTAATATATTTCAAAGTTAGACCGAAATACAACAGTAATGTGCAGTATGATGTTCTGTAAACAGATGTGACTCACATTATGTTATGCTAGCGTTGCTACAACAAAACGGAGCCAAGGTTATCGTTTGAACAGTGGAAAGCAATTTTGAAGTGGTATTGGAAAACCGAGAATGTTGTTGAAGTTCAAAGGCAATGGAGACGTGTGTACAGAACAGAACCGAGTAACAATTGCACGTATTAGAGACAAATTTGAGACTCATGGGTACCCTATGCTATGTTCACAAGGGCAGATCTGGGAGACCTCGCACAGTAACAAGCCCCACTCACGGATCCAAGGCACTGGATAGGACGAAGAAGTCCGATTGAGTTTCCACCGCGTTCTCCGGATCTAACTCCGTTGGTCTTCTACCTATGGGGAACTCTTAAGGATGTTGTATATCGTAGGAAACCCCAGCTACACTGACAGCACTTCGGGAAGAAATTGAAACGGCATGTGCTGCAATCGCTGAGGACACTTTCGCAAACGTTGCTCAATCAGTAGTTCAACGTACTCAGAAGTGTATCGACGCCGATGGTGAACATTTTGAGCAACTGTTGTAACTGTAAAAATCTAAGATGATTAGTGTTAATCATTTTCTGTTTGTGTGAATTCAGTTTTGTTGTATTGACACAGTTTTTTCTTTGCTTGAAGTGTGTATACATTTTTTGGCACCCTCTGTATAGTTAAACATTGCAGCCTCTTAAACTGAGTGCAGCAAGCTTGCAAAAGTTCTATTCAATACCTGCTGCTTTCTTCTGTTTAAACAATGTAACTTCCTTTTTACTTCCTCACAAGAGAGACCATTCCACTCATCTACAAATTGTGAATTTAAGTCACATCTCACATATTTAGCCCCCTCGTTGCTTTCAAATAAGTATTTAAAAATATTAACCGATCCATTTGGCTGTGTTTTTTGCTAATTCTGACCTTCCCCTTGTGCATTTGCTTTCAACCTCCCACACAGTTGAGTTTTCACTGATTTAATTTTATTATCAATTTCAGAGGCCCTAGTTCTACCCCATGCTTACCTTTTCTTATATCAACACCTCTTTGTAAATGCCTTTTAAGCCTATCATTTTTTATTTCTCCTCTTCCTCATTTGATTACATAGCTATTCAACCATTTTCTCAACTCAAAACATTTTTTATCAAACCAATTCTTACACTAGTTGCATTCCTTTCTTATATTTTTAACAATTTCTCTCCCTACCAATTTCAACATAAATTAAAATTTATGTAACACATCTTTCACACTGTCTGCTGAAACCAAAGCATCATTCACAAATGTTAGTTATCGAGGAATTTAAAATATTATAGAATTCATTTTCAAGATCACTTTTCCATTTGTACATAATTGTTTCTCATTTTTCATATCGTGAAGTTAGTTATCACTCTGATCCTATTATTCTTTCACTTTCATTTACACTACACAGCAGTTACTAGGAAAATGACCACTAGTTGCTGAACACGTTCATTATTTATTTTTTTTTTTTACATAGCGTTTGATGCAGGGGATTTCATTACCTTAAAAATCACTTATTATTGCTAACAACTCCAAACTACAAGAACACAAATAAACTGTAACCGCAAAGTTGAAACTGTTCCGGCAACTTGGTTACACAGCAACTCGGGAAGATTTACTAGAGTGACTATAGTTATGTTTTCTTGTATGATTGAGTGATTATAAAAGAGTATTGTATTATTAAGTGGAAATAAATTCAATTCAAATTCAAATACATAGTGAATAGTTTAATTTACCTTACTATTATAGATATAACTTTTTTATTTCAATTTCATGATGTTTACTTATTTGATTTTTACTTTTAAGTTTAATTTTAACTTATTACATGAAATGATTTAAAGATTAGCATGTGTTTCCTTAAAATGTACAGCAAACCTTTAATAAAGAGTTTAATAAATAGTAAAAAAAAAAAAAAATAATAAATTGTACTTACGAAGCTGTAGACAATGGAGCTGTAATATATTCTACATTTATGTACATGAATGTACAAGAACATAATTAATGACACTACTACCAAAAATCCTCACACATTCAATTCCTCTTTATGATTTCCCCATAAGCCATTCAATATTATTAAATTGCTATTTTCACAGAATTTAATCACCTTCAGCCTTTCCTCATCCACTATTCTATATTTACTATTTTCATGCAAACTTTCCCAGATGTTTTAATCTCTAGCTTGCAAACCAGCATACAGAGGGTTTTCTTCCCTTGCTATTATTTCTCAAATGCAGTACTAAAAGTTACTTTAGCGACCTAAAGAGATGTTCTTACCCATCATGGATCCTGCTATTATTCCCAGTCCAAGGCACTTGCTGATAGTCGCCTTCAGACATGGTTCTGAAACATGCCAACAAACAATATTTCTTAATGCTGGTTACAAAATATATTCTATGGTCAATGGTTAACAAAGGTTATCTGACTGTACATTGTATAACAATCTCTTGCTGTCATGGAACCCCTAAGATTTCGCTCAAAGTTTAAAATCTTAAATATACATTCTATTCTCGTATATACCAATACATTTTTAAAATTGTTTGATTTAGAAAATTTAAAGATATAACCAAACAAATATGTGCACATTTTTTTCAAAATATTCCTTTTTATTGCAGTGTATTCTTACATAATGGAAATATATAATAAACTAGTATATAAAATATACAAACCATCAATATCAATAAAAACTAATAATATATGATGGCATAACATTATTAATTAATTTTATTTCCTGAATAAGAAGAATGATGCTGCATTTTACATATAAGCCATTGAGAAATTTATATTCTGAGGTTTCATTTTACATTTTCCAAAGGTTTGTGTACTTGTTTTTAGTTCCACTGACCACAGTTAATGAATTACGTAATACAGTGTATTGCATTACTTCTGGCAAGTCTGGACTGACTTTTAGTCATTTACCAGAATGAGGCTTTGTCTTGAGATTATTTTTCCCCTTGAAGAGAGTGAGTTCACTGATTTTAATTGCTGACAGTCCACAGGTATCATTCATTCCTTCCATTAACATATTACTTCCAATGATGATAGTACTCTCTCTCTCTAGCCATTAATCTAATAAAAAGTACCAAACATTTTTGGAAGAGTACGCAACATATATGAAGGTAGGTCCATAAGTTTCTGGAGAATCAATGGAGTGGTGTAAACCTGGCAAAGTACCAACTCTAAAGGCCAAGGTCACTCAGTCAACCAAGAAAATCATGCTGACAACCTTTAGGGACTGTGAAGGAATACTCTTCATTGACTTCAAGGAGAGAAACACTACAGTAAATGGGAAGTACTATGTCTGCCTACTGCACAGACTACATGCTTCCATCAAAGAGAAAAGGCGAGGAAAGCTGAGTAGTGGTGTGCACCTTCAAGACAATGCACCTGTGCATGCAGCTCTTGTTGCAAAGGAAGTTGTGAAGAAACATGGCTTCAAGGACATGAATCATCCACCCTACAACCAAGATTTAGCTCCTAGTAACTATTTCCTCTTCTCAAAACTGAAGAAGGACCTTCGAGGAAGGAAATATAATGTGACAAAGAAGTAATGAATGCTGTTTATGCCCATTTTGCAGACAAGATTTCTCACTATTTGGGGGGGGGGGGGTTGAAATGTTAATTCAATATGTGAGAAGTGTTGCAATAAAGGTAACTATACTGAAAAGTAATATATAGTTTTGGTCTTTATCATAGCTAGAAAATGGTTAGGCCAGAAAATTATAGACCTATTCTCATACTTCAATTTTGTCTCAAATACAATCAGCATGCAGCTTTCCTAGTTTGCATAACAACATGCCACATGCAGTTAAGACCTTCAGCTTTGGTAATATTTCAAACTTATTCATATGAAATCACTATGAACAATTAAGTTCAACAGGCATAAGTAATTCTACCTTCAAGAATGATTGTACTAGGGAAATACATCCAATTACCACCAAAATGCAGTGAAACTCTACAGTTCTTAATGGACAAAAGCTGCAGTTTAAATGTTTATTTTTCTAGTAAACTTAAGTATGAGTGATTCCATCTGAAATCAGGCACCAAAAAAAAAAAAAAAAAAATTACAAATTAGTACTGCCTTGAAAAAAACGTAGTTAAAAGATATATGATTAAATGAAGGCCATTTTCCTTTAACTTCTTTAGCTCTCTTGCTTTAATGCAATAAATATATTGTGTATTTGTGAAAATCAAGAATTTTGAAGAACAAACTCGAAAACACTAATGTTAGACATATCAAAAAGTTGTTGTATTATAGCTCATAGAGCACTTTCTATAAATGTGTATGTGCCATATTTAATATCAAATTTTAACACAAATATAAATGAATTAATTTATATTTGACAAAATTTCACATATAGATGAGTAAAAACATACAAAAGAAAAAAAGAAAGAAAAAAAAAAAAAGAAATTGGCTGATTGCTCTTTGTTAACAAAAAATGTGTCACTAATTTTTTTTATATTTTATCAAAAAGAATAAAAAGTAAATAGCTTCATTAAATTATATTTAGGACAAGTTGGTCTTGCTAGATTATTCACACAATTGGCTGCACTTAATTAGATCTGGCTGTGATAATTTTGCCTACACAGATATAAGCATTTTATTTCTAGTATTGAAATTATTATTTTCTATACTAGTTTACCTTGAAGCACTTATCTGAAATCTCTATATATTTATGCATATTTTTGTACCTACGTCAAAATAGTATGGAATATTGCCATATTTTTACTTTTATTGTAGAAAAAAAATCAAATATGCATAAAAGTTATTTTTCTTCTAATTTCACACATCAATGGTTTGTTTTACATATCATTATATTGAGAATTATATTTTAAGGGGTCCAACTATGTCAGCATAATAAAATACGGTAATTTAGGCAAATCTTTTCAAGAAAACTATTAGAACCTACAGATATATATATATTACAAAACAATTTGTATTTTATGTTATAACATAAAGAATATTAATGTTTTAAAAATGAAAAGTTCATTTTTTTTTATTTTTATCTGACAAGATATAAAATTGCCCAAATGTTAAGTTGATTCATTTGGGCATTTTATAGTTTTCACAAGAAATGTGCATCACTATGTGAGCTCTATTCTAAGTGTTCAGTCAAAATGTCAAGTACTATTCTGAGATGCAAAGAACTCCTTCTCTTCTTTTAAATTTGTAATATTGCCAAACACTTCACATATCTGCACTATATATATCTTTGGCTAAATTACTTACCATACAATCCTGGGCATACACATGTAGATGGTTGAATGGGATGCATGTTGTAGAATTATAAGAAAAATAAAATTTTAGAATGAAGACAGATGCAGTAAAATTTCACTAAATCTCCAAGAAAAGCCCATGGACAGGCATGAATCAAATGCAGAGTGACATCTTACCTCACAAGGTTTTAGGTTAAATTTATTAAAAGACACCATTTAACATTTTCGGTCCTTGCATCCCATTTAATCCAGAGCATGAAACAACCAATAAACTTGCTCAGAGGCCTCGTCTTTCCAGCTTGAGGTTCTTTTACTGCTGTAAATCTATGATATGGAACCAACAGATTTACTACCCTACCAAAGGAGGAAATATTTTGGATTTTATGTGCTCAAAACTCTTGTTACACATTAAGCATTGCTCGTAATTCTATATAAATAATATTTCTTAGACAAGGAACAAATCCTAATAACATAGCCTTTCCTATAATGGTCTATCTGATCATGATGGGCAAATGATCAAACAAAATCTGATAACATAACAATTACTCAGCTAATTATATTAAATGTATCGTAATAGTTTCAGCATATATCACTAAGTCCATAATTGTGTTTTTGAGATACAATGATGTTTTCTGCTTGATTAAAATATTTAAAATCTGGAACTTAATGAAATACATAGAAACATACAGGAATATTACTTAATGCATCCTACCAGACTCTTCCTTAATACAATAGCGTTAATATCTCAAAACAGTCAATTTTGAAATTCATGACTTTTGCCAGAACAATGTTGATATATTCTTATGAATGAAAATCTTTCCTTAAGTCATTTTATGCAACTTGCTGTAAAATAATAATAAGAGTAATCAAAGATGCAGAAAGACAGCATTTTTATAAACAATAAATATAGCAAACAATAAAGCAAAAACCATATGGAGTATATAAATGAATGATAACACCGAGATCTAGAAAAATTCTGACGTAGCAAGTGCATCCAACACAAACTTTTTAATTACTGCTGAAGAGAATGAGAAAAACGCTAGAGAATGTGAACTATATAAACAAAACAGCTCTAGACCTAAACAAAACATATCCTAATATATATTGTGAATTCAAAATGAACTCCATTACACATCAGCAATTATAAAAATAATTAGGTTATTTAAAGTAAAAAATACACATGGCCAGGATTATTTAATAAATTCTGTACGGTACTGAGCACTCACAAGACATTCTTGTTTTTAGTTTTTAACTGAATAACATTTCTTTTATTATTAAGAACAATTTATTAGCTTCAAACCACAGCATTACCTTTGAATGACAACTGTACTGGTAATTTTCCTGAAATTTGTGCTGGTATCATCTACAAAGAATATTACTCAAGATACAGTATTGAGGCTGTCAGCCAAATCATTTATCGGCTTTTGAGGAAGAACACAAGTTTTTTAAATATAGTAAAAATTGTGTGACTATAAGAGTTTTATGTATGTATTTCTGCTGCTCTTGTTTTTGTTATTTTAGTTACATTGTTCCAAGAGTTATTTTATTTTTCATATCATCATCATTATTATAATAAATACATACACATGTTTGTTGACCATGGCACAAGCATTGTACTTCTATTCCTTTGCAAACAGTTCACTAAATATCTGCTCAGCTACGCATGCTATTTAGATTATTAATAAATAAAATGACAACCAAATAGCTGTATGAGGGGTTATCAAACAATACTAATTTTAAATGCATATGAAACTATTCTACTGATGATAAGACAATGTGGAGAGAGATATTTGTTCAGTGTACACATCCTATTTCACTTCTGCCCATGTCCAGTTACAGTGCCTTATCCATGTCATTCCACCCCAGCATAAGTGCAGAAGGATATGTTTGTTGACAGTGCATATCAGCTTTCAGAGGGGTTAGTTATTATTTTAGTGGCATTATAAGGCATTGTTAGTTGATACACCTCTTCTAAAATCATATTGACAGGGTGTTATAATATTATTTAGGTACAAATAATTAAGAATGTGGTCATGCACTACTTTTTCAAGAACCTTAGAGAAAAAGGATAAAAGTGAAATAGGCCAATAGTTTAATGGTAAATGTTTGTTACGTTTTTTTATGCATGTTTTAGCTTTTCTGAGTACAAGTGCAAGATTTAGCCTTTCTGGATATGTTTCTGTTAAGATGGAACTATTACATAAGTGGCTGAGTGGTGTGCTTAATTCATTAGCTCAATACTTAGTACTTATTTCAAATTTCAAAGATTGGAAGTTATTATGAACTCAACTACTGAGTGGTGTAATTAATTCATTAGCACAACACTTGGCACTTATTTCAAGGATTAGAATTTACATGGACTCAACTGGAATAGACATATCAATATCGTAGCTCGGCCTGATTTGCCTTAAGAAGACTGAGAATCTTTTACGATAAAGAGTTGTGCAATGTTTGCTTTGCTTACTTTCAATCCATTCTGAGACAATTTTTGGGGGGTATTCCGTACATGCAGAGTGATCATTCTTCCAAAAAAAGAGCATTACAAAAATCATTTGTGATGAATGAGTAGTGTTTAACACCTGTTTTTGCTACAGAGGCACCACAGGCGATGGACATGAAAGGATTTATTTTTTAGGAGGGAATTGTTCCAGGCCTCAGTTTAGGGTACCTTCCCCGCATTTGCCATTTATGAGGACTGAGGTAAACCTGGAAAAAACCTCAGTCAGGGAGGACAGTCCTCGCAGGATTCGAACCCCAGACCTCCCGCTCACGAGTCTTCCACGCCTTAACGACCTCGGCGTTATATATATTCAAAAACAAGAAGAATACTAGCTGTTCAAAATATAACGAGCGTTAATTCAGTGAATATTTAAGTGTTTTATTCCTTTCTTTAGTTATTGTTATTTTAGTTACATTGTCCAGTGTTGCTTTATGCTTATCTAGCCGACAATTTTAATCGTTTTAAATGCATTTTACAGAGTATAGTTACAAATTTAGAAATGATCTGATTTGCTGACACTTTTTCGAAAAGGCAGCTATTACGCTGCTTTTTAACACACATAATAAACTTCCATCATCGTTTTTTTTTTTTTTTTTGAGTAGTGTTTAACGCCCGTTTTCACTACTGAGGCACCACAGGCGGTGGACACTGATGATACATGAGATGAAATGATAAATTGGGAAAGGATATTCTTTTTTGAGGAAGGAAGCGTTCCAGGCCTAAGTTTAGGTACCTCCCCGGCATTTGCCAGTTATGAAGACTGAGGAAAACCTGGAAAAAACCCCAGTCAGGGAGGACGGTCCTGGCGGGATTCGAACCGCAGACCTCCCGCTCACGAGTCCGTGCCTTAACGACCTCGGCCACCCGTGGCGGTTTTCCAACATCGTGGAAAACAATAGGCAATAATGTTAAATGCAAAACTTTTTCAAATTGTCCTTTCATTTTATATGAGCTGTTTACACTTGTCCTGTATCATGTTGTATTTTATCACTTGTCAGGTGGTATTTAACCGTAGCACTCGTTATGTAATCATGTATTTAGCTGTATCATGTCATGTATTATGTATATTAAGCTGCTTTTACCTGTTGTTACACCTGTCATGTATCATCTTGTATTTAATTACATTTCATTAATTTATTTAATCTACTTGTGCTCTTGTTATGTATGTTATTTTAATTGGTGGTGGGACTTGTCATATAGAATGTTATACACATGTTCCACATCTTCGAGCATTTGCTCTTTATGGGATCTAGGAGCAGCAACATCTATGGCATTCACCGAAGAGACACTTAACCTTTCACGTGGCAGGAACCATAACCTATTAACGCTTATTTTGCTGCTAAATTATATATAAAATGATGTGTAACAACACTATACTCACCATCAAAAAAATTTAAATCCAGGAAAAAAGTGTCATAACACTGTTCTGAAAGAATTAGGAGCAACAGATTTTTTATTAAATCACCCATTTTATACATGTAATCGTGTCACAGCTGTTCAAACAGAAACAGATTTCAAGTCTGCCAACACAATAGCCGAATGTTACAGTGTTCTTTTATATATAATGATAAGTTCACACAAATATATTTACATTTTATTAACTTTTATAATGTATAACTATAAACTGTGCACTCTAGGTAGCTGTAAACCTAAAATGGATATTTATATTTCATACGCAGCTAATGTTGCCTACTCTGACAACTGCTGAGCACGAAAAAGCTTGATCTTCTTCACAACAGATGACGTTAATTCCAAACAATGGAATCGATATACCATCAAAATCTCAGATCGAAAACCAATTGCGTTCTTTGCATCAAGTCTCCATTGAGAACAATACATAATATACACGGTATTTCATGGAATCATGGCACAAAGTAAAACACCTCAATTTCCTTGGACGCCAAAAAATCAATTGAAATTTTACTTCCGAAATATTAGTAGTTTGTTTTCCTAGCACATTCTGAGAGATGACTAAATGCTTTTCTATGTGATAATATGATATATAATGAGCCTTAATGAAAGCAAGAAACTCATTTCCCAAATGATGATTATAACTAATCCAGTTACCAAAACTTAATAAAATGCTACAAGAGATAAGTGGAATTTTACCAAATGGCTTTAAAAGAAAAACATTGATCCACGACCTTAAATTATCATAAATGTTTACACTTGTTTTTTCCAAGAGGGTCTAGGTCATTAGATGAAAATACAAAATAAAAAACAAAATTTCTATTTTCTGGCACATGTGTGCAGATATGGGAGGAAGAGTTTTATACTTTTCAACGTCTGCTTCAGGACCTAAATGGCACAAAGTCGGGATTAAAAAAAATCTTTTTCTTTGCAGTTTTTAGTCTGTGTGGTTTTTCTGAAAACTCAAGTTTGAATTCAAAGTTCACTAAGAGAAGTACATAAGAAAAAGTATTTATTGCAATTTCTGCTATATTATACCAAAATTTTAAAATTTGTTTAATCCTAAATTAAAAATATATGAACTATAAAACTATGACTTATCAGTAATTTATAATATATTATATGCATAACTCTATGAATTGAATGTTATAAAATATAAGGTAAATAATTAGCTCCAAATAATGGAAGAAAAAAAAAAAGATAATTGGATACAGTTTTGAAAGATCTACATAAAATATTAAACTTAATACATTTTAATGAAATATTTCCCTCCAAACTAAAGCATAACTGCCACTTTCCATTAGTGTCTTTGGCCCCTATCATATGGGTAATTGTATCAATGCCAAAGGATATAAGCCTTTGATGCAAAAATTAAGTGTTAAATGAACAAATAAGAACTTAAATTTTAAGATCACTATAAGTGTTTTCAGCATTTCTTTATAAATAAGTACCTATTTTTTCTGAAAAGAAACTTTGATTAATTTCTTCTGAAGCAATATTTTACTGGACCAGGCAGCAAGGACTAACTAAAAACATTTATTTTCACAGCAGACTTATTGTTTTAGGCATAAATCTATTTCTAATGCCTTACTTTAAATTTACATTTATTTTTCAGCTTTAACCATGAAGGATTTATTGCATGTAAATACTGCATATGTTGTTGTGCAATGACTTTGTTGTTCAAAGCACAAAGAGTTTAGGATAAAAACAAATAAATTTTAAAAAAAAAAGCCTTTGAAAATCATATTCCTTATGACATGACAAATGTAGGCACATGACCATTGCAAAAAGACACTTATTGGAAGTAATAAGGTTAATACCAATAAATGACTTGATTTGATTTTTACTTCCATAATTTTTAACATATTCTCTAACATTAATAGCATGTAAAATAAAAAACGCTTCATAAATAGGTTGAAAAAACTTCAATAGTTACTGCAACCACCTTAAATGATATGTTGACATGAGCAAGAGCAATTCTGTTACAAATTGTTGACGGTTTATTTGGTGTGAAGAAAAAAGCACGTGATAATATAGGTAATTGCTTTTAAACTTCAGTGCTCAGCTGCATCAGCTAGTAGGTTGTATTTTTGCTTAATAGCTTTTTATAAAACAATCAAAACTGGGTCATTTATACAAACATTTTAGCAGCATTGATTATTTAGGGATGTGATTTTTGTATAAGACTTTGTGGAGATTATTTCAGGTGATTTTCAGTGCTTATATTGTAAAGAATTTGATATTTTACTACATAGTACTAAAATTTGAAGTTAACAAACAATCCTCATCCTGGACTAAAAACCTAAGAATAGTTTTACATGTCTGCATGATAGACTCACTCATATATTATAAAAATATGCTTATGTCGTCAGCATTTGATGCAGGTACCCACAGCAGCTCTAGAAATGTTAGGACAAATATGATGACCCAAAACAATTACTTTAGGATTGCATTCACACATATGCTTTCACCATTTTCTCCTACAATTTTTTTCTAATATTTAGAGAACCTGGTAACTTTATAAAAATTCTAGTTTTAAATTACCCAATAACTGTGACTATATCTGAGAGGATATTGTCAACAGTATGGCAAAGAAGAAACAGAAAATAGAGCAGAACTCCAGTAACTTTAGAAAATGTTAGTTTCAGCCATTCTATTCATTGAACTTGCCTATAAAATCTAAAAAAACAACTATCATAGAAAAGTGCAAATATGTGTGTAAGCAAGAGAGTTTTGGATTTGATTTATTTACAGACGCTCTTTAACATCACAGGTCATCAGCATCCCATAAATTTTGCTCAGGCCTCTTCTTTCAGGCTTCAGGTTCTTTATTGTGCTGTAAATGTGTGACATAGGACCTATGGCTTTACTTCTCTTCTGAAGAAAGCCATACTTTGGATTTTTACGCTCAAAAAAAGTCCATCATGCTTGGCCTGGTTTGAACCCGCAATCTTGGGTTTAGAAGGAAAGTATGGTTACCACTACAACACCAGGATTGTCACCAGAGAGTTTAGTTACAAAAATGATAACTACAACATAAGTGTTAGGGAGAGTTAGAATCCTCTTTGGGTCCTCAACTCTTTCAAAGCAAATGTTTTTGTTTTTTTTTTCCTTTCTTATTTATTTTAATTTGTAAATTGTGATTGGAACTCTTTGCATAATTGACATATGGACTCTAACATTGTTATATATATATATTAAATAATGTACAATAGCATTTTTTTACAGTAATTATATACTGTAAATTTTTAAATATCTACTGTTCTACTGCAATATTAAGCATTTCAATATGTTGCTTAAAACATAAGAACCAGTCCCAGAGGCAGCTCACAGTCCCAAATATAAGTGAGTCATAAGAGATTTTATAATTAATTCTGCTGCACCAGGCATGATTCTCATAAACTTCAATTTTAAACTTTTGAAATAATGGCATCTGTTTGTTTCATCTCTAATCTTTCAATACAAACCACAATAATCTTATAATCAGTACAGATTTTCCACAATAGAAGGAGGAAGTGTATATCTTTTCATAAAAGACCATCTAATTTGCTAGCTTTAAATGCTATTTTCTTAAAACCATGTTTGGGTATGTTTATAGGATAGCACTTTGTATAAAACATTTACCCATAATTACCTCTAGAGAAGTTCAATCTTCTTGTCTTTCATTTGAGCAAGTTCCACGGCATTTTCACATATACAACAATTTAAACAAAACTACAGGTAATCACATTGATGCACATTTTTATTATACAGGGACCTAGAATAAAATTTCTCCCCTTCAGAAAAGTTATTGCAATCAACTACATTTTCCATATCTGCCACTTCACAAAGAATTCAGAAACTTAGTAGCATGCTAACATCAACAAATTTGCAATGACCTCAGCTGAATATTATATCTTTATATATCTTATAGCCCCTTCTAACATCCCAAGCTGGTTAGGCAAGAGTAAGTCATTGCTCTCAATGTAGCAGTTAAAAAATGTATGTCTTCTGGTTTTTAAAGTGAGCACTTTTTGGAAATGTGTGGTCAAAATTTGTGACTATTGAATCCTTGTAGCTACCACACATACTCTACCATCTATGCTAAAGGCAAGTACAAAAATTGTGGATTGTGTGCAAAAGACTTGTAACAATC
Source organism: Metallyticus violacea (assembly GCA_030762175.1). Taxonomy (NCBI): domain Eukaryota; kingdom Metazoa; phylum Arthropoda; class Insecta; order Mantodea; family Metallyticidae; genus Metallyticus; species Metallyticus violacea. Next base: position 75,977,807 of record CM060836.1, read on the forward strand.
TCTATGTTTTCCAGTTCTTGTCAGACATTCCAGTAACACTAGACAGCGATGTTTTAAAAAAGGGAGCACTTTTCAAAAAGGAGAGCGAAGGAATTGTTAAAAAAATATATTTCATTTGTAATTGGGAGGCCGTGTGACCTTATGATGGAACTGCCTCTAGTTATTCTTGGAATCTGTGCTTCCAAAATGTACCTCCATTTTATACAACTATTAAAGCAATAGCATAATGTCTATTCATACTTTTTAATCCCTTAGTTATTCCAAATACAAAACTTCACTTTCTCCCTCTTCAGAAAATTCTAACTATGACATTGATAACTGCATATCACTAGTAAAAAAATTGCTAGAACACCATAAAAGTCTGATTGCACTATGTTCTGCAGTTCATTTCTATAATTAGATCCTTTTTCATTCAGTAATGTTAGCCAAATTAAAAATTTAATGTACTTGTTTTTAGGAAATAACTGTTTATTTCCCCCTTCTATCTTTTATAGTAGTAGTAGTGGTAGTATTTATTTCTCATGCATCAACATACAGAATTTTTTAACAAAATAAACACAAATAAAAAAAACGTTACTTTCAAATATAACAATTAGGAACAGTGCCTTCGGCAATTCCAGAAGGCACTAATTCCAATCAAATTTATTCCAATTTGATTGGCTCAGCCCCCCAGTCCCTGGTTCATCAGCAGCTACCTACTGGAATATCCAGGGGACCAAGTTCCGATCCAACCAAAAACAAAACACGACAATAAAAGTTTTTTTTAATGGTATTTAATGCCTGTTTTTACTACTATGGCACCACAGGCAGTGAATACTGGCGATACATGAAATGAAATGATAAATTGGGAAAGGATTTTTTTTTTTAAGGAAGGAAACATTCCAGGCCTAAGTTTAGGGTACCTGCCCGGCATTTGCCAGTTATGAGGACTGAGGAAATCTTGGAAAAAACTTTAGTCAGGGAGGACGGGCTCGGCGGGATTCGAACCCCCAGACCTCCCGCTCACGAGTCCGCACCTTAATGACTCGGCTACCCATGGTGGTACGACATTAAAAGTAATTTATACATTCAATACAAATTATGTTATATTTCCTACAATACTAAACATTCCCCTTTTGTAATTTTATTTTAATTAATTAAATCCATTCGGACACATTTCTATCCTTGAGAGTTGCTTATTTCTTAGGACCTTATACATTAACACTATCTGACAATACTATTCTCAACCACATTTCCTAAGTATTTTAACATCCATAACCATTTTTATCTTAACCTTGCCTATGTATTTTCCCAGTTACTTAATGTTTTCTTCTGATTTTAAATTTAAAATTCTTCTACCTCTCATTTATTTAGTAGTTTTCTCACTTTCATAATAGGAAGTTCCCCCCAAAACTAGTATATAATGCCAAGTACTATCTGGTTCTTCACACATAGGACATTTCCCTTTAGTGTATCCATTTTTTAATCCACTTAAATATTTTACTCCTATTCTAAACCATGCCAACCCTTTCCCTTCATACCTTATCACAAATTTCAATATATTTTTCTCTTCCCCACACATTTTTTAGTGTACTATATAATTTCAGAGATTTTTAGGTTATAAGATTTGCTCTTATTTCCTTTTTTTCAATATCCTCAATTCTTATTGTTATCTCTTTCCAAAATCCTTTATCCAAGCTTCTCCCTGATACCATACTAGCCCCATGCCTGCTTCTTGTAGGATATTTTGGATTTTGGATAACCATGTTTCTCTCCCCTTAATTAATACTGCTTGTGCTACCAAACACTGATTAACAATATTCTCCTCTAATCTCCCTATTCTATACCAATATTTCAATATTTCATTACTCTTTCTATTACCTTGCTTTTATGGCCTAATCTTCCTAGTTCCATCAGTGTAACCTCATTAAATGAAGATCTAGGTAAACCTGGAACAATTCTGTAAAATAATCTACTTATCATATTTATCCTTTTCCATCCTTCATCTGGCCACCAAATTTCTATTCCATACGTCATTCTGCTCTCCACTATTGAACCATATATTCTCTCTAACCATTTTAGGGCATATTTGGTATTTTGTTTACGCAAGATCCAATTACACTAATGGCTACTTTTCCTTTTGCTACTGCTTTCCTTTTTGATTGCTTCATTTCCCATTGCTAGACAATCTAACACCTAAATAATCAATTTTCTTGACAACTTCAATTTATGTGCCCTTCCACCACCATTTTACCTGTTTTTTAATTTGATAGCTTTTTTCATCATCATAATCTTAGATTTTTATTTATCTTAAGCCCCCATTCTCTACAAAATGTGCCTATAGCTTCTAATGGTCATTTTTATCCCACACTTGTTAAAGAGCTTGTTTCCAAATCATCTGCAAACAGCAGACTCTGTATCTCTGTTATTTATAGTCGACAAATGTACATTACCATCTTTTATAAGTAGTTCACAATAAATATGCTTTATAGCTAATTTTATAATCATATGGTTGAAAGCATTAGATTTTAGAATATTTCATCATAAATACCTTGCAGTTTCCTAACAGTCTTAATCAGAGTCATACTTACAAAGCATAAGATTAAGTTTTCAAAGGTTCCCAATATATTACTAATGAGAAAAACATCAAACTTCATTTGCCTTTCATAATGAAATTGGGGTACTTTTTCATTATATTGCAGAATGATATCAACTATTTTCTATCTAATTATATTTTATTCTGTATTTTACACAAATATGCACTATACATCAAAATTAATTTCATTTCACATTTCCTCTAAAAATTGAGGATATTATGAAGTTAAAAAAGAGAAGAATAATAATTATCCCAACAATTATGAAAACAAATTTACAATAATATTAAAATACAAAAAGGCTATATGTCTCTCAGTCATCAGAGCATTCTAGTCATAAATATTTTCACATTTCGTTGCAGTTACAAGGTTATCACACAATGCAGGTAACAGCACAATCACTGGGAGGGTAAAATTTGTACTTAAGTTTATCTTTGTTCCGTAACCTGTCCAACACGTCACTCTCTTTGGGGCAGCTCTGTACTTGTGCTCACTGAACTAGCATTCTGGCTCATTGGCACTTCAGTGCCTGCAAGTTCTGATGTACTTTCTTCATTTGAAAAAACTGTGTCATCTGATGTACTTGTTATGTTTTCTTCAAAGTCCTCCCCTATTCTTTGTAGCACTTCATTGGTATTTTCTGTCCTACTTGTGGTTTCCGAGTCTTCATCCAGTAGCATGTCAGGCAAAGTTCCAGTTTCTTCCGTCAATTCACTTGGTACTCTTTCCACATCTTCAAAGCTTTCTGTGTGCCATGTAGTACTCTCTGTATTAGAGATTGTTTCTTCTGTTGTTTCTGGAAGGTCATCTTTGGTGAGGAAAAGAATCCTATCAATATAATACATGACACCTAAGTTGTATACAAACATTTCTCTCTCAATAATATTGGCATCATTGACAGTTACATTTTCTCCATTATGATGTATGTGAATTGTTTTGCCACCCAAAGTCCTTAACTCTCTCCCATCAGTTAAGTCTCGATTGTAAAGTCTTGATGGAACAATGTGGTTTAGCAGTAGCTGCTGTTCCTCAGCTTTAGAGAGGAAACCATCTGGTTTTGTGTCAAGACCAAGAAGTTCAAATGCTTCATCTGTTGGTACAAAAAATGTATAATCTGAAACAAAAACATTTTAAATATTAATATGCATGATATATTGTGCTAGAGCTCTGTCCCTGCCCTATTATCTCTTTTTTGTTCCTTGGTTACAATTCTATTAAGGTTTAAATAGTTTTCCTTCTTGCCCTTAAGAAGATTTTGCTTCCTGACCACATTACTAACATAAGGTAATTAAGAAAAGTTTACATAAGCTTAAGAAGCAGGTTCCTCAATAAATATATTAAAAAAAAAGCATATGAACATATGTCTGGAAATGCCTGGTTTTTGAGTGTTACATGAAATGCATTCACTTTGACATATTAACTATATGAAATAGTCATTGCATAGGAAATATTCAAAATGTCCTAAATCATAGTAAAATGTTTAAAATGTCCAAAATCATAGAAAATGTTAACAATGTTCTCTGCCTGCCTGTGCACATGAACTTATCAGAACATGGACTCCAATACAGTGGCAAATCAGTTTTCAGGCTTCTATGATAGCTAATAAAATGTCTCTTCATTTGGAATGTTACATAAAATAAGTCTTTTAACTGTTTTGCATATAAAAGCTGTAGCCGAAAATTATAGCTCCTTAATATTAAGTTCATATTTCAATTATTATTAAAACTAATATTGCATGTATGTAAATATCTGAGCAGATAGGAATATTTTTTGCATATCGGAGCAAGGTGGAAGTATGGTATTCATTTTTCAGGTTCAACTATTGTGATGACTGAAAGCCTTTTTGCAAGAGCTATTGTACTATATATTTAAGGAAAGGTTTATCGATGGTTGACTGGGGGAAGCAGGTAGTGGAAAGAGACAGAGATAGGCTATGAATTTTTACTTTTCATCTGTGTGAATACTTTAGAGCAATCATTGCGGACATAATGTAAAAGAATCATTTCCACTTTCAGATTAACAGCTAGCTACATCCTAACAGAACAAGGGAGACAAAGGGAGGTGCACCACGAGTAGGAAATACAAATTTCTGAGAATGTATTGAAGATGACAGATGTGAAATAGTATAGGGCACATTAAAGGGCCTCATCGCAAAAATAACATTTTCCTAGGAAATAGAGATAGCAAATAGATGGGTATAAGGATGCATTATCTATGAGAACATTTGATAATCTAAAAATGACTAAGGGAGGAAAGAGACATTAATTTAAGTGTCCAGCATATAAGGTAAACGCCAAAATTTATGATATGCTGTTTCTAGGAAATTCAGGTTTGCAGGAAATAGTGAATGTCAATAGGGGAAAAGTAATTTTAACCAATGGCCATTGCATAAAAATAAATGAATGAGGAGAACTTAGCTATATAATAAATATTTTAAGATAACTAATAGTGAGCTTATAAGCTGGGAATAAAATAATAAATGAGGGAATTTAATTTAACGAGGGGCATGGCGATAATATAGAAAAAGCTGGATGTCAGAGGAGTGAGGACAGCAGTAAAGGGAGTAAAAGGTTAGTGAGAAAGTATGAATTCGAAGTCAGGCAGTAAGAGGGCTCAAGAGTTGTCTGATAACCAGGAGCTAGGAAAAATGATAGCTATAACTCGGGTGTCCATGGACAATCTGATCTATAATGAGAAAATATTACATAATGAATAAATAGTGAGATACAGAAAATGTTTTCTCTGTGGCTAGCTTTCAGAACCTTCTCATCCCATTGGCCTTAACAGATCACAAGACATCCACTATAGCAAATCCTGAGATCCTAACATCCACAATAAAAATCCCATCATACTGAGCACCAATATAGGGCATCGTAACAACAAAGTACTACAATAATTCATCTAACCTATTAAAAGTACATTTGGATACTTCTTCAAAGCCCAAAAGATAGAGATTGGGCAAACATGCAGACCATGAAATTGGTCCTTCTCCTACTTATCTATCTGCAAGTGAGTGTATTTATGAGTCATTTGCTCTAAATGTTGTGTCATCTGCAAATAAGACTGAAGAGATAAAAAACAGATTGGTAGTGTTGCAATGAACCATCTGCAAAAATTTTCCTTGGCAAGTGATCATTAGGCACAAGATCTAGAACACATGAACATGATAAAGGTTCATTCAGGTGAGATGTACCAAATGCTATGGCCAATTGTCTCATGCATCATACCTGGACCTGTTAGAATGAGTTCCACATGGTCAGGCCTACAATCAACTATTGGTCTTCTGCAGTTTATGGTGCTATGTATGTCTCAGCAACTCTACCATAAACTGCATGCATAGTTTTATGACTTTGCAGCCTTTGGTCTGAGAACCTCATCTCATGCAACATTCAGCCTAGCATCCATACTACTGTACATATCTACTTGCTAATGATATGAGTATACTGTCATGGTTAAGCATTTAAATATAACAGACTGCAACATAAGTAAAACGTAAGAGGGCGACTTGCTACAAATGATAATCTCATGTTCATATTGCAGAAAGCAGTGAGAAGTTGCCACAGTATCTTTCTCCAGAAAAGCTGTAAACACAGCACAATTATACTAAATGTGCAGTAAAGGACTTGTTCTTGGGCAGAACACTGTTCGTGAATGTATATATATATTTACATGCTTTTTTATTTTTACTGGCATTAAGTTAATGAAATATTACTGATATGATAAGAGTATAAAATGCTGACATGTATTTGTCCATTGATTCGTATTTAGATATTGGCCATTTTCTGCCCATGTTAGGATTTGTTATTTTAGTCTTTTCCTTTCTTTCTGCAAAAGTTTGCTCATGCATTTATATGCCCAATTGTATGGACTTGTTCTTTGCATTTGTAGACAGTAGAGTCAATTATTGGAAATATTGTGAAATAGATCATGTCTTGTTTTCCATGTTCTATTGTTATGGAATGTACATTCTGGGCTGGTTGATGGTAATCTTCATTTGCATCTGTAAATGATATTAGAAAGAGTGTTTTTCCAGATAGTTTGACTCACAAGAGATTATTAAGACTAAGCAACTTTAACCGCTTTTTACCATCTTATTTTCTTTCTCCATTTTTGTTCTCACCTGAAACCTCAGCTATTTCCTTTAAGCCAACTATAGTAAGCATATAAAAGATATAACTTCTAACCATAAGATTAGATTTTAATTAAATATTCTGTGTTGAATCTAATACAGTGAAGCAATTAATTTATTATTAATTAGATAGTGAATCGATTTAATACTCTTATGCTTCACTTACCATTGAGTTATACAAAACACATTTCACAGGTCTTTGCCCACATCATCAGCTGTCTGTCGACTGCCAGACTCATTGTTGGTTGAGTAGAATTGCGGTAGCTATGCGCATTAGAGTATTAAATAGACTCACTATCTAATTAAGAATAAATTAGATTTTAGTGTATCCTAAAAGTCACAAAAATGTGTTTTTATTACTTAGTTTTTCTTACCATTTCCTGTTACGAGAGGAGCTACATCAGGAAGACTGAGAAAACGTGTGAGATGTGAGAAATGAGGATCCTGCTGAAGCTGAAGAAATGCATGTGAGATGAACTGCGAGTTCACCCATGGAAAGGCTAGAAGAGGGGCAGTCTCCTTATCACGGTTCTTTGCTTGTAATTCCTGTACCACTTTGTCATCCACAAACAGCACATCCTTCACAAACATGATGTTACCATGGTCCACAGCTGTATCTCCACTGAAGATTGGTACTCCATTTACAGAGAGATTGAATGAATTCAGTGCATGACCATCTTCCGCAAATGGAGCCTCCAAGATTGCTGTTGGCATAAATAAGAAGCAAACATATTAGCATGTTTTTTAAATTTCTGTTAATATTTAAATTTTAACAACAAATTCCTTGGATAAGAATTCTTACCATAAATACTATCACAAAATAGATGCTGAGAAATATTTTAATATCTTAATAATATCAGTTGCATGAACATGTAATGAAAGCAAATCATACATAATTGTTCAAGTATATATTTATACTTAAGTTACTGAGAAAGTCAACAGCTGATGATGGGAGCAAGTGTCCCCAAAACATGTCCTAATGTTGTATAAGTATGTGGATTTAGTATGAACATATTTAATAAAATATATTACCACTCCATTGTCTATAGCTTCCTTAGTACACCTTAATTAATATTTGTATGTGTCTTCTTGCAAGCTATTGGCCACAATTTGATTTGTTATTAAGAGAGCTTAAGTTTGGGCTACTTGAAGGTCAATCAGAGGTAGAAATGAAGCCCAGCACATTGGTTGCAAGCCACCATTGGGTTGTTCAAGATATCTATGAGCTTGGACTCCTGTGGATAGCTTCAATTCTGATCAAGAAAGAGGATGTTTGTTCAGGTTTCTAATCAGTTTTGTCCCCTGGTGGTACACTTAGCTGATATTTTTGCCCTTTTCTTTCAGAAATGGAGTTCAGTAGTGCCCTTGTAACTCACAACCCACCTTGCAATGATTGATGGCTCCTCTGGACCTTTGGAGCCTTTTGCTAGCTTGTCTTGAGCTTGTGGCAGTTTGCATTGAAAGCCTCCTCAACACTTTTTCATCAGTGAAAAGAATTTGTCAGTGTCTATTTGCTGTGTGAAACTTGAGTATGAATGAATGAAAATGAAGTTATTTCTTTCAACTCCAAATATGCATGCAGGTATAAAATTTTTAACATATAAATAAAACATAATTCATGCAATTTGAATAAATAAATAAACACATTAAAAGCAAAATAAACAATTTACTTGTTAAAATGTTCTATTACTGCTTGAGGGCCAGAGTCTTTGACAAATCCAGAAGACACATCTTCCCTTTTGATTTAAGTGAGATTTCTGTCTTTGGAAATACTGAAGACAGAAATATCATCCTTCCTCTAGCCTCTAAACCACACTTAATCATTTTACTTTTTAACCTGCATATAGCTGATCACTAAACCTATGCTACATTGAGTTGCTGAATTTTTAAGCTCTAATAAGCTCAAACACTGTGGTTATTAAGCTATTAGAACTTACACATTACTAACCTACCATCTAGGGATATAAATTCTAACTCTCTTCTTCTTCATGTTTTTTCCTCAACTATTTACTTCTAGCTTTTTTAAATATTTCCCTATATCATTCATATTTTCTCCTAACTTCACATTCAACATCTTTTTGCAACTTTTACACAGTTGAAGATTCTAACTCTGTATACAAATACAACGCAAGGAATAAAAATGACTTCTCCATCCCAAACCATACTGCCTTTATGAAAAGATGCCTAGCTTTATGGCAATAAAAATCTACAATGCTTTTTCTGAAGAAATCAAATCCTGTAACAACCATATTAAACTAAAGAAAGTTTGGGAAAATTATTTAGTAGAAAAAGCATACTATAGCATTGATGAATATTTATCATAATTTAAATTTTAATTTTACTGCACATATCTTATAAACAAATACTCATTGTAACCTAGAGGTTATTCTTACTGTTATTATCTGTTTTTTATGTTGGATTAATGTAATTTGTATTTGTATTTTTTTATCCTACAACCCTAATGTAATATATATCTTATTAATTATTGTACATATTTATTGATTAATATGTAATGACTATATAAAATTATCTTACACGTTAACTTCATACTGACATGGTTCAATCAAGTATCACACCATACTGAATTGCAATAAATTGAAATTGAAATGTTATTTCCCTTGATAAGTTAATCTGTTTTTCCAATCCAACTCCCTTAGGATTTTAGTTTCTTTGCATTCTACAGTAGTATTGGTACCAATGATCATATCATTTTTCCACTTCCTCCTTATTCTTAACCCTTTTGGTTTTCTGGCTCATGCAAATTCTTCTGTTGCTACTTTGTTGCATCTTTCAACATAATTTTCCCTACACCACTTCAAATTTAATTCTCTCTATATTCAAGGATGGTTTCTTACTAAAAGTATCAAGTATTTCCTGTATTTCAATATTTTCAATTCTAGAATTAATTTTTTTCCAAAAAAAAAACCATTTTCTATCAATACCCTATCCCTCCATATTCATCCATAACAATTTTATCTAGGATTTCTTATAAATCTAGGTCTTATCTTCATTAATGCTTTATCTTCATTAATGCTTAAGTAAGTACTGTGGTTTCTAGCACTTCAATTAATTTGTAAGGAGAGGTCCTTTGCATTATTTATAATCATGAAACATTCTTGATATTTTTAGTTCATGGGTCACCACTGTCTCCTTACCAGATTTCTGAACAGTCAGGCTGCCATTGCTTTAGCCAATTGTAGAGTTCATGTTGTGCATAGTCTCCCTTGCCTAGGGCAGTTTTTCACATTTTCAAACTCTATGAAATCCTGAACACTGTAATCATGAAAGTGTTGCAAATTTATTTCTTCTGAAGTATTTTGAAAAGTTTTACCTGCCGACTTGTCTAGCTTATGCAGCGATATGACTACTACATGATTTTTGTAATCACCCCAGTCCATTGTGAAAGCTACACAAACAACTTCCTGCTTCTACAGTTCATTTAACAGTAACATATGTTATGCCTTGGGAATGTGCTGCTCTCTATGAGCAGAAATATAACCACCGTCAAAAGTTGTGGTTGGATTTATGGCAAGAATATATATGCTGCCTTCAATATAATCATAAAATGGTATACAAGTAAATAAAATGGTCATTGAACTCAATTTGAAAGTGTAAAAAAACATGCACGCACACACACACGCGCGCGCCATATGGTAGCCCAAAATTTTATTTGTATATCAGCGTAACTTCTGACGTTACTTATGCAGCTTTAACAAACTGTGTTGTGCCAGTAATTTAATTTTGTACACAAGAACTTTATCATGCAATGACTTATATAACTATTTTAAAAATTGCTCCAACCAGAAAAATATATTAACAGACTTATACAGGTTAAGGCAGGGATGTACTGGAGGAGATATGCAGGGGCTCACATGGGTCCTTTGTTAAATATATTAGCATCAAATCCTTTTTTAAAATAGCTATTGAGGAAAAATCAATAAAATAAACATTCTTTTCTAAAATTAATGATGAATGTAGGAATCCACACAGTGAAACGATAGTAAAATCTTAGATAGATTAAAAGTAAAACTACTTCTTAGGTAGATTAAAGGTAAAAATAATACTTAGGTAGATTAAAAGTAAAATTATTTTAGATATATTAAAATTAAAACTACTTTTACAACTAAAAGTAAAACTTTTAGAGTGAAACGTCAAGAGTGTTTTTAATGTGTTAATATGATTTTAATAAATATTGTACTTGCGAAGCTGTTGGCAATGGAGTGGTAATATATCCTAAACTTAGGTATTTATTTTTTTACACTAGGCTCCACTTGCTTACATAAAAGATGGATGCGTTTCAGGCGAATCTCTTCCATCTTCAGTTGATGAAATAAGTGGAGTTAGTGTAAAAAAATGAATACCTAAGTTTAGGATGATTGTAGTAGTTTTACTTTTAATTTACCTAAGATCCTTTTCTAAATTTAAAATTAATTTTGTATCAGAACTAATACATAAAAAGAGTATTAAATCAACTCACTGATTAAGAATCCTTTTCTAATTTAATCATCTCCTATTCTATATTCTGCTAAAGCTATTAATTGAAAAACAATTTAGCTGCATTTCCATTGATTTATACCTTTGTTTAATGTTGCCAATTTCTGTCACGTTTGGATTTGTATTGTTAAATTATTGCCAGTACACATGAGCCCTTTATTAAATTTTACCAACAAACCTTGCACTTTGGGACCTTGCTCTTCTGCATAACGGTTTTCAATTGGTTTACATAATTTAAAAGGAGCTGAACATCTTTTAAAGACAAAGAGAAATAAATGCTGTGAAATACATGATTATAATAATAGGAAAAGTTCACATTTACATATTAGTCACCATAAAAAAAAAGGTGTATGAGCACAGTTTCAAATACAATGGAATCCATACTTGCAATAAACTTCCTAATGAAATAAAATATATTACTTCCCTCAAAAATTTAAAAAAAGGTTGAAGATGTATTTGGTACAAAGTGTTATCATTCATTAGAGGAATGCTTGACTGATAAAACTAGTGATATGTATGGAAGCTGATTGTATACAATATAAATGTGTATGAGTGTAAATGATATTGACAATTTATGCTTTTATTGATATGATTTATTTCTAAATATCTTGTAAATTTTTTTATATTGTATTTTATTATTTTGTTTATATGTAACATTTTGACAATACAATATCATGTAAATATGATAATATGGTCACAATAAATGAAATGAAATGCTTTCATAGGCTGGGATTGTGAAAATATAGCCTTGGTGGAAAAGATGTTGCAAAAGATTTGTGAGTGACCTATAACAATTTGAAGGCATCCCTTGATGTTGGATTAGAAAGTGTTTCAAAAGCTGTACATGATTATTTTAAGGGCCATGAAAATTTCTTCACAACCTCAGCAAAAGATAGAAAACCTTGCTCAAGTGAAATGGTGTGTTGAAATGCTCAAAAGTTACATAAACAGGGATTCTTGCCCTGTTTCTGAAATCATAACAGGCATCTATCAATATATTCCAGAATGTGCTTATAGTATATAATGCCAAAGGTATAATTTTTTTCCTTAAATATTCTTTATTATATTCTTAACAAAATTATATAATGATAACCCTGTAATTAGGGCTAGTAACTTAAAATTGTTACTGACACCACTGTTTTAAAATATGCATTTACTACTTTAGTTTCTCAGTATTAAGCATAAACAAAAGCAACATACAACCATTATAATGTTTACAAAGCAGCTTTCATTTATGTTTATTGCACGAAAAAGTAAGATAACATGTTTCAAACTATCATTTATATGTAATATATCCATTTCAATTAAAGTTGAGGAAAATTTTACACTATAACAAAATAATCTTTTCCATTATTCTCAATTAGATACAGCAAAACAAAATGCATTTTTGAATTCAGCACTTCAAAATTAGTAAAATCAACCTATTTTGGTTTTTAATGGAGTAAAAGGTATTTATTTGCAGCTAAGTGTTATAGCCACAGATAAGAACTGCATTAGAGCACTTTTTTAATGGTGTTTAACGCCCGTTTTTACTACTGAGACACCACAGGCGGTGCATGAGAGCATATATATATATAATGTTGTAATACTTGATATTCAAATACAAGTTTTTCCCATACTTAATATCTACAAATAACTATGTTGCCATTAATATTCTGTTTCACTATAATTATCTAATGTGCTTTTAAAAAAAATTTATTCAACTTAGTAATACAACAAAAATCAGTCTATATAAAACTGGAGGCCAACCTTCTTGGGAAATCATTGATGAGATGACATTTAAAGTGCAGCATATACATAATGTCTCATGGACAAGAACCTATCCTATCGCTTCCTCTAACTTCTCCTCATCAAAATATTTCACATGCTGATCAAGATATTGGTTTACACTTCAACTGCAAACCATGTCTCCTACAGACATTTTTTATGCTTTAAAATGTATTAAATAACAGTTAAAGGGAAATAAATGATAACATTTTGGGGGGTATTGGAAATCAACAAAGTCCTAATGAAATTGTCTCAGTGTAATCCTTGTATAAGTTTACAAACTATTTGCTTCTTTAGTACTATATTAGTTTTAGGATGAATGCAAAGTGATGTTTATGGGTTATGATAGTTTTCATTTGAATCTATTATAAAAACGATATCTTAATAACCTTATTTATATGCAAGTTTCCAAAGAGACTTTATATTATTTGGCATTATTACTTCCTGCTAAACCTGTTTCTGTGAACAGGTTTGCAACACAGCTGTTGTTGTTATTTCAATAAGAATGTGCTATTACAACAACCAAATACAAGTGTTTTAATTGCTTACTTCTTGGATAAAATATGAGCAATTATAATAACTAAATGATCAATACTGCCTGCTGGTTAGCACACTATTTTAAAGAAATCATGCAAATGGGCTCCATATTCACATGTAACAATATCTATGAACATAAAACCAGGAAAAAATAATGCTTATTAAGGTCAAGAACAAACCGGAAAGTGAATGACAAAGATCTAAATATATAAGGACTGCTTCTATATAACAGATTACCAAATCATATTAGACAATTAGGGATAAACAATTTAAATACAATTAAAATTATAATATTAATTCAATTTGGAATTGAAAGCAAAACACCAGCTAATAATCTCTTCCAAATCCAATGTTTAAAACAATCTTTACGGTTTCACTTAAATGACATTTTCTCAGGACATATGTTTTGTGAAACTGTCATCCACATCATCAGCTGTTAAAAGACTGTTGGATCATTTATAGAAGCTGGGTAGGTAGGTAGGTAGGTATCCGGGTTGATTCTAGTGGTCTATTGATAAACTTAAATAAAGTGCTTCTGGGATGTCCAAATTCATGTTTTTATATAAATCCTTTCCCATGTGTTTAGTTCTTTTAGTTCAACAACCAAAAGAACTAAACATATGGAAAGGAATTATATAAAAAAAACATGAGCATAACCTGATGAATTTTGACATCCCGGAAGCAGACAGCATTTTTTTCACACTAACTCCATTCACTTACATAAATTTGGAACATATGTTTCGGGAGCGATCCCTCCCATCTTGAGCCTGTTGACAAACTTCGTAAGTACACTTATTTGAGACAGCATTTTATTTAAGTTTATCACTAGACCACCAAAGTCAACCTGGATACCTACCTACTTAGCTCCTATGAATGATCCAACAGTTGTTTAACAGCTGATGATGTGAACAATAGTTCCACGAAACACATGTCCTGAGTAAATCTCATTTAAATGAAACCATAAAGAATGTTCTAAATATCCTACCTAGAAGAGATTACAGATTGAAATGTTATTTGATACAAAAAAATCTGCATAGTCTTAATGACTTATAACTAAAGTTTTGTAAGATAGATTTTAAATATATAACTATGTACAAATTCGAACTGTAGAAATTGATAATATCCAACAGGTGCCTTAATTTCCACAGATAGTATAATAAATTTAATTGAATTGAATATCATATCACTTCTACATGTGAATCCTATAACACGTTTAGCTAACTCTAAAGAGTTAGTCTAATTCTAGGATGAGGATTTCATCAGAAATTACATATATTAAGTACATTTGAGGATATGATTCATATCCATAAATTTAACTCTGGTGTACAGTTTGTCAGAGATGTAAATTCTGTAAAAAATTACAGAATTTACAATAATATGCCATTTTAGAAAAAAATATATATTAACAGCGACTTAAATTATTTGCATATAATACTTGCAAAACTGTAACTTAAAGTATTTACATTTAATAGATTTATCAAATTAATTCAATGGAGAAAAACTGGTACACTTATTTTATGATTGCATGAAATCCTCCTCTGTATAGAAGATGTGAGGTATCTTTTTGAATCTAATCTAAACTTATTTTTATTATTAAGAAATTCTTTATAGATTATGCAAGTTAATTAAATAATACTATACCATTATAGTAAATGCCTGAAACTCATTATTTGGTCTGTGTCTGATTTCTTTTCTATATACATCTGAATTATTTATCAACACTTCTGAGTTGTTTCTACAAATAAAAGTACAGCTAGAATGTACTTGCAAGCTAATATTAAAGTTATAAATGTTTTGAAAAGTGATTTACAATTAGTTTATCATTTTGCCTCTGACATTATTCTTTTTACTCTATTTTGTATAAATAACCTTTGTTACTGAATTTACCAGAACATTATTCCATAGGTCATTAAAGAATGGAAGTAAGCTTAATATACTGCTCTTATTTGTAAAACAAATTAATAATCTGAGAGCAAAAACATGCCAAGGTCAGTTTGGGTAAGATGTAATCACTGTGGTCTTTCCAATTAATATTACGATTAATCATAAGACTATGAAATTTTATGTTACTAGATTCAATGATTTCATTGCCTTCATATTGTATCTTTAGGTCTGCAATGTTTTTATTTTGTGTGTGAAAATTATGCATATATTTGGTTTTTTCAAAATTTATATGACTTTTGTTTCAGTCAAACCAGTTATTTATTGTACTGAAAATATAATTGGATAATTCTTGAGAGCAAATGATTATGTGTAACCATTGATACCTATATTATAATATGGTAAAGAAATATAGTGTAAAAATTATCTAAATTGTCCAAGTATCTAAACCAAGTTGATTGCATAAAACTATTCAAAAGTAGGCACTAAAAATTTTTCTTTTATGTTCTAACATGCATAATTTTAGAGCAAACCATTACCATTCAGTATAGAAATAAATTTTAAAAGGTTAGTGTAAAATATGATGCTTACTACTTACATATATTTTTGAACACAATCTCTCGTCCTCCCAAAGTTGTGGCTGTTAGTCCATCTGTAATTGTATCCTGTCGCAGGTTCCCTCGTACAAAATGATTCACAATTGTTTCATCTGTAAACTCTGGCACAGAGAAAGGGTAGAAACCCCAGTCAATAGGATGCCACCGATGAAATGCATGATCTGGTGGTACAAATACTGTGTATTCTTCACCTGAAAGCATTTGTTGAATAAATTGGCATTGAGAAATACACACATTTGGTTTGAAATATATATGAAAACTCAAAACTTATTCTTTTACTAAAGGCTATTTTCTGAGAACACTCTGCATGAAAGTTACTGCATATTTAATTCAATGTGCTATATTCACAAACCTCACATTTATTTACGCAGTTTATATATGTTCAGCAGATTAAAGTTTCAAACAATTATTAAAGATATTAAGATTATATTAAATCAATGGTGCAGCCAGGATTTCCTTAAGAGGGGGGTTTCAGCTTTGTATTTTGAATAACTAGGGGATAAAAGTGTGAATATACATAAATGTTACTTGCTTTATTAATTTTATAAAATGGATAATTAATAATGTAAGCACAGAATCGAAAACTACCTTTATGTTTTAAACTTAAGTGTTTAATATTTCTGTAGAACAGAGATATTTTAAATATTGCAGTATATAATTACTATACAAAAGAAATGATATTCAACATTATTTAACATATTTAGTGTGTTAAATTATCTACATGCAAAAGGCTACATATCACAATTAAAAAATTAAATTTAAGACAGAGAAAAACATTATCTTCAAAAGGTAAAGGAAGGGGTTCTAACTCTCTCTCCAACACCTAAGTAGCTATGCTCCTGAATTAACTGCTTTAGCAGAAGCAAGTTCTAGATCTTCTAGTGCCCAAGATTAGCTCTAAGGGCGACAAAATACAAATATAACTCTAACTATAGAATGTACTAAATAACTAATTAAGTACTAAGTTGGAATTGGCAATCTAGTCTGTATTATTTAAGAAACAAGATGAGAAGAACTTTGGACCTAAAAGCATTCCATCGGTCCTGGTGGTGTAGTGGTAACCATACATGCCTCCTAAGCCCAAGATTGTGGATTCAATCTCGGCCAGGATCAATGGATCTTTTTCTGGTGTAAAAATCCCTAAGTATGGCTTCCTTTAGAAGGGAAGTAAAGCTGTGGGTACCATATCATTGATTTACAGCACGATAAATAACCTCAAGCCTGAAAGAAGAGGCCTCTGAGCAAAATTTATCAGCTGTTTCATGCCCTGAATTGAATGGGATGCTGATGACCTGAGATATTAAAGAGGGTCCGTAAATAAATCATATCAACAAATGAAGCATTCCATGAGACAAACTGCAATGCTAGGAAGTTTTTTTATTTGTTTTTTGGATACTTTTTATTAAATGTTGAAAAAAGTAATTAACATTTTAAAAATCTCCAATTTTTTCATTTTAATGTATATATTTATGTATATAGTATACAGTACCAATTAACTATTTATTCTTGCTGTAAGTTCCGTTACTTGTTTAAGAAGGGCACTACTTTGAAATTAAAGACTCAGAAAACTATAAAATCCTTTCCATTTTTACTCACTAATGAGTATCCATCATTCAAAATTATCAACTTTGGCCTTTACATTCTTATTTTGTCAGACACAAACATGGAAATTCAATGGTAAGTGAAGCCTAAGATTATTAAATCGACTCACTGTCTAATTAAAAATAAATCCTGTTACTGTACAAAGACCATATTCTTAGTGGTTAGAATTGCTAGTTGTTGCTAGTGAGGTCCTGCTTTCAATCCCCAGTGCCTGCTTAGAAATTTCCTAAGTTAGGGAGGTGTGAGGTGGAGCCCACCCAGGCTTGTGAGGACAATTGAAGAGCTGCTAATAGGTTGCATCTTCTGACCTAGAAAACTATGTAAAGGCACACTATTTTCTGAAATTAACATTTTTCTGTAGAGTTCAAATAATTTCAAATATGCCATCACTTTTAATCTCTGTAACTCTAGTCTTACCTTCCTTGAGAAGCTGAGGAACACTGGAATTAGCCAGGAAGTGCTGGAACACCTTAAAACCACCTCGTAGGTATGACAGCACTTGATTAACACTTCGCAGAAATGGATTGGATGTATTGTGTGCATTATGAGGGTTACTGTTGGTGGCATCTTCATCCGCTGTAATGACTACTAGAGATTCTGCAGTCTGTGGGGTCTTTTGCAGCTCTGTAGATTTGTTTCCTGGAGTTAGCTCTTCCGGAAACAGATAGTTGTCAACCACTATCAATACGCCATTAGGAACTTCCACCCAGGGCTCCAGGATCTTGGCATTGTTGGCATACAAACTTCCTGAAAATACACTCTAATGTAATAAAACTCAAAGAGCTTGTGCTTTATGTGAGTTACCTCTTAGCTTATTCTTAGTGCATTTTGGGACTGTCTAGAGCAGAATATCTAATGTAGTAGCTTTAGTGAGGACCAAGAGAAGGATAGTTGAAAGAATATTAGAGTATTGGTGTAGACTGTAGAATAAAGTAATTTAGGATTGGTAATAATGAGGTAGGTGAGCTCGGAACAATAAAAAGTATATATATATAGAAATTTTTCTTTCACACAAACCATTATTTGGGCATAAGTTAGAAATGAAATACTGTAAAAGAATATTTACTTACAAAATTGCAATTAATTGTCTTTTAATCTAATAATGGTTAGAGGAAATTAAGATGGAGTTTGGAGAAAAATTTGGTTACGGATGAGGTATGTACTTGGCAATTTTCACATCTATCAACTTGGAGATCTAGAAAGTTGATATCTGTGGGCTGTTAGTAATAATTGATTATTTATTATGGGATATGGCAAGTTATATGTTATAATTTTATAATCTTTATTTTATCAATATTTGATTATAATTTGTTAGCTTTAAACTAGTCACCATATATTTGTGCACTTAATTCAATTTTAGATTATGAATACTAATGCAAAAATGATTGCACTGGTGTTATTGGCAAATAGAACAGCCACATTTTTATTGCTAAGTGAAGATCACTAATATAAAAACTGAAAAGAACAATGGACCATGATTGATCTTTGTGGAATTTCCCATTCAAATTATTGATCAATTATAGATTTTGTATTTGTATTTCATTTTTGCACAAAAAATAAATTTTATATAGAAAATAATGATTTGTATAGGGAAAATGCAATTGTTTTTCATGAAGGTGAATTTAAAGTCCCATTTTTCTTATTCCAAATGCTTTTCCAGTTAAGCCAAATGTAACAAGCAGCTATGGAAAATAAAACAAAGATATTTCAGATATAATTCATTCCTTCAAAAAACTCACTATAATAGATTGAATCTGTACATGTCCCTTAGGTTTATCTCTTTTGTAAATGTTGACTGCAAGACACTCTCAGAATATACTGCTCAACAGTGGAAGAAACATAGTGAAAAATTTAAATCACTGAACAAAGGTACATGTTGAAGACAGTGTAATGGATAATGTTGATATAGAGTTGGTTTGGTTACACTTATATTTCACTTGCTTAGTTTTTCAATTGAATATATTTCTAGAACATTCACTCCCATTGTCAGCAGAAGACCAACTGGTAAAAAAGCATACTCTGTAAGTGAAATTTTTCGAATATATCCAACGATGGTGTCTCGAAGTTCATGATGCGCCTCTTATTTTTGTTGATATAAATTTTTTCCCACTTCCAAAGGTTTGCAAGTGCGTTTCTTTTTATAAACTTCATTTTTCTAATCAAAAGTAGGCTGACAGTATAATGGATATTTCTGAAATGCTCTTTTACATTTCCAAATTTCTTTTCATTTTTCATTTTTCTAATATATATCCTATCACAGTCTTTGCAATTGATTTGGTAAATACCCTCCTGTCAGAAGGTATAGGATTTTTACAAGAAGATTGTTATACAATTTTTAAACTGTGGACATTTTGATGAGCCAAAATTATTTTCGGTTTTTTCTGTATGTGAATTTTTTTAATTGCTTTTATTTGTAATAGCAAACTGGTGTCTTTGACATATTTATTTCTTTTAATCAGTTTATCTACTTATTTTATATAGAAATCTTATGTAGTGCTGTGTGAATGAGTATTGGTATTCTTTTTTGTATTTCTTTCTGCTGATTGGAACATTCACCAATTTGTATGCAAGGCTATTTAGGAAGGCATCCTAGTGTATTTGGGGTTAAAGCTATTATTTTTAATGTTATTTTCATTAGGTGGGTTTGTATATATTCCAAAGACCAAACTGTTATAAATCTTGCATACAGGTTAGTTATTGTAGATTTGGTTTATTCTCTCTTTAACATCTCAAGATCATCAGGGCGTGAGCGGCCGATAAATTTTGCTCAGAGGCCTCTTTTTTAGACTTCATGTTCTTTTACGTGCAGTAAATCTACGACACGGGGCATGAAAACCCACTTCCCTTCCGAAGGAAGCCATATTTAGCATTTTTACGCCCGAAAAAATCCACCGACAAGGAAATTTGGAAACCCGTTTTAAAGAACATTTCAGAATATCCATTACACTGGCAACGTACTTTTGATCAGAAAACCATGAAATTAATAAAACATGCAAACCTTTGGAACTAACGACATGGGAAAAATTTACATCGGGAAAAATAAGAGCACATTATAAACTTCAAGACACCATCGTTGGATATATTCGATAAATATCACCGACCATTCACCGAATATGTTTCAACCAGTTGGTCTGCTGATGGAAGCCAATGTTTCAGATATATGTCCAATTAAAAAATCAAGTAAGTGAAATATGTAACCAAATCAACTCTATATCAACATTATTTTATTAGCTTCAGTTGTGTAAAAAGCAATGGATGTCAAAACAAATTTTAATAATTTCCTTGGATGATGAATGAAAGTCCAAAAAAAGAGAGTAAAGATGAGGGTTGAAAATGGGGGAGGTAATAACAACCAGTCAAAGAACGCCCTCTTTCAACGCTATTTTAAAACTATATACCTATAAAACTGTACACTATTACACTTATCACAAAGAAACCCAGCGTTTGCATTGCTGTCTTCTCTCGCGACTTTGAGCTGCAAATGTTTATACTTTTAACAAAACTTTGGTAAAAAATAGCCTCAATGTCTGTAAAAAATTTAATCGCTGTCAATACATCATCTTATTAAATAATTAGTAAACTAATAATTTTTAAAACCATTAGTTCACATGCTTTAACAATAGAATAAAAAACAAGGGAACAACGAAAAATCGATTTTAAAATTAAAAACTCGTTAATTCATGTAATCAATCAACTTTTAGTAAAAACAAAGAAAAGTAAACAAACAAAATACTTTAGAATTTGCTTAATTAAAGTGTTATTTTACATGTTTTAGACTTTTAGGAAACGATATGTAAGGAACAAAATAGTGGTCAAAGTCTGAGCATTCACCGAGTACTACACATAACAATGAATCAGGTTTAACACGATGTAAAAAACTATCATTTACATTTGTCAGTTCTTCAGCATTGTGAACCTAATTTCTGGGACAACACTGCCAGTTTCTTTAAGAATGGACGAGTACAAAATGCGTTGATTTTATCTGTAGCATCCAGCGTTCATCTTGCGAATGAACACTTTTAAAATATTTTTAAACTTATGATTATTAAAATACACTTGAGAGCTAAAATGAGCAGAAAATTAATATTATACTATGCTTAATTCAAGGATAATACAATACAAACTCAAGTACTAACAGAGGTAGTAGAATCACTAAGGCGGGGATTTTTGATTGGGAGGTACGAGGGTAGGTCCACAAGTTTCCGGCCTAACCATTTTCTAGGTATGATAAAGACAAAAACTATATTTCACTTTTCAATACAGTTATCCTTTATTGCACCAAATAGTCAGAGGTCTTGTCTGCAAAATGGGTATAAACAGCATCGATCATTTTTCGCCACACTTAAATTTTCTTCCTCGAAGATCCTTCTTGAGTTTTCAGAAGAGGAAATAGTTACTGGAAGCAGATCTGGGCTGTAGGGTGGATGGTCGATGTCGTGAAGAAGACGCACACCACCACTCAGCTTTCCTTGCCTTTTCTCTTTGATGGAAGCACGAAGTCTGTGCAGAAGGCCAGCATAGCACTCCCCATTTACTGTGGTGTTCCTGTCAATGAAGAGCATTCCTTCACAGTCCCAAAAGATTGTGGCCATGATCTTCTTGGTTGACTGAGTGATCTTGGCCTTTAGAGGCGGTGTTTCGTCAGGTTCACGCCACTCTATTTATTCTCATTTGGACAAGGGATCATAGTAGAGGACCATAGTTTCATCTGCTGTAACAATGGTTTGCAGAACTTCTCTCTAGTTGCAGTCGGTCCTGGTGGTGTAGCGGTAACCATACTTGACTTCTAAACCCAAGAACGCGGGTTCAAACCCGGCCAGGATCGATGGATTTTTTCGGGTGTAAAAATCCTAAGTATTCCTTCCTTCGGAAGGGAAGTGAAGCCGTGGATCCCGTGTCGTACATTTACATAACGAAAAAGAACCTCAAACCTGAAGTCCTCTGAGCAAAATTTGTCGGCCGTTTCACGCCCTGAATAGAATGGGACACTGATGACCTGAGATGTTAAAGAGCATCCTTAAATAAACAAAACAAACAAATCTCTCTCGTTACCACAGAAGAGCTCCAAAAATGCCTGACAACAGATGACTCGTTGCTGCTTTTGGACTGAGGAAAGAAGTCTAGGCACCCATTTTGCACTAACCTTATTCATGTTTAAATGCTCATGAATAATTCCAAGGACTGTTATTTTAGAAAGCCCCAACGTTGCTGCTATTTCTGTAGTTATGAACCGCCGGTCTTCCATAATTTCTCCTTCCACAAGAGCGATGTTTTCATGAGTGAGCACCTCCAAGGGCCAACCTGCACGCTCTTCGTCTTCAATGCTTTCTCGACCTATTCGAAAAAGCTCGGCCCATTCTTTTACGGTGGAATATGAGGGGGATGCTTCCCCATATACACCGCCCATTCGCTGTTAATTTCATATGGAGTAAGTCCTTCTTTTGTGAAGAACTTAATAACAGCTCGAAACTCCATTTTGAACATGTCACAATCTTCTACACAGAGCCTTCGTTATGCAG
The DNA here is from genome assembly GCA_030762175.1 of Metallyticus violacea. Lineage (NCBI taxonomy): Eukaryota > Metazoa > Arthropoda > Insecta > Mantodea > Metallyticidae > Metallyticus > Metallyticus violacea. The sequence goes on from CM060836.1 coordinate 76,000,926, forward strand.
CTATATCTGAACAACTGAACACAGCAGAGCGGAAGTTATAGCTGCAAATATTTACTTAACAGATAAGGTATGACACCAGATAAGGGGTTTGTGAAGGCGATAATCCTTATCGGCGAAGCCGGAAATTTAAGAACCTTACCTCCCTGTTTGAAATTTGTTAAAATTTTCTTTAGTCCTGTGAGTGGAAAATGCCATAATCCAAGTGCAGAAGAAGACATTGTAATGAGCAGTTCGTTATGATAGAAATTTAATTTAACATTATATACTGTATTTTTAAAAGTTGATATAAAGAAGTGTAATAAGTACAGGTGAAAAGGTTAATAAATGCCCAGTACAGAAATAATAGCAGAAATAAAATGACAAGAGTGGCAGATTGACTTTAGATACGTGGACAGCTATAATTATTGATTCATATAAGAAGGGAATTTAATCTGTAGATTAACATTGCTTTTATAGATTTTGTAAAGCATTTGACAGAGTAGAGAGCGCTATATTTTGGTAAATTTTTATAAAGAAAATATGTATCTCAACATTGATTAATGAAATTAAGTCTATACAAGAATGCTAAAATAGTATAAATTTAAGGAATAAGTTATGTAATAATTTTATACAAACTAAGCAGTTAGAAAAGGGTGTAATTTATTACCCGTCCTTTTTAATCTACACCTAACGAACTTTTTGAAAAATGAAAATATGAGACGCTATAAGGTGTCTAAGTGACTCAAAAGACACACACACACACACACACACACACACACACACACACACACATACTTGACTTTTGAGCAACGCAAGTCCATTATAAAATGTATGTGAAGCACCCTAAATGATGAGGCATACAGTGGGAAACCAGCTAACTACAGGAACAAATTGAAATGTTATGCTGCAATTTCCACGGACACTATAGGCAAGTAGGTTGCCAAAATCGCAAGTGCCTGGGTGTTAATATTGTACACATTGAGCAACATATGTTGTGATTTCAGAAATCAAATACGATTTAAACTTCTCATTTGATGTCTTTACATATGCAGAACAAAGATTTATTTTTTCATGTTGAAATGTACAAACATTTTTGGTGCCCCCTGTATTTAGGAAAGAAAACTTATGTTAAAACACGACGACCAGGCTGTTGTCGCAAATACAGAAGATGAGAAAATGTTTGAACTTAATTAAATTTGTACAAAATATAACTTCGAATTTTCAGCTAAAAATCAAGGAAAGCCATTCCCAGGAAAAATGCAAATAGGAACAAAAATTTTTAAAAATAATACTATATTGGAATAGGTGATTACTTTCAACTATCTAGGCTATAATATTTCTTTTTATAAATAGTTATAAATAATAAAGTTAATAAATTCAACCAAGTGTTTAAAACAATAAAATGAATATAAATAATTAAACGACTAAAGAAATTTAATGAAGTTTTAGGATTACCCACTCTTATTTATGGTTCTGAATTGTGGGTAATACAAAAAAAAGTTGACGAAAAGATTGTAGCAGTTGAGATTTCTGCGTTCAGTAAAAATTGTGTACGAGAAGATAAAATTCCAAATGAAGTTATAAGACAGAATGGTAACATATTTTTAGTCCTAAAAACGCATACTTATAGACAAAATTGGAAATGATATATTAATAGAATGGGTCAAAGCTGACATCCCATAAAATACTTTATCAATGTGAAAGTAATAAAAACGAACATAATCAAAAACAGACACAAGCAATTTCCACAGTAGGCGGAAAGCTACAGTTCTCCGCTTAAGCAATAATTCACCGTAATAACATTCTGGTTTGATAAATCATCAAGGAATGTTCAGCCGCTCGTTCAATTTCGAGAATGCTTTGAATGAATGATTCATAAACAATTTTTAGAGGAAGTAATAGAACGGGAAAGATGGTTAGTCATTTGATAATGTCAGGTTAATGGAAATATGACGTTAACAATATCTTCCATAGCAGAGAACTGTTACATAAATGCAAAGTATAATATTAGTGTGTATTACTTCTTGCATTATGGCCACTATTCAAGGTAATGTAACAGCATTCTGATTCGTCTTCTGCATTTGAAGAATAAGCAGTTCGATTGTAAGTTTTTATCTATTTCCGCTTCTCTAATTCTTTTTATTTCCAAGAGACTTTATTTTTCATATTTATTATCCAGAAGGTTTCAGAAATAGTTTTACAAACTTTGGTGACGGGTTCCTCAAACTAAAACAAGGGAGGAAAATATCAATGAGCAAATGTCCGGAAATCCCGAGTTATTGAATTATTAATGAAAGTTTACCAAAACAAGATGTCAACACAATGTCAACTCAGAAACTCATGATAAATGTTCAAAATGCTCAACTCTTGCTTCCATACACACATGCACTGTCAAATACTCCCACACAGTGTCGAACGGTTTCGCAGGCTTTCAAAACACAATGAAGAGATTTTTCTGCCTTAGGAATGTGTGCTGCATAAATCAATTGTTATAGATTACCCCACTGATAAAAATCCAAAGGATTGAGGTGACGGAACGCGCAGGCCATGGAACTGGTCCTCCCCTACCTAACCTCCGTTAATGGTAAATATCAGTCAGTGCATCTTGAACAAGCGGCAAAAATGTGCTGGAGCCCCATCATGCATAAACCACAAGTTTCTTCTTATTTGCACAGATACATCCTATAGCAAGGCTGGAAGCTTGTTCAAAACGTGATCCATGTAGACCGCGTCTGTAAGGCGTGCTGGGAGAACAAATACATCCGCAGATTACATAACTAAATGAATTTTATTTTGGATTACAAACTTAAGTTGTTACATTGTACCTTCATACGTGGTGAAGTAAATTTTGATTAATAATTAAAAAACTAAGGATTCCCGGACGTATGTTTATATGCTGATGATTATTATTATTATTATTTTTTTGGTTTTGGTGTGAGGAACCCGCCACCAACGTTTGCAAAGGTATTTTTCTGAAACAACCGTATATATTTCCCAATGCGAGTCAAGTCCCCAACTTTGCAGTATTGTAGCTGTCTTCTGAGGCTGGCTTGATACTCGATACCAGCTTAAGAATTTCCTAAGTTAGGAAGACCTGGAATGGGGTCAACCCATACTCGTGAGGACAATTGTGGAGCCACTTGAAGGAGAGGTGGCGTCCTTTGATCTCGAAAGCGTGATGGGCCGGCAAGCTAATCACATGTTGTATCAGTGATATCGCAAGACGAAGGCAGAGGACGCAGCGGTCGTTGCTGCTGGTTAAATGCTCGATATCGCGCTGTCGCGCCTTAGAAGGAAAGGATATTTGAAAGCTATATTCAAATAAGTAATGATTTTATTGCACCACTGCGGTAGGAGTGCACAGTATTTGTTTATATGGCCAAATCAGATTGAAGACATACCGTTGATCTTGCCGACGCGCACTGTTCGGCCTCCCAGGGTGGTAATGGTAAAATCCCCGCTGAGGTTGAGATTCAACTTCAATCCCAGCACGATGTGGTCCAACAGCAGCCTCTTGACAAGATCAGGCTCGGCCAGCAAGCTATTGGAGATGTGATGCGATGCATTGTTGTTTCTGGGAGCAAAGATCGTGAATGGTTCATCTGAAACACAAAACGTGACGTCATTTGCTGTCTTTTGGAACCGAAAATACATGCAAGTAAATAGATCTGTATTAAGAAATAGCATATGAAGTCATTATACCTTATGAAATACATGGTCATAAGTTTTAATGTGATTTGAAACAATTTCTGCAAATTTGTCTCATTTCCTCAGCAAATACGCTAGATGGGAAGAAAGTACTCCATCCCCAAGCTATATTCGATAAACTTCCATACTGTCTTAACTAGAAATCTTCCTTTCAAAAGGATGTTTTCGTTTCGTGCCGGTGGCAAAATCTTTGAAAGCGTTCAAGACAAAAAGTTTGTGATTTAAAGCTGTTTAAGGTATATACAGAGTCATTATTGTAATTAGTAGGCAACTAGAAAAGTTAGATGAAATACAGCTTTTTCCTACGCGGATACCGACAATGTATTGCCGTTGAGGGGCATCATTTTCCATATATCTTATAACAGGTTAGTGCGCTTTATTATTATTATTATTATTATTATTATCATCATCATCATCATCATCGTCGTCATCATACGTTTACATAGACCATCTTTTTATACTGGCAGTAAAAATATAAATATTAAAATAAAAGTTCTAACTTAACGCGCGGTGATTTTTACCTTCCTGTATCTATTACAACGGCTGCACTTCCCCAGTAAGCAGCCGCGCTCAGGCAGCCCGTAACTCAAATAACCTCACTGTATTAACTATTCAAGAAAGGTAGTCAGTAAAGACTAGAGAAACCTTACGCTCTCTAAGGTTGGATAATACATTAAACTTTCATTTCGATTGGTACAGCATGAAGAAGCCTTGAGAAAAGAAATAAATATGAAAAGTACGAAGGTCGTTAGAAAGCTTCCATAAAAATATGTTAAATAGCATCACTGTTGGTATTTATTATTCTTGTAAGAGTTTATGACAAAGTTTCGGTCAGTGGCTTGCATAATTAACATTTGACAATCATAAGAATTCCGTATTTTTGTATCCGTCACATCATACAGGCCAAAACCGCCTTCATGGGTAAAGTGCAAGTGTTTAAGAGTATTTATTTCTAGAGAAAAAAGTTTAAACGTGGTTAATTTTAATTTGAAAAACATAAAACTATAATAAGATAAAAAATAACGAGATATAAGTACAATAGCAACAAAAGTAATAAAAGTACATTTTCTGAATATCCAAGAATGACGTGCAACAATCACAACTTGCTACTAATTATTCTGATTACTGCCATTCCGTACAGTCTGGCCGTGAAAATCTAGGATTTTACACGGACAGGCATCTAGAATGGAATGGATATTTCAGTGATATGGTTTTCCTATTTTGTGAACATTATATTCATATTTTTCCGCTCTTTTTATAACCGACATTTAAGTAATCTTAAATCTTGTTAAATATTACGGTGAAGCAAATGCGAACATCTAAGAAGAGCTCAAACGTTTTGTTTTAAAAGAGGGAAAAATTTCAAACAGCGAAAACATTTAAGAGTACACGGCGAATTTTTAAGTAATACGAAAAAAAAAAAAAATGAAGTAATTAATTAAATACAAAGATTCCAAATCGTATACAACTAATTTTTGAATTGTTCAAAGCTGAAAAATTATTAGCCATGCTTTGTAAGCACACAACTTTTCCATAAACATTACAGAAAGCGAACAAATGTTTTCTAAGTGCAAATAATGTGTGGAGTATAGCTGGATTTTCGAAGTCGCCGTTGGTGACCTCTGGTAACGGTTCCCACTGTGATGAATCACGGAGGAATGTCCCAGGCGGACAGTTCATACCAGCCCGTTTACCTTGCCAGCATATCGCTCATCCCATCGCTGGCCGGAAATGACATCTGACACGCACAGCCAGGTTCTCACAGAGCTCGACAGTCTTTAGTGTAAAACAAAAGACTGATGAAACAGTACAACAACTCTCTCAGAGTAAACGTGCTTCTCAATATTTAACACTATTCTTAATAAGTTTTTGTTGTCAAAAAGTCTTTATGAAGAGGCAAATAGTAGTTAGATGTTAAATTAGCTAAAATCTACATGCAAACTTCCTTCTCGGTAAACACTCAACCAAAATTCATGGGTCCCGTGTCGTAGATTTACGGCACGAAACAGAACCTCAAGTCTGAAGAAAGAGACTTCTGAGCAAAATTTATCGGCCCTGAACTGAATGGGAGCTGTGAGACCTGAGATGTTAAAGAGTGTCCGTAAATAAAAGCAATCAACAACAAACAATACCCGTCTCAAAGCTAAGGGCAAGGTGTGATCCTCAAGGTTGCTAAGAGACGGAAGAAAAACGTGAAGAACATTCAATAACAACTCAAAAATCCATATGGACAATTCCACGTGAAATTATAATTGACCCTACACTTTTTTAAATTATAACATTTTATACTACTTATTAAAGCACAACTAATAGGAGTATAAAAGGAACGATTACCTATGAAGATTTATTCGTCAATTCTGAAGCAAGTGTGATACATTTATAATGCGTAAGACACCAACAAAACATCATCATGGGTTCTGTCGCTTCTTGAGAGATATATACTATCATTACGCCGCAATACAAATTGTGAAATACTCCTAGTGGGCTCTTGACAGAGTTGGCAAAATTCTATATTCAGAGCATTATCTTGAAGTCCACCAATAAAACACAAAGGATACTTTTTGGACATTTTAAATATTATATAAAAGTTTTCTGTATTCTGCATATTGGTTGGACGCTTCTTTTCTAATATTTTGAAATATATTAAAACTGTCATTATTGTACAAAGGTTGTGAATTTCATCGCTTAAAAATCATTAACAGTTTCTCCGACCTATATTTCTAAGACTTCACGAGATTGATTTTAGGTGCGGGTGAAGCCTGACAAATACACCTTTCAAACAAATCCGCACTAGTTTCTGTGACATATCCTTAATCTTCTTTTAAATCAGTTACGAGGATAGATCCATAAGTTTCCGGCCTTGCCGATAAGGATTATCGCCTTCAAAA